>CM060371.1:111559277-112839312 GCA_030545235.1 Helianthus tuberosus
CCGGTGGTTTGGGAATGGGTTAAAGAATTTGAAACTAAATCTACATATCCTCCTTGGGTAGCATATGTACGGCCATCCTCCATAGATTGGATGCCATTATTAATCCTACAAATTCTCCTGGTGCAGAATACGTACGTTGTGGTCCTCCTGGTGCAGGACAACAACCTTAAAACTAGCTAGACAAAACTCTATCATGAAGTCCCTCAATTTATATCGACTTAATCGCCGAGGCCAATGGCGAGCGGGTCATTAGTTAATAGCGCTATTAGGTTTAACAAACCTCACACCGTGCCAGTCGGACGGGCGTGTACTAATGGACTATGGAAGATTGTCAGTGATGATAGACACTGATATAGGGCACAACTTATTTGCGTAGCAGTCGATATCATACCGTCTAGTAGTTCAAACGGGGAAAGCCCCCACTGATTATGGATATGGTTTGGGTAAAGGAAAGGAACTGGTTAAACATACTTTCAACTACGGGGTAACCCCCACGGCAAATAAGCCAACGAAAGTCAAACCACGTTTTCAGAAACAACTTAAAACTAAACAACCAAACGTGAACTCACTCAACTTTGTTGTTGACTCGTTGTTACATGCCTTACAGGTCGCTAAATGCTTGGAGCTTGCACGAGGAAGGAGTCGTTGTGGTGTACGGATGGTTATGTTCCGTGCTTAATATTTAAATCCTTATGAACCTACTAAACTTGCGTTTTGAAACTTTAACTTATGAACTATGGACTTATGCTTTTGAACTCACGTTTATGCTTCCGCTGTTTAAACTAAACATGGTTAACTAGCTTTGATCACCAATCGTATTATGTTTGGTTTTATTTACTTAATTGAGTTGTTCAATATGATTGGTGGCTCGATCCTGGTCATGTCACGCCTCCAAGCGGTGGTACTCCGCATGGTGGATTTTGGGGGTGTGACAGATTGGTATCAGAGCCATTGGTTATAGTGAACTTGGTTTTAAAAAGGGGAAAAGCTTTTTGATAAAACCAGACTATAACCTGTACAGTACTCAACGATCCACAACGACGCTTCACTCCACGTGCAAGGCTCAACACACTAGGTGGTATGATTTGAGTTTATATTACCTACTTGCTAGATTACTTTTGCATGGTGTGATGTTATGGTATGTTTAATTAGGAAAGCAGCGTGTTGTCTATTAGCCCTATTGTGTTCTTTATGGCACACAATCGTTTACTTGAAATTTGACTAAGGTGGTCAAATTCTTTCCTGATTTCTTGTCACCCCGCTACAACGACTGTTTATGCAATCTATCTACTCGTACGTTCACCTCGACACGACGTCGCCATCTGACCCTCCGTATAGCCGGTTCGTACGTCAACATCCGCGAAGACCAGACTTGGCTTGCATGAACTCGGGCTTAGGAGAACAAAACCCACGCATCCCGGTTGACGAACTTTACCTGTCATCATCGCCAGAAGCGAAGCAGTCACAGTTATGCGCGTTAGTCGTTGTGCAAACACGAAACCTTGCTCTGTTTTGGACAAGTGATACACTTGCTATGTGGATCCATCCAAAATTGTTGCAATTAAGGATTGGAATACACCAACGACACCTATAGAAATTCGTTCTTTTCTTGGTCTCGCTGGTTATTATCGTCGTTTTATTTCGAACTTCTAGAATATCGCGGTTCCACTCACTGTTTTGACTTAGAAGAATAAGCCTTTTGAGTGGGGACCTAAACAAGAAGAAGCGTTCCAAACGCTGAAACAGAAGCTATGTGATGCTCCTGTTTTGTCTTTGCCCGATGGAAACGATGATTTCGTTGTCTATTTTGACGCGTCCAATCTAGGTCTTGGTTGCATTCTCATGCAACGAGGTAAGGTCATAGCTTATGAGTCAAGACAGTTGAAAGTATACGAGAAGAACTACACGACTCATGATCTTGAGTTAGGTGTTGTGGTTTTTGCTCTCAAAATCTGGAAACACTATCTCTATGGCAAGAAGTGTGTGGTTTTCACAGACTACAAAAGTCTTCAGCATATTCTCAATTAGAAGGAGCTGAACATGAGGCAACGACGATGGGTTGAACTCTTGAGCGATTACGATTGCGAAATTCGCTACCATCCTGGTAAGGTGAATGTCGTAGCTGATGCGCTTAGTCGAAAGGAACGAGTCAAGCTTCATTCTGTTCGAACTCTATCTGATATTCAATCTCGTGTGCTTCAAGCTCAACGATCTTGTGTGATCAAAGGCTTATTGAAATATGAACTACCGCTTCAACTCGAGCTTAAACTCAAAACGAAAGGCGATGGTTTACTCTATTTCAAGGATCGTTTGTGGATTCCGAAGCAAGATGATCTCCGCACTTTGGTAATGGATGAATCTCACAAGTCTCGATATTCTATCCATCCTGGTGCTGATAAAATGTACAAGGATCTTCATACTTAGTATTGTGGCCTGGTATGAAAAAGGATATTGCTTTGTATGTTTCGAAATGCCTAACTTGTCTCAAAGTCAAGGCTGAACATCAACGACCTTCTGGTTTGCTTGTACAACCAGATATACCGGTTTGGAAGTGGGAGAACATTGCGATGGATCTCATCACTAAATTACCGCGTACATCTAAAGGTCATGATGCTATTTGGGTTGTCATCGATCGATTAACGAAGTCAGCTCATTTTATTCCAATTCGCGAGGATCTATCTCCTGATAAACTTGCAAAGATTTATGTTGATGAGATCATATCTGATTGTGATGCTCGATTTTCATCTCATTTCTGGAAGACCATGCAATCTGCTATGGGAACCCAACTAAATCTAAGCACTGCTTATCATCCCCAAACAGATGGACAATCTGAGAGGACGATTTAAACTTTGTAGGATATGCTTAGAGCATGCGTGATAGACTTTGGTGGTAATTGGGATTCTCATTTTTCGTTGATCGAGTTCTCTTACAATAATAGTTATCATGCTAGCATTAATATGGCACCATTTGAAGCTCTCAACGGTCAAAAATGTTGTTCACCTGTCTGCTGGAATGAGATCGGTGAAGCTCAGCTTACTTGACCTGAGCTCATTCTGGAAACAACAGACAAAATCAAGAAAATTCACGATAATCTTGTGGCAGCTAGAAGTCGTCAAAAGAATTATGCGGATATGCTACGCAAGCCCCTAGAATTTCAAGTCGGAGACCGTGTCCTACTCAAGGTATCACCTTGGAAGGGAGTGGTGAGATTTGGAAGGAAAGGAAAACTTGCACCTCGATATGGTAGACCATTTAAGATTGTTGAAAGAATTAGAAAGGTTGCCTATCGACTAGAGCTACCTCCAGAGCCTGGAAATATTCATCCGACTTTTCACGTGTCCAACTTGCGAAAGTGTTTAGCTGATGCTGATCTTCACATTCCACTCGATGAGATTCAAGTTGATGAAACGTTGCACTTTGTCGAGAAACTTGTGGAGATAATGGACCGTGTAGTCAAACAATTGAAGAACAAACGGATTCGATTGGTCAAGGTTCGTTGGGAGTCCAAATGTGGCCCAGAGTTTACTTGGGAACGTGAGGACCAAATGAAGGCGAAATATCCGCAATTGTTCTCACAAGTTTCCTCTAGTTAAAATTTCGGGACGAAATTTCCTAAAGTAGGGGAGACTGTGACAACTGTGTTCTCTAATCGATGTATAATGTAAAACAGTGTCAATTATCAATAAAACAATGTGATTTGGTGTTATTATATATGTTTTGGTGTTATTATGTGTGTATTTGTGTTTGATGATTTTTACGATTTGATTCAATTCCGATTTCAAGCTTTAAAACGCTTTCTGGAAGGTTATACGCAAACTGGTGCGCAAACGTAGTCAATTTAACGCGACAAACACTTCAGAATGGTGACATAGGCTTAACATACCTTAAATAACCATTACATAACTTATAAATAAGTTTTGGATGGTTTGGTGTGTTGAAATCAAGTTTATTCGATCGCAGGGACTATTTATGTCAAACTGCAAAAGTATGCCGATTCGTGTGATATCGTACATTCTGGAATTTGGTCATAAGTTAAAAATGCCCTAAATATCCTTTACATAGCTTAGTTATAGGCTTTTTGAGGTGTTTGGTGCGCAAAAATAAACTTATTTGATCAATAGGGACTAAAAGCGTCAAAAAGAGCATAAGTTTGCATTTTCGCGCATATCTTACTTTCTGAATATATCTGGACATCCAAAAATTTATGTAATCATTAAAATGTTTTATTTTAGTGATTGGCATGATAAAATTCCATTCGTCGCTTAATTTGGATCGTTTTTGCGTCCGTTACGACTTCCGTCGTAATTACCCGAATAACGCAACCGTACGACCAAAAGAACCGACAACCGAGATGTTTTTGAGCATATTTTAAGTTCCCTATACCTTAAGTTCATTTTAGAGCTTTGAAATGGGGTTAACGGGGCTTAAACGTGTCAAAAATGCATCAAATATCAAGTTTCTAGGCTGCAGGGACCAAAAGTGTAATTCTGTCAAAGTATTCAGGAGGGGCGCGTAAGCCCAGTGCTATTCTTACACGGCCCGTGTCAGCAGCCCAGATCAGAAACATTGAATTTGGACTTCCAGCCTGTTTTTGATGGTTTTAACCCAAGGTTTTGCACTCTGTGGACTGAATTTTGATGGTTTTTCATGTCCCATTGTAATACAATACCATGTGCCCAAGTGGAAGGTCAAGATCGAAGCACGTTTTGGGATTAACGATCCTAACGGTTGTGGGTTTTCTATAAATACCCAAGCCTTCATTCCTTGCAACTCACAAATCTGATTGAATTACTCTAAGTTAGAGTTCAAGAACTTCATACCTGAGTAGTTTGATCAAGATCTTCCTAGCTTGGACCCTTTGTAAGTATTCTTTCATGCTTTTTATGCGTTTTTAAGCACGAAAGTCAAACAGTGTTTGACGTTCTGCTTTGACCAGTCTTTGGTCAACACAAAGTTCGTTTGAACTTTGCAACGTGCGTAATCACGATGGTTATAGTCCCTAGCAACTATACCTACTGATTACCACGTTGATTAGGTGTAGTGACGAGTCATAGTTTTGGTCAAAATGCGTATTTATGCGTATTTTGTAACCAAACCATTCTTAGGTATCAAAACCGTTTGTTTTGATATCAAAACCTGTTTTCTAACTTAGTTAAACATGTTTCCACATGTTTAGCTCGTCACTTTTAGTTTAGTGCTTGTGTAGAGTCGTAAGATAAGCGGTCTAAACAACCGCTTAGACTTTCGAACTCGACCCGTTTGGTGGATCATTAGGATCCGACCAAGCATGTTTAGTGACCATAGTTGTATAGGGAATAACCTTCCGAGGTTATACCTTATGGTCACTTAGTTTAATTAGTTGTATAATAGGTAGTTTATATGCCTTAGGTAAATGACCAAAATGCCTTTTTCATGCATAATTGGTAATTAAGCATATGTAACTTCACTTTTGTCACTTAAACTAATTATGTAACATGTTTAGGCATATAATACTTGTTATAGGACTAGTTAGACGTCTCGAACGCGCTTTTGCGCGAACGACGCGTTAAAGTAGCGTAAGTTACCTTAATGGGTCGTAATGGGTCGAAAGCACTTAGGTTAGGCTCCGTTTTAGAATGTAGGCTTTGTTAAACCATATCGTATGAGTTCCAATACTCAGTTGGTTTAAGGGACCTCATTCTATCTGCTCTTCCGATTTAGGTGTCGATTTATTAACCTAGTAATCCGATTATTAGGTGCTATTTGATTTCCGTGTTTTGCTTGAGTTTGTGGAATTATTTGGATTGAGGATACTTTGCACTTCAATGTGAGTACATAGTTCCCCTATTTTACTGTTTTCAATTGTTTTGGGGTGATTCATATGTGTTAATTGTTTTTTAGGCTTTAACTATGGTTTTCGAAATGATAAATATGGTTTATATAAAACTAATAACGATTTCGATAATGTGAACAAACTTGTTGGGCATAATTACATAACAAATGACATTCATTAACATTGATCAAGCGGACCATTATTAGGTTTTGGTACCATAGGATCTGACAAATCCCGTTATCAGACTGCACCCATGGTTATGTGTGGGGGTTATGTGGGTAACGTCTGACTCTGTGATTGTTAATTTACCCTTTGGTGGTTTATTAATGCGAGAATTGGCGATGGACGAGTTGCGAAGGTTTGGATGTTATTAGCGAGGTGACCAAAAGTAGTTTTCACAATTAAAACGAGAATGATTTAAACGAGTTAAACGATTTTGGAACAATTAAACGATTTTGGAACAATTAAAAGAGTTAAACAAGTTGAACAAGTGATTGGTTTTTGGTCAGTGTTTAGATAACGAGACGGGTGTAATGTGATGAAAACATGGTAGATACGCCGCTGGTACTTCTTATATATAAGTGTTTTCATCATATTACATATTGTGGTGTTATTTAGTTCACTTGGGTAAACAAATTTTGAAACGAGGTCACACAACGATGTTTTCTAAATAATATAAACCATACGAGTTTTATTAACAAGGTGATTTTCAATTGGATTTAATTAAACAAATGTTTTGGGTTAAGAATCATGGCTACGAGATTTTATAAGTTATAACCAGCTTGATTTGAGTTGGTTAATTATGTTGCAATATTATATGCTTTTCAAAACAAGGTTTTTAATAAGGTTATGAAACATGTAAACGAGCCATGAATCCGATACTCTCATAAAACCTATGTGCTCGCCAGCATTTTTTTGCTGACTTTGTTTTTACATATGTTTCAGGTGTTGTTGCATGATGTTGATTGCTAGGATGCATGATTCACATAGGATCTGAACGAGGCCTTAGTGACATAATAATAATGATAGACGATATGTAACTTGTTTGTTTTGGTTTAAGACAATGTGAATTACCTAATGAATCAATAAAATGAAACTTTTGTATCCATGGTTGTGAAACAATAATTCTGCCACAACACTCCCCGACGTTTCTGCCACAGTTTCGTTGTTTTGGCGCGGTCGGGGTGTGACAGCGACCGACACTTTCGTCCATATAAAGCTTCAAACGGGGTTGCCTGAATGCTCATGTGATAATTATTATTATATGAGAACTCCACTAAAGGCAAGTGAGTATCCCGATTTCCACCCAAATCTATCACACAAGCACGTAGCATATCTTCCAAAGTTTGTATCATACGTTCACTTTAGACGTCTATTTGAGGGTGAAAGGCCGTGCTAAGATCCAGTCATGATCCAAAGGCCTTCTGGAATGACTGCCAAATTCTAACACGAACCGACCATCTCGATCCGATATGATAGAAACAGGCACTCCGTGTCATGCCACAATGTCTTTAAGATATAGCTCAGCTAGCTTTGTAGTGCTATCCTTCTCACAAATAGATAGGACATGCGCAGACTTCGTAAGTCAATCAACGATTATCCAAATCATGTCATGACCTTTTGAGGTCCTGGGTAACTTTGTAATAAAATCCATCGAGATTCATTCCCATTTCCATACGGGGATCTCAGGTTGTTGCAATAGTCCCGAAGACTTTTGATACTCGGCCTTAACATTGGCGCACATGAGACATTTTCCGACATCATTAGCAATTTTGCCCTTAAGGTTAGGCCACCAGTAGAATTCCTTTAAATCCTGATACATCTTATCTGATCCGGGATGTATAGAGTACTTCAACTTGTGTGCCTCGTCTAGAATAATTGCCCGTAGGTCGTCAAAGAATGGAACCCAAATTTGTCCCATGAAGTATAATGTTCCATCCTCCTTTGGTACCAATTGTTTTTCCAAAGTGCGCGGTGTTTCGGCTTTAACATTTTCTGGTTTAAGTGCCTCCTGTTGTGCGTCATGAATCTGAGTCGTGAGGTTCGACTGAATTGTCATTTCTAAGGCTCGCACCCTTAGAGGTTTCGCACGTTCTTTGCGGGTCAAGGCATCTACCACAACGTTCGCCTTGCCCGGGTGATACTTTATTTCACATTCGTAATCGTTCAACAACTCGACCCAGCGTCGTTGCCTCATATTAAATTCTTTCTGATTAAATATGTGTTGAAGGATCTTGTGATCCGTATAGATGGTACATTGAGTGCCATATAAATAATGCTACCAAATTTTTAGAGTAAATACCATCGCACCTAGCTCGAGGTCGTGGGTGGTATAGTTTTTCTCATGTACCTATAGTTGTCAAGAATCGTACACGATAACTTTGACTCGTTGCATTAGTACGCAGCCAAGACCTTGACATGAGGCATCACAATAAACTACGAAGTCATTGGTACCGTCAGGTAGTGATAGGATAAGTGCGTCACATATTTTATCCTTTAATAGTTGGAAAGCCGCCTCTTGTTTCTCGCTCCAGTCAAACTTCTTATCCTTTTGTGTTAGGGACATTAGCGGTTGAGCAATTTTTGAAAAATTCTCTATAAACCTTCGGTAGTAGCCTGCTAATCCCAAGAATTGTCGCACTTCCGTAGGGGTCTTAGGCGCTTCCCAATTCTTGATCGCCTCAATCTTAGATGGATCGACATGAATTCCTTTCTCGTTCACCACGTGTCGGAGAAATTGTACTTCGCGAATCCAAAATTCGCACTTAGAAAACTTCACATAAAGTTGTTCCTTCTTCAAAAGTTCCAAAATAGCTCAGAAATGTTGCTCGTGTTCCTAATTCGATCGTGATTACATTAAAATATCGTCAATAAATACGATCACAAACTTATCCATAAACGGCTTACACACGCGGTTCATGAGGTCCATGAATACCGCCGGTGCATTTATCAAGCCGAATGGCATAGCAAGAAACTCATAATGCCCGTAACGAGTTCTGAAAGTCGTCTTAGGTATGCTCTCTTCTTGTATTCTCAGTTGATGGTACCCCGATCTCAAATCAATCTTAGAGTAAAAACTTGATGTCACACCCCGACCGCGTAAAACAACAAAGTGCGGCGGAAACATCGGGGCGCGTTGCAACAGAATTATTGTTTCATAACCATGGATACAAAAAATGTTTCGTTTTATTAAACATTGAATATTTACATCGTCTGGAAATCTAAATACAAAATTTAAACATAGTCTATCATTGTTATTTAGTCACTAAGGCCTCGTCCAGTCCTATGTGAGCATGCATCCTATCAATCGATATCATTCAACAATACCTGAAACATATGTGAAAACGAGGTCAGCAAAGAAATGCTGGCGAGTGCATTGGTTTTGTAGGAGTGTCGAAATCATGGCTAGTTTAGATGTTGCAATACTTAATTAAAAACCTTGTTTTGAAAAGAGTATAATATTGCAACTTAATTAACCAACTCAAATCAAGCGGTTTATAGTTTATAAAACCTCGTAGCCATGATTCTTAACCCAAAAACCTTTGTTTTAGTAAAGCAAATTGTAAAACATCTCGAAATAAATCGTTAATAAAACTCGTTAGTAAATCTCGTTAAAAACTCGTATAGTTTATATCATATCGAAAACCTCGTTTGTGTGACATCGTTTGAAAATCGTTTACCCAAGTGGACTAAATAACGCCACGGTATGTAATATGATGAAATCACTTATATATAGGAAGTACTAGCAGCGTATCCACCATGCTTTCATCACATTACACCCGTCCCGTTATCTAAACACTTAACCAAAAACCAATCGTATATCGCTTTGAAGCCAATCGTTTAACCAAATCGTTTAACTCGTTAATACATCGCGTGAAAGCCAATCGTTTAACCAAATCGTTTAACTCGTTAATACATCGTGTGAAAACCAATCGTTTAACCAAATCGTTTAACTCGTTAATACATCGTGTGAAAACCAATCGTTTACCCAAATCGTATAATTCGTTTTAGGTCGTGATACTACTTATATGGTCGTCTCGCTAATAACATTCAAACCTTCGTGACTCGAATATACCACCAAAGGGTATCTTTAATTCAACTCGCATTAATAAACCCTTACCAAAGGGTAAATTAACAATTTAACAGATTCAGTCGCTACCCACCACCCCCACACATAACCACGGGTGCAGTAAGATAACGGGATTTGTCAGATCCTATGGTACCATAACCTAATACTGGTCGGCTTGATCATTGCTAATGAATGTCATTTGTTATGTAAACACAACCAACAAGTTTGTTCACTTTATCGAAAATCGTTTGTGAAACCATCGTTTTAACATCGAAAATCGTTTGTGAAACCATCGTTTAAACCTTGAAAACATTTAGCACATATGAATCACCCCAAAACGATTGAAAGCAGTAAAATAGGGGAATAATGTACTCGCCTGAGAATGCTTAGAGGTCTTGAACAACAACCAAACAAAGCTAGAGGGAGCACGGAATCAGTCGGTACCTAATATAGGTAACTACGTTAATAAACCGGACCTAAATTGGAGGATCGGATAGGATGAGGGTTCGTAAACCAAACGAGTATAGAGACTCGTGTTATATGGTTTAACAAAGCCTACATACTAAATGAGACCTAACATAATTGCTTTCGACCCATCGCGACCCATTAAGGTAGCTTATGCTACTTTAACGCGTCGTTCGCGTGAAACGCGTTCGGAATGCCTAACTAGCCCTATGATAAGTAAAATATGCCTTAATATGTCTAATATTGTTACCAAATCAGTTTAGATACCAAAAGTTATGTTACATATGCTTTAAATGAATTTTGGCGTAAAAAGGGCATTTTGGTAATTTACCTAAGGCATATAAACTACCTATCATACAACTACTTAAACGAAGCGACCATAAGGTATAACCTCGGAAGGTTATTCCCTATATACTATGGTCACCTAATGTATTTGGTCGGATCCTAATGATCGACCAAATGGGTCGGGTTCGAAGGTATAAGCGATTTATTAGATCGCTTACCCTACGACCCTAGACAACGTGGTAATCAGTAGGCATAGTCCCAAGGGACTATAACCATCGTGATTACAATCACGTTGCGAAGTTCAAACAAACTTCGCATTGACCATAAACTGGTCAACGCAGAAAGTCAAACAAAGTTTGACTTTAAGACTCGAAAAGCAATAAAAGAACGAAGGAATACTTACGAAGGGTCCTCGAATGCTAATCTCGATTCAAGTAACTCAGGTATGAAACAATGGTTTCAACTTAGATTTTCCCAAATCAAAATTCTAGTGGGTTTTGCAATTGAAGGCATGGGGTATTTATAGGATTTCCCGAACCGTTAGGATCGTTTCTTGGAAAACGTGCTTCAATCTTGGCCATACATTTGCACCCATGGTATTGTAATACCATGTGCACATCAAACCAGCCCCTAGTATTGCCCAAAACCATGTGCAAAGGTGGTATAGGCCAGATTCAATGTTTCTACACAGAAAGTTTCAAAAATGGCAGATTTGGTCCCTGTAGTGTAATAAGGCCTTTTCCGACGCGTTTAAGGCCCGTTAACCCCATTTCAAAGCTCTAAAATGAAATTAAAGTAAACGGAACTTAAAATGTTCTCAAAAATATCTCGGATGTCGATTCGTTTAGCCGTACGGTTGCGTTGTTCGGCTAATTACGACGGAATGCGCATAAGCGCGAAAAACGATCCAAATGACGCGACGAATGGATTTTTCTTATGCCAAACACTAAAGTAAAATGTTTTAGTGCTTACATAAATTTTTGGATGTCCGGATGTATTCAGAACGTAAGATATGCGCGAAAATGCAAACTTGTGCACTTTTTGACGCTTTTAGTCCCTGAATGACCCAAAAGTTTATTTTAGCATACCGAACACCTCAAAGCCTATTTATAAGCTATGTTAAGGATATTTATGGTATGTTTAACTTATGTTCATGTTCCGGAATGTCTGTTACAGTTCAAATTGGCATACTTTCGCAGTTTGTCAAATTTAGTCCCTGTAGACGAATTAACTTGTTTTTGCCATACCAAAGCCTTCAAAACTTATTTCTAAGTTATGTAAAGGTTATTTAAGGTATGTTAAGCCAATTTCACTATTCCAGAGTGTTCGTTGCATTAAAATGGTTATATTTACGCATTAGTGCGCGTATAACCTTCCAGAAAGCGATTTAGAGTTTGAAATCGAACAAGAATCGATATGTGCAAATGATACACATATTTATACAAATCCCAAGTATGAAATACAATATTTCATTGGTTTGGTATTTTTTTGATGGTCGCAGTGACCCAGGTGTCACAGTCTCCCCTACTTTCGGAAATTTCATCCCGAAATTTAATCAGAGGAAACTTGTGAGAGCTTGAAAACATGAAGTTGAAAAGACAAAACAACACTGGTTAGGGTTCTGAACTTCTAGTAACTTTAAATAACATTATGCTTTCAATGCAAGAGGGACACTTATATACAAGTATATGAAGCGCCATTGGTGCGTCCACCGAACCTCCATTACATTGTTCACGTTTCGTTATTTATCGTCACTATCGGTTCTTACACATGTTAAATCTTACTGTGGTTTCCGTGCACTGAATTTTTATAATTATGTGCGCGTCCATAATATGCAATTCATTGCATAGTTGACACAGTGTATTCAATAATGTGTAGAGGAAAACCATGTGAATGAACCTGTGATGAGCGTGACTGGACCACCATAGAGTCCTTTCAGCTGTATCATCACATGTCATTCTTAACCAGATCTTGAATCAATCTTTAGCTAGACCTCTCAAGGGTCTCTCTTCGAATCAAGGAATGGTACTATATAACCCATGGGTCTTAACTACCACGTAGAAGCCCATAAGGATTTAAGGTAGTACCTTTTGAATATTCTACTATGAATCCCTCATATGAAGATATGAAAGATTCAATGAGGATTTGAAAATCGGATCACACAAAAACATAGAGGAGAACACATAAACACATATCACATAATCGCATACTCGCATAATTGTTTAATCGTATAATCGGTTAATCGTATAATCGTTTAATCGTATAATCGTTTAATCTGTTATCTTTGGACACGGGTATTTAAAGCATATTAGGAATCCAATCCATGGATTTCATTTGGCACTTTAAATATTTTCAAAAATCTAACTATGAAGATAGGAAGATCTAAAAAGGAATTCGGTTTGTCCTAATTGAGTTGTAATGTACATTTTAAGGTGTACAAGGAATTCAATCAGGGCTCCGATGTCAACGAAGGTGTTGATCGTGGTCGGCTCGGGACTTTGAATAGTTCAAGATGTCATCATTACAAACAATGACGAACTGATCCAAATAAGGCTTGCAGACTCTATTTATTAAGTCCTTGAAGATGGCTGGAGCATTTGTCAACCCAAAAGGTATGACTGTAAACTCTTAATGGCCATACTTCGTGCAGAAAGCCGTTTTGGGCACATCTTCTTCGAGAAAACGAAGTTGATGACACCCATAACGCAAATCGATCTTGAAAAAGCATGAAGCACCCTGCAGTTGATCGGAGAGATCATTGATTTAAGGTAGGGGATATCGATTCTTGATGGTAAGCTTATCAAGCTTACGATAATCGATACACATTCGAAAAGATCCATCTTTCTTTTTCACAAAGAGGACAGGAGTTCCCCAAGGTGAAAAGTTCGGACGGATGAATCCTTTATCAAACAACTCTTGAAGCTGTTTTGATAATTCTTGCATCTCGAGCAATGCAAAACGATAAGGTGCTTTCGCAATTGGGTTGGCATTGGGTACAAGGTCAAAATGAAATTTGACTTGACGAACTGGAGGCAAACCAGGCAGTTCATCAGGAAACACCTCTGGATAATCCTGAACAATCGGAATATCCTGAATACTCTTGCTCTTGCCTTTCTCCTCGGTGACATGTGCTTAGAAAAGCAACATATCCTTTTCGTAAATAACTTTGGGCTTTTGATTTAAAAGAAACAAGCGTTAAGGTTCTCGGGGAGGTCACAAGTGATCATAAAAATGACAGAACCACACGAGTAGTTTGTCTTTGTGTTGACCTCATAAGGTTGGATCAAACATTTATACAATTGCATTAGTTAAAGAAAATAAAAACCACAAATTTTTATTTATATAACAACCGCATTGTCTTTAAATGTTTCAAGATAACAACCAGAGGAAATACAAAATACTAATCGTTCATCGCTGCATCGTTGATTGCCTCATTGATGTTATACACTCGTCCACGTGCTGGATTCACATTGACGTTGACGTTCGCATTCGGGTTTGCGTTAGCATTTGCATTCGCCAGCCTCGGACAATTGTTGCGGAAGTGACCATACTCTCCAAAATTAAAACATGAACCCGGTGGGAATCTCACAGCATTCCCTTGACCCTGAGCTGGAACCTGAGCAACCTGATTTTGTCCAAAACGACAAACATTGGCCATATGCCCAAGTCTACCGCACGTCGTGCATTGTGACACCTGTGTCACTCCAACCATCAAACAAATACCAAAACAATGAAATATTGTATTTCATACTTGGGATTTGTATAAATATGTGTATCATTTGCACATATCGATTCTTGTTCGATTTCAAACTCTAAATCGCTTTCTGGAAGGTTATACGCGCACTAATGCGTAAATATAACCATTTTAATGCAAAGAACACTCCGGAATAGTGACATTGGCTTAACATACCTTAAATAACCTTTACATAACTTAGAAATAAGTTTTGAAGGCTTTGGTATGGCCAAAACAAGTTAATTCGTCTACAGGGACTAAATTTGACAAACTACGAAAGTATGCCAATTTGAACTGTAACAGACATTCCGGAACATGAACATAAGTTAAACACACCTTAAATATCTTTAATATAGCTTATAAATAGGCTTTGAGGGGTTCGGTGTGCTAAAATAAACTTTTGGGTCATTCAGGGACTAAAAGCGTCAAAAAGTGCACAAGTTTGCATTTTCGCGCATATCTTACGTTCTGAATACATCCGGACATCCAAAAATTTATGTAAGCATGACTATATTATATTTTAGTGTTCTCCATAAGAAAAATCAATTCGTCGCGTCATTTGGATCGTTTCTCGCGCTTGTGCGCATTTCGTCGTAATTAAGCGAACATCGCGTTCGTACGACCAAACGAATCAACATCCGACATATTTTTGAGCATGTTTCATGTCCACAATGTTTAGGAATCATTTTAGGGCCTTAACTTTGCCTTAACGGGCCTTAGAAGTGTCGGGAATGGCCTTAAACACGTGCAGGGACTGAAACTGTCAAAATGCAAACATAGTTCTGATCAGACAAGGCCAGGCGGCCCGCCTGAGTTTTGTCTGATCTTGAAGCGGGCCGCGTCAGCCTCTGCAGACCAGATTCAATGTTTAACAGCCTGTTTGCAGCTGTTTTGCACCTCCAATTCCAATTCCAAGTGTCAATTTCCTATGGTGAGTGGCAAATGAGCTACCATAAGGTTCCGACAAGTGTACGGCTTTGATCGTGCCCCCTTTTCCAAGAAACGATCTTAACGGTTCTCCGAATACTATAAATACCCCATGCCTTCAACCTCTAAACTCACTAGAATCTGATCTTAAAGACTCTAAGTTGGAACCATTGTTCCATACCTGAGTTATTTCGATCTAGATTAGCATTCGGGGACCCTTCGTAAGTATTCTTTCGTTCTTTTATTGCTTTTCGAGTCTGAAAGTCAAACTTTGTTTGACTTTCTGCGTTGACCAGTGTATGGTCAATGCGAAGTTCGTTTGAACTTCGCAACGTGATTGTGATCACGATGGTTATAGTCCCTTGGGACTATGCCTACTGATTACCACGTTGTCTAGGGTCGTAGGGTAAGCGATCTGATAAATCGCTTATACCTTTGAACCCGACCCATTTGGTCGATCATTAGGATCCGACCAAATACATTAGGTGACCATAGTGTATAGGGAATAACCTTCGGAGGTTATACCTTATGGTCACATCGTTTAAGTAGTTGTATGATAGGTAGTTTATGTGCCTTAGGTAAATTACCAAAATACCCTTTTCATGTATAATTGGTAATTAAGCATATGTAACCTAAACCTTTGTCACATAACTGATTATGTAACACGTTTAGGCATATAATACTTGTCATAGGACTAGTTAGACGTCTCGAACGCGCTTTGCGCGCACGACGCGTTAAAGTAGCGTATGTTACCTTAATGGGTCGCGATGGGTCGAAAGCACTTAGGTTGGTCTCAATGTAGTATGTAGGCCTTGTTAAACCATATCATATGAGTTCCAATACTCATTTGGTTTACCAAGCCTCATCCTATCCGATCTCCCGATTTAGGTCCGGTTTATTAACATAGTTACCTATATTATGTACCGACTGATTCCGTGCTCCCTCTAGCCTTGCTTGGTTGTTGTTCAAGACCTCTAAGCATTCTCAGGCGAGTACATTATTCCCCTATTTTTCTGCTTTCAATTGTTTTGGGGTGACTCATATGTGCTAAATGTTTTCGATGTTATAACAAATGGTTTCAAAAACGATTAAGACGATTTATACAAAACTAATAACGATTTCAATAAAGTGAACAAACTTGTTGGTTGTATTTACATAACAAATGACATTCATTAGCAATGATCAAGCCGACCAGTATTAGGTTATGGTACCATAGGATCTGACAAATCCCGTTATCTTACTGCACCCGTAGTTATGTGTGGGGGTGGTGGGTAGCGACTGAATCTGTAAATTGTTAATTTACCCTTTGGTAAGGGTTTATTAATGCGAGTTGTTAATCTATCCTTTGGTAAGGGTTTATTAATGCGAATTGTTAATCTATCCTTTGGTAAGGGTTTATTAATGCGAGTCAAGAAGGTTTGAATGTTATTAGCGAGACGACCATAGAAGTAGTTTCACGACCTAAAACGAATTAAACGATTTGGGTAAACGATTGGTTTTCACACGATGTTTTAACGATTGGGTAAACGATTGGTTTTCACACGATGTTTTAACGATTGGATAAACGATTGGTTTCAAAGCGATATACGATTGGTTTTTTTGGTTAGGTGTTTAGATAACGGGACGGCGTAATGTGATGAAAGCATGGTGGATACGCCGCTGGTACTTCCTATATATATAAGTGTTTTTATCGCATTACATACCGTGGCATTATTTAGTTCACTTGGGTAAATGATTTTCAAACAATGTCACAGAAACGAGGTTTTCGATATGATAACGAGATTTATTAACGATTTATTACGAAATGTTTCACAATTTGCTTTACTAAAACAAATGTTTTTGGGTTAAGGGTCATGGCTACGAGGTTTTATAAACTATAACCCGCTTGATTTGAGTTGGTTAAATAAGTTGCAATATTATACTCTTTTTTTCAAAACAAGGTTTTTAAATAAAGTATTGCAACATCTAAACTAGCCATGATTTCGACACTCCTACAAAACTTATGTATTCGCCAGCATTTCTTTGCTGACCTCGTTTTTACATATGTTTCAGGTATTGTTGAATGATATCGATTGATAGGGTGCATGCTCATATAGGACTGGACGAGGCCTTAGTGACTCAATAACAACGATAGACTATGTTTAAATTGTGTATTTAAATTTCCTGACGATGTAATTATTCAATGTTTAATAAAACGAAACACTTTTTTTGTATCCATGGTTATGAAACAATGATTCTGTTGCAACACACCCCGATGTTTCCGCCGCGCTTTGTTGTTTTACGCGGTCGGGGTGTGACAGAAAAGTTGGTATCAGAGCCAATGGTTATAGGGAATTAGGTTATTAGTAATGCTTTGACCTAGTCTATAACCTTCTTAGGACCCTAACGTGAGTTTACTTGCGTTTAGTCATAAAACAATACCGTCACCTATCCTTAGGCGACGACCACAACAAGAACATAAATTTCAAAACCGCTTTGAAAAGTAATCATCTGTTCTAGGATGATGGATTACAAGGTTTTGAACCCTCTATTGTAAGGTTTTGAACCCTCTATTGTAAGGTTTTGAACCCTCTGTTGTATAGTCTTGAACCCCTTTGAGTTTTCAAAATCTCGTCAAGGTTTTAGGTTTTAAATAATGTGAACACGTGCAAACTGGAAGGGTGAATGCCTGTATTCTGGGTTTTCTGTCTAGGCAAGCACTTCGTATACATCTCATCAGACGCGAGATCAGTTGTGCTTACCTGGGAATTCTTGGGATGAGTGTTCACTTATAGGCGAGCATGTCTTCGCGATACATTATTTTTGACCCATTTACTTTGATTAGTCACTGTGTGTCGGTTGTTGCTTTGTAGTAACAAACAAATGACCACTACCCTTGCTTTCATCAGATTTGTTTCATCTCATTCTTTTCGTCAAATTCTCTCACACGTTTCCTTTCATGTTTCCTCTTTTAGAATGCCTCCTCGACGCGATGCTCGGATCGATACTCGAACTTTTACTATTGAAGAACTCGCAGCCCTGATCTCTCAGCAAGTAGCTGCTGTGCTTCCCGGGGTTGTAACCCAAGTCCACGAGATATATAACAATGGCAACAACAACAATAATGCACAGTGTAAATTCAAGGATTTCAATTCTACGAAGCCGCTTAAGTTTTCTGGATCGCAAGGAGCAACTGCGCTCCTACAGTGGTTTGAGAGTATCGAGAGCACATTCAGACATGTGCAGTGTCAGGATGCGCGTAAGGTGGAATTTTCTTCAAGTGTGTTTGAAAAGCGAGCGCTTACTTGGTGGAATGGTGTTATGCGCGATAGGGGTGCCGAAGTGGCGTTGGCACAAACATGGGCAGAGCTTCGGGCTCTCATGATGAAGGAGTTTTGTCCCCGTCATGAGATTCGAGTTTTGGAACGAGAGTTTGACGACTTAAAGCAAGATGAGGCTGAACACCGTGCGTACACGGATCGTTTTGAAGAACTCAGCCTATTCCTATTGTGTCCCACCATGGTTACCCCTCCGGAGAAAGCGATCGAGAGATACATCGATGGTTTACCCGATTCTATTCTAGATATTTTGATCGGTGTTAATCCTACTACCCTTCGTCAAGCAATCGAGTTGTCTGCTACCCTGACTGAGTCTCAAGTCAGGAAGGGTAAACTCACCCGCAAGGGTGATAAAAAGAAGGCGACTAATTCTGGAAAGGACAAGAAGAAGGATGAGGGGAAGGGTAAGGAAGGTGAGACGTCGAAGAAATCGAAGAAGCGGAAGGGTGCCCAAAATTTTGCGGTTACAGCACAGATTGCTCAGAACCTGCAGAACCCACCGGCTCAGCCACCTGCAAAGAAGGCATATGCCGGTACCGCACCACATTGTGCCCGTTGCAACGGTCATCACGTTGCACAACAAGATTGCAAGAAATGCACAACGTGTGGTAGACTTGGGCATTTGGCCAATGTTTGTCGTCTGGGACAAAATCAGGCTGCTCAGGTTCAAGCTCCGGTTCAAGGGAATGCTGCGAGATTCCCACTGGGTTCATGTTTCAACTGCGGAGAGATTGGTCACTTCCGCCACAACTGTCCGAGACTGGGGAATGCAAATGCTAACGCAAACCCGAATGCGAACGTCAACGTCAATGTAAATCCAGCACGTGGTCGAGTGTTTAACATCAATGAGGCAATCGATGATGAAGGAGTGAACTTTTAGTATTTTGTGATTCCTCTGGTTGTTATCTTGTAACATTTAAAGACAATGCGGTTGTTATATAAATAAAAATTGTGGTTTTTATTTTTACTAATGCAATTGTATGAATGTTTGATCCAACCTTATGATATCAACACAAAGACAAACTACTCGTGTGGTTCTGTCATTTTATGATCACGTGTGATCTCCCTAAGAACCTCAAACGCTTGTTTCTTTTAAATCTAAAGCATCTTATCGTCTTGCACCGTTCGAGATGCAAGAATTATCAAATCAGCTTCAAGAGTTGTCTGATAAAGGATTCATCCGTCCGAACTTTTCACCTTGGAGAAACTCCTGTACTCTTTGTGAAAAGAAAGATGGATCTTTTCGAATGTATATCGATTAACGTAAGCCTAGTAAGCTTACCATCAAGAATCGATATCCCCTACCTTAAATCAACGATTTCTCCGATCAACTGCAGAGCGCTTCATACTTTTCCAAGATCGATTTGCGTTCTGGGTATCATCAACTTCGTATTCTCGAAGAAGATATTCCCAAAACGGCTTTCTTCCTGAAGTATGGCCATTACGAGTTTACAGTCATGCCTTTGGGTTGACAAATGCTCCAGCCATTTTTCATAGACTTAATAAATAGAGTCTGCAAGCCTTATTTGGATCAGTTCGTCATTGTTGTTATTGATGACATCTTGATCTATTCATGTCCCGAGCCGACCACGATCAACACCTTCGTTGACATCGTAGCCCTGATTAGATTCCTTGTACACCTTATAATGTACATTACAACTCAATTAGGATAAACCGAATTCCTTTTAAGATCTTCCTATCTTCATAGTTAGATTCTTGAAAATATTTAATGTGCCAAATGAAATCCACGGATTGGATTCCTAGTATGCTTTAAATACCCGTGTCCAAAGATAACAAATTAAACGATTATGCGATTAAACGATTATACGATTAAACGATTATGCGAGTATGCGATTATGTGATATGTGTTATGTGTTCTCCTCTATGTTTTTGTGTGATCCGATTTTCAAATCCTCATGGAATCTTCCATATCTTCATATGAGGGATTCATAGTAGGATATTCGAAAGGTACTACCTTAAATCCTTATGGGCTTCTATGTAATAGTTAAGACCCTTGGATTATATAGTACCACTCCATGATTCATAAGAGACCCTTTTAGTGGTCTAGTCAAAAGATTGATTCACAATCTGGTTAAAGAACGACATCTAGTGATGTAGCTGGACAGACTCCTTGATAGTCTATTTAGATCATTTATTGATTTAATTAAAAGGACTCTATGGCGGTCTAGTCACACTCATCACAGGATTGTTCATTTGGTTTTACCCTACGCATTATAAAATAGACTGTGTGGACTATGCAAGGAAGTACGTAATTATGGATGCATACATAATTATGAAATTCAGTGCGCAGAAACCACAGTAAGATTTATCATGTGTAAGAACCGATAGTGACAACAATAACGGAACGTGAACAATGTAATGGAGGTACGGTGGACGCACCAAAGACGCTTCATATACTTGTATATAAGTATCCCTCTTACATTGCAAGCATGATGTTATTAAAGTTACTAGAAGTTCAGAACCCTAACCAATGTTGTTCGATCTTTTCAACTTCATGTTTTAAGCTCTCACAAGTTTCCTCTAAATTAAATTTCGGGACGAAATTTCCTAAAGTAGGGGAGACTGTGACACCTGTGTCACTCCAACCATCAAACAAATACCAAACCAATGAAATATTTTATTTCATACTTGGGATTTTTATAAATATGTGTATCATTTGCACATATCGATTCTTGTTCGATTTCAAACTCTAAATCGCTTTCTGGAAGGTTATACGCGCACTAATGCGTAAATATAACCAGTTTAATGCAACTAACACTCCAGAATAGTGACATTGGCTTAACATACCTTAAATAACCTTTACATGACTTAGAAATAAGTTTTGAAGGCTTTGGTATGGCCAAAACAAGTTAATTCGTCTACAGGGACTAAATTTGACAAACTGCGAAAGTATGCCAATTTGAACTGTAACAGACATTCCGGAACATGAATATAAGTTAAACACACCTTAAATATCTTTAATATAGCTTAGAAATAGGCTTTGATGGGTTCGGTGTGCTAAAATAAACTTTTGGGTCATTCAGGGACTAAAAGCGTCAAAAAGTGCACAAGTTTGCATTTTCGCGCATATCTTACGTTCTGAATACATCCGGACATCCAAAAATTTATGTAAGCATGACTATATTATATTTTAGTGTTCGCCATAAGAAAAATCCATTCGTCGCGTCATTTGAATCGTTTTTCGCGATTGTGCGCATTTCGTCGTAATTAAGCGAACATCGCGTTCGTACGACCAAACGAATCAACATCCGACATATTTTTGAGCATGTTTCATGTCCAAAATGTTTAGGCATCATTTTAGGGCCTTAACGTTGGCTTAACGGGCCTTAGAAGTGTCGGGAATGGCCTTAAACACATGCAGGGACTGAAACTGTCAAAATGCAAACATAGTTCTGATCAGACAAGGCCAGGCGGCCCGCCTGAGTTTTGTCTGATCCTGAAGCGGGCTGCGTCAGCCTCTGCAGACCAGATTCAATGTTTAACAGCCTGTTTGCAGCTGTTTTGCACCTCCAATTCCAATTCCAAGTGTCAATTTCCTATGGTGAGTGGCAAATGAGCTACCATAAAGTTCCGATAAGTGTATGGCTTTGATCGTGCCCCCTTTTCCAAGAAACGATCTTAATGGTTCTCCGAATACTATAAATACCCCAAGCCTTCAACCTCTAAACTCACTAGAATCTGATCTTAAAGACTCTAAGTTGGAACCATTGTTCCATACCTGAGTTATTTCGATCTAGATTAGCATTCGGGGACCCTTCGTAAGTATTCTTTCGTTCTTTTATTGCTTTTCGAGTCTGAAAGTCAAACTTTTTTTGACTTTCTATGTTGACCAGTGTTTGGTCAATGCGAAGTTCGTTTGAACTTCGCAACGTGATTGTGATCACGATGGTTATAGTCCCTTGGGACTATGCCTACTGATTACCACGTTGTCTAGGGTCGTAGGGTAAGCGATCTGATAAATCGCTTATACCTTCGAACCCGACCCATTTGGTCGATCATTAGGATCCGACCAAATACATTAGGTGACCATAGTGTATAGGGAATAACCTTCCGAGGTTATACCTTATGGTCACATCGTTTAAGTAGTTGTATGATAGGTAGTTTATGTGCCTTAGGTAAATTACCAAAATACCCTTTTCATGTATAATTGGTAATTAAGCATATGTAACCTAAACCTTTGTCACATAACTGATTATGTAACACGTTTAGGCATATAATACTTGTCATAGGACTAGTTAGACGTCTCGAACGCGCTTTGCGCGCACGACGCGTTAAAGTAGCGTATGTTACCTTAATGGGTCGCGATGGGTCGAAAGCACTTAGGTTGGTCTCAATGTAGTATGTAGGCCTTGTTAAACCATATCATATGAGTTCCAATACTCATTTGGTTTACCAAGCCTCATCCTATCCGATCTCCCGATTTAGGTTCGGTTTATTAACATAGTTACCTATATTAGGTACCGACTGATTCCGTGCTCCCTCTAGCCTTGCTTGGTTGTTGTTCAAGACCTCTAAGCATTCTCAGGCGAGTACATTATTCCCCTATTTTTCTGCTTTCAATTGTTTTGGGGTGACTCATATGTGCTAAATGTTTTCGATGTTATAACAAATGGTTTCAAAAACGATTAAGACGATTTATACAAAACTAATAACGATTTCAATAAAGTGAACAAACTTGTTGGTTGTATTTACATAACAAATGACATTCATTAGCAATGATCAAGCCGACCAGTATTAGGTTATGGTACCATAGGATCTGACAAATCCCGTTATCTTACTGCACCCGTAGTTATGTGTGAGGGTGGTGGGTAGCGACTGAATCTGTAAATTGTTAATTTACCCTTTGGTAAGGGTTTATTAATGCGAGTTGTTAATCTATCCTTTGGTAAGGGTTTATTAATGCGAATTGTTAATCTATCCTTTGGTAAGGGTTTATTAATGCGAGTCAAGAAGGTTTGAATGTTATTAGCGAGACGACCATAGAAGTAGTTTCACGACCTAAAATGAATTAAACGATTTGGGTAAACGATTGGTTTTCACACGATGTTTTAACGATTGGGTAAACGATTGGTTTTCACACGATGTTTTAACGATTGGATAAACGATTGGTTTCAAAGCGATATACGATTGGTTTTTTTGGTTAGGTGTTTAGATAACGGGACGGCGTAATGTGATGAAAGCATGGTGGATACGCCGCTGGTACTTCCTATATATATAAGTGTTTTCATCGCATTACATACCGTGGCGTTATTTAGTTCACTTGGGTAAACGATTTTCAAACAATGTCACAGAAACGAGGTTTTCGATATGATAACGAGATTTATTAACAAATTTTATTAACGATTTATTATGAAATGTTTCACAATTTGCTTTACTAAAACAAATGTTTTTGGGTTAAGGGTCATGGCTACGAGGTTTTATAAACTATAACCCGCTTGATTTGAGTTGGTTAAATAAGTTGCAATATTATACTCTTTTTTTCAAAACAAGGTTTTTAAATAAAGTATTGCAACATCTAAACTAGCCATGATTTCGACACTCCTACAAAACTTATGTATTCGCCAGCATTTCTTTGCTGACCTCGTTTTTACATATGTTTCAGGTATTGTTGAATGATATCGATTGATAGGGTGCATGCTCATATAGGACTGGACGAGGCCTTAGTGACTCAATAACAACGATAGACTATGTTTAAATTGTGTATTTAAATTTCCTGACGATGTAATTATTCAATGTTTAATAAAACGAAACACTTTTTTTGTATCCATGGTTATGAAACAATGATTCTGTTGCAACACGCTTTGTTGTTTTACGCGGTCGGGGTGTGACAGAAAAGTTGGTATCAGAGCCAGTGGTTATAGGGAATTAGGTTATTAGTAATGCTTTGACCTAGTCTATAACCTTCTTCGGACCCTAACGCGAGTTTACTTGCGTTTAGTCATAAAACAATACCGTCACCTATCCTTAGGCGACGACCACAACAAGAACATAAATTTCAAAACCGCTTTGAAAACTAATCATCTGTTCTAGGATGATTGATTACAAGGTTTTGAACCCTCTATTGTAAGGTTTTTAACCCTCTTTTGTAAGGTTTTGAACCCTCTATGAGAGCCCGAAGCTCTTCCCATGTTTGTGCCAACGCCACTTCGGCACCCCTATCGCGCTTAATACCATTCCACCAGGTAAGCGCTCGCTTCTCAAACACGCTTGAAGCAAATTCAACCCTACGCGCATTCTGACACTGCACATGTATGAATGTGCTCTCGATACTCTCAAACCACCGTAGGAGCGCAGTTGCTCCTTGTGACCCAGAAAACTTAAGCGGCTTCGCAGAATTGAAATTTTTGAAATTACAGTGTGCGTTATTGTTGTTGTTGTTATTGCCGTTGTTGTATAACTCGTGGATTTGGGCCACAACGCCAGGGAGTACAGCAGCCATTTGCTGAGAGACAAGGGTTGCGATCTCTTCAGCAGTAAAAGTTTGAGCATCGCGTCGAGGAGGCATTGTCTAACAAGGAAACAAGAGAAACGAGTGAGGTTGGAAAGCAAAAGAGGTATGGACGAAACAAAAGAGATGCGAACATTTGTTCGTTTCCTCGAACAAACAAATGACACGCAGTGACTGATCAAATTAAATGAATCAAAATAATGCATCGCGAAAACATGCTCGCCTATAAGTGAACACTCATCCCAAGAATTCCCAGGTAAGCACAACTGGTCTCGCGTCTGATGAGATATATACGAAGTGCTTGCCTAGACAGAAAACCCAGAATACAGGCATTCACCCTTCCAGTTTGCACGTGTTCACATTATTTAGACCCAAACTTTGACGAGATTTTTGAAAACTTAGAGGGTTCAAAACCTTATAAAAGGGGGTTCAAAACCTAGTAATCAATCATCCTAGAATGGATGATTAATTTTTGAAGTAGATTCGAAATTGAGTTCTCGTTGTGGTCATCACCTAAGGATAGGTGATATGCATGTTTTAAGATCTAAACACAAGATAACTTGTGTTAGGTCCTAGAAGTTATAGTCTAGGTCAAAGAATTACTAATAACCTAATTCCCTATAACCATTGGCTCTGATACCAACTTTTCTGTCACACCCCGACCGCGTAAAACAACAAAGTGCGGCGGAAACATCGGGGCGCGTTGCAACAGAATTATTGTTTCATAACCATGGATACAAAAAATGTTTCGTTTTATTAAACATTGAATATTTACATCGTCTGGAAATCTAAATACAAAATTTAAACATAGTCTATCATTGTTATTTAGTCACTAAGGCCTCGTCCAGTCCTATGTGAGCATGCATCCTATCAATCGATATCATTCAACAATACCTGAAACATATTTGAAAACGAGGTCAGCAAAGAAATGTTGGCGAGTGCATTGGTTTTGTAGGAGTGTCGAAATCATGGCTAGTTTAGATGCTGCAATACTTAATTAAAAACCTTGTTTTGAAAAGAGTATAATATTGCAACTTAATTAACCAACTCAAATCAAGCGGTTTATAGTTTATAAAACCTCGTAGCCATGAAACCCAAAAACCTTTGTTTTAGTAAAGCAAATTGTAAAACATCTCGAAATAAATCGTTAATAAAACTCGTTAGTAAATCTCGTTAAAAACTCGTATAGTTTATATCATATCGAAAACCTCGTTTGTGTGACATCGTTTGAAAATCGTTTACCCAAGTGGACTAAATAACACCACGGTATGTAATATGATGAAATCACTTATATATAGGAAGTACCAGCAGCGTATCCACCATGCTTTCATCACATTACACCCGTCCCGTTATCTAAACACTTAACCAAAAACCAATCGTATATCGCTTTGAAGCCAATCGTTTAACCAAATCGTTTAACTCGTTAATACATCGCGTGAAAGCCAATCGTTTAACCAAATCGTTTAACTCGTTAATACATCGTGTGAAAACCAATCGTTTAACCAAATCGTTTAACTCGTTAATACATCGTGTGAAAACCAATCGTTTACCCAAATCGTATAATTCGTTTTAGGTCGTGATACTACTTATATGGTCGTCTCGCTAATAACATTCAAACCTTCGTGACTCGAATATACCACCAAAGGGTATCTTTAATTCAACTCGCATTAATAAACCCTTACCAAAGGGTAAATTAACAATTTACAGATTCAGTCGCTACCCACCACCCCCACACATAACCACGGGTGCAGTAAGATAACGGGATTTGTCAGATCCTATGGTACCATAACCTAATACTGGTCGGCTTGATCATTGCTAATGAATGTCATTTGTTATGTAAACACAACCAACAAGTTTGTTCACTTTATCGAAAATCGTTTGTGAAACCATCGTTTTAACATCGAAAATCGTTTGTGAAACCATCGTTTAAACCTTGAAAACATTTAGCACATATGAATCACCCCAAAACAATTGAAAGCAGTAAAATAGGGGAATAATGTACTCGCCTGAGAATGCTTAGATTTCTTGAACAACAACCAAACAAATCTAGAGGGAGCACGGAATCAATCGGTACCTAATATAGGTAACTACGTTAATAAACCGGACCTAAATTGGAGGATCGGATAGGATGAGGGTTCGTAAACCAAACGAGTATAGAGACTCATGTTATATGGTTTAACAAAGCCTACATACTAAATGAGACCTAACATAATTGCTTTCGACCCATCGCGACCCATTAAGGTAGCTTATGCTACTTTAACGCGTCGTTCGCGTGAAACGCGTTCGGAATGCCTAACTAGCCCTATGATAAGTAAAATATGCCTTAATATGTCTAATATTGTTACCAAATCAGTTTAGATACCAAAAGTTATGTTGCATATGCTTTAAATGAATTTTGGCGTAAAAAGGGCATTTTGGTAATTTACCTAAGGCATATAAACTACCTATCATACAACTACTTAAACGAAGCGAACATAAGGTATAACCTCGGAAGGTTATTCCCTATATACTATGGTCACCTAATGTATTTGGTCGGATCCTAATGATCGACCAAATGGGTCGGGTTCGAAGGTATAAGCGATTTATTAGATCGCTTACCCTACGACCCTAGACAACGTGGTAATCACTAGGCATAGTCCCAAGGGACTATAACCATCGTGATTACAATCACGTTGCGAAGTTCAAACGAACTTCGCATTGACCATAAACTGGTCAACGCAGAAAGTCAAACAAAGTTTGACTTTCAGACTCGAAAAGCAATAAAAGAACGAAGGAATACTTACGAAGGGTCCTCGAATGCTAATCTCGATTCAAGTAACTCAGGTATGAAACAATGGTTTCAACTTAGAGTTTCTCAAATCAAAATTCTAGTGGGTTTTGCAATTGAAGGCATGGGGTATTTATAGGATTTCCCGAACCGTTAGGATCGTTTCTTGGAAAACGTGCTTCAATCTTGGCCATACATTTGCACCCATGGTATTGTAATACCATGTGCACATCAAACCAGCCCCTAGTATTGCCCAAAACCATGTGCAAAGGTGGTATAGGCCAGATTCAATGTTTCTACACAGAAAGTTTCAAAAATGGCAGATTTGGTCCCTGTAGTGTAATAAGGCCTTTTCCGACGCGTTTAAGGCCCGTTAACCCCATTTCAAAGCTCTAAAATGAAATTAAAGTAAATGTAACTTAAAATGTTCTCAAAAATATCTTGGATGTCGGTTCGTTTAGCCGTACGGTTGCGTTGTTCGGCTAATTACGACGGAATGCGTATAAGCGCGAAAAACGATCCAAATAACGCGACGAATAGATTTTTCTTATGCCAAACACTAAAGTAAAATGTTTTAGTGCTTACATAAATTTTTGGATGTCCGGATGTATTCAGAACGTAAGATATGCGCGAAAATGCAAACTTGTGCACTTTTTGACGCTTTTAGTCCCTGAATGACCCAAAAGTTTATTTTAGCATACCGAACACCTCAAAGCCTATTTCTAAGCTATGTTAAGGATATTTATGGTATGTTTAACTTATGGTCATGTTCCGGAATGTCTGTTACAGTTCAAATTGGCATACTTTCGCAGTTTGTCAAATTTAGTCCCTGTAGACGAATTAACTTGTTTTTGCCATACCAAAGCCTTCAAAACTTATTTCTAAGTTATGTAAAGGTTATTTAAGGTATGTTAAGCCAATTTCACTATTCCAGAGTGTTCGTTGCATTAAACTGGTTATATTTACGCATTAGTGCGCGTATAACCTTCCAGAAAGCGATTTAGAGTTTGAAATCGAACAAGAATCGATATGTGCAAATGATACACATATTTATACAAATCCCAAGTATGAAATACAATATTTCATTGGTTTGGTATTTGTATGATGGTCGCAGTGACCCAGGTGTCACACTTGAGCCTTGTAATTGATCGAACAATCGTCAATTCTTGGTGGGGGGTGTCGATTGTTGATAGTGAGTTTATTTAATTCTAGAGAATCTATATACATGCGAGAACTTCTGTCCTTCTTCTTAATGAATAATATCGGAGCTCCCCTAGGTGAGAAACTCAGTGTTATAAATCCTTTATCTAACAACTCTTGAAGTTGCGTAGGTAACTCTTGCATCTCGGACGGAGCTAATCGGTATGGAGATTTCGCCATTGGTGCGGCTCCCAGCACCAAATTCACGCGAAACTCGGCGTGTCGTTATGGAGGTAATCCAGGCAAGTCTTCAGGAAAGACTTCGGGGGATTTCCTTCACAACGGGTATTTCCTCCCGTTTTGGCTCCTCCATTTTCTTGTCGACTACATGAGCTAGAAAGGTTATTCAACTCCTTTTGTAAGCACTTCTGGCCTTCATGAAATTGATGATTTGTCAAGGTGTCTCACGCTTCTCTCCGCATACTATGAACGTCTCTTATTAAGACAGGGGGGAATGTAGATGGTTTTCTCATAACAACCACCTTCGCTCGGTTGTCGGAAACTAGTCCATGCTAAAAGCTACGTCGTGACAATCCAATTGAGCAGCTAAAATGTCGGTATTAAATCTTTATGCTCCAAGTTCAAAAGTGCATCCTTTTACACCTTCTCCCGACTCAACTAATTTTACCGTTTTCCAATCCTATAGAATGAGGGGACATCTAGTTTACTCGACCGTGGCCAAGTATATTTTTAAATTCTATGGAGATGAGGTTAAAAATCGGCACCGGTATCGAGCGAAATGGATGTGAGATGTTGGGTGATAGGGAACGTACCGATGACCCTTACCTGATTCTACCTGATTCAGCTAAATTCATGACTCTAATTTGTGTATATGCTTAACACCTAAAGACACTAGCTAAGCTCGGCGTTGGTATCAAAAGAATTGATACATAATACGGGTAGGGTAGAACTTACTCATGACGTCATCGGAATCTTGCGAAGTATTCATAGTGCTAATCACTCACACACTTGTTCACTAGTTTGATTCATTCTTAAGACGTTCATGTTTGAAGTGGCCTTGACGCCACACTTAAAACCTCCTTGTTCTTTCTTGAGTATTACTACCTTAATAGTTTCTAGTTTATGCCCGGTCTCACCATAATTATACTTTTGGCACTTTCGCAAGTGCCCTCATGATGAAAGTTTCACTTATCACCTTTAAGATTTTGGCAAGTTACCAGCCTACTTCTGGGTGCCATCATTGTCTATGGCAGCAATTGCCTTCGTTTCGCTCCTCCCAGGAGTTTACTCTCATTTATTACTCACTCTTGAACCTTTCCTAAGGTGTGAGTACTTTCGTTTCCCATCACTGGTAGATTCCACATGTGTTTCCTTTCTCTCAGCACCGTTCTTTGACAATTTCCTCATTCTCACTACATCCTAGGTGAGGCTAATGGGCGAGAGTTACTACTTGAGTGATCGAGGTAGGGTGGAATGCTGTGATCATGCTTCAGATCCCAGGGGCTAAACACCTAAATATTGCGCTTAATACATTGAATTTGGGTGTTACCTAGTATGGGACAACCCTTGAGAGGTCGTGAAAATGTCTAGTGTAACCAACAACATTGAATCCAATCGTGGTCAAGTTCTAGAATTCCATTTCCAACCATTGAATTTCAGTCAGCGAGTAATACTCATCTCATATAAGATCCTTAAGTTCTCCGCACGATAATCTCTTTGCTGTATCACTTCCTAAAGTTTGTAGTTGGAGATTCCACCAAGTTAACGTTGCATTCAGCAGGAGACTCTTTGTTTACCTAATCATTTATTCAGGAGTACATTTACTAGCACGGCTAACCAACTTCATTGTATTTATTTAGCAGACAGAACCTACCGTACCTCTCGTACCAACAAGGTCTCGCGGCTTACAGTCTGGGAAAACCTTAGAATTAAACCTTGTGTGATCGCCTCTCCAGGTGTGGCATTGCTACTCGTTCCCAGTCTATTGGAATTTGAACCACTTGAACTATCGGTAGCATCAGTACCATCACTCGCGTCATCTCAATAACCTCATGTTGTGCAATTTCTGCAACCTCGAGTTGTTCCATCAAAACTCTAATTCAACTTCATTTGTAAAATGTTAATTAGCTAACCCCTCTTCGGGTGTAGACTTTCCTTTTGGTGCCATGTTCATTTTTAATACTCCATATTAAGAGAACCTTGACATATATTTGGATAAATATAGTCTATCATGTGCCTAAGAATTAAGAGTACAATTGGTTATAAAAACCTCAAGATCGCATTGTTCATGCAAGTCTGAAATAATGTTGACGTGAATAGCCGCAATCCAAAATGCGTAGTACCTCTTGCGTGTATCGGTCATATGTCTAAGTGGAAAAGAAATAATTCGTCAAACGGTCGTCTCTTAACTTACAGCATGTATTCCATACTTGATGGACCTCGATCGTCCAAAGTAGGCAAATCCTTCGTCGCCCTATCCCATGTGACGAATACGTTGATATCCCTTGAGCTCCATGAGCTCCAAATATAATTGCTATAATTTCCATAGATGTCATATAAAATGCAAAGGGAGAGTTGCAGCATGGCTCATGCCATGCCATCCCTTGAGACAAGACCACTGTCACAAGGCGGAGTTTGTTTTAACTATTTAAAATAACTAAGATAAGTTAAGGTGCCATAGACACCAAGGAACCAAACCATGTATAAGAATCCTAGAATGTTGAGGAAAATTCCTCCCATGGTGACTAACAAGTTTCGTTTGTTTAGATAACTAGTCTCAACTGACTCGTGATATAGATCGAATGTTAGATGCGAATAAATACGTGTGATCTTCCAATATCGTAGGGTGTTATAGTAACCATCCCAGTTAGTGTTCTACTAGATAGGAACTTGTAGAAGGCGCTAGGCGCTAGTCGGGCGGTGAGGTACCGCCTAGGGATTAATCGGAATGGGATTTTTATATGTATTTTTTCAAAATTATATATATATATATACCCAATAATATAAAAATAATACTTCAAAATTCACATATATACTTCAAGTTTCAGATAGTATGGTTCGATTTTGACCGATTTTGACCAATTTTGACCGCCTAGGACCGATTTTGACCGATTAATATAGTCTGATTAATCCGATTTTTGACCGCCTAGGACCGCCTTTGACCGACTTTGACCATGGCCGATTAATTGACCGACTAGCTCAAAATTAGGCAGTAAGTGGCCGCCTAGCACCTAGGCGCCGATTAATCGGCCGCCTAGGGCCCCCGTAATAATAAATTGCCTTGCATGGTCACCCTAGCATTCTCTTGTTCAAAGCAGATGATTAGTCAGAGAGGGAACACTATTGTCTACATACCTTCAACATAGAGCGGACCTTTGCGATGGTCCACGTACCAACGTCCGTTATCATTACTCATGGAATAATACGATGTTAGACGAAAGGGAAATACATAGAATTCCCAACAATAGTAACTAGAGTAGCACCTTCAAGATGAGTACTTCATCTTCCTTGTCTGGACAAGAGTGTCGTCAATCATGATTCGTACAAGACGCAGGGACCTCGCCCGACAAATAGAGTTGTTGTCCAGGGTTGCCTCCTCCGCCTCGTCGTCACTACCGAAGTCAGGCATCTCCACATTCAAGGGAAGAACAACCATCTTCTACGGCATCAAGCTAAAGGTCTCACGTAGTAACCACATCCACCATAAGCTCTGCAATAGACGCGAGGTCGATATTTTCATCATGCGAGTCAAGAGTAGTAATAGAACTCAAAGTCGAAGGTTTTCGTTCTTGGCAAAATATTCCGTACACACATATATGCATGAATTATATATATATATAATCACATAAAATCCCATCTAACCAGGATTTCTATCTTACATAAGCTGAACTTGTAAACTGTTTATAACGCATAGACTAATAATGTAATGTGCCCACAGCACATAATCTGTTAATGTAATGTGTCTATGACACATAGTTTGATAATGTAAGGTGTCTCTTTCCCATAGACTGGTCCCCAAATAATGTCCTCGCATTATTTATTTTTGAAATACGTTTTGTGAAGTGGATCTTATGCTTCGTCTATGCGATGAAAACCATGTATTTTTGTAAAACTGTTTTCGTGGGAGGATCCTAGTGATTGTAGACTAGACTCGAGAAGGAATCCTGGTTCACTACAATCGAAGCTCTGATACCAACCTGTCACACCTGCATCAGAGGCGGAAGCGCGTAGTGTGACTTGATCGATTTCCATAGCATACACTGTAAGTAAACAAACTATATGATATAAAACATGCACGATGTTCATCCATTCCATAATATAAAGATACAAGTCATAAGTTGTTTAGTAGCAAAAGACGACATAAGTTAATAAGTTTTACAAACTACACTTGTCCAAAATAAAGTTTGAGAATAACAAGGCTTTACACCTTATGTCTCGTTCGAGGACAGGATATGGATCAAACCCTTCAAAAATGGATGACATCGTCTTCATAACAAACTTGAAACCTTGTAACCAGCCGCACCAAGATCCACTTAATTTCCTGAAATACATGTAAGTTTAAAAACATCAACAAAAGTTGAGCGAGTTCATGTATTTTAGTTTCGCATTGCATCAAATGATTCTAAAAAACATTTGAAAGTTCGAGTATTGAAAGCTGGTATGTAAAGTGTCTATGAATTTAATGATCATTAATGTTTGCAAGGACATTAATATGTGTGCCGACATAGGAAGCACTCAACCCGGTAGACAATTTTATGTGCCGATTAACCTCGACTAGGACACAAAAGCACTCTAAGTGAAATCACAAGGACCCGTGAGTGGGGCTCGCCCATACCCAATAGATCTACACCTTTTGTTCCTTGGTCCTTAACAGGATTAATGGTGCCCTAGTTTGCGCCTATTCGCACGTGATCCATAATTCATTCCATAGCTTAACCATACCCTTGTTAACATGTATTTTCCCCGAGAGTTATATAACCGAAAAGGTTTAAAAGAAAAGGGGGACATGAACTCACAAATTTGTGTCCGTAGTAGTGTGCTTGCAAAACGGGTATCTAATAGTGCGTAATAACCTACAAGTGCTCTAACTCATTAGACACTTGGGTTTATGTTAATTCATGTACACGTTACTCATCTTGCACGTTATTGTATTTGTATTTGTTATATATTTGGAACCCTTGTGTATTTTAAATATGCTGGCATTTGTTTCATATGTTCGTTTTAATATATATATATACTTCTTATATATATATATATATATTGTATTCATAATGTGTACGAATGGGCCTCGCCTTCGTGAGTCTTCGTGCCTCGCACGAGCATAAGTGGGCCTAGCCCATGAAAGCCCTTGTGCTTCGCATAGTTATATGTGGGCCTTAGCCCATGAGAGTCTATGTGCCTCGCACAAGTGAGAATGGGTCTCGCCCATTTGAGTTCCGTGTCTCACACGGTATAAGTGGGCCTAGCCCATGAATCTCTTTACGCCTTGCACAATAAGAATCGGCCTAGCCCGTTTGAATCTCCGTGCCTCGCACGGTATAAGTTCGTTGTGTGAAATATATATTCTTTAAAATATATATTTTTTAAGTTCGGTGAACCTCGTTCACATGTACATGTATGATCGGTTTGTTTTGCGTATATTTGTTTCACAATTATATATATATTCTCAAGGTATAACTGTTAAAAATATTTATTTTTAACATCGTATATATGTTAATGTACATGTACGGTATCCTTTGGTGAGTGTATACTTCAACAAGTGTATTTGAGTACATTACTATGTATTTGCGTATTTTATACGTGTACGTATACCGTATTTATACGTGTAGGTATACCGTATTTATACATGTCTGTATACCGTATTTATACATGTACGTATACCGTGTGTATACGTGTACGTATACCGTATTTATACATGTACGCATACCGTATTTATACGTGTAGGTATACCGTATTTATATGTGTCTGTATACCGTATTTATACGTTTATGTATACCGTGTGTATACGTGTATTTATACGTTTCATCATTGATGTTTATGTATAAATGGGCCCAACCCAATTAAGTTATGTAGGTGGGCCTAGCCCAATGTATTATATGATGATGGGCCTAGCCCAATTGATGTGTTATGTCATAAAATGGTCCTAGCCCATTTTATATGTTAATGGGCCTAGCCCAACTTATTATATAAATGGGCTTTTATTATCCCATTATAAATCTAAGTATTCTTGCATTCCCTCAAGTGTATTTTGAGCGTATTTTACGCGTATTTGTATACGTATATACTTATATATGCGTACACTTAGTGATTTTTCGTCTTATACTTTCCGGAATTATAAGCGTTGAAATATATATTTTCAATGTCTAAAAATATTTTATTTTAGAGTTCATCGTAGGAGTTGTTACCATGTATTTTCTCGTCGGGAATGCCGAAGTGTCGTCCATGATAGGTATCCACCCTGTGTCGTGATGATATGGCGACCGTTGCCGATGGCGACGCGTTTATTTCGTTAAGGCGTTCATTTGATATTTCGCGTCGGTTTTTGGTTATATGTATATATTATTTTTATCAATAATATAAGGTTATATAACAATTTTCCAGATGTCCGATTGTCCGTTGTCCGCATTTCATGTCAAAGTATAATATAACTTTGTTCATGTATTTATTTCCTTATGTATTTTTATACTCGTTCGTCGCCACGTATTTGGAGATTATTATGTGTAGTATATTGTATTTAGTTAGTATTCTTCCTAACTTCTAATACATACACATAATTGTACACAAGTATTTATACACATAAGTTGGTGTTTTCTAATTATATATTTATAGGTAAATTACTTTTCGAGTTCCTGTGTTTAAGGGGTTTTAACCACTTGAGTCCAAAACCAAAATGTTTAACGCCCTAAGTCCTTATAGCCACTTTTATTAACCATTTGAGTCCAAATTTCTAACACCATCCACCAAGTCTGTTAACTATGAGGGTAATTTGGTCATTTACACATAGAGTACAAGTCTTATATGCACATGAGTATAAGGAACAAGTATTTAATGCATAAATTTTTAATATGTAATATATCTATATAAAAATAAATTATATATGTACAAAGGGATTATACAAACCCCTTTACCACCACACATTTAATCACACACTGTAATTTCTCTCTCTACCACCATCACCGCACCACCCCACCACCGCACCACCGCACCACCACTGCACCACCATCATCCCTAGCGCACCATCATCAACACCACCACACCACCATCATCCTCATCATCGCACGACCATCCCCACAATCCACCATCATCCCCACCAAAATAGTTGTGCAGATCCAGCGAAAGATACACAGATACGCACCAAGCTGTCCAGATCCGACGGCAAGAGATAGAGTTCCGAGAGTTACTGGGTACGCCTCCTTGGCTGATCAAAACCTAATCGATCCTACAGAAATCGCCTTCAGCAGCCACTCCACTGCTTCTGAAAGTGATTTTGTTTGAAACGGTTTAAATAATTTGATGGTTTAGAGCTGTTGTTGCTTAATTGTAGAAGAAAACAGAGGGTGCGTGTGGTTGTTTGTGTTGAGATAATTTTTTAGGGTTTTGCCTTTAAAATGGAAAAGAAAGAGCAGAGACTTTTGTTGTTTGAGAATTATATTTGAGTGAGTTAATGAAAGGTTATTTCTTGATTTATTTATTGGGTACAATAAATTATTAATAGAAAGAAAGAAATATGAGAGAGAGATAAAGGGTGAAGAATATTTAGAGAAAGAGAGAGAGAAAGAGATAAGTGGGAGAGAGATATATAAGAGAGAGTGAGAAAAATCTAATAATAATTTATTTTTTTATTTTTTAATTATAAGGGTACTTTGGTCGTTTAACAATACTTAACTAAAAAAATCTAACAGTGTTAAAAATTTGGACTCAAAGAGTTATAAAAAGTGGCTATAGGGACTCAGGGCGTTAAACATTTTGATTTTGGACTCAAGTGGTTAAAACTACTAAAACACAGGGACTCAAAATCTAATTTACCCTATATATATTTTCATTACTAAAAATATATATAAACTTATAAAATTTCCATTTCAATTTTTATAACTCATTTTAACTTATAAATATATAAGTTGTTTTATTAAATTTTCTTGGAAGTTTAGAACTTAGCCATTTTTATTAGAACTTCCTTAATGACAATTAAGGTCACTAATCACGTTTAACCCAGTTAATCACCCCGTTAAGTATACTTTAAACGCGATTAGATTTTTAAAAAATTTCTCCATAGTTTCCCTTAAACTATGGTGTTTTCCCACGTTTTAAAAACGTATTTTAAACATGTTTAAGCCCCATAATCACAATCAAACTTAAATCGAGTTTCAATCCACCAACTTTGTATGAATAACTTTACACATAAACATCCTCATACTCCATGAACTTTATATATATTTTCTAATCACACTTTAAAAAAAAATATGATACACTTTTGTGTTATTTAACAAGATCATTTAAAACCATCATGTTTGTCATACTTTTCTAACCTTGATCTTTCATTTAAACATCTTGTTTCATACATTTTTCAAGATCATCAAGGTGTAAACCATTGTTTTTAACTTTTATAAAAGTTATATATATATATATATATATATATATATATATTGTATAAATCACTTTCAAGTTGTAGTAAAGTTCATGGATCTTGTTTAGATCTAAACATCAAGATGTTTAGATCATAATTTCTAATCAAGTTCATACAAGATCATCCAACTAAACAACCTACTTTAACAATATCATCACGGTTATACAAACTAGCTAACACTAATCATCATCATCAACACAAAATATATCATTTTTATAGACTTTTTATGTTATGTTTAGAGATTTAAACTTTGATTTTATTTTATTTTTTGTGATGTTCAATATGATCAAGGTGTACTTTATGATTCTACATAATACAAGTAGAATAAAAATGGTGAGAATTGATCTTACCACTTTGCTCAAAGATTAAAGAACTCTAGGATGAAGATGATGAAGATATGAAGCTCCAAAGTGTCCTCTAATGGTTCTCCGTGCTTGAAACACCCTTAGATCACCTTGAAATGGATTTCTAGGCTTAAAAATGGTTGATTATGATGTGAAAATGGAGGGTTTGTGGGTATGCTTGTTGGCCGAATTCTAGAGGGAGACAAAGGAGGTTGTTTGCAAATTTTTGAAGTATGGAAAAATGGTGTTATAATGAAGATGCGTTGAAAGTTATAATCTTCCACCATACTTCATCAAATAAGATCTTGTAATCATCATACATTTCCATCATTTCAAGCTAGTGTAGGTTGATGTGTGTGTGTGGGGGGGGTAAAGTGTAAATATTTTTATAAAATATCTTTTACAAAATATAACATGTGATAAAAATATTAATCTTGATAGATATTTTGGTCATTAACTTAATTATGGTAACTAGGGGTTAATGATAGTTTATGTTTTTAAATAAAGTCCAACTAGTTTATTAGTTTAGCAGGTATTGATTTTGGATGGTAAAAATACCACTAGTTCATTCGTCGGTTCGATATCGGGTGATATACGAAAAGTGTAATGTTGTACCGGGAGCGATGGTTTTAATTTAAAATCGACACTATAGCGTTTATTCAAGGCGTTTATGACGCCAAAATATGGTTAACTAGCTCGCTAGTTTCTTAGTTTAGGCAATTGGATGGTAGAAATATAATTTGTTCGCCCTACAGCTTGAATTTGTATAAGTTGAGAAAGTTGCGGCATAACACTGAGGGTTTATGTTTCGGGTATCACATTGATATACCCAAGCTTATTTAGGGAGTAAAATATTATTTACAAGTTCTACAGACATCAAAATGTTGTATTTTAATGTTGCGGACAATTTTTTTGTTACAGTTTCGCGCGGATCGGACACTTTATGTTTATGTGCATTTTCCGGAATGTTTGAGTGTTTTAACATTTGGTGCCCCCTAATTAGGGGTTTTTAATTGTATTTCAATGATCGTAAGCCTTCATGCCATTCGTTACTCGTTCAAACAATTTTCAGAACTAGCTAGCTGGCATGAATAGTGTGTTCCGATTAATAGTGTTTTCAGCATTTTACCAACATATTTGGACATAGTTTGTAGTTTTCTCACGACGCGACGAATGTAACGATATTCCTTGACATATTTAACCATGTCCTTTGATTGCTAGACTTTACGCGACCTAATCACGCATTAATTAAGTCGTAACGAGCGCAATTAAATGTATAATTAAGCTTTTAAGTTGTACGAAATCACCATTATTTTTGCCGGTTGTCACACTTCCAAAAACCAACTTTTCTTATATTCATCTTCAATCATAAGAACTTTTATAAAAATCCTTTTTGATCATGCATGCAACCATATTTTAAAATCACATCAATCAAGAATCATTCAACAATCAAAACACAAACTCTAACCCATATATATTCACACCTACGGATATGTATACACATACATGAACTTCCATTTTTCATTTTTATTAAAAACCAACGGTGAATTATGATATCTAACATCTAATCATTCACAAGATGCTTGAAACATATGGATTAAATTCCAAATTTATCCACCATTGATGCTTCTAAGAACATTATTTGGGTTTTCATGCAATTCGTAGAATTAACTTCCGAAACCCATATACTTTTTCCTCCTAATCAATCCACACAAAACCCCACTGAGAATTCACCATTGCAACAACCGTGCATCTTGAATTTAATCGAAGAACAAACTAGGGCTCGTATCTTCAACTGATGATTTCTCTTTCAATTCTCAAGTTTTTCAAGTATTTTCAAAGCCCATTGTGCTTGGTTTTTCATCCTCTACAAAAGCCCTATATCAATTACATTGATAGAAAGCTAATTTATTCGACTTTAATTATAGTTGACATTAGGGTTTTTCGTTCATAGAATTTGAGGCTTTTAGGGTTAGATCTCTGTTTTGATGAAACTGGAAGTAGAATACTATTATATATCATGTTAATATATTTTGTGTAATTTTTGAGAATTGTTAGACATCACTTGGATTTTTGGTGAATTATTCATGTTTTAATCATTCGGAAAATCAATTAAAAATACAAGATAATCATATATAAATTCCATGAGTATTTTTACTGATTATATCAGGTTATATAAACACTATGGAATTTTTATAGAACATTTCCATAATTTTTGGGGATTTATGAATTTAATTTGGATTTATTTGATTTTATACATGTTTTAATTATTAAAAAATACGAGATTATCACAAATAATTTTTATAAATATTTCTACTGGTTTTTAAATATTTTATAATTGTTATAGAATTTTTAGGGACTTTTTCAATATTTTTTATAATTATTATGTAATTAAAGAATTGGTGAAATTGTTAAACAAATAAATCCCAATATAAAATTTGTTATTCTAAATCAAAATATGTGATAATCATTAAATTTGATATATATAATTATTAGATGAGGGTGATGAATTTATCCAATTTTTGTCATTTTTCAAAATATTAAAACCTATTAAATTGTTACTTTTAGGATTTTGCCATGTTTAATAATTTAATTCTAGATATATGTGTATATATATATATATATATATATATATATAAACATATATGGAACAATTATTTTATATATATTTAGGTCTTAAACAGGAGAACCCAATTTTCTAAAATTAATAGATTATCCATTAGATTAGTATTTCGTTTATTTATTTTTGGCGGTTATTGTTAAGAAATAATCCGTTCCTTTCGTGCGGAAATTCTCCTGGATCCTTTCTTCGTAACCAGTGAGAATATCTATTTCTTTCCCCTTTTTTGATCCTTAAGTATTTTGGGATGTGTCATGCATCTTGTTTCTATTGTTTTTTATTTAAATAAATAACATGTAAAATTAATGTGTCGATACGTGTTTCGCACTTATGTTTCTATTGTATCTTGAATCTATTGTTGCATATACGTGTATCTATGTGTTTACTCGCTTTGTGTCACAGATTTCTAATATGGATCCACGGCTGACTTGGTTCCTCAAGGCCATAGGTTGAACTTAGTATCGCAGCCATTAGATCCGCTCTTTGGGGCTTGAATCACATAATCAATCAGACTTCGCCTGAGTAGTTGTGTTTTGCTTGATATTGCATTAAAAGATCTGAATTGAGACTTATGTCTTCCCTTTTCATTATACACATGAATTTCTTCCTTCAAGAACTTGTTGAATCTGTTATTATCTAAAGAAGGTACAAACATAGGTGGACTTACATAATTTGCATTCATATTAAAACTTAAAGGCACATCACTACAATCACTAATGGACGAATAAGAATTTGTTCTTTTGGAACTAAAATAGACAAAATTTAAAGAAATATAAACCGAACTATCATATCCTAAACCAACTATTTAAAACTCCATCTCCATCGTCATTTGCTTTTAAAACTACATTTTCTATATCTAAAAGGTTATTTTTTTGTCATACGAATCTACAAGATCATTTAAGGGATTAAGAGTTGGTATAGGTGCGTAATTGTTGTTCAGTGGTGGTGGAAAAAAGTGCACACTCAAATCCTAGATTGTCGGTGCAACCAAATCCGGATTTTATAAAGCCATGTCTTTGACCTTCAATTAAATCATTTAACATTTTTTACTGAGATTCCACTTATCAATTATTATTTGAAGTTTGGTGACTTCATTTTCTTATTTGTCAGTTTTTCAGTAAGGTCCTTCTTAAGAACTTCTTTAGCAAAATCCGACCTTTTGAAAGCTTTAGTTTCTTCAAGATATTCATCCAATTTCATTTTATAGGCTAACTCATTTTTCTTCATGTCCTCGTTCACCTTTAAAATATAATCTTTTATTTTTATAAGAAGCAAATTATAGTTATATAAATCACGACCTATTTTACACATTTATTAGAACAAATATTATCGAGTATCATTACAGAGATCCCTTCAGCAGCAACGCGACCCTTTGCCTTGCACGTGCATGTTGCTTTTGACGAAGCATCCATGGTTTTAACAACATCCATGGTTCTCCTTTTTTAGTTGACTTTAGTTTCTTTTTTTGAACTGCTTCCATCATCCTTCTTGTCTAGACCATAGCTTGAACCTCCAACATACATTTTCTTCACCTTCTTATCAATAGCACATTTTTTTGAACTGCAACAACTTTATTAGACAATAAAGCCCAGCAAGAGGCTGGTGAAACATACAAAATGGTTACAGCATAGACAAAATGTTAAAATCTAGCCAATCAATCCAGATAACGGATCTAATCCCTCCTCTAATCGAAAGCCACATAAAGGCGTCCTCCTTGATAAGATCCACTGCTCCCGTACCCGTGATTGTGTTGCCATTGAATTCTTTATCGTTCCGAGCTATCCATAGTCTCCAAAAAGTTGCCAGAGCCACTAACCGCACCACTTTCCTCCATTTCTCCGCACCGACTTGATCCGAAAGGTGGTCAATAATCTGCGCAACCAAGTCACATTCAACCAAAATAGGCACCTTTACCCACCTTAGCACATGCCACCAAACCACTCGTGAGAAGAGACATGAAGCGAAAAATATGATCACAGGTCTCTTCCTTAATTCCACACCTGCAGCAAAAATGTTTGTCACATGAACTCCCCTTTTTTGCAAGGCTGCTTTGGCTGCAACCCTGTCCATTTCAGCTCTCCATAATAAATAGTTTGCCTTTAAAGGAGCCCACACATTCCACTTAAACGGAGCACAATCACTGATGACCGATTCCCTCGTGCTTAACTCGAACCTGAGAGACTTTGTTGAAAAATTCAGCCCGGCCCCATTTTCCCAGCTCCAAACATCCTTCCTCTGCTGGATTTTTATATTCTGCAACAAAGTCATCAAAAGCCCCAGCTGAGCCCATTCCGTCGACGTTGCCGGGTCTCTCGTCCAATCCCACTTCCACAGATTAGAGTTGCCCACCTCTTCCACGCACTTAGATACCAAAATACCCTTATTAGAAGCTAACCGGAAGACTAAGGGGAATTGCTTACACAGTGCATCGGACCCCACCCACACATCTTGCCAAAACCGAATCGTTGTGCCATTATCCACATCCACTTTCAGCTTTTCATTAATGAAAATACCCACCTTTGCGAGTTCACTATCCATTGACTCGATGTCCTTCCACCAACCCGGAATGGACCCGATGTCCTTCCACCAACCCGGAATGGACTTATCAATTGCACATTTAGTTTCCTTTTCATCAAACCAATAAATTAATTGACTTACCCCTAATGCATCACTTTCACAGATACTTTCTTCACCTTCTTTTCTGGACCATAGCTTGAACCTCCAACAGACACTTTCTTCGCCTTCTTTTCTGGACCATAGCTTGAACCTCAATAGACAATTCATTTCCTTTTCATAACAGTCTTTTCACACCCAACACTTTTCCCATCCTAATGCATACATAATTGTTTTTAGAAAAAAATAAAACCTATAATCCACATCCCACCCCCCACTTTATTCTCTCTCTCTCTCTCTCCAGTCACTACCACCACTACTACCCCCACGTCCACTGCGAACACCTTCACAAACCACCACTACCATAGTCGTCACCATACCACTCTCAGATCTTCAGAGTAACGTAGCATTATTCAAAACACATATTCGGCTACTTTTGAGCATCAAATCTTAACAACAAGTTAAATTGCTGGAATCAAGCCTTACCTCACCTGATCTGAACATCCAACAACCAATCTATATTGGAAACCCACAACCGTCGTTGGATCTATGGATCTAAAGCGTCAAGAAGTCGCCGGAGGTCTTAAAGTGACCTCACCTAATCTGAACATCCAACAACCATCCTCCATGCCGCTACTAAACCTTTACGTCTATATGAAAATTTAAAGCGGTGTAGGGTTTAAAGAGATGTTGGTGATCATGGGGTGTCCCTTGGTTTCCGTTCTTGATTGCAGCTGTGGTGGTGTTCGTGGTTGTTGTGAACCCCACTGGAAGTAAAGAAGAGTTGAGTAGATGAATCCGACTATATCTTCTTCATAGATGGTGGAGTTTTTTTTGTTGGCCGGATTTGGTGGTCGGTGATGACGGTCATATGTAATGGTGGGTGTTAGAGCATTCACATCCAGCCCCCTAAAATTATACATACATTCCACTAAAAAACAACTTCTATATCAATATATTTCCACTAAAAACAAATATTTTTTATCTCTCCTTTTCAATTAAATAATATTTTTATATCTTTATCATTACATTTTTCTCTCTCCTTCACTCACAACCACTTTCAATATATATTAAAAATTATAGTGGGTGAACAGTGTCCCCCCAAATATACAGATGAACAGTAACATTTTCTCTCTCCTCCACTCACAACCATTTTTTATACTCTTTATATTTTAAAAACACCACACTCACAATTTAGTTCTTTGGATGTAAATGCTCTTTAGTTGAAGTTGGAAAGAGGGAGAGGGAGGGTTGGGTTTTTTGTTTTTATATATTTTTTAATATAAGGGAAAAGATTACACTACCATGTGTCTTGGACATGATTTGATTTAACGATAAAAACTAATTGATTTAGGACCAAATGACATAACGTGCAAGATTTTTAAAGATAAAATGTGAATCTCGTCAATTTCAAAGGCAAATGACGAGTCTTGAAACTTGGTGTAAACACAAAGGACAAATTTTGTTATTTATTCTAGTCAATAAGACTGCCAGGTTTCCAAAGATAATTTTGTGGTAATAGACCTCACCCCGATAATTGCCTGTAAAGCTTGGGTGAAAATCTTATTAAAAAATTCATACCTTGATTACTGACGAAATAGTGAGGGATTACCGATGGAAACCTGGTGGGAATTTTATCGGAAATCCAATCTCATTACATCAACGGAATAACGAGGGAAAATCTGTTAGTAATGCTCTCCCACCAAACAAACAGAATTTTGAAATAAGGGATTTTTAAAACTATTTTATTTTTTATTGAATGGGACACTGCCACTCACGAACTCCATGCCGTGAGTGCTGCCACCTTATAACTGTTGTATATGTTTCATTTTAATTATCTCTTTTAAATATGTTTTTTTTATTTTCCATAGTTTTTTAAGATAAAAAATCTATAACTTCTAATAAAGCAAAACCAACTTATGCCACGTGGCATATGATGGTACCCCTTTTTTTTAAATTGTCTGCCAAAACCATTGTCCACATACGCTTCTCTTCTTTTCCTCAATTGTTTCTTAACCTAATTAATATCCCAACTGTTTCAAAATCATCTCTTCAACTTATCTCCAATCTTCTTCCAAGAATACCAATCGGTTTCCATATAACAATGAATTTTGTCAAGAAAGCAACATATATAGATGATTACACATTCTTCAGCTTCTTCATCTACTTCATCTTTTTTTTAAATCGATTTCAGAATTTCGTCGATCGATCTCCAAATCTGTAAAGTTCGTTTGTTAAATTCTTTCTTTAATCATCCTTTATGTGTTCCTCCGTTTATTTACTGTTTTAAAAGTATGGTTATGTTATAGAAACCCTAAATCTGTTTGTCATGGAAAATCTGTTGATTTTGTTTATTAACATTATGGTTATGTTATAGAAATTGATGTTTATGCAAAACCCTAAATCCAATTGTGATGCATAATATGTTTTATTTGATTTGATTCTCTAATTTATGAACCCTATTCATGTATATCTACTTTTACTAAAAATCCACATGTTCGATTTTTTTATTTAATCATCCTTCATGTGTTCCTCCGTTGATTTTCTGTTTTAAAAGTATGGTTATGTTGTATAAATTATAGATATTGAAGTTTATACGAAACCCTAAATCCGATTGTCATTGAATATCAGTCTTATTTTATTTGATTATGTAAATTCTTCTTTTGATTTTGTGTATTAAAACTATTGTTATGTTATAGAAATTGATGTTTATACAAAGCCCTAAATCCGATTGTGATGCAAAATATGTTTTATTTGATTTGATTCTGTATTCTATGAACCCTATTCGTGTATATCGATTGTTACTAAAAAGCCATATTTTCGAGTGTTAAGGATGATTTTTTTTCTTTGATTCGATTTTTTAATCTGTTTATTTGATATATGTTGTTGATTTGTTTAAGTTGATATCATTGTTATGAATGATTGTTTTTTATTTGATTTGCTTTTGTTTATATGTGTTTTTCAGTCTGATTTATTGAGTATTTTTAATTGAAATCATTAGTACTAATTATTTTTTTCTTTGATTGGATTTTGTATATCTGTTGATTTAATTCTGTGATGTTGAATGTCAACCAAATCTGTAATGTGCGTTTATTACATTGTTTGTGAAATCATCCGTTGTGTGTTCGTCGTGTATTAAAAGTATGTTTATGTTATACAAGCTGATAGATATTGATGTTTATATCAGATCATTATAATAGATATGTTTTATTTGATTTGATTCTGTAAATATGAAACCTATTCATATATATCGATTGTTATTATAATATGTCCGTCACATTGTTTTTTTGTTGTTATTTTGAAATTTTATAATATATAATCTGATTTGGTTTGTTTATGTAACTTGTGTTTGTAGGTTTTCAATATGGCTGAAAGTTCATCAAGGTATTTTTTGTTTTTATTCTTCAATATATTTTTGATTATATCTTTGAATTTATTTGGTTAATATGTAGATTTTGGACAAAGTTTTGTTAATTATGTTAAATTTTTTTATTCTTATGATTTGTTTATTATATCTTTATGTTTAATCTATTTATTAAAACATTTTCATCTTATCGTTTTCTGTTTTCATATTTTTTTTTGTTACTATGTTATTGTATAAGATCTGTTTTGGTATGTTTATGTAAACTTTAATCGTTTATCGTCTGTTTTCGTATCTTTATACAATCTGTCTTTATATTCGTTGTCCGTTTGTTGCTTATGCTTTCCGTCTTACAGAAATGTTAGTTATTTAGTTTCTGTATCTTTATACAATCTGTCTTTATATTCATTGTCCGTTTGTTGCTTATGCTTTCCGTCTTACTGAAATGTTAGTTATTTTGTTAAATTCCTTAGGTTTACTTTTTAACTAAAAATTTTTGTTATCTTAAATTTTTAGGACTTCTTTTTTAGATTTCCTGTTAATAACATGTTGATGTCATTACTTATGCTTTCCGTCTTACTATGTTTTTATGTGTGTTTTTTGTTCATTATTTTTACATTCTTTACTTTTAACGTCTTTCTGATATTTTCCAAATATGGTATAAGTTATGTATTTTTATTTGTAGAATCTGTATTTTTTTCATGTTATCATTTGTTTCGAACAATAACATTAACATGTTAATGTTTATTAATATTGTATTTTTTTTAATCAGTATCAGAGATCCTTGCTTCTGTAGGCATATGAATCGTGCAGACGTAGTTATTCTGGTAATTGATAAATTATTACATGACTTAATTCTGTTCTTTTTGTTGTTATCATTAAAGACAATTTATTATTATTGTATTGTTTATAAATTTTTAATATAATTATAATTCATGTTCCATTGTTTGTTTTATCAGTCGATTCCTTCTGACGCTGCGTGCAAACTGTTGGGTATGGATAAAGCCCCTACAAAAGTTATGATAGAGACAGAGGATGGCCGAATGTTTAATGTTTCTTTAAGCGAATCAAAAGGAATTTTATTCTTTTTCCATGGTTGGTCGAATGTTGCCATACATTTACGACTAAATAAAGGATGTTTGGTAATATTCAATCCCGTAGATAAAACTACATTCAGACTAACATATTTCCTTGATGGTGTTAGTCGTAGCTCTTTTTGGACATATCTGGTACCTACAGCATCTCAGTTTTATGTAAGATATTTTTTACTTTCATTTTTCTTAATGTATTTATGTTTTTCTTTAGTGATATTAAAACTAACCTTTTTATTATTTTTGTTATCATTCCTACAGGTCATTCCTGAATGTATTTTGCCCAAAACCTATGATTATACATCAAATGATGTAATCTCCACTATAATTATAGACAACAAAACGTTTCACGTTATTATTGAAACGGTTGATGGTAAAGTCGGATTTACCATTGGTATTGACGTAATTGTTAGTCGGTTACAATTTGAGGAGGGTTGTTATTTGTTATTTACAAATTTTTTTGGTAATTATTTCCATTTAATTTTTTTTTGGAAAAAACGGTGTTGAAAAGAATTTTGCTGATGTAGATGTCGATGAGGTAAGTATACATTTGGCTACTTCTTTATATATTTGATATATTGTTAATCTAATAAATGTTATATTTAATTTGCAGGCTATAGTTGCACCTATCGATTCTGTAAATGATGTTTATGAACAACCACATGGTCGTCGTTATCGGTTTGTTCGTATGGCTGGTACATATTTTGTAAGTTTTAATATCATTTTACAAACTACTAAATATTAAGTGTTACATATTTTTTTTTGACGTAATAATACATTATTCTTTTTAGTTTCATCTTTATTATTAATTTTATTTTTACAACAATACAGAGGCTTCCTGATCCTGTTTCACGGATGGCTAAACTTGATGAAGGTTTAAAACCTCTCACCGTCAGACTTCTGCATCGGAGTCCGCAAGAGGAGTTTACCAACGGTACCAGACGTGAAAGGAAAGAAGAAGGTTTTCGATATGCGTTAACCCGTTGGTCGAGGTTCATGAAATCTGCTGGCATTAAGGTCGGTGACACCGTTCACTATTCTTTTGATGAAAATGACCAAGTCTTGAGTGTTGAATTGGTTGTACCTCACGTTAGGCGTACTGATTAGTTATTTCACATTTAGGTTTCGTTTTTTCGTTTTCATATGGTAGATATAATCTTTTTCTATGGTTATTGGTTTTTAACATTGTTTATGGTTTTGCATTTAAATTATTACATCTTGTCATATTTTAACTGTGGTTTGAACGACTATAATGACAATCTATAAGATAATATATGATTATCAAATACGTGTCTAAAAAGTTTAAACTATGTTTAAGTAGTTTTTATTCCCATTATTGCATCATCAATTGTCCTATTATCATAAATATTTAAAACGTGACTCTGTATTATTAGAATCTTAAAGATATGATAGATCAAAAACGATATAAAAACAACTTTTAAAATAGTTAACCAAGTTCTAATTTATTACATTAGGTGATATGTACGTATAACAGTCATACTTAGCAATGTAGATATAAAGAAATTAACATATTCAGATATTAAGATAGCTGTTTATTTTTTAAAAATATATTACCATGGTTGTTTATGTACAAATGTTAGTCTTTATATAACTCAGTGTTGTACGTGTATATATATACAAAAATATATATACAAAATTTAAATATTAAACAGGGAAGTGAATCATATATATGTGTGATTGATATTATTTCTTTAAGTAAGTAAATTAACCTAAAACAAGTTGATATATTTATTGAAATAATATTTAATTGCTTTCAAATTTAGTTGACTGTTTTTTCATAATTTTATAACATCCGTAGATAATGCTAATCATGTTAATAATTTCTACTAAAATTACTTCTACTAAAATAGGTTAATATATGTTTCTGCATATTTTTTTTTTATATTTTAATAAACGTAAAAATTTAATGTTTTACCGTATTTATTGTCCTTTTAATTATAGAAAGCCACCTACATTTCATATAAGATTACCCTATTTATAGTCGTTTTAATTATAGACATACACATTTGATCATAATAATCATATGTATTTGTTGACAACGTCAACCTTTACGATATTTCTCACCTACTTATTGTAACATAAAATAGTTTATCAATTTAGCTAGCATTATTTGCAGGTTTGAAGTGATCTTTATGAATGACTTCTTTTGTTATTTTGGTTATACACAAATTTTTAAGCGTTATCATTCATTATAACAATGTTTTCTTTTCATAGAGGAATAAGAGGAATAAAAAAATGGAATTCCGACATTATCATAATTTAGTGTTTGTACAAATGCTATGTTACAAGTGTAATGTGAAGCACCTTGCAATTTACATCATAGAAATTAGGTAATGTTTATAATGCTTTGTTTATGTTTATTATTTAATTCAATTCAATTTAACCTTAATAACATGACCTTAAAATAACTTAATATAGCCTGTATTGAGAGATATTAATATCATAACTTGATGATTGTACAGAAGCTGTATTACGTATGTAATTGTATTGTAATACCAACCACCTTACATTTTACATCACGTAATCTTTGTAACATCAAATTATAACTAATGAATGTAATTTATATTTTCGTTTTAGAATAACATTTATAATTATAATTTCAAGTCAACTCTCACTTAATAGGTATGAATTTCAAAATTTCATCCTTCCTTTTGGAATAGTCTGAGAATTATGAAAACTGGTTAATCATAAAAATTTATATTACCCTATTTTTTATATTTTAGTAAAGGTTGACAATTATAATTAAAATTAAAAATATCGCTACCAAAATTATGTGCTCACCTTCTTTTATAAATAAGTCTCATTCGTTATGTTTCATACACATCCCATCTACTGACTTTGTATATTTCGATATACATATCTTCTGGTATGAGTCTTATGGGTTTCATTGTAATTCATATAGTTATTGTATTGTTGAGTTAACATATTATGTTTTTCATGGACTTTTCTTCATAGATTATTATATATCATCATCAAGTATATAATATTAATTCTTTTTCATGAATTGCAGAGATGGAACAAGCTGCTATCACACTTCTGAATAATGTTGATCTTAATGTTGATGATTACACTATCAGAATCCGCATATTCCGGCTATGGACAAGACCTACCTTCAACAATCCTAGGAAGATTTATTGCTACGACATGATATTCATGGACCAGGAGGTTTTTTTAGGCCAATGCATACGTTATTTTCAATTTCAATTTAATGTGGTACTGTTTATATTTAATTATAAAACGTTGTGTTGTAGGGCACGAAAATGCAGGCATTTGTTTTACAAAAAAAAAACACTACTGCCTATGAGCATTTGCTGAAAGAAAATCAATGTTTAACTATTCGTAATCCTTCGATGGGTGAAAATCGTCAGAATGTTAAATATGTTCATAGTTCGTTGAAGATCAATCTAAATGTCAACACTACTGTCGAAGCATGCAACGAGCCTGTTGGTGCTGAATGGGGATTTGATTTTTCTCCATTTCATTTTGTTGTGGATAACCCTGATGATGACGGCAAGTCTTTCAAAAGCCCGATTGGTAGTTTATTTAAAAATGTGTTGTTCATTTTTAATATTTTAATATTATATTTTTTATGTACTTTTAATTACATTATTTTGTATTTTTTAGATGTTATTGGTTTTGTTGTTAAGTGTCTTCCGACAAAGGATAAAAGTGAACATAATAACGGCAAAGACGAGAAGAAGACTACCTTTATTCTGGAAGATTTGCAGTACATTCTTATATGTACCTACATTTACTTATATATTTCTCCCATTTTATGTATTTTACAACTACCAACTTAACTATTTAAACGTTCTGTTGTAGTCACCATCAGATTTACGTGACGTTATGGGGTGCTTATGCTGATCAGATTTTAGAATTTGAGAAGAACCATAAGGATGAAAAGAATGTTGTGGTCGTTGTTCAGTTTGGGAAGTACAGATTTTGGGGAGGTATATTCTATACCGTCACTGTGACTTGTCATTCAAGTACATATTTAATTTATTCAAGTTGTGTTTTTATTTACATGTTTCTTTAAATAAACAGGTAATTTGTTTGTCTCCAATTTGTATACTGTAACTCGAGTCTTCATAAACACTGAAGTAAAAGAGATTTTGGATTTTGAGAAAAGTTTTGTAATCTTATTACCTTTTTTTATAATATCTTACGTATTATTGTCACATACATTATTTTTTCTGTATACTTTCCTTGCTCAGCTTACTGCTTCAACGTCTTCCGGTTATTCTGGATTGAGTTCTTCTGCTATGAAGTCAACGACTGACGAATATCTATCTGAATTTTCATTTAGTATGATTGGAGCATTAAGCGAAATATCCGAAGAATTCTTACAATTTTTTATTGTTTTTTTTATTATATCTATTTTTTATAACTTTCATAATGTACTAAATTATATACGATGTATACAACAAAAATTTGTTATTATCCTAGGAACAATTAAGAGCTTTGCTTCAGAAGATTCATGGTTTTACAATGCATGTAAAAGTTGCAATAAAAAGGTTATTACCAACACTATTTGCAAGGACAAGCAAGATGGAAGTCAAGGATATGATGAAGTAACTGTCTTGGAATGCCAAACTGATCGGTGCAATAAAAGGACCATTGTGTCTGTTCCCAGGTTAATTTTCTTGATTCATTTATTGTACTGAAAATATTACATGATCATTAACAAAACCTTATTCAATTTTTTACAGGATAAAAGTTCTAATACGTGTTCAGGATTGTACCGGGATTGTGACTTTGACGTTGTTTGAACGTGAAGTTGTTAAACTGATAAAGGTTAACGCAAACCAACTTTTGGATAAAAACATTTAAGTAAGTTATATCCGGGGAATAACATTTCGTTACTTGCTTTATACATCTTAATGTTTATACGTTAAACTGGTAGGTTTATAAATTATGTCTCAGAGTTCTGCAATATGACACTCTTAATGTTTATCAAACAGTTAGCCAGTGATGGTAACTTTCCCAAGGAGCTGAACGCATTGCTAAATCGGAGGTTTGCGTTTAAGATAGCCATAGCTTCCTTTAACATAAAAAACAAATCAGATGGCTACTCGATTTCGAAGTTGACTGAAAATCCTTGAATCATCACCGATCTAGATAGGCATTTTGATGCTTTCCAGGTTCGACATACCTTCTATATGTTAGCTATATTTTTTTTTATAAAAACTTTTAGCATGTTACAATATTTATTGAAATATATGAAATAAATACAGCCTGTTGATGATGAACCTTTAAATGTTGTTCCGTCTGATTCAAATGCAACTGTTAGCTTTCCTGTTATGGTCTGTCAAACAAATTATGGAATTCACTATTGGTTCAATATTTTGTCATTCACCTTATTTTATCAATTGTTTTTTTACCTTTTTAGTTTTCATTTACAGGATTCTGTTTCCCGTACTGGTGATGAAGACACTCCGGTGTCTAATTTGAACAAAAGCATGTTTACCACACCCTCTGGACCTGAGATGAACTATTATTAATCAGCATTTGCATTTTGTTATGTACATCTATTTCTATTTATTGTACGTCCGTTTTTTCTTTCATTATCATTCAAAACTTATATGTTATGACTTGATGGTACTTTTTTACCGACTATGTATGTTGTTTTATGTCAATAGAAGATGATATTACTAATCACTTTATTGTGGTCTGTCATATATATATCAATAATAGATGATAGTATTGATCAGCCTTTGCTTTTTTTATATACGTTCGTTTATATTTATTGTAGTTTGTGATCTTTATATCACTAAAGAGATATTTGTTAATTATCTTTTGTTAAATCAACAAATAACGTTATATTTATATTAGTATTACTTTTTCCAACTTTATTAAGCCTACCATCCTAATAACATTCTTATTATATTAAAGTTTGATGTCAAATGTTAATCCCTTTCCATTATTCAAAAATATTAAAAAAATACATGCCATATAAACGAAATTTAAATTTGGTAAGTACTAAAATATAAGATGTTTTAAATGTTGAAATTAGCCATTAATATGTATATTAAAGTTGGAAGGTTGGAAAATCAATATATTTAGAAACTTTATTCGGTTTTTAATTTTAATAAAAAAAATATTATTCAAAGTTTTGACTTTTCAATATTAAGAAATTAGTCATTAATATCTTAATCAATATACTTAAATGTTTAGATTACTAATACTTCCTTAAAAACAGAATTTACAACATTTAAATGTCTTCATCTCATTTGTAGTTTTTAGTTCAACAAATACATCCCTTTCACTACAAGGGTATTATAAGCCAATTTCAACAATCGATTACTTTCTTATTCCAATAACGTCTTCCGCGATGTATAAATGGTCAAAGCATGATTCCAATTCTTTGGGAAATTAATCAAACAAGGAAAACATTTCAGAATGTGAGTTTTTTATTTATCGTTCACATTGTTGGTAGGTTTATATATGATTATAATGTAATTCATTCTTCTTTATGACAATGACAGTCACTTCAAGAAAATCCAAGCGTAGATCTGCATGTACTTCCAATAATCCATTGATTATAAACAACTCAACAGGTAACATTTTTTTATTCTCATGATGTTAGTCTATTTTGTATACCTACAATAACAATCTGGAAATGCGATCTTTATGTTATGGGTCATTTATTTAGATGTTGCTGCTGGCATCTCAAGAAGTCCTTTTTTCAGACATTACCAATGGTATTGACCTACTCTCCCTTACTAAGTTATGTTTTGAATACTTAAATTTCAGTTAGAAATGTATATCGTTTGTATAGTTTTTAATTCACTTGAACACCTAAACTATGTAACAATATATAACATATAAACTAAAACTAGAAATCGTAGATATTTATAAACACGGTTACATGGTAGCCTTCCAAACTATGTAAAGTTTGGAACTAACAAACATGTTAAGCTACTTACAAACAACTATTTTAACACTACATAAGTTACGCTAAGTTTCTTCGTTAGCCAAAACTACCATATGTTATGGTTCAACCCTGTTTCAAAGTTTCAAACATCACCACTAGCGAAAAACATCAGTAAGGAACAAAACACCAATATCTGGAACGTGCAATGATCACCTTCTTTTATGTTGTTATCTTTAACCCATTTCGCCCAGCCTTTGACAACGTACTTGATACTGTTTATATTTGGCTCCGCCCTAATATCATGTTTTGTCTCCACATTCTGCCTGTTGACGATCTTAACTTTCAAGGTTTCGTCAATTCTTGTCATCTGTGCGACTGCAACCGGTATGCGCAATAAGTTACAAAACATAATAATAATTTCCATTAATGATGTTGAAGTATTAAAAAATACAAAACTTAACCAATTTATGTAAACATATTAGACACCTATTAACATATAATTTTGTCGGAACTTATAAAGCGTTTCAACCGGTAATTAACGGCTCCTAATTACATGATTAACAAACATTAGGACGATAATAAATAGTGTTTAAGACGTAGATTAACTTAATTAGGCCGTTGGAGTGCCTAGGAACGTCTAACCGGCTTTATAGTGCGTGAATGGTGATTTGCGAAAGATCTGCTAAACGTTAAACAATAACGAACAGAAACCGAACAAAATACTGACAACGCCGACAATTACAAATTTTACACGCGTATTTTATACTCATAAAATTAGTTTTATGAAATTATCGTACTTTCAAACGTCCCAAAGCGCAAACGTGAACGAAAAACGCGATTGCAGGAACGCACCGGCAACAAAACGGAAGCATCGGACTCGCGTATTGCCTTCAAAACCGAAATTTTATGACATAATTAGCGCCGTAATTGAATTTTAATATCTTCAGATGAAAACGGATCAAGAAACGGATTTAGTAACGACAAATTACGCAGATTACGCAATTAACACAACCGACGCGCATACGCGTCAAATAACGGTATATGACTTAATGTCAAGTGTTTTGGCTCTAAGATTTTTATTTTACAATGCTTTACGACACTCGGGGGTGAAAACGGTCTTCGTAAACATGTCAGGCCGCGTAAAAGCGGCTTGTGGGCCTGGGGCCCAAGCCTACTTAATAAACTCTAGTATATAAGCTTTTTGTTGATTCAAAGCCCTCATTTTTCCTTTAAACTTTCAGCCGCACACAACATATTACACTTTGCTCTCTCTTTCTTCAACACCAAGGTCTGGTGATCTTCTCCGGCGAACCACCGGCGCCGTTCACCAACCACCCACACCCAAACATCACTCCATCCTCTACCCTCTCAACTCTCTCTCTGCTCGATGTTGGACCGGTGATACATCGGCCGGCGGCGGTTGTTCCAGCCGACGACAGCCCCCCTCTCCTCCGATCCTTGTTATTCCGGTTACACACCACTCACAACCATCCTCCCCTCCCGCAGATTAACCAGCCGGCCACCATAGGTGGCGCACGACACAAATTTCGAGAACAACCACCACCAAAGCGGCGGCGCTGTGGTGGATGGCGACGGGTGGTTGTTACGACAGAGGAGAGAGAAATCGGCGGAGGAGTGAGAGTGAGACGGTGAGAGAGAGACGAGATAAAGAGAGAAAGCTGGCTTGGAGGAGAGTCGCCGCCGACGGCGGCGGCGTGGCGGCAGTAGGTGTCTCTGGCCGATGAGTTAACGACGATAAAGACGGTGGTGGTGCTATTTCAGGTCAATGGTTCAACCTCGGGACGTTCTAAATCGGGACATCCCTGTTCTGGTTCAGATCGGGTCACTCACGGGTTTCTCAGGTGTCGGTTCAGGTTTTTAACTTCAGGAAAGTGGTTACAGTTCGGGTCATGTTCGAGGTTTGATTCTGATCTGGCTTTTGGTTCGAGCTTTCTCAGTTCAGCAGGATGTATCTTCGAGTTTGGGTACGGGTACGGTTCGGGTTTGGTCAAACGAGGTCAATGGTTGGGTTGGGTCAAGCAGCTTGGTCAGACTCAGCTTCGGGTTCGGTTGACTCGGTCAAACCGAGTCAAACCTGGTAAACAAAGTGAGTTGACTCGGTCAACTCAACCGGTCAACTCAGTCAACGTCACGACGCGGAGATTGGTAAAGAAATTTAGTGGCGTGATTATTTAATATCGTTTTATAATTTTGATTACGTGAAAACGAGCTCGAACCGATTCGAAATTGAGATTAGTTTACTTTTTTTACATATTCGACAAAGCTTTATATATATATATATATATATATATATATATATATATATATATTGTTTACATTAATTGAATCTTGTTGAAATTTTGATAAAATAACGACAACTTGTGTTGTCGGGGGCATCCAAAAACAGAGGAAACTCTGCCCGTTTTTCGAGAAAATCCGAAACCCAAAACGCGTGTTATTATAAGATGAAACTTATTGGATCCGAGAAACTTTTATAAGAACAAATACAAATATAGAATTTCTCACGACGACACTTTAGAACTTTGGAAAGCAACGATTCGGAAAATTATTTACGACAATAAATATAGTTTATTATATTTATTCTTAACTTTGAAATTCCGACAATTCTTTTATAAAAATAGATATAGTTTATATATTTATTTCGAATATCAAACAACACGATTTTGTCTTATAAAAATAAATATAGTTTATATATTTATTTCAAATACCGTACAACACGAATTCTTTTACTGAGATTCCACTTATCAATTATTATTTGAAGTTTGGTGACTTCATTTTCTTATTTGTCAGTTTTTCAGTAAGGCCCTTCTTAAGAACTTCTTTAGCAAAATCCGACCTTTTGAAAGCTTTAGTTTCTTCAAGATATTCATCCAATTTCATTTTATAGGCTAACTCATTTTTCTTCATGTCCTCGTTCACCTTTAAAATATAATCTTTTATTTTTATAAGAAGCAAATTATAGTTATATAAATCACGACCTATTTTACACATTTATTAGAACAAATATTATCGAGTATCATTACAGAGATCCCTTCAGCAGCAACGCGACCCTTTGCCTTGCACGTGCATGTTGCTTTTGACGAAGCATCCATGGTTTTAACAACATCCATGGTTCTCCTTTTTTAGTTGACTTTAGTTTCTTTTTTTGAACTGCTTCCATCATCCTTCTTGTCTAGACCATAGCTTGAACCTCCAACATACATTTTCTTCACCTTCTTATCAATAGCACATTTTTTTGAACTGCAACAACTTTATTAGACAATAAAGCCCAGCAAGAGGCTGGTGAAACATACAAAATGGTTACAGCATAGACAAAATGTTAAAATCTAGCCAATCAATCCAGATAACGGATCTAATCCCTCCTCTAATCGAAAGCCACATAAAGGCGTCCTCCTTGATAAGATCCACTGCTCCCGTACCCGTGATTGTGTTGCCATTGAATTCTTTATCGTTCCGAGCTATCCATAGTCTCCAAAAAGTTGCCAGAGCCACTAACCGCACCACTTTCCTCCATTTCTCCGCACCGACTTGATCCGAAAGGTGGTCAATAATCTGCGCAACCAAGTCACATTCAACCAAAATAGGCACCTTTACCCACCTTAGCACATGCCACCAAACCACTCGTGAGAAGAGACATGAAGCGAAAAATATGATCACAGGTCTCTTCCTTAATTCCACACCTGCAGCAAAAATGTTTGTCACATGAACTCCCCTTTTTTGCAAGGCTGCTTTGGCTGCAACCCTGTCCATTTCAGCTCTCCATAATAAATAGTTTGCCTTTAAAGGAGCCCACACATTCCACTTAAACGGAGCACAATCACTGATGACCGATTCCCTCGTGCTTAACTCGAACCTGAGAGACTTTGTTGAAAAATTCAGCCCGGCCCCATTTTCCCAGCTCCAAACATCCTTCCTCTGCTGGATTTTTATATTCTGCAACAAAGTCATCAAAAGCCCCAGCTGAGCCCATTCCGTCGACGTTGCCGGGTCTCTCGTCCAATCCCACTTCCACAGATTAGAGTTGCCCACCTCTTCCACGCACTTAGATACCAAAATACCCTTATTAGAAGCTAACCGGAAGACTAAGGGGAATTGCTTACACAGTGCATCGGACCCCACCCACACATCTTGCCAAAACCGAATCGTTGTGCCATTATCCACATCCACTTTCAGCTTTTCATTAATGAAAATACCCACCTTTGCGAGTTCACTATCCATTGACTCGATGTCCTTCCACCAACCCGGAATGGACCCGATGTCCTTCCACCAACCCGGAATGGACTTATCAATTGCACATTTAGTTTCCTTTTCATCAAACCAATAAATTAATTGACTTACCCCTAATGCATCACTTTCACAGATACTTTCTTCACCTTCTTTTCTGGACCATAGCTTGAACCTCCAACAGACACTTTCTTCGCCTTCTTTTCTGGACCATAGCTTGAACCTCAATAGACAATTCATTTCCTTTTCATAACAGTCTTTTCACACCCAACACTTTTCCCATCCTAATGCATACATAATTGTTTTTAGAAAAAAATAAAACCTATAATCCACATCCCACCCCCCACTTTATTCTCTCTCTCTCTCTCTCCAGTCACTACCACCACTACTACCCCCACGTCCACTGCGAACACCTTCACAAACCACCACTACCATAGTCGTCACCATACCACTCTCAGATCTTCAGAGTAACGTAGCATTATTCAAAACACATATTCGGCTACTTTTGAGCATCAAATCTTAACAACAAGTTAAATTGCTGGAATCAAGCCTTACCTCACCTGATCTGAACATCCAACAACCAATCTATATTGGAAACCCACAACCGTCGTTGGATCTATGGATCTAAAGCGTCAAGAAGTCGCCGGAGGTCTTAAAGTGACCTCACCTAATCTGAACATCCAACAACCATCCTCCATGCCGCTACTAAACCTTTACGTCTATATGAAAATTTAAAGCGGTGTAGGGTTTAAAGAGATGTTGGTGATCATGGGGTGTCCCTTGGTTTCCGTTCTTGATTGCAGCTGTGGTGGTGTTCGTGGTTGTTGTGAACCCCACTGGAAGTAAAGAAGAGTTGAGTAGATGAATCCGACTATATCTTCTTCATAGATGGTGGAGTTTTTTTTGTTGGCCGGATTTGGTGGTCGGTGATGACGGTCATATGTAATGGTGGGTGTTAGAGCATTCACATCCAGCCCCCTAAAATTATACATACATTCCACTAAAAAACAACTTCTATATCAATATATTTCCACTAAAAACAAATATTTTTTATCTCTCCTTTTCAATTAAATAATATTTTTATATCTTTATCATTACATTTTTCTCTCTCCTTCACTCACAACCACTTTCAATATATATTAAAAATTATAGTGGGTGAACAGTGTCCCCCCAAATATACAGATGAACAGTAACATTTTCTCTCTCCTCCACTCACAACCATTTTTTATACTCTTTATATTTTAAAAACACCACACTCACAATTTAGTTCTTTGGATGTAAATGCTCTTTAGTTGAAGTTGGAAAGAGGGAGAGGGAGGGTTGGGTTTTTTGTTTTTATATATTTTTTAATATAAGGGAAAAGATTACACTACCATGTGTCTTGGACATGATTTGATTTAACGATAAAAACTAATTGATTTAGGACCAAATGACATAACGTGCAAGATTTTTAAAGATAAAATGTGAATCTCGTCAATTTCAAAGGCAAATGACGAGTCTTGAAACTTGGTGTAAACACAAAGGACAAATTTTGTTATTTATTCTAGTCAATAAGACTGCCAGGTTTCCAAAGATAATTTTGTGGTAATAGACCTCACCCCGATAATTGCCTGTAAAGCTTGTGTGAAAATCTTATTAAAAAATTCATACCTTGATTACTGACGAAATAGTGAGGGATTACCGATGGAAACCTGGTGGGAATTTTATCGGAAATCCAATCTCATTACATCAACGGAATAACGAGGGAAAATCTGTTAGTAATGCTCTCCCACCAAACAAACAGAATTTTGAAATAAGGGATTTTTAAAACTATTTTATTTTTTATTGAATGGGACACTGCCACTCACGAACTCCATGCCGTGAGTGCTGCCACCTTATAACTGTTGTATATGTTTCATTTTAATTATCTCTTTTAAATATGTTTTTTTTTATTTTCCATAGTTTTTTAAGATAAAAAATCTATAACTTCTAATAAAGCAAAACCAACTTATGCCACGTGGCATATGATGGTACCCCTTTTTTTTAAATTGTCTGCCAAAACCATTGTCCACATACGCTTCTCTTCTTTTCCTCAATTGTTTCTTAACCTAATTAATATCCCAACTGTTTCAAAATCATCTCTTCAACTTATCTCCAATCTTCTTCCAAGAATACCAATCGGTTTCCATATAACAATGAATTTTGTCAAGAAAGCAACATATATAGATGATTACACATTCTTCAGCTTCTTCATCTACTTCATCTTTTTTTTAAATCGATTTCAGAATTTCGTCGATCGATCTCCAAATCTGTAAAGTTCGTTTGTTAAATTCTTTCTTTAATCATCCTTTATGTGTTCCTCCGTTTATTTACTGTTTTAAAAGTATGGTTATGTTATAGAAACCCTAAATCTGTTTGTCATGGAAAATCTGTTGATTTTGTTTATTAACATTATGGTTATGTTATAGAAATTGATGTTTATGCAAAACCCTAAATCCAATTGTGATGCATAATATGTTTTATTTGATTTGATTCTCTAATTTATGAACCCTATTCATGTATATCTACTTTTACTAAAAATCCACATGTTCGATTTTTTTATTTAATCATCCTTCATGTGTTCCTCCGTTGATTTTCTGTTTTAAAAGTATGGTTATGTTGTATAAATTATAGATATTGAAGTTTATACGAAACCCTAAATCCGATTGTCATTGAATATCAGTCTTATTTTATTTGATTATGTAAATTCTTCTTTTGATTTTGTGTATTAAAACTATTGTTATGTTATAGAAATTGATGTTTATACAAAGCCCTAAATCCGATTGTGATGCAAAATATGTTTTATTTGATTTGATTCTGTATTCTATGAACCCTATTCGTGTATATCGATTGTTACTAAAAAGCCATATTTTCGAGTGTTAAGGATGATTTTTTTTCTTTGATTCGATTTTTTAATCTGTTTATTTGATATATGTTGTTGATTTGTTTAAGTTGATATCATTGTTATGAATGATTGTTTTTTATTTGATTTGCTTTTGTTTATATGTGTTTTTCAGTCTGATTTATTGAGTATTTTTAATTGAAATCATTAGTACTAATTATTTTTTTCTTTGATTGGATTTTGTATATCTGTTGATTTAATTCTGTGATGTTGAATGTCAACCAAATCTGTAATGTGCGTTTATTACATTGTTTGTGAAATCATCCGTTGTGTGTTCGTCGTGTATTAAAAGTATGTTTATGTTATACAAGCTGATAGATATTGATGTTTATATCAGATCATTATAATAGATATGTTTTATTTGATTTGATTCTGTAAATATGAAACCTATTCATATATATCGATTGTTATTATAATATGTCCGTCACATTGTTTTTTTGTTGTTATTTTGAAATTTTATAATATATAATCTGATTTGGTTTGTTTATGTAACTTGTGTTTGTAGGTTTTCAATATGGCTGAAAGTTCATCAAGGTATTTTTTGTTTTTATTCTTCAATATATTTTTGATTATATCTTTGAATTTATTTGGTTAATATGTAGATTTTGGACAAAGTTTTGTTAATTATGTTAAATTTTTTTATTCTTATGATTTGTTTATTATATCTTTATGTTTAATCTATTTATTAAAACATTTTCATCTTATCGTTTTCTGTTTTCATATTTTTTTTTGTTACTATGTTATTGTATAAGATCTGTTTTGGTATGTTTATGTAAACTTTAATCGTTTATCGTCTGTTTTCGTATCTTTATACAATCTGTCTTTATATTCGTTGTCCGTTTGTTGCTTATGCTTTCCGTCTTACAGAAATGTTAGTTATTTAGTTTCTGTATCTTTATACAATCTGTCTTTATATTCATTGTCCGTTTGTTGCTTATGCTTTCCGTCTTACTGAAATGTTAGTTATTTTGTTAAATTCCTTAGGTTTACTTTTTAACTAAAAATTTTTGTTATCTTAAATTTTTAGGACTTCTTTTTTAGATTTCCTGTTAATAACATGTTGATGTCATTACTTATGCTTTCCGTCTTACTATGTTTTTATGTGTGTTTTTTGTTCATTATTTTTACATTCTTTACTTTTAACGTCTTTCTGATATTTTCCAAATATGGTATAAGTTATGTATTTTTATTTGTAGAATCTGTATTTTTTTCATGTTATCATTTGTTTCGAACAATAACATTAACATGTTAATGTTTATTAATATTGTATTTTTTTTAATCAGTATCAGAGATCCTTGCTTCTGTAGGCATATGAATCGTGCAGACGTAGTTATTCTGGTAATTGATAAATTATTACATGACTTAATTCTGTTCTTTTTGTTGTTATCATTAAAGACAATTTATTATTATTGTATTGTTTATAAATTTTTAATATAATTATAATTCATGTTCCATTGTTTGTTTTATCAGTCGATTCCTTCTGACGCTGCGTGCAAACTGTTGGGTATGGATAAAGCCCCTACAAAAGTTATGATAGAGACAGAGGATGGCCGAATGTTTAATGTTTCTTTAAGCGAATCAAAAGGAATTTTATTCTTTTTCCATGGTTGGTCGAATGTTGCCATACATTTACGACTAAATAAAGGATGTTTGGTAATATTCAATCCCGTAGATAAAACTACATTCAGACTAACATATTTCCTTGATGGTGTTAGTCGTAGCTCTTTTTGGACATATCTGGTACCTACAGCATCTCAGTTTTATGTAAGATATTTTTTACTTTCATTTTTCTTAATGTATTTATGTTTTTCTTTAGTGATATTAAAACTAACCTTTTTATTATTTTTGTTATCATTCCTACAGGTCATTCCTGAATGTATTTTGCCCAAAACCTATGATTATACATCAAATGATGTAATCTCCACTATAATTATAGACAACAAAACGTTTCACGTTATTATTGAAACGGTTGATGGTAAAGTCGGATTTACCATTGGTATTGACGTAATTGTTAGTCGGTTACAATTTGAGGAGGGTTGTTATTTGTTATTTACAAATTTTTTTGGTAATTATTTCCATTTAATTTTTTTTTGGAAAAAACGGTGTTGAAAAGAATTTTGCTGATGTAGATGTCGATGAGGTAAGTATACATTTGGCTACTTCTTTATATATTTGATATATTGTTAATCTAATAAATGTTATATTTAATTTGCAGGCTATAGTTGCACCTATCGATTCTGTAAATGATGTTTATGAACAACCACATGGTCGTCGTTATCGGTTTGTTCGTATGGCTGGTACATATTTTGTAAGTTTTAATATCATTTTACAAACTACTAAATATTAAGTGTTACATATTTTTTTTTGACGTAATAATACATTATTCTTTTTAGTTTCATCTTTATTATTAATTTTATTTTTACAACAATACAGAGGCTTCCTGATCCTGTTTCACGGATGGCTAAACTTGATGAAGGTTTAAAACCTCTCACCGTCAGACTTCTGCATCGGAGTCCGCAAGAGGAGTTTACCAACGGTACCAGACGTGAAAGGAAAGAAGAAGGTTTTCGATATGCGTTAACCCGTTGGTCGAGGTTCATGAAATCTGCTGGCATTAAGGTCGGTGACACCGTTCACTATTCTTTTGATGAAAATGACCAAGTCTTGAGTGTTGAATTGGTTGTACCTCACGTTAGGCGTACTGATTAGTTATTTCACATTTAGGTTTCGTTTTTTCGTTTTCATATGGTAGATATAATCTTTTTCTATGGTTATTGGTTTTTAACATTGTTTATGGTTTTGCATTTAAATTATTACATCTTGTCATATTTTAACTGTGGTTTGAACGACTATAATGACAATCTATAAGATAATATATGATTATCAAATACGTGTCTAAAAAGTTTAAACTATGTTTAAGTAGTTTTTATTCCCATTATTGCATCATCAATTGTCCTATTATCATAAATATTTAAAACGTGACTCTGTATTATTAGAATCTTAAAGATATGATAGATCAAAAACGATATAAAAACAACTTTTAAAATAGTTAACCAAGTTCTAATTTATTACATTAGGTGATATGTACGTATAACAGTCATACTTAGCAATGTAGATATAAAGAAATTAACATATTCAGATATTAAGATAGCTGTTTATTTTTTAAAAATATATTACCATGGTTGTTTATGTACAAATGTTAGTCTTTATATAACTCAGTGTTGTACGTGTATATATATACAAAAATATATATACAAAATTTAAATATTAAACAGGGAAGTGAATCATATATATGTGTGATTGATATTATTTCTTTAAGTAAGTAAATTAACCTAAAACAAGTTGATATATTTATTGAAATAATATTTAATTGCTTTCAAATTTAGTTGACTGTTTTTTCATAATTTTATAACATCCGTAGATAATGCTAATCATGTTAATAATTTCTACTAAAATTACTTCTACTAAAATAGGTTAATATATGTTTCTGCATATTTTTTTTTTATATTTTAATAAACGTAAAAATTTAATGTTTTACCGTATTTATTGTCCTTTTAATTATAGAAAGCCACCTACATTTCATATAAGATTACCCTATTTATAGTCGTTTTAATTATAGACATACACATTTGATCATAATAATCATATGTATTTGTTGACAACGTCAACCTTTACGATATTTCTCACCTACTTATTGTAACATAAAATAGTTTATCAATTTAGCTAGCATTATTTGCAGGTTTGAAGTGATCTTTATGAATGACTTCTTTTGTTATTTTGGTTATACACAAATTTTTAAGCGTTATCATTCATTATAACAATGTTTTCTTTTCATAGAGGAATAAGAGGAATAAAAAAATGGAATTCCGACATTATCATAATTTAGTGTTTGTACAAATGCTATGTTACAAGTGTAATGTGAAGCACCTTGCAATTTACATCATAGAAATTAGGTAATGTTTATAATGCTTTGTTTATGTTTATTATTTAATTCAATTCAATTTAACCTTAATAACATGACCTTAAAATAACTTAATATAGCCTGTATTGAGAGATATTAATATCATAACTTGATGATTGTACAGAAGCTGTATTACGTATGTAATTGTATTGTAATACCAACCACCTTACATTTTACATCACGTAATCTTTGTAACATCAAATTATAACTAATGAATGTAATTTATATTTTCGTTTTAGAATAACATTTATAATTATAATTTCAAGTCAACTCTCACTTAATAGGTATGAATTTCAAAATTTCATCCTTCCTTTTGGAATAGTCTGAGAATTATGAAAACTGGTTAATCATAAAAATTTATATTACCCTATTTTTTATATTTTAGTAAAGGTTGACAATTATAATTAAAATTAAAAATATCGCTACCAAAATTATGTGCTCACCTTCTTTTATAAATAAGTCTCATTCGTTATGTTTCATACACATCCCATCTACTGACTTTGTATATTTCGATATACATATCTTCTGGTATGAGTCTTATGGGTTTCATTGTAATTCATATAGTTATTGTATTGTTGAGTTAACATATTATGTTTTTCATGGACTTTTCTTCATAGATTATTATATATCATCATCAAGTATATAATATTAATTCTTTTTCATGAATTGCAGAGATGGAACAAGCTGCTATCACACTTCTGAATAATGTTGATCTTAATGTTGATGATTACACTATCAGAATCCGCATATTCCGGCTATGGACAAGACCTACCTTCAACAATCCTAGGAAGATTTATTGCTACGACATGATATTCATGGACCAGGAGGTTTTTTTAGGCCAATGCATACGTTATTTTCAATTTCAATTTAATGTGGTACTGTTTATATTTAATTATAAAACGTTGTGTTGTAGGGCACGAAAATGCAGGCATTTGTTTTACAAAAAAAAAACACTACTGCCTATGAGCATTTGCTGAAAGAAAATCAATGTTTAACTATTCGTAATCCTTCGATGGGTGAAAATCGTCAGAATGTTAAATATGTTCATAGTTCGTTGAAGATCAATCTAAATGTCAACACTACTGTCGAAGCATGCAACGAGCCTGTTGGTGCTGAATGGGGATTTGATTTTTCTCCATTTCATTTTGTTGTGGATAACCCTGATGATGACGGCAAGTCTTTCAAAAGCCCGATTGGTAGTTTATTTAAAAATGTGTTGTTCATTTTTAATATTTTAATATTATATTTTTTATGTACTTTTAATTACATTATTTTGTATTTTTTAGATGTTATTGGTTTTGTTGTTAAGTGTCTTCCGACAAAGGATAAAAGTGAACATAATAACGGCAAAGACGAGAAGAAGACTACCTTTATTCTGGAAGATTTGCAGTACATTCTTATATGTACCTACATTTACTTATATATTTCTCCCATTTTATGTATTTTACAACTACCAACTTAACTATTTAAACGTTCTGTTGTAGTCACCATCAGATTTACGTGACGTTATGGGGTGCTTATGCTGATCAGATTTTAGAATTTGAGAAGAACCATAAGGATGAAAAGAATGTTGTGGTCGTTGTTCAGTTTGGGAAGTACAGATTTTGGGGAGGTATATTCTATACCGTCACTGTGACTTGTCATTCAAGTACATATTTAATTTATTCAAGTTGTGTTTTTATTTACATGTTTCTTTAAATAAACAGGTAATTTGTTTGTCTCCAATTTGTATACTGTAACTCGAGTCTTCATAAACACTGAAGTAAAAGAGATTTTGGATTTTGAGAAAAGTTTTGTAATCTTATTACCTTTTTTTATAATATCTTACGTATTATTGTCACATACATTATTTTTTCTGTATACTTTCCTTGCTCAGCTTACTGCTTCAACGTCTTCCGGTTATTCTGGATTGAGTTCTTCTGCTATGAAGTCAACGACTGACGAATATCTATCTGAATTTTCATTTAGTATGATTGGAGCATTAAGCGAAATATCCGAAGAATTCTTACAATTTTTTATTGTTTTTTTTATTATATCTATTTTTTATAACTTTCATAATGTACTAAATTATATACGATGTATACAACAAAAATTTGTTATTATCCTAGGAACAATTAAGAGCTTTGCTTCAGAAGATTCATGGTTTTACAATGCATGTAAAAGTTGCAATAAAAAGGTTATTACCAACACTATTTGCAAGGACAAGCAAGATGGAAGTCAAGGATATGATAAAGTAACTGTCTTGGAATGCCAAACTGATCGGTGCAATAAAAGGACCATTGTGTCTGTTCCCAGGTTAATTTTCTTGATTCATTTATTGTACTGAAAATATTACATGATCATTAACAAAACCTTATTCAATTTTTTACAGGATAAAAGTTCTAATACGTGTTCAGGATTGTACCGGGATTGTGACTTTGACGTTGTTTGAACGTGAAGTTGTTAAACTGATAAAGGTTAACGCAAACCAACTTTTGGATAAAAACATTTAAGTAAGTTATATCCGGGGAATAACATTTCGTTACTTGCTTTATACATCTTAATGTTTATACGTTAAACTGGTAGGTTTATAAATTATGTCTCAGAGTTCTGCAATATGACACTCTTAATGTTTATCAAACAGTTAGCCAGTGATGGTAACTTTCCCAAGGAGCTGAACGCATTGCTAAATCGGAGGTTTGCGTTTAAGATAGCCATAGCTTCCTTTAACATAAAAAACAAATCAGATGGCTACTCGATTTCGAAGTTGACTGAAAATCCTTGAATCATCACCGATCTAGATAGGCATTTTGATGCTTTCCAGGTTCGACATACCTTCTATATGTTAGCTATATTTTTTTTTATAAAAACTTTTAGCATGTTACAATATTTATTGAAATATATGAAATAAATACAGCCTGTTGATGATGAACCTTTAAATGTTGTTCCGTCTGATTCAAATGCAACTGTTAGCTTTCCTGTTATGGTCTGTCAAACAAATTATGGAATTCACTATTGGTTCAATATTTTGTCATTCACCTTATTTTATCAATTGTTTTTTTACCTTTTTAGTTTTCATTTACAGGATTCTGTTTCCCGTACTGGTGATGAAGACACTCCGGTGTCTAATTTGAACAAAAGCATGTTTACCACACCCTCTGGACCTGAGATGAACTATTATTAATCAGCATTTGCATTTTGTTATGTACATCTATTTCTATTTATTGTACGTCCGTTTTTTCTTTCATTATCATTCAAAACTTATATGTTATGACTTGATGGTACTTTTTTACCGACTATGTATGTTGTTTTATGTCAATAGAAGATGATATTACTAATCACTTTATTGTGGTCTGTCATATATATATCAATAATAGATGATAGTATTGATCAGCCTTTGCTTTTTTTATATACGTTCGTTTATATTTATTGTAGTTTGTGATCTTTATATCACTAAAGAGATATTTGTTAATTATCTTTTGTTAAATCAACAAATAACGTTATATTTATATTAGTATTACTTTTTCCAACTTTATTAAGCCTACCATCCTAATAACATTCTTATTATATTAAAGTTTGATGTCAAATGTTAATCCCTTTCCATTATTCAAAAATATTAAAAAAATACATGCCATATAAACGAAATTTAAATTTGGTAAGTACTAAAATATAAGATGTTTTAAATGTTGAAATTAGCCATTAATATGTATATTAAAGTTGGAAGGTTGGAAAATCAATATATTTAGAAACTTTATTCGGTTTTTAATTTTAATAAAAAAAATATTATTCAAAGTTTTGACTTTTCAATATTAAGAAATTAGTCATTAATATCTTAATCAATATACTTAAATGTTTAGATTACTAATACTTCCTTAAAAACAGAATTTACAACATTTAAATGTCTTCATCTCATTTGTAGTTTTTAGTTCAACAAATACATCCCTTTCACTACAAGGGTATTATAAGCCAATTTCAACAATCGATTACTTTCTTATTCCAATAACGTCTTCCGCGATGTATAAATGGTCAAAGCATGATTCCAATTCTTTGGGAAATTAATCAAACAAGGAAAACATTTCAGAATGTGAGTTTTTTATTTATCGTTCACATTGTTGGTAGGTTTATATATGATTATAATGTAATTCATTCTTCTTTATGACAATGACAGTCACTTCAAGAAAATCCAAGCGTAGATCTGCATGTACTTCCAATAATCCATTGATTATAAACAACTCAACAGGTAACATTTTTTTATTCTCATGATGTTAGTCTATTTTGTATACCTACAATAACAATCTAGAAATGCGATCTTTATGTTATGGGTCATTTATTTAGATGTTGCTGCTGGCATCTCAAGAAGTCCTTTTTTCAGACATTACCAATGGTATTGACCTACTCTCCCTTACTAAGTTATGTTTTGAATACTTAAATTTCAGTTAGAAATGTATATCGTTTGTATAGTTTTTAATTCACTTGAACACCTAAACTATGTAACAATATATAACATATAAACTAAAACTAGAAATCGTAGATATTTATAAACACGGTTACATGGTAGCCTTCCAAACTATGTAAAGTTTGGAACTAACAAACATGTTAAGCTACTTACAAACAACTATTTTAACACTACATAAGTTACGCTAAGTTTCTTCGTTAGCCAAAACTACCATATGTTATGGTTCAACCCTGTTTCAAAGTTTCAAACATCACCACTAGCGAAAAACATCAGTAAGGAACAAAACACCAATATCTGGAACGTGCAATGATCACCTTCTTTTATGTTGTTATCTTTAACCCATTTCGCCCAGCCTTTGACAACGTACTTGATACTGTTTATATTTGGCTCCGCCCTAATATCATGTTTTGTCTCCACATTCTGCCTGTTGACGATCTTAACTTTCAAGGTTTCGTCAATTCTTGTCATCTGTGCGACTGCAACCGGTATGCGCAATAAGTTACAAAACATAATAATAATTTCCATTAATGATGTTGAAGTATTAAAAAATACAAAACTTAACCAATTTATGTAAACATATTAGACACCTATTAACATATAATTTTGTCGGAACTTATAAAGCGTTTCAACCGGTAATTAACGGCTCCTAATTACATGATTAACAAACATTAGGACGATAATAAATAGTGTTTAAGACGTAGATTAACTTAATTAGGCCGTTGGAGTGCCTAGGAACGTCTAACCGGCTTTATAGTGCGTGAATGGTGATTTGCGAAAGATCTGCTAAACGTTAAACAATAACGAACAGAAACCGAACAAAATACTGACAACGCCGACAATTACAAATTTTACACGCGTATTTTATACTCATAAAATTAGTTTTATGAAATTATCGTACTTTCAAACGTCCCAAAGCGCAAACGTGAACGAAAAACGCGATTGCAGGAACGCACCGGCAACAAAACGGAAGCATCGGACTCGCGTATTGCCTTCAAAACCGAAATTTTATGACATAATTAGCGCCGTAATTGAATTTTAATATCTTCAGATGAAAACGGATCAAGAAACGGATTTAGTAACGACAAATTACGCAGATTACGCAATTAACACAACCGACGCGCATACGCGTCAAATAACGGTATATGACTTAATGTCAAGTGTTTTGGCTCTAAGATTTTTATTTTACAATGCTTTACGACACTCGGGGGTGAAAACGGTCTTCGTAAACATGTCAGGCCGCGTAAAAGCGGCTTGTGGGCCTGGGGCCCAAGCCTACTTAATAAACTCTAGTATATAAGCTTTTTGTTGATTCAAAGCCCTCATTTTTCCTTTAAACTTTCAGCCGCACACAACATATTACACTTTGCTCTCTCTTTCTTCAACACCAAGGTCTGGTGATCTTCTCCGGCGAACCACCGGCGCCGTTCACCAACCACCCACACCCAAACATCACTCCATCCTCTACCCTCTCAACTCTCTCTCTGCTCGATGTTGGACCGGTGATACATCGGCCGGCGGCGGTTGTTCCAGCCGACGACAGCCCCCCTCTCCTCCGATCCTTGTTATTCCGGTTACACACCACTCACAACCATCCTCCCCTCCCGCAGATTAACCAGCCGGCCACCATAGGTGGCGCACGACACAAATTTCGAGAACAACCACCACCAAAGCGGCGGCGCTGTGGTGGATGGCGACGGGTGGTTGTTACGACAGAGGAGAGAGAAATCGGCGGAGGAGTGAGAGTGAGACGGTGAGAGAGAGACGAGATAAAGAGAGAAAGCTGGCTTGGAGGAGAGTCGCCGCCGACGGCGGCGGCGTGGCGGCAGTAGGTGTCTCTGGCCGATGAGTTAACGACGATAAAGACGGTGGTGGTGCTATTTCAGGTCAATGGTTCAACCTCGGGACGTTCTAAATCGGGACATCCCTGTTCTGGTTCAGATCGGGTCACTCACGGGTTTCTCAGGTGTCGGTTCAGGTTTTTAACTTCAGGAAAGTGGTTACAGTTCGGGTCATGTTCGAGGTTTGATTCTGATCTGGCTTTTGGTTCGAGCTTTCTCAGTTCAGCAGGATGTATCTTCGAGTTTGGGTACGGGTACGGTTCGGGTTTGGTCAAACGAGGTCAATGGTTGGGTTGGGTCAAGCAGCTTGGTCAGACTCAGCTTCGGGTTCGGTTGACTCGGTCAAACCGAGTCAAACCTGGTAAACAAAGTGAGTTGACTCGGTCAACTCAACCGGTCAACTCAGTCAACGTCACGACGCGGAGATTGGTAAAGAAATTTAGTGGCGTGATTATTTAATATCGTTTTATAATTTTGATTACGTGAAAACGAGCTCGAACCGATTCGAAATTGAGATTAGTTTACTTTTTTTACATATTCGACAAAGCTTTATATATATATATATATATATATATATATATATATATATATATATATATATATATATATATATATATATTGTTTACATTAATTGAATCTTGTTGAAATTTTGATAAAATAACGACAACTTGTGTTGTCGGGGGCATCCAAAAACAGAGGAAACTCTGCCCGTTTTTCGAGAAAATCCGAAACCCAAAACGCGTGTTATTATAAGATGAAACTTATTGGATCCGAGAAACTTTTATAAGAACAAATACAAATATAGAATTTCTCACGACGACACTTTAGAACTTTGGAAAGCAACGATTCGGAAAATTATTTACGACAATAAATATAGTTTATTATATTTATTCTTAACTTTGAAATTCCGACAATTCTTTTATAAAAATAGATATAGTTTATATATTTATTTCGAATATCAAACAACACGATTTTGTCTTATAAAAATAAATATAGTTTATATATTTATTTCAAATACCGTACAACACGAATTCTTTTATAAAAATAAATATATTTTATGTATATTTATTACAAGCGCCAAACAACTCGTATTCTTTTATAAAATAAATATAACTATCGTATTTATTTTAAACGACATCAACACGAAAACTATAATAAATAAATATAAGTAGTTATATTTATTTCAAACGCCTAAACGGCATATACCTATATTTTGTTAAGTTATCATACAAGGCGCGTTACATAATACGAGTTACATAATACGAGTTGGTTATTCATTGTTTTATTTTCATATAACTATTCTTTACATACATTGTTTTACTTTCATGTAACTATTCTTTACATACACCTAAGATTTCTCGAGACGATTAACGCGATTATAACGATATATTTATATATTTTTATATGAATATTTATAAATTTTAAATTTTCCGAGAACTAAGTCTTTTCAAGACTTACTAGTTATTACCGACAATAATCGAACTAACAAGTATAACTTAGTCGTTTTCATTAAGATAACAACTTACCTTCGGATCGTTCGGTTAACGATTCGGTAGAGCTCGGTGACACGTAGTTTAGTTATCGCTTTTGGTTAGAAACTTAAAAGATATTCCGTGTTAGAGATATTATAGAATGCACGCTAGCGAGTCACGTCTTGGAAACGACTCCAGAGAATCATAATTAGCTAGCTTTGCACATGGAAATCCAGGTGAGTTTATAACCCCACCTTTTTACGCTTTTACCTTTTTATAAATGTTTTCGGGGTGGAAAGACATGCAAAGTTTTGCAAAGTTAAACTATATTACGATGAACGAAAACTCACATTTCTAAAGAAATTTGAAATTAAATTTCAACAAACTTAAATGGTTTACGAATGATTTAGATTAAACATACCGGTTTTACAAAATTCATGCATATTTACAAAACGTGCATGATATTCATGGCTAGAGACGGGAATTTCCAAGTTACAACAAATGGACTGGTTTGGTCTGCTTATGAAAAACGAGACAACCCAGTGAGTTCATGTCCCCCTTTTCTTTTAACTGTTTTCGGATTTATAACTCTCGGGGGTGAAATACATGTTACAAATATTTCCAATGGTATGATTTGGCTATGAAATGAACTATTAGATCATGTGAGCATAGGCTGAAACTGAAATGCCATTAACTCTCATAAGAATCATGGACAAGGGTTAGATCTAAGGGGTATGGCCGAGCCCCACTCATGGTCCCTATGTGACCACTTAGAGTGCTTTAGTGTCCCAGTCGAGGTGATTCGACAACAGTCAAGGGGATTTGACACAGTCAAGGTGATTTGACACAGTCAAGGGGATTCCACACAGTCGAGGTGTGACACCTGTGTCACTCCAACCATCAAACAAATGCCAAACCAATGAAATATTGTATTTCATACTTTGGACTTGTATAAATATGTGTATCTTTTGCACATATCAATTCTTGTTCGATTACAAGCTCTAAACCGCCTTCTGGAAGGTTATACGCGCACTGATGCGTAAATATAACCAGTTTAATCCAATGAACACTCCGGAATAGTGAAATAGGCTTAACATACCATAAATAACCTTTACATAACTTAGAAATAAGTTTTGGAAGGTTTGGTATGGTGAAATCAAGTTAAATCGCTTACAGGGACTAAAGTTGACAAACTGCGAAAGTATGCCAATCTGAACTGTAACAGACATTCCGGAACATGACCATAAGTTAAACATGCCATAAATATCCTTTACATAGCTTAGAAATAGGCTTTGAAGTGTTTGGTATGCAAAAATAAACTTTTGTGTCATTCAGGGACTAAAAGCGTCAAAAAGTGCACAAGTTTGCATTTTCGCGCATAACTTACGTTCTGAATACATCCGGACATCCAAAAATTTATGTAAGCATGACTATATTATACTTTAGTGTTTGGCTTGCCAAAAATCCATTCGTCGCGTCATTTGGATCGTTTTTCGCGCTTATGCGCATTCCGTCGTAATTAAGCGAACATCGCGTTCGTACGACCAAACGAACCAACATCCGACATATTTTTGAGCATGTTTCATGTCCAAAATGTTTAGGCATCATTTTAGGGCCTTAAAGTTGGCTTTACGGGCCTTAGAAGTGCCGGAAATGGCCTTAAACACGTGCAGGGACTGAAACTGTCATTTTTGAAACTTCTTTTCTGATCAGAACCCCCATGCGGCCCGCATTAGTTTTGGTGTATCCTGAAGCGGGCCGCGTCAGCATTCCTGGCCAGATTAAGTGAATTTAACAGCTGGTTGCAGCTGTTTTGCACTCCCTAACCCCTTGCCAAGTGTTGATTCCTAATGGTGGTGAGCAAATTGAGGCACCACAACATTCCCACAAGTGTACGGCCTTGATCGTGCCCTCTTTTCCAAGAAACGATCTTAACGGTTACCTGAAAACTATAAATACCCAACCCCACCCATTGCTAAACTCACTTGAAATCTGAGTTTTCTCTAAGTGGTTGTGTTTATACACTTCCTACCTGAGATTACTTGGAAATCAATCTTGCGGGGACCATTCGTAAGTATTCTTTCGTTCTTTTATTGCTTTTCAAGTCTGAAAGTCAAACTTTGTTTGACTTTCTGCGTTGACCAGGTTATGGTCAATGCGAAGTTCGTTTGAACTTCGCAACGTGATTGTAATCACGATGGTTATAGTCCCTTGGGACTATGCCTACTGATTACCACGTTGTCTAGGGTCGTAAGGGTAAGCGATCTGATAAATCGCTTATACCTCCGAACCCGACCCATTTGGTCGATCATTAGGATCCGACCAAATACATTAGGTGACCATAGTAGGTAGGGAATAACCTTCCGAGGTTATACCTTATGGTCACATCGTTTAAGTAGTTGTATGATAGGTAGTTTATATGCCTTAGATAAATTACCAGAATACCCTTTTCATGTATAATTGGTAATTAAGCATATGTAACCTAAACTTTTGTCACATAACTGATTATGTAACATGTTTAGGCATATAACACTTGTCATGGGGCTAGTTAGACAGCTCGAGTGCGCTTTTGCGCGCACGACGCGTTAAAGTGGCATAAGCTACCTTAATGGGTCGCGATGGGTCGAAAGCACTTATGTTAGGTTTCATTTAGTATGTAGGCTTTGTTAAACCATATGACACGAGTCTCTATGCTCGTTTGGTTTACGAACCCTCATACTATCCGATCCTCCGATTTAGGTCCGGTTTGTTAACGTAGTTACCTATATTAGGTACCGATTGATTCCGTGCTCCCTCTAGCCTTGCTTGGTTGTTGTTCAAGACCTCTAAGCATTCTCAGGAGAGTACATTATTCCCCTATTTTACTGCTTTCAATTGTTTTGGGGTGACTCATATGTGCTAAATGTTTTCGATGTTATAACAAATGGTTTCAAAAACGATTAAGACGATTTATACAAAACTAATAACGATTTCAATAAAGTGAACAAACTTGTTTGGTTGTATTTACATAACAAATGACATTCATTAGCAATGATCAAGCCGACCAGTATTAGGTTATGGTACCATAGGATCTGACAAATCCCGTTATCTTACTGCACCCGTGGTTATGTGTGGGGGTGGTGGGTAGCGACTGAATCTGTAATTATTAACTTACCCTTTGGTAAGGGTTTGTTAAGAACGCGAACGAGTTGGAGCGATGAACGCGTCAAGAAGGTTTGAATGTTATTAGCGAGACGACCACATATATAAGTTTTTCACAATTAAAACGATTTGTAAACGATTTGTAAACGATTTGGACGCTGTAAACGATTTGTAAACGATTTGGACGCTGTAAACGATTTGTAAACGATTTGGACGCTGTAAACGATTTGGACGCTGTAAACGATTTGTAAACGATTTGGATGATACGATGTTAAACGATTTGGGTAAACGATTGAATTTGGTTAAGTGTTTAGATAACGGGACGGGTGTAATGTGATGAAAGCATGGTGGATACGCCGCTGGTACTTCCTATATATAAGTGATTTCATCATATTACATACCGTGGCGTTATTTAGTTCACTTGGGTAAACGATTTTCAAACGATGTCACACAAACGAGGTTTTCGATATGATATAAACTATAGGAGTTTTTAACGAGATTTATTAACAAGTTTTATTAACGATTTATTACGAGATGTCTCACAATTTGCTTTACTAAAACAAATGTTTTTGGGTTAAGAGTCATGGCTACGAGGTTTTATAAACTATAACCCGCTTGATTTGAGTTGGTTAATTAAGTTGCAATATTGTACTCTTTTCAAAACAAGGTTTTTAATAAAGTATTGCAACATCTAAACTAGCCATGATTTCGACACTCCTACAAAACTTATGTACTCGCCAGCATTTCTTTGCTGACCTCGTTTTTACATATGTTTCAGGTATTGTTGAATGATATCGATTGATAGGATGCATGCTCACATAGGACTGGACGAGGCCTTAGTGACTCAATAACAATGATAGACTATGTTTAAATTGTGTATTTAGATTTCCAGACGATGTAAACATTCAATATTCAATAAAACAAAACACTTTTTGTATCCATGGTTATGAAACAATGATTCTGTTGCAACACGCCCCGATGTTTCCGCCGCGCTTTGTTGTTTTACGCGGTCGGGGTGTGACAGAAAAGTTGGTATCAGAGCCAATGGTTATAGGGAATTAGGTTATTAGTAATGCTTTGACCTAGTCTATAACCTTCCTAGGACCCTAACGCGAGTTTACTTGCGTTTAGTCATAAAACAATACCGTCACCTATCCTTAGGCGACGACCACAACAAGAACATAAATTTCAAAACCGCTTTGAAAACTAATCATCTATTCTAGGATGATTGATTACTAGGTTTTGAACCCTCTATTGTAAGGTTTTGAACCCCTTTGAATTTTCAAAAAAAATCTCGTCAAGTTTTTGGGTTTTAAATAATGTGAACACGTGCAAACTGGAAGGGTGAATGCCTGTATTCTGGGTTTTCTGTCTAGGCAAGCACTTCGTATATATCTCATCAGACGCAAGACCAGTTGTGCTTACCTGGGAATTCTTGGGATGAGTGTTCACTTATAGGCAAGCATGTCTTCGCGATACATTATATTGACCCGCTTACTTTGATTAGTCACTATCTCATTTGTTTGCCTTTGGTAACAAACAAATGGTCGCAATCTTCATGCGTTGTCATTTTCTCTCGACTATCTTTCCCTTGTTTCCTCCCATGTGTTCCATTTTCTTCATAATGCCTCTTAATCGCAACAAGACTCGAGTGTCCGGACCAGATGCTACAATTTCCCAACAAATAGGCATCGTACTCCAGAAGACCGTTGATTTAGCTATCACCATGACTCATCTCAGGGATGAAGCCGTATAAGGGAACTGCTCCTTGGTGCAATCAATGCCACCATCATCATCCGAATCAAATATCCTGTTTCAAATGTACCCACGGTGGACGATGGAGACATTTGGTTAACGGTGGACGATGGAGACCGTTGATTTAGCTATCACCATGACTCATCTCAGGGATGAAGCCGTATAAGGGAACTGCTCCTTGGTGCAATCAATGCCACCATCATCATCCGAATCAAATATCCTGTTTCAAATGTACCCACGGTGGACGATGGAGACATTTGGTTAACATGTGTCGCTTTGCAATCCAAAGCAAAGGTGTTACAAATCCTGCTGCGGCTCAACCTCTTGCAAGGAAACCTAATGCCGGTATGTGCTTATGTACAACAGATGTAATGCACCTCACCAAAGTTAGCTACCGTGTCGTCTGTGTGCATTACGTGGACAACTCGGTCACCTGACAAATGATTGTCAATTTGACCCAAACCAAGGTGTTCTAAACCAACCCCAAGTCAACCCTGCTCATATGATCGACTTGACATACGTAGTACCCAACGTTCAAACTCTGCTTCATATGTCGCCTTGGCATATCTAGCGCCTCAACCTCATGAACTTTCTACCTTGTGTATCGACGTAAGCACGCCTAGTGCAAGGTGTCGAAACACCTCTCGTTACACAAATTGCAAAATCCATATAGGATCTTTCTATCTTCATAATTAGATCCTTGTGGATGAATATCACTCAAATCGGAGCCCTTAATTGAATTATTCGTATGCCTTAATACGTACATTACAATTCAATAAAGACAAAGCCGAATTCCTATTAAGATTTTCCTATCTTCATAGATAGATTCTTGAAAATGATTAAAGTGCCAAATGAAATCCACGGATTTGATTCCTGGTGTGCTTTAAGTATCCGTGTCCAAAGATAACAAATCAATAATCAAATTAAACAATTATGTGATTATGTGCTTATGTGTTTCCTTTTATGTTTTTGTGTGATCCAAATTCTTGTCATCCAAATCCTCGTAGAATCTTCCATATCTTCGTATAAGGTATTCATAGTAGGATATCCAAAGGTACTATCTTACAATTCTTAATGGACTTCTACGTTGTAGTTAAGTCCCTTGGGTTATGAAGTACTATTCTATAATTGGACCCCTTGAGTGGTCTAGTTAAACAGATTGATCCAAAAATCTGGTTAGGAATATCATGTGATGAGATAGCTGAAAGGACTCCTTAGTGGCCTAATTAAAAGGATCATTTGTCGATCTAATTAAAAGGACCTTATGGTAGTCTAGTCACACTCATCACAGGTTTGATTTTTCCTCCCCTTCACATTACAAACAAATTGTGCGGACTGTGCAAGGAATTGCGTAATTATGGATGCATACATAATTATGAAATTCAGTGCACGAAAACCACAGCTAGTTGGTCGTGTGTCTAGAAAATGACTCATTTCGTTCATTTTCGGTTCTGAAGAAGTTGTGGAAAATGACTCATTTCGTTCATTTTCGGTTCTGAAGAAGTTGTGGAAAATGACTCATTTCGTTCATTTTCGGTTCTGAAGAAGTTGTGGAAAATGACTCATTTCTTTCATTTTCATTTCTGAAGAATGTCCGTTAAAGAAATGTCAGGATTATGCCTTTCATATCTCTGGTGGTTATTTGACACGAAGTCACAGATAGACTCCTACGAATAAATTTCGGGACGAAATTTCCTAAAGTAGGGGAGACTGTGACACCTGTGTCACTCCAACCATCAAACAAATTCCAAACCAATGAAATATTGTATTTCATACTTTGGACTTGTATAAATATGTGTATCTTTTGCACATATCAATTCTTGTTCGATTACAAGCTCTAAACCGCCTTCTGGAAGGTTATACGCGCACTGATGCGTAAATATAACCAGTTTAATCCAACGAACACTCCGGAATAGTGAAATAGGCTTAACATACCTTAAATAACCTTTACATAACTTAGAAATAAGTTTTGGAAGGTTTGGTATGGTGAAATCAAGTTAAATCGCTTACAGGGACTAAAGTTGACAAACTGCGAAAGTATGCCAATCTGAACTGTAACAGACATTCCGGAACATGACCATAAGTTAAACATGCCATAAATATCCTTTACATAGCTTAGAAATAGGCTTTGAAGTGTTTGGTATGCAAAAATAAACTTTTGTGTCATTCAGGGACTAAAAGCGTCAAAAAGTGGACAAGTTTGCATTTTCGCGCATAACTTACGTTCTGAATACATCCGGACATCCAAAAATTTATGTAAGCATGACTATATTATACTTTAGTGTTTGGCTTGCCAAAAATCCATTCGTCGCGTCATTTGGATCGTTTTTCGCGCTTATGCGCATTCCGTCGTAATTAAGCGAACATCGCGTTCGTACGACCAAACGAACCAACATCCGACATATTTTTGAGCATGTTTCATGTCCACAATGTTTAGGCATCATTTTAGGGCCTTAAAGTTGGCTTTACGGGCCTTAGAAGTGCCGAAAATGGCCTTAAACACGTGCATGGACTGAAACTGTCATTTTTTAAACTTATTTTCTGATCAGAACCCCCATGCGGCCCGCATTAGTTTTGGTGTATCCTGAAGCGGGCCGCGTCAGCATTCCTGACCAGATTAAGTGAATTTAACAACTGGTTGCAGCTGTTTTGCACTCCCTAACCCCTTGCCAAGTGTTGATTCCTTATGGTGGTGAGCAAATTGAGGCACCACAACATTCCCACAAGTGTACGGCCTTGATCGTGCCCTCTTTTCCAAGAAAAAATCTTAACGGTTACCCGAAAACTATAAATACCCAACCCCACCCATTGCTAAACTCACTTGAAATCTGAGTTTTCTCTAAGTGGTTGTGTTTATACACTTCCTACCTGAGATTACTCGGAAATCAATCTCGCGGGGACCCTTCGTAAGTATTCTTTCGTTCTTTTATTGCTTTTCGAGTCTGAAAGTCAAACTTTGTTTGACTTTCTGCGTTGACCAGGTTATGGTCAATGCGAAGTTCGTTTGAACTTCTCAACGTGATTGTAATCACGATGGTTATAGTCCCTTGGGACTATGCCTACTGATTACCACGTTGTCTAGGGTCGTAAGGGTAAGCGATCTGATAAATCGCTTATACCTCCGAACCCGACCCATTTGGTCGATCATTAGGATCCGACCAAATACATTAGGTGACCATAGTAGGTAGGGAATAACCTTCCGAGGTTATACCTTATGGTCACATCGTTTAAGTAGTTGTATGATAGGTAGTTTATATGCCTTAGATAAATTACCAGAATACCCTTTTCATGTATAATTGGTAATTAAGCATATGTAACCTAAAATTTTGTCACATAACTGATTATGTAACATGTTTAGGCATATAACACTTGTCATAGGGCTAGTTAGACAGCTCGAGTGCGCTTTTGCGCGCACGACGCGTTAAAGTGGCATAAGCTACCTTAATGGGTCGCGATGGGTCGAAAGCACTTATGTTAGGTTTCATTTAGTATGTAGGCTATGTTAAACCATATGACACGAGTCTCTATGCTCGTTTGGTTTACGAACCCTCATACTATCCGATCCTCCGATTTAGGTCTGGTTTGTTAACGTAGTTACCTATATTAGGTACCGATTGATTTCGTGCTCCCTCTAGCCTTGCTTGGTTGTTGTTCAAGACCTCTAAGCATTCTCAGGCGAGTACATTATTCCCCTATTTTACTGCTTTCAATTGTTTTGGGGTGACTCATATGTGCTAAATGTTTTCGATGTTATAACAAATGGTTTCAAAAACGATTAAGACGATTTATACAAAACTAATAACGATTTCAATAAAGTGAACAAACTTGTTGGTTGTATTTACATAACAAATGACATTCATTAGCAATGATCAAGCCGACCAGTATTAGGTTATGGTACCATAGGATCTGACAAATCCCATTATCTTACTGCACCCGTGGTTATGTGTGGGGGTGGTGGGTAGCGACTGAATCTGTAATTATTAACTTACCCTTTGGTAAGGGTTTGTTAAGAACGCGAACGAGTTGGAGCGATGAACTCGTCAAGAAGGTTTGAATGTTATTAGCGAGACGACCACATATATAAGTTTTTCAAAATTAAAACGATTTGTAAACGATTTGGACACTGTAAAGGATTTGGACACTGTAAACGATTTGTAAACGATTTGGGCGCTGTAAACGATTTGTAAACGATTTGGACGCTGTAAACGATTTGTAAACGATTTGGATGATACGATGTTAAACGATTTGGGTAAACGATTGAATTTGGTTAAGTGTTTAGATAACGGGACGGGTGTAATGTGATGAAAGCATGGTGGATACGCCGCTGGTACTTCCTATATATAAGTGATTTCATCATATTACATACCGTGGCGTTATTTAGTTCACTTGGGTAAACGATTTTCAAACGATGTCACACAAACGAGGTTTTCGATATGATATAAACTATAGGAGTTTTTAACGAGATTTATTAACAAGTTTTATTAACGATTTATTACGAGATGTCTCACAATTTGCTTTACTAAAACAAATGTTTTTGGGTTAAGAGTCATGGCTACGAGGTTTTATAAACTATAACCCGCTTGATTTGAGTTGGTTAATTAAGTTGCAATATTGTACTCTTTTCAAAACAAGGTTTTTAATAAAGTATTGCAACATCTAAACTAGCCATGATTTCGACACTCCTACAAAACTTATGTACTCGCCAGCATTTCTTTGCTGACCTCGTTTTTACATATGTTTCAGGTATTGTTGAATGATATCGATTGATAGGATGCATGCTCACATAGGACTGGACGAGGCCTTAGTGACTCAATAACAATGATAGACTATGTTTAAATTGTGTATTTAGATTTCCAGACGATGTAAACATTCAATATTCAATAAAACAAAACACTTTTTGTATCCATGGTTATGAAACAATGATTATGTTGCAACACGCCCCGATGTTTCCGCCGCGCTTTGTTGTTTTACGCGGTCGGGGTGTGACACGAGGGGATTCGACACAGACAATAGCCTACTCCGAATGAGTACTCCCTATGTCATCACATATATTAATGTCCTTGCAAACATTAATTGTTCTGTTCATAGACACTTTACATACCTGTTATCAAAAGAATCTCTCAAATGTTTACAAGGTTATACAAACATAACGTTTTACACATACAAGGTTTCACAAATACAAAGTTTTCATTTACCATGCCAAAGAAAATGAATTTATATTTCATTTTCTAAAACAATACTTTAAAAACCGGTTATTCAAAAAGATTTATTTCAAATCTTTTACATACAAACTATGAACTCCCTCAACTTTATGTTGATTTTTCGCATGTTTCTTTCTTAGGTTACATTTTCAAAACTATGGAACGGTTGGAATATGAGAACCCATGGGAATTCGAGTACTTAGCGAGCGTTCACATTCTAGAAGTCTTAGCTTATTTGCTTCCGCTGTGCAATGAAGATACCAGTCCAGTCACGCCAGCTCTGATATTTCAAGGTGTGACAGATTGGTATCAGAGCTATAGGTTACAGCGAATTAGGTTTCTATAGTGATACCTAGGCTCTAACATCACTTTCCTCTGGGACTTAGATCATTAAGACTTGGAATACGTACAGAACGCCTAAGACTCGAATATAGTCTCCAACCGTTGCCGAAAACAATGAGTCAAAACTCTGTTTTAAACAAACGTTAATTTGTGTTTTATACACGGTACACAAAAACAAAGACACATAGAACACAAAACTCTAAGAGTTTATAAAACATAAATTTAGAACCTTTGGAAACTTATGTCGAAGTTCAATAAAGGTCATCACGTAAGAACCACGTCCATTAACTCGGGCAAACGCCATTATTATGACGTCTATGTTATTTTATTAACCGAGCTGGTAACCTACGCAAAACGAGGTACGAGCGTGCAAACTAGATAAAACCCAAATTATACATCAACGGAGGTTGAAGTACATCACATACGACTTATGAGGCAAGGTCTTTAAGAAGACAACATGGAGCATTTCAGTGATGATGCTAATCCTGTCAGCAGGAGAACTACCGATCAGGATGCGGCAACTTGACACGCGGTCCTGTAGCGACACGAATCACGCCAAGGAGAAGACGTATGTCTCCGCATTCCCCCGATCTCATTAACGACGAATATGTTATGTTAGACAGTCCATGGTAATGTCACTTAACAACCGGTCATCACACGAAAGCCCATGTAAAGTCCTTAAATTTCTTTTATTGAAATTCCGACTTTCTCATCTAGTGAGTAGATTTTCACATCTCTACTCCTCTTAATGGTCATTGTATCACGAAAATCTCTTTCAGTATAGCGAACAATCATTTGCTTCATCTCTTGAAAAATTCGTATGTTGCACATGCATTGTTTGTTACGCATGTGGTTTCACTTCGAATGATCGTTTCCATCAAAAATTTCAAATTATTATTTTGTTATATATAAATATTGCTTTGTGATCTGAATGACCTGCATTATTGTAAGTGTTGACTCCTTGATATCGAATCAACAAAACTTTCTTAAAACTTATTTTCCTTTGAGATACGTACATGGTTTTTCGGTGTAACCATGCCGAAATTTCCTTGTCAATACATGTAATTATTTTTGGATTACGCCGAAACCAAGTTCAATTGTTTGAACTTGTCCATCACACATATTCAATTCAAGACACCATATGATGCATTGAAAACATCATATTCAAATTCATGTTAACAAGCGTTTCATTTGTTCGGAGTCGTAGTAGACTTGTTTGGTCTATGACTCCATTAAGTCGTTTGTTGATTTCAACACCTTGTTGGTGTCTCACTAATTTGAAGCTTGCGCTAATCCCGTTTACGCATCTCATTCATGGATTTAATTATTTATTTATTGATTTGTTTTAAATCCGCTTTGATTTATCATATTAAAGCAGTCTTAACACAATCGTGTGGTAAGACAATGGTACACAAATTCATTTTATATTCCGGTGTACCTACTACTGGTTCTTCTTTATCGATCGAACGTTTCGCGATATTCATTGCTTCTTCATTTTCGATCGAAAACATTATTTCTCTGATGTTCTATTTTCAATTGAAAACTCTATGTTTGTTTGGAACAAAGGTTCAGATTTACTTCGTTGAATCTTCATTTGATTTCAAACACGGTGATACCTGTTTGATCACCGCTATTATTGAATTATTTCAATCACTACGACACCTTGTGGTGTTGGTATAAACTTGTAGCTTGTGCTAATCACTATCGAGCATTTCATGCGAAACTACTTCGTTTGAGCTTGTTGATTCTAAGTTTCATCTAGTGAATGTATTGTTTCTAGAATTCATTTGCATATTATGAATGTTCGTTTGGAATCCTGTTGTTTGAAATTCTTCATTGTTGGACCCCTGTTAACTTAGTCACACTGGTGACCGTATCAATATGTCTCGTTTCCCTTGACATCAAATTCTGAAACGCATTTTTTTAACTGTTGGGTTCTTATTGTTGAGGTACGTCCTTGAATTCCCATAATTTGAATATGTTTTGATTCGATTTCGTGGTCAACCACTTTGACACTATTTGTGTTTACCTACGCATAACGTAACTCTAAAAAAGTTAACGTAGTCTAAATTTCGAGGACGAAATTTCTGTAACAGGGGGAGAATGTGACAACCGGTAATTAACGGATCCTAATTACGCGATTAACAAACATTAGGATGATAATAAATAGTGTTTAAGGCGTAGATTAACTTAATTAGGCCGTTGGAGTGCCTAGGAACGTCTAACCGGCTTTACAGTGCGTGAGTGGTGATTTGCGAAAGATCTGCTAAACGTTAAACGATAACGAACTGAAACCGAACAAAATACTGACAACACCGACAATTACGAATTTTACACCCGTATTTTATACTGATAAAATTAGTTTTACGAAATTATCGTACTTTCAAACGTCACAAAGCGCAAACGTGAACGAAAAACGCGATTGCATGAACGCACCGGCAACGAAACGGAAGCATCGGACTCGCGTATAACCTTCAAAACTGAAAGTTTATGACATATTTAGTGCCGTAATTTAATTTTAATATCCGCAGACGAAAACGGATTTAGCAACGACAAATTACGCAGTTTACGCAATTAACACAACCTACGCGCATACACGTCAAATAACGGTATATGACTTAATGTCAAGTGTTTTGGCTCTAAGATTTTTATTTTACGATGTTTTATGACACTCGGGGGTGAAAACGAGCTTCATAAACATGTCAGGCCGCGTAAAAGCGGGCTTGTGGGCATGGGGCCCAAGCCCACTTAATAAACTCTGGTATATAAGCTTTTTATTGATTAAAACCCTCATTTATCCTTTAAAATTTCAGCCGCACACAACGTATTACACTCTGCTCTCTCTCTCTCTCTTCAACACCGAAGTCCGGTGATCTACTCCGGCGAACCACCGGCGCCGTTCACCAGCCACACATACCCAAACATCACTCCTTCCTCTACCCTCTCAACTCTCTCTCTCTGCTCGATGTCGGACTGGTGATACACCGGCCGGCGGCGGTTGTTCCAGCCGACGACAGCCCCCCCTCTCCTCCGATCCTTGTTATTCCGGTTACACACCACTCACAACCATCCTCCCCTCCCGCAGATTAACCAGCTGGCCACCACAGGTGGCGCACAGCGTAAATTTCGAGAACAACCACCACCACAGCGGTGGCGCTGTGGTGGATGGCGATGGGTGGTTGCTACGGCAGAGGAGAGAGAAATCGGCGGAGGAGTGAGAGTGAGACGGTGAGAGAGAGACGAGATAGAGAGAGAAAGCTGGCTTGGAGGAGAGCCGCCGCCGTCGGCGGCGGCGTGGCGGCAGTAGGTGTCTCTGGCCGACGAGTTAACGACGATAAAGACGGTGGTGGTGCTATTTCAGGTCAGTGGTTCAACCTCGGGTCGTTCTCAGTCGGGACATCCCTATTCTGGTTCAGATCGGGTCACTCACGGGTTTCTCAGGTGTCGGTTCAGGTTTTTAACTTCAGGAAACTGGTTCCAGTTCGGGTCATGTTCGAGGTTTGATTCTGATCTGGCTTTTGGTTCGAGCTTTCTCAGTTCAAAAGGATGTATATTCGAGTTTGGGTTCGGGTACGGTTCGGGTTTGGTCATACGCGGTCAATGGTTCGGTCGGGTCAAGCAGCTTGGTCAGACTCAGCTTCGGTTCGGTTGACTTGGTCACTCGGTCAAACCCAGTCAACTCAGTTGACCCGGTCAACTCAGTCAACGTCACGACGCGGAGATTGGTAAAGAAATTTAGTGGCGCGATTATTTAATATCGTTTTATAATTTTGATTACGTGAAAACGAGCTCGAACCGATTCGAAATTGAGATTAGTTTACTTTTTTTACATATTCGACAAAGCTTTATATATGTATATTGTTTACATTAATTGAATCTTGTTGAATTTTGATAAAATAACGAAAACTTGCGTTGTCGGGGGTGTCCAAAAACAGAGGAAACTCTGCCCGTTTTTCGAGAAAATCCGAAACCGAAAACGCGTGTTATTATAAGATGAAACTTATTGGATCCGAGAAACTTTTATAAGAACAAATACAAATATAGATTACGACGACACTTTACAACTTTCGAAAGCAACGATTCGGAAAATTATTTACGACAATAAATATAGTTTATTATATTTATTCTAAACTTTGAAATTCCGACAATTCTTTTATAAAAATAGATATAGTTTATATATTTATTTCGAATATCAAACAACATGATTTCGTCTTATAAAAATAAATATAGTTTATATATTTATTTCAAATACCGTACAACACGAATTCTTTTATAAAAATAAATATATTTTATGTATATTTATTACAAGCGCCAAACAACTCGTATTCTTTTATAAAATAAATATAACTATCGTATTATTCCATATATAAGTTTGCAACTTTTTTATGCATTATCACTTGTACATTGTGTTTTGGGTGATTTTCAAAAAAAAGTTGATTTTTTATTTTTAATCCAAAGGTTTTTACTTTTTACAATTTTAACCATACATAATTTGTTTTTTAACTTTAACCCAAAACTTTACATTATTTACAATTTAACTTCACAACTTTTGTTACTTATACTTTTCATCTTTCGAAAATTTTTGTTTTACGTATAGTTCTAAATTTTTCGAGTTAATACGACGCAATGTGCATGTGTAGTTCATCGTTTTTACCTCTATTTTTCCATGTTTGACAGGTTCGTCGCAACACGCATATCCTAGGTCGAGTCAGTGTTGGTGGTCGATGACAGTTGTGTGACATTAGTACTATTTGACACCGTTTTACGCCCCATCGCAACGCGGGGTGTGCTTTAAGGGGTTTTCAAAGAAAAAAATGGTTATGCATATGGTTGTCGTAACGTTGGCTTTGGGGGTTTTCCAAAAAAATTGATTTTTTTTTTACTTTTCACCCAAAAGAATTTCATAAATTACTTTTAACTCAAAACTATTTGTTTTTTTTACTTTTAACCCAAAACTTTTTATCTTTTGCAATCTATCCTCATAACTTTTTATACTTTCAACTTTGGTCCTTTATAGTTTTTATTTTCCGCAAATTTTTCGCTTTATGCTTGATTCTAAATTTTGTGACTTTACAAATCGCAACGTGCGTCTTTGGTTTAACGTTTTTACGTTTCGTTTTAAATTTTGCGAGTTAACACGACGCAACGTGCGTGTGTGGGTGAACGTTTTTACATCGTCTATTTTTTCCCCGTTTGACAGGTTTAACATAACGTGCGGGTCCTAGATTGACTTAGTTATAACTAAAGAATCCCCGCCGAATTGGGGCGGGTCGCAATCCTAGTTTATTTTAAACGACATCAACACGAAAACTCTAATAAATATATATAAGTTATATTTATTTCAAACGCCTAAACGGCATATACCTATTTTTGTTAAGTTATCATACAAGACGCGTTACATAATACGAGTTGGTTATACATTGTTTTATTTTCATAACTATTCTTTACATACATTGTTTTATTTTCATGTAACTATTCTTTACATACACTTAAGATTTCTCTAGACGATTAACGCGATTATAACGATATATTTATATATTTTTATATGAATATTTATATATTTTAAATCTTTCGAGAACTAAGTTTTTTTAAGACTTACTAGTTATTACCGACAATAATCGAACTAACAAGTATAACTTAGTCGTTTTCATTATGATAACAACTTACCTTCGGATCGTTCGGTTAACGATTCGGTAGAGCTCGGTGACACGTAGTTTAGTTATCGCTTTTGGTAAGAAACTTACAAGATATTCCGTGTTAGGGATATTATAGAATGAACGCTAGCGAGTCATGTCTTGGAAACGACTCCAGAGAATCATAATTAGCTAGCTTTGCACCTGGAAATCCAGGTGAGTTCATAAACCTACCTTTTTACGCGTTTACATTTTTATAAATGTTTTCGGGGTGGAAAGACTTGCAAAGTTTTGCAAAGTTAAACTAAATTTCGATGAACGAAAACTCACATTTCCAAAGCAATTTGAAATTAAGTTTCAACGAACTTCAATGGTTTACGAAAGATTTAGATTAAGCATACCGGTTTTACAAAACACACGCATATTTACGAAACGTGCATGATTTTCATGGCTAGAGATGGGAATTTCCTAGTTACAACAAACGGACTGGTTGGTCTGCGTACGAAAAACGAGACAACCCAGTGAGTTCATGTCCCCCTTTTCTTTTAACTGTTTTCAGATTTATAACTCTCGGAGGTGAAATACATGTTACAAATATTTCCAATTGTATGATTTGGCTATGAAATGAACTATTAGATCATGTGAGCAAAGGCTGAAACTGAAATGCCATTAACTCTCATAAGAATCATGGACAAGGGTTAGATCTAACGGGTACGGCCGAGCCCCACTCATGGTCCCTATGTGACCACTTAGAGTGCTTTAGTGTCCCAGTCGAGGTGATTCGACAACAGTCAAGGGGATTTCACACAGTCAAGGTGATTTGATACAGTCAAGGGATTTGACACAGTCAAGGTGATTTGACACAGTCGAGGGGATTCGACACAGTCGAGAGGATTCGACACAGATAATAGCCTACTCAGAATGAGTACTCCCTATGTCGTCACATATATTAATGTCCTTGCAAAACATTAATTGATCTGTTCATAGACGCTTTACATACCTGTTATCAAAAGAATCTCTCAAATGTTAACAGGGTTATACAAACATAACGTTTTACACATACAAGGTTTCACAAATACAAAGTTTTCATTTACCATGCCAAAGAAAATGAATTTATATTTCGTTTTCTAAAACAGTACTTTAAAAACCGGTTATTCAAAAAGATTTATTTCAAATCTTTTACATACAAACTATGAACTTCCTCAACTTTATGTTGATTTTTCGCATGTTTCTTTCTCAGGTTACATTTTCAAAACTATGGAACGGTTGGAATAAGAGAACCCATATGAATTCGAATACTTAGCGGGCGTTCGCATTCTAGAAGTCTTAGCTTATTTTCTTCTGCTGTGCAATGAAGATACTAGTCCAGTCACGCCAGCTCTGATATTTCAGGGTGTGACAGATTGGTATCAGAGCTATTGGTTACAGCGAATTAGGTTTTTGTAGTGATACCTAGGATCTAACCTCACTTTCCTCTAGGACTTAGATCATTAAGACTTTGAATACGTACAGAACGCCTAAGACTCGAATATGGTCTCCAACCATTGCTGAAAACAATGAGTCAAAACTCTGTTTTAAACAAACGTTAATTTGTGTTTTATACACGGTACACAAAAACAAAAACAAATACACATAGAATACAAAACTCTGAGAGTTTAGAAAACATGCATTTAGAACCTTTGGAAACTTATGTCGAAGTTCATTATAGGTCATCACGTAAGAACCACGTCCATTAACTCGGGCAAACACCATTATTATGTCGTCTATGTTATTTTATTAACCGAGTTGGTAACCTACGCAAAACGAGGTACGAGCGTGCAAACTAGACGAAACCCAAATTATACATCAACGGAGGTTGAAGTACATCACATACGACTTATGAGGCTAGGTCTTTAAGAAGACAAGATGGAGCATTTCAGTGATGATGCTAATCCTGTCAGCAGGAGAACTACCGATCAGGATGCGGCAACTTGACACGCGGTCCTGCAACGACACGAATCATGCCAAGGAGAAGACGCATGTCTCGGCATTCCCCCTATCTCATTAACAACGAATACGCTATGTTCGACAGTCCGTGGTAATGTCACTTAATAACCGGTCATCACACGAAACCCCAGGTAAAGTCCTTAAATTTCTTTCATTGAAATTCTGACTTTCTCATCTAGTGAGTAGATTTTCACATCTGTACTCCTCTTAATGGTCACTGTATCACGAAAATCTCTTTCATTATAGCGAACAATCATTTGCTTCATCTCTTGAAAAATTCGTATGTTGCACATGCATTGTTTGTTACACATGTGGTTTCACTTTGAATGATCGTTTCCATCAAAAATTTCAAATTATTATTTCGTTATATATAAATATTGCATTGTGATCTGAATGACCTGCATTATTGTAAGTGTTGACTCCTTGATATCGAGCCAACAAAACTTTCGTAAAACTTCTTTTCCTTCGAGATACGTACATGGTTTTTCGTTGTAACCATGCCGAAATTTCCTTGTCAATACATGTAATTATTGTTGGATTACGCCGAAACCAAGTTCAATTGTTTGAACTTGTCCATCACACATATTCAATTCAAGACACCATATGATGCATTGAAAACATCATATTCAAATTCGTATTAACAAGCGTTTCATTTGTTCCGATTCGTAGTAGACTTGTTTGGTCTACGACTCCATTAAGTCGTTTGTTGATTTCAACACCTTGTTGGTGTCTCACTAATTTGAAGCTTGCGCTAATCCCGTTTACGCATCTCATGCTTGGATTTAATTATTTATTTATTAATTTGTTTTAAATCCGCTTTGATTTATCATATTAAAGCAGTCTTAACACAATCGTGTGTTAAGACAATGGTACACAAATTCATTTTATATTCCGGTGTACCTACTACTGGTTCTTCTTTATCGATCGAACGTTTCGCGATATTCATTGCTTCTTCATTTTCGATCGAAAACATTATTTCTCTGATGTTCTATTTTCAATTGAAAATTCTATGTTTGTTTGGAACAAACATTCAGATTTACTTCGTTGAATCTTCATTTGATTTCAAACACGGTGATACCTGTTTGATCACCGCTATTATTGAATTATTTCAATCACTACAACACCTTGTGGTGTCGGTATAAACTTGTAGCTTGTGCTAATCACTATCGAGCATTTCATGCGAAACTACTTCGTTTGAGCTTGTTGATTCTAAGTTTCATCTAGTGAATGTATTGTTTCTAGAATTCATTTGCATATTGTGAATGTTCGTTTGGAATCCTGTTGTTCGAAATTCTTCATTGTTGGACACCTGTTAACTTAGTCACACGTATCAATATGTCTCGTTTCCCTTGACATCAAATTCTGAAACGCATTCTTTTAACTGTTGGGTTCTTATTGTTGAGGTACGTCCTTGAATTCCCATAAATCGAATATGTTTTGATTCGATTTCGTGGTCAACCACTATGACACTATTTGTGTTTACCTACGCATAACGTAACTCTAAAAGAGTTAACGTAGTCTAAATTTCGAGGACGAAATTTCTGTAACAGGGGGAGAATGTGACAACCGGTAATTAACGGCTCCTAATTACGCGATTAATAAACATTTGGACGATAATAAATAGTGTTTAAGGCGTAAATTAACTTAATTAGGCCGTTGGAGTGCCTAGGAACGTCTAACCGGCTTTACAGTGCGTGAATGGTGATTTGCGAAAGATCTGCTAAACGTTAAACGATAACGAACTGAAACCGAACAAAATACTTTCAACGCCAACAATTATGAATTTTACATGCGTATTTTATACTGATCAAATTAGTTTTACGAAATTATCATACTTTCAAACGTCACAAAGCGCAAACGTGAACGAAAAATGCGATTGCAGGAACGCACCGGCAACGAAACGGAAGCATCGGACTCGCGTATTGCCTTCAAAACTGAAAGTTTATGACATATTTAGCGCCGTAATTGATTTTTAATATCCGCAGATGAAAAGGATCGAGAAGCGGATTTAGCAACGACAAATTACGCAGTTTACGCAATTAACACAACCGACGAGCATACGCGTCAAATAACAGTATATGACTTAATGTCAAGTGTTTTGGCTCTAATATTTTTATTTTACGATGTTTTACGACACTCGGGGGTGAAAACAAGCTTCGTAAACGTGTCAGGCCGCGTAAAAGCGGGCTTGTGGGCCTGGGGCCCAAGCCCACTTAATAAACTCTAGTATATAAGCTTTTTGTTGATTCAAAACCCTCATTTTTTCTTTAAACTTTCAGCCGCACACAACATGTTACACTCTGCTCTCTCTCTCTCTTCAACACCAAAGTCCGGTGATCTTCTCCGACGAAACACCGGCGCGCCGTTCAACAGCCACCCACACCCAAACATCACTCCTTCCTCTACCCTCTCAACTCTCTATCTGCTCGATGTCGGACTGGTGATACACCAACCGGCGGCGGTTGTTCCAGCCGACGACACCCCCTCCTCCTATCCTTGTTATTCCGGTTACACACCACTCATAACCATCCTCCCCTCCCGCAGATTAACCAGCCGGCCACCACAAGTGGCGCACGACGCAAATTTCGAGAACAATCACCAAAACAGCGGCGGCGCTGTGGTGGATGGCGACGGGTGGTTGTTACGGCAGAGGAGAGATAAATCGACGGAGGAGTGATAGTGAGACGGTGAGAGAGAGACGTGATAGAGAGAGAAAGCTGGCTTAGAGGAGAGCCGCCGCCGACGGCGGCGGCGTGGCGGCAGTAGGTGTCTCTGGCCGACGAGTTAATGACGATAAAGACGGTGGTGGTGCTATTTCAGGTCTGTGGTTCAACCTCGGGTCGTTCTCAGTCGGGACATCCCTGTTCTGGTTCAGATCGGGTCACTCACGGGTTTCCCAGGTGTCGGTTCGGGTTTTTAACTTCAGGAAAGTGGTTCCAGTTCGGGTCATGTTCGAGGTTTGATTCTGATCATTGGTTCGAGCTTTCTTAGTTCAGAAGGATGTATCTTCGAGTTTGGGTTTGGGTACGGTTCAGGTTTGGTCAAACGCGGTCAATGGTTCGGTCGGGTCAAGCAGCTTAGTCAGACTCAGCTTCGGGTTCGGTTGACTCGGTTAAACCGAGTTAACTCGGTCAAACCTGGTCAGCACAGTGAGTTGACTCGGTCAACTCAACCGGTCAACTTAGTTGACCCGGTCAACTCAGTCAACGGCACGAAGCGGAGATTGGTAAAGAAATTTAGTGGCGCGATTATTTAATATCGTTTTATAATTTTGATTACGTGAAAACGAGCTCGAACCGATTCGAAATTGAGATTAGTTTACTTTTTTTTACATATTCCACAAAGCTTTATATATATATATATATATATATATATATATATATATATATATATATATATATATATATATATTGTTTACATTAATTGAATCTTGTTGAATTTTGATAAAATAACGACAACTTGTGTTGTCGGGGGCGTCCAAAAACAGAGGAAACTCTGCCCGTTTTTCGAGAAAATCCAAAACCCAAAACGCGTGTTATTATAAGATGAAACTTATTGGATCCGAGAAACTTTTATAAGAACAAATACAAATATAGAATTTCTTACGACGACACTTTACAACTTTCGAAAGCAACGATTCGGAAAATTATTTACGACAATAAATATAGTTTATAATATTTATTCTAAACTTTGAAATTCCGACAATTCTTTTATAAAAATAGATATAGTTTATATATTTGTTTCGAATATCAAACAACACGATTTCGTCTTATAAAAATAAATATAGTTTATATATTTATTTCAAATACCGTACAACACGAATTCTTTTATAAAAATAAATATATTTTTTGTATATTTATTAAAAGCTCCAAACAACTCGTATTCTTTTATAAAATAAATATAACTATCGTATTTATTTTAAACGACATCAACACGAAAACTCTAATAAATAAATATAAGTTGATATATTTATTTCAAACGCCTAAACGGCATATACCTATATTTTGTTAAGTTATCATACAATACGCGTTACATAATACGAGTTGGTTATACATTGTTTTATTTTCATATAACTATTCTTTACATACATTGTCTTATTTTCATGTAACTATTCTTTACATACACCTAAGATTTCTCGAGATGATTAACGCGATTATAACGATATATTTATATATTTTTATATGAATATTTATATATTTTAAATCTTTCGAGAACTAAGTCTTTTTAAGACTTACTAGTAATTACCGACAATAATCGAACTAACAAGTTAGTCGTTTTCATTAAGATAACAACTTACCTTCGGATCTTCGGTTAACGATTCGGTAGAGGTCGGTGACACGTAGTTTAGTTATCGCTTTTGGTTAGAAACTTATAAGATATTCCGTGTTAGGGATATTATAGAATGCACGCTAGCGAGTCACGTCTTGGAAACGACTCCAGAGAATCATAATTAGCTAGCTTTGCACATGGAAATCCAGGTGAGTTCATAACCCAACCTTTTTACGCTTTTACATTTTTATAAATGTTTTCGGGGTGGAAAGATATGCAAAGTTTTGCAAAGTTAAACTATATTTCGATGAAAGAAAACTCACATTTCTAAAGCAATTTGAAATTAAATTTCAACGAACTTAAACGGTTTACGAATGATTTAGATTAAACATACCGGTTTTACAAAACACACGCATATTTACGAAACGTTCATGACTTTCATGACTAGAGACGGGAATGTCCTAGTTACAACAAACGGACTGGGTTGGTCTGCGTACGAAAAACGAGACAACCCAGTGAGTTCATGTCCCTCTTTTCTTTTAACTGTTTTCGGATTTATAACTCTCGGGGATGAAATACATGTTACAAATATTTCCAATTGTATGATTTGGCAATAAAATGAACTATTAGATCATGTGAGCATAGGCTGAAACTAAAATGCCATTAACTTTCATAAGAATCATGGACAAGGGTTAGATCTAACGGGTACGGCTGAGCCCCACTCATGGTCCCTATGTGACCACTTAGAGTGCTTTAGTGTCCTAGTCGAGGTGATTCGACAACAGTCAAGGGGATTTGACACAGTCAAGGTGATTTGATACAGTCAAGGGGATTTGACACAGTCGAGGGGATTCGACACAATCGAGGGGATTCGACACAGACAATAGCCTACTCAGAATGAGTACTCCCTATGTCGTCACGTATATTAATGTCCTTGCAAAACATTAATTGATCTGTTCATAGACGCTTTACATACCTGTTATCAAAAGAATCTCTCAAATGTTAACAGGGTTATACAAACATAACGTTTTACACATACAAGGTTTCACAAATACAAAGTTTTCATTTACCATGCCAAAGAAAATGAATTTATATTTCGTTTTCTAAAACAATACTTTAAAAACCGGTTATTCAAAAAGATTTATTTCAAATCTTTTACATACAAACTATGAACTAGCTCAACTTTATGTTGATTTTTCGCATGTTTCTTTCTCAGGTTACATTTTCAAAACTCTGGAACGGTTGGAATATGAGAACCCATGGGAATTCGAGTACTTAGCGGGTGTTCGCATTCTAGAAGTCTTAGCTTATTTGATTCCGCTGTGCAATGAAGATACTAGTCCAGTCACGCCAGCTCTGATATTTCGGGGTGTGACATGGTGTATGGCACAAAAAATATCAGCGGATCAGTCTCAACATCATCAAACTCCTCTGATTCAGCCGAAGAGTCTTCAGAATCCGATATGACGACAACATCATTTTCAGCTCCAGCCATTCTAAAAAACATTTAAAACGTTGACCCATTTTAGTAACATGAAATTTATTTATTTTTTTCTTTTGTTGTACTTTAAAGGAATGACAAACATACATAAGCTGCATAATACCATTCCTCGCCATTTTACATCTTTATTCTACTTTAGTGACTTTCTTTTATTACATAACCATATCTTATATTTCTAACCCTTTTTATTCAGCCTAATCGTATAAAACACCTCACTATTGTTGAAAGGTTTACTTTAAGAAAATGATACTTTCGTTAAGTACAAAATTTTTCATACAGTCATTTGTTCGAACACCTGGTGTGCATGTTATATTTAATGTCTTTTAGCATTTCCCTGTGTTCAGATGACTTCCTAAATCTGTTTTTTTTTTTCATACCCGAAGACATGTATGCAGTCAATACACTAAGAACATATGTATGTTATGTAACTGAATCAAGGTAAATATGTCAACCAAACAAGTTACATCTACGTTTCTCTATACAGATTGCCATTTTCATTAACTTAATCCAACCAAGAAATGGCAAATCAACATCAAGATTGAAAAAAAGGAATTACTTTACCTGATTTTTGTGGACTTAGAAACCGTATGATGGAGAAATGAGGAATGCAAATGAGAGAAATTTTGAAACTCTTATCACAGATCCACTAACCGAAAGGATCTTTGATGGAAGGGTAGACATAAAAATGTTGAAGTATGATGGATATTTTGACTTTTTGATACACCTTTCATTATGAGAGGGCTTTGAAGACAAAATTACATGCAATCAGATTTAGTGTTTTGCTGCCGCCGTTTTGTTTTATATATATATATTTTTTTTTATTATAGATTTATCTTTTCATATAAAAGTTTAAAATTAACATATTTTGTTTTGGTTGATAATTTACAAAAATCAAATTTCATAATATATTTAGAGAATATTATAATAGTAACTATTTTTGATGTTGTACTAATTGATTTAATGTTTACTAATTTTGTTTTGTTACAAAACTAATGCTACTAGATCGTTTCTTTGGTTTTTGATGTTAATACAGTTTTAACTCCAGCAGTTACACAAGACGAGTGCAAGGAGAGGCGTGAGCTACCGAAATTGTATTTGGATAGTAAAATATCTAATGTATCACACGACTTACCGGTTTCTAAAACAAACGAATCGTCGACTTCTAATTCGTCTTCCATTTTGTTGCACACGCCGACGGTTTCACAAAATACGCGACTATGTCGCCAGGTTAATTTATTTATTTATTTTAAACTTTGCATACTATTTAAACTTGCATACTTAAAGTAGTTGATATATATATATAAATATTTATATAATGTGTTTCTTTTATCAGTTGTTTTCACGCAAAGTTATGAAATTTACACTAAAGAGAGACAGAGATTAAGGAGACTGTATTTAGATAGTAAAAAATCTCCTATCACACGAGGCAAATCCATGGCTATGAACACTTTACAATCCTCTTCTAATCCAAGATCCGTTCACTGCAACACACAAAATGGTAATTCTATCATTTTGTTAATACTTACAAGTAATATTATACCCTACTTTCGAAAGTCGTATTTTACATCAAATGTGACAACTAACAAACATATGAATTACGTTATTTGTGTTGTATTATTTAGGTGATGTCAGTTCTGCTTCAAACAACCAAACACCTTCAACAAGTATCCGTCGCTTTTCTATTTCTCCAAACATAACAACATCAGCGACTACAACTCCTATTCTACGCCAAACGTCTCCAAGGCTATCTCCAGGAAAAAGTAAGTTATTAGGCAGACCACGAATTACATCTCATATTTCAATGGTTGATTTGACTACAGAGGCAGCGTTAGATCAAGATCCTTACAAAGGTGTTTCATCAGGTAGTCGCTTAAGTAGTATATTTACGACATTATTTTGTATAGCATTGTTTTATTTTGAAATACATGGATTAATTTCATTTATTTTATTTCCAATTTAATGTACAAATTATTTAGATCATGGTGACCAGTGTATTACGTGTCAAGTATGCAATGCAAAGTTATGGGATGTAGAAACGGGGAGAGGCAGAACCGAGAATGGGAAAACAAGTTATTTTTCATGTTGTGGTTACGCCAAAGTAGAGCTACCCGATTATAAAGATGCACAACCAAATTACCTCAAACTCTTTACAGCTTTGGATAACGAAAGCAAGCATTTTTTGAAAAACATTCGCCGTTATAATTCTATGTTCGCATTCACCTCAATGGGTGGTAAGGTGGATCCGCATGTTAATAGAGGTAACGGCTCATTTTGCTACAGGATTAGCAATGAAAACTATCATACTATTGGAAGTCTATTGCCGGAGATGACAAGAAACCAAAGTTTTGCCAGCTTTACATATACGATACTGAAAACGAGGTTTCAAACAGAGAATCGATACTTAAGTAAGTATCGCACAGTATAATTTGTTTAAATTGTTTGTAAATTATTTTTTAATAATTTGTTGATAAACAATCTGTCCAAACAGTCGTTCTAAGGAGTCACATGCATCCTCTTCTGCTGCTCTTGATCGTGAGTTGATCCAACATATAAAGTCTGTCTTAGACTCCGATAATGTATTGGTTAAAGTTTACAGGATGGTTAGAGATTGTTTTCATGACAATCCTCAGCTTAGTCTTAAGGTACGTCTTATTGGAAAAAAGGGACAAGGATGGTCGAATGTATAACTTACCAACATGTGGTGAGGTTGCTGCTCTAATTGTTGGAGATGTTGAAAACGCAATTGAGAACATAGATATTGTTGTTGAAACTCAATCAGGGACTCTTAAACGAATAAGTGAATTACATCCTTCTTACCTTGCTCTACAAAACCCAATTCTGTTCCCATATGGAGATGATGGTTACAGAGTTGACATCCCTCACAGAGGTGTGATAGATGTAACCAACAAGAAGCGTCCAAATTGTACGATGAGAGAGTTCTTTTCATATCGTATTCAAGATAGAGTAAACCAATTTTCGCTGATTCTAAATTCAATGAGACTTTTCCAACAATTTTTGGTTGATGCTTATACGATGATTGAGAGCGAGAGACTTAACTATATATGTTTTCAACAAAAAAATCTAAGATTTGATACCTATGAAAGTCTTCGCAAATTGAGAAATAATGGTCAGCAAGATATATCTAATGTTGGTACACCTCTTATATTGCCTTCTTCGTTTACCGGTGGAGCTAGATATATGATGCAAAACTATTTAGACGCTATGGCTTTATGTAAATGGTTCGGTTATCCTGATTTTTTTATAACCATTACATGCAATCCCAAGTGGCCAGAGGTAAAATGGTTTCTTAAAGACACCACTCTTAATCCATAAGATATGCCTGATATCCTATCCAGGTTATTTAAAGTGAAGCTAGATGCGATTTGTAAAGATTTAAAGGAACGTCATATGTTGGGAAAAGCTGCAGCAAGTATGTAACCTGCTTTTTTTTTAAATATTTGTTACATTTTGATGTATTGTTTTTAATTATTTTTTATGTAGTTATTTATACAATCGAGTTTCAAAAATGTGGCTTGCCTCATGCGCATTTGTGCTTATTCATGGAACCTGAAGCGAAACTTCCCCCTGTTGACCAAGTTGATCCGTTCATATGTGTCGAAATTCCAAACAGAGATGATGACCCAGAGTTGTATACGCTTGTGAAGGATTATATGATTCACGGTCCGTGTGGTAATGCTAATATGAACTGCCCATGTATGGTTGATAAACAGTGTTCAAAAGGTTTTCCAAAAAGATTTCAACATACTACCACAATTGACGCCAATGGATTCCCATTATACAGAAGGAGAGATGATGGAGCAACAATTGTCAAGAACCGGATCGAGTTAGATAACAGAAGTGTTGTACCATACAACAAAAAGCTATTGAAAAAGTATCAGGCACATATAAACGTTGAGTGGTGCAACCAAGCTGGGTTAATTAAGTATTTGTTTAAGTATATCAACAAAGGGCCTAATAGAGCAACAGTTGTTGTTTTGCATAGCGATAATCAGAATGAAAAACCTGAAAAAGATGAGATTAAAGAGTATTATGACTGTAGGTATATCTCAGCATGTGAGGCATCATGGAGGATATTTAGTTACGATGTAAATTACAGATATCCTTCTGTTATCAGGCTTCCATTCCATCTTCTAGGGCTACAACCTGTTGTCTTTGGACCATACGAAGACATCAATTATGTTCTGAACAGACCATTTGTCAAGTGTTCTATGTTTCTGTCTTGGATGGAACGTAACAAAGACCCTGATGACCATTTAGCCCGTACACTAACTTATGTTCAGTTTCCAACTTGGTATGTATGGAAGATTGAAAAACGTTGTTGGAAACCTCGGAAAAAAGGTAACTCAATTGGCAGAATTCATAATGTTGCTCCCTCACTTGGAGAAGCGTATTTTTAAGAATCCTGCTTAATAAAGTCAAAGGACCTAAGTCATATGACAATATCAAAACTGTTAATGGTCATGTATTTGATACATTTAGAGATGCGTGTTTTGCACTTGGTCTTTTAGATGATGACAAAGAGTACATCGAAACAATTAAAGAAGCAAACGAAACAGCAACAGCTTCTTATGTCCGAAATTTATTTAGCATGATGCTATTGTCCAACACTATGTCAAGACCTAAGATTGTATGGGAAAGCACGTGGAAATATATGACAGATAACTTCATCTACAGATCCACTAAATTACATTGTGTTGAAGGTACATCTTTATATCACTCACCTTTCCATGATGAATATGTAAATAAAATATTATATTATAAAACTTTAGAATAGCCATTTTGCTTTTTCCATTTTATTTCATACATCGTATAAATAAAATTTCATACTCATTGTATCTATATTTCAACATGTTACAGCTTTATCAATTCCAGACGACCAACTTAAAAATTATGCTTTGTTGGAAATTGAAAAGTTTTTAGGTATGAATAGCTCATCGCTACGGAACTTCTCAACAATGCCTTTTCCAGATTCTTCTTCGTTATCTGATCTCGACAATCGTCTGATTAACGAGGAGCGTACTTACGGCGTATTAAGTCTCGCAGAGGAATATGTTAATCAGTTGAATATGTTAACTGATGAACAAAGGTCGGTGTTTGAAGAGATAATGAAAGCTGTCGATTGTAACACTGGAGGGATATTTTTTGTTTACGGATATGGTGGTACCGGGAAAACCTTTTTATGGAAGACGTTGTCTGCAGCACTTAGATCAAAAAGCGAAATTGTATTAAATGTTGCTTCGAGTGGAATTGCATCGCTGTTATTGACAGGCGGCAGGACTGCACACTCCAGATTTCGTATTCCTTTGAATCTTAATGAGGATTCGGTATGTCATATAAAACCAGATAGTGATGTCACTAAATTGTTGCATCAGACCAAACTTATTATATGGGATGAAGCACCTATGGTCCATAAACATGCGTTTGAAGCATTGGACCGAACAATGAATGACATTTTCAATTTCGACACCTCAAGAAATTCTGAAATCTCATTTGGTGGTAAGGTTATTGTTTTTGGTAGGGATTTTAGACAAGTCCTTCCCGTTGTTCCAAATGGTGGAAGACAAGAGACAGTGAACGCATCATTAAGTTCGTTGTATTTGTGGAGTAAATGTAAGTTGCTAACATTGTCAAGGAATATGAGGTTAACCGTTGGAAGATCTGCATACAAGGTTGAGGAAATAAATAGTTTTACTAAGTGGCTTTTAGATATAGGAGAGGGAAATGTTGGTGGTCCTAATGACGGAGAAGCGACAATTGAAGTGCCATCTGATCTTCTAATTAAGGATACTTCTGATCCCATTTCCAGCCTGATCGAATTTGTTTATCCTTCGATTCTTGAGAACTTCGGCAGTCCTAATTATTTTAGTGATAGGGCTATACTTGCGCCTAAGAATGAGGTTGTTAACGAGATTAATGATAGGTTGTTAGCGTTGTTTCCGGGTGAAGAAATAGAGTATCTAAGCTCCGACCGTCTTTGTGCAAGTGAAAATGTTAGTTCAATACAAGAAAGATTATACACACCGGATGTTCTCAATGGGCTTAAAGTTTCAGGCTTACCAAATCACTGGTTAGTGCTAAAAGTTGGTGTGCCAGTCATGTTGTTACATAACATTGACCAAAAAAATGGTTTGTGCAATGGGACAAGGTTGAAGGTTACAAAGTTATATAACCGTGTAATAGAGGCTGAAATAATATCTGGAGGTAATATTGGGACTCGAACGTATATTCCCAGAATTAGTTTAGTACCTTCAGAAAAGAAGATTCCTTTTTCATTTCAAAGAAGGCAATTTCCGTTGGTTGTTTTTTTTGCCATGACTATCAACAAAAGCCAAGGCCAATCACTTTCTAGGGTTGATCTGTACCTGAGACAACCGGTTTTCACCCATGGTCAGTTGTATGTCGCGTTATCTAGAGTTAAAACAAGAGACGGTGTTAAACTGCTAATATTGGACAAAGATGGGAAGCCTACAAATAAAACATCGAACGTGGTGTATAAAGAAGTCTTTAATGACTTATGATTTTTCATTAATACTTTAACCTGTATATTTTAAAAAGGATTATTTAAAGAGTGTTAAGTTTTACAATAAAATATTTGAAAAGAATAACATGTTTTGCCATTTGTCGTCTTATTACCCCTATTATTGCCAACAGGGGTAACAGTTGGTTTTTTTTTCCTTTTACCGTGAAAACCTTACTTCCCGTTTCCTCTTTCATAACTTCACCTTCATCGTCACATCCCTTTATTCTGTTGAAATCATTTCAATAAAAATGACGCATACATTTCCGTCTTTCCTCTTTTTTCCTCCAAATTATCATTGCATCTCTCCAATCTATAGCTAATCACATCAGTCATTCCAAATTTACGAAGATCGGTGTTTCCAAAATTTTTAATATGAAGACATCTTTATATTTTAATACTGTCATTCATCATCCCTCTCTCAATCGGAAATCGTTCTATCATCATCTTCATCAGCGTCTGATTTTTTACACGTTTCTTCGGCGATTTTGCTTCAGGTAAGTATATTCATGCATCAATTTCTATTTTTCGAACCTATGATTGTTGATTTAGTAAATGATTTTAACTTATTTCCGGGTAACTGTACGAACCCTAACCTCACCGATAACCTATTTTTTAGTTGATAATGTTTATTGTAAGTTTGTATACATTTATTGTTGTTGTTTTACGCAAATTTTTAAACCGATTCGTATGATTATGTTTTTGCATGTGGATTATTAAAACCGATATCTTCGCCATTACTTTCTGTTGATTTGCTCATCTTAAATGTTATGTTTGTTTAAATTGTTGTATGATTATGATAATGTTATTTTCTGGCCGATTATTGAAACTGTTTTGTATATTAACAGACTTAATTTTTGTGTTCTCGAATAATAAATGAACCATAAGATGTAACATGGGGTTTTTCTATACCTGGTGTTCTAACACTTTAATTGATGATGTTTTTTTTCTTCCAATTAGGATAATATCTTTGTATACTCTGCATTTGGTTGTATTGATTTAATTTTATTAGATATTGCAACCACTTAAGTGTTTTAACATTTGTCACTGGATCTGTTAAAAGTATACTTTACGATTACTTGATGTTTTAAACATTGTATGAGATAAGTTAAGGTTATGTGTATTAGATTCAAACAAGTTTTAATATACATTTCTGTTTCTCACTGATCCTTTTTTCATACGTGTTTTGTAGGTTCTTGAACTTTTGTATCCGAATTCACATTCTTTAAATTTTTTTCTGGAAACAGATAACATGCTTCCTGGTCATTTTAACTGTTTTGATTTCCGTTTATTAGTGAATTTTATTATTTAAATTTAAAAAAGGGGCTGCAATGTTTTAATAAATTTGACTTTTTTGGAATAGTTTTCAAGATCCTACCTTTATATGATTTTTTTTCCTTTGTATTTTCGTTTGTTGTGGATTTATAACCTTATTCTATTTATATTAATGTTGTTTTTAAATTTCTTGACAGATATGGAGCGTGGTTTTTTTGTTTACATCGAGGACAGGAAATTAGAAGAACAGGTAATACGTTTGTTTATAACGTCTTATATATTGTTAAGTGACAACCTAACCGTTAAGAAATGTATATTTAGCATGTTTTTTGTGTTTTAATTATTTAATGACTTAAACGATGTATGCAGCCTTTACCAGCTTGGTATAACAAGCTGAATGACTTAGATGGATATCCCATTAGAACTGTTTTTTTAATCAATGATGATAAAGCAATATTTAATGTTATAATCAAGGAGTCTACGGACGGTTATTGTCTTTCAAACGGTTGGTCAATGCTTATAAATGTGCTTGAGGTAGACAATGGAGACTATGTTGTATTTGAACTTATGGATGCATTGACATTTAGAATAACTCATTTTAAGAGTTATCCACACACGGTTCAAGGTTCAAAGTTCCACATTGTTATATTACACCTCGAGAACGGGAATCTGGTATGCTTTAAACAGTTTTTGTTATGCTCAGTAAAGATTTACATTTTGTAGTTATTCAATGGTTTTTTAATCAACTGTAGTGGTTACCCAGAGAGTTCATGCAACACCATTTCAACGGTGATAATCTGTTTGACAATTTTCTTATTATTTTTGACAAAAACCACATATGGACTGTTACTATGAGAAGACTCTGGGATATCAACCATTTCTTTGTTGATTTTTCTCAAGTTTCCAATGATCTATGTTTAATAACTGGCGATGTTATTGTTTTCGAGTTGGTTGATGATTATGTTTTAAGGATTAAACTGTTCCGTCCTAACGGTCTTCAGTCGCTTAGTCCGGACCTTGCCGTACCAGTGGTGGAAGCCCTTAAGAATGAGGTGCAAGGTTTTGTTTTAGACCGAGGATTTTATATTGTTATTGCGGACTCCTAAAAAACCGAACAGGTAATGGTTTTGTAATGAAGTCCTTTTTGTAATCTGTTGAGCGTCTGAGCATCAACTAATGTAATTTGTTTGTAAATTACAGTCTCTCCCTTTATGGTATAATAAGTTTGACAACTTGAAGGGCTATTCGATTGGTCCTGTGATTATTACAAATGAAGAGGGCAATAAGTGGACTGTTTTGGTGAAATCGACTGCCACTGGGTATTGTTTCTCGAATGGTTGGTCTGCTATGGTTCGTGATGTTGACGTGGAGGATAAAGATGTTATTGTTTTCCAAGTTGTTGATGCTCAGATGCTAAAGTTGACCCATTTTAAGGCTGATTGTCTTTCCGGTGTAAACAACAAGTTTTTTGTAGAGATGTTATTTCCCGAGAACGCTAACTTGGTAATTTATACTTTACTACTTAATATCTACTGACTGACCTTTTTACTGACGATTGCTTTTATTCTTGATTTAGTGGTTGCCGAAAGAGTTTATGAACCGGTATTTCAAAACCGACACTTTGGACGATGGCTTTACAATTCGTTTTGGAGGTACACACATGTGGAATGTGAAAGTGAATAGGCTCTGGGGATCGAACTACTTCATTCAAGATTTCTCACAAATCACCAAGGAACTTCATCTCATATCAGCTGATGTAATCGTTTTTGAGTTGGTTGCGAGACGTATTTTCAACATTCTGCTTTTCCGTCCTAATGGAATACAGTCTGTTGTTCCCGAGCTTGCCAATAGTGTTGGTGTTGAAGAAGAGGAGGACACAGAAGAAATGGATGTTAGTGAAGATTTGTTAGTAGATGAGGAGAATCAAGAAATGGATTATGAAGAAGAAGTTATCGGCCATGGTCATGCTGATGTAGCATTGCAAGAGCAACATGTATTGGAAGATGACATTGTAGACGTTGAACATGATGTGCCAGTCTTTGAAGCCGATCCTATGTTGGAACTAGAGTTTGTTGACGTTCCACAGATTCCGGGTGTTGTTGATCAAGCTAACCAATACGAACTAACATGGTGTCTATCTTTTCGTTTTGTAAGTTTTTCATACTTTAAATGCTTTATTAATTTAATATTATGTAACGTTTTGAAGTTTGTATTTTTTATTATTATTTTTATTTGTTTATTTTATCGGACTGTAATGCATCGGTTCCCAAAGGCATTTGTATCAAATGTAGATTTGTCTGTCCTTGATGAGATGGTAGTTGAAACTGAAGACGGGTTTTCAATGACACTAGAGATGCGGCAAGAAACGGCACGTGGGAGACCTCGGTATGCTTTAAGAGGATGGTAGAACTTCATGCTGCAGGCTGGGTTGGAAAATGGAGCTCAGTTCTTGCTGCGATATGATAGGAATCAAAACACGTTGCGAATTCTTAATCCGAACCCCTAGGGGATGTATCTATTGACAGATGGCGTAACAAGTAAACAATTAATATCGTTACCAAGCATGTCGCATGTGTGGTAACATTTTTGGAACAATTATTACTATATATGTTTTCTTGTGTTAATCTCACTTCAGATTCTTTTTTTTTTTTTTTTTTTTTTTTACTTTTTTCCCTAAAATTGTTTTCTACTAAATATCAATCATATCATGCATAGCATTAACGCATTTCCTTTACAACTTTTGTCACACAATGTTTGTTAGTACCTTTACGTAGATGAATTCGTGTGTGTTATCTATTACTCTACCTTCATTTCTTAATGTATATTTTTATGTTCACACTGCCGGTGCAAGTCATTTTGGACAAAAGGCATGAAAACATCATGAAGGTTTAGTTGACAAAAACTTATGTGTAACGAACATTATGTAGATGTACTATTGGGACGTGCTCAACTGTCTCAAAATATTAGGCTTAACAAATCACAGTTTAACGCTTCTATGTTTAAATTATTTTATGTTTTTAGTTGGTGTTTAGCCACCCGCGAAACTCGCGGGTTCTTATGCTAGTAAAAGAATATAAAAAAAAACAAAGAAACTTTTATACCAATAAACACACATTAAACCCTTTTCGTTCCTTTTTTTTTTTTTAAAACATGACTTTAGACGTCAAACACTTTATAAATAAAATATGAGCAAGTTTCCTTAAAACGTGTGATTTTATAATATAAAAATGCACTCAAATCTGTGTGGACCACGAAGTACAAAAGTTATTACCTTGAGTGTGGGTGAGATTCAGAGGGATCGTAGTCATTCCAGCAATGCTGCAATGGCTACCAAAACAAGAATTAGTGACTCTCTTTGTACCACACTTTTAATAGTTTAACGTGGACACATACTTTTCCAACTTCGTGTCGAATTTACGTACATAACTTTGTAAAGGTGTTAGAGCATATACGTCAAATGGTGTAGGTAACATATCAAAATTGGCATATAGCATATGGCTTTTGTGTATGATCGCATGAAAGAGACATCCTCTTCTTATGCTGCTAGCAATCCCCTTCAATAGAATATTTCGATTGCCTCGAAAAATATCAACAGTAAGCAATTTTATTAAGAATTCTGTAGCTATCAAATTCATAAGAGTTACATTAAGTATTATGCAACTATCATATCCATAAGATATGGGGATCGCGCTAGCAGATCCGTAAAGGCATAATAATGCAACGATAATGAGTTACGTCACATGACTTTTGAGTGCAAGCTATCACTCACACAACCCTCAATTTAAGGGTAAACATATTAGTAAGGTTTAAATACGCCAACAATCTTTTTATCTTGTTTGTTTCAACTTTAATTATGTATCATCAAAATAAATAATTTTTTTTTAAAAGAAGTACAAAATAACTTTTCGAAAACATAAAACAATTAAAAAGATGGTATAAACATTTGAGTATAGTTTACATGGGGCCAATAAAATGAAAACCACCCCCGGTTGTGAGAACTGAGAGAACCACTTTACAACCATTAGATCTTCAAGATGGATGGACGAGATTAAAAATAGTTAAAAATAATATTAAATACTTTTTATCTCATTATGTTTTTAATATTTTAATGCAAAAATGCAGTTTAGTAAATTTACTTTTTTTGTCTCTATGTCTTTATTATTTTTTATTACTTTTTTCTATTATTATATTAATAAGTTTTTTTTAAACATAATTTTTTTTATTAAAAACCATTTTAAATTCATATTTTTAACAAAACAAAGTTTACGTTTTACGTTAAAAACTTTATGTTTTATGTTAAAAAGTTTACGGTTTTAACTTTTTTTACAAAAACTTTTTTACACAAAACGAACGCGCCTAGAAATCGCAACTCGATAGGTGTCTCAGATAGATTGTTATCATCATCGACTGGAAAACAAAAAATATAAAAGACCAACAACAAAAATCAAAACAATGAGTGGATTCTTGAAAAAAACGGGGTTTAGCTCAGATTTTCCGATAATCAAAGGTTGCAAAGTGGGGTTGCAGGTTCAAAAACCTACCCTCCACCATCCTTGCCGCGCCATCGTCATCAAAATATACGTTTTTTTTGCATTATCATCGCCCAATCCAATAGATCAAAACCCACAGAGTCAAGAATACAAATCAACAGAAGTCAAGAACACACATCAACCCCAACATACCAAAATACCAACAGAATCAAGTGTCACGGCCCCAGCCCCGGTTTGACCCGGTCAGGAGCCGCGGAACAGGAACCCGTGGTATTTAATTTATGCGACAGCGGAAGATTTTATCAGGATCTTTTTAAAGCTGAAAATGCCCGATTATTTTATTTCATAATTCAGGATAAAGCCCCGGTTGTTTACAATAAGGTGATTTCACTGAGAAATCTTTTATTTTACAAAACATGTTTCTTTATTTATATTGAGCCACTTCTTTAAGCTTGTAGTGCTTCGCGGCATTTTTCCTGGATCACAACTGATCACCTGAAACATGTTTGAAAAATATTTTGTCAGCGGGGAAATACTGGTGAATCATTCTTTTTGTTAAAACGACGCGTTGTTATAATTTACAGTATTAAGAGCGATTACAATGTTTCTATATCAACCATCTACCCACGGTATTTATCACTCGACCACCTATTGGCTGTCAAATGGTGTCTGTGATTATGGTCATATCACCCCTTGGCTAACCCGTTGTCCAATGGTGACGGTTATCAAGTAATGTATACAAAACCCCACATACCGGCTGTAAATTGGAGATTACAAAGACTTAATCCCTGTAATTATAACTTTTGAAAATAACATACTTTTGAAAACAAATTTGGTAAAAAGAGAATGACTCACATTGCAGATTTAAGTGGACAGAGCTTAGCCTACTGATTAGCCTTTTAACCTAAATTTAAACAATATGCACACGAACTAGGTTAGTAACTAATACAGCATTTACGATAACTCACGAGATAAAACCCTCACAACGAATGACAAAGTGCGATAACCTAAATTTAAACAATATGCACACGAACTAGGTTAGTAACTAATACAGCATTTACGATAACTCACGAGATTAAACCCTCACAACGAATGACAAAGTGCGATACTTAAACATCCATCGAAGTCACGACGAATGACAAAGCATAACCCTAATGTGGGCAGCACTTAAACATCCATTGGATAGTTTCAATCGATCGAACATTGAATCGTAGCAGCGATCGAGTTAATACCCTGTACCGTAGCAGCGCCTCGCTATAATAATTGAAATTTTCGAATTATAACAGTAGAACTTCGTTTTTGAATTGAGATTTCGACACCATCGAACTGCTCAGGAGCCAAGCTATTTATAGCTGAAAATTGGCTCTGTCGCGGCCCGCGTAAACCATCAGCCAAACCTTACGCGGCCCGCGTGGACACCTATTTCGTAGATTAGGGCTAGCGTGTCATACCTAGGTCTGCCACGTGGCTGCCACGTGGCTGCCACGTGGCCTGGTTGCTGTCCCAGATAAGTTATGAGCTGTCACGGCCCGCGTAAAGATATGCTCAACCTTACGCGGCCCGCCTGAAGACCAGAAATCTTGATTTTCTTGATTTTCATGCACAGTAAGGTTTTAGGGGTTAGGGTTTTCACTTACGAGTCGTATTGGGACATTTTTTAGAGTCCTTACATCCTCCCCACCTTATTTAAAATCTCGTCCTCGAGATTTACTGAAATAAGCGAGGATACTTTCGCTTCATTTCCGATTCCAGCTCCCAAGTGTACTCGGGTCCTCTTCTGGAATCCCACTTGACCTTGACTAGCACCAATCTTTTGTGCTTGAGAAATTTGATCTTTCGATCTTCAATTTGAAGTGGTTTTTCAACGAACTTCAATTTCTCATTTACCTCTATGTCTTGGAGAGGTACTACCAGTGATTCGTCTGATAAACATTTCTTGAAATTGGATACATGGAATACATCATGTACTCCTGCTAATTCTTCCGGTAGTTGTAAACGATAAGCAACTGGTCCTATACGTTGAATCACTGAGAATGGTCCTACGTATCTTGGACTTAGCTTTCCTTTCTTTTCGAATCGGACTACTCCTTTCCAAGGAGAAACTTTCAAAAGTACCTTGTCTCCAACTTGGAACTCTAGTGGTTTGCGTCGATTATCGGCATAGCTTTTCTGGTGATCTCGAGCCGTCTTCAGTCTTTCCTTGATTTAAGTAATCTTGTCAGTAGTTTCTTGCACAATCTCTGGTCCTGATAATTGACTTTCTCCGTTTTCTGCCCAACAAACTGGAGTTCTGCACTTTCGTCCATACAGTGCTTCGAATGGGCCAGCTTCGATGCTTGAATGATAACTATTGTTATAGGAGAATTCAATTAAAGGTAAATGATTGTCCCAATTTCCACCAAAATCTATCACACATGCTCTAAGCATGTCTTCCAGAGTTTGGATCGTTCTTTCACTTTGTCCGTCTGTTTGAGGATGATATGCAGTACTTAAATTTAGTCGAGTTCCCATTGCTTCCTGGAAACTTTTCCAAAAATGGGAAGTGAAACGACTATCCCTATCCGATACAATGGAGAGTGGAACTCCATGTAAGGATACTACTTCATCTACATACAACTTGGCTAACCTTTCCATGCTAAAGGTTTCTTTCATGGGTAGAAAATGAGCTGATTTGGTTAATCGATCCACGATTACCCAAATTGCATCATTACCTTTTCTGGTTTTGGGTAACTTAGTAACAAAATCCATTGTTATAAGTTCCCATTTCCATACAGGCATTTCTAATTGTTGTAATAGGCCTGCGGGTTTCTGGTGTTCTGCCTTAACTTGAGAACAAGTAAGACACTTAGAAACATATCTAGCTATGTCATTTTTCATATCTATCCACCAGAAGTTATTTCTTAAATCTTGGTACATCTTGTTGTTTCCTGGATGCATGGTATACCTAGATTTATGAGCTTCTTCTAAAATTTTATCTCTTAATTCTCCTTGTTTAGGTACCCAAATTCGTTTCTTATGGAATCTCCAAATTCCATCACTACCTTGCTCTAGTTCCTTTATTCTTCCTTTCATTCCTTCAGCATCATCCTTGATTGCTGTTTCCTGAGTGCTTTTCAATTGTTCCATTAAGTCTAATTGTAGACTTAATCTAAGAGCACGAACCCGTCGTTGTTTCTCATGATACTTACGACTTAAGGCATCTGCAACTACGTTTGCTTTTCCTTCGTGATATTGAATATCACAATCGTAATCACTTAGGATTTCCATCCATCTCCTTTGCCTCATGTTTAACTCTTTTTGCCCAAATATGTACCTTAAACTTTTATGATCCGTATAGACAGTAAACTTACTTCCATACAGTTAATGTCTCCAAATTTTAAGGGCAAAAATTATGGCTCCTAACTCTAAGTCATGAGTCGTATAATTTTCCTCGTGCTTTTTCAATTGCCTTGAAGCATACGCAATTACCTTCTTGCGTTGCATTAACACACATCCTAATCCTAGCTTTGAAGCATCACAATATACTTCAAAATCTTCGGTTCCTTCTGGTAAAGCTAGAATTGGAGCATTGGTTAACTTATGCTTCAAAATTCTGAAAGCCTCTTCTTGCCTAGGTCCCCATTCAAACTTAACCGCTTTACAAGTTAGCTTAGTTAATGGTACAACTATCTTGGAAAAATCCTTAATAAACCGTCTATAGTAACCACCTAATCCTAAAAAACTTCTAATTTCCATAGCTGATTGCGGAACCTTCCATTTGGTGATTGCTTCTATTTTAGTAGGATCTACATGAATACCTTCATGATTCACCATGTGTCCTAAAAATTGCACTTCCTGTGGCCAAAATTCACACTTCGAGAATTTGGCGTAAAGCTTCTCTTTTCTTAACAAAGTTAAGAGTACATGCAGGTGCTCACAATGTTCCTCCTGACTTTTGGAATAAATAAGTATATCGTCGATGAAGACAATTACAAATTTATCCAAATACGGTTTACAGATTCTATTCATCATGTCCATAAATGCTGCAGGTGCATTCGTTAATCCGAAGGGTATGACTGTAAACTCGTAATGACCATACCTAGTTCTGAAAGCAGTTTTAGGCATGTCTTCTTCTTGTACCTTTAATTGATGATATCCGAAGCGCAAATCTATCTTAGAAAAGTATCTAGCTCCTTGAAGTTGATCGAAAAGATCATCAATCCTAGGTAATGGGTATCGATTCTTAATTGTAACCTTATTCAGTTCCCTATAATCAATACACATTCTCATTGAACCATCCTTTTTCTTTACAAACAACACTGGAGCTCCCCAAGGGGATGAACTAGGTTGTATGAATCCTTTACTTAACTATTCATCTAATTGCTTCTTTAGTTCTAGCATTTTTGTGGGTGCTAACCGATAAGGTGCTTTGGCTATCGGTGTAGTTCCAGGAATTAAATGAATTCCAAATTCAACTTCCCTATCTGGTGGTAATCCAGGTAGTTCCTCTGGGAATACATCCGAGTATTCTGATACTACTGGAATATCCTTAAGTTCCTTGCTCTTAGTGTTAATGATTACGGAAATCATATACACTACTCCTTGCTTTCGTTCATAACTAGCAACTTTCATTACTGAAATGAACTTCATGGTTTTACGTGGCTTATCTCCTGTAACCAAGATTACTTCTCTGGTGGGTGCATGAATTTCTATAGAGTTCTTATCACAAAGGATTCGAGCATGGTTGGCTACTAACCAATCCATTCCTAACACAACATCGAATCCAGCAAAATTCATTGGTAATAGGTTTGCATGAAATTTATGACCTGAAAAGTTCTATATTTTCTTTTTGCAAAACCTTATCTATGTTAACAGAATTCCCATCAGCCGTTTCAACTGTAAAAATCTGCCTAAGGTTGGTTAAGGGTAAATTAAGAGCTTGGCAGAATGAAGTATTTATAAAACTTTGGTTTGCACCAGAGTCAAATAATATTTTTGCATAGACGTTGTGAACTAGGAACTTACCAGCTATCACATCTGGAATGAGTTCTGCCTCCTGAGTAGTTAATTGGAAGGCTCGAACATTCTTCTTGGTAGCTCCATCGGCTGGTTTGGTTTTATTGTCTGTTGGTTTGACCAATTTAGGGCATTCTGTTTTGAAATGTCCCACTTCACCACAGTTATAGCAGATCCTTGTTTTCTTTCTGCAGTCTTCTTCACGATGTCCTACAACTTTGCAAAAGTTACAGGTTACATTGCATTTTCCAAAATGCTTCTTTCTGCAATTTCTGCAGAACGGCAGAGTTGAGGATTGCCCCGTTCCTCTTTTCTTGAAGTTGTTATTATTACCCACACGAAATCCTTGGATAATTTTATGAGCCAGTTCCTTCTTCCTATTTTCATCTCTTGTGCGTACCAGCTCATCAGTTAGGGTGTTAGCTAATTCTACCGCATCGTCAATAGTGCGAGGTCTCGCAGCTTTAACAATATTACGGATTTCGCTAATTAATCCCCAAATATAGCGAGAAATAAGTACCGGTTCTAGCGAAGCCAGCGTTGGTACCACTCTAGCATATTCGAAGAATGTCGAAGTATACCCTCGACAATCTACTTCCACCATTCGATGGGTCAGGAACTTATTTGTCATTTGTTCCTTTTCGTATTCAGGACATAATTTTCTTTCTACAAGATTCTTAAATTCTTCCCAGTGCATGGCATACGCCACAGTTCTTCTTTTAGCTTGTAGAACTGTATTCCACCATTCTAACGCCCATTCTTTAAAAAGATTTGACGCATACATGAGTTGGTCTTCTTCAGTACATTTACTTATGGTAATTACTGCCTCGGTTTTCTCTAACCAACGCAGTGCTGCAGTCGCCCCTTCGTTACCTGCAAACTCGGCTGGTTTACAAGCAAGGAATTCTTTGTAAATGCAACCAGGCGTTACAACTTTCATTTTCTTAGGGAGTGGGGCCTGTCGTGGATCATTATCATGATTAATATGGTTGCCGCCTCCATTTACACTATTACTGAACTTATCTTCTTGGGTACGTTTACAGGGAATGATTTGTTGAGGTTCAACAGGTTTCTGGGCAGCAGCAAGGATTGCTGGAATAGCATTGGCTATTCCCTGAGCAACGATATTCTCGATATCTTGCCTATTCAGAAATTGATCTTCCTGGTGTTGCTCAGATTGGTTAACTTCGTTAACTGGTTCATTATTAGCGTTTTCCATCTGATAATTAATATATATATATATATATATATATAAAATTTATTAGTATAGAATAAAAAACAATTATATACAAAACAATCATCCAAATTTCACAAAACACATATAGCCAAAATTATCGATTTCTCGATTCCCATTTTATATTATTATGTGTCATTACACACCGTTATCTTACAAAGGTTTTATTTGTAGGTTATTTTACAGATTTTATTTTATAATTATTATTACTATTATACAATCACAGCTTTACCACCATCCTATCCCTGAGTTACTTTAGTAGCGACGTTCCCTCTCGTCGTACTTCCAAGAGATTTGCTCTCCTACCTCCCGAATCCTATTCCCTGCACCTATCAGCTCCTCGCCAAATTGGCGGAGTTCAGCTAAGTTTTCATTGCTCATTGGTGGGTTTGGTATAGGTTCTGGGTCGAACTGAGGGAAAAAGGTATAAGGGTTATTTAGGAGGTTTTGAAATTGCCAGTCATTGGTCCACCACTCGTCCATTCCTAAAGGTTGAGTATGGATTAAAGGTTCTGGAATGGCTGGTTCCAAATTTATTGGAAGTTGAGTTTCAGAAGGATAAGGGTAAAGGTTGGTATTGATAGGGCTAATGATATCACAGCCTGCCAGTATGCGATCCAATTCTTCCTGTAAAGGCAACTCCTCGACTTGCTTAGAACTTTCCCCAATTTCCATTTCTGCTTGCCTGGAATCTTCCCCTATTGTAATTCCTTTTCCTTTATCTATGGGATTCTCTATTTTGGGAATTCTCCTAGTTGCTGGTTTTCTTCTGCGTACACGCCTCCAGCCTATGAATCTTCTCCTTTTCTTAGGCTTTGGTTTCTCCAGAGGTGGAGCGTTGAATTCCATAGGTTCTTCTATATCGGGTATGTAACCAGTAAAGTCTTTAGAAACTTCTATTTTCACCGGATAAAGATTGGGATTCTGAAGGGCTTCAGATAACTCATTCATGCTGTTTAGCATATATGCAAAATACTAAGTTAAAATGTTATAACAAAATTTCACAGATAACCTTCAAGTATTATTGCATACCTTTAATTTAATTACAAAGGATTAACTGAAAAATAAAACATATTAGGGTTTATTGTAAACTTATTTATTTACTGGGTAAAGTTTCTGGCCTGTAGGTAATAAAGGTGCTAAAACTGAGTCAGGGTATTTAAAGATTTGTATTTACTGCTACAGTGGCTAACATATATAGATCTGTCCATTTTTCATCTAACTTGTCTTCCCATGGTGGTTTACTGCTAGTTCCTGAGTTTCCTGATTAACTCTCCTTTCTTTTAGCTGTAATTTCTTTATTTTCTCCTGACTTTTCCTAATAATCACACTTCTTTTATTAGGAGAAAGTGGTTCTTCATATTGTGCCTTTCGAACAAATATTCCTTCCTCAGTATTTACTGAGTATCTTGAGGAATTTGATTGGGATGAACTTCCCTTTTCTTTTGGTGAAGTATCTAATTTATGGTAGATATCCGAAAGTCTTTGCTTACCCATACTGTAAACAAATATTCAAAAAATAAAACACGTAATCACAAAAATGGCTATCAGTAAAATTAAGTATTTTCTAAATACTTTAATTGGCTTAAATCAGTGGCTCTGATACCACCTTTTCCTGTCACGGCCCCAGCCCCGGTTTGACCCGGTCAGGAGCCGCGGAACAGGAACCCGTGGTATTTAATTTATGTGACAGCGGAAGATTTTATCAGGATCTTTTTAAAGCTGAAAATGTCCGATTATTTTATTTCATAATTCAGGATAAAGCCTCGGTTGTTTACAATAAGGTGATTTCACTGAGAAATCTTTTATTTTACAAAACATGTTTCTTTATTTATATTGAGCCACTTCTTTAAGCTTGTAGTGCTTCGCGGCACTTTTCCTGGATCACAACAGATCACCTGAAACACGTTTGAAAAATATTTTGTCAGCGGGGAAATACTGGTGAATCATTCTTTTTGTTAAAACGACGCGTTGTTATAATTTACAGTATTAAGAGCGATTACAATGTTTCTATATCAACCATCTACCCACGGTATTTATCACTCGACCACCTATTGGCTGTCCAATGGTGTCTGTGATTATGGTCATATCACCCCTTGGCTAACCCGTTGTCCAATGGTGACGGTTATCAAGTAATGTATACAAAACCCCACATACCGGCTGTAAATTGGAGATTACAAAGACTTAATCCCTGTAATTATAACTTTTGAAAATAACATACTTTTGAAAACAAATTTGGTAAAAAGAGAATGACTCACATTGCAGATTTAAGTGGACAGAGCTTAGCCTACTGATTAGCCTTTTAACCTAAATTTAAACAATATGCACACGAACTAGGTTAGTAATTAATACAACATTTACGATAACTCACGAGATTAAACCCTCACAACGAATGACAAAGTGCGATACTTAAACATCCATCGAATTCACGACGAATGACAAAGCATAACCCTAATGTGGGCAGCACTTAAACATCCATTGGATAGTTTCAATCGATCGGACATTGAATCGTAGCAGCGATCGAGTTAATACCCTGTATCGTAGCAGCGCCTCGCTATAATAATTGAAATTTTCGAATTATAACAGTAGAACTTCGTTTTTGAATTGAGATTTCGACACCATCGAACTGCTCAGGAGCCAAGCTATTTATAGCTGAAAATTGGCTCTGTCGCGGCCCGCGTAAACCATCAGCCAAACCTTACGCGGCCCGCGTGGACACCTATTTCGTAGATTAGGGCTAGCGTGTCATACCTAGGTCTGCCACGTGGCTGCCACGTGGCCTGGTTGCTGTCCCAGAAAAGTTATGAGCTGTCACGGCCCGCGTAAAGATATGCTCAACCTTACGCGGCCCGCCTGAAGACCAGAAATCTTGATTTTCTTGATTTTCATGCACAGTAAGGTTTTAGGGGTTAGGGTTTTCACTTACGAGTCGTATTGGGACATTTTTTGAGAGTCCTTACATCAAGAACACAACTCAACCCCCAGCATCAAAAAACGAATCAACACAGATCAACACCCACCATTTTTTCTAGAGAGAGAAACACAAATCAACCCCCCAACATAAAAAACGAATCAACACAGATCAACCCCCAACATCAAAAACGAAACAACACAAATCAAGAACACCAATCAACCCCCCAACATACCAAAATACCAACAGAATCAAGAACACAAATCAACACCCACCATTTCTAGATAGAGAAACCCACAATATCATGCTCATCTTTCAATTTCTTCTTATCGTGGCGGCAGACGGCAGACGGGGGGCCGGCCACCACTGTTACGGTGGTGCGGTGGCAGAAGGCAGCCGACAGTTCCCCCTATCTCGGGCAAGAAAGAGAAAATGATGACTGTCTTCCTCACCAACCACCTCCTCCACCACCGACTGCAGTGGCCACCACCGGTTCACACCCCCCTCCCCCACCCCTTCACCCACCACATCACCGGAGAAACGATGGGGTCACCATCAAACAGTGGCGGCGGCAGTGGTGTCGCCGGTGACAGTGATCGGAGATGAGGGTTTGAGGGTTTCAGAGACCCACCCACCCCTGTGCGGCGGCGGCGTCCACCGAAACCACCGGAACCGCCAGAGAAAATGAAGAAGCTTGAAAGAGAGAAGTGAGATGAGAGATGAGAGAAGTGAGATGATATTAAAAGTAGTTAAAAATAATATTAAATAATTTTTATCTTATTATGTTTTTAATATTTTAATGCGAAAAGGCAGTTTAGTAAGTTTACTTTTTTTGTCTTTTTTACTTTTTTTCTATTATTATATTAATAAGTTGTTTTTTTATACAGAATTTTTTTATTAAAAACCATTTTTAAATTTAGATTTTTTAAAAAGTTTACGTTTTACGTTAAAAAATTTACGTTTTACGTTAAAAAGTTTACGGTTTTAACTATTTTTTTACAAAAATTTTTTTACACAAAACGAACGCACCCAGAAATCGCAACTCGGTAGGTGTCTCAGATAGATTGTTATCATCATCGACTGGAAAAAAAAATATAAAAAACCAACAACAAAAATCAAAACAATGAGTGGATTCTTGAAAAAAACGGGGTTTAGCTCAGATTTTCCGATAATCAAAGGCTGCAAAGTGGGGTTACAGGTTCAAAAACCTCCCCTCCACCATCCTTGTCGCGCCATCGTCATCAAAATATACGTTTTTTTGCATCATCATCGCCCAATCCAACAGATCAAAACCCACAGAGTCAAGAATACAAATCAATAGAAGTCAAGAACACACATCAACCCCAACATACCAAAATACCAACAGAATCAAGAACACAACTCAACCCCTAGCATCAAAAAATGAATCAACACAGATCAACACCCACCATTTTTTCTAGAGAGAGAAACACAAATCAACACAGATCAAACCCATTTAATCAATTTCATTTTCACAATTCAACATACACTTTTAATCAATTTGATTTTCATTTTCACCGCTTTTAACCCATTTAATTTTCTAATAAATTTGTATTTCTAATATAACATTGGTTTGTTGAAAAAACGAAATGTGCAGTCGTTTATATTTTTTGTGAACGTTCCGGTTAGAGGTGTACAAAAAAACTGGTTTTAGAACCGAAACCGAAAAAAAAAACCAAAACTGGTTTTTTTTTAACCGGGTTTTTTATAACCGGTTTTTTTTTACCGCCGGTTTTTATACCGGCTACTATTCTTGACTTAAAAAACCGGTTATTAAAAAACCGGTTAAAAACCGGTCCCAACCGGTTATACCGGTTATTGTTTTGGACCTCAAAAACCGGTTAGTAACCGGAACCGGTTATAAAAAAAACCGGTTTTTATTTTGGGTGAAAAAACCGGTTTTTTTTAACCGGTTTTTTAATAACCGATTAACCGATTTGTACACCTCTAGTTCCGGTGTAGATTTTTATGAATACAGAGTTGTATTTAACATAGGTATTTTTTTGTATCGTATGCTATAAGTGAGTAACATTACCATTGTCGTTGCGTGACGAATCCAACAACGTATAAGTGAACAACATCCTTGTCGGTAAAGCATCGATGTTCGCTTTTATGTTTTGTCGACAGGCCAAACCAATAATGGCTAAACTCATGTCGCTTATGCGGGAAAACGACACTCACGCCGTGAAGCATGAGGGAAAACCTAGTTCATATTGTATTCCTAATCAGATTTAGTTTGTTGCAAAAAAAGCATATATTTTATTTTTAGTTTCTTTAGTTTTTCCTCATAATTTAATATATTCTAGTTTGTTACAAAAATGCATATATTTTATTTTTAGTTTCTTTAGTTTTTCCTTATATTCGAAATTCACACCCATCCGCCTCGAAATGATTTTTTAAATTCTATTTCAAATCATTTCTAATTCGTGTTTTGTTTTTAAATTTACAATTTTGAATATGAACACAGTTAGCAAAGCCGATGTTGCTTCAAGTTATGTTATACTTCTTGGGATGTCAACGGGGCGAGTTTGAAACGGGTTTGAGTAATTTTAACCTCATACCTGATTATAAAAACTTGTCACATACCTGACCCAAATCCCGTTGGGCATTTATTGGGTAATTGCTTATCAAGTATCGAGCATGCTCCTAGGTTTTGGGTATACCCCTTAGTTTATTAAAAATACCCGTTGGATGACCCTAAAACCTGTTGGGTATCTATAAACAAACAATATAGAACTAACAAGAAATTCTTTAGACGCTTACAACTTTACGAGTGGATAGAATGAGAAAGATAGAGGGGTCGTCTTCATAGGACATGATAAAAATTTTGGAAAGTTCTTTTAGTGCAAGTTAGAATGAAAGAGGTGAGGATTCGGTGTACCAAAAAGTAACACTTATTATTATTATTATTATTATTATTATTATTATTATTATTATCTATTAATAACCCAACCAAATGAATAGTGCAGCCTGATGGTGTCACTCTTTTATTGGACCAAAATTGAAAAAACATGTGTATGATGATGTCACCCTTTTATTAAACCAAACTTTTAGAAGCCATGTGTATGGCTTCTGTTAACCCGGGCTTGTTAAGTATAAATGTTGCAAAACATATAATGTAGATTTGATTCTTAAAGATTCTAGACGAAATACATTAAGTATAAATATTGCAAAAGATTTAATTACACAAATGGGTCCTTTGGTTTATACCTAGTTTAGTATCATTTAAAAAGTTTTTTTTAGTGCAATTTAGGATGAAAGAGGTGAGGGTTAGGTGTACCAAAAAGTAACGATTTAGTATATTTAAAAGAAACTATACAGTTTAATAATGGTATATACAACATAATGAAGATTAAAAAGCAAAAAAATTACCGGTATATAATATGGTAAATGAGTATGCGTCATCGGTTTATTAGGCCGGATAAACGAATATATCGGAAAATCTCATATACGTCCTATACCCGTGAAAAAAAAAAGATAAAAGGTAATCACATACCCACTCTCATACCCAATTCCCCTTTATATATTGTACATATATTTTTACACTTTACAAGGTTGGGACACACCTCAATGGCTAAAGATGTCCTCAAACAAGAGAAAACGATGCAAAGCTAACGTTGGCAACAATTGTTTAGAAAAATTTGGAGGCAAGTCTATGGGATTCGATGAAGTATTATGTTGGTAAGCTAATCATATATATAAAGTGTAACGCCCCAAAATCTGAATGTTAATAGTTGGCGTATGTTCTTAGGTGACATGTCATGAAATAAATAACTAGGCTATTTAACCTAGTTAAGGGTATGGTCAAAAGTATTAAATGAGGAGGGTAGTGTCAGTTATGTTTTAAAAGTAAACCCGAGGGGCTAAAGTGGAACAAATGAAAGTTGAGTTATTAAAAGAAAAAGATCACACACACACACACACACCTTCGTGTGTGTTCTGGATGGATCGATCAGGGGCTCTCAAGAGCCCCAAACCCTAGTTCATCAAAAGCTTCAAATTGAAGAATGAATCAAGGCCCAAATTCACAACCGAGCATGAATAAGTGATCACCTTCACAAGGGGATCGTAAGGTATGTCTTAAATCAAAGATTGGTGATCATATGTGAAGTGGGTTATGTTCTAATCCGTAAGTTAAGGTGAAATTGATCATGTATAAGTGTTAGAATCATCATATAGAACATAGGTTATGTATGGTTTGTGTTAATTTGATGTTTAGAGGTGAAACCCACTTGTTTTGGTAAGGATGATGACTTTAATAATCATCCATGTTCAATTCTTGTTGATTGTTGATGAATTATGATGGATATGATGAATTCTTGTGAGTTGAATTGAGAGAAAGGTGGTGGTTATATGTTTGATGTTTATGTGTGAATGTTATATGTTGATTAGTAGTAGGATTTGATGAATTATATATGAGCTTAGAAGATTCATGCATAAATCAGTTGTACGTTATGCTTAGAAGGTGGTACGCACACCAAGCGTATGATAATAGTATCGTCCGTATAGTCGATTATGATGTTACAAGTATATGGTGATAAGTCGATAGTTAAGTATCTCAAAAGTCAACTAAGTATAAGTTACATGATTTGACTCGTTGTCGTAAAGGTAGGATTGTAGGAAGTCGTATGGTACATGTTATGTTAATATGCGTTATCCATGATTATATGATGAATTTCATGAATTGGAAAGGATATGAATTTGATTATATGTTTTATGCTTGTTAGTTGTGACTAAAGAAAGTCAAATGTGAAATATGTGGTTAATATGATTGTTAACGCATACAACTGTGTATACTAACGAGAACGTGATGGGTGACATGAAAGTATAGGAATCATGTCCAGACGGACTCAAGCGAGAAAGGATAACGGGTCAAGAAGAGGCAAGGAATCGGATACGAGCGCGGACGCGTAAGGTAAGTGATTTCTGTAATCACTTCTTAAGTTCGATTAAGTTATATGGTGTTTTAATTAACTAAATATGATGGTTAAGGTCAAATATGTGTCGTAGTCTTACGTCGAAAAGGATGGGATTTAAAGTTGACCAAAATGCCCTTGATGGGTATTTTGGGCAAACGATCTTGAAAATGGTTTATAAACAAGTTATACGATTAGTGTAATGTTTTGGACAAGTATGGAAGTGGGAAGTATGGTTTTGTTAGTCTTAGATCAATTAATGCGCAAATACCCATAACGGGTCAAATAATTAGGAAATGACAATAAGTCGATTGAGCGTAAGATAAGAATTTCCTTAATCCGGATGTGGGATTTTAAGTTTATATGATAGAATGTGAATTTACAAGCATGTAGGAAGAAACGGGAGGTTAAACGGGTAAGCGGTTCGAAAGTTATGTGCGTTTTAGTGCGTTCGGACGTCGAAACGGAACTGCAGGAAAATGCATTTTAGAGAGGCCGTCGCCGACGGGCAAGGAGGTCGTCGCCGACGGGCATGGGAAAGTCAGTTTTTCTCAGACGCCTTATTTACCTGTCTACGGGGTTTTGGCCGACGGGAAAAACTACGGGCCGTCGCCGACGACCTCCCCAAGTCCAAAAGTCAGAAATTTGTGATTTAAGTTGATTTATGTATCGTAGGCTTCGGGTTGCTATCCGTGGACTACGGCGAACTTTCTAAACATGATTTTGACTGATCCTTAGATGAACATGGGCTATAAATCAAAGTTTAAGTCTCATGTAATTATCGTATTAGTATGTAAGGGGTATGCAAGATGTTGTGCGTGTATGTAGATGCGTATTTATGTATATATGAAGATACGTGTGACAGTATGTATATATGTGAAGGCGTAGGAATGTATGTATGTATGCGGATGTGTGTTCATGTATGTATAATGATATGTATGAGTGTATGCATGTATGTAAAGATGTAAGAAAGGTATATACGTATGTATGTCTTATGCGTTTAAATGTATGTATGTAGGTGTGAGTGTAGGTAGAACGTATGTACGCAAGGGAGTATGTACGAAGGTATGCACGTATGTAGGTTTGTGTGAAGGCATGTAATAAGTATGTATGTATGTAAGTATGTATGTATTTATGAATGTAGGTATGTATGTATGTAGGTAGGAATGGGTGCATTTAGGAATGCACGTACGTAGGTACGTACGTATGTATATAGGTACGTATGTAGGAAAGTTGCTATTTGTGACCATAAACGTATGAATTAGTTTGTATGAAAGTATGTACGCATGCATCTAATGAAAGTGAGTACTAACGGTAATAATAGCGTGCTTGGTGAATGAAGTGTAACGCAGGAATACCAAAGAAGTCTCACTACGGATCGTATCATCAGGATGGGAAAGCTGAGATATAAAGAGTTAACGAAACGAGAAGTAAACGTGAACAAACCTTGTATGTTTATAATGCGTACTAATGTTGTGAATTATTATGTGGTGAGCGCAGGTAGTACCAGTCATGAGGGTATCCAAGGATTGGAGATCGAAGATCGAGTCACTAGAGAGATTGTACGGAAACGTTGATGTACATAATGTAGTAAACATAAGCTATGTTTTTAACTAGTAAATAAGAGGATTACGGATTTATGAGAAAGAGCTGTGTTAAAGTTAAATTTTAAATAAGTTGAGGTATTTATAATGAAAGAAATTTTATGGTACGTGTTTCCGCTGCGACTTTTTGTCAAATACGAATTAGGGTCTTACATAAAGTTTATTAATTTTTTAAATTTAAACCCTTGTCACATTACTCTTTTACTCTTTTCTTATGTACGAAAACAATCATCGCAAAGCTGACTTATATTTAGTCTTTGTTTATACTCACCTCATCAAGAGTGCAAACGGAGATTATGGGCTAGAGAGCTTGACATTAATGACTCAGGAGGGTTGGGTTGGAGTTTTGTATGAACCGATCAAAAGAAGCATATTGATTGGTATGGTCTATTAAAAACTAACAAACTAACTTGGACACTCTAATTAAACTCTGGAAACCCTAAACTAGGCCACAATGACAGGAAAACCGAATATAGTAAAACCTAACAAAAATCCAGATATTGAACCCACAAGATACCCACAAGGTTTAAAAGATTTGATTGATTTGGGTGTTTTTTTAAAAGAAGTTTTTGAATTGGTTTAATCAAGTCGAAATTAAAAGAAGTTAAACTAACACTAACAACTATCAAACTAACAACTCAGATGAACTCAAGAATGGAAAAAACACTACATAGGTCAGGAATCCTAATTGTGACTCTTGGATTTCTCTTAGTTATGGAAACTATGATGAAACAGAGATCTTATAATAGGACACCCTTAGACAACCTAATGGGTCCCTGATCATTCTCCGGGTATGAGCTAAAAGAAAACCCTAGGGGTGCGTGAAACTCACTGGTTGGTCAGGTTACCTCTCAGTCTCTCCAACAACACTAATGTACCCGAAAGACAGATTACCTCTCAGTCTCATTATCTCAATACATCTGATGATGCACGGGGTAGCCTAAGAACAATTGATAAGACACAGACTAGCAATGATATTAGAAAATTTAGGGAAATTTCCTCTCAGAAACTTTACACCTAAACACCTAATAACGAATACTAACTGGTATCTATCACTTCTCAGCTATCTAAAAAGGCAACATACAAAGTTCTAACAAACCACCAATCAATGTTCATATGGATTACTATGTCTAGAAAAACCATAAAATAATCATAAACTCGCGGCCTAAATATGCAACTATACTTGAAAGATATTCAATAGAAAACATAAGGAACAAAAACCGATGAATCAGATCCAAATAGTCAAACATATCATATCAATTGTAAAAAGGTTCTTTACATTCGCATTAATCCATCAACACAATCCATAAAACCGAGAAAATATCCAAACTAACAATTATTCATCAAAACCTAGGTAGCTATGAAATCTAGCCAATAATGATGTTCAAAAATAGTAAAAAAATCTTATAATTTATAAACATGATACCTTTAAATCTGGATAAAACAAAGAAGTCCAAGAAACTTAAACCGAATACTTTTAACCGACTCGATTCGCGATCCCTAGCTTCAATTCTTGATCAAAAGCAACTTCTCCACTCGAAAATCCCTAGAGCACTCAGTTTTTATGGCTAGAAGTCAGTTTTCTCTAAGAGATTGGGCAATGTTTACATAATCAGTTTTTAGGGTTTTCCGGATTTTAAAGACCTTCGTGTTGCGGAGCGTTAATCAATGTCCTTCAGGTGGCACCGGAAACAAAATAGTTGGCCCTTTAGTTTTTCTAGGCCGGGCTCTTGGCGTGACGCCACGAACCCTCTTCAACTCTTCATGTGGTGCGAAAACTGCCAAATTCAGATTTTTGTTTTTCTTTTTAACCCATATTTCCACGTGCGCGATTCTTCCATGATTTAGCCTCAATTACTGTACCTTCTACGCACGACCCCCTGTAAAAAACGTAACTAACTAAATACAAGCTAAAACGAATAAAAGCGATTAATTAACTAGCTAAAAACGGATACAATCATAAGGAAAACATGTGTGTTTTGAAAAACATCACATATGTAAGTTATCCTTGACATTTTATATAGTCAAACGGATGTAATCGTATCATATGTAACTAAAAACGGATACAATCGTTTCATATTTTAATAGCACTTCATCCACTCTCTGATTGCACGCCATAGATAGGTTTTAAGGCATTTGTGCGTGGGTCATATTCATCTTGTCTAATTACTATAGGATTTATCTTCTCTAATGAGAGGGTAGTCGACCTAAAATCAGAAAAACTTGGTAATTATCAACAGTAGAAGTCTTGCATGTGGTTAGGGATTCTTGTCTAGGTGGTTTGTACATCATCACTGATCACACTCTTGTCTGCTATTTGTCTTCGTCTTAGTTCTTGTTAGTACAATTTTAGGTTATTAGTTAGTTAACTAAAATAATTAAAAGTCCAAATTAATTTTGGCTAGTAATTCGGTTTAGATTGTGTTTTAGAGTTTTCCACATCTAGTCCTTAGGTTCGATACTCGGTCTTGCTTTTTATACTACACACGTCCGGTACACTTGCCGTTTGTGTGCAATTTTTAGGTAATTCCATCTTTTAAAAGTTGGTCAGAAATAGCATACACATTCGCACACAACGGTATCTACCCAGCGAGCTATCTTTTATACTAACACCCTATAACCTTTTTGAAACATTTAAACATGTCGCCAATCTTGTTCTTTTGTTCCATAACCAAATCAAGATCCGATTCTGATCTCGACATCAAAACTGGAAATTGTTTCCTTTTTGTGCAACCAGAATCCGGCCTATATGTCAACCTATTACATTCGAAAATCCTAACCGAATCTTCATAAAATCGTATCAAATACGTTAATATTAGAAAACCAAATTAAAATCGAATCAAGTGTTGTTTGAAGTTGAAATCCTTAAATACAAGACTTGGATCGACTTTGTGAGCCTTGACATCTAAACAATTACCCTAAAACTTGTTTTGCATCGTCTGTTCGTGTCTGCGCCGTCGTCAAAATTCATCTACTCGATGGACTCTTCTACATCGACTCGTAAGCCCTTTTATGCATCATTCTATTCAATTTTCTTTATAGAACAAAAGCCCTATACTTGTGAGTGGATTAATTGTCTGTAAAGAATGAATATAGGAATTTATGGGGTTTGGGTTCCGGTTGGATTAATATTGTTTGAAGAAGATGACACTTGTAGGTTGTTTAAAAGTAAAACCTAACCCTTACTTTGGCAAGAAAGCGATACAAAACAGTGGTTCGTTGTTAATGTTGTTTCGTTAAAATCACGAGAGGTCTCGGGTCGACCCGACCCCATGTTTTTCGAACTGGTTCCTTTATTTTCTCCATCTAAATCAAACCTATGTTAAACTATTGTTATGTTTAAAACTTAAAACGGTTCTTTATCTTAACAAGAAATATGAGCAGTCGGCCTCTGCGGTTTTCGTGGTTTTTATTATAATTTCCTTGATTTTTTATATATAATTAATTAAAAATCCTTTTTAATTAAAATTTCTTTTATTAATGTTGTTTTTTTTTTATCAAAGCATATATATATATATATATATATATACATATATAAATTAGATAAACCAAACAATGTTCTATATGATAATTAAATAAATCCAACAATGTTATATATATATATATATAGGACAAAAATCCGTTAGGAACTACCCCTTATTGCGAGAACCGCGAGAACCAATGTGAACACAACAAAAAATGCCTAAAAATAGCTAAAAAACACACAATTTTTTTTAACTATTGTTTATGCTAAAATCGATACTTTTTTTTTGGCTACTAAAAGTAGCGATTTTAGCATAAAAAATAGTAAAAAAAAAAAAATTTAGATTTTTTTTAGGTTTTTTGGGGGTTTAGTTTTTAGCATTTTAGCTTGGGGGGGGGGGGGTGTTTAGGTTTTTGGGGGGTGGGGGAGGGAGGTTTAGGTTTTTAGGGAGGGGGGGGGGTTGGGGGGGGGGGGGGGTTTAGGTTTTTTTTGGGGGGGGGGGGGTGGGTGGGGGTTAGGTTTTTTTTAGCTATTTTAGGTTGTGTTCACATTGGTTCTCGCGGTTCTCGCAATAAAGGTGGTTCTCGCATGAACCTTACCCTATATATATATATATATATATATATATATATATATATTTATAGGAAAATGATCCGTTAGGAACCACCCTTTATTGGAAGAACTGTGAGAACCAATGTGAACACAACCAAAAATACCTAAAAAATCTAAAAAACACACAATTTTTTTTAATATATTTTAAAAAAAATCGCTATATTTCGTCACTAAAAAATAAAAAAAAAAACCGAGTAACAATTATCGATTCACATGTGCATATGTATCATTTCTTTGATAAATTTCGTAATACGTTACCAATATTAGACAATTGTACTTTCATTTACACTACCATCCATAATACATCACTTTTTACATTACCAATATTAGAAATGCACATGTGCATCTATATGTATGAGCATGATATAACGTGCTTTGGTACACTACTTTGAATACACTTTCCCTTTAATCTATCATACCATCCATAATACACTACCATTACTTCCTACCATCCATAATACAATACCATTACCTCCTACCATCCATAATACAATACCATTACCAATATTTCACTTTATGCACATATACATCAACACCCTTCATACCATCCAAACAACATACACCACGTGAAAAAGGGGCTACGACTACACTTTTGGCAAAACCGCCATGCCACACATTTAAAAAATGTGTGGCTAAAGGTCATTTTTAAACACCATACATTTTATTATTAATATGACCATTTACACCGGTTCAGAACCATTAGCCACACTTTTAGAAAATAATGTGACATTTATTAGCCACAAATCGAAATGTGTGACTGTATGTTATCTATAGCCACATATTTTTGTTTCTAAAAAATTGACACCTTTAGCCACACTTTAAGAAAAAAACTATGACATATATTAGCCACAGTAACAACATGTGGCCAAATGTTATCTACGATCACATTATTTGTTTTCATGTGACCAATAACATATTTATTCAAAACCTTTAGCCACATTTTAAGGAAAAAAATTGTGACATTTATTAGTCACACTAAAAAAGTGTGGCCAAATGTGATCTATGGCCACAATATTTTTTTCATGTGACTAAAAACATATATATTCGAAACCTTTAATCACGCGTTAAGAAAAAGCAACCACACTAGAAAAGTGTGGCCAGATGTGATCTACGGCCATATTTTATGCTTAATAATGTGGTCAAATCTAATATATATAGCCACATATATTATTTTGTCTAACCAAAGTATATATGATAGCCACACTTTAAATTACAAAATTTCATGTGGCTCTACATAAACGTTCGTCACACTATTGTCACTTTGTTTATTTTGTGTGACGAAATGTTATTAAATGTCATGGAAAAAATGTGTGACCAAATGTACTACATCTTTAAAAATTCCCCCCAAATATTTTATCATAACATTTAAACTCCCCCCTCCCCCAAATATTTCATCCTAAAACTTTCCCCCCAAAATATTTCATCCAAAAGCTTAAACTTCCTCCCAAAATATTTCATCCAAAACTTCTTTCTCAAATAATATTCTCATTAAAAAACTATATTATTTAATATTAATAAATAAAAAAAATCTTACTACATATTTAAAAATTTAAACTATTATTAGATATTATATATTCTATACAGTATTTGTTTTTTTCTAAATAATATGTTAATATATGTATATTTGTTACGTTTATATAAATTTTTATTTTATGCATATTAGTACCAGTATCGAATATCCCGTACCGAATTGTTTTCGGTACCCACTTTTTTGCGTTTTCGGTATTGGTACTTTTGGTTCGGCACGATACTGGTATTTTATTGAATTTTACTTTCCAATAACGGTATAGGAATGGTACCGTACAGTACCGTACCGAACATTTTTGGCACCGGTACCTGTATCCATATTTGACAAATTTCAGTATCGGTGTTTTTCGGCACCAGTACCGAGCTCATCTTTAATCATGTATGTGTTATTAGAGCACATTGGGCCTTAATGGATCACAAAAGCCAATAGTGGGCCTTAACGGATCACAATCAACAATTGTAGATCAAACATATCTTAATGGACCATATTGGGACTCAATGGATGACAATGGCCAATAGTTTCCTTAATGGATCACAATGAATAATGGTAAATCAAACATGTCTTAATAGAACATATTGGGCCTTAATGGATCAGAATGGGCAATAGTAGATCGTGCATGTCTTAATGGATCATATTAGGCCTTAATGGATCACAATGGACAATAGTAGAGCATACATGTCTGAATTGATCATTTGGGCCTTAATGGATCATGATGGTCAATAGTAGATCATATACGTCTTAATGGACCAAATTGGACCTTAATGGATCACAGTGGGGAATAGTAGAATATATATGCCTTAATGGACCATGTTGGGACTTAATGGATCACAATGTACAATAATAGATTATATATGACTTAACGGACCATATTGGGCCTTAATGTATCACAATGGCCAATAGTAGATCACATATGTCTTAGTGGATCATATTTGGTCTTACTGGATCATAATAACCAATTGTCGATAACTTATGTTTTAATGGACAATATTAGATCACAATGGCCAATAGTAGATCACATATGTCTTAATGGACCATATTTGGTCTTATTGTATTACAATGGCTAATAATAGATCACATATGTCTTCTTGGACAGTATTGGGCTTTATTGGATTACAATGACCAATAGTAGATCACATATCTTAATGTATTACAATAGCTAATAATAGATCACATATGTCTTAATGGACCATATTGTTAATCAAAGACTAAAAAAGTTGAGATTCACATCTACAAAGCTAAACCTACGCTATAGTTCTTTGTTGAGGAACTGGTACATATGATCTTATTGTTAATCAAAGACTAAACATAGAAACAGATCAGGTAATGAGTGAAACGAATTGGGGTCAAAAGGTACCTAACTTTTAATACAAAGATTGACTTGGTGACATCCTTGATTTAACTTGAGCTATGTGATTTAACTTTTAATAAAAAGACAAGGTTTGGAAGTATAAAATATAGGAGAGAAGTCCATTAAGACGAATGGAAGCCTATTCGGACGAATGGAAGCCCATTCGGATGAATGGTGGCATTTTTGTAATTAAGGAGTCCATCCTTAAGTGAGAGCCTATAAATATGAGGTGTTTTGATTCATTTTAGGACTTTTGGGAGAGTTTGATAGGGAAACTCTTGCAAATTGCTTTCGTGGGTGTAAATTGTCAAGATCATCAATAGAAAGCATATTATATTACATTATTGTGTCCTATCCACACACGTACACGGATTCCGCACGTGATACGTGTTCTTCGCAATCATCGGAAAGTACGAATTCGATCCGAAAACGCACGTTCAAACATTGGTACAAATACCATATTCGTTTTTATGATTTTTTTCTTAACGTTCTGGTATGAAATTTCACTGAGCAAAGAGTTGTATCACAATAAATATAGAGTTTTTTGTATCATAAGATATTCCGAGTCCAGGTATCTTAGCGGTACCGTAACAAACCGAAACAATATCAATCGAACAACACCGGTATCGGTACAAATATTTTTCGTTATGGTTATCAATCGATGTAAAACACATGTTGACTACTATGCTAAGTGTCGGTATCAAGGTATCAAGCTGGTATTGCAATGAACTGAATCGATACTGACCGAAAACACGTTGCGAAGCGCGGGGAATCCAACTAGTTTCAAACATTCCCTCCACTCCAAATTTTGCCTCTTCATTGTTTTAATCCTATCTCTTTCGATCTCATTCTCTTTCTGAAATCCCCCCTTATCCCCAAACCTACACTCGGCTCTCCTGTTCAAATCTGGAAGATACCAGAACACCTTCATCTAGAAGATACCCCAAACCCTAACTCAAATAGATACGTCATTAAGGTGTTTACGGAGGTTGATAACATGCCATATTCGTCGGAGATTGGAACCCTACATCCACAACAGTGCTTCACGACATACCTATCGCCATCTATTATCTGTTTCATCTTCGAATAATGTTGTTTCTTCTTCGTCGTACGCGTATGTCACTAGTACACAAGTCAACTGTTGGTGCGATGGATTTTTTTATGGTGCGGCTCAAGTATACCACCGCATCATCCTATCTTCATTTACAAATGACCACTAACTGAGAAAGGATCCGACACCATTTAATATGGATCGCACCTTTAAATTTTAACAATATAATAAAATAATAGTCTACTAATATATATTTCACACAATAAAATGCATTTCGATCTCTCCCCCAAAATTGAGCTTCTCCCTCCCAAATTGAGCTTCTACCTCCCCCAAAATTGAGGTTCTTCCCCCCAAAATTTTCAGCCAAAATACATCGATCTCTTCCTTACCGCCACTTTTACTTTGTTCTTCATTACTCAATACACATCGTTTATCCTCTCCCCTAGAACCCTAACCAACCGGCGACAACCTCTACCCCAAGCGAAAACCCTAATTACTAACCGACGGCAACCATCACCTCACCTAACCTGTGAAAACCCTAATTACCTAACCTGCGAAAACCTTAATCACCTAACCTACGGCTACAAACCCTAATCGAAGTGTAAGAGGAGGAGGTGGTTGTTCTACCATTTCAGTTGAGCTTGAACCGATCCACAAATATAGGTGATGTTGCAGTTGTTCTACCTTTAGTTTGTTTAAAGTTCAATTATTTATATGTTTATCAGTTTATGAGAAACTATTTGGTGTGCTCGTTGGAAAATATATTTGCAAGTGGTCCTGTATATGTTGGCTTGTGCTTTTATAGTTGAATTGCACATGCACATCATTTCTCATTCGTTTACAAAGTAGTTGGTTAAGATAAACAAGCATTGCAACTAAGATTGAATGCTTAACCTACATGTATGTGCATAAATAGTGAAGGTTGTCTAACATACTCTCTTTTCTTATCATTATATTTGCTGATGTTGAAATTTCTAGTTCAAATAGTAGGATTTGATTTTCATTGACTATATTTACCTACTTGTATTTTGGTTGAACTTGAACTGAATAATTTCACACTATTAAATTGCATGTTTCTTATGATAAAGAATCAACATTGAATGCTCTCCAGATTTCACACGAATGCAGCCGACTTTTACAGGTTTGTTCTTCGTAACCATGATTAATCTGTTAAGTATGCAACCCTACTGGTCAAATGATATTAGTGGTGAACAAGTTACTTATTGTTCTTGAAGAGATGGCGGATCTTGTGAGATATAGTTCTATTTGATCTTTAAATTTGTTATTGTAGTTAGTTTTTGGTGTTATATGTAGCTCCCCTATTCCCGATGGATCCTCACAAAACTGATAATCAATCAAGGATGCGGAATCTCCTTGATCAACCGATTAAACCCGAAACAAGAATAATAGATGAAGAAGACGAAAACACAAATACTAAATCGATCTTTTGTGATTATCAAATAAACATTTTACAACCATTCAAGATCTACCAAGACCCCACTGCTGATAATCTATGATTTCTCTAACTCTCGAATTCTCTTCACAAGCTCCAAGTCTATCAAATGGCTAAAAGTCTAACCCTAACTCTAAAGCTAAATGATGTTTATATACTCACATCATACATCTCGAACTGGGCTAGGCCCATATACAATATGAACAAAATTCAGGCTAAACAACTTGGACTAATACATGAACTCAAACTTGGACTTGATTGAGCTTTATCTAACTTGAAATTCCTTTAAGTCTTTATATCCGAATCTCATTTAATATCCAAAGACCAAACCAAAGCTGTTGTCACATAACATGCACCAACAAACTCCCCCTTGACAATAGCTAGCAAAGATAACTTTAGTCTTCAGAATCTCACAGTCTTTGGTCTTTGGATAGCGTCAGCTTCAACACGAATTCTGTCAGCAACAGACTCCCCCTAAGCTGAAGCATCCAATCACCAAATCTTCCAAGTTTTGAGTTAGCCATCCAAGTAAGTCTTCACATCATCCAATATGCATTGTAGAAGGAGGATTCTACCAAGCAGCAACAAAATCCTCATCTCATCACTTCATTCTCAGCAACACAATGCTTCAATCTGTATACTATAAAACAAACATCTCGAGAAACCATAAGAATTTTTCAATAAAGTTAAACAAATTATTATTATTCAAGAGATGGTTAAACTGTATCACAGATTAAGTAATTTCAATTCAGCACCAACACGCAAAAATTTTGTATCCAACACCCTAGAACCTGCATGATTTAAAAATTTTGAACTCACTTTCTAACACCGTCTCCCCCTATCAGTAACAACTCCTCCAAGAATAACTATAACAACCCTCCTAAAATTTTTTCGATACCCTAAAAATAATTCGAATATCCCAATATGTCCTAAAATACACCCCGTATATGAAAACAGGACCCGTATACCTTTATTTCTATTAAAATAAAATAAAAACAAAAATAATGGGTCTTTGGCGGGCCGCGTAAGACGACCCTTTGATCTACGCGGGGCGCGAGCGCTCATCAACGAGGCGCAGCCCTGAGCTGCCACGTGGCAGCCTACCCAGCCTACTACGCGGGCCGCATAGCTCGTGGCTACAACTTACGCGGGGCGCGGCAAAGTTCAAATACAGCCCTATAAATAGAGGCCATCAGCTTTCACTTCCAATCGTTCAATCTCTTTCTCTCTCACGAAATTCTATATAGTCAAAGTGCTTTTCGGGCATAATACCCCCCTAAATAACGAAGTTCTGCCTTGTTGTAAGTATCATAACCCTGACTACGTATTAGATACGCTGCCCGATTGATCCAGGGTTCCGTAACGGCTGTCGTGATTATGCCGGACGTAGTCGTTGGAATGCCTTCTCGGGGAGGGTATTGCTAATGTAAATATTGGGTTATTATACTAACGCGTGTGCATTTGTGTAATTTATAGTTAATCACCAGGAAATCCTTAAAGAAAACCCTAAGACATCAATGTGAGTAATCTCTTTTTTTGTAAACTGTTTTTACAAAACTTTAAATATTTTACAATGTGATTAAGCAGTGATTGAGTCTTTGTAATTCTTCAATTACTGCCGGTATGTTGGGGTTTTGTATACAAAATGTGGAACACATTACCATTGAACAAAGAGTTAGCCAATGGGTAATATGACCCACCAGTCAGGATTGACAGTACTGAATGAGTAATTGTGTAGATATAAACATTGTAATCGCTCTCAATACTGTTAAAAGATAAAACTCTTCTTGATTAAACTGGGATTCACTTACTAGTATTTCCCACCGACAAATGTTTTTAAACGCGTTTCAGGTAACACAATGTGAAAGCCAACTAGAAGCCAGCTGGACAGCACTGGAGGCTTGGAAAAAGTGGCTATAAAAGTTACCTAAATAAAAGAAGATGTTTATTAAATAAAATAGGGTTTATCCCTATAAAAATGTGTGTATTGAAAACTTGGGTTTTATCCCAATATGTTTAATATTATAAAATTGTGGAATTTACTCTGATAAAATATTTCCTAACTACGATCCTGATGTAATTTCCACTACCAAATAATGATAAACACAGATACCACCAAAACTGATTCTTGCGGCCGCCCGTTCCCGGGACAGATAGGGGGCGGGGGTTGTGACATAAGGTGGTATCAGAGCTAATCCACTGATTCAGCCACAGAAGTGTTCTGCTGACACCAAGATATTATTCAATATGTTAGGAAATAAATTACGGAAATACGTGCATATCTGCATTTTATTGTTGTGTGTTATTTGACTATTTGTTAGTTTACAGTATGAGCGACCAAGGACCTTCCGACGTCTACCGTTAGTTGTCCAGCTCACCTAGGAGCGAAGACACCTCTTCACAGCCTACCCTCTCAGGGTAGTCTGCTGATAATGAAGATGGGATATTCGTGTTTAAGGCTCAGTCTGAAGAGCCATTCCTTCCTAAAAAGAGAGGATGGTTCAGTAGGGGAGCACATGAACGTAGGAAGAGGATGAAAAAGTTGCAAAACCAGCGAGCTTTAGCAACCATTAAAAGAGAGACAGATGCCCACACACAGGATATACTCAATAGGAGTTTAGCAAATTTCCATATCCTAGCAACCACAGCTGCTGACCCTAACCTTGAGAAACTCATAGCACCCCAGCCCTTACCATTATTTTCCGCACAACCAATGGAAATCGAGAACAACCCAGAAAATCAAATCCAAATGCATGATTTTAACCCAGAAGAGATACCTAGGGTACCAGCACCCAATCCCTTAGACCCAGACTACGACCCGTGGTTAGACGACCATAGGGATTATCAGCAACGCTACCCAATACCAGAAGACACACCTATGCCGAATCTAGCAGCTTACCCAGGTTTGGACCCTCTAGATCCCTACTATGATAGCGATCAGTACATCAGGGAAATTTTAGAGAATCCATACCCATACCAGGAGCCCATGCCCCAGTTTCCAAACCCAGTCCCAGCACCTGCACCCCCAATGAGTGCAGAAAATGTGCAAGAGCTCCGAACCTTCGGATAAGAGATTTTAGAAAGTAGCGAGAGGATGAGGCAGGTCAGAGAGCGACTCGTCTGGAAGTATGACGAGCGCAATATGGAGTTCTGGATGAACACATATCAGTAATGGTAGTGGTAGTAATAATAATAATAATATAATAATATATAATATGTGTGTATGTTTGAAAAAAAAATCTAGACAATAGCTATAGATGCCTACTAGTATTGTTATTTTAAATTTCTGTTTCAGTTTGTATTAGATGCACACTATATATAATAAATAGTAAGTCGCAATGCTCGACGATTTTGATCAATATGCGTGTTATGTGGTTGATTATATTAAGATATTATCTTATGATATTAATATGTGGTAAATGTTTAAAATTCAGATGGCCGACCAAGTGAATAAGAGAATCCGGATAATAACCCGGAAAACCATAATAACGATAACCCGAACAATGATAATAATGGAAACCAAGTGGATAACAGTGCTATTCAACACATAGTGGCACAAGGAATAATAGATGCGATGCCATATATTATTCAAACAGTTAGGGAAGTTGATAATAAAAGTAACCGTGATAGTAAACGACCCACTGAACCAGAAAACAACATAAACAATGGACCCATACTTCAAGTGCCCATTCCCAAAAGAAGAAGAACCATATCTTACGGTTGTTCTTATAAAGAATTCTGGTCTTGTAAACCAATGGAATTCTAGGGCAATGAAGGGGCCATTGCAATTCTACGCTGGATAGAAAAGACTGAGGCTGTCTTAAAAATAAACAAGTGCACATAAGAGGATAAGATAATATTCGCTTCCAGTCTGTTTAAGAACTCAGCCTTAGAATGGTGGAACACTATCCTCCAGTCTAGGGGAAGTGACAGGGTTTACAATATGGAATGGGAAGAATTTAAGAACATGGTAGAAAGGAAATTCTGCCCTCCCAATGAAAAAGAACAGATAGCAAATAAATTCTTAAACCTTAGAATGACTGGAGTGGATAGTAAGGGATACACTACGTTATTCTTTGAATATGCTAGAATAGTGCCAACCCTTGCATCACCTGAACCTGTATTAATCTCCCGTTACATTTGGGGATTAATCAGTGAGATTAGACATGTAGTCAAGGCAGCTAGACCTCAAACTATAGAAGAAGCTGTAGAACTAGCACACACCTTGACAGACGAGTTAGTGCTTACACGAGAATAAGATCAGAGGAAAAACCCAGCTCAAAGGCTTACCCAAGAATTTCGCTCTGGAAATTCCAACCGTGGGAAAAATATAGGTTCTACCTCTGCACCTTATTGCAAGTATTGCAAAAGGAAGCATTCTGGAAGATGCTCCATATATTGCAACTTTTGCAAAATATCTGGACACAAGGAAGAAGACTGCAGAAAGAAATTTAACAACAAGATATGTTACAACTGTGGAGAACCAGGTCACATCAAGCCAAACTGTCCAAAACTAGCTCCAGCCGTGAACAACAAGAACACTAAAAATGCTAGAGCATTTGTTCTGACAGCAGAAGAAGCTAAGATGATTACGGACGTGATAGCCGGTACGTTTTTAGTTAATGATGTTTTTGCTAAAGTATTATTTGACCCTGGTGCGAACCAAAGTTTTATTAATACTTCATTTTGAAAACTTCTTAACCGATCATTAACTAAACTCCCACAAGAATGTCTAGTAGAAACAGCGAATGGGGAAACAGTTAGGATTTCTGAAATCTTACAGGGAGCAAGAATAGAATTTTTAAATCAAAAGTTTATTGCAAACCTTTATCCAATGAATCTGGCAGGATTTGATGTTGTACTAGGAATGGATTGGTTAATAGCCAATAAAGGCAGTATTTTATGTGATCAAAAGTCAATTCAAGTAAATTCACCAAAGGGTGAAAAGATCACAATTAAAGGAGATAAGCCCTCTAGATCCACAAAATTCATCTCTGTGATGAAAACAGCTAGTTGTATAAGAAAAGGATCATTAGTGTATTTGATTTCTATAATCACTAACACTAAATGAAAAGAATTAAAAGATATTCCAGTAGTATCTCAGTTTTCAGATGTATTTCCTGAAGAATTACCAGGACTACCTCAGGACAGGGAAGTTGAATTCAGAATTCATCTACTACCAGGGACAACACCAATTGCCAAAGCACCCTACCGTTTGGCACCTGCAAAAATGCAAGAATTAAAGAAACAGCTAGACGAATTGTTGGAGAAGGGATTCATACAGCCAAGTTCATCACCGTGGGGAGCGCCAATTTTATTCGTCAAGAAGAAAGACGGATCGATGCGTATGTGCACTGACTATCGCGAATTGAACAAGGTTACGATTAAGAATCGGTACCCATTATCGAGAATCGATGATCTGTTTGATCAATTGCAAGGAGCTCGATTTTTCTCTTAAATCGATTAACACTCAGGATATCATCAATTAAAGGTACAGGAAGAGGACATTCCTAAGACCGCATTTAGAACAAGGTATGGCCATTATGAATTTACTGTCATGCCATTTGGTCTAACCAATGCCCCAGCTGCATTTATGGACATGATGAACTGAATATCTAAGCCATATTTGGATAAATTCATAATTATCTTTATAGATGATATTCTCATTTACTCTAAGAATAAAGAGGAACATGCTAAGCATCTGCACGCACTCCTAAGTTTATTGAGAAATGAAAAGCTTTATGCAAAGTTCACGAAGTGCGAATTTTGGTTAGAACTGGTACAGTTTCTTGGACATTTAGTCAATCATGAAGGAATTCATATAGATCCCACCAAGATTGAGGCTATTACCAAATGGAAAACCCCTGAGTCACCAACCGAGGTTAGAAGTTTCTTAGGATTGGCCGGTTATTATAGGAGATTTATTCGAGATTTTTCTAGAATAGCCATCCCTTTAACTAAGCTAACCTGTAAATCCATTAAGTTTGAATGGGGACCAAAATAGGAAGAAGCCTTTAGAGTCCTTAAGCAAAGATTAACCAACGCACCCATACTAGCATTACTAGAAGGAACTGAGGACTTTGTAGTCTATTGTGACGCTTCTAAATTAGGTTATGGATGTGTGTTAATGCAACGTCAAAAGGTTATAGCTTACGCATCTAGGAAACTTAAGAATCATGAAGAGAATTATTCAACCCATGATTTGGAACTAGGAGCCATAATTTATGCCCTGAAAATATGGAGACATTACCTTTACGGTAGTAAGTTTACCATTTTCACAGATCATAAGAGTTTAAGGTATGTTTTCGGACAAAAGGAGTTGAATATGAGACAAAGACGCTGGATGGAGATTCTTAGTGATTATGATTGTAATATCCAGTATCATGCAGGAAAAGCAAATGTAGTGGCTGATGCTTTAAGCCAAAAGTATCATGAAAAGCCAAAAAGAGTACGTTCTCTTAAATTAAATCTACAAGTAGATTTAAAGGAACAGATTAGAAAAGCACAAGAATCAGTAATCAAGGATGATACTGAGAAATTAAAAGGAATGACTAAGGAATTAGAACAAGGAACAGATGTAATTTGGAGATTCCATAAGAAAAGAATGTGGATACCTAAATTAGGAAACCTACGCCATCTTATATTAGAAGAAGCCCATAAGTCTAAGTATACGATGCATCCCGGAAATGATAAGATGTATCAAGATTTAAGAAAGAATTTCTGGTGGATAGGAATGAAAAAGGATTTAGCAGCTTATGTTTCTAAATGTTTAACCTATTCACAAGTCAAAGCTGAACATCAGAAACCCTCAGGTTTATTGCAACAGTTAGAAATGCCAGTATGGAAATGGGAATTAATAACAATGGATTTGTTACCAAATTACTCAAAACAAGAAAATGTAATGATACAATCTGGGTGATTGTAGATAGACTAACTAAGTTAGCTCATTTCCTACCAATGAAAGAAACTTTCAGTATGGAACAATTAGCTAAATTATATGTAAATGAAATAGTTTCATTACATGGAATTCCTTTATCAATTGTTTCTGATAGGGATAGTCATTTTACCTCTCATTTTTGGACAAGTTTCCAAAAAGCCATGGGAACCAAGCTGAATCTAAGCACAACTTATCATCCTCAAACGGACGGACAAAGCGAAAGGACAATTCAGACAATGGAGGACATGCTTAGAGCTTGTGTAATTGATTTCAGAGGTAATTGGGACGATCACTTACCATTAATAGAATTTTCTTGCAATAATAGTTATCACACAAGTATCAATGCTGCACCATTCAAAGCACTTTATGGACGAAAGTGCCGAACCCCAGTCTGTTGGGCAGAAATTGGGGAAAAGCAATTATCTGGACCAGAAATAGTACAAGAAACAACCGACAAAATCATTCAAGTCAAGGAACGACTGAAAGCAGCACGTGATCGACAAAAGAGTTATACAGATAACAGGCGAAAGCCATTGGAATTTCAAGTAGGAGATAAAGTGTTATTGAAAGTCTCTCCTCGGAAAGGAGTGGTAAGATTCATCAAAAGAGGAAAGTTAAGCCCCAGGTATGTTGGACCTTTTGAGATTATTAGAAGAATAGGACCTGTAGCCTATCAGCTACAATTGCCAGAGGAAATGGCAGGAATACATGATGTATTTGATGTATCTAATCTCAAGAAATGCTTAGCTGATGAATCACTGATAGTGCCTCTTAAGGATATAGAGGTAAATGAACAACTTAAATTTGTAGAGAAGCCTCTACAGATTGAAGACAGGAAAGTTAAGAATCTCAAACACAAGAGATTAGTTCTGGTCAAAGTGAAATGGGACTCCAAAAGAGGACCAGAATACACATGGAAGCTTGAATCAGAAATGCAAAGGAAATATCCACACTTGTTCCAGTAGACCTCGAGGACGAGTTCTAAAACAAGGTGGGGAGGATATAACAACCCTCCTAAAATTTTTTCGATACCCTAAAAATAATTAGAATATCCCAATATGTCCTAAAATACACCTGTATACGAAAACAGGACCCGGATACCTTTATTTCTATTAAAATAAAATAAAAACAAAAATAATAGGTCTTTGGGTGGTCGCGTAAGACGACCCTTTGGTCTACGTGGCAGCCACACGTCAAGCCTACACCGGTGACTGGGCCAGGCTAGGGCCTACCCAGCCTACTACTCGGGCCGCGTAGCTCTTGGCTACAACTTACGCGGGGCGCGACGAAGTTCAAATACAGCCCTCTAAATAGAGGCCATCAGCTTTCACTTCCGATCATTCAATCTCTTTCTCTCTCACGAAATTCTATATAGTCAAAGTGCTTTTCGGGCATAATAGCCCCCTAAATAACGAAGTTCTGCCTCATTGTAAGTATCATAACCCCGATTACGTATTAGATACGCTGCCCGATTGATCCAGGGTTCCGTAACGGCTGTCGTGGTTCTGCCGGACGTAGTCATTGGAATGCCGTCTCTGGGAGGGTATTGCTAATGTAAATATTGGGTTATTATACTAACTTTTTTGGGTAAAGGGTTTTACCCCGGTGATTTCATTCCAACAACTCAAGAAAAAACAAGTGGAGTAGTAAAATCTACACCAGTTCTCTTACATGACATGCCATATAAGAGTAGAACAAAAACAAACATAAGCCATACAAAGCAAACCACCTAGACACTAACAATAAACATATCAAGTATCTTTGAAGGTATCCATTGCGCTTAGCTTCCAATCATCCAAGATCTTCTCACTTGCGGCTTGTCTTTATACTTGAACGAAAATAGTTTCAGCTTTACCGAGTCAAGAATGATGTCCGTTAATATTTCTGGAGGTCTAAGTTGGTTATTAAAGAATCTAGAATTCCTTTCTTGCCAAACAAAATACGCAACCTCCGTAATAGAAAGTTTAGCAATAACCGAGTTCAATGACCTGGAGCTAGCTCTCGGCAGCAACCACCTCATGATGTCTTCCCATTTGTTATGCACATCTTTCATACAAGACTTCTCCTTTATGGCGTTCAAGACTTTAGAGGAATAAGTGCATTCAAAAAACAAATGTTCATGTGAATCCATCTCCCGCTGACACAGTAAACAACACATCATATTCATAGAACCACTAGTGATGCAGTTCCATCTTCGAATTCTGTCTTGTGTCCATAACTTCCTTCGACAAATCAACAAACAATGGAAAGAGTGTCTAGGAATATTACAACCCGATCAGACAACCTTAGACCATTCGACTTCAATACCACGAGAACGAGTAGTCTCCCATACTAATTTAGCGGTGAATGGCATCAGTTTACCTGCATTGGTTCTCCATAGGGTAGCGTCTTGTTTATTGGGTATCAACGTAATCGGATGCATTTGAAACATAACCGGAAAAAGGTCCCGCCAAGCGTCTGGCCAAAGCCAAATGCCGTTGCTAACAACATCAGCCAACTTCGAATAGATTGAAAAACCTTGCTGGGACATATTTCTAGGAGAGATAAAACGGCTAAGCGGACAATCGAGACACCAAGTATCATGCCATAATGACGTAGACTCTCCATTCCCTATTTGTTTCCAAAAGAATTTGCGCACGGAGCTCCTGAAGGACAATAATTTTCTCCAACCCCAAGTCGAGTTTTGCGGCACTTTAATATCCCAAAAACTCCTACCCCTGAGCTGATGAGCATGAATCCACTCCACCCAAAGAGATTTCCGACCCGAGACAATGTTGCGAATATGAAAAGTCATTAGCGCCTTGTTCACTTCAGAAACCTTTCTAATATCCAACCCCCCTTCGGACTTGGGAAGGCAGACATCTTTCCATGCCACCTTAGCTTTATTCGAACCCAAAGCCCCTTGATTCCATAAAAAATCCTTCATAATCCTCTCTATTTCCTTTATGATGCTAGCCGGAAGACTGAAGACAGCAACCCAATAAGAATACATAGCTGCTAAGACTGAGTTAACCAATTGTAATCTCCCCGCGAATGAAAGGAATTTCGTCTTCCAGTCCATTAGTCTCTTAGAAATTCTTTCCACCAAAACCTTGCAGTCACTTTTGAGAAGTCTGGAGGCAATAAGAGGGACTCCAAGATATTTAATTGGCAGCGAACCTTCACAGAAAGGCACAATGGATAGAATCTGATTTTTAACACGAGTCGGAACATTACAAAAAAATGTAGTGCTTTTACTCAAGCTTGGAACTAGCCCAGACATGTCTCTAAACAGATTCAGAGAATCGATAATGACTTTCACTGACTCAGTATATCCTCTAGCAAACAGAAATAAGTCATCAGCGAAACATAAGTTAATATTTTTTTTGTTTTTTGCACTTGTTATGAAACTGAAAACCTGCATTATTGCTGGCAGCTTGCTGGAGAATGGAAGTAAGAACCTCCATAACAAGAGTGAACAAATAAGGAGAGATGGGGTTACCTTGTCTCAAACCCCGTTGCCCTTTAAAATACCTGTGAATATCCCCATTAATGCTGATCGAATACGATGTAGATGTAACGCAAGTCATTACCCAATTAACCATCTTAACATGAAATCCAAACCCCAACAACATCGCACGAAGGAAATCCCAATCCACAGTATCATATGCCTTTTGAATGTCTACTTTGAAAGCACACCTTGGAGGACCCATATTCCTGTGATAATTATGAAGCAATTCTTGAGTTAGCAGGATATTATCCGATATTCTGCGACTAGGAATAAAAGCTGACTGGTTTATGCTCACTACATCATTTATTCCCTCAAGAATTCTATTAGTAAGGATCTTACTAATAGCTTTGTAAATAACATTACAACATGAAATAGGACGGTAATCTGTAACATACGTAGGACTGCTCACTTTTGGAATAAGCGCTAGGAACGTATGGTTAATCTCTTGTAGAAGCCGGCCACTTCTAAAGAAATCCTTTATAGCGAAACACACCTCCTCACCAATAATCTCCCAAGACTTGTTAAAGAAAGCTGCTGAATAACCATCTGGGCCCGAAGCTTTGTCATCTCCAACATAAAAAAAAACAGACTTGATTTCCTCATTTGTAACATCTCGTAACATCAAAACAGCCTTGTCATCACTAATATGTCTAGGAAAACATTCATTATTTGGTAGGATGGTAACATTACCCTTGATTCCTAAAAACGCTTTATAGTGCTCCACTAGGACATTAGCCACTTCTTTTCCTTCAAATTCATTACCATTCACATCTTTGATAAATTGGATTTGAGCAATGTGGTTCCTGCTCTTAACCATACTATGAAAAAATTTCATGTTAGCATCACCAACTTGCAACCAGTTTTGTTTCGCCTTTTGTTTTAAGAATCTTTCTTCATCCAAACTAACCTCTAAGAACTTTTTCTGACAATCAGCCGCTAAATTCCTTAGAGTAATATCATCCGGGTCCTTATCCACCTTTACTTGCAATTCATCCAGCTCCTTCCTGATGTTGGAAACACGCTCATGCATGCTACCTTGTTGCCGAAAAAGAGACCTGAATGGATGTTTTAAAAGTCTAAGCTTCTTAACCACTCTAATGTTTGCATCCCACCCATCCTTAACGACATTCATAAATTCAGCTTTATGCGTAAGAAAGTTTGGGAACTTGAACGGTTTGTGTTTGCATCTCATAACAGCCGGCAACTTTAATACACTCGCCGAATGATCCGACAACCGGTGATGTTGAAACAAAGCAAACGAATTAGGAAAAGCATCCGTGAAGTAACAATTGGCCATGATCCTATCAATCTTTTTCAAAATTCCTATGCCTTTTTTAGGTTTTTGATTCCACGTAAAGTGCATGCCCGAGCTTTTAACATCAAAGACCTCAATGTTCATAACACATTCTTTGAAATCCATCATACTAACTGAAATACCTGATGCACTCATGTGACTATCACCAAGTTCAAGAGCTGCATTAAAATCGCCCATAATAACCCAAGGTTTGTCGTTAACAAAGATCTTGTGCCTATTCAACGACTTCCACAACTCTCTTCTCTCCTTGTAATCATTGCTTGCATAGACCATCGAACAAAATGCAGCTTTATTCTGACCTTTAAAAATAATCTGTAAATGAATCACTTGATCCGTAGAGGATAAGAGCATAACGTCCACATCGACCGGGTTCCAGCCAATGATAATTCTCGTATCTTTATGACACAAGTTCCCATTCGATATCCAATCCCACCCCTTACAAAGTTTACTACACACATCGTTCAACTTGGAAATTTGCACGTGTGACTCTAAGATAGCACAGACCTTTAAATTATTTTCCTTTATTGCATGACGAACCTCCTTTTGTTTCAGAGGGTGGTTCAACCCTCTTATATTCCAGCTGGCTATACTATCCATTAGAAACCTCGACCACAGGAGTGATTGCCCCTGAAAAAGAACCTCCATCATTCGTCCTATTTTGCATAAACAAAGATGTTTCATCCGCTATGTCCCTGACTTCATCCTGATCCGAATCACCATTACCATATTCATTACTAGGTGTTTCCAGAGCACTAAAAGCATTATTGAGCTGAATATTAGCAGCCTTAGGTTCAGACTTTGATGCTTTTTGATGGTCATTCCTCACCGGTCTATACACAAACTTCGGTTTGTCCTTGACCACATGTTTCACTGACTTCTTCTTTCCGATAACCTGATAACCTTGCTCATCCGTCTTGTTTTTTCGTTTAGGTTCCTGATTAACAGGTGTTTTAACAACCTTCGGGCATGTCTCCAAGGTGTGGCCAAAAATATTGCAAGTAGAACAATGCGGAGGTGTCCACTCGTATTCAATGTTGATTATACTCTTTAGAAATCCTCCATCCTCCACATTAGGGATAGTCACCGAAACCATCTCTTTTAGTTCTTTACCAGCATCAACTTCAACTATAGCTCTAGCATAGCTACTACGACCCCATGAATCAGAACACATTTTTGCCATCTCGTTATCTAATACCTTCGGAATTCCGACTTTAGAGGCAATTAAGCTCAATCCTTCTTCAGTATATGCTGCAAGGGGCACATCATGAAGTTTAACCCAGACAGGAATCTTCTTCAGTTCCTCCTTTTTCAGCTCCGTATTAGTTGACCAATGTTTCAAGAAGATAGGAATATTTCTAATAAGCCACGGACCATCCTGAATAACATGATCCATTCCTTCTTTAGTATCGAATTTAAAGAAGAAAAACCCTTTTCCGTTCATCATACATTTGCGTAAACCATATTTATCCCACCTCTTAGTCACAAAGTACTCAACAACTGGGAAAGCCAACCTCTTTCCTAGAAAGTATCCAAATAACACATTCGTGAATCTATCCTGAAACTTCTTAACAGACTCAATCGGAATAGCAACATCAGCGTCATCAACTTTATCACTAGATTCTAGAAACCTGAAGTTAACTTTTGGTTTAGGTCGACCTGAGGTAAGTTTAGACGCATAAGAAGCTTTATTTTGAACATTCTCCATACCCTGAGACTCGAAAAACCATTCTGCATCACTATTCATCTCCTTCTGACTGCTGGTAATTTTGTGATCTGCATCATGTTTATCCACTTCCACAGGGACAGTGATTTTAGTAAGTTCGTCAATCACATTGAATTGCCTAGGGTCTGATTTTTCCGAATGGACAGAACCACGACGCGGTAACACTGGGTTACCATCAATGTTAACAACATGACTAGCAATCCCCTTGAAAGACAAATTAGGTATCGATCTGATCTCATGCTTGTTACCACCGGAAACTTCACCACTCTCCATTAACCAACACAACAACTAACCATGCAACGTAAAAACCAGGAGCACCAAGAAAACTACAAACCGAAAAAACAGACAAAAACCCTAAACTAGCTTAAAACCCTAACCCATAGATCATCTCGAAATCAAATAGAGCACCCGATTAATCAAGGTTACTGCCTTACCAGTAGGACCGAAAAACCCAATGCTCTATTCAATCAGATCTGAAACTATGAAGTTAAAGCCGGCGATTGAAAAAAAAAAAACGAATCAAAACCCTACTTTCAGACGATCAACTTAATGTTAACTAGTTCGTATCAGATGATTGAAGAATCAAACCTCTAATAACAGACTGTTATACACAAGATCACGAACGAAACTAGGGTTGCATGAAGGAACAAAAAAATCGCCTAGGCTAGAGAGAGAATTAGGGTTATACGTCGAGTCTGACCCCGGGTTATTATACTAACATGTGTGCATTTGTGTAATTTATAGATAATCACCAGGAAATCCTTAAAGAAAACCCAAAGACAGCAATGTGAGTAATCTCTTTTTTTTTTTTTGTAAACTGTTTTTACAAAACTTTAAATATTTTACAATGTGATTAAGCAGTGATTGAGTCTTTGTAATTCTTCAATTACTGCTGGTATGTTGGGGTTTTATATACAAAATGTGGAACACGTTACCATTGGACAAAGAGTTAGCCAATGGGTAATATGACCCACCAGTCAGGATTGACAGTACTGAATGAGTAATTGTGTAGATATAAACATTCTAATCGCTATCAATACTGTTAAAAGATAAAACTCTTCTTGATTAAACTGGGATTCACTCACCAGTATTTCCCACTGACAAATGTTTTTAAACGCATTTCAGGTAACAAAATGTGAAAGCCAACTAGAAGCCAGCTGGACAACACTGAAGGCTTGGATGTGACAACTGCCACTTTCGGGTAATTTACGTACATTTAAAGCAATGATTTACATTATACAAGTATGTGTTTTGAATATTCGAACTGCATGATTACATGATATACATATTAGAACACTCAAGGAATATTCATTTATGATGCACATTATTCATTTCTATTGGTTACACTTGAAATAGTGTAAACAATGCATCGAAACAACTAGAGTAGTACCTAGTAAACTAGTGTGCTGACGAGAACTCAGGTTCCGCATAAACCATCTAAATTACATCTTTAGGACTTAGACGAAAGTCCAACATCAAATATACATTAAACCCTATATGGGAATAAAAGGGTTTGGTTTAATATATTACCAATGTCCGGTAGCACCAAAAACTGCCCGAAAACTGCCGAAAAGCACTAAAAGCGACGATTTCTACACTTTTCCGCAGAAATTTTGCAGAAATCAGCTTTCTAATATTTTTACGACATGTAAAAATATTATTTAACATAGAATTCATGTGAGGATACATTCGGGTATCATCCGAGCCAATAACTACATCAATTCACACAAGTTACACAACTTAGCGTTCAAATAACGTCTAACCGAAACAATTCGAAACGAATATCCGAACAATGTCGGATCTTTTTTTTAGTGACCATCTAATATTATTTAGATCATATTAGACTAGTAATGGTCACTTAACACCTTCTTAACACATTTATACACTTGAAACATTTAAACACCTAAACTTTGCTAAAAGTTTCTAACACTTTAAACACTTAATAACATTTCAACAATTCCAGACCCCCCCCCCCCATGTTGTGAACGGTTTTAAAGGGGTCCCACACCTTATTTTTTTTGGTAAATATCTAGATATTTCTTATTTTACAAGTGGATGTGAATGGTGATTAATTTCTACACTTAATCACTAAGTTACTACACTTTACTCTATCATCTTTCATCATCCAAGAACACTCTAACTATCTTCATCTTTTTCATAAGAACACCTTCAAAAACCCAATTATTTTTATTACCTCCTTCATGATCAACATGGATTTCCAAGTAACATAAGGTGATCTAAAGCTTTTGGAAGTAAAAGGAAGGGTTTTCATCCATACAAAAGTGTTCTACCAACAAGATCATCATCTTCTTAGTCTTAATAATCTTCTAAGATCATCCCTAGCCTTGTGCTAGAAGTAAGCTTCTATATCTATTTTTTTTATACAAATATATTATGTTTATGATTGTTATTATAGCTAATAATAACTAAATATCATACATAATAAACATGAAAAAAATACAAAGAAGCAAAGAATAAAAATCATGATATAATTATGGTTGTTTATATTGTGATCTAAGACTTGTTATATGCTTATTTAATCTTGTTATGATGGTTATGATACAAATAAATTGTTAGAAGATGTTTTAAAATATGATCTAACAATTTTACATGTTTATGTTAAAGGGGTTTTTAACATAAGGGTTTAAAGAAATGATCATAACCTTTGTTCTTGAGAAAGTATTAAAGGTTTTTAGTTAAAAACAATACTTCCACAAGATTATAAAAAGTAACATACAACTAGAGATTTTTATAAAAGTTGTTAAAACTAGAATTAAACTTGGTTTTTGAACTAGTTAGCATATGTAATGATCATGTTTAAAACCCTACATGATTTGGATATCATCTTGATAATTTCATGTTATAAAAGTCTCATATGTTTAGTTAAGATGTTGAGTAAATTGTTGGTGATTTGATGAAGAAAATGATATGTTTATGAAACATGGTTAAGATAAAAATACAAAGGTTATATGGCCAATTTTCATAAAAAAAACTTTATTTTATAAAGTAACTTATTTTATAAAGTAACAACATTTTTGGGTTAAATCTCTACAAGAATAAAAAGGTTGTTAAAGAAAGTTTTTATAAAATAAAAGACAAGAAAAATATATATTTTTTTAAAAAATATATATTTGTTTACTTTAACAATTTTTGTGACATGTATTACTTGATGTATTAGTTATATATATCAAAGTAGGAACTTGTATCTAATGTCACATTTAAACTCAAAACACTTTATAACAAAAGTCTTACAAGACTTCACATATTTACGCCTTAAAACGAGTTACGGACGATTCGAATAATCGGACACCATTTATGGTCAAAATGAACGACGGACGACTACATAAGTGAATTGCCAATCCGAAGAGTTACTACGATGTTTAGACGATTTTTCGACACGAAATATAAATAAGCTATCGATAACAAATTTCGGATGTTTATAAACTTATAAAAACTAGTATGTTTTTATTTACCAAAAAGTATACTTAGTAAATTTTTATAAAAAGATTTTTATAAAAATGAAAGGCTTACTTTTACTAGTGGGCTATATTATAACAAATGGGCTTATTATACTTAATGGACTATTTTTGTAAATGGGCTTATTTTACTTAATGGGTTATTTATTTAATGGGCTATTTTTTTACAAATGGGCTACTTACACTTAATGGGCTATTGTATTACAAATGGGCTTAGTTTTCTTAATGGGCTTAACTTCATAATGGGCTTAACATAAATTCATGGGCTAAGCCCAAACACCAAACATATGGGCCAAAGCCCAACACTATTGAAGCCCAACACTATTCAAGCCCAACACTATTCAAGCCCAACACTATTCAAGCCCAACACTATTCAAGCCTAACACTATTGGAGGCCCAACACTATTGGAGGCCCAACACTATTTGAGGCCCAACACTATTTGAGGCCCAACACTATTTGAGGCCCAACACTATTGAGGCCCAACACTATTTTAGGCCCAGCACTATTTAAGCCCAATAACTTGAAAACATGGGCTTGGCCCAATGATACTATTATTGGAAACACAACTATACAAGTGATACATATAAGACACGAGATTCAGCGGACTAGATCCGACTATACAACTCACAAGATACAAGATAACATTTATATATATATTTGGTGAAAAATATATATATAACATTTGAACAACTCATACATCGAATACACAGTTAACGAACAGTAAAGACATACAAGTCTTACACATACTCAAGACAAAAGACTTGTACTCAAGTTATTTACAAAGACCGAAGTGTCTAACAAAAATAAGAACATTTGTAGGTCGCAACGCTATTCAGGACGACCGCACGTGAGATCTTATTTACATCTATTCACAGGACGCGATACTGTGAGTTCATGTCCCCTATTCATTTAAATGTTTTTCAAGCTTTACAACTATCGGGGAAAATACATGTACAATAGTATGATAAGTCAAGGAATGAAACACCTTAGATCATGTGCGAATTAGGGCCATACAATAAGCACCATTAATCCAGTTTGGACCAAGGAACAAAGGTTTAGATCTAATGGGTTTTGGCGAGCCCCACTCTTGGTCATGGACCCATACAGAAGAGTGCGTTTGTGTCCCAGTTGATAGGAATCGGCATAAAATCGTCTAGGGTTGGTTTGCTTCCTATTTCGTCACACATATTAATGTCCTTGCAAAACATTAATGATCACGATTTCATTGACGCTTTTCATACTACAATTGATACAAATACAGATACATCTCATATTTTGCAGATACATCTTATATCCAGTTTGGATACAATTACAATTGAGACAAATACATATTACATACTGTTTTGATACAGATACATCTTATACAGCTAAACTGCATGAACTCGCTCAACTTTTGTTGATGTTTTCAAACTTACATGTATTTCAGGGAATTAGTGGACCAATGCAAAGATTTCAGTTCAAAGAAAACAAGTATCAATACTCCATGCCAACTATTGAAGGGTTTGCCTATTATATACCGCCTCTTTGCGGTGATATAGTGGTCAAAGCCTTGACATTTTTAGACTTACATTTGATGTATGAAACAATGATTATATGTTGCATGAAATATTTTGCCAAGAACAAAATACCTTCGACTTCAAACTCTATTATTATTCTTTACTCACACGATGAAAATATCGACCTCATGTCTATTGCGGAGCTTATGGCGAACATGATTCCTAAGTGAAATCTTAAACTTAATTCCGTAAAATATGGTTGCTTTCTCTCGAATGCTGAGATGCCTGACCATGATAATGACGACGAGGCGGAGGTGGTAACCTTGGATAACAACTCCATTAGTGGGACGAGATCCCTGTGACTCATACTAATCAAGGTTGATATACTCTTGTCCCTACAAGGAAGATGAAGTACTCATCTTGAAGGTGCCCCTTCAGTTGTTATTGTTACAGATTCTTTCCATTTCTATTCCATCTAACGCTGTGCTGTTTTGTGAGTAATGAAAACGGACGTTGACACGTGATCTATCACGAAGGTCCCTCCTATGTTGAAGGTATATAGACAATAGTGTCCCTCATCTGACTGATCGGCTGTTTTGTACGAGAGAACGCTAGGGTGACCATGCAAGGCAATTTATTATTACGGAGGCCTACGTAATAACAACTTGTAGTGCATGGGAATTCTGGTGGACTCTGCGGGCCAAGCTAATGATCACTATTCGTTCAAAATTCTTAAGTTATTACTTGAGATTCAATTTTTCTTATCTATTAGGACACGAACTGAGGTGGTTAGTATAACACCATACAATACAATACAATACAATACAATACAATACAATACAATACAATACAATACAATACAATACAATACAATACAATACAATACAATACAATACAATACAATACAATACAATACAATACAATACAATACAATACAATACAATACAATACAATACAGGAAGACGACATGTATTTGTTCACACCTAACATTCGATCTATATCACGATTCAGTTGAGACTAGTCATTTAAACAACAACATTCTCGAAATTATTGAACATGGGTTGGTTCCATGGTGTCTATGACACTTTACCCTACTTTACCTTACCTTACGTTATCATATTCCACCTTATCATATTTATTGGAAATGATACAATAAATTCCGTCGCTTGACATTTGTCTTTTCCCAATGAATGGTATGGCATGAGCCATGCTGCAACTCCCTCATTGCATTCTATTCGACATTTTTGTAGATTCTAATAATCTTGCTAGAGCTTGTGAAACTCAAGCACTATTACCATAATTGTCACATAGACAAGTAAGACAAAGGATTTTCTCTACTTAGGATGATCGAGGTCCATAGAGTAGGGAATACATATTATATAGACGAAGACCACTGGTTGGTTTCCCCTCCTCAACGAATTTTTTTTTCTTTTTCCATTTAAACATATGACCAATACACGCAAGAGGCATTACACCTTTTGGTTTTGGTTATCCACATTATCATTTATTCAAACATGTATGAACAATGCGGTCTTGAGGTTTCCATGACCGATTGATTGTATTCTTCATTCTTGGGCACATGATAGACTATATTTATCCAAATATATATGTCTAGATTATTTTAATATTGAGTATTAAAAAGATCATGGCGCCAAAAGAATCAATTGTTTAAGTTAAAAGTTATGTGTTGAAAACTATTGCTTTTACACAAGACATGGTTTATACATGACATTGTTACGCAAGACATTGTTATACATGTCATTTGACGTTGGTATACACAAGACATTTTTGGTGGTTATTTGTAAGTGATGAGACGTGTGTAATATGATAAAAGCATGGTGGATACGCCGCTGGTACTTCCTATATATAAGTGCTTATGTTATATTGCATATCGTGGTGTTATTCAAATCTCTTCGACAAATACAAGACATGACATTTTTGCACAAGACGCGACATCTTCTACACAAGACATAATATTGTATTTCAAGACATGATATATTTATACACTACATTTTTATTGGTTATTTATTTAACCATACATCATTCTTTTATATCATCTGATTTTCATATCTATTTTCATATGATTTTATAAAAGAACTCGATCATAACTGGAGCTAATATTGTTGGTTACACTTGATGCTTTCACGATATCTCAAGGGTTGTTCCATACTGGGTAACACCCGAATTCAAACACACTGAGTGTTACATTTTAGGTTTAGCCTCGGAGATCCGAAGCATAACCGCATCATCCCTCCCTACCTCGATCACTCAAACAATAACTCTCGCCATGAGAGAAATGAAGGCAATTGCTGCCATAAACGATTTTGGCACCAGGATGTATGCTGGTAACTTGCCGAAATCCTAAATGTGAATAAGTGTGTGTGTGGTTGGAACAATGAATACTCCACAAAATCTCAATGAAGTCATGAGTATGTACACTCTACGATCATCATGTATCAATTCTTTTAATACCAACACCGAGCTTAGCTATTGCTTTTAAATGTTAAGCATATACTCGAATTAGAGTCATGTTGGACACACATTACTATATCAAGTTAGCTAATGGGTAATTAGCTGAGACATATCAAATCATTAAGGGCCACCGGTATGTATCCTATTCGTCAACATTTCACATCCATGTTATTTTATACAATTGGCAATTTTAGCTTCATCTCAACATTTCACATACATGAGTTTCATGGCTAGGGACGGGAATGTCCTAGCTACAATTAGGGATTGGGTTATCCTACATCTAAACATATGGATCGGGTTATCCTACATCTAAACATATGGATCGGGTTATCCTACATCTAAACATATGGATCGGGTTATCCTACATTTAAACATAGGGTTCCTAAAACTATACAGTGAAGTCCTCGCCACACAGAATTTAAAATGTACTTGGCCTAAAGTCACGTAAGCTAGACGTCTCCTCATTCTATAGAATTGGCAAACGGTAAACTAGTCGAGTCTGGAGCTGAAATTTCAAATATCGATCTCTTACCCATTTAGTTGGGTATTTTCGATGTAGTGGTTGGCATGGATTGGCTATCCAATAATCGAGCCGAAGTCTTCTGTCATGAGAAGATCATTCACTTACCACTACCAAACGAAGATACACTTGTTATCCATGGAGAAAAGCGCAACACATCATTGTGGACCATATATTGAATGAAGGCACAGAAGTACTTACAGAAAGATTGTGTTACCTTTCTAGCACATGTTGTCGACAAAAAGGCCGTTGGGCCGAAGCTGACAGGTATTACGTTGGCAAAATGGTTTCCTGAAGTCTTTCTGGAAGACTTGTCGGGATTATAACCATATCGACAAGTCGAGTTTCATAACGACTTGGTACCGGGAGCCGCACCCATAGCCAAATCTCCATGTCGATTAGCACCTTCTGAACCTTGTAGTTGACCGAATAAGGATGTTGTGAGTTCATAACCCCCACTCTTTATCACTATACATCTTTATAAAGGTTTTGGGGGTGGAAAGACATGCAAGTTTTGCAGAAGTGCACAACATTTCGATGAATGAAAATTCATATTTCTAAACCATGTTACAAATGAATTTCCAACTAACTCCAATGGTTTATGAAAGGTTCTAGCTTCTACTCTAAGATAGACTTACGATCGGAGTATCATCAGTTACGAATCCAAGAGGAAAGCATACCGAAAACGGCTTTTAAAACTCGTTATAGTTATTACGAGTTTCTCGTTATGCCTCTTTTGGTTTAACAAATGCACCAGCGGTCTTCATAGATTTAATGAATCGTGTGTGCAAGCCGTATCTCGGCAAATTTGTCATAGTGTTTACTGATGACATTTTAATGTACTCTCGATCGACTGATGAACATGAGCAACATTTGAGAACCATTTTAGACTTGTTAAAGACGGAGAAACTATACGCAAAATTTTCCAAGTGCGAATTTTGGATTCGCGAAATAAATTTCCTCAGGCATGTAGTGAACGAGAAAGGCATTCAAGTAGACCCAGCTAAGATCGAAGCAATTAAGAACTGGGAAGCGTCCAAGACCCCAACTGGAGTCTGACAATTTTTGGTATTAGCGTGATATCATCGGAGATCTATTGAGATTTTTTTTTTGTAAATTCCTCAATTGCTAACCTCCCTCACCCATAAAGACAATAAATTCGCCCCAATTGAAAAACAAGATATAACATTACAACTTATTCTTAAGATTGGTGCATAGCATTTTACAATCTTATCATTATCCGACGATACCGATGACTTTGTTGTAAACTATGATGCTTCGCATCAAGGATTGGGTTGCGTACTCGTGCAACGTGAAAAAGTTATTGTGTACACGTCGTGCCAATTAAAAAGTTCACGAGAAGAACTATACCACTCTCGACCTTGAGTTAGGCGTGGTGGTATTCGCTTTAAAAAAAAAAAAAATTATGGCGACATTATTTATATGGTACACAGTGCACTATTTTCACGGATCATAAAAGTCTTCAACACATGTTCAACCAAAAAGAATTAAATATACGTCAACGATGTTTGTTGAATTGTTAAACGACTATGATTGTGAAATAAAGTACCATCCGGGCAAGGCAAACGTTGTAGCAGATGCCTTGAGCCGCAAGGAGCGAGTAAGAACACTGAGAGTTCAAGCATTAGAGAAGATGATTCACAAGCGCTCAAGGAAGAGCATATTCAAGCAGAAACACTTCGAGGCATGAAGGAACAATTAATGCCGAAAGAAGATGGAACTTTATACCTTATGGGTCGAAATTGGGTTCCATTCTTTGGCGGCCTTCGAGATGATATTTTGAGGAAGCACATAGGCCTAAGTAGTGAAAGAATACTACTGGTGGCCTAACCTCAAAAGTAATATCGCGACTTATATCGGAGAATGCTTGACTTGCGCGAAAGTCAAAGTCGAGTAGCAAAATCCCTCGGACTTGTTACAACAACCCGAGATTCCCGTTTGGAAATGGGAACAAATATCGATAGACTTCATTATGAAGTTACCCAGGACCTCATACGGCCATGACATGATTGGGTAATCATCGATAGACTAACAAAGTCCGCACACTTCTTACCAACTCGGGAGAAGGATAGTACTGAGAAACTAGCGGAACTCTATCTCAAAGAAATAGTGGCTCCTCATGGAGTGCCTATTTCAATCAATTCAGACCGAGACGGTCGTTTTATTTCTAGAATTTGGAAATCATTTCAACAGGCCTTTGGATCTCATTTGAATTTAAGTACGGCCTTTCATCCACAAACTGACGGCCAGAGCGAACGGACAATCCAAACACTCGAAGATCTTCTTTGCACATGTGTTATGGATTTAGGCGGCACTTGGGATACTCATCTACCTTTAGTTGAGTTTTCCTACAATAACAGCTACCATACTAGTATACAAGCTGCACCGTTTGAAGCTATTTATGGTCGAAAGTGTCGATCTCCGCTATGATGGGCGGAAACAGGCGATAGTCAATTAATTGGTCCGGAATTAGTCCAAGAGACTACGGATAAAAATTTTCAGATCCGAGACCGTATCGAGGCGGCTCGCGATCGACAAAATAGCTACGCAGAACCATTATCTTTCGAGGATGGAGACAAAGTGTTGTTGAAAGTCTCGCCTTGGAAAGGCGTATCGAGGTTCGGTAAACGTGGAAAGCTTAACCCAGGTTACATTGGACCATTTGAAATCTTAGAAAAGATTGGCACTGTTGCCTACAAGTTGAAGTTACCAGATGAACTTAGCAGTGTGCACGACACGTTTCATGTGTCGAATCTTAAAAAGAGTCCAACACAAGCAACCGTTATCATTCTTACAGATGAAATTCACATTGATGACAAACTCCAATTCACAAAGCACCTATTAAGGTTATGGACCGGAAGGTCCAGAAAATACAAAGGAGTCGTAACATATTAGTAAAAATTCGTTGGAACTCTCGACACGGACCCGAATATACTTGGGAACGTGAAGACCAAATCAAAGCCAAATACTCTCACCTGTTTGAGAACAATCCTGCAAAGGATGACTCAGCTTGAATTTCGGGACGAAATTCTCAATAACAGGGGGAGAATGTGACAACTGCCACTTTCGGGTAATTTACGTACATTTAAAGCAATGATTTACATTATACAAGTATGTGTTTTGAATATTCGAACTGCATGATTACATGATATACATCTTAGAACACTCAAGGAATATTCATTTATGATGCACATTATTCATTTTTATTGGTTACACTTGAAATAGTGTAAACAATGCATCGAAACAACTAGAGTAGTACCTAGTAAACTAGTGTGCTGACGAGAACTCAGGTTCCGCATAAACCATCTAAATTACATCTTTAGGACTTAGACGAAAGTCCAACATCAAATATACATTAAACCCTATATGGGAATAAAAGGGTTTGGTTTAATATATTACCAATGTCCGGTAGCACCAAAAACTGCCCGAAAACTGCCGAAAAGCACTAAAAGCGACGATTTCTACACTTTTCCGCAGAAATTTTGCAGAAATCAGCTTTCTAATATTTTTACGACATGTAAAAATATTATTTAACATAGAATTCATGTGAGGATACATTCGGGTATCATCCGAGCCAATAACTACATCAATTCACACAAGTTACACAACTTAGCGTTCAAATAACGTCTAACCGAAACAATTCGAAACGAATATCCGAACAATGTCGGATCTTTTTTTTAGTGACCATCTAATATTATTTAGATCATATTAGACTAGTAATGGTCACTTAACACCTTCTTAACACATTTATACACTTGAAACATTTAAACACCTAAACTTTGCTAAAAGTTTCTAACACTTTAAACACTTAATAACATTTCAACAATTCAAGACCCCCCCCCCCCATGTTGTGAACGGTTTTAAAGGGGTCCCACACCTTATTTTTTTTGGTAAATATCTAGATATTTCTTATTTTACAAGTGGATGTGAATGGTGATTAATTTCTACACTTAATCACTAAGTTACTACACTTTACTCTATCATCTTTCATCATCCAAGAACACTCTAACTATCTTCATCTTTTTCATAAGAACACCTTCAAAAACCCAATTATTTTTATTACCTCCTTCATGATCAACATGGATTTCCAAGTAACATAAGGTGATCTAAAGCTTTTGGAAGTAAAAGGAAGGGTTTTCATCCATACAAAAGTGTTCTACCAACAAGATCATCATCTTCTTAGTCTTAATAATCTTCTAAGATCATCCCTAGCCTTGTGCTAGAAGTAAGCTTCTATATATGTATTTTTTTTATACAAATATATTATGTTTATGATTGTTATTATAGCTAATAATAACTAAATATCATACATAATAAACATGAAAAAAATACAAAGAAGCAAAGAATAAAAATCATGATATAATTATGGTTGTTTATATTGTGATCTAAGACTTGTTATATGCTTATTTAATCTTGTTATGATGGTTATGATACAAATAAATTGTTAGAAGATGTTTTAAAATATGATCTAACAATTTTACATGTTTATGTTAAAGGGGTTTTTAACATAAGGGTTTAAAGAAATGATCATAACCTTTGTTCTTGAGAAAGTATTAAAGGTTTTTAGTTAAAAACAATACTTCCACAAGATTATAAAAAGTAACATACAACTAGAGATTTTTATAAAAGTTGTTAAAACTAGAATTAAACTTGGTTTTTGAACTAGTTAGCATATGTAATGATCATGTTTAAAACCCTACATGATTTGGATATCATCTTGATAATTTCATGTTATAAAAGTCTCATATGTTTAGTTAAGATGTTGAGTAAATTGTTGGTGATTTGATGAAGAAAATGATATGTTTATGAAACATGGTTAAGACAAAAATACAAAGGTTATATGGCCAATTTTCATAAAAAAAACTTTATTTTATAAAGTAACAACATTTTTGGGTTAAATCTCTACAAGAATAAAAAGGTTGTTAAAGAAAGTTTTTATAAAATAAAAGACAAGAAAAATATATATATTTTTTTAAAATATAAATTTGTTTACTTTAACAATTTTTGTGACATGTATTACTTGATGTATTAGTTATATATATCAAAGTAGGAACTTGTATCTAATGTCACATTTAAACTCAAAACACTTTATAACAAAAGTCCTACAAGACTTCACATATTTACGCCTTAAAACGAGTTACGGACGATTCGAATAATCGGACACCATTTATGGTCAAAATGAACGACGGACGACTACATAAGTGAATTGCCAATCCGAAGAGTTACTACGATGTTTAGACGATTTTTCGACACGAAATATAAATAAGCTATCGATAACAAATTTCGGATGTTTATAAACTTATAAAAACTAGTATGTTTTTATTTACCAAAAAGTATACTTAGTAAATTTTTATAAAAAGATTTTTATAAAAATGAAAGGCTTACTTTTACTAGTGGGCTATATTATAACAAATGGGCTTATTATACTTAATGGACTATTTTTGTAAATGGGCTTATTTTACTTAATGGGTTATTTATTTAATGGGCTATTTTTTTACAAATGGGCTACTTACACTCAATGGGCTATTGTATTACAAATGGGCTTAGTTTTCTTAATGGGCTTAACTTCATAATGGGCTTAACATAAATTCATGGGCTAAGCCCAAACACCAAACATATGGGCCAAAGCCCAACACTATTGAAGCCCAACACTATTGAAGCCTAACACTATTGAAGCCCAACACTATTCAAGCCCAACACTATTCAAGCCCAACACTATTCAAGCCCAACACTATTCAAGCCCAACACTATTTGAGGCCCAACACTATTTGAGGCCCAACACTATTTGAGGCCCAACACTATTGAGGCCCAACACTATTTGAGGCCCAACACTATTGAGGCCCAACACTATTTTAGGCCCAGCACTATTTAAGCCCAATAACTTGAAAACATGGGCTTGGCCCAATGATACTATTATTGGAAACACAACTATACAAGTGATACATATAAGACACGAGATTCAGCGGACTAGATCCGACTATACAACTCACAAGATACAAGATACAAGATACAAGATAACATTTATATATATATTTGGTGAAAAATATATATATAACATTTGAACAACTCATACATCGAATACACAGTTAACGAACAGTAAAGACATACAAGTCTTACACATACTCAAGACAAAAGACTTGTACTCAAGTTATTTACAAAGACCGAAGTGTCTAACAAAAATAAGAACATTTGTAGGTCGCAACGCTATTCAGGACGGCCACACGTGAGATCTTATTTACATCTATTCACAGGACGCGATACTTTGAGTTCATGTCCCCTATTCATTTAAATGTTTTTCAAGCTTTACAACTATCGGGGAAAATACATGTACAATAGTATGATAAGTCAAGGAATGAAACACCTTAGATCATGTGCGAATTAGGGCCATAAAATAAGCACCATTAATCCAGTTTGGACCAAGGAACAAAGGTTTAGATCTAATGGGTTTTGGCGAGCCCCACTCTTGGTCGTGGACCCATACAGAAGAGTGCGTTTGTGTCCCAGTCGATAGGAATCGGCATAAAATCGTCTAGGGTTGGTTTGCTTCCTATTTCCTCACACATATTAATGTCCTTGCAAAACATTAATGATCACGATTTCATTGACGCTTTTCATACTACAATTGATACAAATACAAATACATCTCATATTTTGCAGATACATCTTATATCCAGTTTGGATATAATTACAATTGAGACAAATACATATTACATACTGTTTTGATACAGATACATCTTATACAGCTAAACTGCATGAACTCGCTCAACTTTTGTTGATGTTTTCAAACTTACATGTATTTCAGGGAATTAGTGGACCAATGCAAAGATTTCAGTTCAAAGAAAACAAGTATCAATACTCCGTGCCAACTATTGAAGGGTTTGCCTATTATATACCGCCTCTTTGCGGTGATATAGTGGTCAAAGCCTTGACATTTTTAGACTTACATTTGATGTATGAAACAATGACAACTTATTTTCATTTGATGGTTCGTAAACAATGTACATAACTTATGTTGCGATCTTTTGAAACACTTATGTAATGGCAATGGAATATGTTTATTCATATAGTTTGTTCATGTACATCGATATTTATGCAATGAAAACCAGACAGATCACACCTTGCGTTTCCGCTATGAGCGGGTGTGACATTGGAAAAGTGGCTATAAAAGTTACCTAAATAAAAGAAGATGTTTTATTAAATAAAATAGGGTTTATCCTTATAAAAATGTGTGTATTGAAAACTTGGGTTTTATCCCAATATGTTTAATATTATAAAATTGTGGTATTGACTCTGATAAAATATTTCCTAACTATGATCCTGATGTAATTTCCGCTGCCAAATAATGATAAACACAGATATCACCAAAACTGATTCTCGCGGCTGCCCGTTCCCGGGACAGATAGGGGGCGGGGGTTGCGACAATAACAATTTTTCGTACATTAAGAATTTGAACGAAAAATGACAATCTTTTTGGATTTTTATATTTTCTGAAAGCAAGTAAACAACAAAAAGCAATAAACACCCTGTTTTTGGGAGAATCACCGGTAAGAAGATCATATCAGCAGAATCAAACTGTTTTCACACTATTAGATAATTGTTTATATAATCTTCGTGAAAAGCAGCCCAAGACGATTACTAGTATGTTTATCCACTTAAACAAAATGCATGAACATTTCAAGTTCCATTACCGTGTGATATGTTAAGGTAATATTATACTGCTATACTAGCGTGTCCCACTTCAGGACGTACCCCTGTGATCAATGTATACACAAAGGTTCCTTGTAGTAGGTGAGTATACCGAATTCATCCGTTTTGTTTCACAATGATAGATAATCGGTGATCAGTGGCACACCCCTTTCTAAGGCGGAAGCACGAGGTGTGATCCTGAAAGGTTCTCATTGCATACAAATGGTAAACATACTACATGATCATAAAATAACTCCATGATGCCATTGACATTACATATTCGAAACATAAGTTCAGTTTAGTGTTTACATCATAGGATAAAATATGTGACATCTGTGCTTGTGTAATATTTGTACAAATTCTAACAATTCAAATATCAATAAAACAATGTGTTTTGCTCCTAATGTTGTTATTTCTGTTTGATATTTTGCACATTTTGATTTTTGATCAATTTTAAACTCTATATCGCTTTCTAGAAAGTTATACGCAAACTGATGCGTAAACGTAATCAGTTTAATGTGACAAACACTCTGAAACAGCAACATAAGCTTAACATACCTTAAATAACCTTTACATAACTTAGAAATAAGTTTTAAAGGGTTTGGTATGGCAAAAACAAGTTTATTCGCTCACAGGGATTATTTGCGTCAAACTGCAAAAGTATGCCGTTTCGTATGGCATCGTACATTTCAGAACATGATCATAAGCTAAACATACCACAAATAACCTTAACATAGCTTAGAAATAAGCTTTGAGTGGTTCGGTGTGCAAAAATACGCTTATTTGATCATACAGGGACTAAAAGCGTCAAAAACGGCGTAAGTTTGCATTTACGCGCATATCTTATGTTCTGACCACATCCGGACATCCAAAATTTTTTGTAGCCATGATGGTTATAATCCTTAGCGATTATACCTACTGATTACCACGTTGACTAGGTGTAGTGACGGGTCAAAGTTTTGGTCAAAATGCGTACTTACGTGCATTTTGTGACGGAACTATTTTTAGGTATCAAAACACTTTGTTTTGATACCGAATCAGTTTTCTAAGTTAGTTAAACATGTTTTGACATGTTTAACTCGTCACTACTAGTTTAGTGCTTGTTTAGGGTCGTAAGTTAAGCGGTCTAGACAACCGCTTAGACTTTCGAACCCGACCCGTTTGGTCGATCATTAGGATCCGACCAAGCTTATTTAGCGATCATAGTTGCATAGGGAATAACCTACTAAGGTTATACCTTATGATCACATAGGTTGGTTAGTTATTTGTTAAGTAGATTACATGCCCATAGAAAATGACCAAAATGCCCTTTTGAAGCATAAATCCATATTTTGCATATGTAATTAAGTTTTTGACATATAATCTGATTTAGTAACATATTTAGGCATAATTGGGCATGTAATACTTGACATAGGACATAGATAACCATCCGACCATAGTTTTACGCAAACGATGCGTTATAGTAGCTTAAACTACCGTAACGGGTCGAAACGGGTCAAAAGCACTTAGGTTAGCTTTCAAATCAGAATATTAGGTCCATTAAATCATGCCATATGAGTTCAAATACTCATTTGATTTATAGAATCACATTCTATCCTATCTCCCGAATTAGGATCCGATTATTAACATAGTTACCTATACTAGGTGCCGTTTGATTTCCGGGATCCTTGAAGCTTTATTTGGTCTTATTATCAAGACTAATAAGCAATCCCAAGTGAGTACATAGTCCCCTCTTTTACCGCTTTCAAATACTTTGGGGTAATACACATGTGCATACTTGTTACTTTCGTGCTTTCATTGCTTTTTATGACATAAACATGCTAATTTCACCTAGTACACATATAGTACATGATTTCAACTATGTTTTGCTATGTATGTTGACTGAGCATGCTAGCACATTGTTTTCATAGACACTTTTGTTGCACATGTTTACTCAGCATATGGACACATTGATTTACATCACATTTCTGCCATGTATGTTTACTGAGCATGCAAGCACCATTGATTTCATGAACATTTCTACTCTGTATGCTTACTTAGCCTACTTAGTACATGGTTTTCACATAGCATTCTTACATTGGTATGACATTTGGTATGTTTAACAGGACAATAATACATTCATTAACATTGATCACGCCGCTCGGTAGTAATGGTACCATAGGACTTGACAAATCCCATTTCCGACTTCCTAGGTTTGTTTGGAAGTTGGGAATGACAGAATCCGATATACATAACTTGATAAACCTTTAATTCGTTTAAGGGTTTATCCAAACAGTCGCAAGGCTTGAATGTATGCGATAAACATTATTGCATAAATGTTCGTATCCATAAAGCATTGTTCTCTTCAAAGCATAACTTTTGATAAAACTTAGGTTTATTCAATAACTTTGTTTTGTACATTTTCCTATGGGGTTGAGTAAATACTATTTATTCACCATACATGACATTTGTTTTCACATTAACATTATACATACGGTTTGAGTAGATACTTTCTACTTGCCATACATTACATTTGGATATACATGATACAGTTTACACATGACATTGAACATGGTTTACACATAAACATTTTGACATTGGTTTTAAACAAGACATTTTGGTTGATTATTGATAAGTGACTTATACAACGAGGCTATGTGTTATATGATAAAAGCATGGTGGATACACCGCTGGTACATCCTATACATAAGTGCTTTTATTATATTATACATTGTAGCGTTTTCTAAACCACTTTGACAAAGACATGAAACATTTTGTACAAAGACACGACATTGTTTTACAAATTACATATTTTATACAAATTCATTTTAATTGGTTATTTATTTAACCATGCATTATTCTTTTATTATCATCTGATTTTCACTTTGATTTTCATATGATTTTATAAAAGAAAACATTTTACAAGGTTCGTGACTACTTTTGTTAAACATTTCTTTTAACTACAAGCCATGAATCTTGCATAAACAAAACCTATGTATCTCACAAGCATTTTTATGCTGACGTACCTATTTTTACATGTGTTTCAGGTGCTAATGCATGATGATGTTTGTGTTACACTTAGGGAGACTCGGGCCTTAGTGACTTAAAAGGCAATTAATTATGTTATGTTTCTGTTAAATTCTAAGACAATGTAAAAACTTTAGTGCATAATACAAAACTTTAATTACCATGGTTGTGGAACAATAATTCTGTCGCATCACTCCCCTAAGTTTCTGCCGCGGTTTGTTGTTTTAAAGCGGTCGGGGTGTGACAGAAGAGTTGGTATCAGAGCCAATGGTTATAGGGAATTAGGTTATTAGTAATGCTTTGACCTAGACTATAACTTTTCTAGGACCCTAACACAAGTTATCTTGTGTTTAGATCTTAAAACACTACCATCACCTATCCTTAGGTGATTACCAAAACATGAACACAAATTTCCAAAACGATTTTGAAAACAATCATCTATTCATAGATGATTTGTTATAAGGTTTTGAACCCTCTAAATTTTCAAAATATCGTCAAAGTTTGGGTCTAAATAATGTGAACACATGCAATCTGGAAGGGTGGATGCCTGTACTGTCACACCCTGGCTTTGCGGAAGCGTGGTTATTTTGGTGTGACTTCTTAATACCATAGCTTAATCATAACAAGCTATATGAAATAAAAACCATGCAAGATCATCCATTAAAATAAGTTTGAAGAGTAAAGAACCACAACATTGTCTTAACGGATATCACATCCTAACAAACATAAACTGTGTTCAAAAGACACAACACCAACAAGAAATAAACACAGTTTAAGAACTGTGACTCGTCCAGGAAAAAGTCACATCCCTTAAACTCGGATGACCTCGAAACTAATGCAGCGGGAAAACGTGTCATACCGCGCCAGATCCTTTAATTCCCTGAAATACATGTAAATTGAAAAATCAACAATAATGTTGAGCGAGTTCATGTGTAAGTGAGTAAATAAACCTTTGTATGTATAAAAACCCTGGTATGTAGCAAATAAGGAAAAAGAGATCACCAATGGTTTGCAAGGCCATTGATATGTGTGAAGTGCAAGTAGGAAGACTCAAACCTAGCAGATTTATGCGTTGGGTACAAAGTCACCCAGAGGTCCGTTATGCTGGGCCTGGGGCTGGGCTCGCTACACCCAGATAGATCTACCGCTCCTGCCCCTCGGTCCTACCCTGAGGATTAATGGCCTCAAGTTTCCGCCTACCCACTCACATGATCTAAATAGTAGCCCTCCTTACGCTAACCATACCATGTAAAAAAAGTACTCGTAATCATAGTAACATGCATTTCACCCCCGCAGTTTAGAAAACTGAAAACAGTTAAGAGAAAAGGGGGACATGAACTCACAGTGGTGCGTCTCTACCAAGTATATCTCCTGATCAAGCAGCTGTGCGACGACCTACACGTACTAACCCTATTAGACGGACGACCGTGTCTTAGCTTTATGGTTTAAGTTTTTGGGAAATAGTTAGACAACTATTTCGTGCTTATATTTTTGTAAATACTTGGTAATTATTTTCCTTCCCAAGGATGGGGGATTTAATACATGCGCGTTCGTAAAATTCGAAATATATTATTAAGTCTCACTTAATATATTTTATTTCTTACTCCAAAATATAAATATTCTTCCCAAAATATTATACTTTAATACATATGATTTTCCCAAAATAATACCTTGACAAAAATACGCGCTCATAAATATTTTCTTAAAATGCGTAAGTTACGTTTTAAAGATCGGGTGGTATTAATTATACCGTTGTAACTTATTATTTATTATGAAGGTTTTTGTATTATTTTTGGAGCCGTAACAATTGGTAATATTATTTTTACCCTAAAAATAATATTTGTATATTTCACAAAATAATCATAAACATTTTACAAGTGACGCTATGAAAAATATATATCATATATATATTTGCCCCGTTTTATTTTGTGAAAATCCCACCTCCGACACTAAGAAATTTTGTAATAAGGATCGTGGCGAAATTTATAATTTGAAAACATGTTAAAAATATATTTATAACACCTGTAGTGAAAATATTTTCCAAGTGTTAGGTTTTTGGAAAAATTACGCTAGAGTTTCCCCTGTAACTGGAGGTGGCCACGCTTTCAATGGTATCATTTTCTTTTAAAAGCAAATCAACAATTTTCTTATTCTCAATAACAATTTTCCAAAGCATCAACTAGTCAAAATATATGTAAATCGCGAAAATTACATGAACTTGTGGTTTGTTAGGAATATGTAGTAAATCCCATTACTTTTAGTGGATCTTTGTATAAATCAACTTCGTTTCTTGAAAGTCTCGTTTTTAAAGAAATTCCATCTTTACAACTTCTTGTAAAATTTGACAAAACTAGTTCTTTGTCGAAACTTAGTGTTACACAAGGGTTTACACACTTGTGTGTTTAAAAATCATTCTTGTTCATGTAAGATCCGGTTTTAGAAAATAGGATTTCCTTGACACTTGGTCTTTTGAAAATACCGCTTGTAGATCCGTAGATCTACTAGTTTTAAACACTATTTCATAAGTAAAGTCGATTTTACACAAGTTCATGTTTAGTGTGTGGTAGAGTTTCATCATTTAACCCTTTGTACACTTAAACAAACTCTATGCCATGATTCTTGATCATGACTAATCCGGGTTAGATGATGATCCGAGCTACCACATCATAGATCGGCACTAAATAATCACACAAAACAAATCTTACAAGATTTACACAACCCTTGTGCTATTAACCAACATTTTTAACATTTTAGTAGACTTCTACATATCATTTTGCAAGTTCATAGATTTTAACCGTCATATTTCATTTTAACCACTTTAAAATAGATCGAGAGTGTGATTATAGTAACTTACTACTAGCTCGAGGCTAGGGAAGATTCTAGTAGAAGAATGAGTGGATAAAAGCAATAGGGTGAGGTCCTTCGCGTTCCGAATGCACCAAGCCTCCTCGTATGTGATCCGTAACACTTGTATACTCTTGTAATAGCTTGATGGAAATCGAAAGATGGATGGATGGTAGAGGGGATGTTCGGCCGAGAGCTTTTTGAAGAGAGGGAGAGAGTGTGTGTTTTGTGAGTTGTGGTGAGAATGTTAAGTGTGTTATATGTTGATCTTATAGACAATTTTCATGGTCATTAACCAAGAGATTATGTGCTAGCTAGATATCAAACAAGCTTGATTAATTTAATCACAAAAGGTACAAGGGGTGTCCCCCTTGGGGACGGTTCGGTTAGGGGGGGGGGGGGGTCACTTGGTTCATTTCCAACTATTAGTTAAGTTAAGGTTAAGTGTTAGTTAGGTTAGTTAAGTTAAGTTAGGGATTAACTCGGTTACTAGTGCGTTATGCATTATAGCGGGTGTTAGGGTATTCAGGGATCCTAACTGGCTCAGAAAAAGATAAACAATGTTATGGCAATATTTTTATGTTCCGGGTAAAGTCCGGTTGTTCGGTTGGATAGTAATCCGTTAAAGTGCTTAACAAAGCTTTGAGGTGTCGTTAATACTATTTTTAGTGACACAACTTATTCCCGACACTTTGGAAAGTGTCTAGTAATATTTTCCTCATGTTTTGGCACTTTATTAGTTAACCAAATGCTGAATTTTTAGTTAAGGTGCTGAATTTTGTACTTAGAGTACGTTTTAGGCACATCCGGTCACTGTAACTCATTCCTAGTGACGCAGTTCTACAACCCTTATATCCCTACACTCACCACTAGTGTAGCAAACTATCTCTGGCTCTTACAGGCCTTAGAGGCAGTACCTGCCTGGTGTTAGTTATGACAGCACGTTTAATAGGTTATCCGTTCATTGTGCTACTGTGCTTTTGGTGCATCAAGGTTGTCACAAAGGTGCTGTAAGCAAAACATGGAGTGACAGCAAGTAAAGTATGATGCAAGTAAGTACATGTATCAGCATTCAAGTAGCAGTTTATCAACAAGTTCAAGTAAGCACAGTAATTAAGCAGTAATTAATTATTAATTAAGTCGTACGGATACCTGGTTTAGTGAGGGTTGTCACATTCTCCCCCCGTTTGATTTTAAGTTCTACTTCGAGATGTAGGGTTCTTGGGAAATAGGTGGGGGTACTTCTCTTTCATCCGGTCCTCACGCTCCCAGGTGTATTCAGGACCATGTCTGGCATTCCAACGAACCTTGACGAGCTTGACACTGCTCCGGCGGGTCTTGTTTACCTTCCAATCCGTAACCTCAACAGGTTCTTCAACGAAATGGAGCGTGTCGTCAACATGAATCTCGTCGGTGGGAATGACAACGGTATCTTGAGTTGGACTTTTCTTCAGGTTGGATACATGAAAGGTATCGTGAACTCCATTCAGTTCAGCAGGTAAGTCCAGCTTGTATGCTACTAGCCCTATTCTTTGCAGAATTATGAAAGGGCCAATGTAACGCGGATTCAACTTCCCACGCTTTCCGAAGCGTGCCACACCCTTCCAGGGTGAAACTTTCAATAAAACCATATCTCCAACTTGGAATTCCAAATGTTTCCGGTTTGGATCTGCATAGGATTTCTGTCTGTCGCGAGCCGCTTTGATGCGTTTTCGAATCTGCGCAATCTTGTCTGTCGTCTCTTGGACGATTTCGGGACCAACAAGCTGCCTATCACCTGCGTCAGCCCAGCATAGGGGTGATCGACACTTGCGTCCGTAAAGAGCTTCAAATGGCGCGGCTCCAATACTGGTGTGGTAGCTGTTGTTGTATGAAAATTCGGCCAATGGTAAATGTTTATCCCAGCTACCACCAAGATCCATTACACATGCTCTCAGCATATCCTCCAGTGTCTGAATAGTTCTTTCACTTTGCCCATCGGTTTGCGGATGAAACGCAGTGCTCAGATTTAATTGTGAGCCAAAAGCTTCTTGGAAGGATTGCCAAATCCTTGATATGAAACGCCCATCTCTATCAGAGATGATCGAGAGGGGCACTCCATGTCGTGCGACGATCTCTCGCATGTATATTTCTGCCAGTTTGCTGGTGTTATCCTTCTCTTTGATTGGCAGAAAGTGTGCGGACTTTGTTAGGCGGTCAACTATCACCCAAATTGTGTCATGACCTCTTGGCGTTCTTGGCAACTATGTAATAAAATCCATGGAGATTTTTTCCCATTTCCACTTGGGAATCTCAGGTTGTTGCAGAAGTCCTGAAGGCTTCTGGTATTTCGCTTTCACCTTAGCACACGTTAAACATTTGCTAACATAAACAGCAACGTCGCCCTTCATCTTAGGCCACCAATAGTAATCCTTGTGATCTTGGTACATCTTATCCGCTCCTGGATGGATAGAGTACCGCGATTTGTGAGCTTCATCAAAAACGACTTTCCTCAAACCACCAAACAGAGGAACCCAAACCCTTTTCTCAAAACATAACGTTCCTTCCTCGTTTGGCACCAATAGCTTCTCCATCCCACGGAGATATTCTTCTTCAAGATTTCTTTCCTTAAGAGCTTCTTTCTGCGCGGCACGAATGCGCAAGGAAAGATCGGTTTGGATAATCATTTCTAAAGCCCTAACCCTTATGGGCTTGATCCTCTCTTTTCGACTTAGGGCGTCGGCAACCACATTCGCCTTCCCTGGATGATACTTTATCTCGCAATCGTAATCATTTAACAACTCAACCCATCGTCTTTGTCTCATATTCAACTCCTTCTGGTTGAATATGTGTTGTAGGCTCTTATGATCTGTAAAAATTGTACATTTCGTACCATATAGGTAGTGTCTCCAGATCTTTAAAGCAAATATCACTGCGCCTAGCTCCAAATCGTGCGTGGTATAGTTCTTCTCATGTACCTTCAACTGACGTGATGCGTAAGCAATAACCTTCTGGCGTTGCATCAACACGCAACCCAATCCTTGACGCGAGGCGTCATAGTATACCACGAAATCATCAGTACCTTCCGGTAGTGCTAGGATTGGCGCATTGCAGAGCTTATCCTTCAACAGCTGAAACGCTTCTTCCTGTTTGATTCCCCAATCAAACTTCTTATCTTTCTGGGTGAGAAGCGTCAATGGTTGAGCGATCTTCGAAAAATCCTCAATGAACCTTCGATAGTAGCCAGCCAAACCCAAGAATTGTCGAATCTCGGTTGGCGTCTTTGGCGTTTCCCAATTCTTGATCGCTTCGATCTTGGTTGGATCCACATGGATTCCATCTCCGTTCACCACGTGTCCAAGAAATTGGACTTCACGTAGCCAAAACTCGCACTTAGAGAACTTGGCATACAACTGTTCCTTCTTCAACAGCTCCAGAATAGCTCTTAAATGCTGTTCGTGCTCAGCCTTTGTCTTTGAATAAATCAAGATGTCATCGATAAACACAATCACGAACTTGTCCAAGTACGGCTTGCAAACTCTATTCATCAAATCCATAAAGACTGCAGGTGCATTTGTCAACCCAAACGACATAACAAGGAACTCGTAGTGTCCATAACGAGTTCTGAAGTGAAAATATTTGAAAACATGTTAAAAATATATTTATAACACCTGTAGTGAAAATATTTTCCAAGTGTTAGGTTTTTGGAAAAATTTCGCTAGAGTTTCCCCTGTAACTGGAGGTGGCCACGCTTTCAATGGTATCATTTTCTTTTAAAAGCAAATCAACAATTTTCTTATTCTCAATAACAATTTTCCAAAGCATCAACTAGTCAAAATATATGTAAATCGCGAAAATTACATGAACTTGTGGTTTGTTAGGAATATGTAGTAAATCCCATTACTTTTAGTGGATCTTTGTATAAATCAACTTCGTTTCTTGAAAGTCTCGTTTTTAAAGAAATTCCATCTTTACAACTTCTTGTAAAATTTGACAAAACTAGTTCTTTGTCGAAACTTAGTGTTACACAAGGGTTTACACACTTGTGTGTTTAAAAATCATTCTTGTTCATGTAAGATCCGGTTTTAGAAAATAGGATTTCCTTGACACTTGGTCTTTTGAAAATACCGCTTGTAGATCCGTAGATCTACTAGTTTTAAACACTATTTCATAAGTAAAGTCGATTTTACACAAGTTCATGTTTAGTGTGTGGTAGAGTTTCATCATTTAACCCTTTGTACACTTAAACAAACTCTATGCCATGATTCTTGATCATGACTAATCCGGGTTAGATGATGATCCGAGCTACCACATCATAGATCGGCACTAAATAATCACACAAAACAAATCTTACAAGATTTACACAACCCTTGTGCTATTAACCAACATTTTTAACATTTTAGTAGACTTCTACATATCATTTTGCAAGTTCATAGATTTTAACCGTCATATTTCATTTTAACCACTTTAAAATAGATCGAGAGTGTGATTATAGTAACTTACTACTAGCTCGAGGCTAGGGAAGATTCTAGTAGAAGAATGAGTGGATAAAAGCAATAGGGTGAGGTCCTTCGCGTTCCGAATGCACCAAGCCTCCTCGTATGTGATCCGTAACACTTGTATACTCTTGTAATAGCTTGATGGAAATCGAAAGATGGATGGATGGTAGAGGGGATGTTCGGCCGAGAGCTTTTTGAAGAGAGGGAGAGAGTGTGTGTTTTGTGAGTTGTGGTGAGAATGTTAAGTGTGTTATATGTTGATCTTATAGACAATTTTCATGGTCATTAACCAAGAGATTATGTGCTAGCTAGATATCAAACAAGCTTGATTAATTTAATCACAAAAGGTACAAGGGGTGTCCCCCTTGGGGACGGTTCGGTTAGGGGGGGGGGTCACTTGGTTCATTTCCAACTATTAGTTAAGTTAAGGTTAAGTGTTAGTTAGGTTAGTTAAGTTAAGTTAGGGATTAACTCGGTTACTAGTGCGTTATGCATTATAGCGGGTGTTAGGGTATTCAGGGATCCTAACTGGCTCAGAAAAAGATAAACAATGTTATGGCAATATTTTTATGTTCCGGGTAAAGTCCGGTTGTTCGGTTGGATAGTAATCCGTTAAAGTGCTTAACAAAGCTTTGAGGTGTCGTTAATACTATTTTTAGTGACACAACTTATTCCCGACACTTTGGAAAGTGTCTAGTAATATTTTCCTCATGTTTTGGCACTTTATTAGTTAACCAAATGCTGAATTTTTAGTTAAGGTGCTGAATTTTGTACTTAGAGTACGTTTTAGGCACATCCGGTCACTGTAACTCATTCCTAGTGACGCAGTTCTACAACCCTTATATCCCTACACTCACCACTAGTGTAGCAAACTATCTCTGGCTCTTACAGGCCTTAGAGGCAGTACCTGCCTGGTGCTAGTTATGACATCACGTTTAATAGGTTATCCGTTCATTGTGCTACTGTGCTTTTGGTGCATCAAGGTTGTCACAAAGGTGCTGTAAGCAAAACATGGAGTGACAGCAAGTAAAGTATGATGCAAGTAAGTACATGTATCAGCATTCAAGTAGCAGTTTATCAACAAGTTCAAGTAAGCACAGTAATTAAGCAGTAATTAATTATTAATTAAGTCGTACGGATACCTGGTTTAGTGAGGGTTGTCACATTCTCCCCCCGTTTGATTTTAAGTTCTACTTCGAGATGTAGGGTTCTTGGGAAATAGGTGGGGGTACTTCTCTTTCATCCGGTCCTCACGCTCCCAGGTGTATTCAGGACCATGTCTGGCATTCCAACGAACCTTGACGAGCTTGACACTGCTCCGGCGGGTCTTGTTTACCTTCCAATCCGTAACCTCAACAGGTTCTTCAACGAAATGGAGCGTGTCGTCAACATGAATCTCGTCGGTGGGAATGACAACGGTATCTTGAGTTGGACTTTTCTTCAGGTTGGATACATGAAAGGTATCGTGAACTCCATTCAGTTCAGCAGGTAAGTCCAGCTTGTATGCTACTAGCCCTATTCTTTGCAGAATTATGAAAGGGCCAATGTAACGCGGATTCAACTTCCCACGCTTTCCGAAGCGTGCCACACCCTTCCAGGGTGAAACTTTCAATAAAACCATATCTCCAACTTGGAATTCCAAATGTTTCCGGTTTGGATCTGCATAGGATTTCTGTCTGTCGCGAGCCGCTTTGATGCGTTTTCGAATCTGCGCAATCTTGTCTGTCGTCTCTTGGACGATTTCGGGACCAACAAGCTGCCTATCACCTGCGTCAGCCCAGCATAGGGGTGATCGACACTTGCGTCCGTAAAGAGCTTCAAATGGCGCGGCTCCAATACTGGTGTGGTAGCTGTTGTTGTATGAAAATTCGGCCAATGGTAAATGTTTATCCCAGCTACCACCAAGATCCATTACACATGCTCTCAGCATATCCTCCAGTGTCTGAATAGTTCTTTCACTTTGCCCATCGGTTTGCGGATGAAACGCAGTGCTCAGATTTAATTGTGAGCCAAAAGCTTCTTGGAAGGATTGCCAAATCCTTGATATGAAACGCCCATCTCTATCAGAGATGATCGAGAGGGGCACTCCATGTCGTGCGACGATCTCTCGCATGTATATTTCTGCCAGTTTGCTGGTGTTATCCTTCTCTTTGATTGGCAGAAAGTGTGCGGACTTTGTTAGGCGGTCAACTATCACCCAAATTGTGTCATGACCTCTTGGCGTTCTTGGCAACTATGTAATAAAATCCATGGAGATTTTTTCCCATTTCCACTTGGGAATCTCAGGTTGTTGCAGAAGTCCTGAAGGCTTCTGGTATTTCGCTTTCACCTTAGCACACGTTAAACATTTGCTAACATAAACAGCAACGTCGCCCTTCATCTTAGGCCACCAATAGTAATCCTTGTGATCTTGGTACATCTTATCCGCTCCTGGATGGATAGAGTACCGCGATTTGTGAGCTTCATCAAAAACGACTTTCCTCAAACCACCAAACAGAGGAACCCAAACCCTTTTCTCAAAACATAACGTTCCTTCCTCGTTTGGCACCAATAGCTTCTCCATCCCACGGAGATATTCTTCTTCAAGATTTCTTTCCTTAAGAGCTTCTTTCTGCGCGGCACGAATGCGCAAGGAAAGATCGGTTTGGATAATCATTTCTAAAGCCCTAACCCTTATGGGCTTGATCCTCTCTTTTCGACTTAGGGCGTCGGCAACCACATTCGCCTTCCCTGGATGATACTTTATCTCGCAATCGTAATCATTTAACAACTCAACCCATCGTCTTTGTCTCATATTCAACTCCTTCTGGTTGAATATGTGTTGTAGGCTCTTATGATCTGTAAAAATTGTACATTTCGTACCATATAGGTAGTGTCTCCAGATCTTTAAAGCAAATATCACTGCGCCTAGCTCCAAATCGTGCGTGGTATAGTTCTTCTCATGTACCTTCAACTGACGTGATGCGTAAGCAATAACCTTCTGGCGTTGCATCAACACGCAACCCAATCCTTGACGCGAGGCGTCATAGTATACCACGAAATCATCAGTACCTTCCGGTAGTGCTAGGATTGGCGCATTGCAGAGCTTATCCTTCAACAGCTGAAACGCTTCTTCCTGTTTGATTCCCCAATCAAACTTCTTATCTTTCTGGGTGAGAAGCGTCAATGGTTGAGCGATCTTCGAAAAATCCGCAATGAACCTTCGATAGTAGCCAGCCAAACCCAAGAATTGTCGAATCTCGGTTGGCGTCTTTGGCGTTTCCCAATTCTTGATCGCTTCGATCTTGGTTGGATCCACATGGATTCCATCTCCGTTCACCACGTGTCCAAGAAATTGGACTTCACGTAGCCAAAACTCGCACTTAGAGAACTTGGCATACAACTGTTCCTTCTTTAACAGCTCCAGAATAGCTCTTAAATGCTGTTCGTGCTCAGCCTTTGTCTTTGAATAAATCAAGATGTCATCGATAAACACAATCACGAACTTGTCCAAGTACGGCTTGCAAACTCTATTCATCAAATCCATAAAGACTGCAGGTGCATTTGTCAACCCAAACGGCATAACAAGGAACTCGTAGTGTCCATAACGAGTTCTGAAGGCTGTCTTCGGGATACTCTTCTCTTGTATCCTTAACTGATGGTATCCAGATCGCAAATCGATCTTTGAGTAAAAGCTTAAACCTTGCAGTTGATCAAACAGATCATCAATTTTTGGCAGAGGATATCTATTCTTGATCGTCAGCTTGTTCAGCTCCCGGTAGTCGATTCACATTCGAAAACTACCGCCCTTCTTCTTGACAAACAAGACCGGAGCCCCCCCAAGGCGAGAAGCTTGGTCGGATAAATCCCTTGTCTAACAACTCTTGAAGTTGTGTCGACAATTCTTGCATCTCAGACGGGGCAAGTCTATAAGGTGCCTTAGCCACAGGCGCGGCGCCTGGGACTAAATCGATGTGAAACTCCACTTGCCTCTGAGGTGGCAGTCCAGGGAAGTCCTCCGGGAACACTTCCGGATACTCCCTCACGACAGGGATGTCTTCGATCTTCGGTTCTGCAGCTTTCTTGCCTACAATGTGTGCCAGGAAGGCAGCACACCCCTTTTGCAAACACTTTCGCGCTTTGAGGCAGCTGATAATTCTTAACGGCGTATCGCGCTTTTCGCCATGTACCACAATTGTTTCGCCATCTTCGGTCGGGATACGAACGACCTTTTCGTGACAAACAATTTCTGCCTTGTTGCTTGATAACCAATCAATCCCTACTACCACGTCAAAGCTCCCCAGCTGGACTGGTAGTAGATCCAAAGCAAACTCACGTTCTCCCAACTCGATTGCACAACCTCTGATCACTTCATTGGCTTCTACTAACTTCCCATTAGCCAATTCGATTGAGTAGGGAATATCTAACTTACTAGCGGCTAAACCAAACATATTCTTAAATTCTAACGATACGAAGCTATAGTCGGCACCAGTATCAAATAAAACGGATGCATAGCGTTGGTTTACAGGGAACGTACCAGTAACGACATTGGGATCCTGGCGCGCTTCCCTCGCTTCGATATTGAACACTCTTCCACGGGCTTGGTTCAACTCTGGGCAGTTCCTCTTAAAATGCCCAATGTCACCACAGTTAAAACAACCTGGTCTTTGCCCATTTCCACCTCCATTCCCAGTTTGATTATTCCTTTGGTTACGATTCACAGCGCCCGCTTGATTTACATTGTTGCCTCGATTCCCATTACCTCCATTGTTTCCTTGTGGGCGATTTCCAATTCCACCCCGGTTATTGTTTCTGTTTCCAAATCCTCCTTGGCCTCCCTGGCCAACAGTGGCCCAACAAGAATCCTTCAAGTGGCCAGGTTTCCCACACGCTTCACATACCTTCGAACCACATCGGCCAGAATGGTGACGCTGGCAGGTGTTGCACTTGGGCTGGGTGCCCATATATCCCTTTCCTTTCTTTCCACTACCAGCTGTAACCTGAGCTGGCGCGCTTAGCTCTCCTTTCTTAACAACACCACTAGTGCCTTGTTTGAAGTTCGAGAACTTTCGTTTGTTACCTCCGGATGACTCGACATGAGTCTCTTTCTTCTTTGTCTCGATCTCATCGAACTTGTTCAGGCGGATAGCCTCCTCAGTGAGAGCCACGCTCAAATCGATAGCCTCAGTAATTGTTGCAGGCTTGGAGGAGGTCACCATGCTTATGATTTGAGGAGCTAATCCCCAAATGAAGCGTTCAATCCGCTTGAATTCTGGAGTGACCATATAGGGTACCACATGGGACAGGTCGTGAAACCTCTGAACATATTCCGTGATCTTCGGACCTTCCATCTTAAAATGCCAGAACTCAGTTTCCAATCTTTAGATTTCAGCGCGAGAACAACACTTTTTGCGCATTAGTTCCTTCAGTTCGGTCCATGTTAGTGCGTAGGCAGCAGCTTCACCAAGTGTCTGCACTTGCAAGTTCCACCAAGATAGGGCTCCATCCAAAAATAGCCCAGAAATGTAGGTGACTTGCTGGTCTGGTGCACATTTGCTCATGCGGAGAACATATTCAGTCTTCTCGGCCCAACGAACAAAAGCGACAGCACCTCCGGTGCCATCAAAGTTGACATGCTTGCAGTCTAGAAACTGCTTGTAGGTGCACCCTGCACATACGTTACAACATATGAATGGCATTAGCATCCTTGCTATAGATATCCAATTAGATCATGGTATGTCTTAATGACTTAGTATTACCATGAGGTGGATTGTTGTTGCCATTGTTGTTTGAGCTGCTTCCGCTGGGTCCTCCTTGCGAGGCGGCGTATTGCGCGATGGCAGCAGCGATGACTTGTTGGAGTTCTGCCTCATTGGTAGGCATCGGCGTTTGACGTCTCGGCGGCATCTTCTAAAAGATGGGTTCACGTCGGTCAGGCCATAGTAAAGCGTACGTATATAATGATAATAATGGTAGATAACATCTCATGTTATAATCATATCAATCACACAACATCCCATGTTATAAAACATAAATAATCAATCAAAACATCACACATGATGAGAATACTGTGATTGCATTGCCAAAATCGGGACCACATGGTAGAGTGTACAAGTACATAATAGTGTCATACATCATCATCGACTAAGGGCTACATCACCCCAGTCCAAAAGAATATCAAATCAGTGTCAATACATCCCATATACATGATCAACAAAAGTCAGAATCAGAATGCAGTCTCCAAAAATGCTGTGTGGTCAGAGCAATCGCCGTCTTCTCACCAACGTCTACCCATGCTGTACTAAAGATGCCCTAAACTGATGGTGGTGGAGGAAGGGGAAAATGGGTGTAGAACAAACGTCGCAAATGGAGCCAGTCCTCCTCCATGGCTCTCTGGGTACGCAACCAAGAAGCAACCTACTGCTCAAGTGCCAAAAGGCGTGCAGCATAGTCAGGTAACAATGGTCGAGGGTGCTGTGAAGAAGCAGGGTGGGTCTGACCCTGACACTGGCACGGCGGTGCCTGAGCTCTCTCAAGCTTCTGAATGCGCCGTGTGAGTGCCTCCTGCTGGACAACAAACGACATCAGAACGTCCTCAATAGAATACCCCATACGGAAAGGATGGTAGGGGTCGGTCGGTGGCATAATAGGCGGTGACGTCCAGAGAAATGGCTCGCTGGCTGGATCAAAAGGTGGCACAAAGAATGGTGGTATAGGGGGAATAGCAGATGAAGACCATGGCATAACTGGAATAGATGTCGGCACATGTCCAAAGGGATGAGCCAAGGAACCCTCTCCAGGTCGAGCTGGAGGTGTGTACTGTGCAAATGAAAAAGAGAAATCAACGTGACGTGCATCGGTGGTATGAGGAGGAATAGGTGGAAGCTCATCATCAGCAGGAATCCACCCATGCTGGGCGTGCTCATCTCGTGGGTCAATCTGTGCCTCAAAAAGTGCTCGATCAAACTGCACAGGCATAGGGTCAAGGTGGGGTGCAACAAGAGGGTCAGCAGGTACATCAGCGATAAGTGGGGGATCAACATGATCAGCAGCAATAACATGGTCACCCTCCAGTAGTGGTGCATCAGCAGGGTGATTATCAATGGGTAGGTCAGCAATCACAGGATCAATGGGCATGCCAGCATGAACAGGGTCATGCTCAAACACTGGGTCAGGAGCAGCTACTGGCCCAAGGGCCATGGCAGGCTCGGGATCAACGAACTCCATATCAAAATCTGCATGATCAGCGAATGCAGGGTCAACTGGGTCTACTGGGTCAACCATAGGCTGATCCAAGTGGATGAACTCTATCTCCTGGTCCGGGTCAAATCCAGGGGGAAAAACAGGGTCTGAATCCTCATCGAGGTCGTGATCGAAAGCAAAGCTAGGAGCAGAGGCAGCAGATGATGCCCTGTCAGGATCTGAACCATGTGAATAGTGTTGTGCGCTCCGAGTGTGTGACGGTGCAGAGGCCACAGACTCGAAGGAGTCTGGAGCGGGTGAGTGTGCAGGTGACTCCTCAGCTGGAGCATCTGCGAGTAACAAAAGACCACCGTCAGCTAGAAGGGCCTCGCCCTCAACATCGTTCTCCAGGGGCTCATCATCAAACAGATCGACGTCATCGTCAACATCGGCGTCGAGGAGCATATCATAAGCAGGATAAACGGCCAAAGGTATGGGAGCAGGGATCTCTATGAGCGGTAGGTACCCAGCAAAAGGGCCATCAGCGGGCTCATCGACAGCGTCGGGCAGCGCAAAGGGCTGAAAGTCATCCTCGTCTGTGCTGGTAACATCTGATGTGTGGACCTCGTGCTCTGAAGACTCTAAGTCTTCTGATACTATGGGTCTAGGGCCCGTGGTGTCCGAATCACCTGTGCCGGACGAGTCCATGGTGTCTGTAACACAAACACAAATATGTACAAATAATCAATCATACAATCAGATAAGCACATTAGTCACCAAGTAAGCAATCAAATAATTCTCCTAGTCCCACTAGACTTCCAGCCTCTCAGACTGCTCTTCCTAGTTCCACTAGCCTATTCTCCCAGCCTCTCAGACTGCTCTTCCAAGTCCCACTAGCCAACTACCTCGGTCTCCTAAACCGAGCCTCGGTCTTCCAGACTGAGCCTCAGCCTCCCAGACTGAGCCTATAAATAATAAATAAATGTGCTCAACATTTGTTTGTAAAAAAAAAGTTTTGGATCTGGACTTAAGTGGTATGCAGTGTAAAAATGTTTTCGTGAGAGCCCTAGTGATCATAGTCTAGACTCGAGAAGGAATCCCAGTTCGCTATGAACCTGGCTCTGATACCAAGCTGTCACACCCTGGCTTTGCGGAAGCGTGGTTATTTTGGTGTGACTTCTTAATACCATAGCTTAATCATAACAAGCTATATGAAATAAAAACCATGCAAGATCATCCATTAAAATAAGTTTGAAGAGTAAAGAACCACAACATTGTCTTAACGGATATCACATCCTAACAAACATAAACAGTGTTCAAAAGACACAACACCAACAAGAAATAAACACAGTTTAAGAACTGTGACTCGTCCAGGAAAAAGTCACATCCCTTAAACTCGGATGACCTCGAAACTAATGCAGCGGGAAAACGTGTCATACCGCGCCAGATCCTTTAATTCCCTGAAATACATGTAAGTTGAAAAATCAACAATAATGTTGAGCGAGTTCATGTGTAAGTGAGTAAATAAACCATTGTATGTATAAAAACCCTGGTATGTAGCAAATAAGGAAAAAGAGATCACCAATGGTTTGCAAGGCCATTGATATGTGTGAAGTGCAAGTAGGAAGACTCAAACCTAGCAGATTTATGCGTTGGGTACAAAGTCACCCCGAGGTCCGTTATGCTGGGCCTGGGGCTGGGCTCGCTACACCCAGATAGATCTACCGCTCCTGCCCCTCGGTCCTACCCTGAGGATTAATGGCCTCAAGTTTCCGCCTACCCACTCACATGATCTAAATAGTAGCCCTCCTTACGCTAACCATACCATGTAAAAAAAGTACTCGTAATCATAGTAACATGTATTTCACCCCCGCAGTTTAGAAAACTGAAAATAGTTAAGAGAAAAGGGGGACATGAACTCACAGTGGTGCGTCTCTACCACGTATATCTCCTGATCAAGCAGCTGTGCGACGACCTACACGTACTAACCCTATTAGACGGACGGTCGTGTCTTAGCTTTATGGTTTAAGTTTTTGGGAAATAGTTAGACAACTATTTCGTGCTTATATTTTTGTAAATACTTGGTAATTATTTTCCTTCCCAAGGATGGGGGATTTAATACATGCGCGTTCGTAAAATTCGAAATATATTATTAAGTCTCACTTAATATATTTTATTTCTTACTCCAAAATATAAATATTCTTCCCAAAATATTATACTTTAATACATATGATTTTCCCAAAATAATACCTTGACAAAAATACGCGCTCATAAATATTTTCTTAAAATGCGTAAGTTACGTTTTAAAGATCGGGTGGTATTAATTATACCGTTGTAACTTATTATTTATTATGAAGGTGTTTGTATTATTTTTGGAGCCGTTACAATTGGTAATATTATTTTTACCCTAAAAATAATATTTGTATATTTCACAAAATAATCATAAACATTTTACAAGTGACGCTATGAAAAATATATATCAAATATATATTTGCCCCATTTTATTTTGTGAAAATCCCACCTCCGACACTAAGAAATTTTGTAATAAGGATCGTGGCGAAATTTATAATTTGAAAACATGTTAAAAATATATTTATAACACTTGTAGTGAAAATATTTTCCAAGTGTTAGGTTTTTGGAAAAATTTCGCCAGAGTTTCCCCTGTAACTGGAGGTGGCCACGCTTTCAAGCGTATCATTTTCTTTTAAAAGCAAATCAACAATTTTCTTATTCTCAATAACAATTTTCCAAAGCATCAACTAGTCAAAATATATGTAAATCGCGAAAATTACATGAACTTGTGGTTTGTTCGGAATATGTAGTAAATCCCATTACTTTTAGTGGATCTTTGTATAAATCAACTTCGTTTCTTGAAAGTCTCGTTTTTAAAGAAATTCCATCTTTACAACTTCTTGTAAAATTTGACAAAACTAGTTCTTTGTCGAAACTTAGTGTTACACAAGTGTTTACACACTTGTGTGTTTAAAAATCATTCTTGTTCATGTAAGATCCGGTTTTAGAAAATAAGATTTCCTTGACACTTGGTCTTTTGAAAATACCGCTTGTAGATCCGTAGATCTACTAGTTTTAAACACTATTTCATAAGTAAAGTCGATTTTACACAAGTTCATGTTTAGTGTGTGGTAGAGTTTCATCATTTAACCCTTTGTACACTTAAACAAACTCTATGCCATGATTCTTGATCATGACTAATCCGGGTTAGATGATGATCCGAGCTACCACATCATAGATCGGCACTAAATAATCACACAAAACAAATCTTACAAGATTTACACAACCCTTGTGCTATTAACCAACATTTTTAACATTTTAGTAGACTTTTACATATCATTTTGCAAGTTCATAGATTTTAACCGTCATATTTCATTTTAACCACTTTAAAATAGATCGAGAGTGTGATTATAGTAACTTACTACTAGCTTGAGGCTAGGGAAGATTCTAGTCGAAGAATGAGTGGATAAAAGCAATAGGGTAAGGTCCTTCGCGTTCCGAATGCACCAAGCCTCCTCGTATGTGATCTGTAACACTTGTATACTCTTGTAATAGCTTGATGGAAATCGAAAGATGGATGGATGGTAGAGGGGATGTTCGGCCGAGAGCTTTGTGAAGAGAGGGAGAGAGTGTGTGTTTTGTGAGTTGTGGTGAGAATGTTAAGTGTGTTATATGTTGATCTTATAGACAATTTTCATGGTCATTAACCAAGAGATTATGTGCTAGCTAGATATCAAGCAAGCTTGATTAATTTAATCACAAAAGGTACAAGGGGTGTCCCCCTTGGGGACGGTTCGGTTAGGGGGGGGGGGTTACTTGGTTCATTTCCAACTATTAGTTAAGTTAAGGTTAAGTGTTAGTTAGGTTAGTTAAGTTAAGTTAGGGATTAACTCGGTTACTAGTGCGTTATGCATTATAGCGGGTGTTAGGGTATTCAGGGATCCTAACTGGCTTAGAAAAAGATAAACAATGTTATGGCAATATTTTTATATTCCGGGTAAAGTCCGGTTGTTCGGTTGGATAGTAATCCGTTAAAGTGCTTAACAAAGCTTTGAAGTGTCGTTAATACTATTTTTAGTGACACAACTTATTCCCGACACTTTGGAAAGTGTCTAGTAATATTTTCCTCATGTTTTGGCACTTTATTAGTTAACCAAATGCTGAATTTTTAGTTAAGGTGCTGAATTTTGTACTTAGAGTACGTTTTAGGCACATCCGGTCACTGTAACTCATTCCTAGTGACGCAGTTCTACAACCCTTATATCCCTACACTCACCACTAGTGTAGCAAACTATCTCTGGCTCTTACAGGCCTTAGAGGCAGTACCTGCCTGGTGCTAGTTATGACAGCACGTTTAATAGGTTATCCGTTCATTGTGCTACTGTGCTTTTGGTGCATCAAGGTTGTCACAAAGGTGCTGTAAGCAAAACATGGAGTGACAACAAGTAAAGTATGATGCAAGTAAGTACATGTATCAGCATTCAAGTAGCAGTTTATCCACAAGTTCAAGTAAGCACAGTAATTAAGCAGTAATTAATTATTAATTAAGTCGTACGGATACCTAGTTTAGTGAGGGTTGTCACATGTACCCTGAGTTTTCTGTCTAAGGCTAGAGTGTTCGTACAAATCCGCAGTATCGGCCCAGTCACTCTTACCTAGGAACTCTTGGGGTGAGTGTCCACTTATAGGCTAAAGCATGTCTTCGCGATACATTATTATGACCCATTTACTTTGATTTTTCACCGTGTGTCTTATGTTTGTTATGAGGTAACGAACAAATGACCACCATCCTTATTTTTGTCGATATTTATGACATCTCCTTTTTCATCACATCATCTCACTTGTTTTCTCTCATGTTTCCTCTTTTAGAATGCCTCCTTGACGCAACGTCCAACAACCTGATGCCGAACTGGCAACTATTATAGCACAGCAGATGGTTGCTATGCTACCTAATCTCATCACTCAAATAAACTAAGCCAACAATAACAATAATGCACCTGCTCCGTGCAATTTCATAAGTTTTAACTCGGCTAAACCGCTCAAGTTTAGTGGTTCTGAAGGAGCAACTGGGCTCCTACAGTGGTTTTAGAGTCTTGAGAGCACTTTTCACCATGTTCAGTGTCCTAACAATCGTAAGGTCGCATTTTCTTCGAGTGTGTTCCAAAAGAGGGCTCTCACTTGGTGGAATGGGTTAATGGGAGATCGAGGTGCTGAGGTTGCTTTGGGTCAGACATGGGAGGAACTTAGAGCTCTTATGATGAGAGAGTTCTGCCCTCGTCATGAGCAGAGGGCTTTATAAAATGAGTTCCATGACCTCAAGCAAGACAGTTGTGAACACTGAGCTTATACTGATAGATACGAGGAGTTAAGCTTGCTCTGTCCAACAATGGTCACACCTTTGGATAAGGCTATTGAGAAATACATAGACGGTTTGCCAGATCCTGTTCAGGATATTGTCACTGGCAGCAACCCTACTACCGTCCGACAGGCCGTTAAGCTAGCTGCAACCCTAACTAGTCTCAAGTCAAAAAGGGTAAACTCCACAGGAAAGGAGACAAAAAGCAGAAACAGTCTGATAACACCAAGGAGCAAAAGGGCAAGAAATTCGAGTCCTTTAAGAAATAAAGGAAGCGTAAGGCTTCCAAGAATTTCGCTGTCACTGATCAGACAAACAGGCAGCACAGAACCAGCCTGCACAACCTGCTGCCAAAAGGTAGTATGCTGGCAATGCACCTCTGCGCAACAGGTGTAATAGCCATCATCAACCACAAGTGCAATGCCGCATCTGCACAAACTGTGGCAAGTCTGGTCATCTTGTGAACACCTACCGCTTTGCTCCTAACCAAAACCAAGCTGCACAAAACCCTGCCCAGAATCCTGCACGACCTCTCTATCCGCCTGGTTCATGTTTAAACTGTGGGGACCTGACCCACTACAGGAACAATTGCCCGAAGTTGGCAAACGCAAATCAGGCACAGGCCCGTGGTCGAGCTTTTAATTTAAATGCAAACGAGGCACGTGCAAATAACGAAGTGGTGAACGGTACGTTCTTTGTTAACAACCAACCTGCTTCTGTTTTGTTTGATTCGGGTGCCGATAAGAGTTTTGTGTCCTTAGCTTTTGAGCCTTTGCTTTTGATGACTAGAACAAAACTAGGAAAGCCCTTGACAGTAGAAGTAGCTAGTGGTGAACCCGTTGTACTTGATTCTGTTCTTTGAAATTGCTAGTTGAACATTAATAACCATCTTTTTCCTGTTGACCTCACACCGATGCAACTCGGGAGCTTCGATGTAATAGTAGGAATGGATTGGTTAGCCAAATACCATGCTGAGGTGGTTTATTCTGAGAAGATTTTCTTTATACCGATTTCGACTGGTGAGATCTTAGAAGTTTGTGGGGAGAAACCCTTTAGTAGTCTTAAGCTTATGTCTTGTACCCAATCCTAAAAATACCTACGAAAGAACTATGTCGCCTTCTTGGCACATGTCGTAGAGGAGAAAGGCAAGGGTAAGTCTATTCAAGATATCCCTGTTGTTCGGGATTATCTTGAAGTTTTTCCCGAAGAGTTACCTGGTTTACCCCCTGTACGCCAAGTTGAGTTTCGCATCGATCTTGTACCTGGTGCAAATCCTATTGCTAAATCACCTTATCGTCTTGCCACGTCTGAGATGCAAGAGTTATCTAAGCAGCTTCAAGAGCTTACTGACAAAGGATTCATTCGTCCAAGCTCTTCACCTTGGGGCGCTCCTGTCCTATTTGTGAAAAAGAAAGATGGATCCTTCAGGATGTGTATCGATTATCGTGAGCTTAACAAGCTTTCCATCAAGAATCGATATCCCCTACCTCGCATTGATGATCTCTTTGATCAGCTACAGGGTGCTACTTGCTTTTCAAAGATTGATCTAAGTTCTGGGTATCATCAACTTTGAGTGATCGAAGAAGATATTCCCAAGACAGCTTTTCACACACGATATGGTCATTATGAATTTACTGTTATGCCCTTTGGTCTAACAAATGCTCCTTCAGTTTTGATGTGTGCAAAAGTGAGTTTTGAGCCTTTATTGAGCATATAAATACACATTTTCAAACTAAATGCTGATTTTTCGTTTCTTGTGTGAATAGCCGCTTGGTTCTTACAACTCTAGAACTTGCCACGATGATACATTCCCGGTCCTTACCAACTTAAACCCAAGTAAGTAAATGATGGAGGCATTACGACTAACCCTTTTTCTTTCAACACCATTATTTTCCTTTTTTTACCACCTACCAAAAATCCCCCTACTTAACCCCTTTGAGCCTAAACCTTTTCATTTCTTAACCCAAAACAAAACACCGTTTTTACTCACCAAAACCCTTTTTCATTTTAAACCCTTTATTTTAGTAACAAAGCTCGGTTTTCTTGTGACTTCCTTATAAAAAAAATTCATAAAGAAGAAAAGAAAAATGAAGTTAGCAATAAACAAACAAAGCTCATCAAAAGAAGTCTTGTTTGAATAATGCTTCATTGGAATAAAAAGTCACAAAAACAAAATGTATTATGAAAACCGACGCTTTTTACGCCTTTCGCCCTTTTCTACTAACCACTAACCCAACCACCTACCTTTAACCCAAGCCTAACCCTTCCCCCAAAAGTCCTCTTGATATTTACAAAGGTTTATAGTTAAAAAGGAGGAAGATTGATTGCTTGCAAGCTTATGGTAGGAGTAAGTTCCATGCCGCTCTCGAGTGCTTCACAAAAATACACCTTCGGCCGGGTGTTTAGTGATCCCCCGTGAGGTATGTGAACTTGTATATAAATGGAATTTTAAAAAAAGGCATGTTATGCCCTTGTAAGTAATTTATCTTATGTAATATTCTAAATAAATCATGACGAATAGGACTGTAAATAAAATAAAAATAAAACCTAATAAAGAATCTTGGAATCCCGACACTCTATGACAAGCCCAAAAACCTTCTCCTCTACCCATTCCATTTGGGAGTGTAAGCCACATTGTAAAGAGTTTTGCTTGAGGACAAGCAAAGATTCAAGTGTGGGGGTATTTGATGTGTGCAAAATGCAACATATAAATTACATCAAATGAGGCATAAAACTAACCCTTTTTTAGTACTAATGTTGGAAAAAGTGTGTTTTTGTCTTCCTTTTGTATTTTCCGGATTAAATGAGCTCAAATGAACAAAAGAAGCAAAAATGCAGCCAAATCTAACAATAATACAAGAAAAGGAATAAACGTGGCGTGCCCAACCCCTCAACAACATCTCCCCAAGCAAAAACAAGAGAACAGAAGGCTGAACATGCCCCGTGCTCAGTGAGCACAGGGGCGTGCCCAAGTGTCTGCAGAAAAGACAAAGTTGTAGAAGCTTCTATCACCCACCACGGGGGCATGCCCAGCGGACACGGGGCCGTGGTCAACGCAAAGATTCGCAGAATCTAGGCAAATCTTGATAGTACAGATACGCTTCTGCACACGGGGTCGTGCCCACCCACCACCACCATCACAACTCACATCCACCACCATCATCCATCATAGAGTGTGTGTAGTAGTCTCGGGATCCAAGATTGATCGTAAGAGTTCTTGACAATCAAAGGCCATAATTGCCTAAGTCTCTTACATCACTTGGTGAAGACAAGTGTTTAGTGTAATACTTTTTATTTTTAATCATTTCACTTTTTTTATTTGGTTATGTATTAATGACTTTAATAACTAGTCTCTTATGTTGAAGGTGAATCCTCCTTATCATTTGTCCGTGGTGTCTTGGCGTTATTTTACTGTCTATATAAAATAAAAGATTTTCACCATTCATATCTCCACGGTCTATATGGAGATATGCTGGCTACCTGGTCGGGGGTTAAGGGAATGGTTTGGTAAGAGTCTTGCATTGTTCAGTGTATAGATCCTGTTGTCTTCGCGCTCAAGATATGGAGACATTACCTGTACAGTACCAAGTGCACCATTTGCACCGATCACAGGAGTCTCGAGCATATCTTCAAGCAAAAGGAGTTGAATATGTGACAACATCGATGGGTCGAGTTGTTGAATGATTACGAATGTGCCATCAAGTACCATCCGGGCAAGGCAAATGTTGTGGCTGACGCCCTCAGTCGAAAAGATACCACACCTAGGCGTGTGCGAGCACTACAACTCACCATCCAATCTAGTCTTCCTTCACAGATACGAGATGCTCAGATAGAGGCATTGAAACCAGAAAACGTCAGGGCTGAAGCTCTTCACGGCTCAAGGCAATGGTTAGAACAAAAGGAAGCTGGTGGCTATTACGTAACAGGTTGTATCTGGGTCCCACTCTATGGCAATTTACGAGAACTTGTGATGGACGAAGCACATAAGTCTCGTTACTCAGTACACCCTGGTTCGGATAAGATGTACCACGACTTGAAGACTACGTATTGGTGGCCTAGCATGAAAGTTCACATAGTAACTTACGTTAGCAAATGTTTCACTTGTGCGAGAGTCAAGACCGAATACCAGAAACCATCAGGCCTACTCCAACAACCAGAGATTCCACAATGGAAATGGGAGCAAATTTCCATGGATTTTGTTACTGGCCTGCCTAGATCTCAACGTGGGAATGATACTATATGGGTGATAGTGGATCGACTCACAAAGTCTGCACACTTCTTGGCTATCAAGGAAACGGATAAGTTCTCCACTCTAGCAGACGTTTACCTTAGGGAAGTTGTCTCGAGGCACGGGGTGCCAACCTCTATTATTTCCGATCGTGATGCACGTTTTACTTCAGAACTGTGGCAAGCGATGCACAAGTCCTTTGGCTCACGATTAGATATGAGCACAGCTTACCATCCGCAAACGGATGGACAGTTTGAACGCACCATCCAAACCCTAGAAGACATGCTGCGGGCATGTGTAATCGATTTCGACAACGGCTGGGAAAAACATCTCCCGTTAGTGGAGTTTTCATATAACAACAGTTACCACACCAACATTCAAGCCGCTCCGTTTGAGGCACTGTACGGGCGTAAGTGCCGATCACCTCTTTGTTGGGCAGAAGTTGGCGACAACCAAATCACTGGCCCAGAACTCGTAGTTGATACTACTGAAAGGATTGCTCAGATACGACAATGCATGACGGCAGCTCACGACCGTCAGAAAGCCTATGCGGACAAGCGCAGGAAACCACTCGAGTTCCAAGTTAGGGATCGAGTGCTACTCAAGGTTTCACCCTGGAAGGGTGTGGTTCGCTTTGGAAAAAGGGGCAAACTCAATCCGCGTTACGTTGGACCGTTCGAAATCATTGAGAAGATAGGCAAAGTGGCCTACAAACTAAACCTACCAGCGGAACTCAGTGCAGTTCACAACATTTTCCACGTGTCGAATCTAAAGAAGTGTCTGTCAGATGAGACCCTCGTAGTTCCTCTCAAAGAACTCACTATCGACGAACAACTGCGATTTGTCGAAGAACCAGTTGAAATCACAGACCGAGACGTTAAGGTCCTCAAGCACACCAGAATACCTCTTGTTCGAGTTCGTTGGAACTCCCGTCATGGCCCAGAGTACACCTGGGAACGAGAAGATCAAATAAAACTCAAGTATCCCCAGTTATTAAGAAACAGTGCAACCACTACTGAGGCTGAAGCTACTTCAGAATTTTGGGACGAAATTCCAAATCAATGGGGGGATGATGTGACACCCCAGGAAAACCAGGAAACAACACAACAACACAACTAGCTTCCTCAGTAACTACGTGCTAAATTTTGGGACGAAATTTCTTTCAAGTTGGGGATAATGTGACAATCCGAGTTTTCAAGGTCTCTACTCGACTTGGTACTTGTTCACAAAGTGTTGTTTGTATATGTTTGGTGTGCATTATAAATGTGTAGGTTAATATTATGCTTTGTATTATTATGATGTTTTGTATAATTTAAAAATGAAATCTGTTATGCCAAACACCCTCCCCACGAAAACACTACTGGACGAAAACACTAGGGTGTTTTCGTCACCCACTCTTGGGCGAAATCAAATGGGCCTTAGGCCCAGTACGATCTGTTATAGTTATATATTTGATTCCAACCCTTACGTGAAACTTTTAATCGGCAAAACCCTAGAACTCTTTTCCCTGTGTGACGGCAACTGCAAGTTTTCAAGCTTTTCCTTTCGACTATCTAGTGACCTTTCATCTCGGTTAGTGGCTCTGTGGTTCAAGTTACACATGATCACATGTCTGTATGTATATGTTTAATTGAATACTGATGCTGTGTAATTATGTTATGCCTTTCTATGAATGAGCTAATGATTGTATACGATCTTGATCACACAATGATTTGTTAATATGATTTCATGTGTTAACGGTTATGTGTGTTGGATGAAGTGCATGTAGGATGATCGACTGATATGTGATGTTGTTTGGGGATTTAATTGAAGTGTATGATTAGGGATGCTGTTAACGATAATCTGATATTATGATTAGTTATGCTATGCCTGTAATGATGATCTTGTTATGATGGTAGGATGTTAGATATTAGCAGATTAGGGTTTTATTGCATGCATATGTAGACTACTGAATGATCATAACAATTTGCTAATATTGAACAATGATCGCATGACTGTATTAATGTAGGAGATGTAACTGTAGATGATTAGTGGGATTCTGAAATGTTGCGCAACTGTTGTGTTGATGAAACCCTACCCGACGAAATCCCCACCCAACGAAAACACAAGGAACCAGACGAAAACACTTTAGTGTTTTCGTCATACATCAACTCGACGAAAACCCTTAGATTTCGTCGCCTAGGGGTTTTTGTCCAAAGATAATTTCGTTGTGATTGGCACAGTAACCCTGTTAAGCTATGTATGCAACTCTGTTAAGTATTAACTGTGTTAAGCATGTCAATTATGTTAATATATTAACTGGGTTATGTTAACTAGGTTATGTATGTTAAGCTCATTGTATGTGATAACTCTATTAATGTTGATCTAATTCTGTTATGACATAGTGACTATGTTAAGTGTGTTAACTTTGCCATGCATGTTAGTTCTATTAATCCTGATTAACGCTGTGACACAGTTAAGTTCACCAAGACTGTTAATGAATAATTTAGTAAAAGTAAACTGAGGTAGCCTATAACGTGAAACTTGAATTGCATGAATCGATTAACTGCTTATGTGTTACAAGATGTTAACTGCCAAACACACCCTGTGTTATTGATTGCATATGAAACTTCACAAACTTGAACTGATTGTGTATACGTGCATAACTATAGGACTTGACTGATTACTTGTGAGCACATAGTTTAGCATACCGAGCAAACCAAGGTGAGTTCACACTCTTTCCAAGGCATGGGATTCCCAAGGGTTGGGAATGGGTTAATACATTAAACGGTAACTACAACCTCGCGTATCCTCCTTGGGTAGGATACGTACGTTCGTCCTCCTTGGGTAGGACAACACGAATATACACACTGGACCAAACCTCAATCATGAAGTCCCTCATTTATATCGACTTAATCGCCGAGGCCTATGGCGAGCGGGTCATTAGTTAATAGCGCTATTAGGTTTAACAAACCTCACACCGTGCCAGTCGGACGGGCGTGTACTAATGGACTATGGGAAAAGGGTCAATGCTGATAGACATTGACTTAGGGCACTACTTACATTTTCGTAGCAGTCGATACGCTCGGTCTAGTAACACACATGGGAAGCCCCCACTAATCTTCGTAAACATGTCTGGGAGACCGCGATACGAATTAATACGTTTCATGGTTTACAAAATGAACATATGATTTATGAAACGAATGCTATAACTAAACAACCAACTGTGAACTCGCTCAATTTTGTTGTTGACTCATTGTTACATGCCTTGCCGGTCGTTAGGTACTCATGGAGCTTGCACAGGGAGGCGCGGTCATTGTGGGACATGGCAGTGTGTGCCATGCTAAAAACATTACTTTATTTCGTACTTAATACTTATGTTGGGTTTTACAATTATGCTTCCGCTAAACACTAAACTAGTTTTTTATTTGAAACACCTTTCATATTATGTGGTTGAATTTTACATATTACTTGTTATGTTCAATATGATTGGTGGCTTGATCCTGGTCAGTCACGCCTCCCAGCGGCGATACTCCGCATGTGGATTTTGGGGGTGTGACAGATTGGTATCAGAGCCATTGGTTATAGTGAACTTGGTTTTAATAAGGGAAAAAGTTTTTGTTAAAACCAGACTATAACCTGAACAGAGCTCCACGATCCACAACGACGCTTCGCTCCACGTGCAAGACTCGACATTTTAGGTGATATGATTTATGTTTACAATGCCTACTTGCTAGATTACATAGAACTTTGCTCATGGTATGCTTAGATGAACGTAACAATTATTGTTTGAAAACACCTTGTGTGCTTACTCTCTTCTGTCATCGCACTTTCGCGAACTCTTCTCACTCATTTTTCCTTTGATATGAAGATCATGGCTGGACGCGTTAACATGACTCAAGCCCAGTTGACGGCTTTGATTAACCAACAAGTTGCTGCGGCACTTGCAGCCGCCCAAGCAGGAGGTATATCCTGCAGTCGCAACTCACTCTAGGATCTTTAGATCCTACACTCCTAAACCAACTCTTGTGTTTAACTTTGTCCTATTCTTGTTTACACAACAGGCCAGCATGCTCAGCCGCCTGCGTGCACGTTCAAAACTTTCATGGACTATCGTCCTAGTACTTTCAGTGGCACTGAAGGGGCCGTTGGACTCCTCCACTGGTTCGAGAAGCTCAAGCCAGTCTTCAAAATGTGCGAATGCCCTGAGGCTCGTAGGGTGAAGTACGCCACTGGTACCCTCGAAGGCGTTGCATTGACTTGGTGGAACGCGCAAGTGCAAATGTTGGGGCTGGTAGCTACCAATGCCACCCCATGGAACGATTTTAAGGAACTGATCAAGCGGGAATACTGTAGTCGTGATGACATCCACAAGTTGGAAGTGGAGTTCTTTAACCTGAAGATGACAGGGTCAGAGATAGAGGCGTATACGAAAAGGTCAAACGAGCTGGCCATCTTGTGTCCAACTATGGTGGAACCTCCCATCAAGCGTATCGAGCTTTATCTCAGGGGTCTCGTATCAGAAATTCAAAGCCATGTGACTTCGGCTAACCTTGCTACCATCCAGGATGTTACTCGTCTTGCTCATCGTCTCACAGACCAGGCAGTGGAACAGAACAGGCTGCCTAAGCGTATCGGTGCTATTACTACTACTACTCCTGCTACCCCCAGTGATAACAAGCGAAAATGGGATGGAGCTTCCAACAAAGGTTCGACTTCAGTTCAGTCCCAGGCACAACAACGAAGGACTGATGACTATCAGAGCCCTGGTCAACAATCTTCTGGTAGTCAAGGGCATGGTGGATATCGAGGAAACCTCCCAAAGTGCAACAAATGCAACAGATACCACAATGGTCAGTGCAACAAGGGTCGTTGTCAGCGGTGTCTCAAGATGGGTCATGAAGCTAAGGATTACAGGAGCTCACGACCTGCGAATCAGAACCATCAGCAACAACCACCCGCTCCATAGAACCAGCAGCAGCAACAGCGAGGAAACAGGGGGTGCTTTCAGTGTGGTGCTGAAGGCCACTTCAAGCGGAACTGCCCTCAGTTAAACCAAAATCAGAACAACAACAACAATAATCAGGGTAATGGGAACAACAATGGGGATAACAACGGGGGAAACAATGGAAACAATGGCGCCCGGGGCCGCGTGTTCGTGCTTGGTCATGGTGATGCTAGGAATGACCCCAACGTCGTGATGGGTAAGTTTCTACTGGATGACTTTTATGTTACTGTTTTATTTGATTCGGGTGCCGATACCAGTTATGTGTCTCTAAAAGTTAGTCAAATGTTAAAACGCACACCAAGTCCCTTAAACACCAAGCATGTCATAGAGTTAGCAAACGGTAAGAGTGTAGAAACCACAAACATAGTTAAGGGTTGTAATCTCGTCTTAGCTGGTCAGACTTTCTCCATCAATCTCATTCCTATAGTTCTGGGTAGTTTCGACATCGTCATTGGGATGGATTGGTTATCACAACAGCAAGCAGAGATCCTATGCAAAGAGAAGATTGTTCGTATTCCCCGTTCTGGCAAAGAACCTCTCGAAATTCAAGGCGATAAGAGTGGTGCTGTAGTGGGCATCATCTCCTTCCTTAAGGCCCAGAAGTGTCTACGAAAGGGCCACACTGCTATTTTAGCACTCGTTACTGACGCATCAACGAGAGAGAAGAGAATAGAGAATATTCCAGTAGTATGCGACTTTCCTCAAGTGTTCCCTGAAGATTTACCTGGGCTACCGCCTCATCGCCAGGTCGAATTTCAGATCGAGCTAGCTCCTGGAGCAGCACCCATAGCTCGAGCACTTTATTGCTTAGCTCCAACCAAACTGGAAGAACTGTCTAAGCAATTGTAAGAACTCTTGGATAAGGGTTTCATTCGTCCTAGCTTTTCGCCCTGGGGAGCTCCCGTGTTGTTTGTGAAGAAGAAAGACGATACCTTCCGTATGTGCATAGATTACCGCGAACTAAACAAGGTGACAGTAAAGAATCTCTATCCTCTTCCACGCATCGACGACTTGTTCGACCAGCTGCAAGGGTCGAGCTACTATTCAAAGATTGATCTGAGGTCAGGCTACCATCAACTGAGAGTCCGGGACGAGGACGTCTCCAAAACAGCATTCAGAACACGCTACGGCTATTACGAGTTTCTGGTCATGCCATTCGGGTTAACAACTGCACCTGCAGTCTTCATGGATCTTATGAACAGAGTGTGGAAGCCTTACTTGGATAAGTTCGTGATTGTATTCATCGACGACATTTTGATCTACTCCAAGAGTCAGGAGGAACACGAGCAGCATTTACGACTCATTTTGGAACTCCTTTGAGCAGAACAGCTGTACGCCAAGTTTTCAAAATGCGACTTCTGGCTTTGTGAAGTCCACTTTCTAGGCAACGTGGTAAACAAGGATGGGATTCATGTTGATCCATCCAAGGTAGACTCGATTAAGAACTGGCCTGCACCTCGCACACCAACAGAAATTCGCCAATTCTTGGGTTTGGCAGGTTACTACAGGAGGTTCATCAAGGATTTTTCCAAGATTGCACAACCCCTCACCTCACTAACTCAGAAAGGCGTTATCTATCGTTGGGGTAATACACAGGAATCAACATTTCAGCACAGAAAGGATTGACTTTGTAGCTCACCTATTCTTTCATTGCCAGAGGGCACAGACGATTTCGTGGTTTACTGTGACGCATCAATTCAGGGTCTTGGTGCGTACTGATGCAACGGGATAAGGTCATTGCTTACGCCTCGCGCCAACTTAAGATTCACGAAAGGAATTACACTACACAGGATTTGGAGCTGGGAGCTATTGTCTTCGCGCTCAAGATATGGAGAGATTACCTGTACAGTACCAAGTGCACCATTTACACCGATCACAGGAGTCTCGAGCATATCTTCAAGCAAAAGGAGTTGAATATGCGACAACATCGATGGGTCTAGTTGTTGAATGATTACGAATGTGGCATAAAGTACCATCCGGGCAAGGCAAATGTTGTGGCTGACGCCCTCAGTCGAAAAGATACCACACCTAGGCGTGTGCGAGCACTACGACTCACCATCCAATCTAGTCTTCCTTCACAGATACGAGATGCTCAGATAGAGGCATTGAAACCAGAAAATGTCAGGGCTGAAGCTCTTCGCGGCTCAAGGCAACGGTTAGAACAAAAGGAAGACGGCGGCTATTACGTAACAGGACGTATCTGGGTCCCACTCTATGGCAATTTACGAGAACTTTTGATGTACGAAGCACATAAGTCTCGTTACTCAGTACACCCTGGTTCGGATAAGATGTACCACAACTTGAAGACTACGTATTGGTGGCCTAGCATGAAAGTTCACATAGCAACTTACGTTAGCAAATGTTTGACTTGTGCGAGAGTCAAGCCTGAATACCAGAAACCATCAGGCCTACTCCAACAACCAGAGATTCCACAATGGAAATGGGAGCAAATTTCCATGGATTTTGTTACTGGCCTGCCTAGATCTCAACGTGGGAATGATACTATATGGGTGATCGTGGATCGACTCACAAAGTCTGCACACTTCTTGGCTATCAAGGAAACGGATAAGTTCTCCACTCTAGCAGACGTTTACCTTAGGGAAGTTATCTCGAGGCACGGGGTGCCAACCTCTATTATTTCCGATCGTGATGCACGTTTTACTTCAGAACTATGGCAAGCGATGCACAAGTCCTTTGGCTCTCGATTAGATATGAGCACAGCTTACCATCCGCAAACAGATGGGCAGTCTGAACGCACCATCCAAACCCTAGAAGACATGCTGCGGGCATGTGTAATCGATTTCGGCAACGGCTGGGAAAAACATCTTCCAATAGTGGAGTTTTCGTATAACAACAGTTACCAGACCAGCATTCAAGCCGCTCCGTTTGAGGCACTGTACGGGCGTAAGTGCCGATCACCTCTTTGTTGGGCAGAAGTTGGCGACAGCCAAATCACTGGCCCAGAACTCGTAGTTGATACTACTGAAAGGATTTCTCAGATACGACAACGCATGACGGCAGGTCGCGACCGTCAGAAAGCCTATGCGGACAAGCGCAGGAAACCACTCGAGTTCCAAGTTGGGGATCGAGTGCTACTCAAGGTTTCACCCTGGAAGGGTGTGGTTCGCTTTTGAAAAAGAGGCAAACTCAATCCGCGTTACGTTGGACCGTTCAAAATCATTGAGAAGATAGGTAAAGTGGCCTACAAACTAAACCTACCAGCGGAACTCAGTGTAGTTCACAACGTTTTCCACGTGTCGAATCTAAAGAAGTGTCTGTCAGATGAGACCTTCGTAGTTCCTCTCAAGGAACTCACTATCGACGAATAATTGCGATTTGTCGAAGAACCAGTTGAAATCACAGATCGAGACGTTAAGGTCCTCAAGCACACCAGATTACCTCTTGTTCGAGTTCGTTGGAACTCCCGTCGTGGCCCAGAGTACACCTGGGAACGAGAAGATCAAATGAAACTCAAGTATCCCCAGTTATTTGGAAACAGTGCAACCACTACTGAGGCTGAAGATACTACAGAATTTCGGGATGAAATTCCAAATCAACGGGGGGATGATGTGACACCCCAGGAAAACCAGGAAACAACACAACAACACAACTAGCTTCCTCAGTAACTACGTGCTAAATTTCGGGACGGAATTTCTTTCAAGTTGGGGATAATGTGACAACCCGAGTTTTCAAGGTCTCTACTCGACTTGGTACTTGTTCACAAAGTGTTGTTTGTATATGTTTGGTGTGCATTATAAATGTGTAGGTTAATATTATGCTTTGTATTATTATGATGTTTTGTATAATTTAAAAATGAAATCTGTTAGGCCAAACACCCTCCCCACGAAAACACTACTGGACGAAAACACTAGGGTGTTTTCGTCACCCACTCTTGGGTGAAATCAAATGGGCCTTAGGCCCAGTACGATCTGTTATAGTTATATATTTGATTCCAACCCTTACGTGAAACTTTTAATCGGCAAAACCCTAGAACTCTTTTCCCTGTGTGACAGCAACTGCAAGTTTTCAAGCTTTTCCTTTCGACTATCTAGTGACCTTTCATCTCGGTTAGTGGCTTTGTGGTTCAAGTTACACATGATCACATGTCTGTATGTATATGTTTAATTGAATACTGATGTTGTGTAATTATGTTATGCCTTTCTTTGAATGAGCTAATGATTGTATACGATCTTGATTGCACAATGATTTGTTAATATGATTTCATGTGTTAACGGTTATGTGTGTTGGATGAAGTGCATGTAGGATGATCGACTGATATGTGATGTTGTTTGGGGATTTAATTGAAGTGTATGATTAGGGATGCTCTTAATGAATTAATCTGATATTATGATTAGTTGTGCTATGCCTATAATGATGATCTTGTTATGATGGTAGGATGTTAGATATTAGCAGATTAGGGTTTTATTGCATGCATATGTAGACTACTGAATGATCATAACAATTTGCTAATATTGAACAATGATCGCACGACTGTATTAATGTAGGAGATGTAACTGTAGATGATTAGTGGGATTCTGAAATGTTGCGCAACTGTTGTGTTGATGAAACCCTACCCGACGAAATCCCCACCCAACGAAAACACAAGGAACCAGACAAAAACACTTTAGTGTTTTTGTCATACATCAACTCGACGAAAACCCTTAGATTTCGTCGCCTAGGGGTTTTCGTCCAAAGATAATTTCGTTGTGATTGGCACAGTAACCCTGTTAAGCTATGTATGCAACTCTGTTAAGTATTAACTGTGTTAAGCATGTCAATTATGTTAATATATTAACTGGTTTATGTCAACTAGGTTATGTATGTTAAGCTCATTGTATGTGATAACTCTATTAATGTTGATCTAATTCTGTTATGACACAGTGACTATGTTAAGTGTGTTAACTTTGCCATGCATGTTAGTTCTATTAATCCTGATTAACGCTGTGACACAGTTAAGTTCACCAAGACTGTTAATGAATAATTGAGTTAAAGTAAACTGAGGAAGCCTATAACGTGAAACTTGAATTGCATGAATCGATTAACTGCTTATGTGTTACAAGATGTTAACTGCCAAACACACCCTGTGTTATTGATTGCATGTGAAACTTCACAAACTTGAACTGATTGTGTATACGTGCATAACTATAGGACTTGACTGATTACTTGTGAGCACATAGTTTAGCATACCGAGCAAACCAAGGTGAGTTCACACTCTTTCCAAGGCATGGGATTCCCAAGGGTTGGGAATGGGTTAATACATTAAACGGTAACTACAACCTCGCGTATCCTCCTTGGGTAGGATACGTACGTTCGTCCTCCTTGGGTAGGACAACACGAATATACACACTGGACCAAACCTCAATCATGAAGTCCCTCATTTATATGGACTTAATCGCCGAGGCCTATGGCGAGCGGTTCATTAGTTAATAGCGCTATTAGGTTTAACAAACCTCACACCGTGCCAGTCGGACGGGCGTGTACTAATGGACTATGGGCAAAGGGTCAATGCTGATAGACATTGACTTAAGGCACCACTTACATTTTCGTAGTAGTCGATACGCACGGTCTAGTAACACACATGGGAAGCCCCCACTAATCTTCGCAAACATGTCTGGGAGACCGCGATACGAATTAATACGATACACGGTTTACAAAACGAACATATGATTTACGAAACGAATGCTATAACTAAACAACCAACTGTGAACTCACTCAACTTTGTTGTTGACTCGTTGTTACATGCATTTGCAGGTCGTTAGGTACTCATGGAGCTTGCACAGGGAGGCGCGATCATTGTGGGACATGGCAGTGTGTGCCATGCTAAAAACATTACTTTATTTCGTACTTAATACTTACGTTGGGTTTTACAATTATGCTTCCGCTAAACACTTAACTACGTTTTTTATTTGAAACACCTTTCATATTGTGTGGTTGAATTTTACATATTACTTGTTATGTTCAATATGATTGGTGGCTTGATCCTGGTCAGTCACGCCTCCAAGCGGCGATACTCCGCATGTGGATTTTGGGGGTGTGACGGATTTGTATCAGAGCCATTGGTTATAGTGAACTTGGTTTTAATAAGGGAAAAAGTTTTTGTTAAAACCAGACTATAACCTGAACAGAGCTCCACGATCCACAACGACGCTTCGCTCCACGTGCAAGACTCGACATTTTAGGTGATATGATTTATGTTTACAATGCCTACTTGCTAGATTACATAGAACTTTGCTCATGGTATGCTTAGATGAACGTAATAATTATTGTTTGAAAACACCTGGTGTGCTTACTCTCTTCTGTCATCGCACTTTCGCGAACCCCTCTCACTCATGTTTCCTTTGATATGAAGATCATGGCTGGACGCGTTAACATGACTCAAGCCCAGTTGACGGCTCTGATTAACCAACGAGTTGCTGCGACACTTAAAGCCGCCTAAGCAGGAGGTATATCCTGCAGTCGCAACTCACTCTAGGATCTTTAGATCCTACACTCCTAAACCAACTCTTGTGTTTAACTTTGTCCTATTCTTGTTTACACAACAGGCCAGCATGCTCAGCCGCCTGCGTCCACGTTCAAAACTTTCATGGACTGTCGTCCTAGTACTTTCAGTGGCACTGAAGGGGCCGTTGGACTCCTCCATTGGTTCGAGAAGCTCGAGTCAGTCTTCAAAATGTGCGAATGCCCTGAGGCTCGTAGGGTGAAGTACGCCACTGGTACCCTCGAAGGCGTTGCATTGACTTGGTGGAACGCGCAAGTGCAAATGTTGGGGCTGGTAGCTACCAATGCCACCCCATGGAACGATTTTAAGGAACTGATCAAGCGGGAATACTGTAGTCGTGATGACATCCACAAGTTGGAAGTGGAGTTCTTTAACCTGAAGATGACAGGGTCAGAGATAGAGGCGTATACGAAAAGGTCAAACGAGCTGGCCATCTTGTGTCCAACTATGGTGGAACCTCCCATCAAGCGTATCGAGCTGTATCACAGGCGTCTCGTACCAGAAATTCAAAGCCATGTGACTTTGGCTAACCTTACTACTATCCAGGATGTTACTCGTCTTGCTCATCGTCTCACAGACCAGGCAGTGGAATAGAACAGGCTGCCTAAGTGTATCGGTGCTATTACTACTACTACTACTCATGCTACCCCCAGTGTTAACAAGCGAAAATGGGATGGAGCTTCCAGCAAAGGTTCGACTTCAGTTCAGTCCCAGGCACAACAACGAAGGACTGATGACTATCAGAGCCCTGGTCAACAATCTTCTGGTAGTCAAGCGCTGGGTGGATATCGAGGAAACCTCCCAAAGTGCAACAAATGCAACAGACACCACAATGGTCTGTGCAACAAGGTTCGTTGTCAGCGGTGTCTCAAGATGGGTCATGAAGCTAAGGATTGCAGGAGCTCACGACCTGCGAATCAGAACCATCAGCAACAACCACCCGCTCCACAGAACCAGCAGCAGCAACAGCGAGGAAACAGGGGGTGCTTTCAGTGTGGTGCTGAAGGCCACTTCAAGCGGAACTGCCCTCAGTTAAACCAGAATCAGAACAACAACAACAATAATCAGGGCAATGGGAACAACAATGGGGGTAACAACGGGGGAAACAATGGCGCCCGGGGCCGCGTGTTCGTGCTTGGTCAGGGTAATGCTAGGAATGACCCCAACGTCGTGATGGGTAAGTTTCTACTGGATGACTTTTATGTTACTGTTTTATTTGATTCAGGTGCCGATACCAGTTATGTGTCTCTAAAAGTTAGTCAAATGTTAAAACGCACACCAACTCCCTTAAACACCAAGCATGTCGTAGAGTTAGCAAACGGTAAGAGTGTAGAAGCCACACACATAGTTAAGGGTTGTAATCTCGTCTTAGATGGTTAGACTCTCTCCATCAATCTCATTCCTATAGTTCTGGGTAGTTTCGACATCGTCATTGGGATGGATTGGTTATCACAACAACAAGCAGAGATCCTATGCAAAGAGAAGATTGTTCGTATTCCCCGTTCTGGCAAAGAACATCTCGAAATTCAAGGCGACAAGAGTGGTGCTGTAGTGGGCATCATCTCCTTCCTTAAGGCCCAGAAGTGTCTACGAAAGGGCCACATTGCTATTTTAGCACTCGTTACTGACGCATTAATGAGAGAGAAGAGAATAGAGAATATTCCAGTAATACGCGACTTTCCTGAAGTGTTCCCTGAAGATTTACCTGGGCTACCGCGTCATCGCCAGGTCGAATTTCAGATCGAGCTAGCTCCTGGAGCAGCACCCATAGCTCGAGCACCTTATCGCTTAGCTCCAACCGAACTTGAAGAACTGTCTTCGCAATTGTAAGAACTCTTGGATAAGGGTTTCATTCGTCCTAGCTTTTCACCCTGGGGAGCTCCCGTGTTGTTTGTGAAGAAGAAAGACGGTACCTTCCGTATGTGCATAGATCACCGCGAACTAAACAAGGTGACCATAAAGAATCGCTATCCTCTTCCACACATCGACGACTTGTTCGACCAGCTGCAAGGGTCGAGCTACTATTCAAAGATTGATCTGAGGTCAGGCTACCATCAACTGAGAGTCCGGGACGAGGACGTCTCCAAAACAGCATTCAGAACACGCTACGACCATTACGAGTTTCTAGTCATGCCATTCGGGTTAACAAACGCGCCTGCAGTCTTCATGGATCTTATGAACAGAGTGTGCAAGCCTTACTTGGATAAGTTCGTGATTGTATTCATCGACGGCATTTTGATCTACTCCAAGAGTCAGGAGGAACACGAGCAGCATTTACTACTCATTTTGGAACTCCTTCGAGCAGAACAGCTGTACGCCAAGTTTTCAAAATGCGACTTCTGGCTTCGTGAAGTCCACTTTCTAGGCCACGTGGTAAACAAGGATGTGATTCATGTTGATCCATCCAAGGTAGACTCGATTAAGAACTGGCCTGCACCTCGCACACCAACAGAAATTCGCCAATTCTTGGGTTTGGCAGGTTACTACAGGAGGTTCATCAAGGATTTTTCCAAGATTGCACAACCCCTCACCTCACTAACTCAGAAAGGCGTTATCTATCGTTGGGGTAATACACAGGAATCAGCATTTAAGCACTTAAAGGATAGACTTTGTAGCGCACCTATTCTTTCATTGCCAGAGGGCACAGACGATTTCATGGTTTACTGTGACGCATCAATTCAGGGTCTTGGTTGCGTACTGATGCAACGGGATAAGGTCATTGCTTACGCCTCGCACCAACTTAAGATTGACGAAAGGAATTACACTACACACGATTTGGAGCTGGGAGCTGTTGTCTTCGCGCTCAAGATATGGAGATATTACCTGTACAGTACCAAGGGCACCATTTACACCGATCACAGGAGTCTCGAGCATATCTTCAAGCAAAAGGAGTTGAATATGCGACAACATCGATGGGTCGAGTTGTTGAATGATTACGAATGTGCCATCAAGTACCATCCGGGCAAGGCAAATGTTGTGGCTGACGTCCTCAGTCGAAAAGATACCACACCTAGGCGTGTGCGAGCACTACAACTCACCATCCAATCTAGTCTTCCTTCACAGATACGAGATGCTCAGATAGAGGCATTGAAACCAGAAAACGTCAGGGCTGAAGCTCTTCGCGGCTCAAGGCAACGGTTAGAACAAAAGGAAGACGGCGACTATTACGTAACAGGACGTATCTGGGTCCCACTCTATGGCAATTTACGAGAACTTGTGATGGACGAAGCACATAAGTCTCGTTACTCAGTACACCCTGGTTCGGATAAGATGTACCACGACTTGAAGACTACGTATTGGTGTTAACATAGCAACTTACGTTAGCAAATGTTTGACTTGTGCGAGAGTCAAGACCGAATATCAGAAACCATCAGGCCTACTCCAACAACCAGAGATACCACAATGGAAATGGGAGCAAATTTCCATGGATTTTGTTACTGGCCTGCCTAGATCTCAACGTGGGAATGATACAATATGGGTGATCGTGGATCGACTCACAAAGTCTGCACACTTCTTGGCTATCAAGGAAACAGATAAGTTCTCCACTCTAGCAGACGTTTACCTTAGGGAAGTTGTCTCGAGGCATGGGGTGCCAACCTCTATTATTTCCGATTGTGATGCACGTTTTACTTCAGAACTGTGGCAAGCGATGCACAAGTCCTTTGGCTCACGATTAGATATGAGCACAACTTACCATCCGCAAACGGATGGGCATCCACAACTTACCATCCAAACCCAAGAAGACATGCTGCGGGCATGTGTAATCGATTTCGGAAATGGCTGGGAAAAACATCTCCCGTTAGTGGAGTTTTCGTATAACAACAATTACCACACCAGCATTCAAGCCGCTCCGTTTGAGGCACTGTACAGGCGTAAGTGCCGATCACCTCTTTGTTGGGCAGAAGTTGGCGACAGCCAAATCACTGGCCCAGAACTCGTAGTTGATACTATTGAAAGGATTGCTCAGATACGACAACGCATGACGGCAGCTCGCGACCGTCAGAAAGCCTATGCGGACAAGCGCAGGAAACCACTCGAGTTCCAAGTTGGGGATCGAGTGCTACTCAAGGTTTCACCCTGGAAGGGTGTGGTTCGCTTTGGAAAAAGGGGCAAACTCAATCCGCGTTATGTTGGACCGTTCGAAATCATTGAGAAGATAGGCAAAGTGGCAAACTCAGTGCAGTTCACAACGTTTTCCACGTGTCGAATCTAAAGAACTGTCTATCAGATGAGACCCTCGTAGTTCCTCTCAAGGAACTCACTATCGACGAACAACTGCGATTTGTCGAAGAACCAGTTGAAATCACGGACCGAGACGTTAAGGTCCTCAAGCACACCAGAATACCTCTTGTTCGAGTTCTTTGGAACTCCCGTCGTGGCCCAGAGTACACCTGGGAACGAGAAGATCAAATGAAACTCAAGTATCCCCAGTTATTCGGAAACAGTGCAACCACCACTGAGGCTGAAGCTACTACAGAATTTCGGGACGAAATTCCAAATCAATGGGGGGATGATGTAACACCCCAGGAAAACTAGTAAACAACACAACAACACAACTAGCTTCCTCAGTAACTACGTGCTAAATTTCAGGACGAAATTTCTTTCAAGTTGGAGATAATGTGACAACCCGAGTTTTCAAGGTCTCTACTCGACTTGGTACTTGTTCACAAAGTGTTGTTTGTATATGTTTGGTGTGCATTATAAATGTGTAGGTTAATATTATGCTTTGTATTATTATGATGTTTTGTATAATTTAAAAATGAAATCTGTTAGGCCAAACACCCTCCCCACGAAAACACTACTGGACGAAAACACTAGGGTGTTTTCGTCACCCACTCTTGGGCGAAATCAAATGGTCCTTAGGCCCAGTACGATCTGTTATAGTTATATATTTGATTCCAACCCTTACGTGAAACTTTTAATTGCCAAAACCCTAGAACTCTTTTCCCTGTGTGACGGAAACTGCAAGTTTTCAAGCTTTTCCTTTCGACTATCTAGTGACCTTTCATCTCGGTTAGTGGCTCTGTGGTTCAAGTTACACATGATCACATGATCACATGTCTGTATGTATATGTTTAATTGAATACTGATGTTGTGTAATTATGTTATGCCTTTCTATGAATGATCTAATGATTGTATACGATCTTGATTGCACAATGATTTGTTAATATGATTTCATGTGTTAACGGTTATGTGTGTTGGATGAAGTGCATGTAGGATGATCGACTGATATGTGATGTTGTTTGGGGATTTAATCGAAGTGTATGATTAGGGATGCTGTTAATGATAATCTGATATTATGATTAGTTGTGCTATGCCTGTAATGATGATCTTGTTATGATGGTAGGATGTTAGATATTAGCAGATTAGGGTTTTATTGCATGCATATGTAGACTACTGAATGATCATAACAATTTGCTAATATTGAACAATGATCGCATGACTGTATTAATGTAGGAGATGTAACTGTAGATGATTAGTGGGATTCTGAAATGTTGCGCAACTGTTGTGTTGATGAAACCCTACCCGACGAAATCCCCACCCAACGAAAACACAAGGAACCAGACGAAAACACTTTAGTGTTTTCGTCATACATCGACTAGACGAAAACCCTTAGATTTCGTCGCCTAGGGGTTTTCGTCCAAAGCTAATTTCGTTGTGATTGGCACAGTAACCATGTTAAGCTATGTATGCAACTCTTTTAAGTATTAACTGTGTTAAGCATGTCAATTATGTTAATATATTAACTGGGTTATGTTAACTACGTTATGTATGTTAAGCTCATTGCATGTGATAACTCTATTAATGTTGATCTAATTCTGTTATGACACAGTGACTATGTTAAGTGTGTTAACTTTGCCATGCATGTTAGTTCTATTAATCCTGAGTAACGCTGTGACACAGTTAAGTTCACCAAGACTGTTAATGAATAATTGAGTTAAAGTAAACTGAGGAAGCCTATAACGTGAAACTTGAATTGCATGAATCGATTAACTGCTTATGTGTTACAAGATGTTAACTGCCAAACACACCCTGTGTTATTGATTGCATGTGAAACTTCACAAACTTGAACTGATTGTGTATACGTGCATAACTATAGGACTTGACTGATTACTTGTGAGCACATAGTTTAGCATACAGAGCAAACCAAGGTGAGTTCACACTCTTTCCAAGGCATGGGATTCCCAAGGGTTGGGAATGGGTTAATACATTAAACGGTAACTACAACCTCGCGTATCCTCCTTTGGTAGGATACGTACGTTCGTCCTCCTTGGGTAGGACAAACACGAATATACACACTGGACCAAACCTCTATCATGAAGTCCCTCATTTATATCGACTTAATCGCCGAGGCCTATGGCGAGCAGGTCATTAGTTAATAGCGCTATTAGGTTTAACAAACCTCACACCGTGCCAGTCGGACGGGCGTGTACTAATGGACTATGGGCAAAGGGTCAATGCTGATAGACATTGACTTAGGGCACCACTTACATTTTCGTAGTAGTCGATACGCACGGTCTAGTAACACACATGGGAAGCCCCCACTAATCTTCGCAAACATGTCTGGGAGACCGCGATACGAATTAATACGATACATGGTTTACAAAAAGAACATATGATTTACGAAACGAATGCTATAACTAAACAACCAACTGTGAACTCGCTCAACTTTGTTGTTGACTAGTTATTACATGCCTTGCAGGTCGTTAGGTACTCATGGAGCTTGCACAGGGAGGCGCAGTCGTTGTGGGACATGGCAGTGTGTGCCATGCTAAAAACATTAGTTTATTTCGTACTTAATACTTACGTTGGGTTTTACAATTATGCTTCCGCTAAACACTTAACTACGTTTTTGATTTGAAACACCTTTTATATTGTGTGGTTGAATTTTACATATTACTTGTTATGTTCAATATGATTGGTGGCTTGATCCTGGTCCGTCACGCCTCCAAGCGGCGATACTCCGCATGTGGATTTTGGGGGTGTGACAAGTAGGACCTCCTTCAATACCAATGGTATTGGATGGCAGGGGTCCAAACTCATTGATCCCCTCATATGTAAACTACTATTAAAACTTTAACCCGGCTATTTAGGATTGTATAGTTGCTGACTCAAACTACTTAGCCGAGGGTAACGTCACCTTCAAAAGAGGGGCCTACCACATTATGCATTAATAACTTAATTAATTATCTTTCAATAATCCAACCCTTTAGGATTGTATCCTTGCTGACTCAAACTACTGGGTTGAGGGTAACGTCACCTTCAAAAGAGGGGCCTACTACTATAACTAAGATAATCTCTTAAAAAGTGCAAAAGTGCGAAAATAATCAAAGGTTACACTAAAGGCGAGTCGGATCCAAGTGATTCATCTTGTCTATCTGTTTTTATTTTTATTTTTATTTTCAGCATTTTTAGTTAGTTTTATTTTCTTATTTAAAAACCTTTTTCTAAATTTTTGATTTGATTAGACGTTGAGGATAAACCGGTACTAAAAGCTCTTGTGTCCTTGGACGACCTCGGTATCTTACCAACGCTATACTACGCTCACAATGGGTGCACTTGCCCATATGTGTGTTTAGTGTTAGTAAAATATCATGTTTTATAAATTTAAAACTTGACTAAAGTGTAAAAAGGGCTAAAAATATACATAAAAACTATACAACGCTACACACGCATCGAGTTTTTGGAGCCGTTGCCGGGGACACAAGGATTTTATGAAAGTTAGGAATCAATGGCCTAATCATTTTCTCTTATTTTTCTGTTTTTTTAGGATTTTTTTATAAATTTTCAGTTTCTGCAGAGCTCAGCACGGGCCATGCCTGGTCGGACACGGGCCGTGCCCAGCATTGTTACTAGCAGTTTTTATTTTCCGAGTTACAGAGAGTTGAGCACGGGGCCGTGTCGAGCTCCCCAGTAATAGGGATCCGAAAAACAACTACTGTATCTTCGACCACGGGCCGTGTTCACCTGAACACGGGGCCGTGGTGAACCTTCTGACCAACGTTATTTTCTGTTTTTATTGCAGGACTTGGAACCCAGGCGCCACATCTGAACTTTCTACGTAGTGTATGAGCTCCAGTTCTAGTAGAGACATAAAAGAACCTCTAGATGAACCCGAACGCTTTCTAAGAAAAAGACTTAAAGCTAAAAACCTGTAGGATCGGTTTTGACACCGTACGATTGCGTAACGAACGTTCGACGTGCGGAATCCGTGAACGTGCGTGACCAAACACACAAGAACGTACTAATAACGTGATTCTATTGAATAAGATGACGTGTACAAAGCCGAGAATCACTTGAGAGAACTTTCTCTCTCTAGACTTTCTCTCTCTAAGATTAGATCTCCTAAACCTCCAAATGAGCAAAAGTCTTAAACTCTAACACTAACTCCTCTATTTATAGGCTAAGGGATATAAGGATTTCTCCTTATTTACAAGTTTGCCACCTTGCCCTTTTTAACTAGATATTACAATAAAATGCTAGAATTCTTCTGTTTCTGCTACGGATTAGATTGACGGAGGCGATAGACACATAATGCACTAATAGACTCCCCCTTGGATATTGCCGTAGTCAATCTCGTAGCGTCTTGTCTTTTCTCTTTCACGAACAGAAGCCCGTGGATCTGTCTTCGAGTTTCTGTTGCTCCCCTTCTTCTTAGACTCTTTTTCCTTTAGGCTCCCCCTTTCGTCAAGCTTTCGTGCTTTTGGGATCGACACCTGGATTTCCGAATACAAGCTCCTTCAGGATAGTTATCTGGCTCTTTAAATCCACGCTTCCTCTTGCGTTGAGCTCGTCTTCAGACTCCCCCTTAGACTCAGCTGTCGGGATGGTAGTCTGGCTTTCACAAGTTCACAATTTCAGGATCAATCCCTGGCTCTATTCTGCATCTGCTCAGGATTTGAAACCTGGTTAACCTGCACATCCTCTACCTCAACATAAGTTTCACAAATTTATAACACTTAGATTTAAGAAACTTACAGGTAGAAATCATTCATTCATCAAACTTTATAGTTACATTAAGTTCAAGTGAATGAGCTTGATTAACTAATCATGCAATCTTTCAAAACATTTGTATAATCATTCAAAGTTTTCAACATATTCTCCCAACCCTCTAGTTCATCAAGTTTAGCACTTGGAATTTTGAAAATCAACTCTCCAACATCAGTTGTCGAAAATCTTTTTGTATTTTTCAAAACTTTATGCTAAAACACACTAAAATATTTTTGGATTTTGAGTTTAAAGAAATGCAGTAAAGAAATATATACAAACAATATTTTTGTGAGTTTGTGTAAGAGGATCATATCAGTTTATGAGACCAATCACTAGCACCATTAAGCTTTAATCATTTTAAGTTCTAAACGATTCACATAGATTGTCAGTATACTGGTCCACTTAAATTTTCACACAAAGTTCAACTGCTTCGAGATACGAGTTTAATGTCTTAGATACTTAAACTTAATCGCGTGTCCCACCTCAGAATATACTCCCGTATCCAGATCCCAATATTCAGTCTTACAGGTGAGTATAACACAAATGATATCTGTAAGGGGAATAAATTATGAAGAATCATGAGAGCTCAGGTCAGAACTACCGTTCAGCAGAGAGATCATGACTCAACTTTTGGGTGTGTCCCCTTTAGAGGATCTTTTTTACAACAACATTGCTAAGCAATTTTATTGTCTTATCATTTATGCTGAGGGTGATGCTATGTTTCAAGCATTGCGGAAAGTATTATTCGAGGACTAGGTCAGAACTTCCATTCAGCAGAAGTCCTGGAATAATACCCCAGACATCACTGAGTATAAAGACCTAGTATATCAGAAAAAGAAATCTTTCAAACAAGATTTCGGGGGTTACCCATATATCCAAGAGATGTTACCCACGATATAAGCAAGTTTGAATTTAGGTTTATATCTCGTCACAATCTACTAAATGTGCAAAAACCTACTGGCATATCATTAGTGAGACCGTTTATCACTTTTTAACTTTCCATTTCTTTAGCATGCTGTGATCGTCTACTGATGTACTATCATTTCCTCTTTTATACACCAAAACTCATTTTTGCTATTTCAATGTTTTTGGCATTTTCAAATTTTCTAATTTTTTTAAAAATTTTTCTCCCCCTAAAATCAAAATATGTTTCAATTTTGATTTTCAAGGAAAATTTGAAAACAAACTTTGATACTCTACCTGTACAGTTTGTTTAAAAAAAATTGACAACCGATATCGAATTGCTTCAATTCGCCATCCACTTGGCATAAACAATCAGAACTCCCCCTCACAACAAACTATTTTCCCATTATGATTTCAAAACACTTAAGTTTGTTTTAATCAAAATGGTTTTTTTTTTGGAAAATTAGTTTTGTTTGTCTTTTTACAAACTCGGGGTTCTTTCACCACATTGTTCACCTTTATCCACTCATCAGAAAGATAAATCAAGTACAACTTATTGTCCTTGATTAGTCTTTTGTGATTCGAAATATCACAGTTACCAACCTGTGAATTTCTCAAGAAATATGCCGATTCCTGTTCCACACTTACCAACCTGGGAACTCCGGCAAGTCAGGTTTTTCATTTAAACAAATTGACCCAAGCCTGACCAGCCTTGGGTTTGACAATTTTTACCTCAACAGATGGCTCTTCTGGTTTTGACGAACCAGAATCATTGCCTAAACATGGCTTGTCTGAATTTGATGAGTCAGATTCATCGCCAGGAACTTTTTCTTTCTTAACACTCCATTCTGTCCTCAGATTTGTATCTGATGAATTCGTTTTGCTTGATTTGTCATTCTTTGAAGAGCAAGACGATTTATCAGAACTCTTCTCTGATTTTCTTGTTGTATTCGAGGACAAAATTTTCTCCAAGTATTCTCTTGCCTTCTTTCTCTTCTTCCTCAATCTGTCTTTCTGCCCCTGTGAAAGCTTAATTTTCTTTTCTTGAACTTTCTGTTCTTGAACTTTTGGTTCTTGAACTTTATGTTCTTTGGGCTTGACACTGACTGATTTCTTTCCCATTTTCTGAGATTCAGCCCTCGATCTTCCTTTTGATCTCATTGGGCAATCTCTGGCAATATGACCTCTGATGTGGCATTCATAGCACCTTCTTGTTTCGAATCTTTGACTTTGGCAGTTAACAGCAATGTGTCCTTGATAGCCACAAGTGTAACACACTCTGTTATCATACCTCTCACTACTTTCATACCACATACCGTCTTCATACCACACACTTAGATCAAATCATTGAGTTGCTTTGTGGTAATCATTTCTCCTCTTGTATCCTTGATTTGGCATTTGAGCACTGTGGTCAAACCTGCACCACTGGTTACCAACTATTTGTGAGTTTTGATTTTTAAATTTTTGTGGTTTTTCATAGTGATTAGATGACTGAACTGATGAGCTTTTATTTTCATTTTTAAAATTTTTCAAATTTTAACGTTTTGTTTCTGTTCTACAATCTTCTTAACAGGTTTTTGCTTTGAGCACTCACCTATTTCAGTAGACTGCAAAACAGTATTTTGAAAATTTTCTTGTAATTCTAAAAATATTTTTCTTTTCTTTTCTTTTTCTTTTTCATCATCAGCTTTGTCATCACAATCTTCAATTTTGACTTTGTCAAAATTTGTGACATTATCACTTATTGGAACAGAATTGATCGGTTTTGGACAAACATGTGATGTAGAATTCACAAAACCTTTCAATTTAATCTCAAGCTCATCAATTTTATTTCGAGCAATTTCAGCTTCATTTTCAAGTCGAATGATTTTATGAAGATGAGAATTTATTTCAATCTGTTTCTCAAGATTATTTTTAAAAATAACAGATTTTTCATCTTCTAAAACCTTCATTTGACTTTGAAAATCTTTTTCAATCTTTAATTTTTCATTTTCAAAAACATTTTCTTTTTCTTTAAAATTTTTGTTTTCTAATGACAAACTCTCAACATTCTTCAAAAGTTTGTCATTTTCAGATCTCAGTTTTTCACAATTCAAGCGCAATTCCAGAATCTGTTCATTATCAGCTTTCTTCTCGTCTTTCAAAGCTTTGTTTTCCAATGTCAAATTTTCCACATCTTTCGAGAGATTGACATTTTCTGCTTCGGATTTTTCACATTTTGAGCATACAACTTCACATTTTGAAGTTTCATCCTTCTTGGATTCTTCAATCTTTGTCGTTCCTGCAAGAAAAATTTTAACCATATCAGCAGGATTCAAATATTCATTTAAAAAACAACCTCTCTTGTGATCATATTTCATCCTTCTTCTTACATCAATACCATTTTCAATTCTTTTGATTATTTCAAGAATCACATCCAAACTTATGTATTTTGAGCTTCTTTCTAATTCCTCTATCAACTCTTTCTTTTTCTTTTCATTCTCATCATTGTGTTTTCTAAGCTCTCTGATGAAATCATAAAAACCAAATTTTGAGAACCTAGAATCCTTTTTCAATTTTCCTAAAAATTCATCCCAATCCAAAGGTAAGGCATCTGCAAACTTAGATATCTTTTTAGCATCTGATATCGTTAAGTAATACATTCCAAAACCTTTATGTAAATCATCATATCGCTTATACATATCATTAAAGTTCTCATATTTCCTACATGTAAAATGTTCAAATCTTTCAACCAAAACCTCCTTTTTCTCAAAATGAGAACCACAAGTCCAATTGTTTATTTTTTCAAGATTAGCATTTTCCTCCTCGTCAAACATTTTGATCACAATTTCTTTGTTAAGTTACTTTAATTCTATTAAATGTGTCCAACAATTTAGAATCGCACAACAATTTGATTGGACCACTTACTATGTTTGGCAGACAACAATCTTTGTATTCAAACTTGATTGGGCCATTTAATTGATGCAATTGGTTGTATCACGTGAATTACAACAGTGGCCAACAACTTCAATATGCAATTTTGATGTTATAAATTGCCGACAACTTTGATTGTTCAAATAAACTGATTGGGCCGAAAATAAGAAGTCACATGGGCTATTAACACCTATTAATTGTTTAGTTAACTTTGATTGGGCCGCTAACTATACTAATCTGATTGGACCTTTTGAACTTGGCCGACAAACTGAAATCACATGCACACTTTGACTTTATTTGTACTAAACAATAAATCACATGCTAACTGACAACATCACATGCAATTCATTGATTATCTCAAATGTATTAAATGGCCGACACTTAAATCTGATTTTGTGATTGGGTGTGTGCACTTTCAAACGAGAAGTTTCAAACATGAACTCTCAAACGGAAACCCTTTCAAACGGACAGTTTCAAACGTGAACTCTTTCAAACGGACAGTTTCAAACGTGAACTCTTTCAAATGGTACTTTCAAACAGAACACAAGTCTCAAACGTAATAGTCTTGTCTCGTTTGAAACTACACCACTTTCAAACGTAATGTCAGTTTTCAAACGTAAACCCAGACCAATTTCAAACAGAATGGTTCAGTTCAAACAAGATGACCAGCCAATTTCAAACGGTATGTCAGATTCAAACGGACTCTCGCTGTTTCAAATGAAATCGGACCTAAAAACTCGAATTTCTCCTAAACGGCTAGGAGTTTGAATCTGAAATTTGGTAGGGTTGTAAATCAGATGTTTTCGCACAACATATCAAAAAATCATGAATTTTGGACCGCAAAAACCTGTTCAATTTGACTATTTTCAGTGAAAACCGTGATAAGAATGAAAAAGATGAAGAAATCTATGAAATTCAGATCTGAAATCGATGTAATCTGGTACGAATCTATGTGTTTGATCAGTGCAATCAAGCTCCCGCTCTGATACCACTTGTAGGATCGGTTTTGACACTGTACAATTGCGTAACGAACGTTCGACGTGCAGAATCCATGAACGTGCGTGACCGAACACACAAGAACGTACTAATAACGTGATTCTATTGAATAAGATGACGTGTACAAAGCCGAGAATCACATGAGAGAACTTTCTCTCTCTAGACTTTCTCTCTCTAAGATTAGATCTCCTAAACCTCCAAATGAGCAAAAGTCTTAAACTCTAACACTAACTCCTCTATTTATAGGCTAAGGGATATAAGGATTTCTCCTTATTTACAAGTTTGCCACCTTGCCCTTTTTAACTAGATATTACAATAAAATGCTAGAATTCTTATGTTTCTGCTACGGACTAGATTGACGGAGGCGATAGACACATAATGCACTAACAAAACCAAGAGAAAGTTTCGGGGTGCCCACTTCCGATGGCGGATCAACGACCCCTCATGGATTACCTACGACCCACCGTGGGTAATCTTGGCGCCGCTATCAATGCACCGAATGTCGAGGCCAACAACTTCGAACTTCGGCCGCATTTGATACAAATGCTCCAAAACTCCGCAACCTTCCATGGGCTTGCGGATGAAGATCCCCATTTACATATCACTAACTTCTTGGAGATATGTGATACTTTTCGGATCAATGGAGCATCAAATGACACCATCCGCCTTCGAATGTTTCCATTTTCACTAAAAGACCAAGCTAAGGCTTGGCTTTATACCCTCCCAGTTGGCTCGGTAAACACATGGGATGAACTAGCCCAAAAGTTTCTATATAAGTATTTCCCTCCTGCTAAAACGGCTAAATTAATGACTGAAATTAACACATATTCACAAGAGGACGGGGAATCCGTATATGAAACTTGGGAAAGATTCAAGGAGCAACTAAGAAAGTGTCCTCATCATGGTCTTGCAGTATGGCAACAAGTATCCACTTTCTATAATGGGTTGTTGCCACACACAAGACAAACACTCGACTCTAGCTCCGAGGGACTTTTAGGTAATCGCTGCCCAAATGAAATTTATAATCAAATTGAGGAAATTGCTCAAACCAATTTTCAATGGCACACTCCCCGAGGCATGAAATCTATTGCCCCGGGCGCCCATAAGATTGATGAGAGCACTTCCTTGCAATCCCAAATCGAAGCCCATTCTTCAAGAAAAAAAAAGTTAGAAATGGAAAAAACGGCTTCGGTTATGGCTTGCGAGGGGTGTGGTGGGCCACATGAAAATTGGAGTTGTATGAAAGAAATGGATAATCAAACAGAATCGGAAAACTACATTGATAATAGACCTAGGCCGTCTGGTCCCCCAACGAGTCCCTACAACCAAGGATGGCGTAACCACCCTAACCTTGGTTGGAGAGAACTCGACAATAGTAGTAACCAACAAAATCTAAACCAACGAACAAACTTTCAACAACCAAGAAACGAGTCACAAAACTTCTCTCAACAACAAGGGGGGCGAGAAAGGCTTGAAGATACCATATCTCGCCTCATCTCCGACACCGAAAGGAAAAACTCGGATCGATTCCAACAACTGGAATCGAATTTTAGAAATCAACAAGCTAGTATTCAAAACATTGAAAAACAAATAAATCAACTAGCTCAAAATATCTCCGAGAGACCACAAGGCGCGTTACCAAGCAATACCGAAACCAACCCAAAGGCGCAAGTACATCTCATCACATTGAGAAACCGTACCATGGGTCCCGAGGAGGGTCCATTACCTCTAGCTGAAAAGAGCCGATCTAGCCAAACCACAACTCCACCAACACCCCAACAAGAGACGGCTCCTACACCAAATCAAGAGCCCCCCAAGAATCCTCCGGTTCCGTACCCCGGTCGGTTAATTCGCCAAAAGATCGATGAGCAATTCACAAAGTTCATAAATTTACTAAAACAATTGCATGTTAATATTCCATTTGTTGAAGTCCTAACCCAAATGCCTAAATATTCAAAATTTATGAGGGACTTCCTCACTCACAAAAGGAAAATTGAATCATTGCAATTAGTTAATTTAAGTGAAGAATGCTCCGCCATGCTACTCAACAAACTCCCGCAAAAGAAGATCGATCCCGGAAGCTTCACCATCCCTTGTTCGATTGGGGAGTCACCCATACGCAATGCACTAGCCGATCTTGGGGCTAGCATCAACCTCATGCCTGCATCAACGTTTGACCGACTCGGCCTAGGAAAAACAAGCCCTACAAAAATGAGCATACAACTCACCGATAGGTCTGTTAAATATCCACAAGGTGTCGCCGAAAATATATTGGTTAAAGTCGGAGAATTTTTCTTCCCGGCCGACTTTGTGATATTGGATATGGAGGAAGATACCGAAGTACCACTCATCTTAGGAGGACCATTCCTAGCTACGGCCCACGCAGTGGTAGATATGAATGGTGGAACACTAACATTAAGGGTTGGGGACAAGGAAATGAAGTTCGAAGTTGGTAAGAGAGTAGAAGACGATGACCCGGTCAATTACATGAAAGTCATAGACTCAAGTTTGGATGATGCTCCCCGACGGTGCAACATGGGATGCAAAACATCCCACTTGGGTAACATATGACTGGCTTTAGGTCTAGCTAAGGACCCTTATAAACGTGGCGCACCACGGAGGCATTCCGCGGAACTATCCTTAGTTTAGTTTAGATTAATTTCTTTTTATGTTTTCTAGTTTAGTTTTAATTTTCAGAAATAAAACACACTCGAGATGGTGAAGGATACCAAGGGAAACTTGAACCAACGCCCCATGCACAAAAACAGAGCCTCCCACAAATTTTTCTTCATTACAGCAAGTTCGGCACGGGCCGTGTCCAGCCAACCCGGCCCCGTGCTGAACCATCTGCAGAGGATAGCCCAGTTCAGGTAACTGGACACGGGGCGTGTTCGCTGAACGCGCCCCCGTGCCCAGGCTTCTGTTTCTTTTTAATAATTTTTGTTACTGGCAACCTGAACGCGGGACCGTGCCCGGACACCACGGGACCGTGTCCAGATGCCCAGTAACATAAAAATTTGTTTTTAAACACACTTTTACACATTCAATCAACTTAAAAACTTATTTTTGGGACACATTGAGGACAATGTGTAATTTAAGTGGGGGGGGGGGGATGCTAAAACCTTGAATTTTGCAAGTCCTAATTACAAGCCTTACACAAAACTCTATTGGAACCGCTTAACAACCCAATTTTTTTCAAAATCTTTTCATTTTTTTTACTTGTCTTGGTTTAATTTGGGAATTACAAGTTCTAGAAAGGTTATATTTTTACAAATTTACAACCGATAGCGTCGTGATAAAAAGAACCAACATAAGAAAATTATGAAACGGCATGCCAAATCTAGTTAAAATTTGATTATATATACTTGATCACATAAAAACCCATTCCCACAAAAAGTGAGTTTTGAGCCTTTATTGAGCATATAAATACACATCTTCAAACTAAATGCTCATTTTTCGTTTCTTGTATGAATAGCCGCTTGGTTCTTACAACTCTAGAACTTGCCACGACGATACATTCCCGGTCCTTACCAACTTAAACCCAAGTAAGTAAATGATGGAGGCATTAGGACTAACCCTTTTTCTTTCAACACCATTATTTTCCTTTTTTTTACCACCTACCCAAAATCCCTCTAGTTAACCCCTTTGAGCCTAAACCTTTTCATTTCTTAACCCAAAACAAAACACCCTTTTTATCCACCAAAACCCTTTTTCATTTTAAACCCTTTATTTTAGTAACAAAGCTCGGTTTTCTTGTGACTTCCTTATAAAAAAAAAATCATAAAGAATAAAAGAAAAATGAAGTTAGCAATAAACAAACAAAGCTCATCAAAAGAAGGCTTGTTTGAATAATGCTTCATTTGAATAAAAAGTCACAAAAACAAAATGTATTACAAAAACCGACGCTTTTTACGCCTCTCGCCCTTTTCTACTAACCACTAACCCAACCACCTACCTTTAACCCAAGCCTAACCCTTCCCCCAAAAGTCCTCTTGATATTTACAAAGGTTTATAGTTAAAAAGGAGGAGGATTGATTGCTTGGCAAGCTTATGGTAGGAGTAAGTTCCATGCCGCTCTCGAGTGCTTCACAAAAATACACCTTCAGCCGAGTCTTGAGTGATCCCCCATGAGGTATGTGAACTTGTATATAAATGGAATTTTAAAAAAGGCATGTTATGCCCTTGTAAGTAATTTATCTTATGTAATATTCTAAATAAATCATGATGAATAGGACTGTAAATAAAATAAAAATAAAACCTAATAAATAATCTTGGAATCCCGACACTCTATGACAAGCCCAAAAACCATCTCCTCTACCCATTCCATTTGGGAGTGTAAGCCACATTGTAAAGAGTTTTGCTTGAGGACAAGCAAAGATTCAAGCGTGGGGGTATTTGATGTGTGCAAAATGCAACATATAAATTACATCAAATGAGGCATAAAACTAACCCTTTTTTAGTACTAATGTTGGAAAAAGTGTGTTTTTGTCTTCCTTTTGTATTTTACGGATTAAATGAGCTCAAATGAACAAAAGAAGCAAAAATGCAGCCAAATCTAACAATAATACAAGAAAAGGAATAACTGTGGCATGCCCAACCCCTGGACAATATCTCCCCAAGCAAAAACAAGAGAACAAAAGGCTGAACACGCCCCGTGCTCAGTGAGCACGGGGGCGTGCCCAAGTGTCTGCTGAAAAGACAAAGTTGTAGAAGCTTCTATCACCCACCACGGGGGCGTGCCCAGCGGACACGGGGCCGTGGTCAACGCAAAGATTCGCAGAATCTAGGCAAATCTTGATAGTACAGATACGCTTCTGCACGCGGGGTCGTGCCCAGCGGACATGGGGGCGTGGTCAACTAACGCAGACAAACTGCATTTAATGAAGAAAGAGAAGATGGGTGAACACGGGGCCGTGCCCAATGGACATGAGGCCGTGTCCGGGCTTCTGTGCAGGCTATAAATAGGGGTGCTTGGCTCACTTGCAAACCATCCCTTGGCAAACCACCTCTCTCACACTACACCCACCCACCACCACCACCACCATCACAACTCACATCCACTACCATCATCCATCATAGAGTGTGTGTAGTAGTCTCGGGATCCAAGATTGATCGTAAGAGTTCTTGACAATCAAAGGCCATAATTGCCTAAGTCTCTTACATCACTTGGTGAAGACAAGTGTTTAGTGCAATACTTTTTATTTTTAATCTTTTCGGACTTTTTATTTGGTTCTGTATTAATGACTTTAATAACTAGTTTCTTATGTTGAAGGTGAATCTTCCTTATCATTTGTCCGTGGTGTCTTGGCGTTATTTTACTGTCTATATAAAATAAAAGATTTTCACCATCCATATCTCCACGGTCTATATGGAGATATGCTGGCTACCTGGTCGGGGGTTAAGGGAATGGTTTGGTAAGAGTCTTGCCTTGTTCAGTGTATAGATCCTGTAAGGACCTGGGTCAAGTTTAGTAGGACCTCCTTCAATACCCACTGGTATTGGATGGCAGGGGTCCGAACTCATTGATCCCCTCATATGTAAACTACTATTAAAACTTTAACCTGGCTATTTAGGATTGTATAGCCGTTGACTCAAACTACTTAGCCGAGGGTAACGTCACCTTCAAAAGAGGGGCCTACCACATTATGCATTAATAACTTAATTAATTATCTTTCAATAATGCAACCCTTTAGGATTGTATCCTTGCTGACTCAAACTACTGGGTTGAGGGTAACGTCACCTTCAAAAGAGGGGCCTACTACTATAACTAAGATAATCTCTTAAAAAGTGCAAAAGTGCGAAAATAATCAAAGGTTACACTAAAGGCGAGTCGGATCTAAGTGATTCATCTTGTCTATCTGTTTTTATTTTTATTTTCAGCATTTTTAGTTAGTTTTATTTTCTTGTTTAAATACCTTTTTCTAAATTTTTTATTTGATTAGACGTTGAGGATAAACCGGTGCTAAAAGCTCTTGTGTCCTTGGACGACCTCGGTATCTTACCAACGCTATACTACGCTCACGATGGGTGCACTTGCCCATATGTGTGTTTAGTGTTAGTAAAATATCGTGTTTTATAAATTTAAAACTTGACTAAAGTGTAAAAAGGGCTAAAAATATACATAAAAACTATACGGCGCTACACACGCATCGAGTTTTTGGAGCCGTTGCCGGGGACACAAGGATTTTAAGAAAGTTAGGAATCAACGACCTACTCATTTTCTCTTATTTTTCTTTTTTTTTTAGGATTTTTTTATAAATTTTCAGTTTCTGCAGAGCTCAGCACGGAACATGCCTGGTCGGACACGGGCCGTGCCCAACATTGTTACTGGCAGTTTTATTTTCCGAGTTACAGAGAGTTGAGCAATGGGGCCATGTCGGTGCAGCACAGGGCCGTGTCGAGCTCCCCAGTAATAGGGATCCGGAAAACAACTACTGTATCTTCGACCACGGGCCATGTTCACCTGAACACGGGGCCGTGGTGAACCTTCTGACCAACGTTCTTTTCTGTTTTTATTGTAGGACTTGGAACCCAGGCGCCACATCTGAACTTTCTACATAGTGTATGAGCTCCAGTTCTAGTAGACACATAAAAGAACCTCTAGATGAACCCGAACGCTTTCTAAGAAAAAGGATTAAAGCTAAAAACCAAGAGAAAGTTTCGGGGGACCCACTTCCGATGGCGGATCAATGACCCCTCATGGATTACCTACGACCCACCGTGGGTAATCTTGGCGCCGCTATCAATGCACCGAGTGTCGAGGCCAACAACTTCGAACTTCGGCCGCATTTGATACAAATGCTCCAAAACTCCGCAACCTTCCATGGGCTTGCGGACGAATATCCCCATTTACATATCACTAACTTCTTGGAGATATGTGATACTTTTCGGATCAATGGAGCATCAAATGACGCCATCCGCCTTCGAATGTTTCCATTTTCACTAAAAGACCGAGCTAAAGCTTGGCTTAATACCCTCCTAGTTGTCTCGGTAAACACCTGGGATGAACTAGCCCAAAAGTTTCTATATAAGTATTTCCCTTCTACTAAAACGGCTAAATTAATGACTGAAATTAACACATATTAACAAGATGACGGGGAATCCTTATATGAAACTTGGGAAAGATTCAAGGAGCTACTAAGAAAGTGTCCTCATCATGGTCTTGCAGTATGGTAACAAGTATCCACTTTCTATAATGGGTTGTTGCCACACACAAGACAAACACTCGACTCTAGCTCCGAGGGACTTTTAGGTAATCGCTGCCCAAATGAAATTTATAATCAAATTGAGGAAATTGCTCAAACCAATTTTCAATGGCACACTCCCCGAGGCACGAAATCTATTGCCCCGGGTGCCCATAAGGTTGATGAGAGCACTTCCTTGCAAGCCCAAATCGAAGCCCTTTCTTCAAGAATCAAAAACTTAGAAATGGCAAAAACGGCTTCGGTTATGGCTTGCGAGGGGTGTGGTGGGCCACATGAAAATTGGAGTTGTATGAAAGAAATGGATAAACAAACAGAATAAGTAAACTACATTGATAATAGACCTAGGCCGTCTGGTCCCCCAACGGGTACCAACAACCAAGGATGGCGTAACCACCCTAACCTTGGTTGGAGTGAACCCGGCAATAGTAGTAACCAACAAAATCTAAACCAACGAACAAACTTTCAACAACCAAGAAATGAGTCACAAAATTTCTCTCAACAACAAGGGGACGAGAAAGGCTTGAAGATACAATATCTCGTCTCATCTCCGACACCGAAAGGAAAAAGTCGGATCGATTCTAACAACTGGAATCGAATTTTAGAAATCAACAAGCTAGTATTCAAAACATTGAAAAACAAATAAATCAACTAGCTCAAAATATCTTCGAGAGACCACAAGGCGCGTTACCAAGCAACACCGAAACCAACCCAAAGGCGCAAGTACATCTCATCACATTGAGAAACCGTACCGTGGGTCCCGAGGAGGCTCCATTACCTCTAGCTGAAAAGAGCCGATCTAGCCAAACCACAACTCCACCAACACCCCAATAAGAGACGGCTCCTACACGAAATCAAGAGCCCCCCCAAGAATCCTCTGGTTCCGTACCCTGGTCGGTTAATTCGCCAAAAAACCGATGAGCAACTCACAAAGTTCATAAATTTACTAAAACAATTGCATGTTAATATTCCATTTGTTGAAGTCCTAACCCAAATGCCTAAATATTCAAAATTTATGAGGGACTTCCTTACTCACAAAAGGAAAATTGAATCATTGCAATTAGTTAATTTAAGTGAAGAATGCTCCGCCTTGCTACTCAACAAACTCCCGCAAAGGAAGATCGATCCCGGAAGCTTCACCATCCCTTGTTCGATTGGGGAGTCACCCATACGCAATGCACTAGCCGATCTTGGGGCTAGCATCAACCTCATGCCCGCATCAATGTTCGACCGACTCGGCCTAGGAAAAACAAGCCCTACAAAAATGAGCATACAACTCGCCGATAGGTCCGTTAAATATCAACAAGGTGTCGCCGAAAATCTATTGGTTAAAGTCGGAGAATTTGTCTTCCTGGCCGACTTTGTCATATTAGATATGGAGGAATATACCGAAGTACCACTCATCTTAGGAAGGACATTCCTAGCTACGGCCCACGCAGTGGTAGACATGAATGGTGGAACACTAACATTAAGGGTTGGGGACAAGGAAATGACGTTTGGAGTTGGTAAGAGAGTAGAAGACGATGACCCGGTCAATTACATGAAAGTCATAGACTCAAGTTTGGATGATGCTCTCCGACGGTGCAACATGGGATGCAAAACATCCCACTTGGGTAACATGGCTTTGGGTCTAGCTAAGGACCGTTATAAACGTGGCGAACCATGGAGGCATTCCGCGGAACTATCCTTAGTTTAGTTTAGATTAATTTCTTTTTATGTTTTCTAGTTTAGTTTAAATTTTCAGAAATAAAACACACTCGGGATGGTGAAGGATACCAAGAGAAACTTGAACGAACGCCCCATGCACAAAAACAGAGCTTCCCGCAAATTTTTCTTCGTTACAGCAAGTTCGGCACGGGCCGTGTCCAGCCAATCCGGCCTCGTGCTGAACCATCTGCAGAGGATAGCCCAGTTCATGTAACTGGACACGGGGCGTGTTCGCTGAACACGCCCTCGTGCCCAGGCTTCTGTTTCTTTTTAATAATTTTTGTTACTGGCAACCTGAACACGGGGCCGTGCCCGGACACCACGGGCCCGTGTCCAGATGCCCAGTAACATAAAAATTTGTTTTTAAACACACTTTTACACATTCAATCAACCTAAAAACTTATTTTTGAGACACATTGAGGACAATGTGTAATTTAAGTGTGGGGGGGGGGGGGGGATGCTAAAACCTTGAATTTTGCAAGTCCTAATTACAAGCCTTACACAAAACTCTATTGGAACCGCTTAACACCCCAATTTTTTTCAAAATCTTTTCATTTTTTTTACTTGTCTTGGTTTAATTTGGGAATTACAAATTCTAGAAAGGTTATATTTTTACAAATTTACAACCGATAGCGTCGTGATATAAAGAACCAACATAAGAAAATTATGAAACGGCATGCCAAATCTAGTTAAAATTTGATTATATATACTTGATCACATAAAAACCCATTCCCACAAAAAGTGAGTTTTGAGCCTTTATTGAGCATATAAATACACATCTTCAAACTAAATGCTCATTTTTCGTTTCTTGTGTGAATAGCCGCTTGGTTCTTACAACTCTAGAACTTGCCACGACGATACATTCCCGGTCCTTACCAACTTAAACCCAAGTAAGTAAATGATGGAGGCATTAGGACTAACTCTTTTTCTTTCAACACCATTATTTTCCTTTTTTTTACCACCTACCCAAAATCCCCCTAGTTAACCCCTTTGAGCCTAAACCTTTTCATTTCTTAACCCAAAACAAAACACCCTTTTTATCCACCAAAACCCTTTTTCATTTTAAACCCTTTATTTTAGTAACAAAGCTCGGTTTTCTTGTGACTTCCTTATCAAAAAAAAAAAAAATCATAAAGAAGAAAAGAAAAATGAAGTTAGCAATAAACAAACAAAGCTCATCAAAAGAAGGCTTGTTTGAATAATGCTTCATTTTAATAAAAAGTCACAAAAACAAAATGTATTACGAAAACCGACTCTTTTTACGCCTCTCTCCCTTTTCTACTAACCACTAACCCAACCACCTACCTTTAACCCAAGCCTAACCCTTCCCCCAAAAGTCCTCTTGATATTTACAAAGGTTTATAGTTAAAAAGGAGGAGGATTGATTGCTTGGCAAGCTTATGGTAGGAGTAAGTTCCATGCCACTCTCGAGTGCTTCACAAAAATACACCTTCAGCCGAGTCTTGAGTGATCCCCCGTGAGGTATGTGAACTTGTATATAAATGGAATTTTAAAAAAGGCATGTTATGCCCTTGTAAGTAATTTATCTTATGTAATATTCTAAATAAATCATGATGAATAGGACTGTAAATAAAATAAAAATAAAACCTAATAAAGAATCTTGGAATCCCGACACTCTATGACAAGCCCAAAAACCGTCTCCTCTACCCATTCCATTTGGGAGTGTAAGCCACATTGTAAAGAGTTTTGCTTGAGGACAAGCAAAGATTCAAGCGTGGGGGTATTTGATGTGTGCAAAATGCAACATATAAATTACATCAAATGAGGCATAAAACTAACCCTTTTTTAGTACTAATGTTGGAAAAAGTGTGTTTTTGTCTTCCTTTTGTATTTTACGGATTAAATGAGCTCAAATGAACAAAAGAAGCAAAAATGCAGCCAAATCTAACAATAATACAAGAAAAGGAATAACTGTGGCATGCCCAACCCCTGGACAATATCTCCCCAAGCAAAAACAAGAGAACAAAAGGCTGAATACGCCCCGTGCTCAGTGAGCACGGGGGCGTGCCCAAGTGTCTGCAGAAAAGACAAAGTTGTAGAAGCTTCTATCACCCACCACGGGGGCGTGCCCAGCGGACACGGGGCCGTGGTCAACGCAAAGATTCGCAGAATCTAGGCAAATCTTGATAGTACAGATACGCTTCTGCATACGGGGTCGTGCCCAGCGGACATGGGGGCGTGGTCAACTAACGCAGACAAACTGCAATTTATGAAGAAAGGGAAGATGGGAGAACATGGGGCCGTGCCCAATGGACACGAGGCCGTGTCCGGGCTTCTGTGCAGGCTATAAATAGGGGTGCTTGGCTCACTCGCAAACCATCCCTTGGCAAACCACTTCTCTCACACTACACCCACCCACCACCACCATCACAACTCACATCCACCACCATCATCCATCATAGAGTGTGTGTAGTAGTCTCGGGATCCAAGATTGATCGTAAGAGTTCTTGACAATCAAAGGCCATATTTGCCTAAGTCTCTTACATCACTTGGTGAAGACAAGTGTTTAGTGTAATACTTTTTATTTTTAATCTTTTCGGACTTTTTATTTGGTTATGTATTAATGACTTTAATAACTAGTTTCTTATGTTGAAGGTGAATCTTCCTTATCATTTGTCCGTGGTGTCTTGGCGTAATTTTACTGTCTATATAAAATAAAAGATTTTCACCATTCATATCTCCACGGTCTATATGGAGATATGCTGGCTACCTGGTCGGGGGTTATGGGAATGGTTTGTTAAGAGTCTTGCCTTGTTCAGTGTATAGATCCTGTAAGGACCTGGGTCAAGTTTAGTAGGACCTCCTTCAATACTCACTGGTATTGGATGGCAGGGGTCCGAACTCATTGATCCCCTCATATGTAAACTACTATTAAAACTTTAACCTGGCTATTTAGGATTGTATAGCTGTTGACTCAAACTACTTAGCCGAGGGTAACGTCACCATCAAAAGAGGGGCCTACCACATTATGCATTAATAACTTAATTAATTATCTTTCAATAATCCAACCCTTTAGGATTGTATCCTTGCTGACTCAAACTACTGGGTTGAGGGTAACGTCACCTTCAAAAGAGGGGCCTACTACTATAACTAAGATAATCTCTTAAAAAGTGCAAAAGTGCGAAAATAATCAAAGGGTACACTAAAGGCGAGTCGGATCCAAGTGATTCATCTTGACTATCTGTTTTTATTTTTATTTTTATTTTCAGCATTTTTAGTTAGTTTTATTTTCTTGTTTAAATACTTTTTTCTAAATTTTTGATTTGATTAGACGTTGAGGATAAACCGGTGCTAAAATCTCTTGTGTCCTTGGACGACCTCAGTATCTTACCAATGCTATACTACACTCACGATGGGTGCACTTGCCCATATGTTTGTTTAGTGTTAGTAAAATATCGTGTTTTATAAATTCAAAACTTGATTAAAGTGTAAAAAGGGCTAAAAATATACATAAAATTATATCACGCTACACACACATCAAGTTTACATGGACTTGATGAATAGGGTCTGTAAACCTTATTTGGACAAGTTCATCATTGTTTTCATTGTTGACATCCTGATCTATTCTAAGACACGAGCTGATCATGAACAACATCTCCGTCTTACTATGGAACTCCTAAAGAAAGAACAGCTTTTCGCCAAATTCACCAAGTGCGAATTCTGGCTTAAGGAAGTTCAATTTTTGGGGCACATCGTTAACGAACAAGGTATTCATGTAGATCCCGCCAAAATCAGTGCGATTAAGGATTGGGATACACCTACTACCCCTACCGAGGTTCGTTCATTTCTTGGTCTAGCGGGTTATTACCGCCGTTTCATTGAAAACTTCTCCAAGATCGCAATTCCTCTCACTACTTTAACTCAGAAGAATAAACCTTTTGAATGGGGATCCAAACAGGAAGAAGCATTTCAGACCTTGAAACGGAAACTCTGCGATGCACCTATTCTATCTTTACCTGAGGGCAATGACGATTTTGTCGTATACTGTGATGCATCCAATTTAGGCCTTGGCTGCGTTCTTATGGAAAGAAACAAAGTCATAGCTTATGCATCAAGACAGCTGAAGGTACACAAGAAAAACTACACAACTCATGATCTTGAGTTAGGTGCAGTAGTCTTTGCTCTCAAAATCTGGAGACACTACCTGTACGGTACGAAATGTGTTGTTTTTACTGATCGCAAGAGTCTCCAGCATATTTTCAATCAGAAAGAATTAAACATGAGGCAATGACATTGGGTTGAACTTCTGAACGACTACGATTGCGAAATTCGCTACCATCCTGGTAAGGCGAATGTCGTGGCTGATGCATTAAATCATAAGGAACGTGTCAAGCTTCACTGTGTTCAGGTTCGATCTGATATTCAAACCCGCATTTCTCAGGCTCAACATACTTGTGTTACACAAGGCTTGATGGGTAAAGAATCACCCTATCATCTTAAACCTGAGCTTGAACTGAAAGACTTTGGGCTATTTTATTTCATGGGCCGTTTGTGGGTCCCAAGTCAAGACAATCTTCGCACCTTGCTAATGGATGAAGCTCATAAGTCTCGTTATTCATTTCATCCTGGTGCAGATAAAATGTATAAGGATCTTTGAACCCAGTATTGGTGGCCGGGTATGAAGAAAGACATTGCCTTATATGTTTCCAAATGCCTTACATGTCATAAGGTTAAGGCAGAACCTCAACATCCCTCTGGATTATTGGAGCAAACAGAGATACTGGTTTGGAAATGGGAAAACATTGCTATGGATCTCATTACCAAGCTGCCACACACTAAAAGAGGTCATGACGCCATTTGAGTAGTTGTTGATCGTCTTACAAAGTCAGCACATTTCTTGCCGATCCATGAGGATCTATCTGCTGACAAACTTGCCAAAATCTATGTGGATGAGATTGTATCCCGGCATGGTGTTCCTTTGAACATTATATCTGACAGAGATGCTCGATTCTCGTCTCATTTTTGGAGAACCATGCAATCTGCCATGGGAACCCAACTTAATTTGAGCACAGCGTATCATCCGCAAACAGATGGTCAATCTGAGAGAACAATCCAGACACTGGAGGATATGCTTAGAGCATGTGTGATCGATTTTGGTGGTAGTTGGGATTCGCATCTACCATTGATCGAATTCTCTTACAACAATAGTTATCACTATAGCATCAACATGGCTCCTTTCGAAGCTTTATACGGTCGAAAATGTCGTTCACCGGTCTACTGGAATGAGATAGGTGAAGCTCAGCTTACTGGACCTGAACTCATTCTAGAGACTACAGATAAGGTCAAGAAGATTCGCGATAACCTACAGACAGCTAGAAGCCGTCAAAAGAGTTACGCGGATCGACGACGCAAGCCCTTAGAATTTCAAGTTGGTGATTACGTCCTACTCAAGGTATCCCCTTGGAAAGGAGTGATCCGATTTTGAAAGAAAGGAAAACTTGCACTACGCTATGTTGGACCATTCAAGATCGTTGAAAAAATTGGAAAAGTAGCCTACAAACTTCAGCTACCTCCTTAACTTGGAAATGTTCATCCAACTTTCCACGCGTCCAATCTCAAAAAGTGTTTAGCTGATGAGAACCTCCACATACCACTTGATGAAATTCGTGTTAATGACACGATGCACTTTGTTGAGAAACCTGTGGAAATCATGGACCGTGAAGTCAAAAAGCTCAAACGCAAGCGCATACCTATTGTCAAAGTTTGCTGGGAATCTAAACGTGGCCCAGAATTTAATTGGGAATGTGAAGATCAAATGAAAGCGAAATATCCACATCTATTCTCACAAGTTTCCTCTAAATAAATTTCGGGACGAAATTTCCTAAAGTAGGGGAGACTGTGACATCTGTTGTAACACCTGTGTCATTTCAACCATCAAACAAATGCCAAACCAATGAAATATTGTATTTCATACTTTGGACTTGTATAAATATGTGTATCTTTTGCACATATCAACTCATGTTCGATTTCAAGCTCTAAATCGCTTTCTGGAAGGTTATACGCGCACTGATGTGTAGATATAACCAGTTTAATCCAACGAACACTCCGGAATAGTGAAATAGGCTTAACATACCTTAAATAACCTTTACATAACTTAGATATAAGTTTTGGAAGGTTTGGTGTGGTGAAATCAAAGTTTAATCGCTTACAGGGACTAAAGTTGACAAACTGCGAAAGTATGCCAATTTGAACTGTAACAGACCTTCCGGGACATGACCATAAGTTAAACATACCATAAATATCCTTTACATAGCTTAGAAATAGGCTTTGAGGTGTTCGGTATGCTAAAATAAACTTTTGTGTCATTCAGGGACTAAAAGCGTCAAAAAGTGCACAAGTTTGCATTTTTACGCGTAACTTACGTTCTGAATACATCCGGACATCCAAAAATTTATGTAAGCACTAAAATATTTTATTTTAGTGTTCGGCATAAGAAAAATCCATTCGTTTCGTCATTGGATCGTTTTTCGCGCTTATGCGCATTCCGTCGTAATTAAGCGAACATCGCGTTCGTACGGCTAAACGAACTGACATCCGAGATATTTTTGAACATATTTTAAGTTCCCTATACTTTAACTTCATTTTAGAGCTTTGAAATGGGGTTAACGGGCCTTAAACGTGTCGAAAATGGGCTGATTTCACTGCAGGGACCAAAACTGTAAATCTGCCAAAGTTGTTAGCTTACGGACCTCAACATTGGCAGCTTTGAGGTCCGTAAGGCAACCTGCAGAACAGATCAGACTTAACAGTCAGCAATTTCCAGCTGTTTTAAACACAACCACACACTCACCACTTGACATTTCAGCTGATAAGCACCATTTTTAGCCACCACAACTTTGCAACACTTGTACGGTTACGATTAAGGCACGTTTTCCATGAAACGATCCTAACGGTTACCCGAAAACTATATATACCCCATGCCTTTCATTGTTTTAAAGCACTAGAATTCTGATTTGAGAGCTCTAAGTTGAAACCATTGTTTCATACCTGAGTTCTTGGATCGGGATTAGCATTCGGGGACCCTTCGTAAGTATTCTTTCGTTCTTTTCCTTATTTTATTGCTTTTCGAGTCAGAAAGTCAAACTTTGTTTGACTTTCAGCGTTGACCAGTAATGGTCAATGTGAAGTTCGTTTGAACTTCGCAACGTGAGTGTAATCACGTTGGTCATAGTCCCTTGGGACTATGCCTACTGATTACCACGTTGTCTAGGGTCGTAGGGTAGGCGATCTAATAAATCGCCTATACCTTCGAACCCGACCCATTTGGTCGATCATTAGGATCCGACCAAACACATTAGGTGACCATAGTAGGTAGGGAATAACCTTCCGAGGTTATACCCTATGGTCACATCGTTTAAGTAGTTGTATGATAGGTAGTTTATATGCCTTAGGTAAATTACCAGAATACCCTTTTCATGTATAATTGGTAATTAAGCATATGTAACCTAAACCTTTGTCACATAACTGATTATGTAACATGGTTAGGCATATAACACTTGTCATAGGACTAGTTAGGCGGTCCGAACGCGTTTCACGCGAACGACGCGTTAAAGTAGCATAAGCTACCTAAACGGGTCGTAATGGGTCGAAAGCACTTAGGTTAAGTTTCATTTAGTATGTAGGCTTTGTTAAACCAAAAGACACGAGTCTCTACACTCGTTTGGTTTACAAACCCTAATGCTACCCAATCTTCCGATCTAGGTCCGGTTTATTAATGTAGTTACCTATATTAGGTGCCGTTTGATATCCGCGATCTCTAGCATTGTTTGGTTGTTACTCAAGGACTTCTGAGCAATCTCAAGTGAGTACATAGACCCCTCTTTTACTGTTTTCCAAACTGTTTTGGGGTGGAACACATGTGCCTACTTGTTACTTTCATGCTTTCCTGTTTTCACATCATATACCTGCTATGTTCGTTAGTACATTATAGTACATGATTTCATTACATTTCATGCTAGGTGTGCCCATTGTGTGCATTACTTAGTACATCGTTCTACATTACATTTCATACTACGTATGTCCATTTTGTGCGTACTTAGTACATTGTTTTACATTGCTTTTCTGTTGCATATGCTTATCCAGCATATGAACACATTATACTACATATTGAACCGTTGTAAACATTTGACTATGTGAACCGTTGTAATCATTTTACTATGTGAACCGTTTGTATCTGTGAACCGTTTGTATCTGTGAACCGTTTGTATCTGTGAACCGTTTGTATCTGTGAACCGTTTGAACCGTCTTTGACCATACATAAACATTTCTACAACTGTTAAACATTACTTTGGTGTTTTGGTTTGATTTAAGTGATTAAGTAACGATGCGTGTGTAATATGATACAAGCATGGTGGATACGCCGCTGGTACTTCCTATATATAAGTGTTTGTATGGTATTACATATTGTAGCGTTATTTGAATCATTTCAGTTTGGTACATATAACATTTTATACAAATAACATACTTTTCACAAGACATTGTTTTACAAACAACTTATCTTATACAAACTCATTTACATGGTTATTCATTTAACCATACATTATTCTTTTATCTATACATATCATCTGGACTTATTGATTTTCAAACGATTTACAAGACAAAGCAAATTACAAGGTTCATGACTAAACATTTTCTCAAACATAAGTCATGAAACCTATTTTCACAAAACCTATGTATCTCACAGGCATTTTTATGCTGACGTACCTATTTTCACATGTGTTTTTCAGGAGCTGTTGCATAAGATGATCAAGATACACATAGGCAGACTTGGGCTTTAGTGACAATAAAAGATGCAAGACTAGTTAATTATGTTGTATTTCTTTGTTTGTTAAGACATTGTAACACTTTTTATCAATAAAACGAAACTTCAATTGCCATGGATTTGAAACGATTAATTCTGTTACAACACTCCCCGACGTTTCCGCCACGTTTTGTATGTTCTACGTGGTCGGGGTGTGACAGAAAAGATGGTATCAGAGCCAATGGTTATAGGGAATTAGGTTATTAGTAATGCTTTGACCTAGTCTATAACTTTCTTAGGACCCTAACGCGAGTTTACTTAAGTTTAGTCATAAAACAATACCGTCACCTATCCTTAGGCGACTACCACAACAAGAACATAAATTTCAAAACCGCTTTGAAAACTAATCATCTGTTCTAGGATGATTTATTACAAGGTTTTGAACTCTCTATTGTAAGGTTTTGAACCCTCTGTTATATGGTTTTGAACCCCTTTGATTTTTCAAAATCTCGTCAAGGTTTTGGGTTTTAAATAATGTGGACACGTGCAAACTGGAAGGGTGAATGCCTGTATTCTGGGTTTTCTGTCTAGGCAAGCACTTCGTATACATCTCATCAGACGCGAGACCAGTTGTGCTTACCTGGGAATTCTTGGGATGAGTGTTCACTTATAGGCGAGCATGTCTTCGCGATACATTATTTTTGACCTATCTACTTTGATTAGTCACTGTGTCGTTTGTTTACCTTGTGGTAACAAACAAATGACCACTATCCTTGCTTTCATCAGATTTGTTTCATCTCGTTCTTTTCGTCTAAATCTCTCACTCGTTTCTTTTCATGTTTCCTCTTTTAGAATGCCTCCTCAACGCGAGAACCAGATAGCAACTGCCGAACTGGCAGAAATCATTGCGCAGCAAATGGCTGCTCAATTCCCAAACCTCTTTGCTCAATGGAATCAAGCCAACAACAACAACAATGGTGTATGCAATTTCAAGAGTTTTAACTCGGCGAAACCACTCAAGTTTAGTGGTTTTGAGGGAGCGACTGGGCTTCTTCAATGGTTCGAGAGCATTGAGAATACTTTCCGCCATGTGCAGTGTCCTGACAATCGCAAGGTCGAGTTTGCTTCGAGTGTGTTCCAGAAAAGAGCCCTTACGTGGTGGAACGGGGTTATGAGAGATCGTGGTGCAGAAGTTGCTCTAGCACAGACATGGGCTGAACTTAGGGCCCTTATGATGAAGGAATTCTGTCCTCGACACGAGATCAGGGCTTTGGAAAGGGAATTCGACAATCTTGAGCAAGACAGCGGTGAGCATAGAGCCTACACGGACCGTTACGAGGAGTTGAGTCTGTTATACCCAAACATGGTCACGCCTTTGGATAAGGCAATCGAAAAGTACATTGATGGCCTCCCTGACTCAATACAAGACATTTTGACTGGTAGCAACCCTACTACAGTTAGACAGGCCATTGAGCTATCTGCAACCTTGACTGAATCAAAGATCAGGAAAGGTAAACTTTTCCGAAAAGGTGACAAGAAGCCGGTCGAAGAATCGAAACCAATCGAGGAATCAAAGATCATGGATGAACAGACTGGATCCCCTAAGAGGTCAAAGAAGCGAAAGGCTTCTCAGAACTACGCTGTGGTCGCTCACAATGATCAAGCCGTCCTCAATCAACCAGCTCAACCCCCTGCCAGGAAACCCTACAATGGAACTGCACCTTTGTGCAACCAATGTGGCCTACATCATCATGCTGGTGTGAAGTGCCGCACATGCCAAGTTTGCGGACTTATAGGTCATACAGCTAGGCTTTGCCCAACCGCAGCTGCACCAAATCAAGCTGGCAACAATCCTGCTCAAGTTCGTTTTCCACAGGGATCTTGCTACAACTGTGGCGAGATGGGCCATTTTCGTAGGAATTGCCCAAGGCTTGCTAATGCAAATCCAGCGCAGGGATGAGCATATGATCAACCAGAAGACAACATCGTTTAGAAATAATCACGTCTTATGTATTATTTTCTTTTGTTGTCAAGATCCAAGAAACAGTTGTTATCGTTGTTTATAAATAAATCTTTTACATTGCAATGTATTTATGTGATTGTATGTATAAACAACATATCCCCTACAATACCGACAATCAAGGAATCGCATTCCTTGAAGAACAGACTACTTCCAAATTTCTTCCGTTGTATGATCTCTTGCGTTTTTCACGAAAATCCTAAGTACCTGTTTCTTCCAAGAGAAACGAAGTACGAGGTGCCAAGTTAATTGCAATCAATAACAAGATAATAACAATTAAACAACTATGTGATTATGTGCTTATGAACATTACCAGACAAACTGTGCGGACTATGCAAGGAATTACGTAATTATGGATGCATACATAATTATGGAATTTTGTGCACAGAAACCACAGCGAGCTTTGTCATGTACCTAGAAGTTAACCCTATTCATTTCCAATTCTGATGAAGTATCCGTTAAGGAAAAATGAACTAGCTATTCATTTTTCACTTCTGAAGAATATCCGTTAAGGAAATGAATATCCGTTTATCCTTCATTTCCAATTCTGAAGAATACCCGTTGAGGAAAATGACTCCGTTTGTGCATTTTCGTTCTGAAGAGTATCCGTCGAGGGAAATGAATATCCGTTTATTTAATCTTTCATTTCCGAACCTGAGGAAACAACCGTTGAAAATGACCCCGTTAGTTCATTTTCGTTTCTGAAGATTATCCGTTGAGGAAATGAATACCCGTTGTTTAATCCTTCATTTCCGAACCTGAGGAAACAACCGTTGAAAATGACTCCGTTAGTTCATTTTCGTTTCTGAAGATTATCCGTTGAGGAAATGAATATCCGTTTGTCTATCATTTTCATTTCCGTTTCTGAGGAAGCAACCGTTGAAAATGACTCCGTTTGTTCATTTTCGTTTCTGAAGATTATCCGTTGAGGAAATGAATATCCGTTTGTCTATCATTTTCATTTCCGTTTCTGAGGAAGCAACCGTTGAAAATGACTCCGTTTGTTCATTTTCGTTTCTGAAGATTTGTCCGTTGAGGAAATGAATATCCGTTTGTCTATCATTTTCATTTCCGTTTCTGAGGAAGCAACCGTTGAAAATGACTCCGTTTGTTCATTTTCGTTTCTAAAGATTTGTCCGTTGAGGAAATGAATATCCGTTTGTCTATCATTTTCATTTCCGTTTCTGAGGAAGCAACCGTTGAAAATGACTCTGTTTGTTCATTTTCGTTTCTGAAGATTTGTCCGTTGAGGAAATGAATATCCGTTTGTCTATCATTTTCATTTCCGTTTCTGAGGAAGCAACCGTTGAAAATGACTCCGTTTGTTCATTTTCGTTTCTGAAGATTTGTCCGTTGAGGAAATGAATATCCGTTTGTCTATCATTTTCATTTCCGTTTCTGAGGAAGCAACCGTTGAAAATGACTCCGTTTGTTCATTTTCGTTTCTAAAGATTTGTCCGTTGAGGAAATGAATATCCGTTTGTCTATCATTTTCATTTCCGTTTCTGAGGAAGCAACCGTTGAAAATGACTCCGTTTGTTCATTTTCGTTTCTAAAGATTTGTCCGTTGAGGAAATGAATATCCGTTTGTCTATCATTTTCATTTCCGTTTCTGAGGAAGCATCTGTTGAAAATGACTCCGTTTGTTCATTTTCGTTCTGAAGAATGTCCGTTAAGGAAATGACAGGATTATGCTTTACATATCTCTGGTGGTTATCTGACACAAAGTCACAAATAGACTCCTACGAATTAATTTCGGGACGAAATTTCCTAAAGTAGGGGAGACTGTAACACCTGTGTCATTTCAACCATCAAACAAATGCCAAACCAATGAAATATTGTATTTCATACTTTGGACTTGTATAAATATGTGTATCTTTTGCACATATCAACTCATGTTCGATTTCAAGCTCTAAATCGCTTTCTGGAAGGTTATACGCGCACTGATGTGTAGATATAACCAGTTTAATCCAACGAACACTCCGGAATAGTGAAATAGGCTTAACATACCTTAAATAACCTTTACATAACTTAGATATAAGTTTTGGAAGGTTTGGTGTGGTGAAATCAAAGTTTAATCGCTTACAGGGACTAAAGTTGACAAACTGCGAAAGTATGCCAATTTGAACTGTAACAGACCTTCCGGGACATGACCATAAGTTAAACATACCATAAATATCCTTTACATAGCTTAGAAATAGGCTTTGAGGTGTTCGGTATGCTAAAATAAACTTTTGTGTCATTCAGGGACTAAAAGCGTCAAAAAGTGCACAAGTTTGCATTTTTACGCGTAACTTACGTTCTGAATACATCCGGACATCCAAAAATTTATGTAAGCACTAAAATATTTTATTTTAGTGTTCGGCATAAGAAAAATCCATTCGTTTCGTCATTGGATCGTTTTTCGCGCTTATGCGCATTTCGTCGTAATTAAGCGAACATCGCGTTCGTACGGCTAAACGAACTGACATCCGAGATATTTTTGAACATATTTTAAGTTCCCTATACTTTAACTTCATTTTAGAGCTTTGAAATGGGGTTAACGGGCCTTAAACGTGTCGAAAATGGGCTGATTTCACTGCAGGGACCAAAACTGTAAATCTGCCAAAGTTGTTAGCTTACGGACCTCAACATTGGCAGCTTTGAGGTCCGTAAGGCAACCTGCAGAACAGATCAGACTTAACAGTCAGCAATTTCCAGCTGTTTTAAACACAACCACACACTCACCACTTGACATTTCAGCTGATAAGCACCATTTTTAGCCACCACAACTTTGCAACACTTGTACGGTTACGATTAAGGCACGTTTTCCATGAAACGATCCTAACGGTTACCCGAAAACTATATATACCCCATGCCTTTCATTGTTTTAAAGCACTAGAATTCTGATTTGAGAGCTCTAAGTTGAAACCATTGTTTCATACCTGAGTTCTTGGATCGGGATTAGCATTCGGGGACCCTTCGTAAGTATTCTTTCGTTCTTTTCCTTATTTTATTGCTTTTCGAGTCAGAAAGTCAAACTTTGTTTGACTTTCAGCGTTGACCAGTAATGGTCAATGTGAAGTTCGTTTGAACTTCGCAACGTGAGTGTAATCACGTTGGTCATAGTCCCTTGGGACTATGCCTACTGATTACCACGTTGTCTAGGGTCGTAGGGTAGGCGATCTAATAAATCGCCTATACCTTCGAACCCGACCCATTTGGTCGATCATTAGGATCCGACCAAACACATTAGGTGACCATAGTAGGTAGGGAATAACCTTCCGAGGTTATACCCTATGGTCACATCGTTTAAGTAGTTGTATGATAGGTAGTTTATATGCCTTAGGTAAATTACCAGAATACCCTTTTCATGTATAATTGGTAATTAAGCATATGTAACCTAAACCTTTGTCACATAACTGATTATGTAACATGGTTAGGCATATAACACTTGTCATAGGACTAGTTAGGCGGTCCGAACGCGTTTCACGCGAACGACGCGTTAAAGTAGCATAAGCTACCTAAACGGGTCGTAATGGGTCGAAAGCACTTAGGTTAAGTTTCATTTAGTATGTAGGCTTTGTTAAACCAAAAGACACGAGTCTCTACACTCGTTTGGTTTACAAACCCTAATGCTACCCAATCTTCCGATCTAGGTCCGGTTTATTAATGTAGTTACCTATATTAGGTGCCGTTTGATATCCGCGATCTCTAGCATTGTTTGGTTGTTACTCAAGGACTTCTGAGCAATCTCAAGTGAGTACATAGACCCCTCTTTTACTGTTTTCCAAACTGTTTTGGGGTGGAACACATGTGCCTACTTGTTACTTTCATGCTTTCCTGTTTTCAGATCATATACCTGCTATGTTCGTTAGTACATTATAGTACATGATTTCATTACATTTCATGCTAGGTGTGCCCATTGTGTGCATTACTTAGTACATCGTTCTACATTACATTTCATACTACGTATGTCCATTTTGTGCGTACTTAGTACATTGTTTTACATTGCTTTTCTGTTGCATATGCTTGATGTGTGTAAAATGCAACATATAAATTACATCAAATGAGGCATAAAACTAACCCTTTTTTAGTACTAATATTGGAAAAAGAGTGTTTTTGTCTTCCTTTTGTATTTTCAGGATTAAATGAGCTCAAAAACGCAAAAGAAGCAAAAAGACAGCTAAATCCAACATAAATACAAGAAAAGGAACATTAGTGGATTGCCCGAACCCTCAACGGCACCTTCCAAAGCAAAATAGAGAAAACAGAAGGCTGAACACGCCCCGTGCTCAGCCAACACGGGGCCGTGCCCAAGAAGCAGCAGAAAAGACAAACCTATAGAAGCTTCTATTGCCCACCACGGGCCGTGCTCAGCGGACACGGGGGCGTGCCGAAAGTACTGCAGGCGCATTAATTGTAATTGCGAATTACAATTAATGAAGAGAGAGAGTGTCAGACGGGCACGGGGCCGTGCCCAGCGAACACGGGGCCGTGCCCAGGCCTCTGTTCAGCCTATAAATAGGAGTGCTTGGTTTCATTGCAACTCATCCCTTGGCACACCACCTCTCTCACACTTCATCCACCACCCACCACCATCACAACACCATCATCCACCACCATCATCCATTGTCCATCATAGAGTGTGTGAGTCGTCTCGGGATCCGAGATTGATCGTAAGAGTTCTTGACAATCATGGCCATGTTTGCCTAAGTCTCTTACATCACTTGGTGAAGACAAAGTGTCTAGTATAATACTTTTTATTTCTAATCTTTTGCACTTTTTATTTGGTTTTGTATTAATGACTTTAATAACTAGTTACTTATGTTGAAGGTGATCTTTCCTTATCGTTTGTCCGTGGTGTCTTGGCATTATTTTACTGTCTATATAAAATAAAGGATTTTCACCATTCATATCTCCACGGTCTATATGGAGGTATGTTGGCTACCTGGTCGGGGGTTAAGGGAACGGTTTGGTAAAGGTCTTGCCATTGTTCAGCGTTTAGAGGTCCTGCAATGGACCTGGGTCAAATTTAGTAGGACCTCCTTCAATACTTCACGGTATTGGATGGCGGGGGTCCAAACTCTTTGATCCCCTCATAAGTTAACTACTATTAATACTATAACCCGGCTATTTAGGACTGTATCCCTGCTGACTCAGACTACTTAGTCGAGGGTAACGTCACCGCCAAAAGCGGGGCCTACCACAATACTGCATTAATAACTTAATTCATTATCTTCCAATAATCCACCCCTTTAGGATTGTATCCCTGCTGACTCAAACTACTGGGGTGAGGGTAACGTCACCTTCAAAAGAGGGGCCTACTACAATAACTAAGATAATCTCTTAATTATGTGCAAAAGTGCGGAAATAATCAAAGGTTATACTAGATACGAGTCGGAACCAAGTGATTCATCTTGTCTATCTGTTTTTATTTTATTTTTATTTTCAGCATTTTAGTTAGTTTTTATTTTTCTTAGTTTAAAACATTTTTTCAAACTTTTATTTTGGTTAGACGTTGAGGATAAACCGGTACTAAAAGCTCTTGTGTCCTTGGACGACCTCGGTATCTTACCAACGCTATACTACACTCAACGATGGGTGCACTTGCCCATATGTGTGTTTAGTGTTAGTGAAATATCGTGTTTTATAAATTTAAAACTTGGCTAAAATAAGTGTTAAAAAGGGCTTAAAATATACACCTAAAATATACAACACTTTATCGCACATCAAGTTTTTGGCGCCGCTGCCGGGGACACAAGGATTTTAAGAAAGTTAGGAATCAACGGCCTAATCATCTTTTATTTTTCTTTTTTATTTTTTTAGGATTTTCTTAGTTTTTCAGCTTCTGCAGAGCTCAGCACGGGCCGTGCCCGGTCAGACACGGGCCGTGCCCAGCATCATCACTGGCAGTTTTTATTTTCTGAGTTAACAGAGAGCTGAACACGGGGCCGTGTCGGTGCAACACGGGGTCGTGTCCAACTCCCAGTAACTGGGAATCCAGAAAACAATTACTGTATCTCTCAACACGGGCCGTGCTCACTGAGCACGGGGCCGTGGTAAACATTCTGACCAGCGTTCTTTTCTGTTTTTGTTACAGGACTCGGAACCCAGGCGCCACATTTGAACCTCCTACGTAGTGCATGAGCTCCAGTTCTAGTAGAGACATAAAAGAACCCCTAGAAGAACCCGAGCGCTTTCTCAGAAAAAGACTAAAAGCTAAAAATCAAGAGAAAGCTTCGGGGGACCCACTTCCAATGGCGGACCAACGTACCCTCATGGATTACCTACGGCCTACCGTAGGCAATCTTGGCGCTGCTATCAATGCACCGAATGTCGAGGCCAACAACTTCGAACTTCGGCCGCATTTGATACAAATGCTCCAAAACTCCGCAACCTTCCACGGGCTTGCGGACGAGGATCCCCATCTACATATTACTAACTTTTTAGAAATATGTGATACCTTTCGGATCAATGGAGCATCAAATGACGCCATCCGCCTTCGAATGTTTCCTTTCTCATTAAAAGACCGAGCCAAGGCTTGGCTTAACACCCTCCCAGTTGGATCGGTAAACACCTGGGATGAACTCGCCCAAAAGTTTTTGTATAAGTATTTCCCTCCTGCTAAAACGGCTAAATTAATGACTGAAATTAATACATACTCACAAGAGGATGGGGAATCCTTATATGAAACTTGGGAAAGGTTCAAGGAGCTTCTAAGAAAGTGTCCTCACCATGGTCTAGCGGTATGGCAACAAGTATCCACTTTCTACAATGGATTGTTGCCACACACAAGACAAACACTTGATTCAAGCTCCGGGGGACTCTTAGGTAATCGTCGCCCAAATGAAATATATAACCAAATTGAGGAAATTGCTCAAACCAATTTTCAATGGCACACTCCCCGAGGTAATAAATCTATTGCCCCGGGCGCCCATAAGGTTGATGAAAGCACCTCTTTACAAGCCCAAATCGAGGCCCTCTCTTCAAAAATCAAAAGGCTAGAAATGACAAAAACGACCTCGGTTATGGCTTGTGAAGGGTGTGGTGGGTCACATGAAAATTGGGGTTGTATAAAAGAATTAGATGAACAAACTGAAACGGTAAACTACATGGATAATAGACCTAGGCCGTCGGGTCCTCCAACGGGTACCTACAACCAAGGATGGCGTAACCACCCAAATCTTGGTTGGAGAGATCCCGGCAATAGTAGTAACCAACAAACTCAACGAACTAATTTTCAACAACCGCAAAATCTTCCTCAACAACAAGGTGGAAGAGAAAGGCTTGAAGATACTGTATCTCGCCTCATCTCTGACACTGAAAAGAAAAACTCGGATCGATTTCAACAATTGGAATCAAATTTCAGAAATCAACAAGCTAGCATTCAAAACGTTGAAAAACAATTAAATCAGCTAGCTCAAAATTTCTCCGAGAGACCACAAGGCGCATTACCCAGTAATACCGAAACGAACCCAAAGGCACAGGTACATCTCATCACATTAAGAAATCGAACCGTGGGTCCCGAGGATGCTCCATTGTCGCCAAATGAAAGAAGCCATTCTAGTCAGCCTGTAACTCCTCCTGCGCCAGAAAAAGCTTCTACACCAAATCAAGGGCCCACCAAGACTCCTCCAATCCCGTACCCCGGTAGGTTAAATCGTCAAAAGACCGATGAGCAATTCGCAAAGTTCGAAAGCTTACTAAAACAATTGCATGTCAATATTCCTTTTATTGAGGTCCTAACCCAAATGCCTAAATATGCAAAATTCATGAGGGATTTCCTCACTCACAAAAAGAAAATTGAATCATTGCAATTAGTTAACTTAGGCGAAGAATGCTCAGCTCTAGTACTCAACAAACTTCCACAAAAGAAAATCGATCCCGGGAGCTTCACAATCCCTTGTTCGATTGGGAAGTCCCCCGTCCGAAATGCTTTAGCCGATCTTGGAGCTAGCATCAACCTCATGCCCACATCAATGTTCAAGCGACTCGGCCTAGGAACAACAAGCCCCACAAAGATGAGCATACAACTCGCCGACAAGTCCGTCAAGTTCCCACATGGTGTCGCCGAAAATCTGCTAGTCAAGGTTGACAAATTCGTCTTTCCAACCGACTTTGTCATCCTAGACATGGAAGAAGACACCGAGGTCCCCCTCATCCTCGGGAGGCCATTCCTAGCCACCGCCCAAGCATTGGTGGATATGAATGACGGAACTCTAACATTGAAGTTTGGGAATGAGGAAGTGAAATTTGAATGTGGAAAGCGAGTAGAGGAAGAAGATCCGGTCAACTACATGAAGGTCATAGACTCAAGTTTGGATGACGCTCTCCGACGGTGTAACATGGGATGCAACACATCCCACTTGAGTAGCATATGACCAGGCTTTGGGTCTAGCCAAGGACCCTTATAAACGTGGCGCACCATGGAGGCATTCCACGGAACTATCCTTAGTTTAATTTAGATTAATTTTTATGTTTTCTAGTGAGTTTAATTTTCAGGAATAAAACACACTCATGGTGGTAAAGGATGAAAAGGGGAACGAGAAAAATGATCCCATGCACAAGAACGAGGCAACCCGACAGTTTTCTCCCTTTCAGAAGGTTCAACACGGGCCGTGCCCAACCAACACGGCCCCGTGTCGGACCACCTGCAGAAAACGCCCAGTACAGGTAACTGGACACGGGCCGTGCTCACCCAACACGCCCCCGTGTCCAGACTTCTGTTCCTCTTATTTCAATTTTGTTACTGGCACTTGAACACGGGGCCGTGCCCGGATAACACGGGGCCGTGTTCAGTGCCCAGTAACACAAATTTTTGCTTTTTAAACACTATTTTACACATCTAATCAACCTAAAAATTTATTTTTGGGACACATTGAGGACAATGTGTAATTTAAGTGTGGGGGGGATGCTAAAACCTTGAATTTTGCAAGTCCTAAATACAAGCCTTACACAAAACTCTATTGGAACCGCTAATCACCCCAAATTTTTTCAAAAATTTCATTTTTTTTTACTTGTCTAGGTTTAACTCGGGAAATTCAAGCTCTCAAAAAGGTTATATTTTTACAAATTTACAACCGATAGCGTAGTGATAAAAAGAACCAACATAAGAAAATTATGAAAAAGGCATGACAAACTTATTTAAAATTTGATTATATATACTTGATCACATAAAAACCCATTCCCACAAAAGTGAGTTTTGAGCCTTTATTGAGCACACAATTTCATATCATTTGACTAAATGCTCATTTTTCATTTCTTGTGTGAATAGCCGCTTGGTTCTTACGACTCTAGAACTTGCCATGACAATACATTCCCGGTCCTTATCAACTTAAACCCGAGTAAGTAAATGATAGAGGCATTAGGACTAACCCCTTTTTCATTTCTACACCATTATTTTTCTTTTTTTCACCACCTACCCAAAAAATCCCCCTAGTTAGCCCCTTTGAGCCTAAACCTTTTCGTTTCATCACCCAAAACAAAAACCCTTTCACCCACCAAAACCTTTTTCATTTTTAACCCTTTATTTTAGTAACAAGTTCGGTTCTTCGAAAAAAAAAAAAAAAAAAAAAGAGAAAAATGAAGCAAAAAAATAAAACAAACAAAGTAATCAAAAATAACTTTGTTTGAATATAAGCTTCATAAAAAAAAAAAAAAAAAAAAAATAAAAAATAAAAATACGAAAACCGACACTTGTTACGCTTTTTAGCCCTTTTTCTACTAACCACTAACCCAACCACCTACCTTTAACCCTAGCCAACCCTTAACCCGCAAAGTCCTCTTGATATCTACAAAGGTATAAAAGTTAAAAAGGAGGAGGATTGATTTCTTGGCAAGCCTATGGTAGGAATAAGTTCCATGCCGCTCTCGAGTGATTCACTAAAAATACACTTTCGGCCGAGTGTGAGTGATTTCCCCGTGAGGTACGTGAACTTGTATATAAATAGAATTTTAAAAAGGCATGTTATGCCCAAATAAGTAATTTCTTTTATGAACAGTTCTAAATAAATCATTACGAATAGGAGTGTAAATAAATAAAAATAAAACCCCAAAAAGATCTTGGAAATCCCGACACTCTATGACAAGCCCAAAACCTTCTCTTCTACCTATTCCATTTGGGAGTGTAAGCCAAATATTAAAGAGTTTTGCTTGAGGACAAGCAAAAGTTCAAGTGTGGGGGTATTTGATGTGTGTAAAATGCAACATATAAATTACATCAAATGAGGCATAAAACTAACCCTTTTTAGTACTAATATTGGAAAAAGAGTGTTTTTGTCTTCCTTTTGTATTTTCAGGATTAAATGAGCTCAAAAACGCAAAAGAAGCAAAAAGACAGCTAAATCCAACATAAATACAAGAAAAGGAACATTAGTGGATTGCCCGAACCCTCAACGGCACCTTCCAAAGCAAAATAGAGAAAACAGAAGGCTGAACACGCCCCGTGCTCAGCCAACACGGGGCCGTGCCCAAGAAGCAGCAGAAAAGACAAACCTATAGAAGCTTCTATTGCCCACCACGGGCCGTGCTCAGCGGACACGGGGGCGTGCCGAAAGTACTGCAGGCGCATTAATTGTAATTGCGAATTACAATTAATGAAGAGAGAGAGTGTCAGACGGGCACGGGGCCGTGCCCAGCGAACACGGGGCCGTGCCCAGGCCTCTGTTCAGCCTATAAATAGGAGTGCTTGGTTTCATTGCAACTCATCCCTTGGCACACCACCTCTCTCACACTTCATCCACCACCCACCACCATCACAACACCATCATCCACCACCATCATCCATTGTCCATCATAGAGTGTGTGAGTCGTCTCGGGATCCAAGATTGATCGTAAGAGTTCTTGACAATCAAGGCCATGTTTGCCTAAGTCTCTTACATCACTTGGTGAAGACAAAGTGTCTAGTATAATACTTTTTATTTCTAATCTTTTGCACTTTTTATTTGGTTTTGTATTAATGACTTTAATAACTAGTTACTTATGTTGAAGGTGATCTTTCCTTATCGTTTGTCCGTGGTGTCTTGGCATTATTTTACTGTCTATATAAAATAAAGGATTTTCACCATTCATATCTCCACGGTCTATATGGAGGTATGTTGGCTACCTGGTCGGGGGTTAAGGGAACGGTTTGGTAAAGGTCTTGCCATTGTTCAGCGTTTAGAGGTCCTGCAATGGACCTGGGTCAAATTTAGTAGGACCTCCTTCAATACTTCACGGTATTGGATGGCGGGGGTCCAAACTCTTTGATCCCCTCATAAGTTAACTACTATTAATACTATAACCCGGCTATTTAGGACTGTATCCCTGCTGACTCAGACTACTTAGTCGAGGGTAACGTCACCGCCAAAAGCGGGGCCTACCACAATACTGCATTAATAACTTAATTCATTATCTTCCAATAATCCACCCCTTTAGGATTGTATCCCTGCTGACTCAAACTACTGGGGTGAGGGTAACGTCACCTTCAAAAGAGGGGCCTACTACAATAACTAAGATAATCTCTTAATTATGTGCAAAAGTGCGGAAATAATCAAAGGTTATACTAGATACGAGTCGGAACCAAGTGATTCATCTTGTCTATCTGTTTTTATTTTATTTTTATTTTCAGCATTTTAGTTAGTTTTTATTTTTCTTAGTTTAAAACATTTTTTCAAACTTTTATTTTGGTTAGACGTTGAGGATAAACCGGTACTAAAAGCTCTTGTGTCCTTGGACGACCTCGGTATCTTACCAACGCTATACTACACTCAACGATGGGTGCACTTGCCCATATGTGTGTTTAGTGTTAGTGAAATATCGTGTTTTATAAATTTAAAACTTGGCTAAAATAAGTGTTAAAAAGGGCTTAAAATATACACCTAAAATATACAACACTTTATCGCACATCAATGCTTATCCAGCATATGAACACATTATACTACATATTGAACCGTTGTAAACATTTGACTATGTGAACCGTTGTAATCATTTTACTATGTGAACCGTTTGTATCTGTGAACCGTTTGTATCTGTGAACCGTTTGTATCTGTGAACCGTTTGTATCTGTGAACCGTTTGTATCTATGAACCGTGTGAACCGTCTTTGACCATACATAAACATTTCTACAACTGTTAAACATTACTTTGGTGTTTTGGTTTGATTTAAGTGATTAAGTAACGATGCGTGTGTAATATGATACAAGCATGGTGGATACGCCGCTGGTACTTCCTATATATAAGTGTTTGTATGGTATTACATATTGTAGCGTTATTTGAATCATTTCAGTTTGGTACATATAACATTTTATACAAATAACATACTTTTCACAAGACATTGTTTTACAAACAACTTATCTTATACAAACTCATTTACATGGTTATTCATTTAACCATACATTATTCTTTTATCTATACATATCATCTGGACTTATTGATTTTCAAACGATTTACAAGACAAAGCAAATTACAAGGTTCATGACTAAACATTTTCTCAAACATAAGTCATGAAACCTATTTTCACAAAACCTATGTATCTCACAGGCATTTTTATGCTGACGTACCTATTTTCACATGTGTTTTTCAGGAGCTGTTGCATAAGATGATCAAGATACACATAGGCAGACTTGGGCTTTAGTGACAATAAAAGATGCAAGACTAGTTAATTATGTTGTATTTCTTTGTTTGTTAAGACATTGTAACACTTTTTATCAATAAAACGAAACTTCAATTGCCATGGATTTGAAACGATTAATTCTGTTACAACACTCCCCGACGTTTCCGCCACGTTTTGTATGTTCTACGTGGTCGGGGTGTGACATCTGTGCTTGTGTAATATTTGTACAAATTCTAACAATTCAAATATCAATAAAACAATGTGTTTTTCTCCCAATGTTGTTATTTATGTTTGATATTTTGCACATTTTGATTTTTGATCAATTTTAAACTCTATATCATTTTCTGGAAAGTTATACGCAAACTGATGCGTAAACGTAATCAGTTTAACGCGACAAACACTCCGGAACAGCAACATAATCTTAACATACCTTAAATAACCTTTACATAACTTAGAAATAAGTTTTAAAGGGTTTGGTATGGCAAAAACAAGTTTATTCGCTTATAGGGACTATTTGCGTCAAACTACAAAAGTCTGCCGTTTCGTATGGCAACGTACATTCTGAAACATGATCATAATCTAAACATACCATAAATAACCTTAACATAGCTTAGAAATAAGCTTTGAGTGGTTCGGTGTGCAAAAATACGCTTATTTGATTATACAGGGACTAAAAGCGTCAAAAACGGCGTAAGTTTGCATTTACGCGCATATCTTACGTTCTGACCACATCCGGACATCCAACAATTTTTGTAGTCACTAAAATATTTTATTTTAGTGATCGGAATTCAAAAATACCATTCGTCGCTTAATTTGGTTCAATTTCGCGTCCGTTCAAGTTTCGTCGTAATTAACCGAACAACGTGACCGTACGACCAAACGAACCGACATCCGTGATATTTCCGAGCATATTTCAAGTCCCCTATACTTTGACGACCTTGTAGAGCCTTGAAAATGGCTTAACGGAGGTTAAAGACGTCAAAAATGCAAGTTGGAGTGTGCAGGGGCTGTTTCTGCCAAATTTTGAAACTTGCAGCCCACACCCTCGCGTCGTGCCACAGCCTAAGGGGTGTGCTGTGGTGGCACGCCACCCCATGACCTGGAGAGAAACTTCATTTTCAGCAAAAGTTTGATAATTCAGGGACCATTCTTGCAATTTCTTTGTGTGATGACCAAGTTAACACCTCTCCAAGTAAAGGATAGCTGTCATTTACACATGTATGGCTGGGATTTATTGCTTGGTGGCCAAACAAACCACTTGTAATGATCCTAGAGCATCACCACAAGTATAAATACCCATCCTTTCTTCCTTTTTCATTGATCATTCTCAATTTTGGAACTCTAAGTGGAGGAATCCCTACAAAGGAGCCACCTACCTGAGTTCTAAAACCTTCCTTCTAGCCTTTGAACACCTTGTAAGTGTTCTTTCATGGCTTAGTAGTTATTTTCAGCTATTTAGAGCTGAAAGTCAAACAGTTTGGCCAACAGTTTGACTTTCAGTTTTAACCATCAATTGGTCAAGTCAAAGTTCAATTGAACTTTGCAATGTGATTGTAATCACGATGGTTATAATCCTTAGCGATTATACCTACTGATTACCACGTTGACTAGGTGTAGTGATGAGTTAAAGTTTCGGTCAAAATACGTACTTACGCGCATTTTGCGACAGAACTATTTTTAGGTATCAAAACACTTTGTTTTGATACCGAATCAGTTTTCTAAGTTAGTTAAACATGTTTTGACATGTTTAACTCGTCACTACTAGTTTAGTGCTTGTTTAGGGTCGTAAGTTAAGCGGTCTAGACAACCGCTTAGACTTTCGAACCCGACCCGTTTGGTCGATCATTAGGACCCGACCAAGCTTATTTAGTGATCATAGTTGCATAGGGAATAACCTACTGAGGTTATACCTTATGATCACATAGGTTGGTTAGTTATTTGTTAAGTAGATTATATGCCCATAAAAAATGACCAAAATGCCCTTTTGAAGCATAAATCCATATTTTGCATATGTATTCAAGTTTTTGACATATAATCTGATTTAGTAACATATTTAGGCATAATTAACCCGTACGTTGTGTCTTGCATTTTGAGTGTGTATTGCTTATTGTAAATATATATTTCATTCCTTAAAATATATATTTGTTTATGAAGATTTTTCGAGGTAATAAGTTGTTAAAAATAATTTATATTTTTATCTTTTCATATATGTTACTTATATTATTTTTCCAAAAATAAATATAGGTATTTTGTGAAATAATATTCTCAATATTTTTTTTTTTTGTACAAGTATACTTAGGAAAGTATAATTGTATTTTATGTAAATTCTTGCGTATTTTGTATTTTTCACCAAAAATCAATACTTTTATTTTTATTACTATTCGGAATTATATTTCTTAAAAATAATGTATTTTTAAGACTTGTATGAAATATATATTTTGTCATGCCATAAAATATATATATAATCATTCTTGTTATCCACCCGATTTTGTATAAATTCCATTACTTGGTAATGGTTATATATTTGCCCAAAAATATATATTTAAGTCCATAAGTGTCCATAAATTGTCCAAATTCAATAATATGTTAAGGAATATATTTTCGTAAATATATTTTCTTGTATTTGTCCATGTACTTCCTTGTGAGGAATTTGTATACTTGTATACTTATGTATTCTCATGTATTTGTATGTGTATTTTTGTATTCATACTCCTTGGGAGTATTTAGTGTATTTTCAAGTTCCTAATACACTACTACATATAATACACATAGTATACACTTAGCACAAAATTTGGTGATCACTATATATATATATATATATATATATATTTCCTAAAAATATACATACTTAATATAAATTTTAACTTGAAGAAATCATCATCTTTTAACTTGTAATTTCTTACAAAAATTTAGGGAAACCTTGGTAATTATTTTTAGGTGAATTTTAGGGGATAAGTTTCACCAAAACTTATATATTTCTAAGTGTCAAAATTTTATAAAAATTTTGACATAGTTTCCCCTAAAAATGGAGGTTTCCCATGTTTTCAAATAATGTGTTTATTTTCTTTTCAACACCAAAACAATTTTCAACAATAATCACCAACATCATACACTAATTTCTTGATATGAAACATCATGGTGAACTTGATTCTTGTTAAAAATGTGTAGTCTTTTAGATCTACACTTTACATAAGATGATCTTTCCAAAAATAAGTGTTCTTGAGTATTTTAAACAAACTTTTATGAAACTTTCTTTTACTAACCAACTCATCCATCAGTTTAATGGTCTTAAAGTTTGTAAATCATGTTCTAAAACCACTTTTATGTCCATTAGAAAGATCATTATTTTTAACATCATGATTCACCATGGATCTTTCAAGATCCATGCTTAATAACTTTAGATCTTTCATAAACAAGCTTTATGTTAAGCTTTTAACAAACTTTTCATGGGTTTTAGTTTCAAAAGTTAGGGTTACATACACTTTATTACTTCAAGATTACAAGTTTATGCATAAAAATTAATATTTCAAGTTCACATAATGCTTCACATGTTCATCTTCAAGTTTAACCATGGATCCTTCAAGATCCATGCTTAAACTTGTTAGATCTAAGCTTCTATCAAGCTTAAAATACCTGATCTAAACATAAACACAAGATATAACATCAACAACTTCATTACATACACTAAAAATTTATATAATCACTTGTTCTCTTTATGAATATGTTAGATCTTCTCATTTTTAACTTTAAAGGTTAAGTTGTTTAGATGGTGAGACTTGTACATAACATAAACATGAACTAATATAGTGATCAAGAAGCTTACTACTAGCTCTAATGGCTAGGGAAGAGGCACAAGAATGAAGAAGATGAATATGGAAGAAATCAAGAGGTTAAAAGCTCCAAAGTGAGGTCCTTCAACTTCTAGCACCTTACACCTTCTTAGATAGCCTCCATACACCTTCTAGTGACCTTGGATTATGAGTTTGAAGCTTGAAAATGGTGGTGTGTGTGTGTGTGTGAAGTAAGCCGAGACCAAGGAGGAAGAAGATGAAGAAGATGGTGTGTGAAAAATGATGAGAATGATCTTGGTTACTAACTTGAGGTTACTTACAAAAAGTTCCAACACTTTATCTCCTTTAGAGATTCTTGCATATAATCAAGGGGACAAGATAAATTAAATAATCAAAAAGGTGCGTGGGCCCTCTAGGGGCCGGTTATGGTGAAAGGGGGGGGGGGTAAAATGTTAATTTTTGGAAGTTGAGGGTTTAAAGTGCAAACGAGAAGGTTTAAGTTAGTTTAAGTGTGTTTAGGTGTTTTTATGATTTTAAGGTGTTTTAGCACTAATACTAGCTTAATATCATAAAAACATTACTTCTAGTCAAATTTTGATGTTCCGGGTAGTGTCCGGTTGTTCGTTTCGTTACGGTTCGTTAAAGTGCTAAATTGCGCAGTTTCACTAAGCATGAAGCACCTTTTGTGGCAGTTTCAATTCCCGACACTTTGTAAGTTATTCTGGACAATAAAACATAAATTCTGCATGATATTATAGTGTTAAAAAGCTGATTATAGCTGATTTATGCAGAATTCTGCATTTAAAGTGAGTTTCGGGAGTCTTTTAGTGCATAGTTTAGCTTCCGGGAAGTTTATATGTTAACCCTTGTATCCACACTTGGGTTTTAATGTATTTTAGATGTTGGACCTATTCCTAGGCCCTAATTCTATTATCTGGCTGCTTTCTACAGAATTGCTGACACAGTGTGTCTTACCGGTGAGTTTACTAGTCTTTCTGACGCAACGCTTAAAGTAATGCATAAAGCAATATTTGAAGTATAAAACGTGCATGAATTCACATGTATAGCATGAAATCAGACAATGTTGACATCTAAGCACATAATTGAAAAGAATAAAAAAATATTAAAATGGTACGGAAATTACCGGTTTTGTGCCGGTTGTCCCAGTCTCCCCCCGTTAAAAGAATTTTGTCCCGAAATTCAGGCTGAGTTACCTCCCGCAAGAGCTTTCTCGAACAGGTGGGGGTACTTGGCTTTGAACCGGTCTTCACGTTCCCATGTGTACTCGGGTCCGTGCTTAGAGTTCCAACGTACTTTAACAAGTTTAATGCGACTCCTCCTTGTTTTATGGATCTTCCAATCCGTTACCTCAACGGGTTGTTCTATAAATCAGAGTGTGTCGTCGATATGCACCTCATCCTGGGTTTGACTATTTTTAAGGTTGGACACATGGAACGTATCATGTACACCATTAAGTTCTTCCAGTAACTCCAACTTGTACGCTACGGTACCAATCTTTTCCAAGATCTTGAATGGTCCAATGTATCGTGGATTCAACTTTCCCCGTTTTCCGAATCTTGCTACACCTTTCCAAGGTGAGACTTTCAGCAAAACTTTGTCTCCCACCTCGAAGTCTAAAGGTTTTCGTCTTCGATCAGCGTAGCTCTTTTGTTGATCACGAGCCGCCTTAATGCGCTCTCGGATCTGCATGATCTTGTCTGTTGTCTCTTGAACAAGTTCAGGACCAATCAACTGTTTGTCTCCAGCGTCTGCCCAACATAACGGTGAGCGGCACTTGCGGCCATATAGAGTTTCGAACGGTGCGGCTTTGATGCTTGTATGGTAGCTGTTATTATAGGAAAACTCAACTAAAGGTAGATGAGTATCCCAGTTGCCGCCTAGATCTATAACACATGCGTGAAGCATACCTTCCAGTGTTTGTATGGTCCGTTCGCTCTGGCCGTCTATTTGCGGATGGAAGGCCGTGCTTAGATCTAGTTGAGATCCAAAGGCCTCCTGGAAGGATTGCCAGATCCTTGAGACAAACGTCCATCTCTGTCTGAAATAATCAAAATAGGCACTCCATGACGTGCCACAATTTCTTTAAGATACAGCTCAGCGAGCTTTCCAGTGCTATCTTTCTCTTGGATTGGTAGGAAGTGTGCAGACTTTGTTAATTAATTAACTATCACCCATATCATATCATACCCTCTAGGGGTCCTGGGTAATTTCGTTATAAAATCCATAGATATTTGCTCCCACTTCCACATGGGTATCTCTGGTTGTTGCAGTAGACCAGATGGTTTCTGATATTCGGCCTTGACCTTAGCACAGGTTAGGCACTTTCCAACATATACAGCAACGTCGCTTTTGAGTTTTGGCCACCAATAGTATTCTTTCAAATCTTGATACATTTTGTCTGATCCTGGGTGGATCAAGTATCTTGACTTGTGAGCTTCATCAAAGATGACTTCTCGAATACCGCCATAGAGCGGAACCCAAATGCATCCCATAAAGTATAAGGTTCCCTCTTCGTTTGGCACCAATTTCTTCTCCATACCTTGGAGATATTCAGCTCTAATATTCTCCCTCTTAAGGGCTTCTTGTTGGGCATTATGAATGCATGCAGTGAGATTCATCTGAATAGTCATTTCCAATGCTCGAACCCTTAGGGTTTTAACCCTTTCCTTTCGACTTAATGCGTCTGCTACTACGTTTGCCTTTCCCGGATGGTACTTAATCTCACAGTCATAATCGTTAAGCAACTCAACCCATCATCGCTGTCGCATATTTAATTCCTTATGATCAAATATGTGCTGCAAGCTTTTGTGATCTGTGAAGATAGTACATCGAGTACCATATAAATAATGTCGCCAAATCTTAAAGGCAAATACCACCGCGCCTAGCTCCAGGTCGTGAGTGGTGTAATTCTTCTCATGTACTTTCAACTGTCTTGAAGCATAAGCGATGACCTTTTGGCGTTGCATGAGCACGCAACCCAATACTTGACGCAAAGCATCGCAGTATACCACAAAGTCTTCAGTGTCTTTGGGTAGAGATAGTATCGGTGCATCGCATAGCTTACTTTTGAGAAGTTGGAAGGCTTCTTCCTGCTTATCTCCCCAGTCGTACTTCTTGTCTTTCTGCGTAAGAGAAGTCAGCGGTTGAGCTATCTTGGAGAAATTCTCGATGAACCGGCGGTAATAGCCCGCCAATCCCAAAAATTGTCGAACTTCAGTTGGTGTTTTTGGGGTTTCCCAATTCTTTATCACTTCTATCTTTGCTGGGTCTACATGAATACCATTCTCGTTTACCACGTGACCAAGGAACTGTACTTCGCGAATCCAAAATTCGCACTTTGAAAACTTTGCATAAAGCTTTTCTTTCTTCAATAGTTCTAGAATGGTCCTGAGGTGTTGCTCATGCTCTTCTTTCATCTGTGAATAAATCAGAATATCATTGATAAATACAATTTTTAGGCCCTAAAGTGTGAGACTGACGCATCAAATTAACACAACGAGCTATGGTTACGAGCTGGGCCTTACCGGGTTAGTTTATATTAGGTCGTGGACCTTTATAGGTCACTTGGGCTAAGCTTTAGGCCATGTGGGCCAAGCAGACCCAAGGGGAGCCCATGTAGGGACTTGGGCTTGAGTTAGTATAAAAACAAGTTTCTAACTTGTTTTTAGGTTTGAACTTCTTAGAGCCTCATAGTTTAGAATTCCTACAGAGAGAGGGATAGGCGATTTGTTGGTGAAGACACTTGTACCAGACGGTTTTGCTTTGATAGTAATAGAATCGTGTGCAAGTGTTAAAAGGTGATTTCGGTGTTCTTGTTATTTTCGTTTTGATTCTTGAATCACATCAAGTTTGGATTCCGCACAAACTTGGTGTTGTTTGATATCATTGAAATATCCGGTTTCACGGGACTTACAACAATCATGAATTTATCGAGATACGGTTTGCAGACACGATTCATCAGATCCATAAATATTGCTGGTGCGTTCGTCAATCTGAATGGCATCACAAGGAACTCATAATGCCCATAACGTGTTCTGAATCCAGTCTTCGGTATGCTTTCCTCTTGGATTCTTAACTGATGGTAGCCAGACCGAAGGTCGATCTTGGAGTAGTAACTCGATCCTTGTAACTAATCGAATAAGTCGTCAATCCTCGGTAGTGGATACCGATTCTTGACAGTGAGCTTATTCAATTCTCAGTAATCGATACACATCCGCAGCGTTCCATCCTTTTTCTTTACGAACAAAACTGGAGCTCCCCAAGGTGAGAAGCTCGGCCTTATGAATCCTTTATCCAACAACTCCTGGAGTTGTGTAGATAATTCTTGCATCTCGGATGGCGCAAGTCGATAGGGTGCCTTGGCTACGGAGCGGCGCCTGGAACCAAGTCGATATGAAATTCGACTTATCTTTGCGGAGGTAGTCCTAGCAAATCTTCAGGGAAAACGTCAGGAAATTCCTTCACCACAGGAATGTCTTCGAGTTTCGGCTCCTTAGCCTTCTTATCTACTACGTGCACCAAGAATGCAACACATCCTTTTCGTAGGCATTTCTGCGCCTTCATACAGTTGATGATTCGCAGAGGCGTGTCTCGTATCTCTCCATGCATGATGAGTGTTTCATCATTCGCAAGTGGGATGCGAATGATGTTTTCGTGACAAACAACTTCAGCCTTATTCTTGGACAACCAGTCCATTCCAACTACCACATCGAAGCTACCCAATTGAACAGGCAAGAGGTCGATACTAAATCTTCGCTCACCAAGTTCTAATGTACATCCCCTAACAACTTCGCCCGATTCAACAAGTTTACCATCGGTTAGTTCTATGGAATAAGGAATGCCTAATCTACTAGATTCTATTCCAAGCATACGTTTAAATTCCACAGACATGAAACTATAATTGGCACCAGTGTCAAATAGTATGGATGCAAAGTGATTGTTAACAAGAAACGTACCGGTGACCACATTAGGGTCCTCGCGTGCGTTCCTTGCTCCAATCACAAAGGCTCGAGCTTGAGCGTTGTTTTCCCTTGGGAAATCTTTCTTAAAATGCTCTTTTCTACCACATCCAAAACATCCTTGGTTCTACCTAGTTCCGTTACCATTCTTGTTACCATTACCATTGTCGTTTCCATTACCGGCACCGTTTTGATTTCCATTCCCGTTCCTATTACCACTTCCATTTCCTTTTCCCCAACAGTTCTCGGTACGGTGACCCAATTTTCCACACTTGTCACATTTTGGAATGCGACAAACTCCTTCATGGTGACGCTTGCACTGATTGCATTTGGGCAGAGTGCCCTGGTACCCTCTGGTAGTAGCGTCATTCACAGCTGCAAGTGTTTTCGTTTCCTTGGGTGGATTGGGGTCACGTTTCTTGTTCCTGGAACCCTTGTTGTTATTACGTGTTACTTGGCTCAGATTTGAATGCTTCCTCTTCTTGTCACCAGACGACTCAGCACGCGTCTCTGTTTTCTCAGTAGGTTTCAGTGATAATTTCTTCATACATACAACATCTTCAGTAAGGCTGACAGCCAGAGTTACAGCCTGAGTGATCGTTATTGGTCTTGCCGCAGTCACCAAGCTGCGAAATTCCGGAGCCAATCCCCAGATGTAGCGCTCAATGCGCTTAAATTCGGGAGTCACCAGATAGGGGATCACTCTTGACAGATCATGGAACCTTCGAGTATAACCAACAATGTCCGCGCCTACCATGGACATGTTCCAAAACTCAGTCTCCAACCTTTGGAGTTCAGCACGGGAGCAATACTTCTCCCTCATTCTTTCCTTCAACTCATCCCAAGTCATACTATATGCAGCATCATCACCCAGAGTTTGGACTTGCAAATTCCACCAAGTCAAAGCCTCATCAACGAACAATCCAGTAACAAAAATGATTTCTGGTCCGCGGTACACTTGCTCATGCGGATTGTGGAGTCAGTTTTCTCCGTCCAGCGCACAAAAGCCACTGCACCTCCAGTGCCATCGTAATTCAGTGACTTGCAGTCGAGAAACTGCTTGAAAGTGCAGCCTGTAATTGATCCAACTAATTCACACGTGAGCAATCAATGAAACAATGAAACAAAGACCGTTCATAAATTTCATCATGTTTTAGCAAATCAGCTTAAGGTTACCTTGAGTTGTGTTTCCTCCAGATGAATCTCCATGTCCATTACGTGTAGTACCGCCTGATCCTCCACTGTGTTCAGTGCGGTTCGCCTCGTACTGGGCGATGGCTTCGGAAATCCTTTCTTACCACAGAGATGTCACACCCTGACCACGTAAAACAACAAAGCATGGCGGAAATGTCGGGGAGTGTTGTAACAGAATTATCGTTTCATAACCATGGATACAAAAAGTGTTTTCTTTTATTGATAATATTAAACATTAACATTGTTTTAACACAGAACAAACAAGTTTTATATCTTCTATCATAGTTATTATGTCACTAAGGCCCCGTCCAGATCCTATGTGACGCATGCATCCTAGAACGTCAATCAAGCAACAACACCTGAAACATATGTAAAAACAAAGTCAGCAAAGAAATGCTGGCGAGTACATAGGTTTTATAAGGGTATCGGAATCATGGTTTGTTTACATATATTGCAATACCTCGAAAACCTTGTTTTTAAAAAGTGTATAATATTGCAACATGATTAACCAACTCAAATCAAGATGGTTATAATTTATAAAATTTCGTAGCCACGATACTTAACCCAAAAGCTTTTTGTTTTAGAAAACCATCTTGTAAAACATCTCGTATAAACTCGTTAATAAAACTCGTATATTATTTCGAGAACATCGTTGTGTGACATCGTTTCAATATCGTTTACCCAAGTGAACTAAATAACGCCACGGAATATAATATGTTGAAAACACTTATATATAAGAAGTACCAGCGGCGTATCTACCATGTTGTCACCACATTACACCCATCCCGTTATCTAAACACTAGCCAAAAACCAATCGTTTACCCAAATCATTTAACATCGTTTCCAAATCGTTTACTCGTTTAAATCATCCTCGTTTTAATTGTGAAAACTTATATATGGTCGTCTCGTTAATAACATTCAAACCTTCATGACTCGACTACCTTGTTCCTCGCTTCTCGTATTAACAAACCCCCAAAGGGTAAGTTAATAATTACAGATTCAGTCGTTACCCACAACACCCACACATAACCATGGGTATAGTGAAATAACGGGATTTGTCGGATCCTATGGTACCATAACCTAATACTGGTCGGTTCGGCCAAAATTAATGAATGTCTTTCGTTATGTAACTACAACCAATAAGTTCGTTCACATTATCGAAATCGTTATTAGTTTAGTATAAATCGTTCTATTCGTTTTTGAAATCATCATTTAAACCTTGAAAACATTTTTGTACATATGAATCACCCCAAAACAATTAAAAACAGTAAAATAGGGGAACTATGTACTCACATGTAGTGCAAGGTATCCTCAATCAATAGTACTTCAACAAACTCGAGTAAACCAGAGAAATCAAGCAGCACCTAGTAATCGAACCACTAGTCAAACAATAGACGCCTAAATTGGAAGATCGGACAGAATGAGGTCTTGCAACCCAAATGAGTGTTGGAAATCATGTGATATGGTTTAACAAATCCTACATCCTAAATCGGAACCTAACCTAAGTGTTTTCGACCCATCACGACCCATTAAGGTATCTTATGCTACTTTAACGCGTTGTGCGCGCAAACGCGCGTTCGAGACGTCTAACTAGTCCTATGACAAGTATTATATGCCTATTCAAGTTTAATCATGTTGTATAATCAGTTATGTGACAAAAGTTTAGGTTACATATGCTTAATTACCAATTATGCATGAAAAGGGCATTTTGGTCATTTACCTAAGGCATATAAACTACTTATCATACAACCATCTAAACTAGGTGACCATAAGGTATAACCTCGGAAGGTTATTCCCTATGCTACTATGGTCACCTAATGTGTTTGGTCGGATCCTAATGATCGACCAAACGGGTCGGGTTCGAAAGTATAAGCGATTGATTAGATCGCTTACCTTTATGACCCTATATAAGCACTAAACTAAAAGTGACGAGCTAAGCATGTTAAAACATGCTTAGCTAAGTTAGAAAGCAGGTTTTGATATCAAAACTAACGGTTTTGATATCCTAAAGTAGTTTGGTTACAAAATACGCGTAAATGCGCATTTTGGCCGAAACTTCGACTCGTCACTGAGCCTAGATAACGTGGTAATCAGTAGGTATAGTCACTAGGGGCTATAACCATCATGATTACACTCACGTTATGAAGTTCAAATGAACTTCACATTGACCATAAACTGGTCAATGCAGAAAGTCAAACGCAGTTTGACTTTAACGCTAAAACGAATGAAAAGAACGAAAGAACACTTACAGAAGGTCCCCGCAAGATTTGATTCCGATTTTTCTCTCAGGTAGGAAGCATATACTTCCACTTAGAGAGCATAAATCAGATTTCAAATTGTGGGTTTTGAAGTGAAATGGATGGGGTATATATAGGATTTCTAGAACCGTTAAGATCGTTCCTCGAAAACTAAGCTTTGATCTGGACCTTACATGTGTGCCCATGGTTTTCTAAAACCATGGGAGCCCTTAATATGGACTATGTTCATTGAATACCATCCCATGGTTTTGCAAAACCATGGGTTAAAACCATCAACACTTCAAAATGGACTAGGTTCATTGAATCTGCCAGAAATTTCAAAAATGGTCCCTGCACTTGTAAAACTTGATTTTTAGCACTTTTAAGCCCCGTTAACCCCATTTCAAGGGTCTAAAATAAAGTTAAAGTATAGGGAACTTAAAATATTCTTAAAAACATCTCGGATGTCGGTTCGTTTGGTCGTACGGTTGGGTTATTCGCTTAATTACGACAGAAGTCGTAACGAACGCAAAAACGATCCAAATTAAGCGACGAATGGAATTTTATCATGCCAAACACTAAAATAAAATATTTTAATGCTTACATAAATTTTTGGATGTCCGGATGTATTCAGAACGTAAGTTATGCGCGAAAATGCAAACTTATGCACTTTTTGACGCTTTTAGTCCCTGAATGAGCATAAAGTTTATTTTAGCATACCGAACCCCTCAAAGCCTATTTCAAAGCTATGTAAAGGTTATTTAGGGTATGTTTAACTTATGATCAAGTTCCGGAATGTTCGTTACTATACAAATCGGCATAGTTTCGCAGTTTGACACAAATAGTCCCTGCGATCGAACAAAGTTGATTTCGACACACCAAACCATTCAAAACTTATTTCTAAGTTATGTGGAGGTTATTTAAGGTATGTTAAGCCTATGTCACTATCCCAGAGTGTTTTTCGCGTTATACTGACTACGTTTAAGCACCAGTTTGCGTATAACCTTCCAGAAAGCGATTTAGAGCTTGAAATTGGAATCAAATCAAATTGTAAAATCACTAAACACAATTACACATATAATAACACCAAAACACATATAATAACACCAAAGCACATTGTTTTATTAATAATCATCATTGTTTTACATCGTACATCGATTACAGAACACAATTGTCACAGTCTCCCCTACTTCAGGAAATTTCATCCCGAAATTTTAACTAGAGGAAGCTTGTGAAAACAAATGCGGATATTTCGTTTTCATCTGGTCCTCACGTTCCCAAGTAAACTCTGGGCCACGTTTGGATTCCCAGCGAACTTTGACCAATCGAATCCATTTGTTCTTCAACTGTTTGAAAGCACGGTCCACGATCTCCACGGGTTTCTCGACAAAGTGCATTGTTTCATCGATTTGGTTCTCGTCGAGAGGAATGTGTAGATCAGCGTCAGCTAAACACTTTCGCAGATTGGACACGTGAAAAGTCGGGTGAATATTTCCAAGCTCTGGAGGTAGCTCTAGATGATAGGCAACCTTTCCAATTCTTTCCACAATCTTAAATGGTCCCACATATCGAGGTGCAAGTTTTCCTTTCCTTCCAAATCTCACCACTCCCTTCCAAGGTGACACATTGAGTAGGACACGGTCTCCGATTTGAAATTCTAAGGGCTTGTGTCGCATATCTGCATATCTCTTTTAACGGTTTCGAGCTGTCACAAGATTATCGCGGATTTTCTTGATTTTGTCTGTTGTTTCCAGAACGAGCTCAGGTCCAGTAAGCTGAGCTTCACCGGTCTCGTTCCAACAGACAGGTGAACGACATTTTCGACCGTAGAGAGCTTCGAATGGTGCCATATTAATACTAGCATGATAACTATTGTTGTAAGAGAACTCGATCAGTGGCAGATGAGAATCCCAATTACCACCAAAGTCTATTACGCATGCTCTAAGCATATCCTCCAAAGTTTGAATCGTTCTCTCAGATTGGCCATCTGTTTGGGGATGATAAGCAGTGCTTAGATTCAGTTGGGTTCTCAAAGCAGATTGCATGGCCTTCCAAAAATGAGATGAAAACCGAGCATCACGATCGGAAATGATATCTAAAGGAACACCATGTCGTGATACAATCTCGTCTACATAGATCTTGGCAAGCTTCTCAGTAGAGAAATCCTCACGGATTGGTAAGAAGTGAGCAGATTTTGTCAAACGATCAACTACAACCCAAATAGCATCGTGACCTTTAGACGTACGCGGTAACTTAGTAATGAGATCCATGGCAATGTTCTCCCATTTCCAAACCGGTATCTCTGGTTGTACAAGCAAACCAGAAGGTCGTTGATGTTCTGCCTTGACTTTGAGACAAGTTAGGCATTTCGACACATACAAGGCAACATCTTTCTTCATACCCGGCCACCAGATCTTAGTACGAAGATCCTTGTACATTTTATCAGCATCAAGATGGACAGAATATCGAGACTTATGTGATTCGTCCATCACTAAAGTGCGAAGATCGTCTTGTTTCGGAATCCACAAACGATCCATGAAATAGAGTAAACCATCATCCTTCGCTTCGAGTTTAAGCTCAAGCTGATGTGGTAATTCGTTAAGATCGTTCCTCGAAAACTGAGCTTTGATCTGGACCTTACATGTGTGCCCATGGTTTTCTAAAACCATGGGAGCCCCTAATATGGACTATGTTCATTGAATACCAGCCCATGGTTTTGCAAAACCATGGGTTAAAAGCATCAACACTTCAAAATGGACTAGGTTCATTGAATCTGCCAGAAATTTCAAAAATGGTCCCTGCACTTGTAAAACTTGAATTTTTTGGCACTTTTAAGCCGCGTTAACCCCATTTAAAGGCTCTAAAATAAAGTTAACGTATAGGGAACTTAAAATATGCTCAAAAACATCTCAGATGTCGGTTCGTTTGGTCGTACGGTTGCGTTATTCGCTTAATTACGACAGAAGTCGTAACGAACGCAAAAACGATCCAAATTAAGCGACGAATGGAATTTTATCATGCCAAACACTAAAATAAAATATTTTAATTCTTACATAAATTTTTGGATGTCCGGATGTATTCAGAACGTAAGTTATGCACGAAAATGCAAACTTATGCACTTTTTGACGCTTTTAGTCCCTGAATGAGCATAAAGTTTGTTTTAGCATACCGAACCCCTCAAAGCCTATTTCTAAGCTATGTAAAGGTTATTTAGGGTATGTTTAACTTATTTAGGGTATACAAATCGGCATAGTTTCACAGTTTGACACAAATAGTCCCTACGATCGAACAAAGTTGATTTCGACACACCAAACCATTCAAAACTTATTTCTAAGTTATGCGGAGGTTATTTAAGGTATCTTAAGCCTATGTAACTATCCCGGAGTGTTTGTCACATTATACTGACTGCGTTTAAGCACCAGTTTGCGTATAACCTTCTAGAAAGTGATTTAGAACTTGAAATTGGAATCGAATCAAATTGTAAAATCACTAAACACAATTACACATATAATAACACAAAAACACATATAATAACACCAAAGCACATTGTTTTATTAATAATCATCATTGTTTTACATCGTACATCGATTACAGAACACAATTGTCACAAGAGAGTTCAGTTCTTCAGCAGTCGTCGACATCGGAGGAGGAGGGGGTTGATGTTAGGAAACTTTATTTGTAAGTATTGAAGAAAATCACAATCAACTGGATCTATAAAGAGATAATAGTCCTGAAGATCACAACAAGAAGAAGAAGATCAGATAGGACAACTGAAATGCACGGCATCTACTTCAAAGAATCATAAGTTGATCAAGAGCTGAATTGGATTATCAGAGAAGGTCATTTCTGATGGATTTGATGATATTTCTGATGAAATATCATCAGTGTCTGACGATTCTGATCATCAGGATTTTTCTGATGATTTGTTCACCAGAATTTTTGATGAAGTGGTTGATCAGAAATTCTGATGAAATACCCCATTTGTCTGAAATCAGCTCTATCCTGCCACACTTACCGAAGCAAGTTGACATTATTGGATATCATGATGAAAAAGGCAACTTGAATGTTGGATTCAATGAATATGTCAAATGGCTACTTTTTGCAGGACTTATTGCATGAATAAACTATTGTTTATTCATGCACCCAGCCTTCTATAAATAGAAGGCTCAACCAGCAGAAGACAATTGAGTTTGAAGCTTATCATTCACACATACATCAAAACTCCATTGCCCTCTCACCCACATAATTCAAGATTCATTTGTATTAGATAATAATCTTACAATCACCTTGTAAACCATTTTGTTTCAAAGTGATATAAACTTGATAATTCTGTAGGTCTTGTTTCTGAAAGTCTGATTTCCATTTCCGCACATCTTTTTTCACATCTATTGAAATCACTTGCCATATTACGTGAAAAGAAGTTGTTCAGGCCATACTAGGTCCAACAATTGGTATCAGAGCAGATTGAATAAATTATTTTCAAACGATCAATCGCTCATCTTCTTTTCTCTAAATATGGCCAGCTTTCAATCCTGGAATAATGCTTTTAACATTGGTTCTATGTCCAAACCTCCGACTCTGGTCAGAGAGGAATACCCCCAATGGAAAATCAGGATGGTCAATTTCCTTAATGGTCATGACCGAGCTCTGTTTCAATCCATTGAGAGGGGTCCACATATACCAATGACTGAAATACCAACTATTCCAGCAACTGACCAATCACCTGCTATCCCTGCCTCCCGAGCTCCCAAAAGTGAAATACTTTAGAGTGAGAAAGACAAGGAAAAGGTGGTTGGGGATGAAAGGGCAAAGTCACTTTTAATAATGGCCATCCCCAATGACATGTTTTCACAAGTTGATGCATGTGCATCAGCCAAGGAAATATGGGATTAGTTGGAAAATCTTTGTGAAGGAGGAGAAAGGATGAGAAGAAACAAAAGAACAAACAATGTCTCATCATATGAGAGGTTTAAAAGTTTACCAAATGAAAGATTAAATGATACATATCTAAGATTTACAAAACTTTTAAACGAGCTAAAGAAATTTGGAATAACAAAGTCAAATGATGAAAGAAACATAAAATTTCTTGATGCCCTTCCTAGAGAATGGAGAAGTCTAACAATGACTTTGTCCTCAACTTTAGAACTAGGAAATATGAGTCTCCATGACTTATACAGCATCTTGATCCCCAGAGAGGAAGAAATATTTGAAGAAACCATTAAAAGAGGGGGATCTTTAGCTCTTATCTCAAACTCACAAAGATCAACACCTACCAATGATCCACAACCATCAAATAGCCAAAGTTGTTGTGAAATTTCTGATACTTCATCAGATTTTTCAACTTTTGCTGAAGCAATAGCACTGCTAACCAAAACATTTGAGCAGAGGTTGAGGGGAGGAAGCCAGAGATACCAGAGAAGTGACAGAGGAAGGATGGGATATCTAAAGAGGAAATTAGATCTAAGGATAAAGGGAAGGCTGAAGTTGTGTGCTACAAGTGCAAGCAGAGAGGTCACTATGCATCAGAATGCAAGACCAAAAAGCTCAAGGATGTTGCTTATTATGAGAAAAAGCTTGAAGAAGCAGCAACAAGTTAGCTTAATTGCAGGAACAGATACATGGTTATCTGATGATTCTTCTGATGATGAAGAAGAATTGGCAAATTTCTGCCTCATGGCACTTTCTGAAGGTCTACCAGAAACTTCAGAACAAAAGGTAAATTTAGACAATCTTGATCTTGAACATAAGCTAAATGAGCTCGTGTCAGATTTTCTAAATCTGCAAGAAAAACATCAATCGGATATTAGAAAATCTGATGAGTTGCAAAGGACTATGAATAAAATCATTCTTGAAAACCAATTACTCATAGAAGAAAGTTTAGATCACAGAGCTAAAATTGAGTTCTATGAAAATGAAAGAAAAGATCTTTACAAGAAAAAACAATGATAAAGAAATTAATGTAAGAGGTTTTCAACAAGCCAAGGAATTTATAAATTTCATTGAGTCCACACAAAAGAACAAAGGAGAGGGTTTAGGATATGTAAGATCAAAAGGAAATAAACCCACTGTCTTTGTAAAAGCAACTCATCAGATTTCTGATAAATTTTTATCAGAATCTGATTCTGAATCTTGCAAGTCAACCTGTTCTGAATACTCTTTTGAAAAACCAAACTTCAAAACAAACATAAGTGAATGCAGTCAAGAATCTGTAAAGACTCCAGAAGCAGTTCACTCATCTTTTCAAAATTATCCACTCATTCCATCACAAGAAAAAATATCAGAAAATTCTGATAAATCTTGTATGTGTGTTAACATACTGAAGCTTGTTCAACACCATCTTCAAAAGAAAAATGTAAAATCTGTTTATGGCTCAGCATATAACAGAATTTTTGATGAAAAACCAAGAAGAAAAAATCTGATTAGAATCCCATCAGAAAAAGTACCCAAGCATGCCTGGGTACCAAAAACCCTCTAATCATTCCATTTCAGGACCATCATGTGCAGCTGATCTGGTACTGAGACTCAGGAAGCTCCAAGCACATGACTGGGGACAGGAGCTTACTCAGCAACTTTGTTCCAAAGCTGGGTAGAATGGTAAATTTTGGAAATGGAGTAAAAGGGAGGATCATGGGATATGGATGCATAATGTATGGATGTTTGACCATAGAGAAAGTAGCCTATGTTAAAGGCTTAACAAATAATCTGCTATGTTATGGTCAGTTCTATGATAAAAATCTCTCAGATAATCTTATCACCAGAAAAATGCTTGATAAACTGTTTTAGTGATAATCAAAGAAAAATCATATATCTGATAAATCACCAGAAAATCTGATAAGCTATCAGAAAATCTGATGTAATCATCAGAAAATCTGATACAACATCAGAACACCTGATAAATCATCAGAAATTCTAGTGATTCATCAGAAAAATATATTGGTTAATCAAAATCATCATTGATCATCAAAACAAAGTCCTGCATATCATCATCCTTATTCATATCTCTTGATAGCATATTCATAAATTGTACATTAGCATTTTTTTTTCTCTTTAAAAAAAATGAACTATAATAAAAAAAATTTCTTCTTAGTGCTGGTAATGTCATCTAACAGAAAATTTCTGGGAACTCGTTAATATGAAACTTTCTCTCTCCTTCATTAATTACACCCCATCAAGTATTAAGGAGATTGAAGTGACATATTGGTAGGCTATCATGATACATTACCAGAAAATGGCCGCCTAAACCATTTAATGCAAGTGAAGTGGAGAAGAAGCTTATCTCTGTTATATTTTCTGTCCTCTGATAATCAATTAAATAATAGAGATTGCGGTGAAGAAAATCTATATGTAGGTAGATTCCATTTATGGCAAATATTAAGTTTACTATAAATGATCACCACTTTGAGTTGAAAACAGTCATCCTCACACAAAAAAGGGCACTCTAAAACTTCATCTTCTTCTTCACCTCATACTCTCTCACACACACAAAATGAATACCATCAAAGCTGAATGCTTCCCACTTGTTCTTCACCCATATCACAATCTCAGATTGAGGACCAATCTGGAAGGTCATCAATGAGAAGGATGTCAAGTTGTGCTTAAAATGCTCATGAGTAGTAACTTGTACTATGCCCTCACTGCTCATATAACTGTTCATCCAGAGATTCTTCAAATCTTCTGAAAAAATGCAACATTATCTGAGTATGAGAACAGAGAACAGATGGCCATCGAGAGTGTGGTGCTAAATCAAAAAATTATGTTAAATGAAGCCATCATCAGAATGGCTCTTCAACTCGATGATGATAATGATGTCCTGATGTTCTCAAGGACTCAAAAGGAAGATGTCTTGAGGCAAATGGGTTACCATACAGAAACCCAACAATGAGCAATCAACAAACATGGCTTTATCAAGCCATGGCAATATCTGGTCACACAGATGGGTGCATGCTTTTCAAAGAAGGTCATCAATCATCATGAAGTATCTCTAAGATTGATGGAACCTATGCGTACACTTGTACTCAAAGTACCTTACTACTTCTCTTTTTATCTCATGAGAGATTTTGCAAGCAACATGTGGGTTGGCAAGCCGTTCTTGATTTATCCTCGTTTTCTGACGAAGATAATCATGAGCCAGCTAGACTTTGCAGGTATTCCTGCAAGTTATCCAAGAGCAGATATGAGACTTCAAGAAAACATGGGTCTCAGCATGCTTGTACCCACCAACCAGAACTTTGGGTTGATAACTGACCTGTTGTTGCTCATTGAGATGGAACACGGAGAAGGCATAGATATTGATTAGGTTTTTCTTTGTTTTGTTTTTGTAAAAAAAAATTTGCATGCTAAATATGTTTATATTATGTGCTTCTATTATTGCTATGTTATCTGGCTTATGGTTTGTGGTTTGGGAAATGGATAAAGTAAAGGAGAAACATGATCATCAGAAATAAAAAATTTGACACAAAGCTCTAAGTTTCTGATGACAAAAGACAAAATCTGGTAATTTAAAAATGGATCTAAAATTTTTCTGGTAAAACTTCAATAGTAAAATGTTTTAGAAAATATCAGAAAAAGCCAAGAGACATGGATGCCACCAGAAAAACAAATGTGAGTCTTCTGATCTTATCTTATTCCCTCTCATCTTAAAAAAAAAACAGTACACCTCTAACTTCTGTCAAAGAGAAAACTTCAAAATCTGTTGAAGAGGATCACAAGTTTAGGGGGAAAACTCAACCAAGAAATTCTGTTGAAAATTGTTGACTTCTATTGACCACATCTAAAAGGTCAACAGAAGATAGAACAAAAGGCAATACATATTTTCAACAGAATTTATGTTGAATTTCTGATGACATCTTCAGAATAAGACTTTGACTTACAAAGAAAAGAGGATGCATATAAAGGAAGGTGATTGGACCTCTTATCTAATGGGGTCCACAAAGATGAAAAGGTGTCATAGAACCGATAGCTTTCTCCAATAAAAAATCAGTATAACACTTTCGTGAAGAAATGATTGAAGAAACTTCAAATTGAAGTGTCAAGTTGAAAGGGCAAAACCATGATTACATGATAAACCATTTCATTAATGTCTTGATACCCACGATCCAACGGTTACATACTAAACCAAAAACTCACGTTACACGATCTAACGGTTATAAAGACAATTAATGATCTCTTAACCATCATTACATGCCACGTTCTATACCCCTTCAACTCCATACACCCACAATCCTCTGCTGAAACACTCCTATATAACAAAACACTCAGCAGAAATTCAAAACATCACTCACCTTCCTCACAAAAACTTCAACCCTGAAAATCCCTTATTTCACACTCAAAATAAAAAAAATCCCTAAATTTCAAACCCTAATTCACAAAGATCAACAATGGCAGAAGTGAACCTTAACATCCCAATTGTTCAACATGAAGTACCTTTTGTTGAAGAGACATAATTTCTACCAATGAAGGAAAACAATATGCTGATGAATACAGAGCATTCAGAGTATGATGTAAGATGTCAACTTCTGGTAGAATATTTCACAAAATGTCCAATCTCAGGAGCACGAACAAAAGGAAGAGAAGTACCAGAAAGGCTACTACAGCAATTTGTTCACACTTTTAATGAAGTTGAAGAAAATCAGGTCTCTGCTCATGTATGGGGAAGTGTTTTTGTAACATTAACCCCTGCAAGAGTAAGAGAATGGCTTGAATTGCCTATTCTTGATAGTTACATTGAAGCTTCAAGCAGGGAAGAATTAATAAGCTTCATCATTGGGCTTGGTTACAAGAAAAAGGATATCAACAAAATTAGAGCAATTAGAAGAAGTGAATTGCCAGCCATCTGGCAAGTGATGATGGAAGTGCTAAACAAATGTCTCACCTCAAAGATAAGAGGAACTGATCAAATCAGTCAAGCTATTTTGAAAATCATGTATGGACTCATAACTGGGTTCAAAATTGATTATGGGTCAGAAATTTTCAACCTACTCAAAAGATCAATCATCACCAGAAATGGAAGAATAACCTCACATCTGCCATATCCAAGGTTAATCTCTATTTTTATCTCTGAAAGATTTGCTGCAAGGAACATAGAAATTCCAATTTTGGAAGATGTTTGGAGTTCAAATACCATGAAGGCCTGGAGTTCCAATTATGGATGGGAATCAGACAAAGATATCCCTGTTTTGCCAGAATGCATGTTATGACTCATTGCACCAGACTCACAATACAGAATACAACATGAAGAACTTCTGACCAAATCAGATTCTCCAACAGAAGAGCCCAGCAGAGAAGTTGTGAACTGTTCCTCATCAACAGAAGAAGGAGATAATGAGAAGTCCTCGCCATCAGAAATAGAGGGAGCAGGAGGAGAAAGAATTCTGGAGATAGCCAACTCACCTGAAAACAAGACAGAACATGCTGAAAGTCAACAAATTCATGAAGCGGGAACTCACCATGAATTTGAAATTCATCAAGAACATTGTGCAGAATCAAATATTGCTGGAGGAACTCCTGAAAATGCTGAAAAACAACATGATGAAGAAACTCACTTTGATGGTGCTGATAAAGACACTGCAGTTATACATCATGATGAATCTAAGGTTGCTGGTACATCCCTTTTAAACACTGTTTTAGTTGATACTCACTCAAAAGAAACAAAATCAGAAAGTTCAGTTAATGTTTCTTACAAGTTAGAATACAGAACAACTAATGTTGATGAAGAGGTTACTAGTTCCATTAATCTCAACTCTGAATCAGAAAATGAGGAAGAGGATGAAATCCCAACAGATAGAGATCAGGAAACTGATCAAGGAAATCTGGCAAAAGGTAATCTGTTTACCTCAAAAACTTATGGAGAATCATATGTTGATATGGTTCAAGGACATAAGGAAATCTAGGATGAAAATGAGTTTCTCATCACTGGTGGAGATGATTCTGGTAAACTTAAAGCTGCACAAAAATCTGGTAAAGCCAAAAGTGATCCTATCATTTCCAAAACAGCAGCAAATGTGTTTGCAACTGGAATGTTACAAGGAACATCAGTTGTTCCCAATATCCCTGAAACACCCATGAACCAAGAAAATTTAGAAACACTGCTGGAAAATGTTTACAAAGTCTGCAAAAGAAATCCAGTGGAAGAAAAACTTGATATGTTGCTATCAGAAATAGAAGGTCAAAGGGCTGATATGAAGACTTTGTCAGAATCAGTGGAGGTAATAAAGAAACAAACTGAAGAAAACACTGAAGCACTAAAGTCTCTTCAAAAGATGAAAGAAAAGGCACTAGAATCCAACATCTCTGCATCAGAAATCCAGATGATTCTCACAGAAATAGAAAAGATCAAAGCACTAGTTGCAAATGCAGTGGAATCAAGGCAGTCAAGCAGTTCAAATAGAGTTTTGGAAGAAGTTACCATACTAAGGGCAAGCAACAACAGTATCACAGATGCTGTTGAGAAGCTGTCAAAAGAATGGGCTATAATTCAGACGAAAGCTCAAACTGAATTCACCAAAGTTCAGAAAAACATAACCAGCAACTCAAAACAGGTAAGAGAGGTGCAACAACTGATGGAGAAGATGCAATTCAACATTGCAAGATTAGCCAAAGTGGATCCCCAAGAACTCATGAAAGAAATTCCTGCTGGAAGTTCACATCAAGAAGCTCCAAAGTCAACTCCTCAACAATCATCAACCACACCAACCACCAAAGCTGGAACCACAATGATGGGTCCACCTCCAAATGTCCCAAGAGATGAAATGCTGAAAAGGTTAGAAACTGCAAAACCTCAAGTTATTACAAATTTGAAATTACTAGCATCTGTCCTAAAGCCTACATTGTCTGATGACTCAGCCATAAGTAAATTTATGAATATACAAACAATGAATGAATGGGAACAAGAAGGTGATTCATCAGGAAAATCAAAGATTGTTAAAAGAAAAATCTCTAAAATCAAGTCTATCATGGTTAAAGAGATTGCCAGGGATGTAATGATATTCCCTGAGTACAATCTGGTGAGTTATTATTTAACAAAAGAAGATGAACCACCAAGATCACTGTCTCCTGTCAGAGTGGCTTTAAGAGAAGAAAGGATAAAAAGAGGGTCAGGTAGCATTCACTTAAAAAATGAGAATCCAGTAAGAAGAATCTTAAAGGTGGATGAAGTGAAAATTGCAACTGATGATGTTGGAGGAACTCATGTGCAAAACATATACACACTTCAGAGAGAAAATGGGGGAGAACAAAAGGTGACTGATGAAGAAATAGCTGACCAAATGCATCCTATAGACATTCTGTTTATGAAGGATCATTATGAAAAGGAAAAGAAAAATAATCAAGAAGTCAGAAGGGCATTAAATAACATATCAAATGCTGGAATACTGCTGTTTGAAAGAATTGCTTTTCAGACTTTGATCTATGCATCAATTATGAGCATGTACATAACAAAAAGGTGTATGTTAGATCACCAAAGACAAAAGTTCCCTCAGAAATATTGGAAGATGCAAGATCTGGAGACATCATTGAATTAAAAAGCAAAACTAACTGTCACAACTATGGTGTCATCTTCAGAGATATTGATAATAACAAAGCTCTGTTCAGAAGTGTTGATATCTACAAGTACTGAAATCAAACTCTGAAGTATATCATGAAAACCATGAACAAAAGACAAGAACATCTTCAGAAGATAGGAAAGAACTTGGAGGGACACAGGAAAGAAATTGAGTAAATGATTGAAGAATGGATCCAAGCAAGAGAATGGTACAAAGACATGTATGTCAGCTGCAACAAGTATATCTCCTACAAAAAGCAGTTAAAGAAAGGAGATGTGCACAAGAGAGTGAAGCTAAATTGAAGAACTTGTTTATTTGAATTTTCATCTTTTATGTAACTTGTTTTTCAAAAACATCAGTAACTGGTTTAAATTTGCAAGTGTTATATTTCCACTGTTTGAAAATTTTATGTTCATAAGATAGTTCATTTTCTTACAATACTTAGGGGGAAACCGTTAGGAAACTTTATTTGTAAGTATTGAAGAAAATCACAATCAACTGGATCTATGAAGAGATAACAGTCCTGAACATCACAACAAGAAGAAGAAGATCAGATAGGATAACTGAAATGCACATCATCTACTTCAAAGAATCACAAGTTGATCAAGAGCTAAATTGGATTATCAGAGAAGGTCATTTCTGATGGATCTGATGACATTTCTGATGAAATATCATCAGTTTCTGACGATTCTGATCTTCAGGATTTTTTTGATGATTTGTTCACCAGAATTTCTGATGAAGTGGTTTATCAGAAATTCTGATGAAATACCCCACTTGTCTGAAATCAGCTCTATCCTGCCACACTTACCGAAGCAAGTTGACATTATTGGATATCATGATGAAAAAGGCAACTTGAATGTTGGATTCAATGAATATGTCAAATGGCTACTTTTTGCAGGACTTATTGCATGAATAAACTATTGTTTATTCATGCACCCAACCTTCTATAAATAGAAGGCTCAACCAGCAGAAGACAATTGAGTTTGAAGCTTATCATTCACACATACATCAAAACTCCATTGCCCTCTCACCCACAGAATTCAAGATTCATTTGTATTAGATAATAATCTTACAATCACCTTGTAAACCATTTTGTTTCAAAGTGATATAAACTTGATAATTCTGTAGGTCTTGTTTCTGAAAGTCTGATTTCCATTTCCGCACATCTTTTTCACATCTACTGAAATCAATTGCCATATTACGTGAAAAGAAGTTGTTCAGGCCATACTGGGTCCAACAGTTGATCAGAATCTCGATTGTTCACAGTCTTCCTTGGTGGGTCATCCTTCTTGGGAGAACATGGCACCAATGGTTGTGGGAGTGGGAGTGGGTGTAGAGACATGAACATGAGAAGATGGCGCAATAGACATAGCGTCATCATCATCACCAGTCGGGTAAACTCTCAGTCCAGCAGCAAAAAGGGCCGAAGATATCACTGAATCGAAGGGATCGGAATCAGACTCAAGGTCAGAATCGGAAGGGATATCGATAATGAACATAACAGGAGAGGCCACACTATTATCCAGGTCATCAACGAAAGGCCAGTCCTCGGCAGGGATGGCGGCAAAAAGGAATAGCATGAATGGGAATAGGCTCAACGAGGTGCTCAGCAGTCCCGACGGTGAGCTGGTCATGGAAGGGTAAACGCAAGGCTAAGACATCGTCGAGATCATCATCATCAGTTATCATCTCAGGGTCGGTCTCGGAGTCAGATGTGAACGCCTCCAGTGCTGAAGCAATCTCATCGTCAGAGACAATCATCATCGGGTCACATTCTTTAGATAGGCCGCTGCTTTCAGGCGAAGACATGTGTACCTGTAATATTTTATTCATGGTATATGTATATATTAATTATTACTTACTTAATTAATATACAAATAATTATACACATTGTTGCAAGTAATTCTTAGTTGAAGACAAGTGTTACTCCAGTGCACCCTAAGTCCCGTAGTGTCCTTACTTGACTCTTTGAAAACAGTGTCAGGTAGTGGATGTTGTGGAAAGTTTTATGCAATGAAAACTTTTGAAAAATTATTTTCATGGGAGGATCCTAAATATTGTAGTCTAGACTCGAGAAGGAATCCTGGTTCACTACAACCTGGCTCTGATACCAATATGTCACACCCCTTTCTAAGGCGGAAACACGAGGTGTGATCTTGAAAGGTTCTCATTTCATACGAATGGTAAACATACTACATGATCGTAAAATAACTCCATGATGCCATTGACATTACATATTCAAAACATAAGTTAAGTTTAGTGTTTACATCACAGGATAAAATATTGTCTGAAAAGTTTACAACTTTATTTTAAAGACATACATCAAGGTTTTGATCCTTATATCACCACACGGGATGGGATATAATAACCAAATCCCACAAAATACGCATAGGAGTCTTGACACAACATAGCTAAAAACATAAGCGACATCCAGGAGCAAGAGTAAGACCGCACGTACATCCACTTTAGTTACCTGAAATACATGTAAGTTTTGGAAAATCGTCAACATAATGTTGGTGTAAATTCATGCAGTTTCGTGTAACACATTTAAGCATCCGTTGTAGAAAACATGGTATGTAATTGTATTGAAACAAGTATTTCTGTAAATGTAAGGAAATCGAGATCGCTGATGGTTTACAAGGCCATTAACATGTGTAACGACATAGGAAGCATCCAAACCATAGGCATTTTACTTGTCGATTCACGACTAGAGACACAAAAGCACTTATTGGTAAAAGTGTGGCCAAGAGTGTGGTTGCCTGAAATCCGTTAGATCTAACCTTTTGTTCCGCGGTCTAGGTATGTAATTGATTAATGGTGCTTATGGCACCCTATTCGTGACATGATCTATAGTATCATTCCTTAGTTTTTATATTCAAAATACCATAGCACATGTATTTTCCCCAAGTTTAGAAAACAAGTAAAAGTTTAAAAGTAGGGACATGAACTCACAACTTTGCGTATCCTGCGTCGTAAACTTCACCGGTTGGTTTTGTAGCGTCGTGACCTATACGTGTTCTATTAACGTTAGTCACTAGACTTGTATCACACAAGTATAAGTCACCATCTTTTGTTTATGTATTTGTTCTTTGTATGCTCATTCTTTATGAGGGTCGTGCCCTTGTTTGTCGGGTCTTGCCTGTACGTTGTGTCTTGCATTTTGCGTTTGTATTGCTTATTGTAAATATATATTTCATTCCTTAAAATATATATTTGTTTATGAAGATTTTTCGAGGTAATAAGTTGTTAAAAATAATTTATATTTTTAACTTTTTTTAATGTATGTTACTTATATTATTTTTCCAAAAATTAATATAAGTATTTTGTGAAATAATATTCTCAATATTATTTTTTTTTGTACAAGTATACTTAGGAAAGTATAATTGTATTTTATGTAAATACTTGCGTATTTTGTATTTTTCACCAAAAATCAATACTTTGATTTTTATTACTTTCCGGAATTATATTTCTTAAAAATAATGTATTTTTAAGACTTGTATGAAATATATATTTTGTCATGCCATAAAATATATATATAATCATGCTTGTTATCCACCCGATTTTTTTATAAATTCCATTACTTGGTAATGTTATATATTTGTCCAAAAATATATATTTAAGTCCATAAGTGTCCATAAATTGTCCAAATTCAATAATATGTTAAGGAATATATTTTCGTAAATATATTTTCTTGTATTTGTCCATGTACTTCCATGTGAGGAATTTGTATACTTGTATACTTATGTATTCTCATGTATTTGTATGTGTATTTTTGTATTCATACACATTGGGAGTATTTAGTGTATTTTCAAGTTCCTAATACACTACTACATATAATACATATAGTATACACTTAGCACAAAATTTGGTGATCACTAAATATATATATTTTTTCTAAAAATATACATACTTAATATAAATTTTATCTTGAAGAAATCATCATCTTTTAACTTGTAATTTCTTACAAAAATTTAGGGAAACCTTTGTAATTATTTTTCGGTGAATTTTGGGGGATAAGTTTCACCAAAACTTATATATTTCTAAGTGTCAAAATTTTTATAAAATTTTGACATATTTTCCCCTAAAAATAGAGGTTTCCCATGTTTTCAAAACATGTGTTTATTTTATTTTCAACACCAAAACAATTTTCAACAATAATCACCAACATCATACACTAATTTCTTCATATGAAACATCATGGTGAACTTGATTCTTGTTAAAAATGTGTAGTCTTTTAGATCTACACTTTACAAAAGATGATCTTTCCAAAAATAAGTATTCTTGAGTATTTTAAACAAACTTTTATCAAACTTTATTTTACTAACCAACTCATCCATGAGTTTAATGGTCTTAAAGCAATCTCATACACTTGGACCAAGAATCGGGCAAGGCTCTCGGAGATAGTTTGGGAGAAATGGGGATGTTTTAGTTTTTAAACCTTTCCGTTGTAGTTTTATTGTCTTACTGTACCATTTCTTTTATCGTTTGTACTGTTTCTTGAGCACCTTGCTTAAGTTTTATAAAATTTCCGTCCTTTATAAAAAAAATATGAGTTAGGAATAAACTAATCTAAAAAAATACACATCAAGGCATTTTACTTGTCGATTCACGACTAGAGACACAAAAGCACTTATTGGTAAAAGTGTGGCCAAGAGTGTGGTTGCCTGAAACCCATTAGATCTAACCTTTTGTTTCGCGGTCTAGGTATGTAATTGATTAATAGTGCTTATGGCACCTTATTCGTGACCTGATCTATAGTATCATTCCTTAGTTTTTATATTCAACATACCATAGCACATGTATTTTCCCCAAGTTAAGAAAACAAGTAAAAGTTTAAAAGTGGGGACATGAACTCACAACTTTACGTATCCTGCGTCGTAAACTTCACCGGTTGGTTTTGTAGCATCGTGACCTATACGTGTTCTATTAATGTTAGTCACTATACTTGTATTACACAAGTACCAGTCACCATCTTTTGTTTATGTATTTTTTTCTTTGTATGCTCATTCTTTATGAGGGTCGTGCCCTTGTTTGTCGGGTCTTGCCCGTACGTTGTGTCTTGCATTTTGAGTATGTATTGCTTATTGTAAATATATATTTTATTCCTTAAAATATATATTTGTTTATGAAGATTTTTCGAGGTAATAAGTTGTTAAAAATAATTTATATTTTTAACTTTTCATGTATGTTACTTATATTATTTTTCCAAAAATAAATATAAGTATTTTGTAAAATAATATTCTCAATATTTTATTTGTACAAGTATACTTAGGAAAGTATAATTGTATTTTATGTAAATACTTGCGTATTTTGTATTTTTCACCAAAAATCAATATTTTGATTTTTATTAGTTTCCGGAATTATATTTCTTAAAAATAATGTATTTTTAAGACTTGTATGAAATATATATTTTGTCATGCCATAAAATATATATATAATCATTCTTGTTATCCACCCGATTTTGTATAAATTCCATTACTTGGTAATGGTTATATATTTGTCCAAAAATATATATTTAAGTCCATAAGTGTCCATAAATTGTCTAAATTCAATAATATGTTAAGGAATATATTTTGGTAAATATATTTTCTTGTATTTGTCCATGTACGTCCATGTGAGGAATTTGTATACTTGTATACTTATGTATTCTCATGTATTTGTATGTGTATTTTTGTATTCATACTCCTTGGGAGTATTTAGTGTATTTTCAAGTTCCTAATACACTACTACATATAATACACATAGTATACACTTAGCACAAAATTTGGTGATCACTAAATATATATATTTTTCCTAAAAATACACATACTTAATATAAATTTTAACTTGAAGAAATCATCATCTCTTAACTTGTAATTTCTTACAAAAATTTAGGGAAACCTTGTTAATTATTTTTAGGTGAATTTTGGGGGATAAGGTTCGCCAAAATTTATATATTTCTAAGTGTCAAAATTTTATAAAAATTTTGACATAGTTTCCCCTAAAAATGGAGGTTTCCCATGTTTTCAACATATGTTTTTTATTTTCTTTTCAACACCAAAACAATTTTCAACAATAATCACCAACATCATACACTAATTTCTTCATATGAAACATCATGGTGAACTTGATTCTTGTTAAAAATGTGTAGTTTTTTAGATCTTCACTTTACATAAGATAATCTTTCCAAAAATAAGTGTTCTTGAGTATTTTAAACAAACTTTTATGAAACTTTATTTTACTAACCAACTCATCCATGAGTTTAATGGTCTTAAAGCAATCTCGTACACTTGGATCAAGAATCGGGCAAGGCTCTCGGAGATAGTTTGGGAGAAATGGAGATGTTTTAGTTTTTAAACCTTTCCTTTGTAGTTTTATTGTCTTACTGTACCATTTCTTTTGTCGTTTGTTCTGTTTCTTGAGCACCTTGCTTAAGTTTTATAAAATTTCCTCCCTTTATAAAAAAATGGTTAGGAATAAACTAATCTAAAAAAAATACACATCAAGGCATTTTACTTGTCGATTCACGACTAGAGACACAAAAGCACTTCTTGGTAAAAGTGTGGCCAAGACAAGAGTGTGGTTGCCTGAAACCCATTAGATCTAACCTTTTATTCCGTAGTCTAGGTATGTAATTGATTCATGGTGCTAATAGCACCCTATTCGTGACATGATCTACAATATCATTCCTTAGTTTTTATATTCAACATACCATAGCACATGTATTTTCCCCAAGTTTAGAAAACAAGTAAAAGTTTAAAAGTGGGCACTTGAACTCACAACTTTGCGTATCCTGCGTCGTAAACTTCACCGGTTGGTTTTGTAGCGTCGTGACCTATACGTGTTCTATTAATGTTAGTCACTAGACTTGTATCACACAAGTACAAGTCACCATCTTTTGTTTATGTATTTGTTCTTTGTATGCTCATTCTTTATGAGGGTCGTGCCCTTGTTTGTCGGGTCTTGCCCGTACGTTGTGTCTTGCATTTTGGGTATGTATTGCTTATTGTAAATATATATTTCATTCCTTAAAATATATATTTGTTTATGAAGATTTTTTGAGGTAATAAGTTGTTAAAAATAATTTATATTTTTAGCTTTTCATGTATGTTACTTATATTATTTTTCCAAAAATAAATATAAGTATTTTGTGAAATAATATTCTCAATATTATTTTTTTTGTACAAGTATACCTAGGAAAGTATAATTGTATTTTATGTAAATACTTGCGTATTTTGTATTTTTCACCAAAAATCAATACTTTGATTTTTATTACTTTCCGGAATTATATTTCTTAAAAATAATGTATTTTTAAGACTTGTATGAAATATATATTTTGTCATGCCATAAAAATATATATATATATAATCATTCTTGTTATCCACCCGATTTTGTATAAATTCCATTACTTGGTAATGGTTATATATTTATCCAAAAATATATATTTAAGTCCATAAATTGTCCAAATTCAATAATATGATAAGGAATATATTTTCGTAAATATATTTTCTTGTATTTGTCCATGTACTTCCATGTGAGGAATTTGTATACTTGTATACTTATGTATTCTCATGTATTTGTATGTGTATTTTTGTATTCATACTCCTTGGGAGTATTTAGTGTATTTTCAAGTTCCTAATACACTACTACATATAATACACATAGTATACACTTAGCACAAAATTTGGTGATCAGTAAATATATATATTTTTCCTAAAAATACACATACTTAATATAAATTTTAACTTGAAGAAATCATCATCTTTTAACTTGTAATTTCTTACAAAAATTTAGGGAAACCTTGGTAATTATTTTTAGGTGAATTTTGGGGGATAAGTTTCACTAAAACTTATATATTTCTATGTGTCTATAAAATTTTGACATAGGTGCCCCTAAAAATGGAGGTTTCCCATGTTTTCAAAACATGTGTTTATTTTCTTTTCAACACCAAAACAATTTTCAACAATAATCACCTATATCATACATTAATTTCTTCATATGAAACATTATGGTGAACTTGATTCTTGTTAAAAATGTGTTGTATTTTAGATCTACACTTTACATAAGATGATCTTTCCAAAAATAAGTGTTCTTGAGTATTTTAAACAAACTTTTATGAAACTTTATTTTACTAAGCAACTCATTCATGAGTTTAATGGTCTTAAAGTTTCTAAATCATGTTTTACAGATAGCTTCGTCGACTGAGAGCAACGGCTACGACGTTAGCGTTGCCAGGATGGTAGCGTATCTCGCAATCATAGTCGTTGAGAAGTTCAACCCATCTGTGTTGACGCATGTTCAGTTCTTTCCGGTTCAAGATATGTTGTAAGCTCTTATAGTCGGTGAAGACCGTACACTTGGTTCCATAAAGGTAGTGTCGCCATATCTTTAATGCAAAAACAACTACACCGAGCTTAAGATCGTGGGTAGTGTAGTTCTTCTCGTGGACCTTGAGTTGTCGAGAAGCATAAGAGATAACATTGTCTCGTTGCATAAGGACACAACCAAGACCTAGGTTAGAGGCATCACAGTAAACAATGAAATCGTCGTTTCCATCGGGGAGTGGGAGAACAGGAGCATTGCAAAGAATACGCTTGAGAGTTTGAAATGCGTCCTCTTGGTCAGAGCCCCAAATAAAAGGTTTATCCTTATGAGTTAAGGCAGTGAGAGGCACCATGATTTTGGAAAAGTCGGCGATGAATTGACGGTAGTAACCCGCCAATCCGAGAAATGAATGGATTTCGGATGGAGTCTTCGGCGTAATCCAACTCTTTACAACTTCTATCTTCGCGAGATCGACGTAAATTCCTTGATTGTTAACGATGTGACTGAGAAATTGAACCTCCTCGAGCCAAAATTCACACTTGGAGAACTTGGCATAGAGGCGATTTCCTTGAAGAAGCTCTAGACTAAACGGAGATGTTCCGCATGTTTGGCTCTCGACTTCGAGTAGATAAGAATATCATCGATAAACACAATGAGGAAACGATCCAAAAAGGGTTTGCACACATGGTTCATCAAATCCATGAAGACCGCAGGTGCGTTTGTGAGACCAAAAGGCATGACCACGAATTCATAATGGCCATACCAAGCACAAAAAGCGGTTTTCGGAATGTCTTGCTCTTGTATACGCAACTGATGACAGCCTGAACGTAAATCAATCTTCGAGAAACACGTAGCACCTTGAAGTTGATCAAATAAGTCGTCGATTTGGGGTAGCGGATAGCGGTTCTTAATGGTAAGCTTGTTATGTTCTCTATAGACGATGCACATTCAGAATGACCCGTCCTTCTTTTTCACGAAAAGGACAGGTGTGCCCCATGGTGATGTGCTTGGGCGTACAAAGCCTTTATCCAACAATTCTTGAAGTTGGCTGGATAGCTCGCGCATTTTAGATGGTGCAAGGCGATAGGGAGCTTTTGCAACAGGAGTCGCACCAGGGATAAGATCAATACAAAAATCGATATCACGAGTAGGGGGTAAACCAGGTAAATCATCGGGAAAAACGTGAGGAAAATCATAAACAACAGGAACGACTTTCACGGTTTTCTTCTCATTCTTTGTCTCCACAATATGGGCTAAGAAAACAAAGTATTCTTTACGTAATACTTACTCAGTTGGATACATGACATAAGCTTCAATTCTTTCGAGGATACTTCGCCATAAACACATAGTTGATCACCGTTTAAAAGGGAAAAACGAATCATCTTTTCGAAACAAAAACTTCGGCACGATTCTCGTGAAGAAAATCCATGCCTCCTATAATCTCCAAACTGCCTAGTTGCATAGGTATGAGATCGATCAGGAAAACATGATTGTTGAATTCGACAGTACAATCACGTAGAATAGAGGTTACGGTAACGGTTCTTTCGGTGGCAACTTCTACGTTGAAGGTCGTTGGGAGGGTAGCGAGTTTACGTTTTAGAAGCTTTTCGAATTCAAACGATACAAAACAGTTATCGGCTCCAGTATCAAATAAGCATGAAGCATAAATAGCATTGACAAGGAACGTACCATTGACAAAATTGTTGTCAGTCTGAGCCTGGCGGACATTGATGTTGAAAGTTCTTCCATGGGCTGCTTATAGTTGTTGCTGCTGCTGCTGCTGCTGCAGTGGTTGTTGTTGCTGTGGTGGCGGTTGCTGCTGCGGCTCTTGTTTCACAATATGCTATGGGCAGACATTTGCAAAGTGGTTCGGGTCACCACAGGTGTAGTAAGCACGTGCATCAACAGCGGGTGCAGGAACTGCTGGGTTAACCTGAGGAGCGAGTGGTTAAGCTGGCGGTGTTATAAGAGCTTGAGGGGCTTGCTGATGAGGGCCTGAACGGAAGTGAGCTATGTAATGCCCATAGAGGTTGTAGTTGACACAGAAACGACAGTTTGTCCCCACTGGATGATGATAAGTGCAAGTAGGGCACAGTGGGTGAGTACCAGTATAAGCATGCTTAGCAGGCGGTGCATTGTGAGTAGCAACCTAATGAGACTGGGTGTTGGGTGGTGCTGTGACTACCGCGTTGTTTTGGCTAGAGTTCCTTCACTTGCGACTTTGACGACTAGACTTGGGAGCTTGAGATGGAGCAGGGTCGGTGCTTGGTGCTGTAGTAGCTTGGTTGAGACTCTTGGTCGATGTTTTAAAAACTCCTGCCAAGACTCGCTTGTCATTGATCTCTGCTGCGAGCTGATAGGTTTCCTCGATTGTTGTTGGTTTTGCTGCTTGAACAAAATCAGCGACACAGTCAGGAAGAGCACGGATGTACTTCTTGATAGATTTCTCAGGTGTGTCCACTTGACTTGGATAGATGATACTCAACTGCTTGAAATAAGCGGTGAGTCCAACGTTATCACCTCCCACTTGCTTGATGTTCCATAATTCATTATCCAGCTTCTGGACTTCGTGGGGAGGACATAATTCCTTCATCATGAGCTCTTTTAGCTCCTCCCATGTGAGACCATAGGCTGCATCATTTCCACGTCTGTTGCGCTCAGCGGTCCACCAATCAAGTGCCCTTGACTGAAAAACTCCAGTGGCGCTGACAGTGCGAAGATTCTCGGGACATCCACTTTGCTTGAAGGTTACTTCGATCGAGTCAAACCATTGAAACATCGTGCTGGGTCCATCTTCACTAGTAAAGTTCATAGGACTACATGCTTTGAACTGCTTGAAGCTGAATGGGGTTTTTGGAGAGTCATTCTTGGAATTAACAGAAGATGTACTACTGACAACATTGATTTCACTGATGATTTGAGGGATCACCTTGGCCATTTCCTTGGCCATGAGAGAGGCGATTTGTTTGTCAGCATTATTTCACTGTACAGTGCGACGAGTGTGGGATCCAAAGAGTGTCATCTGCGAATGGGATTGGATGAGATTCGATTATGTTGGGTTTTGTTGAAAAATTTAGTGTTTTATAAAACATATTTATTATTATTATTATCATTCACATAAAGCGCAGGAACACATCAGTACATATTCACATATACACATAATCACGTATTTGCACGTATACACATAAGCACGTATGAGCACATAAGCACGTATTTCACATAAGCACATATTTTGCACGTATTCACCTTCTCTTAAATGGCGTAAAGCGTTTGCGAGATGAGCGAGACATAAGCGATTAGTATAAGCGAAGAGTATAGCGTATGAGGCTTCTTAGATTGTTCGCGATTAGTTAGCGTTTTAGATTGCGAGAGTGGTGTGATCCTGAGCTTTATATTACAAGCGGAAAAGCGAGAAATCAAAACCATGAATTGTAAATTTAAAACACTTAAACATAATAAACACGATGACGTGTAAAGTCGGCGATTACAGGCAAGAAATAAATAAAGTGCCTTGGGTTTGAGATAGCGAATACCCAAAGTGATTCAACCATTCCCAACGAGTTTGAGTATACGCTTTGGCTCAATAGACTATGCTCTCACCGTGATACGACTACCGACATCCATCCTTCCAGTTACTACGTGACTCGAGTCATTGGAATAGTCGAGACTTTGGTGAGATCTTTAAAATCGAAGTCGGGAGTGGAACGGGTTATTAAGATGCGAGTTTCACCCCTAACTTAACAACTTCGCTCCTAACTGTGGTTGAAACAACCGCGAGATAGAAAGTGAGATTTCCGATGAGGTATGGATATCACTCCTAACTCAACGAAAGATTCTCGTTCAAGAGTAAAATACGCGGAGTGAGTGATCTTATCGAGAGTTTTCACACCTAATCCCGACACAATCTCTCGTTGGTGTTATGCGAGCGTTTTCAATTGTGTGTATCGTGTCAGCCTTAGGAAAGGCAAAAATAATTTTTCAGCCCTAGGAAAGGCTCTCTTCATACGAAGCTGCCTTCGTACAAAGGTATAATCTTGGTGGGTTCGTCCGGGGGTATAACATATGGGTTCGTATGAAGCCCCAAGTGGGTTCGTGCAAAGGTGGTCTGTTGGTACTTAGACTATAGACTAGGTCTAATTTGCTAGACTTTACCTAATTCCCTATAGTTATAGCTCTAATACCAATCTGTCACACACCAACCGATGGCGGAATCATCGGGGCGCGGCACTAGGCGAATCAGTTTGCTCAAGAGAATCCATAACGACTAATTTAGTGACAATATTTAACAAGTTTAATATCCCATACTATCAAACAAATATTCCCCAAAAAGTCATACAGATTACAAGTCTCCCAAACATAATCAAATCCGACAACCTAGATTTTTATTGTGGGTTTCTAGACTTCATATCCATTTGCGGTAAACAACCATCAACCTGTCACATACGTTAAAATAAAGTCAATACAATAATGTAAAGGTGAGTACACAAGTTTAGCATAAGTACAGTATAAAAAAAACATTTACGCATAACCAGCATGTAACACGTAATAGGCGAATCAAGTAACTATCAACAATGATATAAGCGAACCACATGACTACGAGTAGAGTATGCGCGACACATGTTCACCGAAGCGAACAAGTGAAGTAAAGTATGTGATCCTTAACAACCCCTGACTAAACAGGTGCTGAGTCCAAACTATAGTACTATCGTTGCTAAGAGCGGTAGGGCAAGTCATCACTGTGTAACATAGCAACAAGTATTCAACTAATCACGTATGTCATGCAAGTACGGTTAGCGTTTATAAAGTGTTTAAGTGTTGTGTTTTTTTATAGAGAATGTATGTAACACCCAAAAGTGCGTTAAGTGAAAAAGGGTTCGAGTATACTCACAGTGCGTGTCTAACAAGTAAAAACGGTCTGAAAAATGGATTGAAGGGAGCGCCGGATCAGCCTGCATACGGGAACAGAATCGTAAGTCCTCCAAAGTGCTGAAACGGTCGAAATTGGAGTGTCGGGTGGGGAAACAAAGGCTTCGTATGAAGCCAGTGCCTTCGTACGAAGGTGTGCCTTCGTACGAAGGGAGACTTCGCACAAGTGATGCTTCAGTTTGTCTAAAATAGAGTGTTCTTTGCGTCTTTCTTCGTGAAATCGAGTGTGCATCCCTCCAGCCTTAAGCTACTGATTAAACTAAGAGCCGGGGAGGTCTTGGATTAAGTCACGTGCGGGAAAATAGACTGGGTTGTACGAAGCTGGTGCCTTCGTACGAAGGCAGTGCCTTCCTACGAAGCCTGGCTTCGTACAGACCAGTCTGTTTCACGTATGTGGCCGTTTTCGACGTTTGGAGCTGTGTTTTCGCCCAAATCGGATGTATTTTCGAGTCCTATTCATGACGGTTTTGACACTTCTTCATCCCACTATCAGTGAACGAAATACATGTCGGTTTTGGTCCGTTTTTGTGTAAAAATCGAGTTTAAAAGTGGTTTTAAGGGTTTTCACTTGGATTAACACTTGGTGAGTATGAAATCTGCAGATTTCTAACTTGGGAAGCCGTAGCTAGGCCCAATACACTCGGTTAAGTGTAGATCTGTTGTAAAACAAGAAGATTTGACCAAAAAAGATGAAGGTTTTGTAAAAAGAATGAAGGCTTTCATAAGAAATAAGTAGTTTTAGATGAAAATAGAAGAGTTTTAATGAAATCGAAGAAGAACTTGTGTGAAAATCGAAGTGGAAAACGTTGTGTATCATGTAAAAAATGATAAAATCTTACTTGAAAATAGTTGGACAACAATTCGGCAGCGTTTGGAGTATTTTGCAGCAAGTTAGAATGAGAAAGGAGGGCTAGGTATTTATAGAGATGGGCTGGAATGTTGGTTCGAACCAGCTGCCTTTGTACGAATGCAGTGCCTTCGTATGAAGCTGCTAGCTTCGTTAGAAGGGGCCAGTTTTGTGAATTGAATTCTCGTTTCACACGTCGGATGCTCGTTTAATGTGTTTTGTTGCGTTAGTTAGCTAGAGTATGTTAAGTATTTTAGCGAGGTGTCAAGTATTGCGTTGTGTTGCGTTTCGGTGTGATAAATCGAGTTGCGAGTGTGAGCGTTTGAGCATTTTGAGCGATGTAAACAACCCATATAACACATTAAACATGTAAACACACAATTAATACAAACTATATAAATAAATCCGCGTTTCGAGATTGCATTGAGTTTGCGTTGCGATAAGCGTTCAAGTAATTAGCATTTAAATGCGATAACTGCGATAAAGTGCGTTATAAATAGGCGATGTAAAAATGCGTTTAAATTATAGTCAACCCATGGTAATAATCTGAATCTCAGAGTACAAGCATTTACAAGTGAAATGACGGTAAAAAGAGAACGACCAAAATACGGGTTGTTACAAGTACTTTCCACCTATGCTCCTTACATTCACTGGACCTAATAAATCCATGTGAAATAATTCATAAGGGGCATCTATGGAATTTACTGTTTTAGATTTATGAGGTTTCTTATGTTGTTTCCTCTTTTGACACGGGAGACATTTATCTTCTACGTGAAACCTCTGCAATGGAACCCCTTTCACTAATTCATTTTTAATAATGTATTTCATTTTTCGATAGTGAATATGGGCCATGCGTCTGTGCCCAACATTGACTCAGCCTCAGATGCTATTGATAGTAAACATGCCACCACAGCAGAATAATCTTTAGCACCCATGTCTGTAGATGCATATGTATGTAGCTTTCGTCTGTATTTAGTCTATATTTACCTGGTTGTTGTTTATGTATTGTTTTGGTTTTATATTAAATCCGGGACGAAACACAAAGTTTGTATGTTTTGTAAGTCCATCCGAACGGATGGACATAGTCATCCGAACAGATGATCATCCAAACGGATGATCATCCCGATGGTCAGTGCTTTCTCCCGAATGAGCTCGCCTATAAATAGAGGGTCTTGGCTGTCATTTGAGACATCTGTTTCTGACACCTCTGGCGGAGCTCTTGCAAATTTTCTCTGGAACTTTGTACGAATCTTCATCTTTAATGAGAATGAATGCATTTAACGGTGTCTATGTTGTCTATCTCTCTCGTACATCACTATCGGATTCTGCACGATCATGTTGTTGCTGATCTGACCTGAGCGTGTTCGAGCAAACCGAACTCCCGGTCCTCACAAGTGGTATCAGAGCTTGGAGGTCGGATTCGGAGGAGATCTATAACTGTTCTACCAGAGATTCAACCGAGTTTTAGAGATTTACAACTGTTCTATTTAAGATTCTACCATATCTCTCATCTACTTATCTGATTTCTACTCACTTCTGACTTTTCTTATCTTGAACATCTTAAAATCCGAAAATAACATAGATTTCATGGAAAAAATTGCTTAAAATTCACACATATTGTGTGCATTATACTAGAGAACAATCATACAAAGTTTCAAAACTGAATTCAAACGACATCGTATAAAAATTTATGAAAAACCATGAATTTCCGAACACACGTTGTTGACATCATCGTCCATATGATCGGATAGCCATCTGAACGGATTGATTTGTTACTGTTTGAAGTTCCAGATACCTTATTCTTTGTTGATTCATCCGAGCGGATAGCCATCTGACAGCTTGACCATTCGATAAATCTCATTCAGACAAGTACCATCCGGACGAAATCCCATCCGGACAACATTCATTCGAACACTTTCATCCGGTTGATTGTGTTTGTTGACCATCCGGGTGATTGGTCATTCAGACAATAGTGTTTGTGTTCATTCTACATTCAATCAAGTTTAACTGTGTTTGATTTTTCTGGAAATTGCAATCATGAGTGATGAATTTCTGAACCCATTCTTTGACGTATTCGCTTTCAACAGCACCAGAGTCATATCTTCTGATGCTAATCCAAAGACAGCGACAAAAGCGATTTCGGACTCGCTTAGTGTGGACAATGCTTATGGGACATATAATAAACCACCTAAGCTAATGGCAATTGAAGATTACAATCGCTGGGCTAAATGATTCGATAACTGGCTAAGAGCTTTTGCTTTTGAGAGTTGGAAGCTTATTCAAATCGGATACAAGTCTACACGAACTGATTATGAAAATTTTGAAAATGATGAGCAGGAAGTATTCGTTGCTGAGCAAAAGGCCATAGCACTATTAAATCAATCAGTACGGGATGACATTATTTCCCTAATCGATTATAACAATGCGAAAGAATTGTGGATTGCTTTGGAGAAAAAGTGCACGGGAGGTGAAGACATTGTAAAGAGCAAGAAATCATTATTGAAAAAGGAGTTTGATCTGTTCGTTTATATGAAGAATGAAACCGCTAGACAAATGATTGAAAGGTTTTGCCACCTAAAAGCTGAACTGGAAAGATTTGGTATTACAAAGGATCAAGAGGAGATTCTTGATAAATTGTTCGAAGTGTTACCAAACGAGCATGACTGGCAATATTTCACAATAGTGCTAAAGAACACCAAGCCCATGAAAGATATTACACTCAATTGGTTGATAGAGAAGCTGGAAGGTCACGAACTAGAGATTACGAAGCAGAGTAAGGTGAATAATGCCAATTATCAGCAGAACATGAACTTGTACTACCGAGGGAGCATGATTTCCAACGCCTCATCGCCAAAGATAGCCTTTAGTGCTGAAAATTCGAACAATACTGCAAAACGCAACTCAGGAAGTGGATCGCCGAGTTCGAGTGGTTATGGTTATCATGGTTCCGAATCGAGCACACCAGCACAGTCTGCTTCAAACACTCAACAGACTCAAAATGCTCTGAATGCTAATGGTTTCCAATGCAACATCGTTGTCAATCTTAATAATGCATAAAATTTCAACAAGGAGACTGCAAAACAGCAGATGGTTTTTCTGGCTTCGATCCTAGAATCATATGAGAGCCTTATAGTAGGAAAGATCGGGAACACAAATCTTACAAAAGAAGATTATGATCAGATCGATCCTGAGGAAATGGAACTCACTGACATTACATGGTGTATGGCAATGTTATATGCCGGGCTCAAAGATTTATGGAAATTATTGGAAGACAATCAATTGGTGGGCCGTCTATGAAACTGGGCTTTAACAAGTCGAAAGTGACCTGTTTCAAATGTAAACAAAAGGGTCATTTCAAGAGAGAGTACAGAAACTCTGATGCTGATGAAACCGCTAACCCATTTCACGATGATTTCTGTAAAGCGGTTTACCATAGAAACAGAGAAGAGCCATCGAAGATGAAACAAATCAAAGATAACCTAGGGAAGGAGAAATAGAGGGCACTTGCAGTTATTTAGGACGATGAGGGTTTTAACTGGAACGATATTCTTCCAGAAGAAGATTATATTGGATCTACTTTCATGGCCCAAGTAGAACTAGAACTAGTGAAGTTTCACAGAGAAAGACAACTGGCACATTTTCGAATGAAAAGAATGCGTGAAGCTTAAAAAGAAGCAGTGAAGGCAAAGAGATGGGATCCTGATAGAGAATGCTACCTAGACCCAAAAGGGAATGTCTGCACAGACCCTAAAACAATCGACTTTGAAGCTCTCGTAAAGTCAATTCCAACGGAAGAGGAGCAGATGAGAAGAGATGCCGAGTAAAGGGCCGAAAAGGAGAGATTAGAAAAGGAGAAAAGTGAGATGTCTGAGAAGTCCGAGAAGTTGGATGAAGGAATCATTGATGTAAATGAAGAAATGACAGCCGAAAACCTAAAGAAGATGGCTGATCAAGTTATGATGGCAAAAGCGCTTGAGGTAGATACCAAATCCGCCTCTGAGTCTGAATCGTCTGGAAAAGTCAGTTCTGTTGGTTCAAATGTTGAACCAGGTAAGGCTGGGAAAGCAAAAACTGAAAGTGATTGCAGAAAGAAATTGCATGAAGGAGTGCAAAGTCTGTAATACACATGAGTAGCTTTTGAAATCTCAAATCCAAGAGCTAACAAATAAAATCAATATTCTAAAAAGGGATATGGTTAATAAAGACAAACTTGTGAAAAGTTCAACAGAAAGAATTAATGAGTTAAAAGATAAAATCAAAAATGATGAAAATGATGTTGAACGTTTTAAGAAAGAAAATGAAAAAAATTGTGCTTGAAAATAGAAAAATAACTGAGGATTTTGACAAGTTAAAACGAACAATTAAAGACTCAGATGAAAGAAATGCTAAAACTCATAAAGAAAACATGAGTTTGACAGGTGTTCTTCAAGAAAAAGAAAAACAAATAATTTCTCAGCTGGATGAGATTGCGAATCTCAAACTTCAGTATCAAGAAGCAAAGATTGAAAATGAAAGAATTAATTTGAAACTGAACATTTACACTTCCGCCAGCTTTGTTCTTCAACACATCATTCCAAAACCCACTGGGAAGAACAAAGATGGTGAAGATGTATACTCAGATGGAACTGGGGTACGGTATCATAAAGTTCCACCACCCATGAGCAACAACTTCACTAAAAAACAGCCTGGGTTGGTTAAAGAGTTAGATTTGAATGAGAAAAGTGAAGTTGATAAATTACCAGATAATATTGATATCACTTTTAGTTCACAATATGATGAGGAGAGTATCGAATCTGAGGTTGTGAAAGATGTGGTTGAAAAGGTTTTGAAAACAGACAACGATTCCACAGTGTCAACCGAGGATGATGATTGCTTTCTGAACAATTATATCCCGAGATCCAAGTCCAAGAACAACTTAAAGGACGAACCGACTCTTATCATGTATAAGATGAATGGTTCTGATAAGGTGTACTCGAATGAGGAGTTTCCGATCAAGAACGTAAATGTGGATAAGCTGGAGAAAGTGTTTAAGTTGGTTGAAATTGATGTGTCTGAGGTTAACGGATTGTCGAGTTCAAAAAGATTTTTGAATTTCCAAAGAGATAAATCTTAATGTAACAAACACAATGTGCCACCACGTTTTCATAATAACAATCAGAATAGAGGGTACACGGGGCAACGAGATGGTAAGAATTATCAAAGAAAGAATTTTCAAAAGTCAAAGTTTGTGAAGAAAACCACTTTTGTGAAAAGTTCGAGTTCGATGAATGAACAGGAGTCTGAGATTTTTTCAAAGTCTAATGAAGAATTTTTCGCAAAGAAAGTTTCACAACCACAAACTGAATGTCAGAGTCGAGTTGTTGATACTCGAACGTGCTTTAAATGTAATCAGATTGGACATATTGCACGAAAGTGCACCAATCAACGACTTAAGTCTGTGATTGTTGAAAATCCAAACAAACCAAATGATGCAAAAGGCAAGGCGCCTATGTTTGTTGAGAAGAAGATTCCAAAAACTGAAAATGCTAAAATCAATTCTAAACCCGTTAAACAACCAGTCAAGAAAACTGGTGAATCTTCTAAATGGTTTCGCACACAACAACAAACATGGAGGCCAAAGTCTCAAGTCAAGGCATCAGTTGAAGTAAAACCGAAGGTCTCTGGCAGTGCTACAAAAGAAAAACAAACTCCTTCAACCAAACCGATTGAGAAGTCCGTACCTTTGGATTTCTATCAAAAAGTTGGAGAAACAAACTTCTTCAACCCCACCGATCAAGAAGTATGTTCCAAAAAAGGTCCAACCATCTGGTCAACTTGAAAAGAGTGAATTTTTCTTGTACAAAAAGGTTGAGGTTAGAATAGAAAAGAGCTTGGAAATAAATGATAAGAATTTCCCACCACTTTACACCATGAAAACTCACCTGAATGTCAAGCTACCCGAGTCAAAAGAGGCTTGGGTTGCTTCATCTAACTAATTTCATTTGAAATATGTAGGAGCTTCCAAGTTTGATATCAAAGTGGATAATGGATAGTGGAGCGTCCAGGCACATGACGGGGCGGAAAACCCTGTTGTATGATGTAAGAGGTTTTAATGGTGGGCATGTTGGTTTTGCTGCAAACCAAGGTGGAAGAATAATCGGGGAAGGCATTTTATCGAATGGTGTCATATCTTTTAAAAGAGTTAACTACATTCCAGAGCTGGAGAACAACTTGCTAAGCATTTCCAAGATATGTGACAGAATGTATACAACCCACTTCACCGACAAAGAGTGTCTGCTTCTGAAGACGGGGTTTGTTGTCCCCGAAGAGTGGATCATTATGCGAGCACCGAGGGAGAATGATTTGTCTGTTCTCGACATGAGCATAGCAACTACAACTACTGGTCATCCTCAGTGTTTCGTCTCTAAAGCTACAGAGAAAGAGTCAATTCTGTGGCATCGAAAGATGGGCCACACACACCTGAGGAAGATGAATCACTTAGTGCATAATGATTTAGTCAAAGGTGTGAATTTAAAAAGTTTTCACTTGGAAGATGAGTGCATCAACTATCAAAAAGGTAAAAAAATCAAGAAGTCTCACCCCAGGAAGATGGAAAACTCAATCTCGAGACCGCTTGAAAGACTTCACATGGATCTCTTTGGTCTTGTGAATGTGAAGAGTATAACCGGTGATCTATATTGCTTAGTGGTTACAGACGATTATTTGAGGTATTCGTTGGTTATGTTCTTGAAGTCAAAGGATCAAACCTATACGAGTTTGCTGAATCTATTTGGGAAGATAGAGAATTTGTATCAAAGGCGCATCTGTCGATTTCGAAGTGATAATGGTACCGAATTCAAAAACAGTCAAATGCAAGAGTACTGTGATAGAAAGGGTATTTTGCAAGAATTCAGTGCTCCGTACACTCCGTGACAAAATGGAGTAGCAGAGAGGAAGAATCGGACACTGATAGAGACAGCACGAACGATGTTGGCTGACTCAAAACTTCCTGTGAATTTTTGGGGAGAAGCCGTATCTGCTGCTTGCTATACTCTGAATCGGGTTTTGACTGTGAAGAAGCATAACAAGACATGAATCGAAAGCCTAACTAGGAATATCTAGAGCCATTTGGGTCACCCTGCACGGTTTTAGATCCTGATGGAAAGTTTGGTTCTAAGAGTTTGGAGGGAATCTTTATGGGTTATTCTAGTCCACTTAGACGAGTATTTGTTCCAAGTCTTGGAAAAATCATTGATACTCAACATGTGGAATGTCAAGGTTATACCATGCCTTCACAGAAAGGTGGTGACTCATGGCGATTCAACTATGAAATGTTGTGGGAGTCATTTGATCTTCCAGAAGAACCAGAGTTTATTGATCAGATAAAGCTATATCAGGAATACGAAGTTTCACAGATGAACTCATGGCCGACCAAGTCTTCCAAACGTCAACAAATACAAATGATCATGAAGCTGGTCCTAGTCAAAGTGGTCAAAGTGATGCAGATTTACAGCAAACTCAAACAACTTCAGAACAGGAGCCTGATCAAGAAAATCAAACAACGGTATTTGATGAATCAGAGTCTGACTCGGATAGCCCAACTTTCGATCGAGGTGATTCAGAACCTGAGGGGGAGCAGATCCAGTCATCAGATCAGACAATCCAAGTTGATGAGCAAGTTGCAGATCAAAATGTTACTAATCTAGAAAGCGAGGTGTATGTTCCTGGTGAAGTTATGCCGAGGACTCTATCATACCACCCCGAGGAGTTGATTATTGGAGAGTTGTAGTCAGGAGTTAGAACAAGATGTCAAATTGATCAAGGCTTTGCTTATTTTTATACTAAAATTGCACCGTTTCAAAATGATTTTCACTCAGTTGCTTTATTTCACAGGTTGAACCGAGAACTTACAAAGAGGCACTGACTGAGGAGTCGTGGGTTAACGCTATGCAAGAAGAGTTAGGTCAGTTTGAAAAGCTTGGTGTGTGGAAGCTGGTGGATCTTCCTGATGGTCACAGATTGATTAACATGAAATGGGTGTTTAAATGCAAGAGGGATGATAGAGGAGTGATCGTGAGTAACAAAGCTCGCCTGGTCGTTCAGGGTTTCAGTTAACAAGAGGGAATAGATTTCACGGAAGTTTATGCTCCAGTTGCTAGACCCGAAGCCATACGTATCTTTCTCGCATTTGCCTCATAGAAAGGGTTCAAAGTATATCAGCTGGATGTAAAGTTGGCATTCCTATATGGCAAAGTGAAAGAGGAGGTCTACGTCGGTCAGCCACCGGGCTTCACCGATCCGATTCACAAAGATAAAGTCTATCTTCTTGATAAAGTGCTGTACGGATTGCACCAGGCCCTGAGAGCCTGGTATGAGACACTCTCTCAACACTTGCTATCCAACGGCTTTATTCGAGGAAAGGTAGATGCCACTCTATTCACAAAGGAAGTCGTTGGACATCTTCTGGTCATGCAAATATATGTTGATGATATTATTTTCGGGTCCACAAACAAGGAACTCTACAAAGAATTCGAGAACGTGATGAAGCAGAAGTTCGAGATGTCTTCAATGGGTGAGATGACATTTTTCCTTGGGCTGCAAGTCGATCAAATACCGGAGGGGATCTTCATACATCAAACAAAGTATGTCCATGATGTTCTGGAGAAATTCAGCATGTCAGAGACTACACCTATGTCCACCCCATTAGCAACTAATCACGGTATCAATCCTGATCTCAAGGGAGAGAAGGTCGATGAAACATTATACCATTCAATGATTGGTTCGCTAATGTATCTCACTGCATCTCGGCCTGATATAACGTACCCAACCTGCCTCGCGACCCGTTATCAGTCAAGTCCAAGATCTTCACATATGGTCATTGTCAAGCGGATTCTACGCTACCTGAAAGGAACTCCAAGCTTGGGGTTGTGGTATCTAAAAGATGGTGATTTCAGACTGGAAGGTTACTCAGACCCTGATTTCGGATGCTGCAAATTGAATTCAAATTCTACAACAGCAGGATGCCAGTTTTTCGGACCACGTCTGGTGACTTGGCAATGTAAGAAACAGACTACCATCACACTCTCAACGTGTGAAGCATAGTATGTTTCAGCAAGCAGTTGCTGTTCTCAGATTCTGTGGATCCAACATCATATGAGGGATTACGGTTTGCAATTTCTTACTACTCCTATTTTTCTTACTACTCCTATTTTTGTAGATAATGAGGCAGCGATAAAACAAAACACATTGAGATCCGACATCACTTCATCCGTGATTGCTACGAGAAGAAATTGATTCGAATCGAAAAAAATCCACACCGATGAACAAAAGCTGACCTTCACACAAAACTGTTTGATAAGTCACGTTTTCAATATTTGTTACAACTAAACGGTATGAAGCTTTTGTCGTCAGGGGGAGCTGTTGTTGGCGTTGATGAACAATCCAAAGCAGAGGATGTTGGGAAGCAATCTGCTCTAGTTTGTCAACTTTTTAGATGTTTTGGTATTTAGGGGGCAGAGATAGTTCTATATAGAAAATCCAAAAACATAAAAAATGTAAAAATACAAAAACAATAGAAATTTCAAAATGTAAAAAACAATAGAAAACCCAAAAAGAGTTAGTGTAAAAAGAGGAAATGATTGTACATCAGCTAGACTGTCACGGTACGCTAAAGATTTGTAAAGTTTAAAAAAGCGTTAAACAGTCTCACTGATGATGTGTCGATAGGTTTTTATACATTTGGTAATCTGAATTCGGGATATAAACCAAAATCATATATCTTGCTTATTTCGTGGGGAACATCTCTCGGATATATAGGTAACCCCTGAAATCTTATTTGAAAGATTGCCTGTTTCTGATATACGAGGTCTATATACTTAGTGATATCTGAGGTATTATACCAGGACTTCTGATATTGCGGAAGCAATGGCCTAGTCCACGTATAATACTTTATGCGCTTTAAATAAAAGCTTTCCCTCAGCATAAAAATTGATAAATATCGAAAGATACGAATCAAGTGCTGTTGTAAAGAAGATCTCTAAGTGGGACACACCTAAAGTCGAGCCATCATCTCTCTGTCTGAAAGGAAGTTCTAACCTGAGATCTCATAGTCTCGTACTACCCAGAATACAGATATCATTATAGTATATGCACCTGTAAGACTGAATATAGGGAATCTTTATATGAGAGTATATTATGAGGTGGGACACGCGAATACGTTAAGTGCTTAAAACACTAAATCCGTATCCTGAATTGGTTGAACTCTGTGTGAGAATTTAAGTGGATCAGTATATCGATAATCTAGGTGAATCGTTTAAAACTTAATGTGAAACATAAGCTCAACGGTACTAGTGACACGTCGGTAGCTGATATGATCCTCTAACACAGCTCACAAAAATATGTTTGTAAATAGTTTCTTGTTATTTCATTTTAGCTTAAACCCAAAAAGATTTTCAGTTTGTTTTGACATAAAGTTTTTAAAAAAATACAAAAAGATTTTATATCTACATTATTTTCGACAAACCATTGTGGAGAGCTGATCTTCAGAATCTCAGATGCAGAGAAAGATTGCTGAACGACTGGGTTGGGAGGTTATCTGAAAGTTTGGGAAACTTAAAATGTTAAACAAGTTCATTAATTTGAAATTTGTATTTTCAGAAAAAGTTGAAAATTTGATCAAAAATGTCAGAAGGTTCGATATCGGGTCAACCAAGGTCATTAACTTGGACTTGGTCAACAAATCGAGTAACCAGGGTCATTAACTTGGACCTGGATACTTGAGTGGATGTTAAAAACTGATAAAAATGAAAAGTTTGGTTTCGAATAACCATCCGAGTGGATGACCATCCGGTTGGATGGCCATTCGACAACAAGCCATCTGAATGGATGACAGGCCTATAAAAACTCATTCGACCAACTGTTGACTTATTCGATCGTATAGCCATCCGACACTCTGTCACTTTTTCTCTCAATTCATATTATGTTTCTGAGCCGTTACTCTGCCGGATTTCTTTCCTAGGCTTGTTGGTTTATGTGACATCTGTGCTTGTGTAATCATTGTATAACTCTGAATAATTTGATTATCAATAAAACAATGTATTTTGATCCCAATATTTGTTTATTTATGTTTGACATTTTTCGTGTTATGATTTTGTTCAATTTTAAACTCTAAATCACTTTCTGGAAAGTTATATGCAAACTAATGCGTAAACGTAATCAGTTTAACACGACAAACACTCCGGAATATCAACATAAGCTTAACATACCTTAAATAACCTTTACATAACTTAGAAATAAGTTTTGAAGGGCTAAGTATGGCAAGAACAAGTTTATTAAACTACAGGAACTAATTGCGACAAATTGCAAAAGTCTGCCGATTCATATAGTAACGTACACTTCGGAACATGATCATAAGCTAAAAATACCATAAATAACCTTAACATATCTTAGAAATAAGCTTTGAGGGGTTCGGTGTGAGAAAATATGCTTATTTGATCAACAGGGACTAAAAGCGTCAAAAAGTGCATAAGTTTGCATTTACGCGCATATCTTACATTCTGAACATATTCGGACATCCAAAAATTTTTGAAATCATTAAAATATTTTATTTTAGTGATTGGAATGCTAAAATACCATTCTTCTCGTAATTTGGATCGTTTTTCGCGTCCGTTCGAGTTTCATCGTAATTAACCGAACAACGATATCGTACGACCAAACGAACCGACATCCATGATGTTTTCAAGCATATTTAACGTCCCCTATACTTTAATATCCTAATAGAGCCTTGAAATTGGGTTAACGGGGGTTAAACGTGTCGAAAATGCCTTAAATAAAGTGCAGGGACTGTTTCTGCTAAAAAAACTGAAAGTTTCAGCTGGTTCAGCAAGGAGTGTCGTGGCAGAATCAGGTGACAGCTCCGTGTGTCGCCTGAGATGCCTATGTGCAAAAAACCAGTTTTCTTCATTTCAGCGGTTGTTCCTTGTTTTTAACCTTGGTTTTTGGATACCTTGGGCTTGTTTAAGGGCTCCCCTAGTATTTAAATCAATGGGCAACATGTGTATGGTCAAGATTAAGCCTTGAACAACTCAATTACATGTGGAATGATCTTAGTGGATCAAGGATTTCTATAAATACCCAAGCATTTTGCCTCAACCTTTGCTCATTCATTCCTTTCTTCTTCACCTGCTCTCTTGAAGCTATCCCACTTGGTTGAAGGCTTCAAACATCAGTTTTCTTTGTTCTTATTCCAAGCTTGGTTGTAAGTCCCTTTCATTAGGATCCGACCAAACATATCTTGTGACCATAGTTGTATAGGGAATAACCTTCTGAGGTTATACCTTATGGTCACTTAGTTTAATTAGTTGTATGATAGGTAGATTATATGCCTTAGGAAAATGACCAAAATTCCCTTTTTATGCATAATTTAAATTTAAGCATATGTAACTTAAATTTTGGCACATAAAATGATTATTAAACATGTTAGGGCATATAATACTTGTCATAGGGCTAGTTAGGCGGTCCGAACACGCTTTTGCTTGAACGACACGTTAAAGTAGCGTAAACTACCTTAACGAGTCGTAACGGGTCATAAGCACTTAGGATAGGTATCAAATTCAGAATGTAGGCTTTGTTAAACCATATCATATGATTTCCAATACTAATTTGGTTTACGAGACCTCATTCTATTCTATCTCCCGATTTAGGTTCAGTTTATTAACATAGTTACCTATATTAGGTGCCGTTTGATTTCCGTGATTCTTCGAGCGTTACATGGTTGTTATTTCAAGACTATTAAGCAATATCAAGTGAGTACATAGTCCCCTCTTTTACCGCTTTCAAATATTTTGGGGTGAAACACATGTACCTACTTGTTACTTTCGTGTTTTTCATGCTTTCATGACATATACTTGCTATGTTCATTAGTACGCGTAGAGTACATGATTTCACTTATGCTTTGCTATGTATGTTTACTTAGCATGCTAGCACATTGATTTACATTACATTTTTGCTATGTATGTTTACTTAGCATGCTAGCACATTGATTTCATAAACATTTTTGCTATGTATGTTTACTTAGCATGCTAGCACATTGATTTACATTACATTTTTGCTATGTATGTTTACTTAGCATGCTAGCACATTGATTTCATGAACATTTCTGCTTTGTATGTTTACTTAGCATACTTAGTACTTGGTTTTTACATAACATGCTTACATTGGGTATTACATTTGGTATGTTTAACGGGACTAAAATACGTTCATTAACATTGATCACGCCGCTCAGTAGTATGTAGTGGCACCATAGGACTTGACAAATCCCGTTTCCGGCTTCCTAGGTTTGTTTGGAAGTAGGAAATGACAGAATCCGAAAACATAATTGATAAACCTTTAACATGTTAAGAGTTTATCTAACAGTCTCAAGGCTTGAATGTATGTGATAAACATTACTGCATAGATGTTTGTATCAATAAAATCATTGGTTTTTGCAAAAGATATCTTTTGATTTAAATTTAGATTTATTCAAAGACTTAGTTTTGTACAATTTACATATAGGGTTGAGTAAATACTCTGTATTCACCATACATGACATTCTGGTATCACATGACATTTGTTTATACATTGATATATACATGTGGTTTGAGTAAATACTTTTTATTCACCATACAAGACATTGTTGTTACTTGACATTTGTTTTACAAGACATGATTTAAACATCACATTGAACATTAAACATTGTTATACATGAACATTTGACATTAGTTTAAACAAGGCATTTTTGGTGGTTTATTTGGTAAGTGATTTAAATAACGAGGCATGTGTAATATGATAAAAGCATGGTGGATACGCCGCTGGTACTTCCTATATATAAGTGCTTTTATGATATTACATATCGTAGCGTTATCTAAATCATTTTGACAAAGACATGATACATTTTACGCAATCTACACATTTTCACAAGACATTGATTTACAATTGACATATTTTATACAAACTCATTTTTACTTGGTTATTTACTTAACCATACACCTTTCTTTGATATCATTTGAATTTCATATCGATTTTCGTATGATTTATAAAAGAAAACATTTTTACAAGATTCATGACCAACTTTTTGTTAAACATTTCTTTTAACTTACAAGTCATGAATCCTGCTTAAACAAAACCTATGTATCTCATAGGCATTTTTATGCTGACGTACCTATTTTCACAAGTGTTTCAGGAGCTAATGCATAAGGTTGATCAGGATACACTTAGGCGGACTCGGGCCTTAGTAACATAAAAGAAGCAAGAATAGTTTAACTTTTCTTGTGTTTCCCTTAATTCCAAAGAAAATGTAATCCAGTTAATAAATAAAACTAAACTTTAAATGCTATGGTTGTGAAACAATAATTCTGTCGCTACACTCCCCGACGTTTTCATTGCGGTTTGTTGTTTGACGCGGTCGGGGTGTGACAGAAGAGTTGGTATCAGAGCTCATGGTTATAGGGAATTAGGTTATTAGTAATGGTTTGACCTAGACTATAACCTTTCTAGGACCCTAACACAAGTTATCTTGTGTTTAGTCTTAAAACAATACCGTCACCAATCGTTAGGTGATAACCACAACAAGAACATAAATTTTCCAAATCCGTTTTGAAAATCAATCATCCATTCTTATATGATTTGTTATAAGGTTTTTAACCCTCAAATTTTTCAAAATCTCATCAAAGTTTGGGTCTAAATAATGTGAACACGTGCATTCTGGAAGGGTGGATGCCTGTACCTCGAGTTTTCTGTCTAGGTTAGAGTGTTCGTACAAATCCACATAATCGGACCAGTTACTCTTACCTGGGAACTTTTGGGGTGAGTGTCCACTTATAGGCTAAAGCATGTCTTCGCGATACATTATTATGACCCATTTACTTTGATTAGTCACTGTGTGTCATTTGTTTGTTCTAAGGTAACGAATGAATGACCACCATCCTTACTTTTTGTCAATATTTGTAACATCTCATTTTATCCAATGACATCTCATTTTTCATCATATCATCTCACTCATTTTATCTCATGTTTTCCTATTTTAGAATGCCTCCTCGACGAGACGCACAACAACCTAACGCCAAACTGGCGGCTATCATAGCGCAGCAAATGACTGCTGCACTCCCAAATCTCATCGCTCAAATTAACCAAGCCAACAACAACAATAACAATAATGCACCTGCTCCATGCAACTTTAAAAAGTTTAATTCAGCTAAACCGCTCAAGTTTAGTGGTTTTGAAGGAGCAACTGGGCTCCTACAGTGGTTTGAGAGTATTGAGAGTACTTTTCTCCATGTTCAGTGTCTTGATAATCGTAAAGTCGAGTTTGCTTCTGGTGTGTTTCAAAAGAGGGCTCTTACTTGGTGGAATGGAGTAATGAGAGATCGTGGTGCTAATGTTGCTTTGGGTCAAACCTGGGAGGAGCTTAGGGCTCTAATTATAAGGGAGTTCTGTCCTCGTCATGAACTCGGGGCTTTGGAAAGGGAATTTGATGATTTGAAACAAGACAGTGGTGAACACCGTGCTTATACCGACAAATATGAGGAGTTAAGCTTGTTATGTCCCATAATGGTTACCCCGCTGGATAAAGCCATTGAAAGGTATGTCGATGGTCTAACTGACCTTGTACAAGATATTGTTACTGGTAGCAACCCTACCACTATTTGCTAGGCCATTGAGTTGGCTGCGACCTTGACTGAGTCACAAATCAGGAAGGGTAAACTCCACAGGAAGGGTGACAAAAAACAGGGACAGTCCGACAAGAGTGAGAAACAAAAGGGTAAGAAAGCTGAGTCGTCAAAGAATTCAAGGAAGCGTAAAGCATCCAAGAATTTTGCTGTTACTGCACAGGCTAATCAGACAGCTCCAAATCAGCCCGCGCAACCACCTGCCAAGAAACAGTACATTGGCAAAGCACTGTTGTGCAATAGGTGTAACATCCACCATCAACCGCATGTTCAGTGTCGTTATTGTACCAACTGTGGGAAATCTGGTCATCTTGCCAACACATGTCGTCTTGCTCCTAACCAGAACCAAGCAGCTCAAAACCCTGCACAACAGCCTGCTCAACAACCAGCACAAGCTGCACGACCTCACTACCCGCCTGGTTCTTGCTATAATTATGGGGATTTGACCCACTACAAAAATCAATGCCCTAGGTTGGCTAATGCAAATCAGGCCCAGGCTCGTGGTCGAGTTTTCAACATGAATGCTAACGAGGCGCGTGCAGACAACGAGGTGGTGAATGGTACGTTCTTTGTTAACAATCAACCTGCTTCTGTTCTTTTTGATTCGGGTGCCGATAAGAGTTTTGTGTCATTGTCCTTTGAGCCTTTGCTTTCCATGACTAGAACAAAACTAGGAAAGCCCTTGATAGTTGAAGTTGCTAGTGGTGAACCAGTTGTACTCGATTATGTTCTTCGAAACTATCAGTTGAACCTAAATAACCATCTTTTTCCTATCGACCTCACACCAATGCAACTTGGAAGCTTTGATGTTATAGTGGGAATGGATTGGTTAGCCAAATACCAAGCAGAGGTGGTTTGTTTTGAAAAGATTGTTCATATACCGCTTTCGACTGGTGAAATCTTAGAGGTTCATGGTGAGAAACCTGCTAGTAGTCTTAAACTTATGACATGTACTCAAGCTCAAAAGTACTTACGAAAGAACTATGTGGCCTTTTTGGCACGTGTCGTAGAGGATAAAGGCAAAGGTAAGACTATTCAAGACATCCCTGTTGTCTGGGATTATCCCGAGGTTTTTCCTGAAGAATTACCTGGTTTACCCCCAGCACGTCAAGTTGAGTTTCGTATTGACCTTGTACCTGGTGCTAATCCTATTGCTAAATCTCCGTATCTTCTTGCACCGTCTGAGATGCAAGAGTTATCTAAATAGCTTCAGGAGCTTTCTGACAAAGGATTTATTCGTCCGAGCTTTTCACCATGGGGTGCTCCCGTTCTATTTGTTAAGAAGAAAGATGGGTCTTTTAGGATGTGTATCGATTATCCTGAGCTCAATAAACTAGCAATCAAGAATCGATATCCCCTACCTCGCATTGATGCTCTCTTTGATCAGTAATTGGGTGCTACTTGTTTTTCAAAGATTGATCTACGTTATGGGTATCATCAGCTTCGTGTACTCGTGGAAGATATTCCCAAGACAGCTTTTCGTACAAGATTTGGGCACTATGAGTTCACTGTTATGCCCTTCGGTTTGACCAATGCTCCTACTGTTTTCATGGACTTGATGAATAGGGTTTGTAAGCCTTATTTGGATAAGTTCATCATTGTTTTCATCGATGACATTTTGATCTATTCTAAGACACGAGCCGATCATGAACAACATCTCCGTCTTACTATGGAACTCCTGAAGAAAGAACAACTTTTTGCCAAATTCTTCAAGTGCGAATTTTGGCTTAAGGAAGTTCAATTTTTGGGACATGTCGTCAACGAACAAGGTATTCATGTAGATCCCGCCAAGATCAGTGCGATTAAGGATTGGGATACACCAACTACTCCTACCGAAGTTCGTTCATTTCTTGGTCTCGCGGGTTATTACCGCCGCTTTATTGAAAACTTCTCCAAGATTGCGGTTCCTCTCACAGCTTTAACTCAGAAGAATAAACATTTTTAATGGGGATCCAAGCAGGAAGAAGCTTTTCAGACCTTGAAACAAAAACTCTGTGATGCACCTATTTTATCCTTACCTAAGGGCAACGATGATTTTGTCGTATATTGTGACGCATCTAATTTGGGCCTTGGCTGTGTTCTTATGCAAAGGGACAAAGTCATAGCCTACACATCGAGACAGTTGAAGGTACATAAGAAGAACTACACGACTCATGATCTTGAGTTAGGTGCAGTAGTTTTTGCTCTCAAAATCTGGAGACACTACCTGTACGGTACCAAATGTGTGGTTTTCACTTACCACAAAAGTCTTCAGCATATTTTCAATCAGAAAGAACTAAACATGAGGCAACGACTTTGGGTGGAACTTTTAAACGACTACGATTGCGAAATTCGCTACCATCCTGGTAAGGCGAATGTTGTGGCTGACGCATTGAGTCTTAAAGAACATGTCAAGCTTCATTGTGTCCAGGTTCGATCTGATATTCAAACCCGCATTTCTCAGGCTCAACATACTTGTGTTACACAAGATTTGATGGGTAAGGAATTACCATATCATATCAAGCCTGATCTTGAACTGAAGAACAATGGGTTATATTATTTCATGGACCGTTTGTGGGTCCCAAGTCAAAACAATCTCCGCACCTTGCTAATGGATGAAGCTCACAAGTCTCGTTATTCTATTCATCCTAGTGCAGACAAAATGTATAAGGATCTTCGAACCCTGTATTGGTGGCCGGGTACGAAGAAAGACATTGCCTTATACGTGTCCAAATGCCTTACTTGTCTCAAGGTTAAGGCTGAACATCAACATGTGACAACTATGTTCTGTAATCACCGTATAATGTAAAACAATGTTGGTTATCAACAAAACAATGTGCTTTGGTGTTATTATATGTGTTATTGTGCTTGATGATTTTACAATTTGATTCGATTCCGATTTCAAGCTTTAAATCGCTTTCTGGAAGGTTATACGCAAACTGGTGCGTAAACGCAATCAGTTTAACGCGACATAAACTCCAGAACTGTGACATAAGCCAAACATACCTTAAATACCCTTTACATAACTTAGAAATAAGTTTCAAAGGATTCGGTATGGCAAAAACATGTTTATTTGAACTAAAGAACTAATTGCAACAAAACTGCGAAACGAACGTTGGTGTACGCCCGGATAATATTTAAATCCCAAAAATATTCTGTTATGATTAAAATTTTATTTTTAATTAGGTTCGTGTTGAAAAATAAATTAAAACGCTTAAAAACGTTATTTTTCAAGTTTAAGCGCGTACCGCGTGTTTCTGCGCAACACAGTGCTTCTACTGCAAAACACAGACAACACAGCCAGTCTCGGCAACTGAAATTTATATCATTAATATTTTGGTGAGTTTATTTTTATAGAATAATAAAAATAATTTAGAACGCCATAAATCGGGATTTAAACGCTAGATAAAATACCCAGTATCCAGTAAATACCTGTTTTTATCCAATTTACCAAACAAACTTACACATGGACCCCCTCCCCCTTTCAAATTTACGGTCACATATATGGGGACCCCACCAAAATTTTTCCAAGATCTTAAATGATCTTATTTGATCCTTACTTGACACTTGTTCATGCATGCTCATTTATAAATCTTTCAATATCTTCCATATCCTTCCATATAATCTTTCATAAGATCACAATCTTCAAAAATCCTCCTCCTTCTCTCCTCCCATAACCGTAACCCCACCTTCATCACCATCTTCATCTTTTTCAACTTTGTTCTTCATATTCAAGCCCCATTCCAAGCTAAATTCAAGTTGGTGTGAAGATCCAAAGGTGTTTCCAAGGTGCTTTCAAGTGATTTCAAGCTCCATATCATCAAAACCTCATCCAACAACTTACTTGAATCTTGAAGGTATAACATTTATGTTTAAATCATACTCTTGATTCTTGGTTGTTCTTGATGATTTGAAGTTTCTCTTGAATCTTGGAATTTTCACAAACTTGAAATCTAAAATGAAAAGGGTCTTGATACAAAATAAAAATGGTGGTGTATATGTATGTATATAACCGTACATATATATATGTGTGTATGAGTTTTGAAGTTTGATTTCTTGATAAGTACTTGTTTAAGTTGTTGCTTATTCTTGAATGATAGTTAAAATGCAAGTGTTGGATGATTTGTGTATGATATGATAAGTGTTCAAATACATCAGCAAATAAAAATGAATAAGTTTCATATTTGATGCATCTAAACTCATATGAAAAGATGATGATATGATAGTGTGCTTTAGGCACTTGTACATGAGAATACATGTTGATTTAAAGCTCAAGAAATGATAAAAAATGATTGTATGACAAAAATATTTTTGAACAGGTTATAAACACTAAAAATAAAATTATTTGGTATATTATAATGGCATGAAACTTTGACATAGGTTTGATAGCTTTGCATGTTGTACATATAGCTTAAAAAGTGGTAAAATATGTGAAATTTGCATGATTTATGTGCTTTATGTGAGACCTGCACTATCATGAGTATAACCACTATTTTATACAGTAAATAACATGGGTTATTTTAAAATATCAAGTTGTTTCGATTTCGGATGGTTAGGGTAACGTTTGATGCAAAACTATGCGGTAAAACGGTTAAAAATCGGCTTTTCGAATGATTTTTTTAGAACTATTTTAGATCAGTAAGTAAACTGATATTTTTGATATAAAAATAAGTATTTTAACTTATATTAAGTTTACTTGGTGTTTGGTTAGTCATACGTGACTTCCGGCTCCCAAAAATGTTACCGAATCGCTAAAATACGTGTTTTTCAATGTAAACTAGAATGGGTTGTTCATGGGTAAATTTTATGTGTTACAATGTGCTATGTGTTTTACAATATGTGTATGATGACATGATAATACTTGACAAGATTATGTGTATTACGCTTGAGTACATATACATATAAATACACCAATATAATAAAAAATAATAACTCTTCGAGAAATCTAAAAGTTATGTGAAAATTCTAAGTATCGGAGAAACTTATGTATTTTTTTGGGTTTTTGATTATTAAACCATTCTAATTTAATTTAGGACGAATAAAAAATTTGATGGATTGTGTTAACATATAAAAAAGCACCCAATGGTGAGTACATAGATCCCCTCTTTTTACTGTTTTCGATTGTTTTGGGGTGATTCATATGTATCAAAACGATTTCGATATTCTAACGATGGTTTCGAAAGGATTGAGATAGTTTATACTAAACTAATAACGATTTCGATAATGTGAACAAACTTGTTGGTTGTAGTTACATAACGAATGACATTCATTAGTTTTGGCCGAACCGACCAGTATTAGGTTATGGTACCATAGGATCTGACAAATCCCGTTATCAAACTGCACCCATGGTTATGTGTGGGTTATGTGGGTAACGACTGAACCTGATGATTGTTAACTTACCCTTTGGTGGTTTGTTAATACGAGTTGAACAAGTTGAACGATGAACGAGTCACGAAGGTTTGAATGTTATTAGCGAGACGACCAAAAATAGTTTTCACAATTAAAACGAGAACGATTTTGAACAATTTAAACAAATGAACGATGATCTATAACGAGAACGAGTTAAACGATGTCACACAACGATGTTTACGAAACTATATAAACTATACGAGTTTTACTACGAGAACGATTTATGATTTGGTTTACATAAACAAATGTTTTGGGTTAAGATTCATGGCATCGAGGTTTATAAATTATGACCAATCTGCTTTGACTTGTTTATTCATTTTACAAAACAAAGTTTCTAATATCGATTAACGAAGTTGTACGAGATATTTCAACATGTAAACGAGCCGTGAATCTGACACTCACACAAAAACTATGTGCTCGCCAGCATTTCTTTGCTGACTTTGTTTTTACATATGTTTCAGGTGATGTTGCTTAATGTTGATTGCTAGGATGCATGAGTCACATAGGATATGGACGAGACCTTAGTGACATAATAACAACGATTGTCGATTTATAACTTGTTGTTTTCTTGCTAGAACAATGTAATTTACTTAATGATAAATAAAAACGAAACTCTTTTGTATCCATGGTTGTGAAATAATAATTCTTTTACAACACTCCCCGACGTTTCCGCCATGATTTGTTGTTTTACGTGGTCGGGGTGTGACAGAAGAGTTGGTATCAGAGCCAATGGTTATAGGGAATTAGGTTATTAGTAATGTTTTGACCTAGACTATAACTTCTAGGAACCCAACGCAAGTTGAATTGCGTTTAGATTTTTAAAAACAAAACTGTCACCTGCCCTTAGGTGATAACTACAACGAGGACACAAAATCAGAATCTGCTTCGAAAATTAATCATCCGTTCTAGGATGATTGATTACTAGGTTTTGAACCCTCTGTTGTAAGGTTTTGAACCCTTCCAGTTTTACTCATTTTTGGCTTAGTGCCTTATGAGTTTTCAAAATCTCGTCAAAGTTTGGGTCTAAATAATGTGAACACGTGCAAACTGGAAGAGTGAATGCTTGTACCCTGAGTTTTCTGTCTAAGGCTAGAGTGTTCGTACAAATCCACATAATCGGACCAGTCACTCTTACCAGGGAACTCTTGGGGTGAGTGTTCACTTATAGGTGAGCATGTCTTCGCGATACATTATTTTGATTCATTACTTTGATTAGTCACTGCGTGTCGTTTGTTTGTTTTAAGTAACGAACAAATGATTGCCTTCTTATGTTTCGCCGATATTTTCAATACCTCTTTTGTTTTTCCTAATTGTCGACCTCACTCGTTTCTCATATTTCCTTGTTAGACAATGCCTCCTCGACGTGATGCACAATCTTTTACTGCTGAAGAAGTCACAACCCTTGTCTCTCAGCAAATGGCTGCTGTGCTTCCAGGAGTTGTGACCCAAATCCACGAGCTATACAACAACAATAATAATAACAATGCACAATGTAATTTCAAGAATTTCAATTCTGCTAAGCCGCTAAAGTTTTCTGGGTCGCAAGGAGCAACTGCGCTCCTTCAATGGTTCGGAAGTATCGAGAGCACTTTCAGACATGTGCAATGTCCGGATGGGCGTAAGGTTGAATTTGCATCAAGTGTGTTTGAGAAGCATGCTCTTACGTGGTGGAACAGAGTGATGCGCGACAGGGGTGCCGAAGTGGCATTGGCACAAACATGGGAAGAGCTTCGAGCTCTCATGATGAAAGAGTTTTGTCCCCGTTACGAAATTCGAGCTTTGGAACGAGAGTTTGATGATCTAAAGTAAGATGGGGGAGAACACCGTGCGTATACGGATCGATTTGAGGAACTCAGTCTTTTGTGTCCTACTATGGTTACCCCGTTGGAGAAAGCGATAGAGAGGTATATCGATGGGTTACCCGATTCCATACAGGATATTGTGACTGGCATTAATCCTACTACTGTTCGTCACACGATTGAGTTATCTGCTACCCTGACTGAGTCGCAAGTCAGGAAGGGTAAACTTACCTGCAAGGGTGATAAGAAGAAGTCGACCGAATCTGTCAAGGAAAAGGGTAAGGGTAAGAAAGGTGAGTCATCGAGAAAGCGAAAGGGTGCTCAGAACTTTGCAGTTACTGCTCAGAACCCTCAGAACCCACCAGCTCAACCGCCTGCGAAGAAAGCGTATGTTGGTACCGCACCTCATTGTGCTCGCTGCAACGGTCATCATGTTGCACAACAAGCTTGTAAGCAATGCACAACCTGTGGTAAGTTTGGGCATCTGGCCAACACCTATCGTTTAGGTCAGAATCAGATTGTTCAGAATCAAGCTCCAGTTCAGGGGAATGCTGCTAGATTCCCACCGGGTTCATGTTTCAATTGTGGAGAGTTTGGTCACTTCCGCAACAACTGTCCGAGGCTGGTGAATGCAAACGCGAATGCTAATGCGAACCCGAATGTGAATGTCAACGCAAATGTGAATCCCGCTCGTGGGCGAGCGCACAATCTGAATGCTAACGAAGCAAGGGCTGACAATGAGGTGGTTAATGGTATGTTTCTTGTTAACAGTCGACCTGTATCTATTCTTTTTTATTCTGGTGCCGATAGAAGTTATGTTTCATTATCTTTTGAACATTTGCTTGCGATACCTAGAACTAAACTGAGGAAACCTCTATCTGTCGAAGTTGCTACTGGTAAACCTCTAGTTCTCGATTCTGTTATTCGTGATTGTCAGTTAAACCTTGATAACCATCTTTTTCCCATTGACCTCACGCCGATGCAACTTGGGAGTTTCGATATTATCGTGGGGATGGATTGGTTAACCAAACATCATGCTGAGGTGGTTTGTTTCGATAAGATTGTTCGTATTCCTCTTTCGTCTGGCAATGTTCTGGAAGTTCGTGGCGAAAAACCATCTGATGGTTTGAAGCTTATGTCGTGTACAAAGGCCCAAAGTTATTTGCGAAAAGGATATGTTGCTTTCCTGGCACATGTCACCGAGGAGAAAGGCAAGAGCAAGAGTATTCAGGATATTCCGATTGTTCGGGATTATCCAGAGGTGTTTCCCGATGAACTGCCTGGTTTGCCTCCAGTTCGTCAAGTCGAGTTTCATATTGACCTTGTACCCAATGCCAACCCGATTGCAAAAGCACCTTATCGTCTTGCACCGTCGGAGATGCAAGAGTTATCGAAATAGCTTCAAGAGTTGTCTGATAAAGGATTCATCCGTCCGAGCTTTTCGCCTTGGGGAGCTCCTGTCCTCTTTGTGAAAAAGAAAGCTGGATCTTTTCGAATGTGTATCGATTATCGTGGGCTTGATAAGCTTACCATCAAGAATCAATATCCCCTACCTAGAATTGATGATCTCTTCGACCAGCTGCAAGGTGCTTCATGCTTTTCCAAGATCGATCTGCGATCTGGGTATCATCAACTTCGTGTACTCGAAGAAGATATTCCCAAAACTATATTTCCATACGAGATATGGGCACTACGAGTTCACTGTCATGCCTTTTGGTTTGACAAATGCCCCAGCTATCTTCATGGACTTAATGAATAGGGTTTGTAAACCTTATTTAGATAAGTTCATCATTGTGTTCATCGACAATATTCTCATTTATTCGAAGTCTCAAGCCGATCACGAGCAACACCTTCATTTGACATTGGAACTCCTAAAGAAGGAATAACTTTTTGCTAAATTCTCCAAGTGTGAATTCTGGCTTAAAGAAGTTCAGTTCTTGGGTCATATTGTCAATGAGCAGGGTATCCATGTGGATCCTTGCAAAATAGCAGCTACTAAGGATTGGAATACACCGACGACACCTACAGAGATTCGATCATTTCTTGGTCTTGCTGGTTATTATCGTCGATTCATTTCTAATTTCTCAAAGATCGCGGTTCCACTCACTGCTTTGACTCAGAAAATAAGCCTTTTAAGTGGGGACCTAAGCAAGAAGAAGCGTTCCAAACGCTTAAACGGAAGCTCTGTGATGCTCCTGTTTTATCTCTACCTGAGGGAAATGATGATTTTGTTGTCTATTGTGACGCGTCGAATCTAGGACTTGGTTGCGTTCTTATACAACGAGGTAAAGTCATAGCTTATGCGTCTAGACAGCTGAAAATTCACGAGAAGAACTATACGACTCATGATCTTGAATTAGGAGCTCTGGTTTTTGCACTTAAAATCTGAAGACACTACCTCTGGAACGAAGTGTGTGGTTTTCACAGACCACAAAAGTCTCCAGCATATTCTCAATCAGAAGGAGCTGAACATGAGGCAACGACATTGGGTTGAACTCTTAAACGATTATAATTGCGAGATCCGCTACCATCCTGGTAAGGCGAATGTCGTAGCCGATGCGCTTAGTCGAAAGGAACGAGTCAAGCTTCATTCTGTTCAAACTCTATCTGATATTCAATCTCGTGTCCTTCAAGCTCAACGATCTTGTGTGATCAAAGACTTATTGAAAAATGAGCTACCGCTTCAACTTGAGCTTAAACTCGAAAGGAAAGACGATGGTTTACTCTATTCAAGGATCGTTTGTGGATTCCGAAACAAGACGATCTTCGCACCTTGGTAATGGACGAATCTCATAAGTCTCGATATTCTATCCATCCTGGTGCTGATAAAATATACAAGGATCTTCGTACTCAGTTCTGGTGGCTTGGTATGAAGAAGGATGTTGCCTTGTATGTATCAAAATGCCTAACTTATCTCAAAGTCAAGGCTGAATATCAACGACCTTCTGGTTTGCTTGTACAACCAGAGATATCAGTTTGGAAGTGGGAGAACATTGCAATGGATCTCATCACTAAGTTACCGCGTACATCTAAAGGTTACGATGCTATTTGGGTTGTTATAGATCGATTAACAAAATCAGCTCATTTTATTCCGATTCGAGAGGATCTATCTGCTGACAAACTTGCAAAGATTTATGTTGATGAGATTGTATCACGACATGGTGTTCCTTTGGATATCATTTCCGATCGTGATGCTCGGTTTTCATCTCATTTTTGGAAGACCATGCAATCTGCTTTGGGAACTCAACTAAATCTAAGCACTGCTTATCATCCCCAAATGGATGGACAATCTGAGAAAACAATTCAAACTTTGGAGGATATGCTTTGGGCATGCGTGATTGACTTTGGTGGTAATTGGGATTCTCATCTTCCACTGATCGAGTACTCTTACAACAACAGTTATCATGCTAGTATTAATATGGCACCATTCGAAGCTCTCTACGGTCAAAAATGTCGTTCACCTGTTTGTTGTAATGAGATCGGTGAAGCTCAGCTTACTGGACCTAAGCTCATTCTGGAGACAACAGACAAAATCAAGAAGATCCGCGATAATCTTGTGACAGCTCGAAGCCGTCAAAAGAGTTATGCGGATATGCGACGCAAGCCCTTAGAATTTCAAATAGGAGACCGTGTCCTACTCAAGGTGTCACCTTGGAAGGGAGTGGTGAGATTTGGAAAGAAAGGAAAACTTGCACCACGATATGTTGGACCATTTAAGATTGTTGAAAGAATTGGAAAGGTTGCATATCGACTAGAGCTACCTCCAGAGCTTGGAAATATTCATCCGACTTTTCACGTGTCCAATTTGCGAAAGTGTTTAGCTGATGCTGATCTTCACATTCCTCTCGATGAGATTCAAATCGATGAAACAATGCACATTGTCGAGAAACCTGTGGAGATAGTGGACCGTACATTCAAACAGCTGAAGAACAAACGGATTCGATTGGTCAAAGTTCGCTGGGAATCCAAACGTGGCCACGAGTTTACTTGGGAACATGAGGACCAGATGAAGACGAAATATCCGCATTTGTTTTCACAAGTTTCCTCTAAATAAAATTTCGGGACGAAATTTCCTAAAGTAGGGGAGACTGTGACAACTGTGTTTTGTAATCACCGTATAATGTAAAACAATGTTGGTTATCAATAAAACAATGTGCTTTGGTGTTATTATATGTGTTATTGTGTTTGATGATTTTACAATCCGATTCGATTCCGATTTCAAGCTTTAAATCGCTTTCTGGAAGGTTATACGCAAACTGGTGCGTAAATGCAATCAGTTTAACGCGACATACACTCCGGAACTGTGACATAAGCCAAACATACCTTAAATACCCTTTACATAACTTAGAAATAAGTTTCGAAGGATTCGGTATGGCAAAAACATGTTTATTTGAACTAAAGAACTAATTGCAACAAAACTGCGAAACGAACGTTGGTGACCGCCCGGATAATATTTAAATCCCAAAAATATTCTGTTAAGATTAAAATTTTATTTTTAATCAGGTTCGTGTTGAAAAATAACTTAAAACGCTTAAAACGTTATTTTTCAAGTTTAAGCGCGTACCGCGTGTTTCTGCGCAACACAGTGCTTCTACTGCAAAACGCAGACAACACAGCCAGTCTCAGCAACTGAAATTTATTTCAGTAATATTTTGGCAAGTTTATTTTTATAGAATAATAAAAATAATTTAGAACGCCATAAACCAGGATTTAAACGCTAGATAAAATACCCAGTATCCAGTAAATACCTGTTTTTATCCAATTTACCAAACAAACTTACACATGGACCCCCTCCCCCTTTCAAATTTACGGTCACATATATGGGGACCCCACCAAAATTTTACCAAGATCTTTCATGAACTAATTTGATCCTTACTTGACACTTGTTCATGCATGCTCATTTATAAATCTTTCAATATCTTCCATATCCTTCCATATAATATTTCATAAGATCACAATCTTCACAAATCCTCCTCCTTCTCTCCTCCCATAACCGTAACCCCACCTTCATCACCATCTTCATCTTTTTCAACTTTGTTCTTCATATTCAAGCCCCATTCCAAGCTAAATTCAAGTTGGTGTGAAGATCCAAAGGTGTTTCCAAGGTGCTTTCAAGTGATTTCAAGCTCCATATCATCAAAACCTCATCCAACAACTTACTTGAATCTTGAAGGTATAACATTTATGTTTAAATCATACTCTTGATTCTTGGTTGTTCTTGATGATTTGAAGTTTCTCTTGAATCTTGGAATTTTCACAAACTTGAAATTTAAAATGAAAAGGGTCTTGATACAAAATAAAAATGGTGGTGTATATGTATGTATATAACCGTACATATATATATGTGTGTATGAGTTTTGAAGTTTGATTTCTTGATAAGTACTTGTTTAAGTTGTGGCTTATTCTTGAATGATAGTTAAAATGCAAGTGTTGGATGATTTGTGTATGATATGATAAGTGTTCAAATACATCAGCAAATAAACATGAATAAGTTGCATATTTGATGCATCTAAACTCATATGAAAAGATGATGATATGATAGTGTGCTTTAGGCACTTGTACATGAGAATACATGTTGATTTAAAGCTCAAGAAATGATAAAAAAAAATGATTGTATGACAAAAATATTTTTGAACAGGTTATAAACACTAAAAATAACATTATTTGGTATATTATAATGGCATGAAACTTTGACATAGGTTTGATAGCTTTGCATGTTGTACATATAGCTTAAAAAGTGGTAAAATATGTGAAATTTGCATGATTTATGTGCTTTATGTGAGACCTGCACTATCATGAGTATAACCACAATTTTATTCAGTAAATAACATGGGTTATGTTAAAATATCAAGTCATTTTGATTTGGGATGGTTAGGGTATCGTTTGATGCAAAACTATGCGGTAAAACGGTTAAAAATCGGCTTTTCGAATGATTTTTATAGAACTGTTTTAGATCAGTAAGTAAACTGATATTTTTGATATAAAAATAAATATTTTAACTTATATTAAGTTTACTTGGTGTTTGGTTAGTCATACGTGAATTCCGGCTCCCAAAAATGTTACCGAATCGCTAAGATACGTGTTTTTCAATATACACTAGAATGGGTTGTTCATGGGTAAATTTTATGTGTTACAATGTGCTATGTGTTTTACAATATGTGTATGATGACATGATAATACTTGACAAGATTATGTGTATTACGCTTGAGTACATATACATACAAATACACCAATATAATAAAAAATCATAACTTTTCGAGAAATCTCAAAGTTATGTGAAAATTCTAAGTATCGGAGAAACTTATGTATTTTTGAGGGTTTTTGATTATTAAATCATTCTTATTTAATTTAGGACGAATAAACAATTTGAGGGATTGTGTTAACATATAAAAACGCACCCAAAGGTGAGTACATAGATCCCCTCTTTTTACTGTTTTTGATTGTTTTGGGGTGATTCATATGTGTCAAACGATTTCGATATTCTAACGGTGGTTTCAAAACGATTGAGATGGTTTATACTAAACTAATAACGATTTCGATAATGTGAACGAACTTGTTTGTTTTAGTTACATAACGAATGACATTCATTAATTTTGGCCGAACCGACCAGTATTAGGTTATGGTACCATAGGATCTGACAAATCCCGTTATCAGACTGCACCCATGGTTATGTGTGGGTTATGTGGGTAACGACTGAACCTAATGATTGTTAACTTACCCTTTGGTGGTTTGTTAATACGAGTTGAACAAGTTGAACGATGAACGAGTCACGAAGGTTTGAATGTTATTAGCGAGACGACCAAAAATAGTTTTCACAATTAAAACGAGAACGATTTTGAACGATTATGAACAATTTAAACAAATGAACGATGACCTATAACGAGAACAAGTTAAAAAATGTCACACAACGATGTTTATGAAACTATATAAACCATACGAGTTTTATTACGAGAACGATTTATGATTTGGTTTACATAAACAAATGTTTTGGGTTAAGATTCATGGCATCGAGGTTTATAAATTATGACCAATCTGCTTTGACTTGGTTATTCATTTTACAATACAAACATTTTACAAAACAAGGTTTCTAATATCGATTAACGAAGTTGTACGAGATATTTCAACATGTAAACGAGCCGTGAATCTGACACTCACACAAAAACTATGTGCTCGCCAGCATTTCTTTGCTGACTTTGTTTTTACATATGTTTCAGGTGATGTTGCTTAATGTTGATTGCTAGGATGCATGAGTCACATAGGATCTGGACGAGACCTTAGTGACATAATAACAACGATAGTCGATTTATAACTTGTTGGTTTCTTTCTAGAACAATGTAATTTACTTAATGATAAATAAAAACGAAACTCTTTTGTATCCATGGTTGTGAAACAATAAATCTGTTACAACACTCCCCGACGTTTCCGCCACGATTTGTTGTTTTACGTGGTCGGGGTGTGACACAACATCCCTCAGGATTATTGGAGCAACCAGAGATACCGGTTTAGAAATGGGAAAACATTGTTATGGATCTTATTTCCAAGCTGCCACGAACTAAAAGAGGTCATGACGCTATTTGGGTAGTTGTTGATGGTCTTACAAAGTTAGCACATTTCTTTCCAATCCGTGAGGATCTATCTGCTGACAAACTTGCTAAAATCTATGTGGATGAGATTGTATCCCGACATGGTGTTCCTTTGAACATTATATCTGACAGAGATGCTCGATTCTTGTCTCACTTTTGGAGAACCATGCAAGCTGCCATGGGAACCCAACTTAATTTGAGCACAGCTTATCATCCGCAAATGGATGGTCAATCTGAAAGAACAATCCAGACACTGGATGATATGCTTAGAGCTTGTGTGATCGATTTTGGTGGTAGTTGGGATTCGTATCTACTGTTGATTGAATTCTCCTACAACAATAGTTATCACTCCAGCATCAACATGGCTCCTTTCGAGGCTTTATACGGTCGAAAATGTCGTTCACCAGTCTGCTGGAATGAGATCGGTGAAGCTTAGCTTACTGGATCTAAACCCATTTTAAAGACTACAGATAAGGTCAAGAAAGTTCGTGATAACCTTCAGACAGCTAGAAGCCGTCAAAAGAGTTACGCGGATAGACGAGGCAAGCCCTTGGAATTTCAAGTCTGTGATCGCGTCCTACTCATGGTATCACCTTGGAAAGGTGTAATAAGATTTGGAAAGACAGGAAAACTTGCACCTAGATATGTTGGACCATTGAAGATTGTTGAAAGAATTGGAAAGGTATCCTACAGACTTGAGTTACCTCTTGAACTTGGAAATGTTCATCCAACCTTCCACGTGTCTAATCTTAAAAAGTGTTTAGCTGATGAAAACCTCCACATACCACTTGATGAAATTCGTGTTGATGACACGATGCACTTTGTCGAGAAGCTTGTGGAAATAATAGACCGTGAAGTCAAGAAGCTCAAACGCAAGCTCATACCAATTGTCAAAGTTTGATGGGAATCTAAACGTGGTCCAGAATTTACTTGGGAACGTGAAGATCAAATAAAGGCGAAATATCCACATCTATTCTCACAAGTTTCCTCTAAATAAATTTCGGGATGAAATTTCCTAAAGTAGGGGAGACTGTGAAATTTGTGCTTGTGTAATCATTGTATAACTCTGAACAGTTTGATTATTAATAAAACAATGTATTTTGATCCCAATATTTGTTTATTTATGTTTGACATTTTTCGTGTTATGAATTTGTTCAATTTTAAACTCTAAATCGCTTTCTGGAAAGTTATACGCAAACTGATGCGTACACGTAATCAGTTTAACGTGAAAAACACTCCAGAATATCAACATAAGCTTAACATACCTTAAATAACGTTTACATAACTTAGAAATAAGTTTTGAAGGGCTTGGTATGGCAAAAACAAGTTTATTCGATTACATGGACTAATTGCGATAAACTGCAAAAGTCGGCCGATTTGTATAGTAACGTACATTTCGAAACATGATCATAAGCTAAACATACCATAAATAACCTTAACATAGCTTAGAAATAAGCTTTGAGGGGTTCGGTGTGAGAAAATATGCTTATTTGATCAACAGGGACTAAAAGCGTAAAAAAGTGCATAAGTTTGTATTTACGCGCACATCTTACATTCTGAACATATCCGGACATCCAAAAATTTTTGTAATCATTAAAATATTTTATTTTAGTGATTGGAATTCTAAAATACCATTCATCGCGTAATTTGGATCGTTTTTCGCGTCCGTTCGAGTTTCGTCATAATTAACCAAACAACGAGATCGTACGACCAAACGAACCGACATCCATGATATTTTCATGCATATTTCATGTCCCCTATACTTTAACATCCTTATAGATCCTTGAAATTGGGTTAACGGTGGTTAAACACGTCGAAAATGCCTTAAATCAAGTGCAGGGACTGTTTCTGCTAAAAAAACTGAAAGTTTCAGCTGGTTCAGCCAGGAGTGTCGCAGCAGAATCAGGTGACAGCTCCGCGTGTTGCCTGTGATGCCTCTGTGCAGAAAACCAGTTTTCTTCATTTCAGCTGTTGTTCCTTGTTTTTAACCTTGGTTTTTGGATACCTTGGGCTTGTTTAAGGGCTCCCCTAGTATTTAAATCAATGGGCAACATGTGTATGGTCAAGATTAAGCCTTGAACAACTCAATTATATGTGGAATGATCTTAATGGATCAAGGATTTCTATAAATACCCATGCATTTTGCCTCAACCTTTGCTCATTCATTCCTTTCTTCTTCAGCTGCTCTATTGAAGCTATCCCACTTGGTTGAAGGCTTCAAACATCAGTTTTCTTTGTTCTTATTCCAAGCTTGGACCCTTTGTAAGTCCTTTTCATGCTTGGTTATGCATTTCAAGCATGAAAGTCAAACAATGTTTGACTTTCTGCTTTGACCATGATTTGGTCAACACAAAGTTTGTTTGAACTTTGTAACGTGAGCGTAATCGCGATGGTTATAGTCCCTTGTGACTATACCTACTGATTACCATGTTTATTAGTCAAAGTAACGAGTCATAGTCTCGGTCAAAATGCCGATTATGTGCATTTTGTGACGAAACTATTTTCGGGTATCAAAACACTTTGTTTTGATATCAAACATGTTTTCTAACTTAGTTAAACATGTTTTAACATGTTTAACTCGTCACTTTTAGTTTAGTGCTTGCTTAGGGTTGTAAGTCAAGCGGTCTAAACAACCGCTTAGACTTTCAAACCCGACCCGTTTGGTCGATTATTAGGATCCGACCAAACATATCTTGTGACCATAGTTGTATAGGGAAAAAGCTTCCGAGGTTATACCTTATGGTCACTTAGTTTAATTAGTTGTATGATAGGTAGATTATATGCCTTAGGAAAATGACCAAAATGCCCTTTTTATGCATAATTTAAATTTAAGCATATGTAACTTAAATTTTGGCACATAAACTGATTATTAAACATGTTAGGGCATATAATACTTGTCATAGGGCTAGTTAGGCGGTCCGAACACGCTTTTGCGCGAACGACACGTTAAAGTAGCGTAAACTACCTTAACGAGTCGTAACGGGTCATAAGAACATAGGATAGGTATCAAATTCAGAATGTAGGCTTTGTTAAACCATATCATATGAGTTCCAATACTCATTTGGTTTACGAGACCTCATTCTATCCTATCTCCCGATTTAGGTTCGGTTTATTAACATAGTTACCTATATTAGGTGCCATTTGATTTCCGTGATTCTTCGAGCGTTACTTGGTTGTTATTTCAAGACTATTAAGCAATATCAAGTGAGTAGATAGTCCCCTCTTTTACCGCTTTCAAATATTTTGGGGTGAAACACATGTGCCTACTTGTTACTTTCGTGCTTTTCATGCTTTCATGACATATACTTGCTCTGTTCATTAGTACGCGTATAGTACATGATTTCACTTATGCTTTGCTATGTATGTTTACTTAGCATGCTAGCACATTGATTTACATTACATTTTTGCTATGTATGTTTACTTAGCATGCTAGCACATTGATTTACATTACATTTTTGCTATGTATGTTTACTTAGCATGCTAGCACATTGGTTTCATGAACATTTCTGCTTTGTATGTTTACTTAGCATACTTAGTACTTGGTTTTTACATAACATGCTTACATTTGGTATGACATTTGGTATGTTTAACGGGACTAAAATACGTTCATCAACATTGATCACGCCGCTCGGTAGTATGTAGTGGTACCATAGGACTTGACAAATCCCGTTTTCGGCTTCCTAGGTTTGTTTGGAAGTAGGAAATGACAGAATTCAAAAACATGATTGATAAACCTTTAACATGTTAAGGGTTTTTCAGACAGTCTCAAAGCTTGAATGTATGTGATAAACATTACTGCATAGATGTTTGTATAAATAAAAGCATTGGTTTTTGCAAAACATATCTTTTGATTTAAATTTAGATTTATTCAAAGACTTTTTTTTTTGTGCATTTTACATATGGGGTTGAGTAAATACTCTTTATTCACCATACATGACATTTGTTTATACATTGACATATACATGTGGTTTGAGTAAATACTTTTTATTCACCATACAAGACATTGTTGTTACTTGACATTTGTTTTACAAGACATGATTTACACATGACATTGAACATTAAACATTGTTATACATGAACATTTGACATTAGTTTAAACAAGACATTTTTTGTGGTTTATTTGGTAAGTGATTTAAATAACGAGGCATGTGTAATATGATAAAAGCATGGTGGATACGCCGCTGGTACTTCCTATATATAAGTGCTTTTATGATATTACATATCGTAGCGTTATCTAAATCATTTTGACAAAGACATGATACATTTTACACAATCTACACATTTTCACAAGACATTGATTTACAATCGACATATTTTATACAAACTCGTTTTTACTTGGTTATTTACTTAACCATACACCTTTCTTTGATATCATTTGAATTTCATATCGATTTTCTTATGATTTATAAAAGAAAACATTTTTACAAGATTCATGACCAACTTTTTGTTAAACATTTCTTTTAACTTACAAGTCATGAATCCTGCTTAAACAAAACCTATGTATGTCACAGGCATTTTTATGCTGACGTACCTATTTTCACATGTGTTTCAGGAGCTAATGCATAAGGTTGATCAGGACACACTTAGGCGGACTCGGGCCTTAGTGACATAAAAGAAGGAAGAATAGTTTAACTTTTGTTGTGTTTCCCTTAATTTCCAAAGACAATGTAATCCAGTTAATAAATAAAACTAAACTTTAAATGCCATGGTTGTGAAACAATAATTCTGTCGCTACACTCCCCGACGTTTCCTCCGCGGTTTGTTGTTTTACGCGATCGGGGTGTGACAGTTTACACAACATTCACTATGGTGAAGGTAAGTTCCTCTGATTTCAATGTTTAATACATGTTTTTGCCATTTGAAACTGCCGACACTGCCGACGTCATAACATGCTTAGATCTAGGCTTTGTTTGTTGGTTTTTATTGAAATTGATCATAGATCTTTGTATATTGGCCTTAGATTTAAGCGTATTAAGGTCCAGTTTCATCAAAACATACTTAGATTTGAACTTAGACTCATTCGACAGGTCAACGGCTGACGTATACATTTTCTTAGATCTAGGGTTCATTAGACAGTTTTTGGAGAAATTGAACTTAGAATAGTCTTAATCGGCACATTTCCTGAGAGAAATTGGCTTCAATTTTGCAAAAAACTTGAAAATTTTGAATTGATGGATTTGAATGTTCTTGAATGCTTATCTGTTTTCACTCGGATGACCGTCCGGGCGGATGGCCGTCCAGGCGGATGGCCGTCCGGGCGGATGACCGTCCGGACCATGATACATTCCTATTTATTTTGCCATCCGGTCGAATGGTCATTCGGACCATTTTCCATTCGGAACTTTTGGCATTCAGACCATTCCCATCCGGACCAAGTCCATCCGAATGGAGTGCACAGTGTAAAAGTGTTAGAAAATTTTTCAAGTGTTGGAAATTTTCACTGTGTACTATGTGTCTCGATAAACATGCATATTCTGATAATGAAAATTTTGCAGGCAAAGGCTTTTGACTTTCATAATAAACATAATATTTGCTGTGTTTTGGACGTGAAATATCCAAACATAGAACCATTCAAAGATGCAGTGCCGTTCTTGAAAGACGGTAGGATTTGTAAGGCATTAACAAATAGACATAAGTGTTATGGTTCATATGTGAGATTTTTCTGGAATGCTGCTCACCATGTGGAGGACGAGAAGGCAATACACTCAGCGATTAGGATCAAGGATGAGAACGACAAGGACGTTGATATTCCTGTGAAGATCACAGTGGGTGATGTAAGAAGAGTGTTGGACTTGAGAGACAAGGATGAAGATCCAATTATTTGTTCAGAACGACTGTGCAAAGGCTTCTGGTTAAGAATGGGATATGCTGGGTTCGTCAATGATCCAGTTTACACGAAGTCAAAGTTTTGTAGACCTTATAAGTTGTTAGTGCACTGTGTGATACATGCTTTAGGGCATAGGAAGGGTGCTTACGATGAAGCTTCGGATTATATCATGAACATCATTTCTAGCATAGTTCTCAACAGACCCTACAACATTTCACAAGTCATCTTCAATCACATGTTGGACAATATTAAAGGAGAAATATATGTCCAATATCCAAGGTTCATGCAAATGCTTATCGATGATTAAGTGCAGAATCTACCGAAGGATGATGGTGATGAATTACCGTTAGATCATATGGATAGTGAAACATTGAAGCGTTTGGAAGTTTATAGAGGAGTTAAGAAAGAAAATGAGTCGAAGCATAGACAGAAGTTTGCTGCTATCAAGAAACCAGATTATGTAGCTCCACAGGACGACAAATTGAGACATGACAACAGTGGCTCAGATGATGAGACAAAGAGAATGGAGCCGCTTGTTCTTAAGAAGACACGATGGTGGTTTATGAAAGAAGAAAGATCGAGGAAGAGAACAGCGAAAGTGACAACTCCGAAAGTTGTTATAAAGGGTAAAACAAAGAAGCAAGAATCACTAGAAAGGGTGGTAGATAAATCATTCGAATCTTTTACTAAAAATGTTAATGTTTATGTTGTAGATACAAATAAGAAGAAATCACCACCTCACTTGGTTGATGAGCCTTTGATTCCGCCACAAGAAGCAATTAATCAAGGAGTTGATCTTCTCAAAATGTCTTTTGCTGATTATGAAAGATTGTCTACTGCTCAAGTTGATAAAGATGCGGCAAAGACTGCTGAGAATGTTGAAGTTGAAGCTGTTGGAGAAGGTTTGAAAGAAACATTCGTTGAAGGTGAGGTGCATACTGATTCGAGTGAAACAGAAAGTGAAATTGATTTAACACACAAGGAACCTACTTCATACGTAACTGGAAAGCTTAAGTTGAAGAAAATTCCAAAGAAAAAGAAACCGTCTGACGAAGAAGATGCTACATATGAGCCAACTCCAGCAGAAAAAGAAAAGATGAAAAAGAAAGGAAATAGAAAGCGCAAAGCATGTCCAACTGGTGAGTTGCCAAGGAGAAAGAAAGATAGAAAAGCTACAACTTCCATTTCTCAACAAGTTCCAGAGTTTGAAAGACTTGAAAGCATTGAAGTGGAGTTACCGCTTCAAACTGAAATTAGAATGGCAACACCTCCACCTTTACCTGTTCAACAATCAATTCCTATTCCTGAAGATGTTCGTGAGAAAACTCCAGATCAACCGCCAAAGACTGTAGAAGAACCATCTTCAGAGACAAAGAAACCTCCAACACCTCAAAGCTCAAGCCATGGTTTTCCAAAGGTTCCTTATGATCTTCCTTCTGATTTTGGTGATATGTTTAATGATGGCAATATTAATGTGTTGATGAGGAAAGTTAGTTTGTTGGAGAATGCCAAAGCTGAAGCTGACGCAGAGCTCAAAGCAGCAAAAGAAAAGCTTAAAGATGTTGAAGCTGAGAATGTCGCTTTAAAAAATGAAGTTGAAGAGCTGACAGATGTAGTTGAAGAACTGGCAGAAAAGATTATGGATGTTGAAGCACTATACAAAGCAACGGGTGATTCTAACAAAACATTGATGGAGATGTTTGGTGATCTGCACACAACTTCTACAAATGCAAATGAAATTCTGAAGAAAGACTTAGAAGCGTTGAGAGCAGAAAAGGAAGTCAAAGATGAACAACTCAATATGCTGTATACTGTGATAGAAAACCGCCTTGGAATTAATGTTCAAGCAGCTTTTGATGAGATAGAGATCCAAAGAGCTGAAGCTCGGAGGATGGAGAAACAGAAAAGGGATGCTGAAGAGGCTGCAGAGGCGCTGAAAGGTAAAAGAAAGGGTCTTGTGATTGATACGGAATAAATTTTGGGGTCGACAAGTCAACCAGAACCTTCACAAGCTGATGAAGAGGTAAATGTCTCTAACGTTGAAGTTAATACTGGTGATGTAGAGATGAAGGATGCAGAGGTTGAAGTGAATGTAGCATATATTGAGGTAAATCTTGCTATTATTCCTGTTGGAGAAGTGAAGGATGTGATTCATAGTGAAGAGGCTAGTCTTATAAGAATAGAAGTTGAACGTCGTCGATTGAAGGCGAAGTTGAATAAGTATAAAGTTGACAATGACGATGAAAAGTTGAAAGAAATGTTTGGAGATAAAGATGATGATGACAAAGATGATAAAGACGACAAAGATAATAAAGATGAAAAGGATGATAAGGGTGATGATGATGATCAAGACGGTGCTAGTGGTTTGTTGATCACAAAGCCATCAGGTCCAAGTACTGTTGAAGATTTCTTGAATGATGAGCTTAATGAGCAACGAGAAGAAGATCAACATCAGGGGGAGTCTTCATCTGGAATCAAACATGCTGATATTCACGAGGTATTCCTTAATCTTCCTAAAGTTATTTACTTGAATCATACTGAGGAAGAGGTGGAGTTAGTAGAAAACTGGACTAGGGAGTCCATGTTAGACATGTTGGATATGGAAGAAGATAGATTTAAGTTTGATATTGAGGAAGAGATTCCACCAACTCCAGAACGGGAGTATACTTTCAAGTTTGTGAATGAAGCAGATAACTTTAATGATGTAATCATTGAGGAGGGATCAAATTCTGACCAGGACACTCCGTTTCGCTATACTGGTTTAGATGATTATTTTCCTACCTTCAATGAATTATTCTGATCTCATAATGAAGATGAAGTAAGGAGGAAAGTAGTTGAAAAGATTGCTACCGAAGGTGTTCCAGAAGCTGTATCTAAAGAAGATCTTTTAGAAGAAAGGAAGAGATGGTTTAAGGTGATGCATGCGGAGAGAAAGTTCAAGACACCGTTACAGTTCTTCACGAGACATCCAGATAAGTCTCTTGGTGACATTCTATCATGGGGGTATTTAGAAGATCTAAAGGTGTATGCAATCAAGCGAGAGTTTGGAGTGCAGTATTTTAAATTCCTATCAGACATAAAAACTCTTCCATGGTGGGATGTAGAGGAATTGGTGAAGACGAAGAATATCAAGCAGTACTACTACGGTTCTGAGGTTAAATGTCACGAGCAGAGGTTGTGGGATTACATAAATCAGCAAGCAAAGTTAAACTTTCGTGATTGGAAACCACATCAACCGAAGTAGATAGTGAAGATTGATCCTAACACTGGAGAAAAAGATATCACGTTACAAATCAGACGACCAAGGTGTTTGAAGAACATGCCTTTACGTGAAATGGAACAAGACTTATACAAAGACTTTAAAGGCTGGATCTTCAATCCGAGTACATGTGAAGTTGTGATTACTTTATTAGATGCAAAGACAGGTGACTGGAGGCACATTCATGTGTTAGATCCTATGTGGCTGGTCAATTGTTCAAAGAAAGACATAGAGTGCCTATTCTTTAACAAGATTGTGTACAATGAAGCTGACAAGGTTCAAGCTCAACAGTATCAGAAGCTGGTGAACGTATGTTTTGCGAAAGACATTAATTCTGGTCGATATTGGGAGTCAAAAGTTTAGAGATCTTGAGCTGGAAGAATTCTTGAAGAAGGAACATCGTAGTGAAAGGTGTTTGAAGAACAATCCTTTACGTGAAATGGAACAAGACTTCTACAAAGACTTTAAAGGATGGATCTTCAATCTGGGTACATGTGAAGTTGTGATTACTTTATTGGATGCAAAGACAGGTGACTGGAGGCACATTCATGTGTTAGATCCTATGTGGCTGGTCAACTGTTCAAAGAAAGACATAGAGTGCCTATTCTTTAACAAGATTGTGTACAATGAAGCTGATAAGGTTCAAGCTCAACAGTATCAGAAGCTGGTGAACGTATGTTTTGCGAAAGACATTAATTCTGGTCGATAAAGGGAGTAAAAGTTTGGAGATCTTGAGCTGGAAGAATTCTTGAAGAAGGGACGTCGTAGTGAAAGGATGAAATAGATAAGAGCTAAAGCTGCTCAACGTGCTAGCTGGAAGTTGAAATGGCCTGAAACTGATCAAACACCAATTGAGTCTCAATAGAAAAAGATTCTGAGACGGTCTAAAGCTTAAGATAGTGATCCAGTTTACCGTGAATGGTGGAATAATGTTGGAAGACCGTTGAGATAGAGAATGCTAGAAGAACGGAAAGAAGAGAGAAGGAGGAAAGCGAAAGAAAGAAGACACAACAGGAACGCTCGTTGAAGATTATACAGGAAGAAAGACTGTAGCTACATCCAAGGGGGAGTCTGTAGATGCATATGTCTGTAGCTTTCGTTTGTATTTAGTCTATATTTACCTGGTTGTTGTCACACCCCGACCGCGTAAAAAAACAAACCGCGGTGGAAACGTCGGGAGTCGTGCAACAGAATTATTGTTTCACAACACATGGTATTTAAAGTTTGGTTTTATTAATTAAAGTGTTTACATTATCTTGGAATTAAAGAAAACATAACTTAAATTAATATGTTCTTGCTTCATTTTAAGTCATTATGGCCCGAGTCCGCCTAAGTGTAGCATGATCAACCTCATACATTAGCTCCTGAAACACATGTGAAAATAGGTACGTCAGCATAAAAATGCATGTGAGATACATAAGTTTTATTGATGAAGGATTCATGACTTGTAGTTAAAAGAAGTGTTTAACAAAAAGTAGTCATGAACCTTTAAAATGTTTTCTTTTATAAAATCATATGAAAATCAGATGATAAAAAAGAAAGATGTTTGGTTGAATAAGTAACCAAGTGGAAATGAATTGTATAAAACATGTCATTTGTAAAACAATGTCATTTGAAATAAATATCATTTGTATAAACTGTGTCATGTCTTTGTCTTTGTCAAGTGGTTTAGATAACGCTACGATATGTAATATCATAAAAGCACTTATATATAGGAAGTACCAGCGGAGTATCCACCATGCCTTTATCATATTACACACGCCTCGTTATTTAAATCACTTATCAATAACCACCAAAATGTCTTGTTTTAACCAAATGTCAACATGTTATGTGTAAACGATGTCCAATGTCAAGTGTAAACCATGTATTGTATAATCAAATGTAATGTATGGCAAGTACAAAGTATTTACTCAAATCATATGTATAATGTCAACGTGTAATCAAATGTCATGTATGGTGAATAAAGAGTATTTACTCAAACCATATGTAAAAATGTACAAAACAATGTCTTTGAATAAACCTAAGTTTAAATCAAAAGTTATGTTTTGCAAAACCAATGCTTTATGGATACAAACATTTATGTGAATATGTTCATCGCATACATTCAAGCCTTGAGACTATCGGATAAACCATTAACAAGTCAAAGGTTTATCAAAAATGTTTTCGGATTCTGTCATTCCCTACTTCCAAACAAACCTAGGAAGCCGGGAACGGGATTTGTCAAGTCCTATGGTACCATTACATACTACCGAGCGGCGTGATCAATGTTAATGAACGTATTTTTGCCCCATTAAACATACCAAATGTCATAACCAATGTAAGCATGTCATGTGAAAACCATGTACTAAGTATGCTAAGCAAACATACGAAGTACAAATGTTCATGAAATCAATGTGCCCATATGCCGAGTAAACATATGCAACAAAAGTGTCTATGAAATCAATGTGCTAGCATGCTCAGTCAACATACATAGCAAGGCCTAATTGAAATCATGTACTATATATGTACTAAGTGAACATAGCAAGCATATGTCATAAAATCATGGAAAGCATGAAAGTAACAAGTAGGCACATGTGTATCACCCCAAAATATTTGAAAGCGGTAAAAGAGGGGACTATGTACTCACTTGGGATTGCTTAATAGTCTTGCATTTAAGACCAATTAAAGCTCGAAGGATCACGGAATCAAATGGAACCTAATATAGGTAACTATGTTAATAATCGGATCCTAAACTGGAGGATAGGATAGAATGAAGTTCTATAAATCAAATGAGTTTTGGAACTCATATGGCATGATTTAATAGAACTAACATTCTGATTAGAAGGTTATCCTAAGTGCTTTTGACCCGTTTCGACCCGTTAAGGTAGTTTAAGCTACTTTAACGTGTCGTTTGCGTAAATATAACGTCGGATGGTTATTTATGTCACATGTTAAGTATTACATGCCCAAACATGTTTAAAAATGTTATTAAATCATTTTAGATGTCAAAAGTTTGATTACATATGTTAAAAATGAATTTATGCTCAAAAAGGGCATTTTGGTCATTTTTAATGGGCATATAAATGACTTAACGAATAACTAACCAAACAAGGTGACCATAAGGTATAACCTTAGTAGTTTATTCCCTATACAACTATGGTCACAAAATATGTTTGGTCGGATCCTAATGATCGACCAAACGGGTCGGGTTCAAAAGTCTAAGCGGTTGTTTAGACCGCTTGACTTACGACCCTAAGTAAGCACTAAACTAAAAGTGACGAGATAAACATCTAAAAACATGTTTAGCTAAGTTAGAAAACTGATTTGATATCAAGACAAAGTGTTTTGATACCCGAAAATAGTTTTGTTGCAAAATGCACATAAACGTGCATTTTGACCGAAACTTTGACTCGTCACTACGACTAGTAGACGTGGTAATCAGTAGGTATAATCGCTAGGGATTATAACCATCGTGATTACGATCACGTTGCAAAGTTCAATTGAACTTGTGTTGTAGAACACTCAAGAGCTCAAGAATACTCAGTTAGGAAGCCTCCAACAATGTGGTAGCCTCCAAGTAGAGCAAGAGAGGAAGAAGAAGAAGAAGAAGAAGAAGGAAATGAGCAAGTTGAAATGAATGATTTTGGTTGCTATTTATAGTTGAAGATGGATCTTAGGATCATGCCAAGTGTTAGGAGTTGTTGTAGGATTAAAACAAGTGTTTAGTGAGGTGTTGCAACCAGAATAAGTGTGGCAAATTCAAGTTCTTGGTGTCCAAGCAAATGAACAAGAAGCTGCCAGCTATCTGCTGACTCTGATGGTCTCTCGCGCCCTATGAGAGACTAGACCATTTCTCTCGCGCCCGCCAGAGACCAAAATATCAGAAATGTCAGAAATGGTCCCTGTAGCCTCTAAACTTGTTTTTCGAAGTGTTTAACCCCCGTTAACCCATTTTAAAGGCTCTACAAGGATGTCAAAGCATAGGGGACTTGAAAATGCTTGGAAATATTATGGATGTCAGTTCGTTTGGTCGTACGGTCTCATTTTTGGTTAATTATGACCAAACTCGAATGGACGCGAAAACAATCCAAATTAAGCGACGAATGGTATTTTTTGCATTTCTATCACTAAAATATAATATTTTTGTGATTACAAAAATTTTTGGATATCCAGATATGGTCAGAACGTAAGATATGCGCGTATATGCAAACTTACGCAGTTTTTGACGCTTTTAGTCCCTGTGACCAAATGAGCGCATTTTTGCATACCGAACCCCTCAAAACTTATTTCTAAGCTATGTTAAGGGTATTTTGGCTATGTTTATGTGACAACTTGCACTTTCCGGCACCTAAATCATCCCTAGGAAGGCAGTTTTATGATCCCTACTTTCCTACACACTATAAGCAAGGACATTAGTAGGGAGGAGAATACCCCAACTAATGTGCTAATTGAGGTATAGTCTACGTGAGATAGACTTGCCAAAGACGAAATGACCCCCGAAAGAACAAACAGGGGTTATATACGACATGTTGTATTTATTTGCCTGTATATACTAAGTAACATTATTATTCATTAATATATATGCATATATGTGTATGGAATAATTATTGACGGGAACGAGATGCCTTCGACTTCGAATTCTATTATTATTCTTGACTCGCACAATGAGACTATCGACCTCGCTTTTATTGCGGAGCTCATTGTGACACCTGTGTCACTCCAACCATCAAACAAAGGCCAAACCAATGAAATATTGTATTTCATACTTGGTATTTGTAAAAATATGTGTATCGTTTGCACATATAAACTCTTGTTCGATTTTAAGCTTTAAATCGCTTTCTGGAGGGTTATACGCGCTCTGATGCGTAAATATAACCAATTTAATCCAAAGAACACTCCGGAATAGTGAAATAGTCTTAACATACCTTAAATAACCTTTACATAACTTAGAAATAAGTTTTAAAGGCTTTGGTATGGCAAAAACAAGTTAATTCGCTTACAGGGACTAAACTTGACAAACTACGAAAGTATGCCAATTTGAACTGTAACGAACATTCCAAAACATGACCATAAGTTAAACACACCTTAAATATCCTTTATATAGCTTAGAAATAGGCTTTAAGGGTTCAGTGTGCTAAAATAAACTTTTGGGTCATTCAGGGACTAAAAGCGTCAAAAAGTGCACAAGTTTGCATTTTCGCGCATAACTTACGTTCTGAATATATCCGGACATCCAAAAATTTATGTAAGCACTAAAATATTTTATTTTAGTGTTTGGCTTGAGAAAAATCCATTCGTCGCGTCTTTTGGATCGTTTTTCGCGCTTATGCGCATTCCGTCGTAATTAACCGAACATCGCGTTTGTACGACCAAACGAACCAACATCCGAGATATTTTTGAGCATGTTTTCAGTTCCCTATACTTTAACTTCATTTTAGAGCCTTGAAATGAGGTTAACGGGGTTCAAACGCATCGAAAATAACTTAAACGGGCTGCAGGGACCATTTTTGCCATTTTTGAAACTTTGCTGAAACTGGTAGGCAGTGGCGTAGCGCGAGCACCCCCATGCCTAGGCAGTGGCGCTACGCGACTGCCTCATCTGAACAGAAATGTATGCAGAAACATCGAATCGGGTCCATTCCACTTCGCACATGGTTTTGGGCAATACCATGGGCTCAAATGGTTTTCTAAAACCAGGGTTTTGAGGTGGAGGGTTGAGATTGAATCACGTTTAACGAGGAATGATCTTAACGGCTCTACGAATCCTATAAATACCCCACCCCCATTTGCTTCAAAACCCACAAGAATCCTGAATTGAGAAGCTCTAAGTTGAAACCTTTGTTTCATACCAGAGCTACTTGGATCGGGATTAGCATTCGGGGACCCTTCGTAAGTATTCTTTCGTTCTTTTATTGCTTTTCGAGTCTGAAAGTCAAACTTTGTTTGACTTTCTGCGTTGACCAGTTTATGGTCAATGCGAAGTTCGTTCGAACTTCGCAACTTGATTGTAATCACGATGGTTATAGTCCCTTGGGACTATGCCTACTGATTACCACGTTGTCTAGGGTCGTAGGGTAAGCGATCTAATAAATCGCTTATACCTTCGAACCCGACCCATTTGGTTGATCATTAGGATCCGACCAAATACATTAGGTGACCATAGTATATAGGGAATAACCTTCCGAGGTTATACCTTATGGTCGCTTCGTTAAGTAGTTGTATGATAGGTAGGATATATGCCTTAGGTAAATTACCAGAATACCCTTTTCATGTATAATTGGTAATTAAGCATATGTAACCTAAAATTTTGTCACATAATTGATTATGTAACATGTTTAGGCATATAACACTTGTCATAGGACTAGTTAGACGGTCCGAACGCGTTTCACGCGAACGACGCGTTAAAGTAGCATAAGCTATCTTAATGGGTCGCGATGGGTCGAAAGCACTTATGTTAGGTTTCATTTAGTATGTAGGGTTTGTTAAAACATATTACACGAGTCTCCACACTCGTTTGGTTTACGAACCCTCATTCTATCCGATCCTCCGATTTAGGTCCGGTTTATTAACATAGTTACCTATATTAGGTGCCGTTTGATATCCGCGATCTCTAGCATTGTTTGGTTATTACTCAAGGACTACTAAGCAATCTCAAGTGAGTACATAGTTCCCATATTTTACTATTTTCAAACTGTTTTGGGGTGAAACATGTGTACCTATCTGTTATTTTCATGTTTTCCAAAAGTATAATTGATTATACATGTTAGTACTTATCTGTTGACAAACTGAATTACTACCTATAGTTTAAACATTGATTTCTCAAAGAACATAAAATAAAATGTTGAATTGTATTTATTTTATGTTCACCAGACCGATTGTTAGTATGATATAGCGCTATAGGATTTGACACCCCATTCCTGTTGTCATAGAATGTCTGAAACCAATTTGTTTCTCCATCCAAATAGGGATTGCCTTTGTGGTATTTCTATAGTCTCAAAGGTGTATTTTGATGCACTAGGTCTGAATGAATTCATAAGTCACACTTTTATTTGTATATTTTGATATACTCCCAAAGGTATATTCTGATATACTCTCATGTGTGGTATTGTACAAAACCAGCATATATTTATCGCATCCAAAGCATATTTTGATATGTTACTTACAAAACCAAAACATAGTTTAATGTGTTATTTATAAATCCAAAGTATACTTGTAATATGCTACTGAAGACAATTATTTTAAACAACTAAAGTATATTTAATATACTATCTATCTAACGATTGGGTTTTGGGTTAGTGTTTAGATAACGGGACGGGTGTAATGTGATGAAAACATGGTAGATACGCCGCTGGTACTTCTTATATATAAGTGTGTTCATTGCATTACATAACGTGGCGTTATTTAGTACACATGGGTTAACGATATTGGAACTGAAATATACTTTAATATATTACTCATTCGATTCTCTTAAAATCCAAAGTATATTTTCAAATATACTATAAGCCTTTTTATCAAGACATTGTTTTACAAAACAACTTATCTTATACAAACTCATTTTACTTGGTTATTCATTTAACCATACATTATTCTATTACTTATACATATCATCTGAACTTATTGTTTTTCAAACGATTTACAAAACAATACAAACTACAAGGTTCATGACTAAACATTTTCTTAAACATAAGTCATGAATCCTATTTTCACAAAACCTATGTATCTCACATGCATTTTTATGCTGACGTACCTATTTTTACACATGTTTCAGGAGCTGTTGCATAAGATGATCAAGATACACATAGGCAGACTTGGGCTTTAGTGAGATTAAAAGATGCAAGACTAGTTAATTATGTTGTACTTCTTTGTTTGTTAAGTCATTGTAACACTTTTAATCAATAAAACAATACTTCAATTGCCATGGATTTAAAACAATTAATTCTGTTACAACACTCCCCGACGTTTCCGCCACGTCTTGTTGCATTACGTGGTCGGGGTGTGACACTCATGGCTGATGTAGTTACCAAACGAGACCCTGAGTTTGTTTCCGTAGAAGATGGTTGTTCTTCCCTCTCGAATACGAAGGTGCCTAACTACGGAAATGACGGCGAGGTGGAGGTGGTAACCCTGGAAAACAACCTTATCAGCGGGACGAGGTCCCTACGGCAATGACTACGAAACATGCTTGATGACACTCTTGTCCAGACAAGGAAGATGAGGTACTCATCTTGAAGGTGGCCCTCTAAGTGCTATTGTTAGGAACTCTCTTTATTCCTACTCTGACTAGCATTGTGCCACTTCACGCGTAGCGACAACGGACGTTGGCGCGTGGACCATCATAAAGGTCCCATCTATGTCGAAGGTATGAGGACAGTAGTGTCCCCTCTCTGTCTGATCAGCTGCTTCGAACGAGAGAAAATTAGGGTGACCGTGCAAGACAATATATTATTACGGGGGCCCACGTAATAATAACTTGTAGAGCATGGGGAATCCTGGTGGACTCTACGGGTCAAGCTAATGATCACCACCCATTCAAAATTTCTATGTGTTCAAACCTCCATCTAATGGAACAATATCGAGATAGTTGCTATAACACTCTACAAAGTAGGAAGTCTGTCTTTGCCTACTTCGTGCCTAACACTTCTACCCGTAATACGAGTCGTTCGGGAACCGATATCTAAGCAAGTGAAGATGGCTAACACTCAGAAAATATTCTTCTCATCCTTCACCTCACATGCACCCTATCACCCACTATTTATATCACCACCACCAATACCCCTATCAGTAACGCTACACTCTCTATCCCGTAAAGCACCCCATCATTTGGGTAGTGCATTCGCGCCTTGGAAAACCGCTCTACGGTTGCTACAAGGCACAATTCGGTTCCGAGGAAGAAGTCACGTACCCTCACGACCTTATCTCTGTGCTTTCACTATCACCCCCTATACGTGGTAGTAATGCACAACCCCCCACCTTCTGGAAGTATGCCCGTTTTTGTAAAACAAAAAAAAAACCTAAGAAGACCAATGTAGAAGGAAAATAGTCACTACTTTTGTATTATGAAACTTATATGACCGAGGTGATGTAACCTCGAGTCCATTTTGTTTTTCTTCTAAAAACAATATAGCAAGTTTTCAAACATATATGGAAGCTCAGTTGTTGTTTTCTTATTTATACATTGTCGATTATATGTACATGTGATATTTATGTGATTACATGTTTGCTTGTTGTGATGATTGTTTATATACATATATACCTCATAGACAATTATTTGGTGAATGTTGTCTAACTTACCCGATACCTTTTGCTAGAGGAAAATGCCGCCCAGACGTGACACAGACACTAATATGTTACCAAGGACAGAGCCGATCTTCAAGAGCGCATATCACAGGAAATCGCACAGCATGAGGCCAACCGCTCAGGACACAGCGGTGGCACTTCCAGAAATAACCCTCCAACAGGCTGTACTTATAAGCAATTTCTAGATTGCAAACCCCTAAACTTTGATGGCACGGGAGGTGCCGTCGCCTTTGTTCGCTGGGTTGAAAAGACCGATTTCGTTCTAAGAATGAGCAAATGTGCACCTGAACAGAGAGTCACTTAAATTTCTGGGTTGTTTTTGGATGGTGCACTCTCCTGATGGAAGCTCCAAGTTCAAACTCTTGGCGAAACTGCTGCATATGCACTCAGCTGGGATGGGCTTAAGGAATTAATGTGCAAGAAATACTATTGAAGAGCTGAAATCCAGAAACTGGAAACTGAGTTCTGGAATCTGAAGATGGATGGACCAAAGGTTGCCGAGTATATTCAACGTTTTCATGATTTATCAAGGGTCGTTCCTAATCTTGTTGAGCCGGAATTCAAGAGAATCGAGCGGTTTATTTGGGGACTTGTTCCTCAAATCCTGAGCATGGTTACTGCCTTAAAGCCTCCAACCATCGCAGATGCTATCGATTTGAGCGTTGCACTTACTGAAGAAGCTCTTCGTATGGGAAAGTTTTTGAAATCTGAGACAAACAAGAAAGAGACTCACGTGGAGTCTTCGGGCGACAACAAAAGAAAGTTTTCAAACCTGAAGAAAGGCACTCAAGTAAGTCATGATAACTCAAATGCAAACAAAAGAAGGGAAGCAAACCCGCCTCGTGGCATGAAAGCTTATGGAGCCACCAATAAGGCCAGTGGTAAGGTTTATTTGGGGACTAAGCATAGATGTGATGAATGCAAGTTTCACCATGAATGACGATGCCTGAAACCTAAGTGTGACATATGTAGAAAAGAGGGACACAACAAGGATGCCTGTTGGGCAAGATATCCCCACCAAGGAAAAAATGGTAACTACAACCAAGGCAGAAACGGTAATGGTAGAGTTCCAGGTTGCTTCAACTGTGGTGACGTGGGGTACTTTAGGAAAGATTGCCCTAGGAAGAACCAAGCACGAAGAAGAGTCTTCGCGATCGGAGCCCGTGAGCGCGCCAGGACCTGAATGTTGTGACAGGTACGTTCCCTATTAACCAACACTAAGCATCCATTCTCTTTGATACTGGCACCGACCTTAGTTTTGTATCGGTAGAATTTAAGAATACACTTGGCCTAGTTTCAAGTAAGCTAGACGTTCCATATTCTATTGATCTCCTACCTGTCGACTTGGGAAGCTATGATGTTGTAGTCGGCATGGATTGGTTATCCAAGAATAGAGCTGAAGTTGTTTATCATGAGAAAATCATCCGCATCCCTCTTGCGAATGATGAAACACATATAGTACACGGCCTTCATGACGTTGATGCGAGGATGCTGAGCCCCATAAGGCGGTGGATTGCGACATCCCACATTGGTCATAAAGGCGCAGGAGTGCCTCCGAAAGGGGGTGCATAGCCTTCCTTGCTCATGTTGTCGATAAGGAGTTTCCAGAAGTCTTTCCCGAAGACTTGCTTGGATTACCTCCATAGCGATGAATGGAGGTTCGGATAGACCTAGTGCCAGGAGCGGCACCAGTGACGAAGGCACCTTATCGATTAGCTCCGTCCGAGATGCAAGAACTATCGACTCAACTACAAGAGCTGCTAAACAAAGGATTCATCAGACCAAGCTTCTCACACTGGGAGCTCCAGTGTTGTTTGTTAAGAAGAAGGATGGCAGTTTCCGTATGTGCATCAACTTCAGGGAGTTAAATAAGTTAATCATCAAGAATCGGTATCCCTTGCCGAGGATAGATAACTTGTTCGACTAATTGCAAAGTTCTAGCTACTACTCCAAGATCGACTTGAGGTCGAGATATCATCAACTGCGAATACAAGAATAAATTATCCCCAAAACGGCCTTTAGGACTCGTTATGGACATTACGAGTTCCTTGTCATGTCGTTTGGCTTAACCAACGCACCGACGGTATTCATGAATCTCATGAATCGGGTGTGTAAGCCGTATCTGGATAAGTTTGTAATTATATTCGTTGATGACATCCTTATTTACTCGTGAACCCAGGAGGAACATGAGCAACATCTGCGAGCTATCTTGGAACTCTTGAAGAAAGAACAGTTGTACGCTAAGCTGTCGAAGTGCGAATTTTAGATTCGCGAGGTGCAATTCCTAGGTCACGTGGTGAATGAGAATGGAATTTATGTCGAGCCTGCCAAGTTCGAGGCAACAAAAAACTGGGAAGTCCCAAAGATGCCAACTGAGATACGAAAATTTCTGGGGTTAGCGGGCTATTACAGACGATTCATAGAGAATTCTTCGAGTGTTACTCAGCCGCTAACGTCCCTAACCCAGAAGGATAAGAAATTTGATTGGGGAAAGAAACAAGAAACAACTTTACAGACATTGAAGAATAAACTCTGCAACGCACCTATCTTATCTTTTCCTGACGGTACCGATGGTTTTGTGGGTTATTTTGATGATTCTCGACAAGGTCATGGTTGCTAGTTGATGCAACGGGACAAAGTCATCGCGTACGCGTCACGTCAGTTAAAGGTGCATGAGAAGAACTACAACGCACGACCTTGAGTTAGGAGCTGCGATATTTGCATTGAAGATTTGGCGTCATTACTTGTATAGCGCTCGTTGCACGATCTTTACAGATCATAAGAGCTTGCAGCACATTTTCGATCAGAAAGACTTAAACATGAGCCAACAAAGATGGATCGAGCTGTTAAATGATTACGACTGTGAGATTAAGTATCACCCAGGCAAGGCGAACGTCGTAGCGGATGCCTTGAGCTGCAGGGAACGCGCAAAACTTCTAAGAGTGCGAGCCTTAGAGATGACCATACAAACGAATCTCGCTATTTGGATTCGTGAAGCTGAGCATGAGGTGCTCAAACCGGAGAACCTACGAGCTGAAGCATTACGTGGAATGGGAGCGCAATCGTTGCCTAAGGAAGATGGAACATTGTACTTCCTGGAGTGAATTTGGGTTCCATTCTTTGGCAATCTACACGCACTTATTTTGGATGAAGCTCATAAGTCAAGGTACTCTATCCATCCTGGATCCGACAGAATGTACCAAGACTTTTATTGGCAGCCCAAGATGAAAGCCGATATCGCTACATATGTGGGTAACTGTCTTACTTGCGCTAAAGTTAATGCGAGGTACCAGAAACCATCAGGGTTGCTTCAACAACCTGAGATTCCCGTATGGAAGTGGGAACATATATCAATGGATTTCATTACTAAGTTACCAAGAATGTAAATAGGCCACGATATGATTTGGGTAATTGTCGACCAACTTACAAAGTCCACGCATTTTCTACCGATCAGCGAGAAAGACAGCACCAAGAAGTTGACGGAGATATATCTCAAGGAGATTGTGGCACGTCATTGAGTGCCTGTTCGTATCATATCCGACCAAGATGGTCGTTTTGTGTCGAGAATTTGGCGAACATTTCGACAGGCATTTGGATATCAGCTGAATCTTAGCAAAACCTTTCACCCTCAGGCGGACGACCAGAGTGAACGGACGATACAAACTTGGAAGACATGTTACGAGCTTGTGTGATGGACTTTGGTGGAAGTTGGGATACTCACTTGCCTTTAGTGGAGTTTTCCTACAATAATAGTCATCACACCAGCATTCAGGCCGCCCCGTTTGGAGCTTTATATGGACGTAAGTGTCGGTCCCCACTGTGTTGGGTGGAGACCAGAGATAAGCAACTTATTGGTTCAGAGTTGGTGCAGGAAAACTACAGACAAGATTGCTCAGATACGTGATCGTATCAATTCAGCAAGTGATAGACAGAAGAGTTACGCCGACAAGCGGCAGAAACCGTTGGAATTCAAGATTGGAGATATGGTGTTATTGAAAGTCTCGCCTTGGAAAGGCGCGATATGATTTGGAAATTGTGGAAAGCTGAACCCACGGTATATTAGACCTTTCGAGATCCTGGAAAGGATCGGAACCGTTGCTTACAAGACTGAAACTTCCAGAAGAACTTAGCAGTGCCCCCGACACGTTTCGCGTGTCTAACCTCAGGGAGAGTTTTTACTCAAGAAACAGTCATCATTCCCGCAAACGAGATTAACATCAACGACAAACTCCAATTTACTGAATAACCTGTCGGGGTTACGAACTGGAAAGTCCACAAGACTTGGAGAAGTTGTATTAAACTTGTCAAAGTTCGTTGGAATTCACGCCATGGCCCAAAATTTACTTGGGAACATGAAGACCAAATCAAGTCTAAGTATCCACATCTATTTCACAACTCCCCTGCAACCGATAACACAGCTTGAATTTCGGGACGAAATTCATTTAACGGGGAGAGAATGTGACAACTGGCGCTTTTCCATGTATTTCGTACAATAATGAACAGTAAATCGTACCTTGATGACGGTGCATGATTGAATGAACAAGATGAATGATTTGTTGAATACTATCATATACATACAAGTGCATTTAATGTTTCAAGATTGTTTATCATTATTACATGCAACACAGTGTAGTTCAATTAGTGCACAGAACAAAGTTAGCACAATTATCAGACAAACTAGAAGTACTGATAGGAGTTCAGTACTCAGACAGACATGATGATAAGACACATAATTAGCCCCGAAACCAAGAGTTACACTAGAATAGTGTGTAGGAAAGTAGGGATCATAAAACTGCCTTCCTAGTGATGATTTAGGTGCCGGAAAGTGCCAGAAACACACTAAAACTGCAGAATTCTGCAGAAAACAACAAAATTCAGCAATTTTCAGCATTTTAGCTCCAAAATATAATGCAAAATTATGGTTTAATGGTCCAGAATACCTTTCTAAGTACCGGGAATCAAAACTGTCATAAAAGACTACATAAAGCACACTAAACTTCGCAATTTAGCACCTTAACGAACCGGTAACCAACCGGACACTACCCGAAACACCAAATTTTCACTAGAAGCATTGTTTTAGTGTTAAGAAGCTAGTTATGATCACATAACATCATAATACATCCTATAAACACTAAACACATATAACACTAACTAATATACTTAGAATGTAACTAACTTACTTAACTTACCATTGAATCACAACTAGCACCGCCCCCCCCCCCCATTTGACGGTCACCAAGGTGGCCCCACCACCTCAATTTTCTTTGAATTGTTTATTTGATATGTTGGGCACTTTTTGAACATAATAACCATTAGACCTTTGATTGTTGGAAGATTTCTTTTAAAAACCACAAGACCATCATCCTATCTCATTTCATCACCTTCAAACAACTTCATCTTCTCTTCCTCCTCTCCCATTCTCGGCTCACACACCACCACCATACACATTCATTTTAAGTTATTCTCAACCATTCTAAGGCTCTCAAGGGTGTAAGAAGCAAACCTAAGAAGCTTGGAAGCTTTGGAGTTTGAAGGACCATCACCAAGAGCTTTTATCCACCTCCTTCATCATCATCTTCATCTTTGTTTCTTCCCTAGCCATAGAGCTAGTAGTAAGCTCCTCACAACTTGTTTTTACTTCTCATTTTAGTGGTTAAAAGGTTATGTAAATTGTTAAACTAAAGAAACTCAAGAAAACATGAAGATGATCTTTAACATAAAGCTTAATAACATGAAAATCTAAGAGGTTCTAGTGTATGTATGAAACTTGTTTGATGATTTCTTGTGATTATGATGTTGATCATCATAAGAAACTTGCTAGATGATGATTAAACACATGATCTAGCAAGTATAAGGATGGATCTTGAGAAAATCATAATGATCATCCTTTATGTGAATCATGAACTTGAAAATAAAGTTGTTTTAGAGTATGATGATTATTTGTACATGTTATATGTCTTGAAAATGAATGATTTCAAAGATAATATTTTCAAGAAAACAAAGTTTATTACAAGATTAACATGGTCATGGTTTTTAAAGAAACTAATCATGTTTTAAGTGCTAAAACAAGACTAGAAAAGTGTTGGTAACAAGAAAAATACAAGAAGAATTATTTTTAGAAAATCTTCATACAAGTTGTAAAGAACTAAAATTTGCAAGAATGAGTTTTACAAACTATAAACCATGTTTTTAGAGGTAACTAAACTTACTAACCAACATGTGAGATTACTACAAATTTTTACAAACTTTCAAGTTCATGACATAGTGTAAATTGCATATTTTTGGCTCATGGTAAGTCTTGTTTAAATTGTTGATGATTGGTGATGAGATTTTAACAGAAAATGATATGCTTTAAAGCATGGAAACCTCCATTTTTTAGGGGAAACTATGGCAAAATTTTTGTAGAAATTAAATTCTTAGAAAAATATTTTCAAACAAGTGTTTATAAGTAAATTTTGATCATTGTTTTCATATAAAAATTTGCCATAATTTTTATTACAAAAATTACAAATATTGGAGATTGATTTTTGATAAATAAATGTGACTAAGTATATATTTAGGTAAATATATATATAGATGTCACATATTGTGTGTTACTTGTATATTATGTGTATTAGTAATATTATTTTAGGAACTTGAAAATAATATAACTCACCAAAATTCTAAGGAAATAAATATATAATTTATACCCGAATATTGGACAAACCGGACAAGGACTATGGACTATAAATATATATTTTGGAAATAAATTCATATTTCGACAAATGTGTTAAACGGTATTTTGGAAACCAAAGAAACGGAAAATGTGGATTTTTTTTACAAGTATTACAAAATATATCATATTTTGTCAAATAGAAAATATATTATTTTTGAATGAAGAAAAATATATATTTTCTTAAACAAGTTAAAAATATATTATTTTGGATGAAAAGTAGAATATATTTTCTAAAGTTAATCATAAAAATATATATTATTTTTTAGATATATATCAAGGTATATTATTTTTCCAAGAAAGATTTATAGATATTTTTCTATAAAAATTATCTTAAAATATATATATTTTAAGAATATAGATTTGGTGATTTTTAGTTGCCTAAAAATAATATTCCGGAAAATTAAATACAAAATTAAGTATAAAAATACTTAATAAATACAAGAAAATACGTATTCTCGTACGTACAAATACACACCGGAATACGCCACCAATACTTGGAAAAATACACAAATCTAAAAATACACAAGTATAATTATACCCATACTTGCAAAATATTCATGAAGGAATTTCAAAACGAAATAAGTCAAAAATATATTATCTTAACAAATGTTCCAAATAATTGATAAATATAATTTAAGTTAAAATATTATTATTTTAACCAATAATTATATACTTTGGAATAATATAATAATGTACATCCAACATATAACTCAAAGTATACCAAGAATTCCAAAATAGGTCTTAATAAACAACTAAGACTAAGAGTCGTTACACGACCTAAACGCCTAATAAAACATGGCACGTGTGTAGGTAGTTGTACAACTCGTAGAAGGACCTTTGAGTATACGAGACAGTAGGACGCAAAATTGTAAGTTCATGTCCCCCTTTTCTCTTAACTGTTTTCGGATTTATAACTCTCGGGGGTGAAATACATGTTAACATGGGTATGATTTGGCTATGAAATGAACTATTAGATCATGTGAGCATAGGCTGAAACTGAAATGCCATTAACTCTCATAAGAATCATGGACAAGGGTTAGATCTAACGGGTACGACCGAGCCCCACTCATGGTCCTTGTGTGACCACTTAGAGTGTTATTGTGTCCCAATCAAGGTGATTCGGCAACGGTCAAGGTAATTTGACACAGTCAAGGTGATTTGATAAGGTCAAGGTGATTTGACACAGTCGACGTGATTCGACATAGTCGAGGGGATTTGACACTAATAATAGTCTACTCGGGTTGAGTACTCCCTATGTCGTCACATATATTAATGTCCTTGCAAAACATTAACTGATCTGTTCATAGACGCTTTACATACCCGTTTTCAAAGAAATTACTCAAATGTTTACAAGTCTATTGGAACTCATACAAAACACATGAACTCGCTCAACTTTTGTTGATGTTTTCAAAATTACATGTATTTCAGGAAACAAGATGGATCTTGGGCGCTGGTGTTGTTTCGGGATGTAAATTTCAAGTTTAGATGTCATCCAATTTTGTTGGTTTGTAACTTAATGAGAGGTTGTGTTGTTTGAAACTTAAATGACTGGTATTTGTAATGTTTTGAACTTTATGAATGGATGAACATCATTTGACCATATAGTTGTTTATTATAATCGAATGCAATGAGAACAGATCAAGTGACACGCATACGCTTCCGCAAAAGTTAGGGTGTGACAGTTTAGCTTATGATCTTGTTCCGGAGTGTACGTTGCTATACGAAACGGCAGACTTTTACAGTTTGACGCAAATAGTCCCTGTGATCAAATAAACTTGTTTTTGCCATACCAAACCCTTCAAAACTTATTTCTAAGTTATGTAAAGGTTATTTAAGGTATGTTAAGCCTGTATCACTATCCCAGAGTGTTTGTTGCATTAAACTGATTATGTTTACGCATCAGTTTACGTACAACTTTCCATAAAGCGATTTAGAGTTTGAAATCGAACAAAAATCAAAATATGAAAAATATCAAACATAAATAAACAATTATTGGGATCAAAACACATTGTTTTATTGATATTTGAGTTGTACAATGATTACACAAGCACAAATGTCACAGTCTCCCCTACTTTAGGAAATATCGTCCCGAAATTTATTTAGAGGAAACTTGTGAGAATAGATTTGGATATTTCGCTTTCATTTGATCTTCACGTTCCCAAGTAAATTCTGGACCACGTTAAGATTCCCATCGAACTTTAACAATTGGTAGGCGCTTGCGTTTTAGCCTTTTGACTCCACGGTCCAAAATTTCCACAGGTTTTTCAACGAAGTGCATCGTGTCATCAACATGAATTTCATCAAGTGGTATGTGGAGATTCTCATCAGCCAAACACTTTCTAAGATTGGACACGTGAAAGGTTGGATGAACATTTCCAAGTTCAGGAGGTAGCTCTAGTCTGTAGGCTACTTTTCCGATTCTTTCAATGATCTTTAATGGTCCAACATATCTAGGTGCAAGTTTTCCTTTCTTTCCAAATCTAATCACACCTTTCCAAGGGGATACCTTGAGTAGGACGTGATCACCGACTTGAAATTCTAAGGTCTTGCGTCGTCGATCCGCGTAACTCTTTTGACGGCTTCTAGCTGTTTGAAGGTTATCGTGAATCTTTTTGACTTTGTCTGTACTCTCTAGAATTAGTTCAGGTCCAGTAAGCTGAGCTTCACCTATCTCATTCCACTAGACCGGTGAACGACATTTTCAACCGTATAAAGGTTCGAAAGGAGCCATGTTAATTGTAGAGTGATAACTGTTGTTGTGACAATTGTCAAAATTGCATGCATCCGTATAATTATTAGATAATGATTAATGCTTAATGACTGTGCTGATTTACAATATATGACCTGAATTGCCTTCCGATTATTGCCATATACATACATGTGCATCATATATTGCAAATGACATATCATTACTGCATACAAACTTTGTTTATTCGAATGATGCACGAAACACCGGCAACACAGTTATCAGACAAATCAGAAAAATGCTGACGGAGTTCAGTATATAGACAGACATTGTATTGAGACACAGAATGAGTCAGAAACCAAGTATTACACTAGTGCCGAAAAGTGCCTAAAACCAAGTATTACATTGTGTTGAGACACAAAATGAGCCAGAAACCAAGCGCCGGAAAGTGCCTAAAACTTACATAAACTGCAGAATTCTGCAGAAAATCAGCAAATTCAGCGTTTAACACTTCAATATCATGCAGAAACATGGTTAAATGGTCCAGAATACTTTCCTAAGTATCGGGAATCAAAAATGTCACAAAAGGTAACATAAAGCACACTAAACTGCGTAGTTTAGCACCTTAACGAACCGGTAACCAACCGAATAACCGGACACTACCCGAAACACCAAATTTTCACTAGAAGCATTGTTTTAACATTTCCAAGCTAGTTATGGTCCCTGAACATCATAACACACTATATAACATACTAGTAACTAAACCTCTAACCAATACACTTAGATTTCAACTATGATCTAACTATACCATTACCACCTAGTCTAGACCCCCTACCTATAATCGGCTAGACAAGCATGGCCCACTCAAGATTTTGTTTGTTTATTATAATAGATCATGTCTCACCTTATGTAACACATTACACACTAGTTAAATTTGTTATGGAAGATTATAACTTGAACCATTAGGACATTCATCTTCATTCTCATCACATATCACCAAGACCATCTTCTCCCTTCCTTCCCCTCTACCTTCGGCCGTAACCCCCTCACCATACATCCACTATCTTCATTCAACTTTCATACATTCTACATATAAACCAAGGTGTTAGAAGGTGCACAAAGAATCTTGGAGCTTTCGGAAGTTGAAGGACCTTCACCATTTGATTTTATCCACTTCATTTCTTCCATTGATCATCCCTAGCCTTGAGCTAGTAGTAAGAACACTATACTCTTCATTTTACATCATATTTTATTGGTTAAAAGAAGTTACACGATGTTAATCTTGAAGAACACTAAGAATCAAGAACATGAAACATGAACATAAGCTTAAAAATCTTAAGAAATCATGATGTTTATGTGTTGTTATGCTTGTTGATTATTGTTTACTCATTTTAATGGTGTAGATCATCATATGATCTTGCTAGATGATGATTAGAAACATAATCTAGCAAGATGAGAGGATGAAAATGTTAGAGATTAATGGATCATCCTCACATAAGTCATGAACTTGAAAGAATAAATTGTTTTCTTGTTAAGTGATGATTAAAGTAAGATGTAAGTCTTGTAGATCTAAGATTTCAAGGATGATTTTTCAAGAAATCAAGTTAAAAATACAAAGTTTACTTAATATTGGTTCTTAAAGAAATCAACCATGTTTTAAGAGGTTAAACAAGTGTAGGATCATGTATGTAACAAGAAAAAATCCAAGAAGAAGCATTTTTAGAAAATGTGATCACAAGTTGTAAAGAACCATCTTCTTTAAAAATGATGTTTTTAAAGAAACAACCACACTTTAAAGGGTAACAAGACTTACTAAATACACTAGTAAGTTACTACACATTTTTATAAATTTTCAAGTTCATGAAGTAGTAGTTTATGCTTGTTTTTGGCAAGATGGTAACTATAGATTGATTGTTGATTGATTGTGTTGATTTACAAAAGAAAATGATATGCCTTGAAGGCATGGAAACCTCCATTTTTAGGGGAAACTATGGCAAAATTTTTCTAAAAATTAAACACTTAGAAAAATATTTCTAAACAAATATTTACAAGTATATTTCAAACCATGGATTTTCATATAAAGTTTGCCATAAATTTTGTTACAAAAATTATGAATATTGGAGGTTGGTTTTTATAAATAAAAGTGACTAAATATGTATTTGGGAAAATATATATATTTAGATGTCACCATGTGTGTGATTATTTGTATATTATGTGTATTAGTTATATTATTTTAGGACATGAAATAATATAACTCATCAAAATACCAAAAAATACAATCCAAAATATTACCAAAATTACAAGAGAATGAATATATAAATTATACCCAAAGGATTGGAGAAATCAAACAAAGGAATATAACTCACAAAAATATTTCGGAAATTTATTCATAAGTATATTTTGATGAATAATATTTTGGACACCAAGAGAACAAAAATATGATTTTTACAATTATTACAAGATATATCATATTTTTTACAAGGAGAAAACATATTATTTTTGGCAAATAAAAATATATATTTTCTTGGAATTAATAGAAGATATATTATGTTTGGAAGAAATATATATATTTTCTCAAACAAACATGAAGTATATTATTCTTGGAAGAAAAATGGATTTATATATATATGAGTTAATTACTATTTTCGTCCCTGTGGTTTGTTAAAAATCACTATTTCAGTCCATTAGTTTAAAAATTGCGATTTCAGTCCCTGTGGTTTCACTTTCGTAACCATTTCAGTCCCTGTGATGTCACTTTCGTAACCATTTCCATCCATTATTCTTTTAAGTACAGGGACTGAAATGGTTACGAGATGGACTTAAATGGTTACGAAAGTGAAACCACAGGGACTGAAATCGCAATTTTTAAACTAATGGACTGAAATAGTGATTTTTGACAAACCACAGGGACGAAAACAGTAATTAACTCTATATGTATTTTCTGAGTTAGACTTGTAAATATATTATTTTTGAGACTAGTATGAAATTTATAAATATTTTTGCCAAGGGAAAAATTATAAAAAAAATTTCTAAGTAATATTCCTCAACATATATATTTTGGAAATATATATTGATGTATTTTTACTAGAAATATTATTCCGGAAAGGTTAATACGAAAATTAAGTATAAGGATACTTAATAAACACAAGAAGGTACGTATTCTCGTACGTATAAATACACACCGGAATACGACACCAATACATGACAAAAATATACAAGTGTAAGAATACGAATACAAATACACCCATCCTTGGGAAGGATATAAATGTATAAATACATAAATGTAACAAGTTAAAATATATTATTTTAACTATTATTCCAAAATTTAATAAATATAATTTAAGTTAAAATATTTATTATTTTAACAAATAATTATATAACCTGGAATAATATTGAAGAGACAATGAAACGTAACTCAAAGACACTAATTAATACAAAGTTAAGGCACGACCCGCTCGTCTAATAGACCGTAGTACATTGTAGGTAGTCATGTGCACCAGGAGAAGCTTTGAGTTACAGTTGATTACGAAGAACGCAAAAGCATGAGTTCATGTCCCCCTTTTCTTTTAACTGTTTTCGGTTTTATAACTTCGGGGGTGAAGTACATGTTACAAACTGTTTACAAACGTTTATTTGTGGTATGGTTAGCTAAGGAAAGGTACTGCTAGATCACGTGAGTGGTGGGTATAACGCTTAAGACCATTAATCCTTGTTGTAGGACCGAGGGACATGAGTGATAGATCTATTTGGGTGTAGCGAGCCCACACCCATGTGGACCGGGGTTTGGCCCATGAGGTGACTATGTCTTCAAACTGAAGCCCGGTGCAAAATCTGCTAGGTTTGAGCCCTTCCTGCATCACGTCACACATATTAATGGCCTTGCAAACCATGAATGATCTGTTTTTCCTTGTTTGCTTTCATACCAGGGTTTGACAAATACATACTTACTTATGATGATTACAAAGTTTATTCGAGCTTACACACTAAACATATGAACTCGCTCAACTTCTGTTGATGTTTTCAAACTACATGTATTTCAGGAAACTAAGTATGGATCTGGCGGGCGTTGAAGTTTTCAAGTGTTGTTTGGAATAAAAGATGTCATCCGGTGTCGTATGGTTTTGGGAGTATGTACCCTATCCTGGATAGGATACATATTTCAAAGCCTAGTTTTCACTAGTGTCTTTTGTGAAGTCCTTATGGAACTTAAAACTTGTTGGTGTTGTATTCTGAACATGAAGTCTGCGTTTGGGATTTGAAAACAATGTTGTTGTAATGTTTTAAAACTTAATCAAAGGATGGACATCTTTGTTTTTATCATATAGCTGTTTGTTATGGTTGAATGCAATGATATTAAGCAAGTCACACATAATCACGCTTCCGTATAACTCAGGGTGTGACAGTTTGGTATCAAAGCTTCGATTGTAGCGAACTAGGATTCCTTCTCGAGTCTAGACTACAATAATTAGGGCTCTCACGAAAATATTTTTACGACATGTTTTCATTGCATACACGAAACGCCCAGATCCAGAGAAACAAACATTTTTACAAAAGGAAAGACAAGAAACACGATTGCAAGGTTTATATTTGTGGTTTAGTCTGGGAGACTAGGTGGTTTAGTCTGGGAGACTTGGAAGGATAGAAAGGTTTCATGAGGAATAACAAGGATACATGATTTCATGATACATTGTCTTTAATTGCATGCCAAGTAGTAATGGTTAATATATGTGCATATGCTATGATTGTTATGTTACAGACACTATGCCTTCTTCAGAGAGCGGATTACCAGATGTTGACGACCCTATGGCCCTCGTCTCTGATAGTGAGAGTGCACCCGAGCCCAAGATACTTACATCCGACACTAAGAGTGACCCAGACATGATATCCAATGACGAGGACGACTTTCAGCCATTCGCGTCGCCTGACTTTGGAGTTGATTTACCGACTGCTGATGGCATTCCAGACGAGGATCCTTTTGTTGTTCCCATTCCAGTCCATGATCATCTTATCATCGGGCTTCCCGATGGTGAGCATATTGTGGCACCGATCCTCGCTCTTGTTCCTCTAGTGGTCATCCCTCCTGAGGATTGGCCTTTTGATGATCTGTTTGATGATGATGTTGATTTGTTTATTGATGGTCCTCCTGATGACGCCCATGGTGATAGAGAGCTAGACGAGGACGTTGTTGCTAGTCCACTCCCTGGGATCCCTGTTATTGAGGTTTCCTCTGATACTAGCCTACACTATGCCTCAGATTCCTTTGAGTCTGTGACGTCTTCCGCTTTGTAGGAAGTTGGATTACGATGCTATGCCACTGATTCTGATGATGATACTGCGATGACAGCTGCACCATCTCCTCCACATGACCCAGAGCCTGGTCTTGAGCCAGATGTTGCACCTGCTGATCCCGAGCCGATACCTGAGCCTGACCCTATTCCTTTTGGTTTACCAGACATTGCACCCCTTATACCTGACCCAGTTCCTGCACCTGTTAACTCCTGTTGTTGAGCCACTTATTCCTCCACCCGCACCGCACCCGCTGATGTTGCTCCTTTTCCCCCTGTGGAGTCCGACATCCATCGCACTAATTTTCCAATCATTTTCCTTCAGGATATACCCACACCCCGTCCAGGGGAAGGTACTTCAGGCCAGCAGCCTAGTCATGATCCCTATATTTTGGTAGCTTTTCCACGGATCCCTCAGTCTACACCGTTTGCTCCTTTTACTTCTTCGCCACTTGATGAGCCATTCCGATGGTCCCCACCTATTCCATGCTGACCTCAGACCCCTACCATCCCTCGCATTTTGTTGGCTATACACAGGATGAGTTACTTTATTCGCTTCAACTTTGATTTGAAGTTATGAGTCGCAGAGTCTTGGAGCTTGAGTCGACACCGTGTCCCCTACCGTCTCCTTGTCAGCTTGCTTTTGTTCCCCCTCGTTCATCACCATCTCCTTTTGCACGTCCACCGGCTCCTCTTACTCCTTTCCCAGAGTTTGATGCTCGATTCCTCACCGTCGAGCAGTAGGTCTGTTACTTGCTTCGTCATGTGAACAAGCTCGAGGAGGAGCTCACACATGTTCTCAGTTTGATTTTCCTCCCTCCTCCTCCTCCTCCACCATCAGTACAGTAGGTTTTTGGTCTTATGCAGATACATTACCTTTGATGAGAGCACCACTATTGAGCTAATCTTGTGAAGCCTTTTGGAGATCACTTTTGATTGTATGACTTTTGTAGATTAGTAGACTTGTTGGACAAGGGTAGTGTGACCCGGTGTTCCTTTTGATGTGATACACTTTGTGAAGCATGTAACAATACTTTGTGGTCGATGATTAATGAAAGCTCAATCGTCATGTTCTCACTAAACACGTTATTGGATTACTTGCTTATGCTATGATTGTGTTGTTGCATGATTGCCTGATATGATGATTGATTATGTGTATGTACATACGACCTCTAGACAACTATATACATTTATTTAACGAATAAGACCTGACCTATCCGATCTTCTTCTTAGAAGATGCCTCCTCAATAGATCATTCGGCTGCCCATGACTGAGGCAGAATTACAAGTGCACATCACACAGGCCATCGCACGGCACGAGTTTCTTCACTACATACACATAGGAGGTACCCTAGGAAATAACCCACCTAACGGTAATGTTTAAGTCACCTAAGACACATTACAATACGTTTGGACATTTCCCAGTGTGCTTTGTTAATGCCTTCTGTGAATGATGTTGCTTGTATAGGCTGTACTTACAAACAGTTTTTGGACTGCAAGCCTCTGAACTTCGACGACACTGGAGGTGCCGTAGCCTTTGTGAGATGGCTTGAGAATACAGATTTTGTTTCGCGAATGAGCAAATGTACTACAGAGCAACAAGCCACGTATATTTCTGGACTGTTTCAAGATGGGGCTCTGTCATGGTGGAACCTTCAGGTTCAGACGTTGGGTGAGGCTGCTGCATATGCTTTGACATGGAATGAGCTGACAGAATTGATGTGTAGGAAGTATTGTTCTCAGGCAGAGATCCAGAAGCTGGAAATTGAATTCTGGAACCTGAAGATGGAAGGTCCAAAGGTGGTGGAATATGTGCAGAAACTTCACGAGTTGTCGCGAGTTGTTCCATATCTGGTGGAACCAGAGTTTAAGAGGCTAGAATGATTCATCTGGGGATTAGCGCCTCAGATTCTGAGCTTTATGACAGCATCCACGCCTCCAACAACTATCGATGCGAGTAACTTAAGTGTGGCACTCACTAAAGAAGCACTTAGGTTGGAAAAACTTTCAACCCTTAATGAGAAGAAGGAAACTCAGGTGGAGTCATCTGGAAAGAACAAAAGGAAGCTCACTAATTTCCAAGAAGGTGCTCGGGCAAATAACAACAACAAGGCCAAGAAGGGAAAAAGATATATGGGTATTCTACCTAAGTGCGACAATTGTCGACGTCAACATATCGGGCGATGTAAATATGGAAAATGTGATAACTGTGGCAAGGTGGGGCATGTCAAGGAGACGTGTAGGCAAGGTGCTGAACATGGAAACGAAGGTCAAGATGGTAGTGGAAATCACGGAGGAAACAATGACAACAACAACTACCAAGGCGGAAATGGTAATGATCAAGGAAGTGGTCAAGGCTGTGGTGGCATAGGGCATTCCAGGAAAGTTTACTTGGGGACTAAGCCGATGTGATGAGGGAAATTTTCACCATGAAGGTTGATGTCTGAAGCCTTGGTGCGATAGGTGCGGAAGGGAAGGACACAACAAGGATGCCTGTCAGGCGAAGTACCCCAGACAAGGAGGAAATGATGACGACAACCAAGACGGAAACGATAATGGTAGAGTTCCAGGTTGCTTCAAATGCGGGGACGTGGGGCACTTTAGGAAAGATTGCTCGAAGAATAACCAGGACCATGGAAGCGCGTGCAACATCGGAGCTCGTGAAGCATGCCAGGATCCAGACGTGGTTACTGGTACGTTCCCTATCAACCAACATTTTGCATCTGTGCAGTTTGATATCGATGCCGACTATAGCTTCATATCCCTAGAGTCTAAGAACATACTTGGTTTAGTAGCAAGAAAGATAGATATCCTGTATTCGATAGAGCTAGCTAATGGGAAGTTAGTAGAAGCCAAAAAAGTAATTAGAGGCTGTGTTGTAGAGCTCGGAGAGCGTGAGTTTTCGATAGACCTTCTGCCAGTCGAATTGGGAAGCTTTGACGTAGTAGTCGGAATGGATTGGTTATCGAGTAATCGGGCTGAGATTGCTTGCCATGAGAAGATTATTCGCATCCCGATGGCGAATGAAGGGACGATCGTGATTCATGGAGAGAAGCAGGATATGTTTCCACGGATTATTAGTTGTTTAAAGGCACATAAGTTTTTGCGTGAGTGATGTGTTGCCTCCTTGGCTCATTTCATGGATAAAGAAGCCAAAGAACCTAAGCTCGAAGATATCCCTGTGGTAAGGGAATATCCTGAAGTCTTCCCCAAAGACTTGCCAGGATTACCTCCTCAACGACAAGTCGAATTCCACATTGACTTGGTTCCAGGCATTGCGCCTGTAGCCAAGGCACCTTATCGACTTGCGCCTTCAGAGATGCGAGAGTTGTAAACGCAGCTCCAGGAGCTACTGGACAAGAGATTCATTAGACCAAGCTTCTCTCCTTGGGGAGCTCCAGTACTGTTCGTCAAGATGAAGGAAGGTAGTTTTCGTACGTGTATCGACTACCAGGAGCTGAATATGCTAACCATCAAGAATCGGTATCCCTTGCCGAGGATTGATGATTTATTCGACCAACTTCAGGGTTCAAGTTACTATTCCAAGATCGATATCTGATCAGGTTATCGCTAGCTACGGATTTAGGAAGAAGGTATACCGAAGTACAGTGTGTCACACCCCCAAAATACCACATGTGGAAACACCGCGGGTCGTGTGACGTACCAGGATCCAGCCACTAATCACATTGAACTATAACATGATATTAAACAAAAGTTTCCATTTATTTCATAAGATAATTCCAAGTCACAACTTAAAACAGATATGTTCATCGGAAGCATAAAGTAAATCGTAAATCAAGTGTTTCAAAACAAACGTGCGAAACCAATGAACATGTATCCAAGAGCCACGACCCATGACCACTCCAGCACTCCCAGATAGCAAGTTCCAACAATGAATCTAATGACCTGCAAGCATGCAGACAAGTGTATCAGACAACGCTGGTGAGTTCAAAGTTTATTAACACGCTTAGTTACCAGTTATGAGTTTAAAACATTTCAGACATTCAATGTTGTTAATAACTCGATTACCGCAGATGGCTCCAGATTATTTGCCCTTCCCCAATGCTCTATCAAACATTGGTCAAGTGGTTAAGGTAATTAGTTCACGCCCGTCCTCCCCGGTACGGTGTGAGGGTGCCAAACCTAATAGCGCTATCAACTAATAACCCCGTTGCCTCCCCGGTAACTAATTCGGTATAAGATGGGACTTAAATGATAGATATGAGTGTATTAACCAACATCCCAAGTTTAACATTCCAGTTAAACCCATTTACCTGACATTCCTCCCCAGAATGTTTACCAGATGTCCCTCCCCGGGGCGCATGCTTGGAAAAAGAGCAGTGAACTCACCTTAGATTTGCTCGGTATATTAAGTTACCCGTTCCAGTTAGTCAACCAACCCTACCGTGGTTACCAATGAAATCAGTTTCGTAATTAATTAAGTCACGCATTTTCATAGTTTACATTCATCACATAGTTCACCGTTTAACACATAAAAATTTCTCAAACTCATACAAGTCCTTATCCCATGTGCATGACATGTATTACATTTAACAGGTGAGTTTGCCACTCACACAATCAAATCAGGTTTCTCATTCCTAAACAGTATTATCATGTACTCAGATAATATGCATAAACACCAACATTCATTATCAAAATCATCACAGTGGAATGCCTTTATGACGAAGAACATTCATGGCGAAGAATCTTCATGGCAAAGATTTATACTTCGTCCAGAAGTGACTGCGACGAAGGTTCCTATTCTTCGTCAAAACCGGGTCGATGAATTATCCTATTTTTTGTCAAAAATGTAACACCTGTGTTTGTAATCCTTGTGAACAGTTCTGTTATCAATAAAACAATGTTATTTGATCACAATGTTTGTTTTGTTATGTTTTACATTTTTCATGTTTTGACTTTTATGTAATTTCAAACTCTACATCACTTTCTGGAGAGTTATACGCAAACTGGTGCGTAAACGTACTCAGTTTAACGCGAAAAATACTCCGAAACATCAACATATACTTAACATACCTTAAATAACCTTTACATAACTTAGAAATAAGTTTTGAAGGCTTTGGTATGGCAAAAACAAGTTAATTAGCTTACAGGGACTAAACTTGACAAACTGCGAAAGTATGACGATTCGTACTGGAACAGACATTCCGGAACATGACCACAAGTTAAACACACCTTAAATATCCTTTGCATAGCTTCGAAATAGGCTTCGAGGGGTTCGGTGTGCTAAAATAAACTTTTGGGTCATTCAGGGACTAAAAGTGTCAAAAAGTGCACAAGTTTGCATTTTCGCGCATAACATACGTTCTGAATACATCCGGATATCCAAAAATTTATGTAAGCACTAAAATATTTTATTTTAGTGTTTGGCGTAAGAAAAATCCATTCGTCGCGCAATTTGGATCGTTTTTCGCGCTTATGCGCATTCCGTCGTAATTAACCGAACATCGCGATCGTACGACCAAACGAACGTTGGTGACCGACCGGATAATATTTAAATCCCACAAATATTCTGTTATGATTAAAATCTTATTTTAATCAGGTCCGTGTTGAAAAATAAATTAAAACGCCTAAAAACGTTATTTTTCAAAGTTTAAGCGCGTACCGTGTGTTTCTGCGCAACACAGTGCTTCTACTGCAAAACGCAGACAACGCAGCCAGTCCTGGCAACTGAAATTTATTTCAGTAATATCTTGGCGAGTTTATTTTTATAGAGTAATAAAAATAATTTAGAACGCCATAAACCGGGATTTAAACGCTAGATAAAATACCCGGTACCCAGTTAAATACCCGTTTTAGCCATATGCTTGGAATATGCTTGGAATATGCTAAGGAATATGCTAAGAATATGCTTGGAATATGCTTGGAATATGCTTGGAATATGCTAGGAATATGCTTGGAATATGCTAGGAATATTCTTGGAATATGCTAGGAATATTCTATATGGAAGAAACTATATATACCCCATGCCTTTCATTGTTTAAACCACTAGAATTTTGATTGAGAAACTCTAAGTTGAAACCATTGTTTCATACCTGAGATTCTTGAATCGAAATTAGCATTCGGGGACCCTTCGTAAGTATTCTTTCGTTCTTTTCCTTATTTTATTGCTTTTCGAGTCAGAAAGTCAAACAAAGTTTGACTTTTAGCGTTGACCAGTAATGGTCAATGCGAAGTTCGTTTGAACTTCGCAACGTGAGTGTAATCACGTTGGTCATAGTCCCTTGGGACTATGCCCACTGATTACCACGTTGTCTAGAGTCGTAGGGTAGGCGATCTAATAAATCGCCTATACCTTCGAACTCGACCCATTTGGTCGATCATTAGGATCGGACCAAATACATTAGGTGACCATAGTAGGTAGGGAATAACCTTCCGAGGTTATACCCTATGGTCACATCGTTTAAGTAGTTGTATGATAGGTAGTTTATATGCCTTAGGTAAATTACCAGAATACCCTTTTCATACATAATTGGTAATTTAGCATATGTAACCTAAAATTTTGCCACATAACTGATTATGTAACATATTTAGGCATATAACACTTATCATAGGACTAGTTAGGCGTTCCGAACGCGTTTCACGCGCACGATGCGTTAAAATAGCATAAGCTACCTAAACGGATCGTAATGGGTCGATAAGACTTAGGTTAAGTTTCATTTAGTATGTAGGATTTGTTAAACCAAATAATATGAGTTCCTACACTCATTTGGTTTACAAACCCTAATGCTACCCAGTCTTCCGATATAGGTCCGGTTTATTAACATAGTTACCTATATTAGGTGCCGTTTGATTCCGAGATCTCTAGCATTACTTGGTGGTTATCTTTAGACATCTGAGCAATCACAAGTGAGTACATAGACCCCTCTTTTACCGTTTTCAAACTGTTTTGGGGTGGAACACATGTGCCTACTTGTTACTTTCATGCTTTCCTGTTTTCACATCATATACCTGCTATGTTCGTTAGTACACTATAGTACATGATTTCATGACATCTCATGCTAGGTGTGCCCATTGTGTGCATTACTTAGTACATCGTTTTACATGACATTTCATGCTAGGTGTGCCCATTGTGTGCATTACTTAGTACATCGTTTTACATGACATTTCACGCTATGTATGTTCATTTGATTACATACTTAGTGCATTGTTTTCACATGCTTACATTTTGGTATGACATTTGGTTTGTTTACATGGGACAATACATTCATTAACATTAGCTACGCCGTTCGTTAGTAGGTAGTGGTACCATAGGAATTGACAACTCCCGTTCCGGACATCCCAGGGAAAGGGGACAGAAAGGAATGACCGAATTCGATGATATAAGACAGATAGACCTTTAATTTGTTTAAGGGTTTATCACCACAGTCACAAGGCTTGGATGTATGCATTTTCACAATACCGCATAAATGTTCATATTCAGTATTAGCATGCATTTTCCACAAGAAATAATATTGATTTAAACCATGTTTTACTTCAATACTTTGTTTTTGTGCATATGGTTTAGTTGATACATTTCACTTGCCATACATGATATTTTGACATAGACATTTTACACAAAGACATTTGACAAAGACATTTGACATGGATATTTGACATAGACATTTTGACATGATTTACATTTGACACATAACATGTTTGACAATTGTTTCACACTGCATGATTTACATCTTGACATGAACACTTGACATATTATTCAATACATTTGACAATTGGTTTAAACATAGACTTCTTACATTGTTTGGTTTGGTTTGATTAAGTGATTAAGTAACGATGCGTGTGTAATATGATACAAGCATGGTGGATACGCCGCTGGTACTTCCTATATATAAGTGTTTGTATGGTATTACATGTCGTAACGTTATTTGAATCATTTCAATATTGAGACATAGAACATTTTATACAAATAGCATACTTTTCACAAGACATTGTTAACAAACATCTTACTTCATACAAACTCATTTTACATGGTTAATCATTTAACCTTACATATACTTATACATATCATCTGATCTTATCGTTTTCAAATGATTTACAAGACAAAGCAAATTACAAGGTTCATGACTAAACATTTTTCTTAAACATAAGTCATGAATCCTATTTTCACAAAACCTATGTATCTCACAGGCATTTTTATGCTGACGTACCTATTTTCACATGTGTTTTCAGGAGCTTTTCCATAGGATGTTGATCATGATACTAGGGCGGACCTGTGCCTTAGAGACTTTAAAAGAAGATAGACTATGTTTAATTATGTTATAAACTCTGTATTTCTGTTTAAAACAATGAAACTCTTGTGTTGATAAATAAAATACAACTTTGTATGCCATGGTTATGAAACAATTAATTCTGTTACAACACTCCCCGATGTTTTCCGCCACGTTTTGTATGTTACACGTGGTCGGGGTGTGACAAAAAACATGTCGACAAAGTATCTATTCCTTCATCGACCTGGATTCTTCGTCGGAAATCATGTATCGCTGAACAGACACAGTTTTCAAGGTTACTCCTGTGATTACCCATTACCTCTGCATCAACAGTTACAGATCAATGACATGGTTCAGTACATTTTTATACTCGTATAAACAATCTGTAGTTACAGTTGTTTATTAATAACGAATCATTCTATGATTTACAATAATCCCTAATCATCATCAATTAACCATTTAACAATATCAATCATTCAAACCGATCATACAATCATTACCCTAATCACCCAATGACCTCACACACAATCAGATTATTATTTTATTAAGGAATGAATTCATCAAGCAGAATTATCAATCTCATCAAGACTATGAACGCATACACACCATTGAACCCTCATCATGCAAGCACTAGATTTACAACTTTATCAATGAAACCCTAATCAATCATCTAACAAGCAACATCATAAGTACAACACACTATCAACAAGAGATAACTAACTGTGATATCGAAGTGATTAGGTTGCTCGGGATGAAGGGTTTTGAGGACCCAAAGTCGTCGTCACACAGGAGTGTGAGAGAGAGTTCTAGGGTTTGCCGTTTGAGTTTTTGTAGGTCATGCACGAGTATACAATTGAAATAACCTTAAAACCTTACTGGGTGTAACACCTCGTAAAATCACGACAAATATTATAAGGACACGTGTCATGAACTTTAAACGTGTATCGAATGGATTACGAGGGACTAAAGTTGACAAACGAAGAAAGTATGTGTGTAAAAGGATTCAAAATGTCAACATATGAAAATTTTGCCTTTCAACAACCCTACACGATGTTTGTACCCCTTAAACGAATAAATCATGAATCGTATGAAACCGTTTGTGGAAGAAAGTGAAAGTTTACAAGACGCGAGGGTTAAATGTGTCAACATGTTTAAATAATACCTCTGAGTGACCTTTTAGCGAACCCGGAGCCTTGTAATGATTAATTATGCTCCCAAGAATAAGTGATAAAACTTTCACAAGGTTTCGATATCGTATAAGGAAAATACGTTAACTTTCGTAATTAAGGGGTTAAAAGCGTCAACAAGGCAAAACTTGTGTTTTCGATTATCATTTAACAAAATCGGACCTAATGGTGTTTGGTTATATCTCTTGGATCATAAAAATAAAAGTTAAATGGGTTAAATGAGCTTAAAATGAAAGATTTTACGCTTTAGAAGGTCCAGGGGTGAAAATGTCAAATTGGAAACTTGCTGATCTGGTTACCCCTATGGTGGCGTCACGCCACCACCAACACCCTCTGCCGTCGCGCGATGCGACAGCCTTATCTGGATAGAAACATGCACAGGTGCAGGTCACTGCACCTCTCTTCACCCTTGCATGGTTTAACTTGAATCTAGGGACTGTTTGATGGTTTTAAAAACCATTTTGGACACATGTACTGATCATGGAAGAGCCAAGACACATGTATTGATTTGATGACACCTTCAATGGGTATAAATAGGTGGGTTATTGGCAGCATTTCTCACTTGCATGATCAATTCATACTCTCAAACATTACTCCCAAGTCTTGAAGCTTTTTGATCACTTTCTGGAGCATCCTACTTTGGAAGGAAGCTCTATTAGTCTCAATCTTCGTGCTAAGGACTCTTGTAAGTGTGCTTAGCCTCTGTAATTAAGTTTTTGTTAGTGTAATGACCAAAAGTCAAAGTTGACGTAATTCTGCTTTGACTAAGTGATTAATCACTAATGGTCCAGCCATTATTCGAATTGAAAGTGGCTATGAGTTGGTAATTATGTAGGTAATAAACCCTTAAAATGGCACCTACTGATTCTCACTCTAACTTGGTCAATTGTCGGGTCAAACTTGTTATTAAAAAGTCAACAAAATCTGTTTTTTGCAAATAAATCCATAACTAGTAATGTAGAAGTTATGGAACATGTTTAAACACTAAAATAACTTTGTAAATAATATAAGGACATGTTTAGGCATGTTCAACCCAACGATTCTGAGTTTAGGCTCGGTTCGGAACCAAAAGTCGCAAAAGTAGACTTTTGCTTTGATTTTCAGTTCTGACCCGATTAGGCTTGGTTTAGATATGCCTTAGGGTTCCATTAGGACCATATTGCATGTTAGTATAACCCTCTGAGATTATACTAAATGGTTCTTATTAAATCTAAGTCATATGCATGTTTCCGTTAATTGTTTAATTATTGACCATTATGCCCTTTTGATATTAAAACGAGATTTATGAAAATATAAGAGGACAAAAACCTTTGTTATTGATTTATGAACATGTCCTAAAAATTTGACATCAGTTTGAGGTCTAAATTAGGATTTATGCTCGATATCGTAAATTGAAGCCTTTTTATTAATTAAACAGCTTTTTTGGCATAAAACTTATTTAAACTCAAATTTTGACACCCAACCTTTTACCCAATGATGTAATATAATATTTTGGGATTTTTGGAGGTTTTTATTAATTTTTAAACTGATCATAAAATGTGGTTCTTGCTTTGATTCGGTAATTGACGGTTATACCCTTTTTACTAATTAAATGAGTTTTACATAACATTTTGATACCAAATCTTTTTCTACTAATTTCATATGTTAAATAAAATATTTTAAGCCTTCTGGACTAATAAAAATCTCAGCTTTCCTTAGATAACCTAAAAATCGCCTAAACCCGACTTTTTACGCGTTTTAAACACATAGTATGGGTTAAAACTATGTTTAATATTTAAGACCCATTACCTACTGATGTTACAAGTAAATTTTGATACTTTAACAGTAAGAAAAAGTTTTAAACTCAGATTTCCACAATTGACCCTTGAAGCTTATATGAAATGACCAAAATGCCCCTACGGTGCATAGTTTGGTCATAAATGATAAATTTCACTTATATACAATATCTTACTGTTATGACTTGCAAAAATAAATATTTTTACTGATCATTTTAGACCAGAACCCCAGATTAATATTTAACCTCTTTTATAATCTTTAAAATGACCAAAATACCCCTACATGGCTTAAATTGATTTTAAATCCGTTTTTGGGCATAATGGAAGGTATCCTACTGATATCATAACACATTTTAAGCATATTAACTTAGGGAACATGTTCATGACTCATTCGGTTACCCGTTATGCATTTTTCGCGTTCGGTGCGGTTTATGTGACTAGTTTGCATAAATTGACCGAAACGGGTCAAACCTTATCATTTTTACTTCAAAATCCAGAATGTGTTTAGTTTACCCATATTATACAAGTCTTCATACTTGTCAGGTCTAAATCACATTCTAATCCGGTCTTCGCTTAATCTTGCATTTTGAACCGTATACCTTTCTTTAAAACTAACCGGTCTAAGTTAAGACTTAAATAAGACCCGTTAGGATTCTAATAGGTTATTAAAAACCTTCGTTCCAGATTAGGAGCCCGGTAAAAGCTATCTGTACTTGCTTGATTGATTTACGACTGGGAATAAATTTATATTTTTACTCAGGTAAATACTTTTAACTTATTTTCCCTTATACGGGCTTGGGGTACGGTATATAAAATACCGGTTGGTCGGGTATTGAATCTTTAATCATATGAAGGTTAAATCATTGAGATAACCCGTTTAATTTGTTTTGTTTGTTTTAAGCCTTTGGGGGGTTAATGACCATGTCCTGGATATCCTCGGCTCATTCATTGAAATGGCCACGACTTAAGCACGGGGTGTAGGCATACACCTGCCAGTGTGTATGTAAAATGATATACCCGCTTGTTCGAGAATAACTCGCTGTGGGTTATATTATGTGGTGTGTTTATTAATCTTTAACCCGGTATTTAACCCGGGCTGTTGAACAATTATCTTCTTTTATTTTGATCCGCATGTGGATCTTTTTACATTCCGTTTGTAATATTTACGATACTTTCAAATCGGTTTGTATAATTATTACTTTTAGACTTCCGCTGTGCATTGAACTGTGATTATTTGACTATGATGATACCAACTACGTCACGATACTCCCCACCGGTCCCACCGGTAATACGTGGAAATATCAGGGTGTGACAGGTTGGTATCAGAGCCAACATTGAGTGAATTAAACACTAGCCTTTTGTGTTTAATCTCAATGACACAGTTGCACATTCCTCGACTTCTGAGTCTAGGCAAAGGACTTAGTGTGACAACTGTCAAAACTCCAGGTATCCGTACAATTAATTAATCTTGATTAAGTTCTTAATGACTGTGTTGAATTGCAATTAACTGCTTTCTGATTATTGCTTTATACACACATGTGCATCACATATTGCAAATGACATATCATTGATTTCATGAGAACTTTATTGACATAAAAGATGCACAAAGCACGGTTAGCACAGTTAACAGACAAACCGGGAAAATGCTGACGGAGTTCAGTACATAGACAGACAGTGTTCTGAGACCCAGTATGAGTAAGAAATTAAGTACTACACTAGTGTAGAGTATAGGGAAGTAAGGATCACAAAACTGCTTTTCTAGGTGATAGTTTAAGTGCCGGAAAGTGCCTAAAACTCACCAAAAGTGCTGAATTTAGCAAAATTCAGCATAAATCAGCATTTAAACACGTTAATATTATGCAGAAACATGGTAAAATGGTCCTGAATGCTTTCCTAAGTGTCGGGAATTAAAAGTGTCACAAAAAGGTACATAAAGCACACTAAATTGCAAGTTTAGCACTTTAACGAATCAATATCTAACCGAACAACCGGACACTACCCGAAACACCAAATTTACACTTGAAGCATTGTTTTAACACTTCCAAGCTAATTATGGTCCCCGGACATCATAACACCCCATACAAAATATCTAGTAACTAAAACACTTAACCTACACTTGAAATTGAACTAGATTACAACTAAATGATTAAACCTACTCTACATACCCCCCCCCCCCACCTACAATCGGCCATACCACCACCACCATACTTCAAGATTTGATTTATATATTTAATTGGATCTTGTTCTTACTTTTTATGGCACATTACACATGAGTTAAAAGGAAAGGATGGTTATAAGATGAACAAAAGATATCATAATTCACACAACACTTCTTCTTCCCTCTCCTTGGGAGCTCTCGGCCGAACACCCACACTAACACCACCATCATCATCCAACCTTCTTCATCCATTCCAAGATCATACAAAGGTACTAGGAGGTATACAAGGAAGCTTGGTGGCTTTGGAACTTGAAGGACCTTCTCTATTTGCTTTTATCCTCTTGATTTCTACTCTTGATTCATCCCTAGCCTTGAGCTAGTGGTAAAATCCTTGTACACTCCATATTACTTCTATTTTGAGTGGTTAAAGTAGTATCATAATCAAGAACATTAAGAACACTAAAGAACATAAGCATGGAACTTGAACATAAGCTTGATTTATGAAGTAATCTTGATAAAACTAAGTTGTTTATGAGATGTATGCTTGTTGATCTTTGATTGTTTGTAGAAATGATGTTGATCATCATAACATCTTGCTAGATCATGATTAGAAACGTAGTTTAGCAAGATGAGAAAGTGAGAATGTGGTTGGATGAAAGATCATTCACACTTAAATAATGAACTTGAGAAGAATACTTTGGTTTCTTGAAAAATAATAATCAAAGTGGGTTAATAATCATATAGATCTAAGATTTATGAATGGTTTTCCAAAAGAACCAAGTTTAAAATATGAGTTTTAGTAGATAATGGTTCTTACATAAACAAACGCTATTTTTTGGTAGTTAAACAAGTGTAGAAACACTTGTGTAACAAGAAGATTACATGAAGAAACATTTTTGTAAAACATGATTACAAGTTGTAAACATCTAAGTCTTTCAAGAATGATGTTTTTATCTAAATAACCACACTTTGAAGGATAACTAAACCCACTAAACACACTACCAAGTTACTACAACTTTTCATAAACTTTCAAGTTCATGAATTAGTGGAATAAGCATGATTTTGGCAAAATTGGTAAGTGCAAGTTGGTTATTGTGGATTGATTGTGGTGATTTAACAAAAGAAAATGATATGCTTGAATGTATGGAAACCTCCATTTCTAGGGGAAACTATGGCAAAATTTTCTAAAAATACAAACACTTAGAAAAATATTTTCAAACAAATATTAACAAAGTGTATTTCAAACCATAAATTGTTACATAAACTTTGCCATAAATTTTGGTTACAAAATAAAAATATTGGAGGTTGGTTTCTATAAATAAAAGTGGCTAGATATATATTTAAAATATATATATACATTAAAGACACATATGTGTGATTATTTGTTTACTTTGTGTAATAGTTATATTATTTTAGGACTTAAAATAATATAACACATTAAAACACCAAGAATTACAATCCAAAATATTACCAAACTCTCAAGGAATAAGTATATTAGTTACACACAAAATATTGGGAAAACCGAACAAGAAATGTAACTTACAAAATATTCCGGAACTTAATTCGCAAGTATATTTTGGTTAGTAATATTCTGGACACAAGGAAGTGAAAATATGATTTTTGCAATTATTACAAAGTTATATCATATTTTTGAGAAAGAGAAAATATATTGTTTTTGGGAAGTAAAAATATATTTTTTGGAATTTCTAGAAGATATATAATTTTTGGAAAGATATATATTTTCTTAAGTACACTTGAAATACATTATTTTTGGATAAAAATAAGTTTATTTATATTTTCTAAGTTAGACTTGAAAATATATTATTTTGGAACTACAAATATTTTTGCCAAAAGAAAAATCACAATTATTTTTTCTAAGTAATATTTCTTAAATATATATATATGTATTTTGGAAATATATATATATATATATATATTGGTGGACTTTTATTAAAATTAATATTCCGGAAGGTTTAATATAAATTTAAGTATATGAATACTTAATGAATACAATAATATACGTATTCTCACACGTATAAATACACACCGGAATACGACGCCAATACATGGCAAGATATACAAATACAAGAATACGAATACGAATACACATGTATCAGATACCCCCACCCTTGGGAAGGAAATACAAGCACCAATACTTGGGAAGTATTAAGTAATATATATTATTATTCAACAATTATTCCAAATTTTAATAAATATCAAGTTGAAATATTAATTATTTTGACAAAAATTATATAACTTGGAATAATATCAGAAGCGTAAAAAAAACGTAACTCAGAAACGTTAACACTAAGTCAAGGCACGACCCGTTCTTCTAATAGACATTAGTACGTTGTAGGTAGTCGTGTTCACCGGAGAAGTACGAGTTACGATTGTTGAAGACGCAAGACTGTGAGTTCATCCTCCTTCTCTTTTAACTGTTTTCAGTTTTATAACTTCGGGGGTGAAATACATGTTACAATGGTTTACAAACGTTTTATACATGGTATGGTTAGCTAAGGAAGGGTACTACTTGATCATGTGAGTGGTGGGTACAACACTTAAGGCCATTAATCCTCGTTGTAGGACCGAGGGACATGAGTGATAGATCTATTTGGGTGTAGCGAGCCCACACCCATGAGAACCAGGGTCGCCTATGTGGTGACTATGTCTTATTCCCGGAGACAAATCTGCTAGGTTTGAGTTTTCCTGCATCACTTCACACATATCAATGGCCTTGCAAACCATTGGTGATCTGTTTTCCTTGTTGCTTTCATACCAGGACTTACATACATACAGACATACTTTCAAAGGTTTACTCATACACACAAACAAACACATGAACTCGCTCAACTTTTGTTGATGTTTTCAAAATACATGTATTTCAGGTAATTAGTAAGTGGATCTGGCGGGCGTTGGAAGTTTCATGCTGCGTTGTGAATAAAGATGTCATCCATGGTTTTGAGGTTTGGGTTGGGTTGGGTGTCTTATTCCTGGACGAGACACGTCTTCCAAACCTTGGTTTTATTTAATGTCTTTTGATGAGTCCTTAGTGAACTCTTAAAACAATTCGTATGGATTGTAAAACTTGAATTTGAAGTCTACGTTTCAAGACAATGTCGTTATGTTTAAACATGTTTAATGGATGACAAAATTTATGGTTTTATCATATAGTTGTGGTTATGATTGAATGCAATGGTATTAAGAAAGTCACACCATAATCACGCTTCCGCAAAAGTCAGGGTGTGACAACTTGGTATCAGAGATTCGATTGTAGCGAATTAGGATTCTTTCTCGAGTCTAGACTACAATCATTAGGGCTCTCACAAAAACGTTTTTACAAACATGTTTTCATTGCATACACAAAACACCCAGATCCAGGAAGACAAACATTTTTACAAACAAAAGACACGAAACACACTTCAAAGTTTATGTTTATGGTTCAGTTTGAGAGACTTGGTGGTACAGTCTGAGAGACTGGGTAGTTCAGTTTGAGAAACTGGGAGGTTTTGTTTGAGAGACTAGGTAGTTCAGTCTGAGAGACTTGGTGGGATAGTCTGGGAAGACTAGGATGGATACATGAATACATTACTGTTAATTACATGCTTATTGATGATTGTTGATATATGTGCATATGTTGTGATTGTTTTGTTACAGAGTCTGAGAGTGGACTGTCTGATACTATCGACCCCATGGCCATTGTTTTGGACGATGAGATTTTCCCAGAGCCTGAGATTTTTACCTCCGACACTGAGAGTTACCCAGAGATGATGTCGGATGACGACGATGATTTCCAGCCTTTTGCACTACCAGACTTTGGCGACTATGTACCGCGTGCTGATGGTTTACCCAACGAGGATCCCGTTCTTATTCCTATCCCTGACCAGGACCATCTCATCCTCGGACATCCCGATGGTGAGCACGTCACGGCTCCAATCCTCGCCCCTTTGCCTCTTGCGACCTTTCCTCTCGAGGATTTGCCTTTTGATGACGTATCTGATGATGATGTCAAACTTTTCATTGATGGTCCCCCTGATGATGACCAGGGTGATGGGGTTCCAGCTGATGATGCCATTGTTGTTCCACTTGTTGAGGTTCCTATTATTGAGGTTTCCTCTGATCATTCTGTTCCAGATTCTTTCGAGTCTGTGTCATCTACCACTTTGCATGCATTGGGATTGCAGTGTTACCCCACTGATTCTGATACTGATACGGCCCTGTCTGTTGCACCTGCTCCTCCACACGACTTTGATCTTGACCTTGAGCTAGACATTGCCCCTGACGGTCAGCCTATTGATGCACCCTCTGATCCTGTGCCTATACCTGCTCCTAAGCCATTACCAGATCATGATTCTGTACCATTTGGCATACCTGATGTTGCACCGCTCATACCAGACCCGATTAATGCACCCGCTGACCCTACTGCTTTTGCCAGTCATGTAGACCCCCGTTACGCCTTCACCAGCAATGGGTGGATAGACGATGATGATGATGTACCTCCTTTTGTTGAGCCAGTTACTCCCCCACCTACACATGCACCTGTTGATGTCGCCCCTTTTCACCCGATTGTGTCCGATGTTCACTGCACCGACCTACCTGTCACTTTCTTATAAGACATACCCGCACCTTGTTCAGCGGAAGGTCCGTCTAGTCAGCAACCTAGCCATCTTCCACACGTGTCAGCAACTTTTTTTCACATGCCTCAGTATACACCTACTGCTCATTTTACTTCTGCACCATCAGGCGAGCCACTCATATGGTTTCCGCCGAACACTATGCCAGTTTCTGATCCCTACCATCCCTCCCACTTTATTGGTTACATGAGGGATGAGTTACTTTTGTCATTGCAGCTTCAGCAGGAGATCTTGTGTTAAAAGGAAAGGATGGTTATAGGATGAACATAAGAGATCATAATTCACACAACACTTCAACACTTCTTCTTCCCTCTCCTTGGGAGCTCTCGGCCAAACACCCACACTAACACGACCATTATCATCCAACCTTCTTCATCCATTCCAAGATCATACAAAGGTGCTAGGAGGTATACAAGGAAGCTTGGTAGCTTTGGAACTTGAAGGACCTTCTCTATTTGCTTTTATCCTCTTGATTTCTACTCTTGATTCATCCCTAGCCTTGAGCTAGTTGTAGGATTGATTACGGACCTGAACGAGTCTTTAAGAGGAGTTTTTATCAATTACAGGTGCGGAAAACAAGTAACTGATGTAGAAACAGCTAGCAATTCACTTAAATCACTGATTTGTATTGATATTAACCGTTTACAAGCAAACGTCACACCGGCAGCACTTCGGTATGGAATTCAAGAACTGTATATTGATTTCGCTCATGAGTGACCTATATATAGTAGTCAGATTCCGCTCGTAATAACATATTGACGTAGGAGCGGAATCAGCCTTTTAGATTCCGGGCGGAATCACCTACAAATGCTATTAGGAGCGAAATCACCTACATATACTATTCTAAGCGAAATCACCTTCTAAGTCAACTATTTTGTCTTCTAGCCAATATATCTTTCTGATTTCACGTGCATATGTTATAGTAATATGATGAAATATGATGTCTCTTGGATGATGTCATCATCAAGAATGATGACATCATTCTTGTTCCGAACCGTAACGAACCCGAGACTCGATATAAGACGAAGACGACAGATGTATGCACTAACAGACTCCCCCTCAGATGTTGACGAGTCTTAAGTGTCGAGTCTTCACATCTTAAGTCTCTATCAGTCTTTGAGCTTCACTCTTTCTATCAGCATCAACAGACTCCCCTTAACAATGTGCTGGCATTTCTTCAGATCTTCAGCATCATTTGCTTCAGGATCGTAGTCTAGCTTTCACAAGTTCAAGATCTTTACCTGGCTCATGCTTTGTCTTCAGAATCCTCAGATATCATAATCTGGCTTTTCAAACATAAGCTTTTCAGGATCAATCAACCTGGCTCACATCCAGCTTTTCCTCAAACCTGCACCATCTCTACCTCAAAGTAAATTTTACAATTTTAAACATTAACATGTATACATCACCTCAAATCCTCCCTCAAATCAAACAGAAGATTTTATCAATGAAAATCCTGATGAACCACTTGAAAATTAGATTAAAACACATTTGATTTTCAAACACATAGACTCCCCCTCACAACATAGTCATCATGTCTAGCACTTGGAATTTTGAAAATCAACTCTCCAACACCAGTTGTCGAAAATCTTTTTGACTCTTTCAAAATTTTATGCTAAAACACACTGAAAATCTTTTTGAATTTTGAGATATTAAGAAATACAATAAAGAACTATTTACAAACAATATTTTTGTGAGTTTGTGTAAGAGGATCATATCAGTTTATGAAACGTATCACCAACACCGTTAAGCTACATTTCATTTTAAGTTCTAAACAATTCACCTAGATTGTCAGTATACTGGTCCACTTAAATTTTCACACAAAGTTCAACTGCTTCGAGATATGATATTAATGTCTTAAGCACTTAAACTTATTCGTGTGTCCCACTACTTGAATATACTCCTGTATCCAGATCCCAATATTCAGTCTTACAGGTGAATATACCACAGATGATATCTGTAAGGGAATAAATTATAGTACGAAACCGTGAGAGCTCAGGTCAGAACTTCCGTTCAGCAGAGAGATGACGGCTCGACTTTTGGTGTGTAACCTTTAGAGGATCTTTTGATTACAACAGCAATGACTATTAATTTTATTGTTTCATCAATTTGCTGAGGGCGGCGCTATATTTCAACCAAGCAGAAAGTATTCTCCGGGGACTAGGTCAGAATTTCCATTCAGCAGAAGTCCCGGGATAATACCCCAGATATCACTGAGCATAAAGACCTAGTATCTCAGAAAGAGGGACCTTTCAAACAAGATTTCGGGGGTTACCCATATATCCAAGAAGTTGTTCCCCACGATATAAGCAAGTTTGATTTTAGGTTTATATCTCGTCACAATCTACTAAATGTGCAAAAACCTACTGGCATATCCGCAGTGAGATTGTTTATCACATTTATACTTTCCATTTCTTTAGCATGTTGTGACAGTTCACTGATGTATTATCATTTCCTCTTTTATACAACAAAACTCATTTTTCATTTTATCATGTTTTTGTATTTTTTCAAATTTTCAAATGTTTTTGGATTTTCTGAAAATTTTCTACTCCCCCTAAAATGCAAACACATTTTAGGAAATTTGAAAATAAACTATACAATAAACTTGACAACTGATATCGAATCACTTCAATTCGCCATCCACTTGGCATAGACAATCAGAACTCCCCCTTTCAACAAACAATTTTCTCATTAAGATTTCAAAACACTTAAGTTTGTTTTAATCAAAATGATTTTTCCGGAAAATGAGTTTGATTGATTTTATCACTTGTGGGGATTGGTTCATCATATTGTTCATTCAATCACATGTATCAGGATTATATCAAGTTCAAACTAATGACCTTGATGAATCACTTTGTAATATCCAATCTCTTACCACTTGTAAGTATAACCAAAACATTTAACTGCATGTAGGAATAAATCATCTACACAAACCATTTTACCAATCAAGATGCCGATTCCTGCTTCGCATTTACCTACCTGGAAGCTCCGACAAGTTCTCAATCTGTAAAAATTTAGACAATTTTAAAATCTTTCACAAAAACAAGTTTAACAATAATGATGCCGATTCCTGATCCACGATTACAAACTTGGGATCTCCGGCAAAGTCCTAAGACTTTCAAGGGAAAAGAATTTCCACCCAAGTCTTTTCAGACTTGAGGGTTTTCAATTCTTGCTCAGTAGGGTTATAAGTTGCCTTTTTAGTTGCATAAAAATCTTTAACCCCTTTTGCTTTCCCATCAAGCATTTTCCCAAAAAATTTCTTAACATTCCCATTGAATGCTTTTTCGACATCAAACTCAGTTTTCTCAGAATAAAACTGATCTGAGATCTCAACCTTACCAACTTTTCGTTTAATTTCTTCAAATTTAAGTGATGGAAATTCATCATCGTTCACTGAAGATACATAATTTACCTCTTTTACTTCACCTTGTGGCTCTTCTAGTTTTGTGGAACCAGAATCATTGCCGACTTTCTCTTCAGACTTCTTAACAACCCACACTTGATTGTTCTTGGCTTTCCTTTTGTAAAAATTCGTTTTAGAACATTCACCAACCTCATAAGTTGAATTTTCAAACATTTTGAATTTTTCGGTTGGTGGTTCAACATCAACAACTATTTCTTTCAATTTTTCAGAAACTCCCTGTTTAGTCTTAGTATTTTTCGGACAGTTCCATGCAATGTGACCAGCTTCATTACATTTGAAACAGGTTCGAGTCTCTTTTGGATGAAACACTCCAGTTCCATTCCTTTTCTTCTCAGCAAAAAACTCCTGGTTTGATTGTTTCCAGAACGGTTTCTTCTGTTCTTCTTCTGCACTTCCTCCTGAAACAAATTCTGTTTTTGTTTTAGAATTTTTCTCATATTTATAATTTTCTGGTGAAATAAAACCTAATCCTTTCTTTTTGTAACTACCATTATGGTTTGGTTTCTTTTGAAAACCAGAACCAGAATTATAACCCTTTTTCTTGTTTAATCGTTGTTGTACTCTTGAAGTGTATTTTTTAGGTTTTCCAATAAGATTTAAATCTTTTATTTCAGAAATGTTAATTTCTGTCATTTTGAAAACCTTTTTGATCATTTCAAATCTAACACTTCTTATTGGAAACACTTTATCAGAATATAATTTGTCAGAATCATTCAAAGTATATGCAACTTCAAATGTTTCATCATTCAAATTAGATTTTGATATCAAAAACTCTTTACTATAAACCCGTTTAACCGACGATTTTGGACTGTTGACTGGCGAACTTGAACCTCCAGACTCAGACTTTGACTCAGACTCCTCATCTATATCCAACACCTGATCGACCACCTTTTTAATTAACTCAGACTCATGATCAGTGTCAGACGATGTGAAAGTAACATCAATGTTTTCTGGTAATTCATCAGTTGTATCGGTTTTTAGCTTTATATTGACTGCTTTTTCGTGTTGCTCATCATTTGGTTTTCTGGGAGAATAACCTTCCCAGATCGGAGGCGGATACTTGTTATAGGTAACACTCGGTTTCTTACCAGTATCCTTCTTCTTTGGTTTTTCATCATCTTTAAAAGCTTCAAAACCTGCAACAGTCGGGTAAATTCGATCAATAAGATAATCAGAACTAGAATAACTTTGTAACAACCGTCTGATTCTCTCATTCTCAATCTTCTCAGTTTCCAACTCTTGCTTCCACTTAGCACTTTCTTCGATGTAGAAATTGATAGCTTTCTGTTTTGTCATCAACGTAGCATTTAGCATTGTCAACGCATTTTCTCTTTCAGAGTTAGTCTTTTGAAGACCTGTTACTGTCTTGTTCAAAACATCATAAGATTCTTTCACATAGTTGAGATTGAACAGCAATTTTTCTTTCATCTTCTCAAATTCTGCTAGCTTCTCGTCTTTTGCTGCACATTCCTTGCATGGTTCTAAACACTTTGAGCAAGGTTTGATGACTTCCACAATCTTTTCAACTTCTATGATCTTTTCAATTTCAACAACTTTCTCATCTTCAGTCACCTTTTCTGCTTCATCAATCTCCTCAGCAACGCTTTTTACTTCTTCATTCTGAACAACTTCCTTTGTTTGATCATCACTTTCAGACTTCTGTTTCATTTGTTCTTTTGCAGCTTGTTTCTCTTTCAGCTTCTCCAAGCGATCTGCAAAATAGAAATGAAAACTTTCAGGAGAGAGATGAATTTTAGCAACATTAATATGTCTTTCTTCTTCATCATCACTACTATCATCAGTTGGTGTTTGATCAAACTCTACAGATTTTACAGAATTATCATCCGAAGAACCAGAATCAATTGGTGTTTGATCAAAAACAGCTTCCTTTTCTGAACTTTCATCACTCTGTGAACTTTCATCTGAGCTATGTGAGCTTTCTTCAGATGCAACAGACTCTTTCTCCACATTCTTCACAGTTTCACCAATAGACTTCATCCATTCTGTAAACATATCTGGTTCTTTCAAAATTTTAGCAATGAATGCTTTGAAATCTCCTTTATAATCCACAAACATATCCCAGCTAAAACCTTCAGGTAACCTTTCGTCATCTTGAAAATTCCAGTTAAAGTTCTCTTGATTTCCCAGACATGCTCTTTTTAAATCTCTATCACCTTTCTACCATGAGCTGTTTGTGGTTCTTGTAATTGTTGCTGACCAATCTGTTGATATATGGCTTTCCGGTAGTAGTCATCTTTTCCGAATGGATTCTTTACATCACTAGCTTTTCTATTCTTGCATTCCCTCTTAAAATGACCTTTCTCTCTGCATCGAAAACAAATAACTTTAGATTTATCAAAACCTAAAGTAGAAACATGTGCATCAAGAAAATCATTTCTTCCAGTAATCAGCTTGAATTTTTCAGCTCGTCTAACGACACTAGCAAGACACCATTTGATATCCATTAGTTCCATTTCTTCAGCGTCTATCTGATCGTAATCCTCCTTTGTAAGCATAGGATTTCCAATCCGACCTGCAACTAGACCTTCATACGAGAGAAGCACGGAACCAAGTAATGCCATGTGATCTTTCGCGACTTCTTCCGAAAAACTTTGACCATCAGGAAGATTTAGAGCGATATTGCATTGGATCACACAACCATTTCCTGTTTTTGAGCTTTGATGCTGAAAGCTTTCTGATGAGATCTTGGGATTAACACTCGGATATAATAAAAAACCACTGCTGCTTTTGTTTAAACTTTGATCAGCTTTTTCCGATGAATCTCCAGCACTAAAAGCAGTCTGGATTTTCGGGCTTCTTTCAGTTTCTGGAACACTACCTTTGTAATACATTTTTACATCCTGTTGACCACTTGAACTATTCATCCTCGCGATCTTTTGCTGTTCCAAATCCTGACTTTCAATTTTCTCAATAAACTGACCAATTGTTAACCCATCATAAACCCCTGTATTTTTTAAAATCATCAAGTATGTGCCCTATTCCTTTTGTGGTAAAGTGTCAGCTAACTTGTCAACCGACTCTTCGGGATCCTTTTTTATACTAAGCATTGACATGGATCGCACCAAGTGGCAGTATCTTTCAATCAGCTTCTTTGTATCTTCCCCAGGCAAACTTGTAAATAGATCAAATTCTTTCTTGAGCAATGCCTTTTTACTTTTGATCATATTCTCACTACCCTCAAACTTGACTCTTAGAGCATCCCAGATTGACTTTGAAGTCTTGTCATGTTATAGCAACACAAAGATTTCTTCTTTGATAGCCTGGTGATGTAAACTGATCATCATTTTTTTAGCTCTATACATATCCCGTTCTTGAACAGTAAATTCAGATATTGCTTTATCAACTTGCATATCAGTCTGTGGTAGAACATATCTCTTCAAAATACATTCCCATGATCTAAGATGATTAGCTTGTACCCAGTTTTCGAAACGATCTTTCCATCCGTAATACTCCTCAATGCTCATTAGCTTCGGGGGTTTCTGAGTAGTTCCCGTTTCGTTTTCCAGATTCATGTTCTGAGCAATGACAGCTGGAGTAGATGGAGTAGCAAACGCGTTGTAGAAATCGTTATCCATGTTTCAATATTGACGAATTTCTCAAACACGCTTTTAAATGAACTGGTTCACCTCGTAAAACACCTGAAACAAACAAACAAACAAACAAACAATTAGTTTAAACTATTGTCGATTAACAGAATAAGACTGGTACTTGAACTGGTGATAATTCTGTGCGGACTGAAGGTTGACACACTGTACGGTCTGCTATGACCCGGATCTCATTATACCCTTATCATCCTTTGACTAGTTGACCGAAAATAATTTTGATATAACTAAACACTTTTGCCGATAGTTTTCAAAGATGATCACATGAACTGCCAAAACTCAATTGAATAGAATTGATGTATGAATAGACTGGTGATTAGACTTGATCACATGATTTGTAGTTTCGAGACAACCACTTTACTTAGTCAACATATTCAATTTTAAATGCCGACACCTTTTAACTATCAAAACTTCTTTGATTGGACCGAATAATCCACTAAACCCACAACAATGTGATAAAAACTATGATTTGAGCTGTTACTATTCAGCACATGGATCAAACAACTTTGGTTAACTTTCAACACATGTGGCCGACAATCTTCAAAAAAAACACTTCAATTCTGATTGGGCCGCTAACTGTCTTGGGCAGATCACAAATGACTTTAATGAATTCGGCAGTAATGCTTCTTGACCTCCAAATGTGATTGGACCAAATAAACTACCAAATTTACAACTTCAAGAAATCACATGGGCTGATGATCACATGCACTAATACTTATCATATAAACTGACACAAGTCATGTGATTTCTTATCCCAACCAACTGACTACTTCTAAAATGTTACACACAACTCGATGAACTTTCAAGTTGTTCACACTTTAAAGTTTTGGAGCGGAATCAGACAAGTATGGTAACAAGGAGCGGAATCAGAAAAACACTTGGAGCGGAATCACAGATTTAGTAACTAGGAGCGGAATCAGAAATGTCTGTTCGAGCGGAATCAGCAATTTTGTAACTAGGAGCGGAATCAGCAGACTTTTCGAGCGGAATCAGAAATGTTTGTTCGAGCGGAATCACTTCGGACGTCATTTTTATCCATTTTAATGCCGAATTTTAACGTGTAACTTTCAAGGATTTGTTAATATGTAATTTTACACAATCAGTGAAAAATTGGACAAATTTTAACCGTGAAATCTTAAAAGTTTGAAAGAAAGTGTAGAAAAATAGAGATTTTCCAGCTGAATCGTATAGAACTCCTCGTACTTGGCTCTGATACCAATTATAGGATTGATTACGGACCTGAACGAGTCTTTCAGAGGAGTTTTTATCAGTTACAGGTGCGGAAAACAAGTAACTGATGTAGAAACAGCTAGCAATTCACTTAAATCACTGATTTGTATTGATATTAACCGTTTACAAGCAAACGTCACATCGGCAGCACTTCGGTATGGAATTCAAGAACTGTATATTGATTTCGCTCATGAGTGACCTATATATAGTAGTCAGATTCCACTCGTAATAACATATTGACGTAGGAGCGGAATCATCCTTTTAGATTCCGGGCGGAATCACCTACAAATGCTATTAGGAGCGAAATCACCTACATATACTATTCTAAGCGAAATCACCTTCTAAGTCGACTATTTTGTCTTCTAGCCAATATATCTTTCTGATTTCACGTGCATCTGTTATAGTAATATGATGAAAGATGATGTCTCTTGGATGATGTCATCATCAAGAATGATGACATCATTCTTGTTCCGAACCGTAACGAACCCGAGACTCGATATAAGACGAAGACGACAGATGTATGCACTAACACTAGTGGTAAGATCCTTGTATACTCCATATTACTTCTATTTTGAGTGGTTAAAGTAGTATCATAATCAAGAACATTAAGAACTCTAAAGAACATAAGCATGGAACTTGAACATAAGCTTGATTTATGAAGTAATCTTGATAAAACTAAGTTGTTTATGAGATGTATGCTTGTTGATCTTTGATTGTCTGTAGAAATGATGTTGATTATCATAATATCTTGCTAGATCATGATTAGAAACATAGTTTAGCAAGATGAGAAAGTGAGAATGTGGTAGGATGAAAGATCATCCACACTTAAATCATGAACTTGAGAAGAATACTTTGGTTTCTTGAAAAATAATAGTCAAAGTGGGTTAATAATCATATAGATCTAAGATTTATGAATGGTTTTCCAAAAGAACCAAGTTTAAAAATATGAGTTTTAGTAGATAATGGTTCTTACATAAACAAACGCTATTTTTGGTAGTTAAACAAGTGTAGAAACACTTGTGTAACAAGAAGATTACATGAAGAAACATTTTTGTAAAACATGATTACAAGTTGTAAACATCTAAGTCTTTCAAGAATGATGTTTTTATCTAAATAACCACACTTTGAAGGATAACTAAACCCACTAAACACACTACCAAATTACTACAACTTTTCATAAACTTTCAAGTTCATGAATTAGTGGAATAAGCATGATTTTGGCAAAATTGGTAAGTGTAAGTTGTTTATTGTGGATTGATTGTGGTGATTTTACAAAAGAAAATGATATGCTTGAATGCATGGAAACCTCCATTTTTAGGGGAAACTATGGCAAAATTTTCTAAAAATACAAACACTTAGAAAAATATTTTCAAACAAATATTAACAAAGTGTATTTCAAACCATAAATTGTTACATAAACTTTGCCATAAATTTTGGTTACAAAATACAAATATTAGAGGTTGGTTTTTATAAATAAAAGTGGCTAGATATATACTTAGAATATATGTATACATTAAAGACACATATGTGTGATTATTTGTTTACTTTGTGTAATAGTTATATTATTTTAGGACTTGAAATAATATAACACAATAAAACACCAAGAATTACAATCCAAAATATTACCAAACTCTCAAGGAATAAGTATATAAGTTACACACAAAATATTGGAAAAACCGAACAAGAAATGTAACTTACAAAATATTCTGGAACTTAATTCGCAAGTATATTTTGGTAAGTAATATTCTGGACACAAGGAAGTGAAAATATGATTTTGGAAATTATTACAAAGTTATATCATATTTTTGGCAAAGAGAAAATATATTGTTTTTGGGAAGTAAAAATATATTTTCTTGAAATTTCTAGAAGATATATATTTTTTGGAAAGATATATATTTTCTTGAGTACACTTGAAATACATTATTTTTGGATAAAAATAAGTTTATATATATTTTCTAAGTTAGACTTGAAAATATATTATTTTGGAACTACAAATATTTTTGCCAAAAGAAAAATCACAAATAATTTTTCTAAGTAATATTTCTTAAATATATATATATTTTGGAAATATATATATATATATATATATATATATATATATATATATATTGGTGGACTTTTATTAAAAGTAATATTCCGGATGGTATAATATAAATTTAAGTATATGAATACTTAATGAATACAATAATATACGTATTCTCACACGTATAAATACACACCGAAATACGACGCCAATACATGGCAAAATATACAAATACAAGAATACGAATACACATGTATCAGATACCCCCATCCTTGGGAAGGAAATACAAGAACCAATACTTGGGAAGTATTAAGTAATATATATTATTATTAAACAATTATTCCAAAATTTAATAAATATAATTTAAGTTGAAATATTAATTATTTTCACAAAAATTATATAACTTGGAATAATATCAGAAGCGTAAAAAATGTAACTCAGAAACGTTAACACTAAGTCAAGGCACGACCCGTTCGTCTAATAGACATTAGTACGTTGTAGGTAGTCATGTTCACCGAAGAAGTACGAGTTACGATTGTTGAAGACGCAAGACTGTGAGTTCATGTCCCCCTTCTCTTTTAACTGTTTTCAGTTTTATAACTTCGGGGGTGAAATACATGTTACAATGGTTTACAAACGTTTTATACATGGTATGCTTAGCTAAGGAAGGGTACTACTTGATCATGTGAGTGGTGGGTACAACACTTAAGGCCATTAATCCTCGTTGTAGGACCGAGGGACATGAGTGATAGATCTATTTGGGTGTAGCGAGCCCACACCCATGAGAACCAGGGTGGCCTATGTGGTGACTATGTCTTATTCCCGGAGACAAATCTGCTAGGTTTGAGTTTTCCTGCATCACTTCACACATATCAATGGCCTTGCAAACCATTGGTGATCTGTTTTCCTTATTGCTTTCATACCAGGACTTACATACATACAGACATACTTTCAAAGGTTTACTCATACACACAAACAAACACATGAACTCGCTCAACTTTTGTTGATGTTTTCAAAATACATGTATTTCAGGGAATTAGTAAGTGGATCTGGCGGGCGTTGGAAGTTTCATGCTGCGTTGTGAATAAAGATGTCATCCATGGTCTTGAGGTTTGGGTTGGGTGTCTTATTCCTGGACGAGACACGTCTTCCAAACCTTGGTTTTTTTTAATGTCTTTTGATGAGTCCTTAGTGAACTCTTAAAACAATTCGTATGGTTTGTAAAACTTAAATTTGAAGTCTACGTTCAAGACAATGTCGTTATGTTTAAACATGTTTAATGGATGACAAAATTTATGGTTTTATCATATAGTTGTGGTTATGATTGAATGCAATGGTATTAAGAAAGTCACACCATAATCACGCTTCCGCAAAAGTCAGGGTGTGACACTTAGGACTAAATCCTAATCTTTTATTTTGTCCTTTATTGTTTTCCTTTGTTATTTCCTTTGTTTGTTTTGACAGGATCAAGAAAATGCCGCCAAGATTCAGAAGGGGAGGACGAGGCAAGGCGCCATTCACTGCTCCTAACGATCATGAGGTAGGGCCTTCCCACCGGCGAACTCCGTCAGCTACCATGAGCACTAGTCCTCAAGAAGATTGGAGGACCTACTTAGAGCCTGCGAGGCGTTCTGTCTCGCTTAGCTCCTCACCTTCCTTCCACGATTCTTTCGGGCACCATCAAGGCAACGAGTCCGACCATTCATGCCATTCCTACTTACCGTTGCAGCGGTCGGGTTCTCACCGCGCCTTTCAGGACCCGACCCCGTTCTTTCAAAGCCGGTTTAACCCGGCAAACGTGAGTGAAGAACCAATGTGCTATAACCCATTGGGCCCTGAAGACCACTTTCCTAAAGCTCAGGGGATGGATATGGATGATGACCCCGATCCTGCCGAACCACCAACTGGGACGCCCACGCATCCCATAGAGATTTCAGATGGGTCATCTTTTCATGGATCACCTTATTCGGGGTCCAGACAGCTATGAAGCAAGGTTTGGCACATACAACTGGGAGTTTACTCCCTCTTACAACCCACCGCAGCAGCAGCAGGATCCCTCTAAGGATTTGCGTTTCCAGGCGGTTACACCGCCGCCACCACCGCCGCCAGTGCAGCAACTGCCTCCGGAGCCACCGAGGCGAAGAAGAAAAGGTGCACGGATGTCCGTGCGAGGAGGGGATTTCCATTTCAGCACCCCTCAACACTCCAGTGGTAGTAACTACCCGCCACTATATGAAGACCCGCAGCAGGGTGGGCCTTCAAACCCAGTTTCAGAGGTCGACTCAGCTCCAGTCGCACCACCACCACCACACATGGGTTATGATAACCCAATTCCTTTATACGCCAGTGCAGCGGCATATAACCCATTTGAGCAGCCAGCTTACCCGGGGTACAACTACTACAATGCCCCTGATGTTGACCCGTATCTCGTAGCGGCAAACTACAATGCTCTTCACCCTGAAGGGCCCTATGTAGCTTCGTGCCAATCTGGGTACCAAGCATATAGGTACCAATACCCGCCACCTACTCAACCTCCACAGCAACAACCGCCGCAGCCGCTGCTGATCCCGCCACCGCAACAACAGGAGATTCTTCAGAGGTTGAGCCAGGTGGAACGGGAGGTTCAAGAGGAGCGTAGGAGCCACCGGGGATTTCTTAAGGGTCTGGCAAATCTGATCAAGGGGAAGAAGAAGAGGGATTTTTGAAAGATTCCTTATTTATTTATTTGTATTGTAATTTCTTTATTTCTATTAAGTCCCTGTGTGGACATCTATTTATGTATTCAGTCCCTGCGAGGACTTGTATTTTCATTTTAGCCCCTGCGTGAGAAGTTATTTATGTAAAAGTCCCGTTTAGGGCAACCTATGTACTTCTTTTGAAATTATTGGAATGTTTTATTTAAATTTCATTGTCATCTTATGTATGAATAAAAAATATGAAATAAATCAAAAATATCATTCCTTTTTAAATGACCTGCCTTTAAATATTAAATAAATATCTTAAAAGGTATAACCTAGCCTATATGTCATTATAGACCTGGCCATGATGGAAAAACCTGTTAAGAAAGATTCAAATTCTTGTTAACATCTGAAAACATGTTAGCACTCCTGGAAGATGTGATTCGGTAAAATCACACATGTCATCCTTATATTGGGTTCTTCTAGATTCCTTATTTAACCTAATGATCTATAAGTCATGGGTTCAAATCATCAATTAAGATGATTATATATGAGACATCCGTTAGTGATGCAGTGCCTACAGGCTATAATAATTATCAAATAAGACGAAAGATAATTGTAGTCTACGACTCCCTGTCGATAAAAGGTAATGAACTACGTTCAAACCTTAATGCCTCGATTCTCTGAAATTATGGCTTAAAATTGTCCTTGGGACTAGGCCTTATGTGCCACTAATAATACCTTTAATACTTTATAATTAGGATAAATTATAATGAAAATCCTAAATAAATATGATTGACAAATTAACCAAATATGGTCTATGATTACCATGGTGAATGAATCATCGGAAATAATAATTTCATAATAACCTCTGAATAAAATAATGTCAAATATTTTGTAGCAATCAAGCTACATGGCTGAATCGGAGGAAGTTAACAGTCACCCCAGAGAGAATAATGATACCGCCAGGGTTAATGTAGCTGGTGCGGAACTGCAGGAATTAATAGATAATGCCGTTACTCGAGCTCTCGACAGACAATTTAATGAATCAAGTGGTACTCGCGCCAGAACTCAGTCCGTACCACATACAAAACCACGCTCTAAGACTCATTCTGAGGCTTATAGTAAGCCCCCTTCTAAAGTAAATGAGTCAAAGAAGGACGGTGCTCGTCACTCGTCAAATCAGAGAAGTGTCCCGTCTAGACAGGTTGTGTTTAATCAAGAGCCCCGTGGTAAGACCTGCTCTTACAAGTATTTTGTCTCCTTCAAGCCAAGAGACTTCACAGGGGAGAAGGGAGCCATAGATTGTATGACTTGGCTCGATGAGATAGACACTGTTGTTGATATTAGTGGTTGTGCCGAACAAGACATTGTGAAATTTGTGTCGCAGTCGTTTAAAGGTGAAGCGTTAGCATGGTGGAGGTCCCTAATCCAAGCTACAGGAAAGATCCACTTATATAGCATGTCTTGGGATGTGACACCCCAGGGAAACCAAGAAACCACGCAACCTAACTAGCTTCCTCAGTAACCACGTGCTAAATTTGGGGACGGAATTTCTTTCAAGTTGGGGATGAAGTGACAACCCGAGTTTTCAAGGTCCTTCCTCTACACGTTATTTGTTCACAATTGTGTTTGCATAACTTGTTTGCTTTGTAATTGTACATGTGTGATTATATGCTTGAGATATTGGGTTACTATTTGATTGATGAGTGATAGAAATTATTAACTACATGAGATTATAAACCTACAACAGACGAAACTTGGTGAGCCACACACACACCAGGACGAAACATGTGGGGTTTCTCCACCACTCTCACTCGACGAAACCTAGGGGTTTCGTCATTTACCTCCCGACGAAACTAGGGAGTTTCGCCAACATGGGCTTCGGCCCAAGTTTAGCCCAATCAATTCAGCAGTTACGTTATACAATTACACATGCCACAATACATGAAACCCTAGACTCTCTTTCTCTCTTTGGCACCCGACGGCAACCATCATCTCTCTAGGAGTTCTTGTGTTTCACCTCTCAACCGGTTAGTCTCGTTGGTCGATTAGATTACATGTTACTGTGTGTGTAGATAACAATCATTATAAATGAGATTGTTTGCTTGATGATTTGGCTACGATTAATGCTTGAATTGAAAATCATGTAATTAGGATTTTGATGTTCTTGTGCAAATCGATTTGTTTAGAAACTACATGATGGTAACTCATGAAACTGTATTCGTGTTCACTAATTAGAGCCATGTTTCTGTTTGATATTGTACTTGTGATTGAATGGATCTGATCATCGAATACATTCAAGTTGCAATCTAGATCATATATGGTTATTCTATGATTTAGGGTTCATGCTAGATGTTAAGTGCTGTGATGCATTTGGAATAATGATAAGTAGCATTAATGTTATTGTATTTGAATGATAACTGTATAATTGATGATAATGGTGTAACGGTTTCTGATGATTAGGGTTTTCAGTGTGTATGCTTAACTGTTGCATTGCTGACGAAAGTCTCACCCCGACGAAACACTTTGGTCGACGAAACATAGGAGAGTTTCGTCATTCTCTCAACCCAACGAAACGTGGGAGGTTTCGTCACACCTCCATGCCGATGAAACCTAAGAGGTTTCGTCACCTTGAGGTTTCGTCGCCTGGAGTTTCGTCGCTCAGAGTATGATAAATAGCAGACTGGGTTTAACTTGTGTATGAGACTTGAATACTCACTAATTGACTATTTGTGATGTTGATCATGATTGAGGAAATATGAGTTTGCATGCGAAACACAAATGTGAACTATGGACTGATATGAATTAGAATAACTGTTAAGTACTATGTGATAGTGTTGCCTAAATACACATTATGATCATGACTTATACGCGAACAATGTGGATGTCAACTGATTGTGAATGTATGATTACTATAGGCTTTGACTGAATATTTGTGAACAAGTAGTTAACCATACCGAGCATACCAAGGTGAGTTCACACTTTTTATAAGGCATGGGATTCCCTGTGGTTTGGGAATGGGTTAAGAAGCTAAAACGAAACCCACATATTCACCTTTAACATAATATTTACCTCCATCCTCATTGAGAAGGATGACAACATTAACATGGGTAGTCTCCTTGGATAGATTACGTACCTCAGTCCTCAGTTGGAAGGACGACAACCTATAACTTACTAGACAAAACTCTATCAATAAGTCCCTCATTTTTATATCGACTTAATCGCCGGGCCAATGGTGAGCTGGTCATTAGTTAATAGCGCTATTAGGGTTGACAAGCCTCACACCGTGCCGGGAGGACAGGCGTGTACTAATGGATCTGGGCACTTAGTCAATGATGATAGAGATTGACGTAGGGCACAACTTTCTCAGTCAGTTGTCGATATGGTAACGGTCTAGTGGTTAACATGGGGTAGCCCCCACTGGTTATGGTTTGGTTGGGAAACAATGATCTGGATAACTTATGGTTTTGAAATAACACGAGGTTTTTGGAACAACTATAAAACGGACAACCAACTGTGAACTCGCTCAACTTTGTTGTTGACTCGTTGTTACATGCCTTGCAGGTCGTTAGATGTTTAGCTGGAGCTTGCAGGGGAGCAGGGGTCGTTGTGGGACATGGACTGTTGAGCTCCATGTTAACATTTGAACCTTTAAGCTTATACTTTGGTTTTTGGTTTTAAACTTTATGCTTCCGCTGAATCACTTAAACTTTACTTTTTGTTTGTGACACCAATTATGTTGTTTGGGTTGGATTTTTATTTACTTACTTATATTGTTCAATATGATTGGTGGCTTGATCCTAGTCAGTCACGCCTCCTGCGGTGATACTCCGCTTGTGGATTTTGGGTGTGCGACAGATTGGTATCAGAGACATTGGTTATAGTGAAATCTGTTTTAAAAAGGGAAAAGCTTTTTGACAAAACCAGACTATAACCTGTACAGTGCTCAACGATCCACAACGACACTTCGCTCCACGTGCAAGACTCAACACTATAGGTGATATGGTTTATGTTTATATTGCATGTTTATTAGTTTGCTTAATGCATTGTTCATGGTATGCTTAGTCAACGTAACAACTACTGTTTGAAACCCTGTGTGCTTACTCTCTTCTGTCATCCCATACTTATGCCCTTTCACGACACCTCTCTCACTTGTGCTTTCTTTGATGTGAAGATCATGAGTGGACGTTTGAACTTGACTCAAGCCCAGCTGACGGCTCTAATCAACGAACGAGTGGCTGAGGCACTCGCAGCATCCCCTACAGGAGGTATAACCTGCCATTCCGACCTATCTTAGGATGCTTAGATCCTACTCTCGCTAACCAACTCTTGTGCTTAACCTTGTCTTTTCTTTCTCGCGCGACAGGTCAACATGTTCAGCCTCCCGTATGTACATTCAAGACCTTTATGGACTGTCGACCTAGTACCTTCAGTGGTACAGAAGGAGCTGTAGGCCTTCTCCATTGGTTCGAGAAGATCGAGTCTGTCTTCGAGATGTGTGAATGCCCTGAGGCTCGTAGGGTAAAATTTGCTACTGGAACACTCGAAGGTGTTGCATTGACATGGTGGAATGTGCAAGTACAAATGCTAGGGTTGGCAGCTGCTAATGCCACCCCATGGAACAACTTCAAGGATCTGATCAAAGAGGAGTATTGTCATCGCGATGACATTCACAAGCTGGAAGTAGAGTTTTATAACTTGAAGATGACGAGGTCTAAATAGAGGCGTATATGAAGAGATCGAACGAACTGGCCGCACTGTGTCCTACTATGGTAGATCCTCCTATCAAGCGTATCGAGTTGTACCTCAAGGGTCTATTGCCAGAAATTCAGAGCCATGTGACTGCGGCTAACCTTGGTACCATCCAGCAAGTCATACGACTAGCCCATCGTCTCACTGATCAGGCAGTTGAGCAGAACAGGCTGCCCAATCGTGTTAGTGCTACAGCTACTTCAGATGCTCCTAGCGACAACAAGCGTAAATGGGATGGAAATTCAAGCAAAGGCTCTACTTCTATTCAGACTCAGTCTCAGCATCAGAGAACTGACGACTACAAGAGCCCCAATCAGCAGTCTTCTGGGAATCAGGGTTAGGGTGGATACAGGGGAAATCACCCTGAGTGCAATCGATGTAATTTGCACCACAGCGGGCCGTGCAACAAGAGTCGTTGTCAGAGATGTAACAAGCTGGGTCACGCAGCCAAGGATTGCAGGAGCTCGCATCCTGTGAATCAGAATCATCAACAGCAGCCACAAGCTCCACAGAACCAGCAGCAGCAACAGCAGGGTAATAAGGGATGTTTTTAGTGTGGTGCTGAGGGTCACTTCAAGAGACACTGTCCATAGTTGAATCAAAATCAGAACAACAACAACAACCAAGGAAATGGGAACAACAATGGGGGTAACAATAATGGCAATGGTGCCAGGGGACGTGTCTTCGTGATTGGTCAGGGTGATGCAAGGAACGATCCCAATGTTGTGACGGGTAAGTTCCTACTAGATGACTTCTATGTTACTATTTTATTCGATTCAGGTGCTGATACTAGTTACGTGTCCTTAAAAGTTAGTCAGATGCTTAAGCGTACTCCAACACTTCTGAACACCAAGCACAATGTAGAACTAGCAAATGGTAAAAGTTTAGAGGCCACACACATAGTTAAGGGTTGTAATCTTGTTCTTACTGACCAGACCTTCTCTATCGACCTCATTCCTATCGTTCTTGGTAGCTTCGACGTTGTCATTGGGATGGATTGGTTATCTCAACATCAAGCGGAAATTCTTTGCAAGGAGAAAATTGTCCGCATCCCTCATTCTGGTGAAGAACCCCTCGTGATTCATGGTGACAAGAGTGGTGCAGTCGTAGGCATCATCTCTTTCCTTAAGGCCCAGAAGTGTTTGCGAAAGGGCCACACTGCTATTCTAGCCCTCGTTACTGACACCTCCACGAAAGAGAAGAAGATAGAAGACATTCCTATTGTATGCGATTTTCCTGAGGTATTTCCTGAGGAATTACCTGGTCTTCCGCCTCATCATCAAGTCGAATTTCAAATCAAGCTAGCTCGTGGAGCAGCACTAATAGCTCGTGCACCGTATCGTTTGGCTCCATCAGAACTAGAAGAGTTGTCCTCACAACTACAAGAGCTATTCACCTTGGGGAGCTCCATTCTTGTTTGTGAAGAAGAAAGACGGTTCCTTTCGAATGTGTATTGACTATCGTGAACTCAACATGGTGACCGTGAAGAATCGTTATCCTCTCCCGGGTATCGATGACCTATTCGACCAGTTGCAAGGGTCGAGCTTCTACTCAAAGATTGATCTGAGATCGGGATATCATCAGCTGAGAGTCCGAGACGAGGACATCTCCAAAACAACATTCAGGAATCGTTACGGGCACTACAAGTTCCTGGTTATGCCTTTCGGATTGACAAACGCACCTGCGGTCTTCATGGATCTCATGAACCGAGTTTGCAAACCTTACCTGGATAAGTTCGTTATTGTTTTCGTCGACGACATCCTGATCTATTCTAAGAGCCAGGAGGAACACGAGCATCATCTGCGACTTATTTTGGAACTTCTTTGAGCAGAGCAGCTTTATGCTAAGTTTTCGAAATGTGAATTTTGGCTTCGTGAAGTCCATTTCCTAGGCCACGCGGTAAACAGGGATGGGATTCATGTGGATCCATCCAAGGTTGACTCGATCAAGAACTAGCCTGCACCTCGTACACCAACTGAAATCCGCCAATTCTTGGGTTTGGTGGGTTACTACAGGAGATTTATCAAGGATTTCTCAAAGATTACGCAACCTCTCACTTCAATAACTCATAAGGGTGTCACCTATCGTTGGGGTGATGCATAGGAGTCCGCGTTTCAGCACTTAAAGGAGAGACTTTGTAGCGCACCTATTCTCTCGTTACCTGAAGGCACAGACGATTTTGTGGTTTATTGTGACACGTCAATCCAAGGACTTGTTTGTGTGTTGATGCAACGTGAGAAAGTCATAGCTTACACATCACGCCAACTTAAAGTTCACGAAAGGAACTACACTACCCACGATCTGGAGCTGGGAGCTGTTGTTTTCGCACTCAAGATATGGAGGCATTACCTGTACGGTACCAAGTGCACCATTTACACCGATCACAGGAGTCTCCAGCATATCCTCGAACAGAAGGAGTTGAACATGCGACAGCGTCGATGGGTCGAACTCCTGAATGATTACGAATGCGCGATCAAGTACCATCAGGGCAAAGCCAATGTTGTAGCCGACGCTCTTAGTCGAAAGGAGACTAAACCTAAGCGTGTATGTGCTTTACAGCTTACCATCCACTCTAGTCTTCCCACTCAAATTCGTGATGCTCAGGTCAAAGCATTGAAAGCAGAGAACATCAGGGCTGAGTCCCTGCGAGGATCAAAGAAACGGTTAGAACAAAAGGAAGACGACACTTACTACGTGACAGGGCGCATCTGGCTTCCACTCTATGGTAATCTACGTGAGCTTGTGATGGATGAAGCACACAAGTCTCGTTACTCGGTATATCCTGGTTCGGATAAGATGTACCACGATCTCAAGACTACGTATTGGTGGCCTAGTATGAAAGCCAACATAGCAACCTACGTTAGTAAATGCTTGACTTATGCGAGAGTCAAAATCGAGTACCAGAAACCATCAGGCCTATTTCAACAACCAGAAATACTGACATGGAAATGGGAACAAATCTCCATGGATTTCGTTACTGGCCTGCCTAGATCTCAACGCGGAAATGATACCATTTGGGTGATTGTGGACCGACTGACCAAGTCTGCACATTTTCTGGCTATCAAGGAAACGGATAAGTTTTCTACTCTAATAGACATCTACCTAAAGGAAGTAGTTTCGAGGCACGGGGTGCCAACCTCCATCATTTCTGATCGTGACTCATGTTTTACATCTGAATTGTGGCAAGCGTTGCACAAGTCCTTTGGCTCTCGATTGGACATGAGCACGGCGTATCATCCCCAGACAGATGGACAGTCTGAACGCACCATCCAAACCCTTGAAGACATGCTTCAGGCATGTGTAATCGACTTTGGTAATGGCTGGGAAAGACACCTCCCATTAGTGGAGTTTTCATATAACAACAGTTACCACACCAGTATCCAGGCTGCTCCGTTTGAGGCATTGTACGAACGTAAGTGCCAATCACCTCTTTCTTGGGCAGAGATTGGCGACAGCTAAATCACTGGCCCAGAACTAGTCGTAGACACAACGGAGAAGATCGCTCAGAACAACAACGAATGGCGGCAGCTCGTGACCGTCAGAAAAGCTACGCTGATAAGCGAAGGAAACCACTCGAGTTCCAGGTTAGGGATCGAGTACTACTTAAAGTCTCACCTTGGAAAGGTGTAGTTCATTTTGGTAAACGAGGCAAACTCAACCCACGATATGTCGGACCTTTCGAAATTACTGAGAAAATTGGAAAAGTGGCCTATAGACTAAATCTACCCAAAGAACTCAGCGGAGTTCACAACGTATTCCACGTGTCAAATCTGAAGAGGTGTTTGTCAGATGAGACCCTCATAGTTCCTCTCAAGGAGCTCACTATCGACAATCAGCAGCGATTCGTCGAGGAACCAGTAGAGATTACAGACCGAGATGTTAAAGTTCTCAAGCGCACCAGAATACCTCTTGTTCGAGTTCGTTGGAACCTGTTTAGAAAGATTCAAATTCTTGTTAACATCTGAAAACATGTTAGCACTCCTGGCAGATGTGATTCGGTAAAATCACACATGTCATCCTTATATTGGGTTCTTCTAGATTCCTTATTTAACCTAATGATCTATAAGTCATGGGTTCAAATCATCAATTAAGATGATTATATATGAGACATCCGTTAGTGATGTAGTGCCTACATGCTATAATAATTATCAAATAAGATGAAAGATAGTTGTAGTCTACGACTCCCTGTCGATAAAAGGTAATGAAGTACGTTCAAACCTTAATGCCTCGATTCTCTGAAATTATGGCTTAAAATTGTCCTTGGGACTAGGCCTTATGTGCCACTAATAATACCCTTAATACTTTATAATTAGGATAAATTATAATGAAAATTCTAAATAAATATGATTAACAAATTAACCCAATATGGTCTATGATTACCATGGTTAATGAATCATCGGAAATAATAATTTCATAATAACCTCTGAATAAAATAATGTCAAATATTTTGTAGCAATCAAGCTACATGGCTGAATTGGAGGAAGTTAACAGTCACACAAGAGAGAATAATGATACCGCCAGGGTTAATGTAGCTGGTGCGGAACTGCAGGAATTAATAGATAATGTCGTTACTCGAGCTCTCGACAGACAATTTAATGAATCAAGTGGTACTCGCGCCAGAACTCAGTCCGTACCACATACAAAACCACGCTCTAAGACTCATTCTGAGGCTTATAGTAAGCCCCCTTCTAAAGTAAATGAGTCAAAGAAGGACGATGCTCGTCACTCGTCAAATCAGAAAAGTGTCCCGTCTAGACAGGTTGTGTTTAATCAAGAGCCCCGTGGTAAGACCTACTCTTACAAGTATTTTGTCTCATGCAAGCCAAGAGACTTCACAGGGGAGAAGGGAGCCATAGATTGTATAACTTGGCTCGATGAGATGGACACTGTTGTTGATATTAGTGGTTGTGCCGAACAAGACATTGTGAAATTTGTGTCGCAATCGTTTAAAGGTGAAGCGTTAGCATGGTGGAGGTCCCTAATCCAAGCTACAGGAAAGATCCACTTATATAGCATGTCTTGGGATGTGACACCCCAGCGAAACCAAGAAACCAGGCAACCTAACTAGCTTCCTCAGTAACCACGTGCTAAATTTTGGGACGAAATTTCTTTCAAGTTGGGGATGATGTGACAACCCAAGTTTTCAAGGTCCTTCCTCTACACGTTATTTGTTCACAATTGTGTTTGCATAACTTGTTTGCTTTGTAATTGTACATGTGTGATTATATGCTTGAGATATTGGGTTACTGTTCGATTGATGAGTGATAGAAATTATTAACTACTTGAGATTATAAACCTACCACAGACAAAACTTGGTGAGCCACACACACACCACGACGAAACATGTGGGGTTTCGCCACCACTCTCACTCGACGAAACCTAGGGGTTTCGTCATTTACCTCCTGACGAAACTAGGGAGTTTCACCAACATGGGCTTCGGCCCAAGTTTAGCCCAATCAATTCAGCAGTTACGTTATACAATTACACATGCCACAATACATGAAACCCTAGACTCTCTTTCTCTCTTTGGCACCCGACGGCAACCATCATCTCTCTAGGAGTTCTTGTGCTTCACCTCTCAACCGGTTAGTCTCGTTGGTCGATTAGATTACATGTTACTGTGTGTGTAGATAACTATCATTATAGGTGAGATTGTTTGCTTGATGATTTGGCTACGATTAATGGTTGAATTGAAAATCATGTGATTAGGATTTTGATGTTCTTGTGCAAATCGATTTGTTTAGAAACTACATGATGGTAACTCATGAAACTGTATTCGTATTCACTAATTAGAGCCATGTTTCTGTTTGATATTGTACTTGTGATTGAATGGATCTGATCATCGAATACATTCAAGTTGCAATCTAGATCATATATGGTTATTCTATGATTTAGGGTTCATGCTAGATGTTAAGTGCTGTGATACATTTGGAATAATGATAAGTAGCATTAATGTTATTGTATTTGAATGATAACTGTATGATTGATGATAATGGTGTAACGGCTGTTGATGATTAGGGTTTTCAGTGTGTATGTTTAACTGTTGCATTGGCGACGAAAGTCTCACCCCAACGAAACACTCTGGTGGACGAAACATAGGAGAGTTTCATCATTCTCTCAACCCAACGAGACGTGGGAGGTCTCCTCACACCTCCATGCCGACGAAACCTAAGAGGTTTCGTCACCTTGAGGTTTCGTTGCCTGGAGTTTCGTCGCTCAGAGTATGATTCACAGCAGACTAGGTTTAACTTGTGTATGAGACTTAAATGCTCACTAATTGACTGTTTGTGATGTTGATCATGATTGAGGAAATATGAGTTTGCATGCGAAACACAAATGTGAACTGTGGACTGATATGAATTAGAATAACTGTTAAGTACTATGTGATAGTGTTGCCTAAATACACATTATGATCATGACTTATACGCGAACAATGTGGATGTCAACTGATTGTGAATGTATGATTACTATAGGCTTTGACTGAATATTTGTGAACAAGTAGTTAACCATACCGAGCAAACCAAGGTGAGTTCACACTTTTTATAAGGCATGGGATTCCCTGTGGTTTGGGAATGGGTTAAGAAGCTAAAACGAAACCTATATATTCACCTTTAACATAATATGTACCTCCATCCTTGTTGAGAAGGATGACAACATTAACCTGGATAGTCTCCTTGGATAGATTACGTACCTCCATCCTCAGTTGGAAGGACGACAACCTATAACTTACTAGACAAAAATCTATCAATAAGTCCTTCATTTTTATATGACTTAATCGCCGGGCCAATGGCGAGCGGGTCATTAGTTAATAGCGCTATTAGGGTTGACAAGCCTCACACCGTGCCAGGAGGACGGGCGTGTACTAATGGATCTGGGCACTTAGTCAATGATGATAGACATTGACGTAAGGCACAACTTTCTCAGTCAGTTGTCGATATGGTAACGGTCTAGTGGTTAACATGGGGTAGCCCCCACTGGTTATGGTTTGGGAAACAATGAACTGGATAACTTATGGTTTTGAAATAACTCGAGGTTTTTGGAAAAACTATAAAACGGACAACCAACTGTGAACTCGCTCAACTTTGTTGTTGACTCGTTGTTACATGCCTTGCAGGTTGTTAGATGTTTAGTTGGAGCTTGCAGGGGAGCAGGGGTCGTTGTGGGACATGGACTGTTGAGTTCCATGTTAACAATTGAACCTTTAAGCTTATACTTTGGTTTTTGGTTTTAAACTTTATGCTTCCGCTGAATCACTTAAACTTTACTTTTTGTTTGTGACACCAATTATATTGTTTGGGTTGGATTTTTATTTACTTACTTATATTGTTCAATATGATTAGTGGCTTGATCCTGGTCAGTCACGCCTCCTGCGGTGATACTCCGCTTGTGGATTTTGGGGGTGTGACATGGGATCAGTTCGTTGCTTTAATCAAGGAAAATTTCTTTCCTCAACATGAAGTTGAGAAAATTGAGACTGACTTCTTGACCTTGGTCATGAAGAATTTAGACTGTCAAGCATATCTTACGAGTTTTAATATCTTGTCTCGATTGGTTCCATACTTGGTCACACCGGAACCGAAACAAATAGCTCGATTTATTGGAGGTTTAGCCCCGGAGATTAAGGCAAGTGTGAAAGCATCAAGACCTACTACCTTTAGGTCAGTGGCTGATCTGTCGTTATATCTTACTCTTGATGCGGTTAGGCAGAGATCGCTTAGGAATTCTGATGAAGGGAAAAGGAAACATGAGGATGAGAACTCGCGCCGTTCTGATAAGAAACATAAAGGGAACTCTGAGAGCAAGAAGAGTTCGGGATTTAAAAAGGATGACCAACAGTCGAGTGAGAAGCCCAAAGGTAAGACTTGCAAGAAGCGCCATCTAAGAAAGTGCAGGTTTGAGTCAAAGTCCCAATCGCAGCCAAGAGCTTGTGGGATTTGCAAATCTAGTGAGCATAGAACACTAGATTGTAAGAAGATAAAGGATGCGACTTGTTACAACTATAACGAGAAGGGGCATATCAAGTCCAACTGCCCAAAGTATGCAAAGAAACCTGAAGAAGGTAAAAAGACCAATGCTCGGGTCTTTCAAATGAATGCACAAGAAGCGATTCAGAATGACAACGTGATAACATGTACCTTTCTTATCAATGATGTTTATGCAAGGGTATTGTTTGATTCGGGTGCAGATAAATCGTTCGTGGATAATAAATTTTGTAAGTTATTAAATCTGCCTGTTAGAACCCTAAGCATAAAATATGAAGTAGAATTGGCTGACGGTACAATAGAGACTGCTTCAACTGTATTAGATGGATGTTTTATATCCATTAGGAACCAATCTTTTTCGTTGTCCCTGCTTCCTTTGAAATTAGCTGGATTCGACATAGTGATAGGCATGGATTGGTTATCTTCTAATCAAGCTCAGATTATGTGCGATAAGAAGCAAGTGGTTATTAAAACGCCCTATGGTGAGCTACTTACAATACAAGGAGATACTCAGTATGGGTTGCCTAAGCAAGTGTCTATGCTTAAGGCATCGAGGTGTATGAAGAAAGGTTGTGTCATTTATATGGCACAGGTAACTATTGATGAACCAAAGCCCAAGGTTGAAGACATCCCTGTTATTTCTGAATATCCAGACGTATTCCATGAAGAACTACCTGGTTTACCCCCAGATAGGCAAGTGGAGTTCAGAATTGACATTATTCCTGGAGTGGCACCAGTTGCAAGAGCACCTTACCGGTTGGCACCGACTGAAATGAAGGAGTTAAGGACTCAGTTAGATGATTTATTGGCAAAAGGTTTTATTCGACCTAGCTCATCTCCTTGGGGAGCACCGATTCTGTTTGTGAAGAAGAAGGATGGATCAATGTGTTTATGCATTGATTATCGAGAGCTGAACAAGGTTATAATCAAGAACAGATATCCATTGCCCAGGATCGACGATCTGTTCGATCAACTTCAAGGAGCAAGTTACTTCTCCAATATTGATTTAAGGTCAGGTTACCATCAGCTGAAGGTTAGAGATGAAGATCTGCATAAGACTGCATTCAGAACTCGTTATGGTCATTACGAGTTCTTGGTGATGCCTTTCGGACTCACTAATGCACCAGCAGCATTCATGGATCTCATGAATCGTGTCTGCAAGCCATATTTGGACAAGTTTGTCATTGTCTTCATTGATGACATTCTTATTTACTCGAATAATCAAGCCGATCGTGAAAGACATCTTTGGTGTATCCTTAAACTTCTGTAGCAAGAAAAGTTGTACGCCAAGTTTGCAAAATGCGAGTTTTGGCTTCCTGAAGTCCAATTTCTTGGACATGTGGTGAGTGAGCGTGGTATCCAGGTGGATCCCGCTAAGATCGAGGCAATTATGAATTGGCAAGAACCAAAGACGCCCACAGAGATTCGCAGCTTCTTGGGTCTGACAGGATACTATAGGCATTTTATTGAAAATTTCTCAAGAATTGCAGCACCCCTAACTTCTTTGACTCGAAAGAATATAAATTTTGATTGGGGTCCTAAGCAACAAGAATCCTTTGAGATTCTTAAGCAAAAGTTGAGCAATGCTCCGGTTTTGACATTGCCTGAAGGAATTGAAGAGTTTGTGGTATACTACGACGCATCACATACTGGAATGGGTTGTGTACTCATGCAAAGAGGCAAGGTCATTGCCTATGCCTCGCGACAATTAAAAGTGCACGAAAAGAATTACACCACCCACGATTTGGAGTTGGGTGCCGTTGTATTTGTACTAAAACTTTGGAGGCATTATTTATATGGTACCAAGTGTGTGATCTATTCTGGTTATAAGAGCCTTCAGCATCTGTTTAACCAGAAGGATCTGAACATGAGACAGCGTCGATGGATGGAGACGCTGAACGATTATGATTGTGAAATCCGATATCATCCAGGCAAGGCGAATGTAGTCGCTGATGCCTTGAGCAGGAAAGAAAGAGTTAAGCTCATTAGAATCAATGCCAAGAGCATTGAATTGAAGAACAGCTCGAATGAAAGATTGTTAGCCGCTTAGAAGGAAGCTGTATTAGAAGCTAACTATCCGAATGAAAAATTGGGCGTAACTGCTGAAAAGTTATCATATGGCAAGGATGGAATCCTAAGGTTGAATGGACGAATATGGGTTCCAATTTATGGAGGACTTAGGGATGTGATTCTTCAAGAAGCCCATAGTTCCAAATATTCTGTTCATTCTGGCTCTGATAAGATGTACCAAGATTTAAAGGCAAATTATTGGTGGATAGGTTTGAAGAAATCTATAGCCACTTATGTGGCCAAATGTTTGACGTACGCGCAAGTTAAAGCAGAACATCAAAAGCCATCAGGTTTGCTACAACAGCCCGAGCTTCCCACCTGGAAGTGGGAAATGGTAACCATGGATTTTATCATAAAGATACCAAAAACAAAGCGAGGAAATGATACTATTTGGGTTATAGTTGATAGATTAACCAAGTCAGCCCACTTCTTGTCGATTAAAGAAACTCAGAGCTCTGACAAGTTAGCTCAGCTGTACGTGGATGAGATTGTATCTCTTCACGGAGTACCAGTATCTATTATCTCTGATAGGGATACAAGATACACATCGCACTTTTGGAAAAGCTTTCAGCAATCATTAGGTACTCGATTAAATTTCAGCACTGCATATCATCCTTAGACGGATGGTCAAAGCGAACGTATGATACAAACACTCGAGGATATGATACGAGCTTGTGTTATTGATTTAGGTGGAAGTTGGGATGATCATCTTCCGCTGATTGAGTTTTCGTACAATAATAGCTATCATTCGAGTATTCAAGCTGCACCTTTCGAAGCTTTGTATGGAAGAAAGTGTAGGACGCCAGTTTGTTGGGCGGAAGTTGGAGATGTCCAACTAATAGAACCTGATATAGTCCTGGAGACGACAAATAAGATTGTTCAGATACGTGATCGTCTCAAAGCTGCCAGAGATAGGCAGAAAAACTACACTGACAAGAGGTGTAAACCTCTGAAATTCAAGGTAGGTGACAAGGTGCTACTTAAGGTTTAACCCTGGAAAGGGGTGATGCGTTTTGGAAAAAAGGGGAAGCTCAGCCCTAGGTATATAGGACCATTCGAGATCATCGAGTGTGTCGGAACTGTAGCTTACAAGCTAAATCTGCCAGAAGAGCTTAGTGGAATACATAATGTGTTCCACATTTGCAACTTGAAGAAGTGTCTAGCTAATGAATCGCTAGCCATGTCACATAAGGATGTGCATATAGATGAGAGCTTAAAGTTTGTTGAAAAACCTTTGTCGATCGAGGATCGACAGGTTAAGAAACTTCGAAAGAAGCATGTGCCAATTGTAAAGGTAAAATGGGATGCCCGTAGAGGCCCAGAATACACGTGGGAGGCTGAATCCACAATGAAACAGAAGTAGCCTCATTTATTTCAGTAAATCTTGAGGTCGAGATTTCTTTTAGGGGGTGAGGATGTAACACCTCGTAAAATCACGACCAATATTATAAGGACACGTGTCATGAACTTTAAACGTGTATCGAATGGATTACGAGGGACTAAAGTTGAAAAACGAAGAAAGTATTGTGTAAAAGGATTCAAAATGTCAACATATGAAAATTTTGCCTTTCAACAACCCTACACGATGTTTGTACCCCTTAAACGAATAAATCATGAATCGTATGAAACCGTTTGTGGAAGAAAGTGAAAGTTTACAAGACGCGAGGGTTAAGTGTGTCAACATGTTTAAATAATACCTCTGAGTGACCTTTTAGCGAACCCGGAGCCTTGTGAGGATTAATTATGCTCCCAAGAATAAGTGATAAAAATTTCACAACGTTTCGATATCGTATATGGAAAATACGCTAACTTTCGTAATTAAGGGGTTAAAAGCGTTAACAAGGCAAAACTTGTGTTTTCGATTATCATTTAAAGAAACCGGACGTAATGGTGTTTGGTTATATCTCTTGGATCATAAAAATAAAAGTTAAATGGGTTAAATGAGCTTAAAATGAAAGATTTTATGCTTTAGAAGGTCCAGGGGGTGAAAATGTCAAATTGGAAACTTGCTGATCTGGTTATCCCCATGGTGGCGTCACGCCACCACCAACACCCTCTGCCGTCGCACGACGCGATGGTCTTATCTGGACAGAAACATGCACAGGTGCAGGTCACTGCACCTCTCTTCACCCTTGCATGGTTTAACTCGAATCTAGGGACTGTTTGATGGTTTTAAAAACCATTTTGGACACATGTACTGATCAAGGAAGAGCCAAGACACCTGTATTGATCTGATGACACCTTAAATGGGTGTAAATAGGTGGGTTTTTGGCAGCATTTCTCACTTGTATGATCAATTCATACTCTCAAACATTACTCCCAAGTCTTGAAGCTTTTTGATCACTTTCTGGAGCATCCTACTTTGGAAGGAAGCTCTATTAGTCTCAATCTTCGTGCTAAGGACTCTTGTAAGTGTGCTTAGCTTCTGTAATTAAGTTTTTGTTAGTGTAATGACCAAAAGTCAAAGTTGACGTAATTCTGCTTTGACTAAGTGATTAATCACTAATGGTCCAGCCATTATTCAAATTGAAAGTGGCTATGAGTTGGTAATTATGTAGGTAATAAACCCTTAAAAGGGCACCTACTGATTCTCACTCTAACTTGGTCAATTGTCGGGTCAAACTTGTTATTAAAAAGTCAACAGAATCTATTTTTGCAAATAAATCCATAACTAGTAATGTAGAAGTTATGGAACATGTTTAAACACTAAAATAACTTGGTAAATAATATAAGGACATGTTTAGGCATGTTCAACCCGGTGATTCTGAGTTTAGGCTTGGTTCGGAACCGAAAGTCGCAAAAGTAGACTTTTGCTTTGACTTTCAGTTCTGACCCGATTAGGCTTGGTTTAGATATGCCTTAGGGTTCCATTAGGACCATATTGCATGTTAGTATAACCCTCTAAGATTATACTAAATGGTTCTTATTAAATCTAAGTCATATGCATGTTTCCGTTAATTGCTTAATTATTGACCATTATGCCCTTTTGATATTAAAACGAGATTTTTGAAAATGTGAGAGGACAAAAACCTTTGTTACTGATTTATGAACATGTCCTAAAAATTTGACATCAGTTTGAGGTCTAAATTAGGAGTTATGCTCGATATCGTAAATTGAAACCTTTTTATTAATTAAACGGCATTTTTGGCATAAAACCTATTTAAACCCAAATTTTGACACCAAACCTTTTACCCACTGATGTAATATAATGTTTTGGGATTTTTGGAGATTTTTATTAATTTTTAAACTGATCATAACATGGGGTTCTTGCTTTGATTCGGTAATTGACGGTTATACCCTTTTTACTAATAAAATGAGTTTTACATAACATTTTGATACCAAATCTTTTTCTACTGATTTCATATATTAAATAAAATATTTTAAGCCTTCTGGACTAATAAAAATCACACATTTCCTTATATAACCTGAAAATCGCCTAAAACCGACTTTTTACGCGTTTTAAACACATAGTATGGGTTAAAACTATGTTTAACATTTAAGACCCATTACCTACTGATGTTACAAGTAAATTTTGATACTTTAACAGTAAGTAAAATTTTTAAACTCAGATTTCCACAATTGACCCTTAAATCTTATATGAAATGACCAAAATGCCCCTACGATGCATAGTTTGGTCATAAATGATAAATTTCACTTATATACAATATCTTATTGTTATGACTTGCAAAAATAAATATTTTTACTGATCATTTTAGACCAGAACCTCAGATTAATATTTAACCTCTTTTATAATCTTTAAAATGACCAAAATACCCCTACGGGGCTTAAATTGATTTTAAATCCGTTTTTGGGCATAATGGAAGGTATCCTACTGATATCATAACACATTTTAAGCATATTAACTTAGGGAACCTGTTCATGACTCATTTGGTTACCCGTTATGCATTTTTCGTGTTCGGTGCGGTTTATGTGACTAGTTTGCATAAATTGACCGAAATGGATCAAACCATATCATTTTTACTTCAAAATCCAGAATGTGTTTAGTTTACCCATATTATACAAGTCTTCATACTTGTCGGGTCTAAATCACATTCTAATCCGGTCTTCGCTTAATCTTGTGTTTTGAACCGTATACCTTTCTTTAAAACTAACCGGTCTAAGTTAAGACTTAAATAAGACCCGTTAGGATTCTAATAGGTTATAAAAAACCTTCATTCCAGATTAGGAGCCTGGTAAAAGCTATCTGTACTTGCTTGATTGATTTACGGCTGGGAATAAATTTATATTTTTGCTCTGGTAAATACTTTTAACTTATTTTCCCTTATACTGGCTTGGGGTACGGTATATAAAATACCGCTTGGTCGGGTATTGAATCTTTAATCATATGAAGGTTAAATCATTGAGATAACCCGTTTAATCTGTTTTGTTTGTTTTAAGCCTTTGGGGGGTTAATGACCATGTCCTGGATATCCTCGGCTCATTCATTGAAATGGCCACGACTTAAGCACGGGGTGTAGGCATACACCTGCCGGTGCGTATGTAAAATGATATACCCGCTTGTTCGAGAATAACTCACCGTGGGTTATATTATGTGGTGTGTCTATTAATCTTTAACCCGGTATTTAACCCAGGCTACTGAACGTATAACAAACATATAATTCTTTTACAAGATTATTTTTAAATAATTATCCCAAGTTATAAAAGATTATTTGTGCCTTGTGCATTTAAATCAATTTTATAAACACTTTTCAAAAGAGTCAGTTAATTGTATTTACCAGTGTAAACAAACGTATTTTCCAAAAAGGTTAAGTGCAGGTACTAAGCGAAATGGGTTGGCTACTCCTAGTATCAATAAAGAGTCTTGCAAGCTTTAGATGCTTAAAAATCTGTTGAACAATTATCTTCTTTTGTTTTGATCCGCTTGTGGATCTTTTTACATTCTGTTTGTAACATTTACGATACTTTCAAATCAGTTTGTATAATTACTACTTTAAGACTTCTACTGTGCATTGAACTGTGATTATTTGACTATGATGATATCAACTACGTCACGATACTCCGCACCGGTAATACGTGGAAATACCGGGGTGTGACACTGGGCCACTAATGGATCTGGGTTGCTAACCTTTTTGGGCGAAGAACCTGTTCGACGAAGGTTAATCTTCGTCGAGATCCAAGACGACGAATGATCATTCTTCGTCCGGCGAGTTGTGGCGAAGAATCCATCTTCGTCACAAGGGGTTCTTTGTCATTTTTAAGTTTCTAATAAACATTAAACATTAAACCAGTAAGCATAACCATGCTATAATCATTCAAATAAACTACACATGTCATCACATAAACAAATTGTAAAAATAGGATTGTGAAACATGTTATGCATAGAGGAAAGACCTTGAAATCTCGGGTTGTCACATCATCCCCAACTTGAAAGAAATTTCGTCCTGAAATTTGATAAGTAAACCAAAGCAGCAAGGTGTTAGATCAGGATGACTGTGTATTTTCCACGGGTGCCACATCATCCCCAACTTGAAAGGGAATTTCGTCCCAAAATTCACCAGTTGTATCAGAATTAGATTGGTCAGTTGGGAATAGTTAAGGATACTTGAGTTTCATCTGATCCTCGCGTTCCCACGTGAACTCTGGTCCACGTCTTGAGTTCCATCGAACTCTCACAATCGGGATTCGACTATGCTTACGGACCTTGACTTCCCAGACCCTAATTTCGATAGGTTCTTCGACAAACTGCAACTTGTCGTTAATTTTCAGCTCTTGAAACGGTAACACAAGTGTTTCATCAGACAAACACTTCTTTAGTTGCGAAACATGGAAGACATCATGGGCGTTACGCAACTCAGCAGGTAACTCGAGTTTGTAGACCACTTTACCGATCCGTTCCATAATTTTGAAAGGCCCTACATAATGTGGATTAAGCTTGCCGCGCTTCCCAAAGCGCACCACATGTCATCACATAAACAAATTGTAAAAACAGGATTGTGAAACATATTATGCATAGAGGAAAAACCTTGAAATCTCGGGTTGTCACACAGTGAGTCAACAATTTGTTTTAAACATACGCTAATATTGTGTTTTCTACATGGTGCACAAAACAATTTTACACAGAATACAAGACTTCGAGAATCTAGGAAACATGTACTTAGGACCCTCGGGAACTTATGCCAAAGCCCATTAAAGGTTATCACATAGGAACTATGTCTATTAACTCGAGTAAACACCATTATTCTGTCATATATGCTATTCTAGTTAACCGAATAGGTGAAGTACTCAAATTTCTTTTATTGAAATTCCCACTTTTGCTTCTAGTGAGTAGATTTTTGCATCTCTACTCCTCTTAATGGTAGTTGCATCACGATAATTTTCTTCAGTAGAGCAAACACTCATTTGCTTCATTTCTTGACCATTTCCTATGATACACATGCATCGTTTGTTACGCATGTCGCTTCCCTTCTGATGGTCGTTTCCATCAAAGTTGCAAATATCATTTCACTATATTCAGTTATTGCCTTGTATCTCGGATGATTTGCATTATTGTAAGTGTTGACTCCTTTGTTATCAGGTCAACACACTTTCTTGAAATTTCTTTTCCTTTCAATTACATACATGGTTTATGTCACGACCCCCGACCCACCCTGGACGAAATCGGGAGCTGCGAACAGCCAAGTGGTACCGGTGATTATTTTGAAAAATATTTCAGCGGAAATTTCATCAGGACCGTGAGTTAGGAAAAATATCAGAGTTTAGAAAACACCGGATTTTATTTATTAAATAGATGGGATAAACCCATGTTTTACAAAGGTAGCTTTAATAAGGGATAAACCCAATTACATAGTGCCCTGACATGCATTATGGGCTTCAGATCAATCGGAAAGGGTAGCGGTGATCGGGAGTTAAAACACTTAAAATGAAGCAGGGCTTTATTGTTATTATAGATGAAAAATAAAATTAATAAAAAGTAGATTTCTATAGAGGGGCGATTTAGAGTGAAAGCTTCTGAGCAACCAAAAAGGTGATATGGTCTCCTATTTATACTATGTTCAAAATGGTTTGAAGTGTACACCTAATTACCACCTGCAGCTTTACTAAAATTTTGATGCCACTCGTCCCATGTAGAATTTTTACATTTTAATATTATTTTATTATAATAATTAATTCAACAGCTTTACTTATTTGGTGCGTATAACTTCTAAAATACGACGTTTTATAAAACAATAAATATGTCTTTAAAACGAGAGTAATTTTATCTACATTTTGAACTAAGTTTCATTAAAAACAGAGTAGGTTCAAATATCATGTATTTTTATAATTTAATAATTAAATGGTTCCTAGGTCTGTCTAGGTACTTCATATTTCTTACAGTCAATTTTACCCGTAATCTATCTGTCTAATAATATAAGTTTTTATTTACTTTTATTTTATTTAGAAATGTCACATATATACAGGCCAATTAATTAACATAATATTTCAATCAACTATATAAAATAGTGTTTAAAACTATTTGGGTTGAATATTTATATTAAAATAAACTAGTTACTAGTTACTAGTGGTTAATAAATTTAACCAAACCTATAATTCTTATATGATAAAAATGGGAATGTTACATCCTCCCCACCTTGTTTTAAATCTCGTCCTCGAGATTTGGGTTACGATATTTCTTTTAGAGTTATGTCATATTTTAGTCAATAAAAACAATATTAAGGTAGATGACACAGAATTAAAATATCAAATTTTGTGAATACGAGTTGTACAATAAGTAGGATTCAATGATTCAACTGAATTAGTTCAAGAAATTGATGACAAACGAATAAGATGAAATGATATAATTTCCAAGGTGACTAGGTTCAAGACAAAAGATATATGATCAATAGATATTTAAAATGAATGTGAAGGACTTTTAGAATCAATAAAAATTCTTTGTCAAAAGAAAGCTTACTTTGATTGGCAACTGAGGAAGACTTAGAATTGACAGGTTCAAAATGAAATAAAAGCATGAAAATGATTTGTCAAATATTGAATTATGATATGAGAAAATCAATGTGCTAAGATGAATGAATTGCAAGGAAAAGATAATAGAGTTAGTGTATTATTGTCTTAATACATAATTGCATTGAGTTGAAAGACAGATGTGGTTTTGAATGATTCGAATGATTGTGATTAGCCCAAGCTATAAGTTTATACCGATATCGCAAGGTGTCATAATGATTGAAATAGTTCAATAATTATGGTGATCGAACAAATTCACCGTGTAATCAACTGAAAGCTTTTAATGAAAACTCTAGGGGTTTACGTCTCTGATCTGCATAACTCTTTTGTCGATCTTGATACATAATACTTCTATAAGTATTTAATAGTTGTGGAATATTAAACAAGATGAACAATTACTTATAAGTATAAAATGTCTTGTCCATGAATACTTAAACAATTATTTAGATAATTTTATTCGTCCCTCTAATTCTTGTATTGTTTTATGAAAATATGTCTTCTCCTTACAGTACAAAGTATATATATTTTTATATATATATAAAAAATATTTTTACATATAATTAAAATTTACTAAATAAGTATGATGACTTAATTTATATACATTAACTAGTCATTATCATGGTTGGATATTGGTTAGTGCTGCCTTGTTTAAGCATGGGTGATCAGTTCATGCCTAACTAAGGCTAGGCTACCTAATACCTGCCCCTGACAATAATCCTAGTACCTAAAAATAATACTAACACTACTACTATTAATATATTATTACTAATATTAAAACTAATATTAATTACCAATAATAAATAACTAAACATAAACTTAAATGAGAGTATACCTCAAACATAATTTTATACATATATATAAAAATATAAATTCTTCACCTCAATGGTTTGACAAGAATTTTTTTTTTAAAGAAATTCATTGACTCGATATCAAAGAGTTATCGTTTTGCAATAATGCGGTTCACAGTGCAAAAAGCGGAATGATATTTGAGTTTGGATAAAATAACAAATCGGAATGAAGCCCTCCAGTGGTCTTCATAAATCAAACGAACCACATGCGTAACAAACAGTGCCTGTGTAACGTGTGGATTTACCAAGAAATGAAATAGATCAATATTCACTACTATGAAAGAAATCCTCATGGTATGATGACCATTAGAGGAAGTAGAAACACGAAAGTCAACTCATTATATGCAGAAGTCAGAAAAAGAAATATAAGAACTTTATCTGGAATTTCGTGTGATAACCATTGTTAAGTGACATTACCAGGGAATGTTGAATAAAATGAAATAGGGAATTTGCAAAGGTATGTGACTCCTTTTGCAGTGATAATAATTATGACTCTGTTTAGACTGTGCACCGATGGTTGTGAAATCTTGTTACAACGTACCTCAGCGAGATTCATGTCGTTTGTAGGATCGCGTGGCAAAGTGCTTCTTTTTTATTAGTAGTTCTTCTACTGACGGAATTAGCATTGGTGTCATCGTGCCTAATTTATATTTTCCAAAGGTCTTGCCTTGGAAGTCGTGTGTGATATACTTCGACGTCTGTGGACGTATAATTTAAGTTTCATGTGTTTTCTTGTGCACTAGCACAACTTTACATGTTTCTTACTTGCGTTAATAGTTTATGGTAACGCATTGGAAATTCTTACACTTTTGATGGCGTCCCAACTTAAAGGTTTTCCATTGTTTATATTGTCGTATGATTTACGAGGCAGATGATCAAACAAAATAATGTTTGATATCAGAATTATAGATGTATACGAGAGATTCCTGATAAAGAAATCTATATTTATTATTGACACATATGCTTGTGCTTTATTTCAAATTGTCAATCCTTATGGTTTTTGGATTTCCTTATAGATATACATATCTATATAATCATATATTTCACATGCTGTAATATACATACCCTTCATAAGGTTAATGTATTTAACAGATTCATATTTCCAAAAACAAGTCAGATATCAGATCATGATACTATTTAGGGAAAACTTGTCACTTGTTTGACATATTATGTACCTTCTTACCCGGTTCCAGGCCGGAGAGGTAACCTCAGTATATCCGGACAAACTGGAGAGTCTGCTACACCATACCCAGTCTTGTCGGAGAAAAAAAATTAGATTTTCCCATAATTAGTATTTTTCTTAAATCATGATTTAGAAAATGCATTATGACTTTCAACACGGATCAGGAAATTAATATTCACCTGACTGGTCATATTCTAGAATGAAGTAGTACCAATAAATAAGAAATAACAGTGGTCAAGTGTTATTGCTCATTTATTATACTTGCGATATTCTAGTTATTATTCTCACGGCATACCAAAACCCATCACACTTTATTTAGCTTATCTTGAAGCTTTATACTAAGGCATCTTTTCTTAAGTTCAAGTCTAAATGTTATCCTGTGTGCTACCAGTTAATAGCAATCTCCTAACTCTTTTATTTAAGTTTAGGTATTATTATGACAACACCTATTGGCTTAAATCAGTGGCTCTGATACCATCTTCTATCACGACCCCCGACCCACCCTGGACGGAATTGGGAGCCGCGAACAGCCAAGTGGTACCGGTGATTATTTTGAAAAATATTTCAGCGGAAATTTCATCAGGACCGTGAGTTAGGAAAAATATCAGAGTTTAGAAAACACCGGATTTTATTTATTAAATAGATGGGATAAACCCATGTTTTACAAAGGTAGCTTTAATAAGGGATAAACCCAATTACATAAAACAATATTTCTTAATTTGATTTAATTAATAAAATAAGCCACTTCTTGAAGCCTTTTCAGTGCCGTATCCATCTCTTACTCCAATCTACTGTAATTACCTGAAACGCGTTTTAAAAAGGTTTTGTCAGCAGGAAATACTGGTGAGTTCATTCATTTTGCTTAAAACGACGCAATTGTTATAATCTACAGTATTAAGAGCGATTACAATGTTTCCATATATCAACCAACTACCCACGGTATTTGTCACTCGACCATCCATTGGTAACCTCATTGTCCAATGGTGTCTGTGACTATGGTCATATCACCCCTTGGCTAACTTGTTGTCCAATGGTGACAGTTATCAAGTAATGTATACAAAACCCCACATACCGGCTGTAATTTGGTGACTACAAAGACTTAATCCCTGTAATTATAACTTTGAAAACATTTAAGAATTTATAAAGCACTTTGATAAAAAGAGAATGACTCACATTATAAGCATGCAGATTTATACGGGCAGAGCTTAGCCTATTGATTAGTCTTGTAACCTAGTGCACACGAACAAGGTAAGTAACTAATACAACGTTTATGATAATTCACGAGATTAAAACCCTCACAACGAATGACAAAGTGCAATACTTAAACATCCATCGAATTAAAGACGAATGACAAAGCATAGCCCAAGTTTGAGCAACACTTAAACATCCATTGGATAGTTTTAATCGATCGAACATTAAATAGTAGCAGTGATCGAGTTAATACTCGGTATCGTAGCAGCACCCCGTTATGCTAATTTGTGATTTTGAGCAGTGGGAATACGTTTTTGAGTTTTGATTTCGACACAGAATGAAAGCTCCTGAGCTAGGCTATTTATAGGTGAAATTCAAGCCTGTCGCGGCCCGCGTGAACTTCCGGCCAACCCTTACGCGGCCCGTGTGGGAGTGTGGATCAGATCGGAGGTTGCTGAGTCACCGGTGGTTGCGACACGTGTGACGACACGTGGCCTTCATGCATATCCGGAGACCTACAAGCTGTCGCGGCCCGCGTGACCTTCCGCCTATTCTTTACGCGGCCCGCGAGAAGACTAAATATCTGATTTTCTTGATTCTTGATATGGATTGGGGTTTCAGGGGTCCGGGTTTTTACTTACAGATCAATTTGGGACATTTTTTAATATAATTATATCATAAAGAAAAAGGAATAAAATAGTGAGAAAAGAGAATGGACCCATTTTGTAACTTTAGGGTTCAACTAGAAAGTCTCCTGGTAGAATATTGGGTATAACTTCTGAGCTATTTAAAAATATATAATGCACTCGTGGTAAGTATAGTACCCCTAATTCAACCTTATCCCGATGTCCCGAGATAGAATCCCAACAAACTTAGTCGGGCAGTGCCCTGACATGCGTTATGGGCTTCAGATCAATCGGAAAGGGTAGCGGTGATCGGGAGTTAAAACATTTAAAATGAAGCAGGGCTTTATTGTTATTATAGATGAAAAATAAAATTAATAAAAAGTAGATTTCTATAGAGGGGCGATTTAGAGTGAAACCTTCTGAGCAACCAAAAAGGTGATATGGTCTCCTATTTATACTATGTTCAAAATGGTTTGAAGTGTACACCTAATTGCCACCTGCAACTTTACTAAAATTTTGATGCCACTCGTCCCATGTAGAATTTTTACATTTTAATATTATTTTATTATAATAAGTAATTCAACAGCTTTACTTATTTGGTGCGTATAACTTCTAAAATACGACGTTTTATAAAACAATAAATATGTCTTTAAAACGAGAATAATTTTATCTACATTTTGAACCAAGTTTCATTAAAAACAGAGTAGGTTCAAATATCATGTATTTTTATAATTTAATAATTAAATGGTTCCTAGGTCTGTCTAGGTACTTCATATTTCTTACAGTCAATTTTACCCATAATCTATATGTCTAATAATATAAGTTTTTATTTACTTTTATTTTATTTAGAAAGGTCACCTATATACAGGCCAATTAATTAATATAATATTTCAATCAACTATATAAAATAGTGTTTAAAACTATTTGGGTTGAATATTTATATTAAAATAAACTAGTTACTAGTGGTTAATAAATTTAACCAAACCTATAATTATTATATGATAAAAATGGGAATGTTATAGTTTATCTTTGTAACCATGCCGAAATTCCCTTGTCGATACATACGTTTATTGTCAGATTGCGCCGAAACCAAGTTCAATTTCTTGAACTTGTCCATTTCGCATATTCAATTCAAGACACCATATGATGTATTGCGAGCATCGTATTCAAATTTATTTTTGCAAAATGTTCTTTTGTTTTGAGTCGTAGTAGACTTGTTTGGTCTACGACTCCATTAAATCGCTCGTTGATTTCGACACCTTGTGGTGATGCTTTCACTAAATTGAAGCTTGCGCTAATCTCGTTTACGCATCTCATACATGGATTTAATCGTTCATTTATTGACTTGCTCTAAATCCGCTCAGATTTATCATGTTCAAGCAGCCTTAACACAATCGTGTGCTAAGACAATGGTATACAAATTCATTTTTATATTCTGATGTTCCAATCAACGGTTCTTTCATTATCAATCGAATGCCTTGCGGTATTCATTATATTTCATCTTCGATCGGAAACAATAGTTCTTTGGTGTTCTATATTCAATTGAAAAATCCTACGATGCCATTTGAATTAAATTTTCAGGTTTGCTTCATTACACTTTCATTTGAATTCAAACACGGTGAACTTGTTCGGTCACCGCTATTATTGAATTATGTTATTACGACACCTTGTGGTGTCGGTACAAACTTGTAGCTTGTGCTAATCATGGTCAACCATTTCACACGAAACTACACATACTTTTGTTTGACTCGTCGTTTAAACATTCTTAATGCAACTACGAATTAAGACATTGATACGCCAGATTCAATTATGTTTCATTTCGGTGTATTCTCGCAATTCAATAATGTCAACACACTAATTTTATTCATTTATTTGTTCGAAAGTTGACGGATCACTTTCACGTTACAATTGCCTTTGAGCTTGTTGATTCTGAGTTCATCTAGCGGATGTTATTGTTTCTAGAACTCATTTGCATATTGTGAACGATTGTTTGGAATATTATCGGTCAGAACTTCTCTTTTGTTGAACCCCTATTAACTAAGTTACACCAGGTTATACATCTATACGTCTCGTATCCTTTGACATCAAATTCTGAAAACACATACTTTTTTTTATTGCTGGGTTCTTATGGTTGTAATGTATCCCTGGATTCACCTAATTCAATAGGTCTTGATTTGGTTTTGTGGTTATTTACTTTGGTATTATTCATATCCATAAACGCATAATGTAACCCTCAGGAATTAATGTAGTTTAAATTTCGAGGACAAAATTTTCTTAACAGGGGGAGAATGTGACAACTATCAAAATTGCATGCATCCGTATAATTATTAGACAATGATTAATGCTTAATAACTGTGCTGATTTACAATTTATGACTTGAATTGCCTTTCGATTATTGCCATATACATACATATGCATCATATATTGCAAATGACATATCATTACTGCATACCAACTTTGTTGATTTGAATGATGCACGAAACACCGGCAGCACAGTTATCAGACAAATCAGAAAAATGCTGACGGAGTTCGGTATATAGAAAGACATTGTGTTGAGACACAGAATGAGCCAGAAACCAAGTATTACACTAGTATAGTGTGTAGGAAAGTAAGGATCACAAAACTGCCTTCCTAGAGATAGTTTAAGTACTGAAAAGTGCCTAAAACTCACATAAACTGCAGAATTCTGTAGAAAATCAGCAAATTCAGCATTTAAACACTTTAATATCATGCAAAAACATGGTTAAATGGTCCAGAATACTTTCCTAAGTATCGGGAATCAAAACTGTCACAAAAGGTAACATAAAGCACACTAAACTGCGTAGTTTAGCACCTTAACGAACCGGTAACCAACCGAACAACCGGATACTACCCGAAACACCAAATTTTTACTAGAAGCATTGTTTTAACATTTCCAAGCTAGTTATGGTCCCCGAATATCATAACACACTATATAACATACTAGTAACTAAACCTCTAACCAATACACTTAGATTTCAACTATGATCTAACTATACCATTACAACCTAGTATAGACCCCCCAACCTATAATCAGCTAGACAAGCATGGCCCACTCAAGATTTTGTTTGTTTATTATAATAGATCATGTCGCACCTTATGTAACACATTACACACTAGTTAAATTTGTTATGGAACATTATAACTTGAACCATTAGGACATTCATCTTCTTTCTCATCACATATCACCAACACCATCTTCTCTCTTCCTTCCCCTCTACCTTTGGCCGTAACCCCCTCACCATACATCCACCATCTTCATTCAACTTTCATACATTCTACATATAAACCAAGGTGTTAGAAGGTGCACAAAGAAGCTTGGAGCTTTCGGAAGTTGAAGGACCTTCACCATTTGCTTTTATCCACTTCATTTCTTCCATTGATCATCCCTAGCCTTGAGCTAGCAGTAAGAACACTATACTCTTCATTTTACATCATATTTTGTTGGTTAAAAGAAGATACATGATGTTAATCTTGAAGAACACTAAGAATCAAGAACATGAAACATTAACATAAGCTTAAAAATCTTAAGAAATCATGATGTTTATGTGTTGTTATGCTTGTTGATTATTGTTTACTCATGTTAATGGTGTAGATCATCATATGATCTTGCTAGATGATGATTAGAAACATAATCCAGCAAGATGAGAGGATGAAAATGTTAGAGATTAATGGATCATCCTCACATAAGTCATGAACTTGAAAGAATAAATTGTTTTCTTGTTAAGTGATGATTAAAGTAAGATGTAAGTCTTGTAGATCTAAGATTTCAAGGATGATTTTTCAAGAAATCAAGTTAAAATTACAAAGTTTACTTAATCTTGGCTCTTAAAGAAATCAACCATGTTTTTAGAGGTTAAACAAGTGTAGGATCATGTATGTAACAAGAAAAATCCAAGAAGAAGCATTTTTAGAAAATGTGATCACAAGTTGTAAAGAACCATCTTCTTTAAAAATGATGTTTTTAAAGAAACAACCACACTTTAAAGGGTAACAAGACTTACTAAATACACTAGTAAGTTACTACATATTTTTATAAATTTTCAAGTTAATGAAGTAGTAGTTTATGCTTGTTTTTGGCAAGATGGTAAGTATAGATTGATTGTTGATTGATTGTGTTGATTTACAAAAGAAAATGATATGCCTTGAAGGCATGGAAATCTCCATTTTTAGGGGAAACTATGGCAACATTTTTCTAAAAATTAACCACTTAGAAAAATATTTCTAAACAAATATTTACAAGTATATTTCAAACCATGGATTTTCACATAAAGTTTGCCATAAATTTTGTTACAAAAATTATGAATATTGGAGGTTGGTTTTTATAAATAAAAGTGACTAAATATGTATTTGGGAAAATATATATATTTAGATGTCACCATGTGTGTGATTATTTGTATATTATGTGTATTAGTTATATTATTCTAGGACATGAAATAATACAACTCATCAAAATACCAAAAATTACGATCCAAAATATTACCAAAATTCCAAGAGAATGAATATATAAATTATACCCAAAGGATTGGAGAAATCAAACAAAGGAATATAACTCACAAAAATATTCCGGAAATTTATTCATAAGTATATTTTGATGAATAATATTTTGGACACCAAGAGAACAAAAATATGATTTTTACAATTATTACAAGATATATCATATTTTTTTACAAGGAGAAAACATATTATTTTTGGCAAATAAAAATATATATTTTTCTTGGAATTAATAGAAGATATATTATTTTTGGAAGAAATATATATTTTTTTCTCAAACAAACATGAAGTATATTATTCTTGGAAGAAAAATGGATTTATATATATATTTTCTGAGTTAGACTTTGAAATATATTAATTTTGAGACTAGTATGAAATTTATAAATATTTTTGCCAAAGGGAAAATTATAAATAATTTTTCTAAGTAATATTCCTCAACATATATATTTTAGAAATACATATTGATGTATTTTTACTAGAAATATTATTCTGGAAAGGTTAATACGAAATTAAGTATAAGGATACTTAATAAACACAAGAAGGTACGTATTCTCGTACGTATAAATACACACCGGAATACGACACCAATACATGGCAAAAATATACAAGTGTAAGAATACGAATACAAATACACCCATCCTTGGGAAGGATATAAATGTATAAATACATAAATGTAACAAGTTAAAATATATTATTTTAACTATTATTCCAAATAAATATAATTTAAGTTAAAATATTTATTATTTTAACAAATAATTGTATAACCTGGAATAATATTGAAGAGACAATGAAACGTAACTCAAAGACACTAATTAATACAAAGTCAAGGCATGACCCGCTCGTCTAATAGACCATAGTACGTTGTAGGTAGTTGTGTGCACCAGGAGAAGCTTTGAGTTACAGTTGATTACGAAGAACGTAAAACCGTGAGTTCATGTCCCCCTTTTCTTTTAACTGTTTTTGGTTTTATAACTTCGGGGGTGAAGTACATGTTACAAATTGTTTACAAACGTTTATATGTGGTATTGTTAGCTAAGGAAAGGTACTGCTAGATCATGTGAGTGGTGGGTATAACGATGAAGACCATTAATCCTCGTTGTAGGACCGAGGGACATGAGTGATAGATCTATTTGGGTGTAGCGAGCCCACACCCATGTGGACCGGAGTTTGGCCCATGAGGTGACTATGTCTTCAAACTGAAGCCCAGTGCAAAATCTGCTAGGTTTGAGCCTTCCTGCATCACGTCACACATATTAATGGCCTTGCAAACCATTAATGATATGTTTTTCCTTGTTTGCTTTCATACCAGGGTTTGATAAATACATACTTACTTATGATGATTACAAAGTTTATTCGAGCTCACACACTAAACACATGAACTCACTCAACTTCTGTTGATGTTTTCAAACTACATGTATTTCAGGAAACTAAGTATGGATCTGGCGGGCGTTGAAGTTTTCAAGTGTTGTTTGGAATAAAAGATGTCATCCAGTTTCGTATGGTTTTGGGAGTATGTACCCTATCCTGGATAGGATACATATTTCAAAGCCTAGTTTTCACTAGTGTCTTTTGTGAAGTCCTTATGGAACTTAAAACTTGTTGGTGTTGTATTCTGAACATGAAGTCTGCGTTTGGGATTTGAAAACAATGTTGTTGTAATGTTTTAAAACTTAATCAAAGGATGAACATCTTTGGTTTTATCATATAGCTGTTTGTTATGGTTAAATGCAATGATATTAAGCAAGTCACACATAATCATGCTTCCACATAAGTCAGGGTGTGACAGTTGTTGTAGGAGAATTCAATCAATGGTAGATGCGAATCCTAACTACCACCAAAATCGATCACACAAGCTCTAAGCATATCCTCCAGTGTCTGGATTGTTCTTTCAGATTGACCATCCGTTTGAGGATGATAAGCTGTACTCAAATTAAGTTGGGTTCCCATGGCAGATTGCATGGTTCTCCAAAAGTGAGACTAGAATCGAGCATCTCTGTCAGATATAATGTTCAAAGGAACACCATGTTGGGATACAATCTCATCCACATAGATTTTAGCAAGTTTGTCAGCAGATAAATCCTCACGGATTGGTAAGAAGTGTGCTGACTTTGTAAGACGATCAATGACTACCCAAATGGCGTCATGACCTCTTTTAGTGCGTGGCAATTTGGTAATGAGATCCATAGCAATGTTTTCCCGTTTCCAAATCGGTAACTATGGTTGCTCCAATAATCCATAGGGATGTTGATGTTCTGCCTTAACCTTAAGACAAGTAAGGCATTTGGATACGTATAAAGCAATGTCTTTCTTCATTCCCGGCCACCAATACTGGGTTCGAAGATCCTTATATATTTTGTCTGCACCAGGATGAATAAAATAACAAGACTTGTGAGCTTCACCCATTATCAAGGTGCGAAGATTGTCTTGACTTGGGACCCACAAACGGTCCATGAAATAATATAATCCATTATTCTTCAGTTCAAGATCAAGCTTAATATGATATGGTAATTCTTTACCCATTAAGTCTTGTGTAACACAAATATGTTGAGCCTGAGAAATGCTGGTTTGAATATCAGATCGAACTTGAACACAGTGAAGCTTGACACGTTCCTTACGACTCAATGCATCAGCCACGACATTCGCCTTACTAGGATGGTAGCGAATTTCACAATCGTAGTCGTTTAGAAGTTCAACCCAACGTCGTTGCCTCATATTTAGTTCTTTCTGATTGAAAATATGCTGGAGACTTTTGTGGTCAGTGAAAACAACACATTTTGTACCATAAAGGTAGTGTCTCCAGATTTTGAGAGCAAAAACTACTGCACCTAACTCAAGATCATGAGTCATGTAGTTCTTCTCGTGTACCTTTAATTGTCTTGATGCATAGGCTATGACTTTGTTTCTTTGCCTGATAACACAGCCAAGACCTAAGTTGGATGCATCATAATATACGACAAAATGGTCGTTGCCCTCAGGTAAAGATAAGATAGGTGCATCACAGAGTTTCTGTTTCAAGGTCGGAAAAGCTTCTTCCTGTTTGGATCCCCACTCAAGAGGTTTATTCTTTTGAGTTAAAGCTGTGAGAGGAACCACAATCTTGGAGAAGTTTGCAATAAAATGGCGGTAATAACCCGCGAGACCAAGAAATGAACGAACCTCGGTAGGAGTAGTAGGTGTATCCCAATCCTTAATCGCACTGATTTTGGCAGGATCTACATGAATACCTTGTTCGTTAACGATGTGTCCCAAAAATTGAACTTCCTTAAGCCAAAATTCGCACTTGGAGAACTTGGCAAAAAACTGTTCTTTCTTTAGGAGTTCCATTATAAGACGGAGATGTTGTTCATGATCAGCTCGTGTCTTGTAATAGATTAACATATCATCAATGAAAACAATGATGAACTTGTCCAAATAAGGCTTACAGACCCTATTCATCAAGTCCATGAAAACAACAGGAGCATTAGTTAGACCAAAGGGCATAACAGTAAACTCATAATGATCATATCTTGTGCAAAAAGCTATCTTGGGAATATCTTTTTCGAGTACATGAAGCTGATGATACCCAGAACGTAGATCTATCTTTGAAAAGCATGTAGCACCCTGTAACTGATCAAAGAGATCATCAATGCGAGGTAGGGGATATCGATTCTTGATGGTGAGCTTGTTGAGCTCACGATAATCGATGCACATCCTGAAAGATCCATCTTTCTTTTTCACAAATAGGATAGGAGCACCCTAAGGTGAAAAGCTCAGACGGATGAATCCTTTGTCAGAAAGTTCCTGAAGCTCTTTAGATAACTCTTGCATCTCAGACAGTGCAAGACGATAAGGTGATTTAGCAATAGGATTTGCACCAGGTACAAGATCAATACGAAACTCAACTTGGCGTGCTGGGGGTAAACCAGGTAATTCTTCGGGAAATACCTCAGGATAATCCCGAACAACAGGGATATCTTGAATAGACTTACCCTTGCCTTTCTCCTCTACGACATGTGCCAAGAAGGCCACATAGTTCTTTCGTAGGTATTTTTGAGCTTGGGTACAAGTCATGAGTTGAAGACTACTAACGGGTTTCTCCCCATGAACTTCTAAGATCTCACCAGTCGAAAGTGGCACACGAACAATTTTCTCAAAACACACCACCTCAGTGTGGTACTTGGCTAACCAATTGATGTGTGTATTGTGTTACAAGTTTTTATTGATATTTTAAACTCTTTTTAACACTTTAGCCAGGTTTTAAATTTATAAAACACGATATTCTACTAACACTAAACACACATATGGGCAAGTGCACCCATCGTGAGCGTAATATAGCGTTGGTAAGATACCGAGGTCATCCAAGGACACAAGAGCTTTTAATATCGGTTTATCCTCAACGTCTAATCAAATCAAAAGTTTAGAAAAGGTTTTAAACATGAAAATAAAAACTAAAAATGCTGAAAAAAATAAAAATAAAAATAAAACAGATAGACAAGATGAATCACTTGGATCCGACTCGCCTTTAGTGTAAACTTTGATGATTTCCGCACTTTTGCACTTTTTAAGAGATTATCTTAGTTATAGTAGTAGGCCCCTCTTTTGAAGGTGACGTTACCCTCAACCTAGTAGTTTGAGTCAGCAAGGATACAATCCTAAAGGGTTGGAATATTGGAAGATAATTAATTAAGTTATTAATGCGTAATGTGGTAGGCCCCTCTTTTGAAGGCGATGTTACCCTGGCTAAGTGGTTTGAGTCAGCAGGGATACAATCCCAAGTAGCCGGGTTAATGTTTTAATAGTAGTTTACATATGAGGGGATTAAGCCATTCGCACCCCCGCCATCCAATACCAGTGAGTATTGAAGGAGGTCCTAGTAGGCTTGACCTAGGTCCTTGCAGGATCTATACACTGAACAAGGCAAGAACCTTACCAAACCATTCCCTTAACCCCCGACCAGGTAGCCAACATATCTCTATATAGACCGTAGAGATATGAATGGTGTAAATATTTTATTTTATATAGACAGTAAAATAACGCCAAGACACCACGGACAAATGATAAGGAAGTTTCACCTTCAACATAAGAAACTAGTTATTAAAGCTATTAATATAAAACCAAATAAAAAGTGCGAAAATATTAAAAATCAAATGTATTACACTAAATGCTTGTCTTCACCAAGTGATGTAAGAGACTTAGGCAAACATGCCCTTTGATTGTCAATAACTCTTACTATCAATCTTGGATCCCGAGACTACTACACACACTCTAGGTGGATGATGGATGATGGTGGTGGATGTGGGTGTTGTGATGGTGGTAGAGTGTGGGTGAAGTGGTAGAGAGGTGGTTTGCCAAGGGATGCCTTTGAAGTTAGCCAAGCACCCCTATTTATAGCCTGTACAGAAGCCCGGACACGGCCCCGTGTCCATTGGGCACGGCCCCGTGTGCAGAAGCGAATCTGTCCTATCAAGATTTGCAAGATTTTGCGAATCTTAGTGTTGACCATGGACCGTGTTGAGCTGGGCACGCCCCCATGCTGGGAATAGAAGCTTCTATGACTTTGTCTTTTCTGCAGGTGCCTGGCCACGCCCCCGTGTTCGCTGGGAATGGGGCCGTGGTCAGCCTTCTGTTCCTTTGTTTTTGCTTGGGAAGATGTTGTCGAGGGGTCGGGCATGCCACGTTTATTCCTTTTCTTGTATTCATGTTAGATTTGGCTGCATATTTGTTCCTTTTGTTCAATTACGCTCATTTAGTCCTGAAAATACAAAAGGAAGACAAAAGCACACTTTTTCCAACATTAGTACTAAAAAGGGTTAGTTTTATGCCTCATTTGATGTAATTTATATGTTGCATTTTACACACATCACCAATCCATTCCTACTATAACATCAAAGCTCCCAAGTTGCATTGGCGTGAGGTCGATAGGAGAAAGATGGTTATTAAGGTTCAGCTGGCAATTTCGAATGACCGAGTCGAGTACAACGGGTTCACTACTAGCTACTTCTACTGTCCAGGGCTTTCCTAGTATTGTTCTAGTCAAGGAAAGCAAAGGCTCAAAAGCTAAGGATACAAAACTCTTATCGGCACTCTAATAAAAAAGAACAGAAGCATGTTGGTTGTTAACAAAGAACGTACCGTTCACCACCTCGTTGTCTGCACGCGCCTCGTTGGCATTCATGTTAAAGACTCGCCACGAGACTATGCCTAATTTGCATTAGCCAACTTCAGGCATTGATTTCTGTAGTGGGCCAGGTCCCCACAATTGTAACATGAACCGGGCGGGTAGTGAGGTCGTGCAAGCTGCTGTGCAGGTTGTTGTGCAGGGTTTTGTGCTGCCTGATTTTGGGTAGGAGCAAACTGACAGGTATTGGAAAGATGACCCGATTTCCCACAGTTAATGCAAATGCGGCACTGTACATGTGGTTGATGGTAGCTGTTACACTTATTGCACAAGGGTGCATTGCCAACACTCTGTTTCTTGGCAGGTGGTTGTGCAGGCTGATTGGAAGTTGCCTGTTGTGCCACCACGACAAAGTTCTTGGAAGCCTTTCGCTTCCTTGACTTCTTTGACGATTCCGCTTTCTTACCCTTTTGCTCCTTGGTCTTATCAGACTGTTTCTTGTCACCTTTTCTGTGGAGTTTACCTTTCTTGACTTGTGAGTCAGTCAAGGTAGCAGCAAGCTCGATGGCCTGTCAGACGGTAGTAGGGTTGCTACCAGTGACAATATCCTGAACAGGATCTAGTAGACCGTCAATGTATTTTTCAATCGCCTTGTCCAAAGGCGTGACCATTGTCGGACAGAGCAAGCTTAACTCCTCGTATCTGTCAGTATAAGCCCGGTGTTCGCCACTGTCTTGCTTAAGGTCATGGAACTCATCTTCTAGTTCCCTCTGCTCGTGACGAGGGCAGAACTCTTTCATCATTAGAGCCCTGAGTTCCTCCCATGTTTGACCCATAACAACATCAGCACCTCGATCTCTCGTTACCCCATTCCACCAAGTAAGAGCCCTCTTTTCAAACACACTAGAATCAAACTCGACCTTACAACTTTTTGGACACTGAACATGGCGAAATGTACTCTCAAGACTCTCAAACCACCGTAGGAGCCCAGTTGCCCCTTCAGAACCACTAAACTTGAGCGGTTTAGCCGAATTAAATTGTTTAAAGTTGCACGGAGCAGGTGCATTAACATTGTTGTTGTTGGCTTGGTTAATTTGAGTGATGAGATTTGGGAGTACAGCAGCCATCTGCTGTGCTATAATAGTTACCAGTTCGGCATCAGGTTGTTGTACGTTGTGTCGAGAAGGCATTCTAAAAGAGGAAACATGAGAGAAAACGAGTGAGATGATATGATGAAAAATGAGATGTCATTGGATAAAAAATGAGATGTTACAAATATTGACAAAAAGTAAGGATGGTGGTCATTCGTTCGTTACCTCAAACAAACAAATGACACACGGTGACTAATCAAAGTAAATCGGTCATAATAATGTATCACGTAGACATGCTTTAGCCTATAAGTGGATACTCACCCCAAGAGTTCCCAGGTAAGAGTGACTGGTCCGATTATGTGGATTTGTACGAACACTCTAGCCTTAGACAGAAAACTCGAGGTACAGGCACCCACCCTTCCAGATTGCATGTGTTCACATTATTTAGACCCAAACTTTGACGATATTTTGAAAACTTGGATGGCACAAGGCCAAAAGAATCATTCAAGAATGGATAATTTATTTTCAAAATTGTTTTGGAAATTTGTGTTCTTGTTTTGGTAATCACCTAAAGATAGGTGACGTTTATGTTTTAAGATCTAACCACAAGATAACTTGTGTTAGGGTCCTAGAAAGGTTATAGTCTAGGTCAAAGCATTACTAATAACCTAATTCCCTATAACATGAGCTCTGATACCAACTCTTCTGTCACACCCTGACTGCGTAAAACAACAAACCGCGGCGGAAACGTCGGGGAGTCGAGCAACAGAATTATTGTTTCACAACACATGGTATTTAAAGTTTGGTTTTATTAATTTAAGTGTTTACATTGTCTTGGAATTAAAGAAAACATAACATAAATAAAACTATTCTTGCTTCATTTTAAGTCACTAAGGCCCGAGTCCGCCTAAGTATAGCATGATCAACCTCATACATTAGCTCCTGAAACACATGTGAAAATAGGTACGTCAGCATAAAAATGCCTGTGAGATACATAGGTTTTATTGATGAAGGATTCATGACTTGTAGTTAAAAGAAGTGTTTAACAAAAACTAGTCATGAACCTTTAAAATGTTTTCTTTTATAAAATCATATGAAAATCGATAAGAAAATCAGATGATATAAAAGAAAGATGTTTGGTTTAATAAGTAACAAAGTGGAAATGAATTGTATAAAACATGTCATTTGTAAAACAATGTCATTTGAAATAAATATCATTTGTATAAATTGTGTCATGTCTTTGTCTTTGTCGAAGTGGTTTAGATAACGCTACGATATGTAATATCATAAAAGCACTTATATATAGGAAGTATCAGCGGCGTATCCACCATGCTTTTATCATATTACACATGCCTCGTTATTTAAATCACTTATCAATAACAACGTCTTGTTTTAACCAAATATCAACATGTTATGTGTAAACGATGTCCAATGTCAAGTGTAACCATGTCTTGTATAATCAAATGTTATGTATGGCAAGTAAAAAGTATTTACTCAAACCATATGTATAATGTCAATGTGTAATCAAATGTCATGTATGGTGAATAAAGAGTATTTACTCAAACCATATGTAAAAATGTACAAAACAATATCTTTGAATAAACCTAAGGGGCTGTTTGGCAACATCTGAACCAATAAGAGCTGAATGAATAAGAGGTCTGAATGGGTAAGAGGGTCTGAATGGGTAAGTGCTGAACCAGTAAAGTGCTGTTTGGTTCCATATCTGAATGACAGTGTAAAATGACATTTTTACCCCTCCCCACAAAATAAACCCTTTATAGATTTTTTTATATAAACCCAATATCATCATCATCATTCATCAGTATTCTCATCACCCCCCCCCCCTCTTCCCCTTTCTCTCCCTACCTGCAACACCGCCACCGCCATCATCATCTCCGCCACCGCCATCATCATCATCATCATCTCCGCCACCGATCTGAGTTCAACAACAACACCCACCACCGCCACCGATCTGAGTTCAACAACAACACCCACCCATCTTCGTGCTCGTCAATCGCCTCAATCGTCGCCACCGATCTGAGTTCAACAACAACACCCGCCACCGCCACCGCCATCATCATCATCAAACCCAAATCAAGAACAAAGTGCTGTTTGATTCGAATCAAATCCAAATCAAATACAAAACCTGTTTGATTCACCTGTAACTGTGTCGAGGAGAGAGAGAAGAGCGGCTGTTCGGTGGTGAGGAGAGGGAGGAGGAGGGCGGCGGTCTTGGCTGATGAAGTAGGGTGGAGGCATTCGGTGGTGAGGAGAGGGAGGAGGCGGCGGGAGGTGGTGAGGGAGGAGGAGGGCGGCGGGAGGCTTCGGTGGTGAGGACAGGAGTGGGGTGGAGGTCTTGGCTGATGATGGCATGTTTCTTGTAACAGAGAACAGAAGGAGAAGAGAGGTGAAAGGGGGTACCATTGGTCTTTTTTTTCATTCAGCAAGTTGTGAACTCTGAATGATTCAGCACTGAATCATTAAGAGGTTTGCCATTAAGAGGCACAACCAAACACCTTCACCTCTGACCGAATCAGAGGTGGACCTCTGAATGGTTTCATTCAGAGCTAACCAAACAGCCCCTAAGTTTAAATCAAAAGTTATTTTTTGCAAAACCAATGCTTTATGGATACAAACATTTATGTGAATATGTTCATCGCATACATTCAAGCCTTAAGACTGTCAGATAAACCCTTAACAAGTCAAAGGTTTATCAAAAATGTTTTCGGATTCTGTCATTCCCTACTTCCAAACAAACCTAGGAAGCCGGGAACGGGATTTGTCAAGTCCTATGGTACCATTACATACTACCGAGCGGCGTGATCAATGTTAATGAATGTATTTTTGTCCCGTTAAACATACCAAATGTCATAACCAATGTAAGCATGTCATGTGAAAACCATGTACTAAGTATGCTAAGTAAACATACGAAGTAGAAATGTTCATGAAATCAATGTGCCCATATGCTGAGTAAACATATGCAGCAGAAATGTAATGTAAATCAATTTGCCCATATGCTGAGCAAACATATGCAACAAAAGTGTCTATGAAATCAATGTGCTAGCATGCTCAGTCAACATACATAGCAAAGCATAATTGAAATCATGTACTATATATGTACTAAGTGAACATAGCAAGCATATGTCATAAAAGCATGGAAAGCATGAAAGTAACAAGTAGGCACATGTGTATCACCCCAAAATATTTGAAAGCAGTAAAAGAGGGGACTATGTACTCACTTGGGATTGCTTAATAGTCTTGGATTTAAGACCATTTAAAGCTCGAGGGATCACGGAATCAAACGGGACCTAATACAGGTAATTATGTTAATAATCGGATCCTAAACCGGAGGATAGGACAGAATGAAGTTCTATAAATCAAATGAGTTTTGGAACTCATATGGCATGATTTAATAGACCTAACATTCTGATTAGAAGGTTATCCTAAGTGCTTTTGACCCGTTTCGACTCGTTAAGGTAGTTTAAGCTACTTTAACGTTTCGTTTGCGTAAATATAAGGTCAGATGGTTATTTATGTCATATGTTAAGTCTTACATGCCCAATCATGTTTAAAAATGTTATTAATTCGGTTTAGATGTCAAAAGTTTGATTACATATGTTAAAAATGAATTTATGCTCAAAAAGGGCATTTTGGTCATTTTTAATGGGCATATAAATGACTTAACGAATAACTAACCAAACAAGGTGACCATAAGGTATAACCTTAGTAGGTTATTCCCTATACAAACATGGTCACAAAATATGTTTGGTCGGATCCTAATGATCGACCAAACGGGTCGGGTTCGAAAGTCTAAGCGGTTGTTTAGACCGCTTGACTTACGACCCTAAGTAAGCACTAAACTAAAAGTGATGAGTTAAACATGTTAAAATATGTTTAACTAAGTTAGAAAACTGATTTGATATCAAAACAAAGTGTTTTGATACCCGAAAATAGTTTCGTTGCAAAATGCACATAAACATGCATTTTGACCGAAACTTTGACTCGTCACTACGACTAGTAAACGTGGTAATCAGTAGGTATAATAGCTAGTGATTATAGCCATCGTGATTACGATCACGTTGCAAAGTTCAATTGAACTTTTACTTGACCAATTATGGTCAGAATCGAAAGTCAAACAGAAAGTCAACTATTTGACTTTTAGCTCAAAATAAGCTAAAAGAAATGAAATAGACTAGGAGTGAGCACTTGTGTTGTAGAACACTCAAGAGCTCAAGAATACTCAGCTAGGAAGCCTCCAACAATGTGGTAGCCTCCAAGTAGAGCAAGAGAGGAAGAAGAAGGAAATGAGCAAGTTGAAATGAATGATTTTGATTGCTATTTATAGTTGAAGATGGATCATAGGATCATGCCAAGTGTTAGGAGGTGTTGTAGGATTAAAACAAGTGTTTAGTGAGGTGTTGCAACCAGAATAAGTATGGCAAATTTGAGTTCTTGGTGTCCAAGAAAATGAACATGAAGCTGCCAGCTATCTGTGGACTCTGATGGTCTCTCACGCCCCGTGAGAGAATAGAACATTTCTCTCGCGCCCCGCCAGAGACCAAAATATCAGAAATGTCAGAAATGGTCCCTGTAGCCTCTAAACAGGTTTTTTGACGCATTTAACCCCCGTTATCCCATTTTAAAGGCTCTACAAGGATGTCAAAGCATAGGGGAATTGAAATATGCTTGGAAATATTACGGATTTCGGTTCGTTTGGTCGTACGGTCTCGTTTTTCAATTAATTACGACCAAACTCAAACGGACGCGAAAACGATCCAAATTAAGCGACGAATGGTATTTTTGTATTTCTATCAATAAAATATAATATTTTAGTGATTACAAAATTTTTTGGATGTCTGGATATGGTCAGAACGTAAGATATGCGCGTATATGCAAACTTACGCAGTTTTTTACGCTTTTAGTCCCTGTGATCAAATGAGCGCATTTTCGCATACCGGAACCCTCAAAACTTATTTCTAAGCTATGTTAAGGGTATTTTAGGTATGTTTAGCTTATGATATTGTTTCGGATTGTACGTTACTAGACGAAACAGGAGACTTTTGCTGTTTGACGCAAGTAGTCCCTGTGATCAAATAAACTTGTTTTTGCCATACCAAACCCTTCAAAACTTATTTCTAAGTCATGTAAAGGTTATTTACGGTATGTTAAGCCTGTATCACTGTCCTGGATTGTTTTTTGCATTAAACTGATTACGTTTATGCATCAGTTTGCGTATAACTTTCCAGAAAGCGATTTAGAGTTTGAAATCTAACAAAAATCAAAATATGCAAAATATCAAACATAAATAAACAATTATTGGGATCAAAACACATTGTTTGATTGATATTTGAGTTGTACAATGATTACACAAGCACAGATGTCACAGTTGTTGTCTATGTATTGTTTTGTATATGTTTTATATTAAATCCGGGACGAAAACAAAGTTTGTATGTTTTGTAAGTCCATCCGGAAAGATGGAGTCCATCCGAATGGATGGACATAGTCATCTGAATGGATGATCATCTAAACATATGATCATCCCAACGGTCAGTGCTTTCTCCTGGAGGAGCTCGCCTATAAATAGAGGGTCTTGGCTCTCATTTGAGACATCTGTTTCTGACACCTCTGGCGGAGCTCTTGAAAATTTTCTCTGGAACTTTGTATGAATCTTCATCTTCAATGAGAATGAATGCATTTAACGATGTCTATGTTTTCTATCTCTCTCCTACATCACTATCGGATTCTGCATGATCTTGTTGTTGCTGATCTGACCTGAGCGTGTTTGAGCAAACCGAACTCCTGGTCCTCACAATGTCCATGACATAAGTGTCATTTCTCCTCGGTGCACACATCACTATCCAATCATCCGGAATAACCAAACCCGGTTTGAACACCAAAGCTTCAGTCTTTGTAAAATGGACTGAATGTCCCTTGTCGCAGACTTATGACACGCTCATCAGATTGTGTTTAAGCTGCTCAACATACGTCACTTTGTCCAGAGCGATCTTCCCATTGTTCACTTTTCCTCGACCTGTAATCCGACCACCTTTAGCACCAGCAAAATTTACATGTCCTCCATCAAAATTTTCAAACTCTGTCAACAATCTCGCATCCCCCGTCATGTGCCTGGAGCAGCCACTATCAACATACCACAAGTTGATAATCCTCCTTAGCAGCTCCTGCACAAACCAACAAAAAATTAGTTAGAGTGTGGAACTAAGCCTTATTGGTCTTGGGTCGTCCAAATTCACCAACTACAGGAACATCCATCCAATATCCATCACTCCTAACTAGAGTCTTGGATCTAGGACTTGTTGATGGAAATGGGGTTTGATTTCCACGAGGTCTCTGGTCCTGAGGTTTCCTATGCATGTTTGGACTTTGTGACCTTTAGAAATTCTGGTTTTGATACCTTGAGTTTTGACACACATAACCAGAGTTCGATTGAACTCTAGACTGACTCCAAGAAGCTTGATTGTTATAATTTCTAAAGCCATTGTCGTAAAAATTTCCACCACCCTTATTTTGGTATCGATTTTGATATTGACTTTGACTTCTGAAATTATTTGAATTTATATTAAATTGTTTCATTCTATGTGAACTGCTTCTAGGTCTCTCATATCCGCCTGATGTAGATTCAGGCTGAAATCTTTGTTGATTTCTTTGAAAATGAGGAACTTGTTGAGTTCCTTTTTCAGCCTTATCTACACTAACAGCAACACCCTCTTGTTGCTTTGGAGCAGATTTCTTTGGAGAGTTAGACACTCTCTCCTCATTATCACCACTCTTCTCTGGTGATTTCCCTTTCTGCTTCTCACTAAATTGTGCTTCATTCTCTTTGTTAGGACAACAGCTTGCTACATGTCCCTTTGTGTGACACTTGAAGCACAATCTTTTTGCCAAAGTCTTCTTTAAAGAAGTCTTTGAACTAGATCCTTCATTTGATGATAATGATGCCTTAGAAGGACTTTGTTCAGTTTGCTTGGATTGAGATTTTTCTATGTTTTTATTTTTAGCAAACTCTACATTTGATTCATTTTCAGTAATAGCTGTCTCATTTTTCATATCACTTCCTTGAACAAAAGTAACCTTTTTAACAAAAGTTTCGTTGTTATTTTTAGGAGATGAATTTTTCTTTTTCAAAACAGGTTCCCTTTTATTTTTCTTCTTAACATCATCATACTCAGACACATCACTTTGTTCTGATGTGGAACTACTTGGTTCCGTTGACACATAGTCTGTTAACTCATCTTCATCTGGCAGGAAAGAATAGTCATGACTAAGAGGAGGTGAAACTTCATTGAAGCCCTGGAAGCCCACACTTGTCTTATCGTTACTTTTCTTTAAGCCACCTATCATATGTTTCATAACAAAAGTAGAGTCTCTGAATTGATTTAATTTCTTTTCAAGTTCAACAATTTTTAGTTGTGCTTCTGACAACTCTTTGCATTTTTCATAAATCTCTTTTGTTTTCTCACTCATCGTGTTATCAACTAAGTCTATGATTTGAAGTTTTCGTTTAATTTACAGGTTAAAACATCAATTTCGGTTTCATAACCTTTAATCTTCTTCAAATATATTTCTTTCACGAAAAAGTTTGGCTCTTTTATGCTTGAACTGTCGTTAATCAAACTTTGGTTTAGAGTTGATAACCTATCAACCTCACCCTGTAATTCCCGACATCTTAAACAAACAGAGTTAACAAAACTAGAACTTACCTCTCCTGTTGGTTTATCTAAGTTGGCCATGAGAGCAGCAAGTTCAGCTGCCATCTTTTTATATTCCACATCCTTTTCTTCAGCATCCTTTTCATCATCAGACTTTAGATTTTCTTCTTCAGCTTTTGTTGTCTGATCAGCCTTAACTCCTTCAGCTTCATTTTTCTTCTCTACTTCAGTATCCACCTTTGCTTCAGCATTATCATCAAGAACAATATGTGCCATGAACACCTGTGTAACGTTTTCATCACCTTCCAGATGAAAGCTCCACTCATATGAGCCCTCTCATGATGTAGATATTAAAGCCTTTGAGCCAGTGTTATTTGTTGCATTCTTGTTACTTAAACTCTGACCCGAAGACTCTGTTTTTGGTCTTTGACATTCCCTAACAAAATGGCCATAACTCTGACAGTTATAGCACCTAACTTTGGTCTTGTCAAAACCATCTCTCTTTCCCACAAACTTCCTTCCTGTTCTATTCCTAAACCTCTTCACTTGTCGGGAAATCATGGCCATTTGCCATTGTAGATCCATTTCTTCTAAGTCATCAGGGTCAATCTGATCATAATCTTCATCAAAAGTAGCAGGATCGGATATCTTTCCCTGAATGTAGTTCTCGTAAGAGGCAACAAATGAAGCAAGTAAGGCAAGATGTTCTTCAGCAGCCTTCACACTCATAGGCATAAATTTGGTATTGATGTTCTGTTTTGTAGCTGATGTTCGCTTAGCTCCTGTTGATCCCCCTGAAGCAGCAACGAAACATACATCACCATCTGCATTCATGATAACCTGCTCATTCTAACATGATAGAAACGCAGTAGCAGAGTCGCTAGAAGCGTTGTGAGATGAAGAAGAGGGAATTCCATTGTAAATCCCTGGATCTTGAACCTGATCGTAACCTGTTTCCTTCTTCTTCATGTTGAGCTCATAAGCTCTCATCTTACCAACAACTTCTTCTAAGTCATTAGTCTCATAATCAGTTTCCCCCTTGATCATGAGAGTATAGATATCCCACTTTGCAGGTAATGCATCAAGTAGCTTGTCATTTATCTCTATGGCAGTATAACTGTCTATGTCATAATTGTCCATTTCTGACATTAGATTATAGTATCTACTGATGATATCTTCAAGTGACTCATTTCTCAAACACTTGAAGATAGCAAACTAATTCTTCAGTAGATCAACTTTGTTCTTTTTGACATCAGCGTTTCCTTCATATCTTTTCTCTAGTGCATCCCACATTTCCTTTGAAGTAGTGTACATCTTGAAGGTATGTTTGATGCCATCTGCTAAAGACATCTTGATTGCAGCCAATGCTCTTTTTCAGCCTTAAACATCTTCTTATCAGCATCTTGCATATTAACGTAGGCCGTGACACGTTGTCTGCCTTCAAAGTCGTGTGTTGAGTTCGTGTACCCATCTTAAATATACAGATCCACATCCGTGCGTCCTGATATTCAATGAAAGACTGAAACCTGTCTTTCCATGTTAGATAATTCTTCACATTCATCATCTTAAGAGGTTTGTTTGTTGTACCAACCTCATGCTCCATTCTCAAAAGCTCGTTCAAATTCGATATATTCGACATTTAAACGCAAACGACTGGTTAAAACCATACAAAAAATTTCTGAAAACTGTGATTACCAAATTCTACTGTTAGACTCGTCTCGAGAATGTCACACCCTGCTAGTAGCGGAAGCGTATTGTGTGTGACGTAAGAAAGGTAATCATTGCATCCAAATGAGTAAACACATAAACCACAACGATGCCATAGATATAATGATTTTAACAAAAGATTACAAGTTTTCCAACATAGTTTCAAGTTCACCAACGTTCACGATGTTAAACATGACATAGTTTAAGTTTTATTACACAACACAAAAGATAGTTTTTGACATAAAACATAGTGAGGTTGTGTCCCCTATATTCCCATACGAAGTTGGGATATAAAAGACAAACCCTCCAAAAGTGGCTATCTTTGTTATTGACCTTCCTGTTTCCCGTAGTGTATCACCGGCTCAAGACTTGTTTCCTAAAATACATGTAGTTTTAAAAAGTCAAGAAAAAGTTGAGCGAGTTCATGCAGTTATTGTTATCATATGAAATCTTTGCATTCTTGTAATGAAATCCTGGTATGTTAATAGCATATATGGAGTTTGTGACAACCAGAGATTTCAAGGCCTTTCCCATACACATCAATGATTTTACAATTCTGTTTTTACGATTGGTTTTAGGAAGTGTCTTGTATAGTTTCATATGAATGGTTATAGTATTGTAATGTAATGTTTGAATGTTAATGTGGATGTGTAATGTTTGGTGTGTTTGGTTAATCAGCTGTGTGGTATTGAACCTTCACTTATATCACTTTCTATTGGGCCTCCTGATAACTCAAAATCAATTTGATTGGGCCACACAATTCAACAATAATCTTTTATCAAAACAATGGTGGGCTGTCAAACTTGAATTAACTCACTAAATGCAACAACTTTATTGGGTCTCTAAAGTCACGTGATAGTCTTATTATAATATGAATATTGTTGTGGACTTTCGCCATAAACGACGAAACATCACTTTTCGCCATCTATGCCTTAGACGAAACATGTCTTTCGTCGGAGAGGATATTATTCGCCAACAGGGGCTTTCGGCCCAGCTCTTTCCCTAGGTCCAACCCACCTTCTTTAGCTTATAAACGTGTACCTGTGCATACTTTGCATTTTTGTAACCCTAGAACTTCTTAAACCCGACGGCAGCAAGCGACGGCAACACTCCCTCTCAAGAAGCTCCTCCTTCGAGTTCATCTTGTATCTTGATTCCTTCGGTTAGTGTAATCTTACTATGTTTTGAATCAACTCTCTTGTCATGCATAGTTGTGTAATATGTGATTGTTGGTAGCGATCAGGTTTGTGCATGATGTATATGTGTTAGTTTTGCATGATGTGTATGTGTTAGTTCTGCATGATAACAGGATCCATGGTGACTGTTGGTGATCGTGTAAATAGTTATTCAAACCATGATGTGTTTAACATAAGGGTTTCCAATGATCTTGATATGATAATAGATGTTTTGATGTTTATGAAATTGATTAGTGATTACATTGTTGCCGACCGACGGCAGTTAGGCTTTGTTGCTCATGACTCGCCCGACGAAATTTCAGTGATGAATAATTCTCGACGAAAAACCCGAGTCGATGAAACATGGTCTTTCGTCGACTGGTTTCCATGACGAATGTTAGGGTCTTTCGTCGAGACAGTGAGCATGTGGTCCGATGTGTTGTAAACTAAGATAAGATTAGTTATGAATCAATGATTTAGCCGACAACTTTTAAAAGATTATGTCAATATTGCAACTAAAATGAATCCAATTGGACCGTTTAATTTAGTGGACTGTGATCAAGTTTACTGAATCAATGAATGTTATAACATCAATTTAATGATCACGTGAAGACAAATGGGCCGCATGAAACTGTTTATGTAATGGGCCGTACACCTCCTTGGGCCTAAACCATATGGGCCGCACACTCTTAGGAATTATGTATTGGACTGTTAATTGTTTATTTGAGACAGGAAATTGTAATGTAAACTCGTGTGAGGCCCAAATACCTGCAAGATGATTATACAATGATGATCGACTTATTACGTTGCATGATTTCTTGTCACAACTAACATGTTACTCTAATGGGAACCGAACCACTTGACGTGTGCTATGGTGCAATATGAGCTTGTGTCGTGAATGTAACTATGCCCCGGATACTTCCTATGACTTACGTAATGACATGTGCTTGGCTTGTTTGTTATTTGAGTAATGTGTACGAATACGTGACTTACTGTGTACAAATACATGACTTGTTGATTATGTGACTGATGTTGATTGGTAACCACGATAAGGTTTGGTTGACCAACTGGGAACGGGTAATGTAATGTAACATACCGAGCAAATCTAAGGTGAGTTCACTGCTTTTTCTCCAAGCATGCGTCCCGGGGAGGGACATCTGGTAATCGTTCCGGAGAGGAACGTCGGGTTATTGGGATGTTGGTTATTACACTCATTTCTATCATTAAGTCCCCTTACATCTACCAATTAGTTGCCGGGGAGGCAACGAGGTTATTAGTTGATAGCGCTATTAGGTTTGGCACCCTCACACCGTACCGGGGAGGACGGTCGTGAACTAATTACCTTAACCACTTGACCAATCTGTGATAGAGCATTGGGGTTTGGGCAAGTAAATCTAGAGCCATCTGCGGTAATCGAGTTAATAACAACATCAAATCATTGGATCATCTTATACTCATATCTGGTAACTAAAACGTGTTAACAAACTTTGAACTCACTAGCGTCGTCTGACACACTTGTCTGCATGCTTGCAGGTCCATAGGGTTATATCATTTGGGACTTGCTGTCTGGAAGGCTGGAGTGGTCATGGGTCGAGATACATGGGATTGCAAGACAAGTCTAATGGTTTTCGAACATGTGGTTACTGAACCACTTAACAAACGATTTATGCTTCCGCTGTATACAATGAATCACATTTAATGTTTTGTAACACTTTATGATAATGAATGAAAGTTTTTATTTAAATATATACTATAGTTCAATGTGATTGGTGGCTTGGATCCTGGTACGTCACACGTCCCGTGGTGTTTCCGCATGGGGTATTTTGGGGGTGTGACAGAGTTTAAGTATCTATTAGTGGGCAGCGAGCCCCTGACATTATGTACCATAAGTACGCAACCAACCCGAGACAACTTTGACATTTTTGGCATCACAAAAGCACTCCACAGTTAACAACTAGGAGTGAAGCATGTCTCAAGCTCAATAGATCTACACCTTTTGCACCTTGGTCACTAAGTGATTAATGGTTACTATGTCATCATCCTACTTATGTACATTGATCGTGTTATCATCTAAACCCATAGCTAACATGCCCGTAGTTTTAGCATGTATTTCCCCTCGATTGTTTTAAAAATAAAACATTGAAATCATTGAAATGAGGGACATGAACTCACAAATTTGCGTTTCGTATTACGTAATACCGTAGGTGAGCATCCGTACGCGTGAATAACCTACATGTACACTAACTTGATTAGACACTAGGTCTTATCGGACCTCGTACAAGTTGTTCATCTTGAATTCTTTATTATGTTATCGCTTGTCATCTTTGGGATAACTTTGTATTTTTAGAGCATTGGTAGTTCACTCGCTCGATTGTTATATATATTGAATTCATAAGTGTATACAGGTATTCTGTGTGTATTCAATTATGTGTGAACGGGCTTCGCCCTTCATATGTCCTCGTGCCGCGCACGCATGTCCTTGAGCCTTTGCTCATGTCATTGGGCCAAGCCCATGTCATTGGGCCGAGCCCATGTCATCTATGTTATTGGGCCTAACCCATGTTTTAATGTTATTGGGCCGAGCCCATGTCTTTTATGTTATTGGGCCTAACCCATGTTTTAATGTTATTGGGCCGAGCCCATGTCTTTTATGTTATTGGGCCTAACCCATGTTTTAATGTTATTGGGCCGAGCCCATGTCTTTTATGTTATTGGGCCCTTGCCCATGAATTATTGTTATTGGGCCCTAGCCCATGTATTTTGTTATTGGGCCCTAGCCCATCTTGAGTTTTATGAGTCCATTAAATAATCTTGCATTTTTTGTCAAAATTTACTAAGTATGGAATTTTTATAATGTCCATTCTTCTTATAAAAAACACTTAGTAAGTCTTATAGATTTTCAACTTTCCGGATTTTGTAATCGGTAATATATATTTGTATTCGTTAAGCGTTCTAAAAATATCTTATTTTTAGACGTGTCGTCACAGTCGCTTTATAGGTATATTTCCGCGTCGAAGAGTCGCCCAAATGTCGTAGTAGTTTCTCGCAGTGACGATACGCCCATTTTGACGTCGTCGGATGTTATGCATTCCTTTTTCGACCGGTTTGTTTATATGTCTTATTTGGCCGATTGAAATATATTTATTATTTCTTAGGAACATATTTTTATAAATTCGTCCGTTGCCCACATCCTCCGCTCGTCCGATTATTCGTTTAAGGACATAATGTTGTATCATTTTCTTGTTATTTTGAGGATGTTGGTGTACATGCATTTGTGTAGTAATTTCTACTTGTTTTCTTGTGACTGTTTTCGTTATATGTATCGGTGCATTTTTTTACATCTAGTGTATTTGGCACTTGGCATGTATCTCCTAACACTACTACATACAAATAATACACAAGTATTATACACCAAGTGGGTCATTTGAAATATATAATTTTTATCAAAAATTATATTTTCACATGTTTATATTTTTCATCCATTTATACTTGTAAAAATATATTTATGAGTTTATAAAATCTCTTGGATGATTAGAGCTTTACCCTTTGTATCAAGATTTCCTTAATGAAGATTAAGACCACTAATCATGTTTAACATTGTTAATCACCCTTTAATCCCCTCTTTAATCGCGATTAGATTTTTAGAAAAATTTGCCATAGTTTCCCCTAAAACTATGACGTTTTCCCACGTTACAAAAAAGCGTTTAAACCATAATCAATTTTCCAAATCACCATTATCCATCAAGTTTCTTCCAAATATGTATTCTTAACAACATAACTCCACCTTTCATGAACTTACATATGTATACTTTTCATACATAAAAAGTTAGACTTTTTAAGGTGACTTTTTATAATAGCCAAGCTATTTAGCTTAATCTTGTAAGAACCAAGTTTACTAAACTTTCAAAACTAGGTTTTAAATCCATTTAAACACTTGTTTCTTTATGTAATCTAAAAATTACATGTTTAGTTCATGAAAGTGAGTATGATGATCTTTCATGATTTAAACATAACCATGTTTAAATCATCTTTTTATGTTCATCATGGTAAGATGAACACTAATCTTGAATACTACAAGAATATACTCACAAGATCATCATGTACATAAACTTTAAATCACTAATATTAACAAAGTCAACAAATTAACTACACTAATCTACACATATCCACACATAATATACTTAGATTTAGTGTTTATTAGCTTTGAGATTAGGGTTTTTGTTTATGTTTAACTTAAATACAAGTTCATCAACTTGTACTTTTGAGATTAACTAGTAATAAGAAGGATAAATATAGTGTTTAGAAGTCTTACAAGTTTGCACAAGCCAAAATAAGAAAATAAGAAGAAGATTAAGCTCCAAAAGTGCTCCTAATGATGCTCCATGTTTACTCCATGTGTGGATGATCTTGAAAAGGCTATATTTAGTGAAAAATATGAAGTAATTGAAGATTGAAAGTGTGTTAATGGGGGTGTATGGTTGCCGAGTTCAAGGGGACCAAGAAGGAGGTTTCTTTGAAGTTTTTGTGTTGTGAAATAATGTTAAAAAGATAAGGTGTAGATATGTAGTAAGGTAAGGTGTTAGGGAAATTTTTCAACAACAACTTCTATCACTCCCATACTCTAAATTTTTACAATTTCAAACAAGAATCAAGGGGTGGGGCCCCCATGATTTTCGTCTAATCATGAGGGGGGGGGGGGGGTTATTTTGTAATTTAAAAAAAATGTTAAAAGAATAGATATTTTGGTCATTAACCGAAGTTCGGTGATTAGGGGTTTAATTACACCGTTAAGGGGTAATTAGGGATTCAGAACCAAAATTATTATTAACTAGTTCATTAAACTAGTCAAAATCTTCTTTTGATACTTAAATTGCTTTTCGTTTCGTCGTCGGCTCGTTTACGACGCTTTTATGTCGTACCGACAAGTAACTCCGCGAGTTGTTATTCCGTATCCGAATGATGCATGAAGTGATTCCGAGTTCCAAATTGAGCTTAACTAGCTTGCTAGGTTCTTCATTTGGTTGTTATAGTGGCGGAAATATCGCTTGCTAGTTCGTCGGTTCGCTAACGAACTAGTTTAATGCATAGCGATGAAATGCAGGAAGCTTGTCATTTTCGACATCCCGTTGATATCCTTAAAATGTTTTAGCGTGTTTTTCATCAATTGACATAATTCCGGAGTCCCAGAAATGCTATATTATAGATTCAGACGCGTTAAAAATGTTATATTTTAGCCGAAACGGATATTTTAGAAATAATGGCGTCGTACCGGAAAGTCTTGTATCTTTGCAAGGTATATTTTCGTATTATTGTTTTCTTATATAAATGGACTCAGTTATGTTATCCGTGTGTCGTTTTTCATAGCTTCGTTCTGTTTTCACGGTTCAGCTGGCGTGAATAGTGTAACCGTGAATAGTGCGCGCAGCACTTCCTACGAACACTTTTAGGACACTGTTTGATTGGTTTCGAAATACGACGAAAACCAACATATGTTTTAGCATTGTTTTCTTGTCCTACAACTGTTATCTTATCTGGTTTACGACACAGTTACGTAATTAAATTACGCTAAATGCATGAGATTAAGTAAATAAAATAGTGATTAGTTTGTACGGAATTACCGGTTATTTGCCATTTGTCACAGAGAATACGAATCCATGATATATATTGTCCAAAACCTTTTTCGGATTTTTCGTGCAAACGGAGTCCAACCGTGCAAACGGTTTGCTAAGACTGTCTACGGATAATTTTCTATTCACGAAAACGTGAATTTTTGTGTACGACAACCAAATAAAATTCCACCACTTAGTGATCGCACACTAGTAATTCCGTACACTCCAAGCCAGGTCGCACAAACCTTATTGGACCGTACACTTCAAATAGTTGGGCCGCACACTAACGTTAATGGGCCGCACACTTGTTAATTGGGCCCGTATACTGATCCAGTCGCACACTACTAGTCTCGCTAAACACTGATCCAGTCGCACAGTACGAGCCGCACACTTGTATAGGTCGTACACTTGACAAGGTCGCACACTCGAGTCCGTACACTAAGTTTGACCGCACAGTTAAAGTAGCACACTAACTTTGACCGCACACTGATGATGTCGTACACTGATGATTTGAGCCGCACAGTTGACTTGTTCGCACACTTGAAAGGTCGCACACTTAGAATCTCATACACTATTTTATCTTTTGAATCCAGCCAATCAACAACCTAATCCGAAAAATCAGCACTTCGAAATTAGCAATTTCTCCCAAAAATCAATTCCTTTTAAAACCTTTCCACCAATAAAACCTAAAATTCAGCAAACAGTCAACAACTACTACCAAAACAGATCAAAATAGAGAATTTTAATATGTTCTTCAATGTTCTTCAAAAATTATGAATGCACCCAATAAAAATCTTCAGCCAAATAAAAACTTGTTTCCTGTCGATCAGTCTTGAACCAACACAAGAGCAAAAGCTCTGATACCAATTGTAGGTCCCCTATTCCGGATGGATCGTCACAAACTGATAATCAATCAAGGATGCGGAATCTTCTTGATCAATCGATTAAACCCGAAACAAGAATATTAGATGAAGAAGACAAAAACACAAATACTAAATCGATCTTCTGTGATTACCAAACAAACATTTTACAATCACTCAAGATCTACCAAGACCTCACAGCCGATAATCTGTGATTTCTATAACTCTCGAATTCTCTTCACAAGCTCCAAGTCTATCAAATGGCTAAAAGTCTAACCTTAACTCTAAAGCTAAATGCTGTTTATATACTCACAGCATACATCTTGAACTGGGCTAGGCCTATATACAATATGAACAGAATTCGGGCTAAACAACTTGGACTAATACATGAACTCGAACTTGGACTTGATTGGGCTTTATCTAACTTGAAATTCCTTTAAGTCTTCATATCCCAATCTCGTTTAATATCCAAAGACCAAGCCAAAGCTGTTGTAACAGAATATGCACCAACATTATATGATTTTTGTTTTTCTTTGTTGCATTACGTTAGTCATCCATCTGGTAGACACATGTACCGCTCCCTTTGTTACAACTAAAGAATAGTTATACTTAGGTTTTAATGCTGCTATATTGATTAGGTTCTGTTACAATTCAGTACCATTATTATTGTTGTTATATTACTTGAAGAATTTCTATAGAGATGTGTCATTAAACCTGTAAGGCTACAATTAACCTAGGTTTTCACTTTTAAAGATTTTTGTTTGTAGCTTAATTTAGACACTTAAATCAAGAAATAAACACTTCAACAAGATCAGGTTTGGCCAAGAACTTACAAGATCACAAAAAGGGTTTAAGTAATAATATATTGTTGTGGTATTTCTTAGTTACATCCATGTTCCACAGTTTCTTATGTTTGTGTTTCGTTTTTTCATTTTCATTGCAGTTCCATGCTTGTTTGTTCTTTACATCATCTAATAGCAAAAAGATTGACGTTGAGGTTGTTGCATTTTGTTTCAAGTATTATTTAGCTCAGTTCTATTTTACAAATGTTGTTTAGTCTACTTAAATATTCTTTTTGTTTTGCAAGATGATTCAAAAGGGGTTGCTCTTGACTTCGATGATGCATGCAGCTAGCTGAAACCATTCTAGAGGTCTTTTCATACTTTAATTTGAATGCTATTTATGGTACTTATCTTATAATGATATTCTAAATCCTTTGGTTTCCAAATACATTTTCTGCATTTTTTTTTGTATTTTGAGGTCTAGTTATCCCCTGAGCATTCTGAACCCATTTACTTGTATGTATATATGCGGTGTGTGTGTGTGAGTTCATTAGTATAAAAATTGATTAAACGTAAACGGGTCAAAGTCGGAAAACATGTACATATTATCCCAAAGTGTAATTAGCACTATTAGTTTTATATTATGCTTCATTTTGGTAATATCACGTTATGCTTTGTTAGGCGGTTTTCTACGGATCGGGTTGCAAGGTTTGAAGAGGTCAGTTTGAGTTGCAAGTGGCATGAAGCGATAATTTACTAGCACTGAACATACCAGTATCAAAAATGCTAAAAACCAGGTACTGAAAATAATTCGGTACAGGGTCCCAGTACCAAGTCTCAAATGCTCATCCCTAGAGGCAACAATGGATTAAATCACTATATTAAAGCTACATGGAACTTACTAGAATCTACATACGCAACCCCCACTTCCAAATACTCAACCCTTGTTGGTTTGTGGTCTTTGGCATGCATATGCTTTGAGCTTGCAACTGGTGATGTTCCCTTTGATCCTCATAGTGGTGACAATTATGAAAGAGATGAGGTAAAATTCCCAACAGTTGTTGTCGTTTTTGTTTTGTTCAATTCATGCAAGTTAAGGTAATTGGTATTTGGTTTAACTTAACAGGATCATGTGGTCCTAATGATGGAACTTCTTTGAATGATGCCTTGAAAGGTTAAGAATAATATTATTCTATATATGAATATTTGATAACATCTGGGTATATTTATAACTTGACAACTATATTGATCTTCTTCAGCGAGCTTGAGAGCTTTAGGTGGTCGCTACTCTCATGAATTCTTTAAAAGACATGGGGATTCAAGGTGATTGCAGTTTTGGCCTCTACATAAAGTGCTTAAGGACAAATATAAGCTTAGTGAACAAGATAGCTTTAGGTGGGTGCTACTCTCATGACTTATTAGGTTAATGAACAGATTCACAACAACAAGGTGGCCACCAGCCGATGGATGCAAATTTACAGCACTATCAAGTCCAAAAGCAGTCATTTTATCTTTGTAACTTTTTTAGAAAGGCTTTGGTTAGAAGTTTATGTTTTTAATTTGAAAACTTATGTATGGATTTTGGGTTATTATTGTTAATATTATTTGATTTTTAGATTTTCCCATGTTTACACCAGTTTTAATTTTACAAAAAAATTGAAAATAAAATGAATAATTACACAAAAATGGCCATATAGAACCACAATAATATGTGGCCACTTAAAACTATAAAATTGTGTGGCTATAAATAACCATTAGCCACACCATAGTCACTTTGTTTGTTGTTTGTGTGACCGAATGATGCCAAATTAAATATAAAAAAAATTAAGTGTGACCAAAGATTAGACAATAGTCACACTTAAAATTACCAAATTTCGTGTGGCTATAAATAGCTATTAGCTACATTATTGTCACTTTATTTTTATGTGTGACGAAATGATACATCAAGGATTATCGATATGTGTGACCAAAGGTTAGAAAAAAGCCACACTTAAAATTACAAAAACATTGTGTGTGTCTAGTAATAGTTTTTAGCCACACTTACAATAAATTCAGGTGACTATATAATAGAACTGGCCACACAAACTGTAAATTCATGTAGTTGTTGCTACCATTTAGCCACACTTAACAGACATAATGCTTGATTACACAACCTTTTTGTCACACTTTTTTTATTAATGTGGCTAAAACAAACTTTTTAGTGAATTTGTGTGTCTATATAATAGAAACAGTCACACTTAAAGTAAAATCATGTGGCAGTTGCTACCTTTTAGCCACCCATATGCTTGATTCTAACAAGAAATTTTATAGGGATGGCAATGGGTCGGGTTCGGGTCGGGTATTGGCAATCCCATACCCATACCCGGTTGTAAAATCGTGTCTCATACCCGACCCAATACCCGTCGGGTATATGTCGGGTACCGGGTATACCCACGGGTATCGGGTATACCCATTAGTTTGTTAAAATATATACATTGGGATTTCCAAATACATTTTTTACTATTATAATTATTATATAATTTTATTTATGCAACAACTATTATAAATTAAATTATACATTACATAGATATAAGTTTTAGCATAAATGAATAATAACTTTATAATATTTATACACTTATATGTATATAGTTCACAACATATAAAATATAAATACTATCATCAAATACATATGCTAAAAGAAAATTTATTTTTTCACATTATGAACATACTAAAATAAATCACTAATAGATAAGGGTTAATGGAAAATAAAAATATAATATAAAAACTTGGGGTGTATGATTGGGTATATAGTTCGGTTAAACGGGTATGTGGTTTCGGGTAATCGGGTCGGGTATCACCTAATCCCATACCCGACCCATACCCGTGAAAATTTTTAAAAGTAAACCCATACCTGGCCCAATACTCGTCGGGTATCGGGTATACCCGTCCCATTTGTGTCGGGTTTCGGGTATACCCGTCGGGCTCGGGTATTTTTGCCATCCCTAAAATTTTAGTACCCTTCAGTCACACTTTTAAGTTGCTACAGCCACTAAACGTGAATGTGGACGTATGATCCCTACGATGACTCGACCTTTGGTCATACATGAGCTGGAAGAAAAAAGTGTGGCGAAAGGCATGAGGCCACACTTTTTTTTGTGTGACCGAAGGCCTTTTTTGACATAGTGATATTACATCATAAAGTGACAAATATAACCAAATCATCAACCACTAGATATAACTAACCAAAAATCATGTATATGGGCCTACTTTATCATTCAAAATCACAAACTTTTTGAACCAAACCACGTTATAACATGGTTATACATAATGATGCACATGTGCATTTTTAATATTGGTAATATAAAAAGTAGTGTATTATGGATGGTAGTGTAAATGAAAGTGCAATTGTCTACTACAAGTAATGTATTACGGAATTTGTCAACGAAATGATACATATGCACATGTGCATCGATAATTGTTACTCGAAATTTTTTTAATGACAAAATATAGCGATTTGTTTAAAAAACAATTATTAAAAAAATTGTGTGTTTTTTAGATTTTTTTAGGTATTTTTTTGTGTTCACATTGCTTCTCGCAGTTCTCACAATAAAGGTGGTTTTCGCATGAACCCTACCATATATATATATATATATATATATATATATAAGGAAAATATATATATTCAATGAAACAAGTTAAACAATCTAAATTTTTATAAGATTTACAAACATTATGACATATCCAATACACCGAATACGTTTGTTAATTTACACTTTAATTAATTCCTAAAAATATATTTGCAATGGTATAATGTCAGGAAAGCTCCTTACCTTCTTCTAGGTGAGGTGTCTCTGATCACACCCGGATCTCTCGGGATCTAAGAAACCATGGTAACACAAGACGTACCTTGCGAATAATTAAAACTAAAATACTTAATCAATATACTTATTTGTGTATTTGTATAATATTGTATTTAGTGTTTCGTATTTAATTGTTTTTAGGATAGTTTTCAGCAGCGTTTGAAGTGTTCCTTGTTCATTCGTGCGCTTATTTCAAGGAATCATGAGGACGCATCCCATGAGTAGATCTTTCTTAATTCTCCTATTTACCATTTAAATGTTTTGGGGTGTATAATGTGTCCTTTACGTATTATTCATTTACTTCAATTTATTTTAGTTATCAATACAAGAAAAGTTCAATATGTGATTATCTGATAGTTGTTATTGTTCATTGTTTCAGTCACTAACCATTGTCGCTAATCATTATTCACTTGGATCCATCAAACTGACTAGGTTCCCCACGATCATGGGTTGTAGCCTAGTATCGCCACATCATTTAGATTCACTCGTTGGTGGGCTTGAGTCTCACGTTTACAGTTTTATCATATTGAGTACAGTTGTTATATTTACATTGTCATGTTGGTTGATTGGTTATGAGTTATTTATTTATTATTAACATTTATCGCTATCATTAAATTACCATTGGAATCGCAGGTTAACATTTTTCTTAAAACTAATAAACAAAAACAATTTTATTCAAAACATTAAGATTTACTCACCAACTTATGTTGACCCAAAAACTATTTTTACACATTATACAGGTGAACAAGTTTGAGGATGTTGATGATGACATGTATGGATAAGGCCTTAGAGAATAAACGGATTATGTTATGTGTTGTTTGATTGTGAAGGATTATTTGAATTATTTGTATTGTGACATGGATTTAATTTGGCTATTAATAATATTTCAACTTTTAAATATCTGGTCATAAGCAATCATGCCTCGGTCACCTATTACGCTACGAATCAAGGTGTGAGAGTTGTTTTTTGGGCCGTGTATACTTTCTTTTTTATTTTTTATTTTCCAATATTTCAATGTTTCTAATTTATAAATTCTTGTCTTGTAGGATAAGGGTTCTTAGCCACACATGATTCATCTAAAGCTTTAGAATCTTGTTTCCCCTTGTATTAGTTTCCTACACATGATTCATCTAAAGCTTTTGAATCTTGTTTCCCCTTAAAAAATGAATGGTCAATGATAACTTCCACTATGTTACTCTTTCAAGTGAAAAATTGTATTATAGTAGTTTTGTCACGACTAAGTTGTCTTTAAACAAATTCAAATTTCCACCAATTCGGGAGTGTGACTTGTTCGTCTTAAAGATATAACCTTGAAACTAACAGAAACACGGATTTTGAAGCCACCGTAAAAGTCTGCACGCTTAGTAGATCGCGAGTCATATTGGTTAGATTCGGAATTTTGGTTTCCTTTCCTTTCTAGTAAGCCAAAATATATAAATTTACAAAATCTTATGGGGAAGTATAGAATAAAATATCCGTTCCAATATACCTCCCAAGCTCGATACTCAGTGTATAACCCTAAGCCCGTTTAAAACTTCCACTTCTTAAAGTATTAAATAAATCAACATATAAATTTAAAGTATTGGTACATAATGTCGCACTTTCTATTGCTCATATATATTTGTTGGCTCATGTGGATTCCACCTTGAAAATAGATGATACAAAGCCAAAAATACTTCTGCAATAGTTTATCCAGAATAACGGTGTTTTCAGTACATTCTTCCTTCAAAGACAAAGGCATCAAACAAGTGCTGCTTCTAAGGTCTGCTACAATGCTAAGGTCTACTGGATTATAAAGACTCTTAAAGCTAAACCGCTGATGAAGACCAAAGTTCTATTGGAAGCAAAAGGTCTGATCACCCTTTGAAGAAGGTCTGCTAAGGCTTCATCAGAGAATAGAGCTCATCAGATTTTAGAGTCAATAGAGTCTGTAATTAGTGTTTGTAATATAACAGTGTTTAGCTATTAGCAGAGGTTAGAGGTTGTTAGTATTGTTAGATGGCATTATCTCGGTGACGTCAGCAAAGATTCCACGGGGGTTAGGTTTGTACTATAAATAGACAATGTAAGTACTATTCTATTAGATCACTTTACACACTTGCATTTTGTAGAAACAAACTCTGTGATCTCAGGCTGAGAGGGAGAATTGTAATTCATGCATACGTGATTGACTCATTCAACTTAAAGTATTCATGATGAAAGCAAATCTTCCATTGTTTGTGTTATAAAGTTTTTCTTCATTCCGCTGCATATTATTCATCTTTCTATCATCTTCCATTGTTCATCTTAAAACAAACACAAACAATTCAAACTCATATCCTAACAATTGGTATCAGAGCATAGGTCAATCAAATTCGATTTAACAATCAATTTAATATAAAAGATCAGCTCAATTTCATTGATATCGTTGTTCGTATTTGTTGAAAAACTGAGTTAAAAGTTTAATCACGTTCAAAGTAGTTTAAACAAAAAACTTTGAAAAACAACCAAAATGTATTCAAACACATATGATCCTAACACCCTATACAAGCCACATATGCTTGTCAGATCTGAGTACAATATCTGGCAACATAGGATGGGCCATGTTCTTGCACAGCAAATCACCAGTTACTAGAAGTTGGTTATCTTTGGACCACATGTTCCAATAGTGTCGAGTGCAGAAGATCCCAAGGTCCAAGTACCTAAGAAACATGAGAATTACTCTGAGCAGGATTTCAAAAAAAATTGGGTTAGATGCTAAAGCATTCAGTATAATTGCTACAACACTACCCAATGACATCTATGTTGGCCTGTTACATTGTAACAGTGCAAAAGAGTTATGGGATGCAGTAAAAGAGCAATTCGATGGTACAGAAGAGGTTATTGAAAACAACAGAGAAGTGTTGAACCAACAATATGAAACGTTTGTCATGTTAAGGGAGAGTCATTAACCCAGCAGTTTGAGAGGTTTAGTTGTCTGATTAGTGAGCTAAAAACTGGTTAATGTTGAATATACTAACTCAAATTTAAATTAGGTTCCTTAGATCATTGCTAGAAAAGTGGGACACTATAGCCTTTGTTACTAGAAATTATGTTGGGTTCAAGGAGATGAGTTTGACTCAACTTCATGGTAGGCTTCTCACATATGAAATAGAGCTTAACCAGAAAAAGAAGTTGCAGGAGTCAGGAAAAGTGGCTGATGACTACTCTTTTGGTAGTACAACACTTTTTGGTCAGGAAGAGTCATCTGGTGGTAGTAAGGATCAGAGTTATGATCATTATATTGACATAATAGCAGGTGGAGCCTTCAACTCTGAATCTTACTCACCCAATTATGCTTTCACAGCTAATGCGGAAAACCAGATCTCTGACAACTTATCCTTTGAGTTAAATGACCTTCAACATTTTGATCCCACAGATCTGGAAGAAATGGACATTTTGCATCAACTTGCCTTGTTGAGTGTGAGAACAAGCAGGTTTTATAAAAGAACTGGTAGGAAGTTTTCAGGGTTGCATAGGAATTTGAAGGTTGGGTTGAATAAATCAAAGATTAAGTGGTATAAGTGTAATAGGCTTGGTTACTTTGCTAGGGAATGTAGGAGTCAAAACAGTGGTCATGTAATCACTCACCCTAGTCCAAGACCTCAAAACACCCAAGCACTGTCCATTATTCCCAATATACCCTTGCTACTCAAACGCAAAACACTGCTCATTTTGCACACCCTGTAAACACTGTTCTTGTCCAGTATGTCCAACCCACTGTTCCTCAAATTCAGTATGTTCAAGCCCTTGCACCCTAGGTTCAAGTGCAAACTGCACCATAAACTACACAAACATCTGCTCCAGCAGAGGCCAATCAACAGAACTTCTTTACACAAGGCTTTGTTGATTGGAGTAGCTTACCTGAGGACTTAACTAATGAAAACTTTGCTATAGTTACTAATTCTGATGTTTTACCTGATGAATTTTGTTTTATGGCATTAGAGACAATACCTGAAGGGCTTGAAGTTGAGGAAGTGGAGTCCAAATCTGAAGTGGTAGAAGAAAAGGTTGAAACAGATGTTACAGCAGAAATTGTTGGTGAGTAGATGTTAGAAGAAATGGTTGCTGAACCTCTGTTGGAACCTATAGCTAACCCATGGGATTCCAGTGTGTGATGGTGAAGGTGATTATGCCATGATGGCTGCTGCTAAGGTATCACCTCAGGTTTTAAAAGACTTGTGTTCAGATAAATGCATTATTGCTTTTACTAACATAAAAGAGGTGAATGAAAACCTTGGAAATAAGATCTTAAATAATGAAGTGCAATTTGAGAAAACTTTTAAAGAGTTGAAAAACAAATTGTTTGAAAAGGAAAGTGAAATCACCAGTCTAAAACATGAGTCAAGCATAACCAAAGATCAACTCCAAACAATGGTAGAAAAATACCAGAGTTGTAAAAAGGAGCTTGAGTCCACCCAAATCACTTGTGAAAAATGAGTGGAATCTTGTAAATGTTATGATTGATGCTTGAAAAGCATATCAAAAGCAATGTGAAATTTGGCAATGGGTTTAGGAAAAATGACCAAATTTCTAAAAACACTACTGTAAATAAATTTGGCTTGGTTGAAGTAATTCCAACAAGCTTGGCTTGTCAAGAAATCAAAGTCACTGATAAAAATGGAAACAAAATTGTTTTAGAAAAACCAGAGGTATCCTCAACTTTTGAGGAAATTGAGAAATATCAATTCAAATCCATCTGGTCCGATGAATGTGACATTCTTGAAAATTTTAAGCCAATGGATTTTTCCACAATTGAAGGTGTGAAGGCACCCAAGGTCAAAATCATTCCTCTAAAAGACATCCCATAAGAGGTTACAAACTTTGTTGAAAAGGAAGTTGAAAAGAGGAAGAGAAAAGAAAAGGTCAAAAACCTATTTTGTGATTTCTGGGAAAAGAAGAATCATGCTATAAAAGATTGTTTTCTTCTAAAAGCATATGACATTAACAAAACAAGTGTGATTATGCCTGCACCTCATTGCACAATTTATGGAAAAACAAATCATCAAACTCAACAGTGTGTTTATCTTAAAACTTTTAAAATCAAAAGAAAAGAGATCAAATTAAAAGCACTGAAGAGTCCACAAAAACCAACATCCAAAAACAAACGGACTTTTTTCCCTGTCCAAACAACTGTTACTAAATAGCTGAATGCAACCTCTGTTCCCAAAGAGGTTCAAGTATCATCTTAATAACCTACTAAATGTGAAGTATTATGTGATGATTATGTGTATTAGTGTTAACTAGTTAGTATGATCATGTTGATTTGGTTAAAGTAGGTTGCTTAAACATGTGATTTATGATGATCATGATATTTGTTTAGCGTAGTATTTTGTATTAGTGATGATCTTGTTATAATATGCTTAAAAATGTGATTTAAACAAATAGATGTTTAAATCTTGAAAGATCATCACCTTTATGTTCATGAGCTTTACATATAAGTTTTAACACTTGAAAAATTAAGGACTTTAATGGACTTAAACTTGATTTTTAACAACTAGTAAACTTGATTTTTATATAAAACAAGTGATTTAATAAATGGTTATAAAAATTACACATAAAAAGTCTTAACTTTTTAATACATGAAAGTCTTGGAATTTTTAGAAAATTTAATGTATGAAAGCTCATGAAATATTGAAGGAAAGTAGCAGAATTCATTTACTTGAAAGATAGGTTTTGATGAACTTGGTAAATTGATGATGATTGGAAATTGAAAAGTGGTTTAAATGCGTTTTTAAAACGTGGAAAAAACGCTATAGTTTAGGGGAAACTATGGCAAAATTGTCTAAAAATCTAATAGTGATTAAAGTGTGATTAACAGGGTGATTAAAAGGGTTAAACGTGATTAGTGGCCTTAATTGTCATTAAGGAAGTTTTAATGAAAAGGGTTAAGCCCTAATCATCTAAGTAGTTTCATAACCACACACATACATATATATATATATATATATATATATATATATTTACTAAGTAAATGGGTGAAAATAATAAATATATGTTAATATAATTTTTGGTAAAAATTATATATTTTAAACATTTTATTTGGTGTATAATACTTGTATATTGTTTGTATGTATTAGTGTAGGAGAATACATACCAAATACTAAATACATTACATATGAAAAATATACAAACACACCATACCCGAAAACCCCGTAAATATTTACAAGTATGACAACAAGCGCGAACCTTCGTGTACACATAAAACGCACACTTATGTTATGCCATAAAACAAAATGCGGACAACAAACAAACGAACATTGGACGAATCATTTTATAACTATATATATATCGACAAGATAATAATATATTACCCAACGTTAAACGGACATATCATCATCTCGAGGAGTTACTACGACGCTTGGGCAACTTTCGACACAAAGTTATATATATTAAACGACTGCGACAACACGTCTAAAAATAATATATTTTTAGACACTTAATGAATATATATATTAACGATAACAAAACCGGAAAGTTTAATATGTAAATGACGCTAAGTATAATTATACAAGTTTACTAATATGTGTATTTAATCATCCTACACTTAGTAAAATTCAAAAAAATATAAGAACACAAAATTTGGGCTTATATAATTAATATTGGACTAGGCCCAATTTCCTAAATACATGGGCAAGGCCCATTTCAATAAATACATATGTAAGGCCCATTTACGATAAAGACTTGGGCTAGGCCCAAATACAAAAAGAATATGGGCTAGGCCCACTAACATAAAGACTTGGGCTAGGCCAAATTACAATAAACACATGGGCTAGGCCTAATGACATAAAGACTTGGGCTAAGCCCAATAACACAAAAAGATGGGCTAGGCCCAATGACAATACATATATATATATAAATATATATTGTAAAAATTACATTTTAAATACAAGGAATGTACATGTACACGAATACGTATAAATACGGCATAAATACCAATAATAAAATATAAAAATACAAGTATATATACGGTATACGTATACGTATAAAAGACACAAGTACATGGTGATGTACTCAAATACACTTGTTGAAGTGTACTCTCACAAAGATACTGTACTTGTACATCAATGTATTCACGATGTTAAAAATAAATTTTTTTAACACTTATATCTATAAAAGGTATATAGTATATTTGTGAAACAAATATACATTCTCGAATCGAACATACTCCCACAAGTGAACGAGGTTCACTAAGCTTAAAAATATATATATTTGAAGAATATATATATATCACTTATAACGAAGTAAGCCGTGTGGATCACGGAGATTCTCACTTCTGATCGTGCGAGGCACGAAGACTCACGAAGAGCGAGGCCCATTCGTACACACTTGAAATGCAAAGTATATATAATAAAAACATATACATGAAAATAAATGCCAACATATCACTAAAAATACACAAGTGTTCCAAAAATAAAACGAATACAATAACGATCAAGATGAGCAACGAGTACGAGGTCTAGAAGAGACCAAAGTGTCTAATAAGTTAGAACACTTGTAGGTTGACTCACACTGTTGGGACACCGTTGCTTATATTATCTCTCTCTGGACACAATACTGTGAGTTCATGTCCCCCTTTTATCTTAAATGTTTTCGGTTTTATAACTCTCGAGGGGAAATACATGTCTCGATGGTATGGTTTGGCTATGGAATGAAATGTTAGATCATGTGCGAATAGGGTCTCTCTTAAGTGACATTAATCTTGTATAAGAACGAGGAGCAAGAGTGGTAGATCTATCGGGTGTAGCGAGCCCCACTCATGGGTCCTTGTGTGACCGCATGTAGTGCTTTTGTTGTCCCAACCGGGTGGACCGGAGGAAATCTGCTAGGGTTGAGTGCTTCCTATGTCGTCACACATATTAATGTCCTTGCAAAACATTAATGTTATTTTCATAGACGCTTTACATACCACATTGTTATATACGAACTCTCAAATGTTTTAAGACTTATTCGGTGCACATACAAAACACATGAACTCGCCAACTTTTGTTGATGTTTTCAAAACTTACATGTATTTCAGGTAAATGAACGGATTTTGGTGTTATCGGTTCTCATGAAGCTTTTGGGTTATCAAGTTAACGATGTCATCATTTTTGAAAGGGTTTGTTCCATATATCTCATCTTCAATGGGATATAGGAAGCAAAGCCTTATATTTAAAAATTATGTTGAACTAGTCTATGTAAAAACATATAACTTATGTTGTCTTGTACTCTAAAGAACTTATGGTGTATATCTTTTAACTATGTCAATGGATGAACATCGTGTGTTTTTAATCATATAGTTGTTTACTTATATCGTATGCGATGAAAACTAATCAAGTTCACACTGCGCGCTTCCGCCATCGAACGAGTGTGACATTGTAAACCTCATAACACATTACATTCTAACATTACCACTTTCAAAAACAACAACCAAAAACCTCTCTCTTTCTCTCCCTTAGCTACGGCTCACACCACTGACAACCACCTCTCTGTTTTCTTCAAATTAACACATAAATACATGGCTTCAAGATCCATTTAAAGATGATCTAAGGTGGTGCAAGGCTTGGAAGCTTACTAGGAGCTTCATTTCTCACATTTGGAGCTTCAACATCTTCTTATCATCTTCATCTTCTTCATCTAGTTCATCCCTAGCCTTTATGCTAGTTGTAAGACCTCCAAACTCATCTTTAAGCTTCTTAAAGTTAGTAGATCATGGTTGTACAAGTGAATCATTTTGAAGCTCATTAACATAATACATGAAACCCTAAAATAAACAAGATAATATAACTTCAATATGTGTGTTGTTCTTGTGATTCTTGATGTTTATTTTAGTGTAGATTATATTAGATTAAACGATCTTGAATGATTATGTTTAAAAATTATGATCTACAACTATGAAGTGTCATAAACTAAGTGATGATCTTGAAAATGATTTTTTAAGATATAAAGTTTATAAAGAAACAAAAAATATATTTTTAAACCCACCGACCGGGCCCATCGGAAATCAGGGTGTGACAACTCTGCCTTGGAAAGTGTTGCATCCTTGTTCACTGCTCGAATGCTTCTTCAACAATGGTTCATTTGGATGGCTAAATTTTTTGATGTAGGCATGTACATTATATAAGAATAACCCTTAACTGAATTTGTAACACTACCCAGGTTTATAGGAGCGAGTTATGGACATCATATTGGTTAGAATCGGAAATTTGGTTTCCTTTCCTTTCCAGCAAGCCAAAATATATAATGTCACACCACAATCGATGGAGAAAACATCGGTGCGCGGCACTAGGCGAACCAGATTGCTCAAGAGAATCCATAACAACTATTAAATGACAATATTTAAAAGGTTCATTATCCCATACCAATAAACAAATATTTCAAAAACAGTCATCACATAGTTCACATCTCTTAAACAAAAACAAGTCCGACAACCTAGATTTTTATTTGCGGGTTTCTCGACTTCCTAATCCATTGCAGCAAACAGACCATCAACCTGCCACATACATTAAAATAAAATCAATACATAAAGTAAAGGTGAGTACACAAGTTTGCAAAGATATAGTATAAAAAGTGTTTACGCATAACCAGCATGTAACACGTAACGGGCGAAGCATGTAACTAGCAACAATGATACAACCTAACCACGTGACTGCGATGTAGAGTATGTGCGACACATGTTCATTGAAGTGAACACGTGAAGTAAAGTATGTGATCCTTAGCAACCCCTGTAACACAGGTGCTGAGTCCAAACTATAATACTATCGTTGCTAAAGGCGGTCGGGTATAACATTATGTAAGCATAGTAACAAGCATTCAACAAATCACGTATAGCATGCGGGAGCGGTTAGCATTTATAAAGTGTTTCGAGTATACTCATAGAGCGTGTACTAATCAAGAAACACGATACTCAATGGATTGAAGGGAGCGCCGGATCAGCCTGCGTACGGGAACAGAAGCGTAAGTCCTCCAAAGTGCTGAAACGGTCGAAAATTGCAGTGTCGGTGGGAAATAAAAGCTTTGTACGAAGCTGGTGCCTTCGTACGAAGGTGTGCCTTCGTACAAAGGTGGCTCTTCGCACACGTGGGGCTTCCGTTGTCCAAAATTGAGTGTCTTCGCGTCTGTCTTCGGAAAATCGAGTGTTCATCCCTCCAACCTTATGCTATTGATTAACTTAGAGTCGGGGAGGTCTTTGATTACGTCACAAGTGGGAATCAGGCTGTTAGGTGTAAAACCAGTGCCTTCGTACAGAGCTGGCTTCGCACATAACAGTCCAATTCACAAACCTGGCTATTTTTGGCATTCGGTGCTGTGTTTTCGCCTGAATCGGATGTGTTTCTGAGTCATTTTCAAGTTGGTTTTGACATTACCTTGTTCCACTATTCAGTGAACGAAATACATGTCGTGTTAGGTCCTGTTTAGAGTAAAAATCAAGTTTAAACGGGTTTTGAAGAGTTTCAACTTAAATCCGACACTTGGTGAGTGTGAAATCAACTGATTTCTAACTTGGGAAGCCGTAGCTAGTCCCAATACACTCGGTTAAGTGTAAATCTATTGTAAAAGAAGAAGTTTTGATGAAAATGATGAAGAGTTTTTGTAAAAACAGGAATTTATGAAGAAAAGAAGAAGTTTAAGGGAAAAAGATGAAGTTTTATGTGAAAACATAAGAGTTTGGATGAAAACAAAGTGATTCTTGTGGAAAACGTTGTGTAATTGAATAAAACTGTTAAATCTTACTTGAAAACGGTCGGACAACAATTCGGCAGAGTTTCGGTATGAAAATCAACAAGTGAGAATGAATGAGGGGTGAGGGAGTATTTATAGAGGAGCTGGGTTCGAACAGGGAGCCTTTATTTGAAGCAGCTGCCTTCGTACGAGGCCAGCTGGCTTCGTTCGAAGGTGCTGTTTCGTGCAACCTTTTCCTCGTTTCACGTGTAAGGTGCTCGTTTAATGCGTTTTTTTGCGTTAGTTAGTATTGGTACTTTAAGTATTTTAGCGTAGCACTGAGTTTTGGGTCGCGTTGCATTTTAGCATGATAAATCGAGTTGCGCGAGTAGCGTTGAGTTTGCGTTGCGATAGCATTTGCGAGTAACAAAACACATAATAAGCACACACAAGTAAACCACATAAGAACACACATCATAACATTACTACTACTAATAACAACGTTTACGATTTAGCATGTTAGTATAAGAGAATGCGAAGGAATGAGTGGTTACCGAACAAACAAACATACTCAGTAATTTAAATAGCATAATTCTCTGTAATTCGTGTTGCGTAAGCGGTTGCGTATATAAGGCGTTTAAACGTGTAGCGGTACGGTGTGGTGAAAACGTATTTAGTATAACATAACCCTTTATTTATATCGAATCTCGGAACACAAGAAGGTTACAAATCAGAGTAAAAGCAAACGGGTAACGATCTGAAAAGTCGGGTTGTTACAGCCTCCCCTACTTTAGGAAATTCCATCCCGAAATTAAAGAGCAGGCGTAACAAAGAGCTGCGGATATTTAGCTTTCATATCACTTTCAAGTTCCTAAGTGAACTCGGTGCCGTGTTTGCCTTCCCAGCGAACCTTCACTATGGGAATGCATGAGCGTCGAAGTTTCTTGGTCTCTCAATCCATGATTTCTACAGGCTTTTCCACAAAGTGCAGGGTCTCGTTTACTTGCTAGTCTTCGAGAGGTACATGGAGATTCTCTTCAGCTAGGCACTTCTTGAGGTTTGAGACCTGGAAAGTCGGATGTATGTTGCTGAGTTCAATTGATAATTCGAGTCAGTAGTGTGACAACCCTCACAATTACAGGTATCCGTACAATTAATTAATATTTAATTTGTGCTTAATGACTGTGCTTGATTACAACTGTGATTAAACTGCTTTCTGATTTCTGTTACATACATACTTATGCATCACATTTTATACTGTCACTCCATTTATTATATACAAAACCTTAGTGACAAACTTGATGCACAAAAGCACAGTTAGCACAGTGAACGGATAACTCAGAAAACATGCTGACAATGCCAGCACCTAGACAGACAATGTTTTCAAGGACAGTATGGGCCAGAGACAGGGTACTACACTAGTAGGGAGTGTAGGGAAGTGAGGACCATAAAACTGCGTCACTAGGTGATAGTTATAGTGCCGGGAAGTGCCAAAAACATGCTTTAAGTGTAGAATTCTGCACTAAATAATCAAAATTCAGCATTTAACTAAGCTAATAAAGTGCAAAAACTTGACAAAATAGTCCTAGATACTTTCCAAAGTGTTGGGAATTAAATGTGTCACTAAAAGTATTATAAAGGACACTTTATGGATTAATTTAACACTTTAACGGATCAACATCCAACCAAACAACCGGACTTTACCCGGAACATAAAAATATTGCCAAACACATTGATCTTATTTTTCCGAGCTAGTTAGGGTCCCCGAACACCCTAACACACTTTATATTAAATAACACACCTTAACATACAAATTTAACCTTTAAATCCTAACTAGATTCTAACTAAACTTGTAACCAAGAATTGAAACCCAACCCCATACCCCCCCCCCCCTTCGACGGTCATGGATGTGAGGACATCCCCACACTTCTTTTGATTATTTTATTTGCAAATGTTGGATGATTAGGAGCATTATACATGTTGGATAAAAGATAACTTTGGTTTATAAATTAGCACATTAGGATCATGATCATTTCATTCACAACATCAAACTTCACTCATCTCTCTCCCTTCTCTTCTCTTTGGTTCGGCCGCCACCACCACACCACCATACCACCACCTTCAAGCTTCCTTCAAGCAATCCATACATACCCAAAGGTGCAAGAGATCCAACAACTAAGCTTGGTGTGTTCGGAAGCTCAAGGACCGCTCTCGTTTTCTTTTATCCATCACTTTTACGCTTTGAAACTCCCCTAGCCTTGTGCTAGTAGTAAGTGCCTTAGATCTTCATCTTGTTCATATTTTTGGTGGTTAATAGTGAAAAGGATGATGAAATATTAAGAACTCTAAAGAACATAATCAAAGTCTTGAAGTATAAACTAACTACAGATAAAAAAAATGGTTAAAGAAATGATGAAATCATGTTGATCTTATGTTGTTGTGCTTGTTGAATGTTGTTTGTTAGATAAAATGTTATGGTTCATCACATAGACTTGCTAGATCATGTTTAAAGACATGAACTAGCAAGATGTGAAGGATAAAAATGTTGTGGATGATGGAATCATCCACACATAAGCTATGCACTTGATTACATACATGTTTCTTGAAAAATAAAGATCAAAATGGGTTGTAAACTTGTAGATCTAAAGATCTATGAGTGGTTTTTCGAAAGAACCAAGTGAAAAATATGAGTTTTGTTAAAACTTGGATCTTATATGAACTAAACACATTTTTAGTGAGTAAACAAGTGTATAAACCTTGTGTAACAAGAAAATTTCACAAAGAAATATTTTTGGAAATCATGACTAGAAGTTGTAAATGTTCAAATCCTTTAAAAATAAAGTTTTTAAGAAACTAATCACATTTTTAAAGGTAACAAGACTTACTAATTATGCTAGTAAGTTACTACTTGCTTTTACAAATCTTTCAAGTTCATAAGCTCATAGTTCATGCTTATTTTTGTCAAGGTTGGTGATTAGAGATTGCATATTGTTGATTGAGAATTGATTGAATGTTTTGACAAAAGAAAATGATACGCTAGTAAGCGTGGATGCCTCCATTTACAAAGGAAACTCTGGCTAAATTTTCCTAAAAATCCAACACTTAGAAAATATTTTTCTAGTAAGTGTTTAGAAATATATTTCTAAAATTTATTTTCAAAATAAACTTCGTCGTGATTTTTATTACAAAAATATTAAAGGGCCGGAGGTTGATTTTCGTAAATAAAATTTGATAAATATATATTTAGAATATATATTTATTACTAAAACTCTTGTGTGATTATTTGTTTATTATTTGAACTAGTTACATTTTTTTAGGGTAAAAATAATATAACTTATGACGCCATAAAAATTACGACTCCAAAATAATACTAAAACCCTCACAAAATAAATATTTAAGTTATGCAAGTATTGTTGGATTACGAAGCGCTAAAACGTAACTTATGTATATTTCAGAAAAATACTCTTATACGTATATTTTTGGTAAAGTATTATTTTGGGAAACTTTATGAAGTAAAATATAATATTTTTGGGAATAATATATATTTTGGAATTAAGATGTTTTAGACAAGTGATTAAAATATATTTTTCTAAGTGGGACTTAAAATATATTTTTCGGAATTAGAAAGTGTACATGTATAAATACCCCCATCATTGGGAAGAACATACACTTACAAAATAACTAAGAAGTGTGAATACGAAATAGTTGCCTAACTATTTTCCAAAAGATAAGTTAAAATAATTAATATTATTTTAACAAGTATTATATCATAGTAACGCAACTCAAAACACTAAACCCTAAGCCAAGGCACGACCCATTCGTCTAATAGACATTAGTACATGTAGGTCGTCACGCAGCAGTTCGAGCTTGAGATTGACGTTACAGGATACGCACTTCTGTGAGTTCATGTCCCCTTATTCTCTTAACTGTTTTCAGTTTTTATACTACGGGGGTGGAATACATGTTACAGTAATTATAGACACTTTATACATGGTATGATTAGCTTAAGGAGGGTTTACTACTTAGATCATGTGAGTGGGTAGGTGGAACTTGAGGCCATTAATCCTCGTTGTAGGACCGAGGGTCATGAGTGATAGATCTATTTGGGTGTAGCGAGCCCCACTCCTGAGTCCGCTGAGTGGACCAGGTGGTGACTATGAGCCCGACGCCAAAATATGCTAGGTTTGAGTCTTCCTGCATCACTTCACACATATCATTGGCTTTGCAACCCAATGGTGATCTCTTTTTCCTTATTGCTACATACCAGGGACTTTTATACATACTTTAAAGGTTTATACATACTCACTTTTACATGAACTCGCTCAACTTTTTGTTGATTTTTCAAACTACATGTATTTCAGGAAATTAGTGGATCTGGCCAAGTTTGCAATGATCTTAAGCTGTGTAGGGAATAATGATGTCATCCGGGTTTAGGAAGTGTGACCCTTGCCTGGACGGGTTACAAGTCTTAAACCGTGTTTTCATTCAAGTCTTTTGTTGTGTCGTATGAATATGTTTTAGTTATATCATGGTTGTATTTTTAATTTTCATGTGTCGACTTTTTTTTAAAAACAATGATGTTGTGGTAACTTTTAAAACTGATGAATGGATGACTATCATGCGTTTTATTTTCATATAGCATTGTTGTGATTGTGCTATGGTATTGAGAAGTCACACCAAATAAACCCACGCTTCCGCAAAAGCTAGGGTGTGACAGCTTGGTATCAGAGCCTCGATCATAGCGAACTAGGATTCTTTCTCGAGTCTAGACTATGATCACTAGGGCTCTCACGAAAACATTTTACATTGCATACACTAAACGTCCAGATCAAGGGTACAAAACATTTTAGAAACAAAAAGGTATAAATACACTTTTCAAAGATTATATTTCAGTCTTAAAGACTGAGGGAGTTTAGTCTTAGAGACTGAGGGAGTTCAGTCTTATAGACTGAGGGAGTTCAGTCTTAGAGACTGAGGGAGTTCAGTCTTAGAGGCTGAGGGAGGTTCAGCCTGAGAGGCTGGGGAGGTTCAGTCTTAGAGGCTGAGGGAGGTTTAGCCTTAAAGGCTAGGGAGGTTCAGTCTTAGAGACTGAAGGGTTCAATCTTAGAGATTGGGGAGGTTTAGTCTTAGAGACTGGGAGGTTTTGGTCTTAGAGACCAGGGAGTTGATCTTAGAGACCAGGGATTTAGTCTTAGAGACTGGGAGGTTGGTCTTAGAGACCAGGGAGTTAGTCTGAGAGGCTAGGAAGTTCAGTCTGAGAGGCTGGGAGGGTATTCTGGGAAGACTAGGAGTATTGCTTACTTGCATTGTTGTGACTTACATGTTTATTTGATTTTATGTTGATATATGTGCATGTGTGTGGTTGTGTTACAGACACCATGGTTTCTTCTTCCGACACTGGAGTATCAGACACAGTGGACCCCATGGCAGTTGTGTCAGATGATGAGATACCATCAGAGGGAGACGTCTACACGTCCGACACCACGAGTACAGATGACGATGATTTTCAGCCGTTCGCGCTGCCAGACATCGGAGTTGAGGTTCAGCCTGCTGATGGCATTCCTACTGGGGATCTACCTCTTGTAGTGATCCCTGCTCTAGTTCCGCTTACTGCTTTCCCCATGGCGGATGTGCCACTCGATGTCGTATATGATGACGACATTGATCTGTTCGAGGAGGGTCCCCCTGAGGACGACTATGAGGGTGGGGCCCCGATCGATGCTGATGTTGTCCTTCCCATTCCTGAGGCCCCTGTAGAGGAGCTTCCTCTTGGTTCACCTGTTCCAGACTCGTTGGAGTCTGTGGCATCCGCGTCCTTGCACGACCAGGGTGTGCAGCATCACTCTCCTGACGCCGACCCCGACATGGCGATGTCAGCTGCACCTGGCCCGTTACATGAGTTTGAGTTTGACCATGAGGTCGATGACGATTTTGACCCAGTTTTTCCCGCTGATTTCGATCCTGATTATGATATCGAGTTTATTCATATGGACCAGCCCTTAGAGGCGCCCGTGGCTCCCATAGATCCGTTATTTGACATTCCTGCCGACTTTGACATGGACCTTGTCGACCCTGAGCCCGTCGCAGCACCAGAGCCTGTTGTTGACCATGGCCTTGTTCTTGTCGATGTCCCAGCCGTTGCACGACCAGATATGGGTGCACCGGCCATTGCACCTCTTGTTGATGACATACCCATTGCTGACCTTCCCATTGTTGTTCCACCAGTGGTAGATGATCCTGTTATTGATGCACCCATTGTTGCACCTGTAGTACCTGATCCAGCTCTTGTGCATGCTGATCATGCACCATTCGCCATGCATGTTGACCCTCGATACGCCGACACCCTCAACGGGTGGATCGACGATGATGATTACCCACCGTTTGTGATACCCGTCACTCCTCCCGTAGCACCTATTTCTGCACCCATTGATATCCCATTGTTTCACCCACACACCACTGGCGTCCACCGCACTGATCTTCCCATCACATTCCTCCAGGACATACTGCCACCTCGTCCTGGAGAGGGTTCATCGAGGCAGCCACCTGTTTCTGTTCCACCCATACTGTAATCATCTTTTCCATTTCTGTCACAGTTTCCTCAAGTTGCACCACCAACTGCACCATCATTCGTACCATCAGGCGGGCCGTTTTTGTGGACTACGCCCCCTGTTATGCCATTATCTGACCCGTACCACCCATTTCATGTGGGGTACACTACCGAGGATATACTTGCATCACTGCAGCTACAGTAGGACGCACTGGGCCATCGTATTCAGGAGTTAGAGAGAGCTCCACGTCCGCCTTGTCACTGTCAGACCCCCTTCGCAGCACCACACGCTCCCCGTCCACTTTCCCCTAATTCGGACGTTCTTTTCTTGACATCTGAGCAGCAGATTGCATATTTGTTGCGCGTCTATCGTGCCTTAGAGGAGGATTGGATGCTCATGCGTTGCTTACTTTTCTCTCATTTTCCTCCTTCTCCTCCGCCATCAGCATAGGTATTTTTGGTTTGATGCAGGTCGGTCATTTTGGTGAGAAAGTTGCGATTGAGCCAGCACAGGAAGAACTTTTGAGAGATCACACTTTTGTATATGATATGTGTAGACAGATTTGTACTTTTGGGGGGTGATGTAGCCCCATGATCTTATTTTTATATGTGATGTTATGTGATTGATGAATGTTATTACGTACGCATACTATTATACTTGCTATGACCTGACCTATATGATCATCTTTTAGAAGATGCCTCCGCGACGCGATGTACGCATGCCTACTACCGAGGTGGAACTCCAGGGGATAATTGCCGCAGCTATAGCACAATATGCGGCCTCCCAAACAGAAACGAGCAGAAATACTTCGAACAACAACGGCAATAACAATCCCCCCAATGGTAATGTCAAGTCGTTAAGACATATTACAATACATTTGGATATTTCTAGCACGCCCGCTGATACCATTTGTAAACTCTAACGTATATGCAGGGTGCACCTACAAGCAATTCCTCGACTGTAAGCCTGTGAATTTCAACGACACTGGAGGTGCTGTTGCGTTTGTTAGGTGGGCTGAAAAGACAGACTCTGTCCTAAGAATGAGCAAATGCGCTCCTGAGCAACAAGTGACCTACATCTCAGGGCTGTTTCTGGATGGTGCCATATCGTGGTGGAATCTGCAAGTGCAAACGTTGGGAGAAGCGGCAGCATACGCGCTAACATGGGCTGAGCTAAAAGAGCTAATGAGGAAGAAGTACTGCTCGCGAGCTGAAATACAGAAGCTAGAAACTGAGTTCTGGCATCTAAGAATGGATGGTCCTAAGATTGCAGAATATGTTCAGAGGTTTCATGATTTGTCCCATGTAGTGCCGTACATGGTCACACCCGAGTTTAAATGTGTCGAGCGCTTTATCTGGGGATTGGCACCCCAGATAATGAGTATGGTTACCACGTCCAAGCCTGCAACAATCACGGAAGCCATCGACCTTAGTGTGGCGCTTACTGAGGAGGCCATTAGGTTGAACAAGTTCTCAGTTTCTGATCAGAAGAAAAAGGAAACACATGTTGAGTCGTCTGGTGAAAACAAACGGAAATTTTCCAACTTCAAACAAGGTACCACAAGTGTGAGCAAGAAGGGTGAGTCGAGCACACCGGCTAGGGCCAAAACCGGTGTTGAAAGCAGAGGAAAAGGCTACATGGGCACTCTGCCCAAGTGTGATACATGCCAGCACCATCATTTTGGCCAGTGCAGATTGAGGAAATGCGAGTCATGTGGAAAGAACGGCCACTCAAAGGATACGTGTTGGGCTGGAACTGGTACTGGGCGTGGTGGTAATCGAGGTTATGGGAATGGTAATGGAAACCGCCAACAAGGAGGTAATGACGGAAATGGGAACCGTGGAAATTTTGCGAACCAAGCTGGGATTGGAAATCGCAACCAAAACAACACTCAAGGTGGAAATGGGAATGGAAATGGTCATGGGCCGGGATGCTTCAATTGTGGAGATGTCGGGCACTTTAAGTGGGAATGCCCAAAACTGAACCAAGCATGGGGAAGAGTCTTTAACATTGGTGCAAGGGAAGCGCGCCAGGATCTAAATGTTGTCACTGGTACGTTCCCTATAAACCAACGCTTTGCATCTATTCTGTTTGATACTGGTGCGGCTTATAGTTTCGTATCATTAGAATTTAAGAATATGCTTGGATTAACTGCTAATAAGTTAGACGTTCCGTACTCGATTGAATTGGCGAATGGGAAACTAGTTGAAACGGGTGAAGTCATCAGAGGATGCGTGATAGAACTGGGAGGACACGAATTTACGCTAGATCTACTGCCAGTCGAGTTGGGAAGCTTCGACGTGGTAGTAGGGATGGATTGGTTGTCAAGCAACAAAGCTGAGATTGTTTGCCATGAAAAGACCATCCGCATCCCAATGGCAGATGGAGAGACGATCGTAGTTCATGGAGAGAAGCGTGATACGCCTCTGAGGATTATTAGCTGTCTGAAAGCTAGAAAGTGTTTACAAAAGGGATGTGTTGCCTTCTTGGCACACATCGTGGATAAAGAAGCTACCGAGCTGAAGATCGAAGACATTCCAGTCATAAAAGAATACCCTGAAGTCTTTCCAGAAGACTTACCAGGATTATTGCCGCACAGACAAGTCGAGTTCCACATCGACTTAGTCCCAGGCGTCGCGCCTGTGGCTAAGGCACCTTACCAACTTGCGCCTTCAGAGATGCAGGAGTTATCGACGCAACTTCGGGAGCTGTTGGATAAAGGATTTATCAGACCAAGCTTCTCACCTTGGGGAGCTCCAGTTCTGTTCGTTAAAAAGAAGGATGGTAGTTTTTGTATGTGTATAGACTACCGCGAGCTTAATAAGTTGACTATCAAGAACAGATATCCCTTGCCAAGAATTGATGACCTGTTCGACCAACTTCAAGGTTCAAGTTTCTATTCAAAGATCGACCTTCGATCAGGATATCATCAACTAAGGATACAAGAGGAAAGTATCCCGGAAACGGCCTTTAGGACTCGTTATGGACATTACGAGTTCTTGGTTATGCCGTTTGGGTTGACAAACACGCCAGCCATTTTTATGGATTTAATGAATAGAGTTTGTAAACCATACCTCGACAAGTTCGTAATTGTGTTCATCGATGACATTTTGATATACTCAAAGACGAAGGATGAACAAGAACAACATTTAAGAGCTATTTTGGAGCTACTTAAAAAGGAGAAATTGTATGCCAAGTTCTCGAAGTGTGAATTCTGGCTGCGTGAAGTCCAATTTCTTGGACATGTAGTTAATGGAAATGGAATCCATGTGGATCCAACAAAGGTCGAGGCGATCAAGAATTGGGAGACTCCAAAGACACCAACCGAGATTCGACAGTTCTTAGGTTTGGCTGGTTATTATCGAAGGTTCATTGAGGATTTCTCTAAAATCACTCAACCTCTGACCGCGCTTACACAGAAAGACACAAAGTTTGAGTGGGGTGACAAGCAAGAAGAAGCGTTTCAGTTGTTGAAAATCAAACTTTGTGAAGCACCGATCTTATCACTACCCGAAGGAACAGATGACTTCGTGGTATATTGTGACGCCTTGCGCCAAGGTTTAGGTTGCGTGCTGATGTAGCGCCAGAAGGTTATAGCATATGCGTCACGCCAGTTGAAGATCCACGAGAAAAATTATACCACGCACGACTTGGAGTTAGGCGCGGTGGTATTTGCATTGAAGATTTGGCGACATTATTTGTATGGTACACGATGTACAATCTTCACGATCACAAGAGTGTACAGCACATATTCGATCAAAAAGAGCTTAACATGATACAAAGACGCTGGGTAGAGTTGTTGAATGATTATGATTGCGAGATCAAGTATCACCCAGGGAAGGCGAATGTGGTCGCCGATGCCCTGAGTCGAAAAGAGAGGATCAAGCCCATAAGGGTTAGGGCTTTGGAAATGATTGTCCAGACAGACCTCTCTTTGGGCATTCGTGCCGCGCAGAGAGAAGCTTTGAAAGAAAGGAATATTGAGGACGAGTATCTCCGTGGGATGGAGAAGCAGTTGGTACCAAATGGGGAAGGGACTTTGTGCTTTATGAAACGAATTTGGGTTCCTTTGTTTGGTGGTTTGGGGAAAGTTATTTTTGATGAAGCTCACAAATCTCAGTACTCGATTCATCCAGGAGCGGAGAAGATGTACCAGGATCTCAAGGATTTCTACTGGTGGCCTAGGATGAAAGGCGATGTTGCAGTATATGTTAGTAAGTGTTTAACCTGCGCCAAAGTAAAAGCCAAATACCAAAAACCGTCAGGCCTCTTGCAGCAACCCGAAATACCTAAATGGAAATTGGAGCAGATTTCCATGGACTTCATAACGAAATTACCAAAGACGCCCAAGGGCCACGATACAATTTGGGTAATAGTAGACCGTCTAACCAAGTCTGCGCACTTTCTGCCAATCAAGGAGAAAGATAACACGAGTAAACTCGCTGAAATATATATGAGGGAAATTATTGCACGACATGGAGTGCCTCTCTCGATTATCTCTGATAGAGATGGACGCTTCGTGTCAAGGATTTGGCAATCCTTCCAAGAAGCTTTTGGCTCACAGTTGAATCTGAGTACTGCTTTCCATCCACAAACTGATGGCCCAAGTGAACGAACTATTCAGACATTGGAAGATATGCTGAGAGCGTGTGTAATGGACTTAGGTGGTAGCTGGGATAATCATTTACCATTGGTCGAGTTTTCGTACAACAACAGCTACCACACAAGCATTAGAGCCGCGCCATTTAAAGCTCTTTATGGACGCAAGTGTCGATCACCGCTATGTTGGGCTGATGCAGGTGATAGACAGCTTGTTGGTCCCGAAATAGTGCAAGAAACAACAGACAAGATCTTTCAAATTCGAGAGCGCATCAAGGCGGCTCGCGACAGACAGAAAGGCTATGCAAATCAAAGGAGGAAACCTTTGGAGTTTCAAGTTGGGAATATGGTTTTGTTAAAGGTTTCACCCTGGAAGGGTGTAGCACACTTTGGAAAGCGTGGGAAGTTGAATCCGCGTTACATTGGCCCATTCAGAATCCTGCAAAGGATTGGGCTTGTAGCATACAAGTTGGACCTGCCTGCTGAACTTAATGGCGTGCATGATACATTCCATGTATCAAACCTGAAAAAGAGTCCAACACAAGAGACCGTGATCATTCCTGCGGACGAAGTTCATATCGACGACACGCTCCACTTCACTGAAGAACCCGTTGAGGTAACTGATTGGAAGGTTAACAAGACATGCATGAGTAGTGTCAAACTCGTCAAAGTTTGATGGAATGCAAGACACGGCCCAGAATTCACGTGGGAACATGAGGATCGCATGAAGGAGAAATACCCCCATTTATTTCCCAAGACCCCTGCAACTAGAAGCAGAACCTAAAATTTCAGGATGAAATTTTCTTAACGAGGGGAGAATGTGACAACCCTCACAATTACAGGTATCCGTACAATTAATTAATATTTAATTTGTGCTTAATGACTGTGCTTGATTACAATAGTGATTAAACTGCTTTCTGATTTCTGTTACATACATACTTATGCATCACATTTTATACTGTCACTCCATTTATTATATACAAAACTTTAGTGACAAACTTGATGCACAAAATCACAGTTAGCACAGTGAGCGGATAACTCAGAAAACATGCTGACAATGCCAGCACCTAGACAGACAATGTTTTCAAGGACAGTATGAGCCAGAGACAGGGTACTACACTAGTAGAGAGTGTAGGGAAGTGAGGACCATAAAACTGCGTCACTAGGTGATAGTTATAGTGCCGGGAAGTGCCAAAAACATGCTTTAAGTGCAGAATTCTGCACTAAATAATGAAAATTCAGCATTTAACTAAGCTAGTAAAGTGCAAAAACTTGACAAAATAGTCCTAGATACTTTCCAAAGTGTTGGGAATTAAATGTGTCACTAAAAGTATTATAAAGGACACTTTATGGATTAATTTAACACTTTAACGGATCAACATCCAACCAAACAACCGGACTTTACCCGGAACACAAAAATATTGCCAAACACATTGATCTTATTTTTCCGAGCTAGTTAGGGTCCCCGAACACCCTAACACACTTTATATTAAATAACACACCTTAACATACAAATTTAACCTTTAAATCCTAACTAGATTCTAACTAAACTTGTAACCAAGAATTGAAACCCAACCCCGTACCCCCCCCCCTCCACCTTCGACGGTCATGGATGTGGGGACATCCCCACATTTCTTTTGATTATTTTATTTGCAAATGTTGGATGATTAGGAGCATTATACATGTTGGATAAAAGATAACTTTGATTTATAAATTAGCACATTAGGATCATGATCATTTCATTCACAACATCAAACTTCACTCATATCTCTCCCTTCTCTTCTCTTTGGTTCGGCCGCCACCACCACACCACCATACCACCACCTTCAAGCTTCCTTCAAGCAATCCATACATACCCAAAGGTGCAAGTGATCCAACAACTAAGCTTGGTGTGTTCGGAAGCTCAAGGACCGCTCTCGTTTTCTTTTATCCATCACTTTTACGCGTAGTAAGTGCCTTAGATCTTCATCTTGTTCATATTTTTGGTGGTTAATAGTGAAAAGGATGATGAAATATTAAGAACTCTAAAGAACATAATCAAAGTCTTGAAGTATAAACTAACTAGAGATAAAAAAAAATGGTTAAAGAAATGATGAAATCATGTTGATCTTATGTTGTTGTGCTTGTTGAATGTTGTTTGTTAGATAAAATGTTATGGTTCATCACATAGACTTGCTAGATCATGTTTAAAGACATGAACTAGCAAGATGTGAAGGATAAAAATGTTGTGGATGATGGAATCATCCACACATAAGCTATGAACTTGATTACATACATGTTTCTTGAAAAATAAAGATCAAAATGGGTTGTAAACTTGTAGATCTAAAGATCTATGAGTGGTTTTTCGAAAGAACCAAGTGAAAAATATGAGTTTTGTTAAAACTTGGATCTTATATGAACTAAACACATTTTTAGTGAGTAAACAAGTGTATAAACACTTGTGTAACAAGAAAATTTCACAAAGAAATATTTTTGGAAATCATGACTAGAAGTTGTAAATGTTCAAATCCTTTAAAAATAAAGTTTTTAAGAAACTAATCACATTTTTAAAGGTAACAAGCCTTACTAATTATGCTAGTAAGTTACTACTTGCTTTTACAAATCTTTCAAGTTCATAAGCTCATAGTTCATGCTTATTTTTGTCAAGGTTGGTGATTAGAGATTGCATATTGTTGATTAAGAATTGATTGAATGATTTTACAAAAGAAAATGATACGCTAGTAAGCGTGGACGCCTCCATTTACAAAGGAAACTCTGGCGAAATTTTCCTAAAAATCCAACACTTAGAAAATATTTTTCTAGTAAGTGTTTACAAATATATTTCTAAAATTTATTTTCAAAATAAACTTCGCCGTGATTTTTATTACAAAAATATTAAAGGGCCGGAGGTTGATTTTCGTAAATAAAATTTGATAAATATATATTTAGAATATATATTTATTACTAAAACTCTTGTGTGATTATTTGTTTATTGTGTGAACTAGTTACATTATTTTTAGGGTAAAAATAATATAACTTGTGACGCCATAAAAATTACGACTCCAAAATAATACTAAAACCCTCACAAAATAAATATTTAAGTTATGCAAGTATTGTTGGATTACAAAGCGCTAAAACGTAACTTATGTATATTCAGAAAAATACTCTTATACGTATTTTTTTTGGTAAAGTATTATTTTGGGAAACTTTATGAAGTAAAATATAATATTTTTGGGAAAAATATATATTTTGGAATTAAGATGTTTTAGACAAGTGATTAAAATATATTTTTCTAAGTGGGACTTAAAATATATTTTTAGGAATTAGAAAGTGTACATGTATAAATACCCCCATCCTTGGGAAGGAAATACACTTACAAAATAACTAAGAAGTGTGAATACGAAATAGTTGCCTAACTATTTTCCAAAAGATAAGTTAAAATAATTAATATTATGTTAACAAGTATTATATCATAGTAACGCAACTCAAAACACTAAACCCTAAGCCAAGGCACGGCCCATTCGTCTAATAGACATTAGTACGTGTAGGTCGTCACGCAGCAGTTCGAGCTTGAGATTGACGTTACATGATACGCACTTCTATGAGTTCATGTCCCCCTTTTCTCTTAACTGTTTTCAGTTTTTATACTTCGGGGGTGGAATACATGTTACAGTAATTACAGACACTTTATACATGGTATGATTAGCTTAAGGAGGGTTTACTACTTAGATCATGTGAGTGGGTAGGTGGAACTTGAGGCCATTAATCCTCGTTGTAGGACCGAGGGTCATGAGTGATAGATCTATTTGGGTGTAGCGAGCCCAACTCCTGAGTCCGCTGAGTGGACCAGGTGGTGACTATGAGCACGACGCCAAAATCTGCTAGGTTTGAGTCTTCCTGCATCACTTCACACATATCATTGGCTTTGCAACCCAATGGTGATCTCTTTTTCCTTATTGCTGCATACCAGGGACTTTTATACATACTTTAAAGGTTTATACATACTCACTTTTACATGAACTCGCTCAACTTTTTGTTGATTTTTCAAAGTACATGTATTTCAGGAAATTAGTGGATCTGGCCAAGTTTGCAATGATGTTAAGCTGCGTAGGGAATAATGATGTCATCCGGGTTTAGGAAGTGTGACCCTTTCCTGGACGGGTTACAAGTCTTAAACCGTGTTTTCATTCAAGTCTTTTGTTGTGTCGTATGAACATGTTTCAGTTATGTCATGGTTGTGTTTTTAATTTTCAAGTGTCGACTTTTTTTTAAAAACAATGATGTTGTGGTAACTTTTAAAACTTGATGAATGGATGACTATCATGCATTTTATTTTCATATAGCATTGTTGTGATTGTGCTATGGTATTAAGAAGTCACACCAAATAAACCCACGCTTCCGCAAAAGCCAGGGTGTGACAGGTAGGCCACTTTGCCAATTCTTTCCACAGTCTTAAAGGGACCCACGTATCGTGGCGCTTGCTTTCCTTTCTTGCCGAACTGGATCACCCCCTTCCAAGGTGAAACCTTTAGGAGTACGTGATCACCAACTTCAAACTCAAGGGGCTTGCGGAGTTTATCGGCGTAGCTCTTTTGACGACTCCGGGCTTTCAAGATATTGTCTCTTATTTGGTTGATCTTGTCTGTCGTTTCTTGTATTAACTCTGGACCAGCGATTTGTGCGTCTCCGATCTCGTGCCATACAATAGGCGATAGACATTTTCTATCATATAATTCCTCAAAGGGTTTCATTTGAATACTAGCATGATACCTGTTATTATACGAGAATTCTACTAAAGGTAAATGCGAATCCCAATTAACACCAAAATCTATAACGCACGAGCGAAGCATGTCTTCAAGGGTGCGGATCGTGCGCTTAGTCTGACCGTCGGTCTGGGGATGAAATGCGGTACTGAGATTAAGAGTCGTACCAAGAGCGGACTGGAATGTCTCCCAGAGACGCGAGATAAATCGACCATCACGGTCAGAGATGATGTCACGAGGCGTCCCGTGTCGACAAATGATTTCGTCGGTATAGATTCATGCTAATCGTTCAACCTTGAAGTCTTCTCGTATCGGTATGAAATGGGCAGATTTCGTAAGACGATCAACGATAACCCAAATGCTATCGTGACCAGATAGCGTACGAGGGAGTTTTGTAATGAAATCCATGGCTATACTCTCCCATTTCCACATCGGGATCTCGGGTTGTTCGAGTAAGCCAGAGGGTCGTTGATGTTCTGCCTTAACTTTCGAGCAAGTTAGGCATTTCGAAACATAGAGAGCAATATCCTTCTTTACTCCCGGCCACCAATACCTGGAACGAAGGTCCTGGTACATCTTTTTGGCACCGAGGTGAATAGAATATCGAGATTTGTGGGCTTTAGTCAGCAAAATCTCTCAGAGATTATTGCGACTAGGGATCCAAATACGGTCGAGATAATGATAGATACCGTTCGATTTGGTGACAAGATGAGTTTCAGCACCACACTTCATTTCCTATTTCAAGGTATTCTTAATGAAGCATGCATGCTGGGCGTCGCGAATTAGGGCTTCGAGATTACTCTGGGCTTGAACGTCGTGAACGCTATACACATAGCTTCGTCGACTGAGGGCATCAGCTATGACATTTGCCTTGCCTGGATGGTAGCGTATCTCACAATCGTATTCGTTAAGAAGTTTGACCCATCTGCGTTGGCGCATGTTTACTTCTTTCTGGTTTAAAATGTGTTGTAAGCTCTTATGGTCGGTGAAGACCGTACAATTGGTACCATAAAGGTAGTGTCGCCAAATCTTCAACGCAAAAACAACTGCACCGAGTTTGTAGCAACCCCCGTCCCCTATTTACCCGGGACACACCAAGATGTGAAGGATAAAAATGTTGTGGATGATGGAATCATCCACACATAAGCTATGAACTTGATTACATACATGTTTCTTGAAAAATAAAGATCAAAATGGGTTGTAAACTTGTAGATCTAAAGATCTATGAGTGGTTTTTCGAAAGAACCAAGTGAAAAATATGAGTTTTGTTAAAACTTGGATCTTATATGAACTAAACACATTTTTAGTGAGTAAACAAGTGTATAAACACTTGTGTAACAAGAAAATTTCACAAAGAAATATTTTTGGAAATCATGACTAGAAGTTGTAAATGTTCAAATCCTTTAAAAATAAAGTTTTTAAGAAACTAATCACATTTTTAAAGGTAACAAGCCTTACTAATTATGCTAGTAAGTTACTACTTGCTTTTACAAATCTTTCAAGTTCATAAGCTCATAGTTCATGCTTATTTTTGTCAAGGTTGGTGATTAGAGATTGCATATTGTTGATTAAGAATTGATTGAATGATTTTACAAAAGAAAATGATACGCTAGTAAGCGTGGACGCCTCCATTTACAAAGGAAACTCTGGCGAAATTTTCCTAAAAATCCAACACTTAGAAAATATTTTTCTCAACACTTAGAAAATATTTTTCTAGTAAGTGTTTACAAATATATTTCTAAAATTTATTTTCAAAATAAACTTCGCCGTGATTTTTATTACAAAAATATTAAAGGGCCGGAGGTTGATTTTCGTAAATAAAATTTGATAAATATATATTTAGAATATATATTTATTACTAAAACTCTTGTGTGATTATTTGTTTATTGTGTGAACTAGTTACATTATTTTTAGGGTAAAAATAATATAACTTGTGACGCCATAAAAATTACGACTCCAAAATAATACTAAAACCCTCACAAAATAAATATTTAAGTTATGCAAGTATTGTTGGATTACAAAGCGCTAAAACGTAACTTATGTATATTCAGAAAAATACTCTTATACGTATATTTTTGGTAAAGTATTATTTTGGGAAACTTTATGAAGTAAAATATAATATTTTTGGGAAAAATATATATTTTGGAATTAAGATGTTTTAGACAAGTGATTAAAATATATTTTTCTAAGTGGGACTTAAAATATATTTTTAGGAATTAGAAAGTGTACATGTATAAATACCCCCATCCTTGGGAAGGAAATACACTTACAAAATAACTAAGAAGTGTGAATACGAAATAGTTGCCTAACTATTTTCCAAAAGATAAGTTAAAATAATTAATATTATGTTAACAAGTATTATATCATAGTAACGCAACTCAAAACACTAAACCCTAAGCCAAGGCACGGCCCATTCGTCTAATAGACATTAGTACGTGTAGGTCGTCACGCAGCAGTTCGAGCTTGAGATTGACGTTACATGATACGCACTTCTATGAGTTCATGTCCCCCTTTTCTCTTAACTGTTTTCAGTTTTTATACTTCGGGGGTGGAATACATGTTACAGTAATTACAGACACTTTATACATGGTATGATTAGCTTAAGGAGGGTTTACTACTTAGATCATGTGAGTGGGTAGGTGGAACTTGAGGCCATTAATCCTCGTTGTAGGACCGAGGGTCATGAGTGATAGATCTATTTGGGTGTAGCGAGCCCAACTCCTGAGTCCGCTGAGTGGACCAGGTGGTGACTATGAGCACGACGCCAAAATCTGCTAGGTTTGAGTCTTCCTGCATCACTTCACACATATCATTGGCTTTGCAACCCAATGGTGATCTCTTTTTCCTTATTGCTGCATACCAGGGACTTTTATACATACTTTAAAGGTTTATACATACTCACTTTTACATGAACTCGCTCAACTTTTTGTTGATTTTTCAAAGTACATGTATTTCAGGAAATTAGTGGATCTGGCCAAGTTTGCAATGATGTTAAGCTGCGTAGGGAATAATGATGTCATCCGGGTTTAGGAAGTGTGACCCTTTCCTGGACGGGTTACAAGTCTTAAACCGTGTTTTCATTCAAGTCTTTTGTTGTGTCGTATGAACATGTTTCAGTTATGTCATGGTTGTGTTTTTAATTTTCAAGTGTCGACTTTTTTTTAAAAACAATGATGTTGTGGTAACTTTTAAAACTTGATGAATGGATGACTATCATGCATTTTATTTTCATATAGCATTGTTGTGATTGTGCTATGGTATTAAGAAGTCACACCAAATAAACCCACGCTTCCGCAAAAGCCAGGGTGTGACAGGTAGGCCACTTTGCCAATTCTTTCCACAGTCTTAAAGGGACCCACGTATCGTGGCGCTTGCTTTCCTTTCTTGCCGAACTGGATCACCCCCTTCCAAGGTGAAACCTTTAGGAGTACGTGATCACCAACTTCAAACTCAAGGGGCTTGCGGAGTTTATCGGCGTAGCTCTTTTGACGACTCCGGGCTTTCAAGATATTGTCTCTTATTTGGTTGATCTTGTCTGTCGTTTCTTGTATTAACTCTGGACCAGCGATTTGTGCGTCTCCGATCTCGTGCCATACAATAGGCGATAGACATTTTCTATCATATAATTCCTCAAAGGGTTTCATTTGAATACTAGCATGATACCTGTTATTATACGAGAATTCTACTAAAGGTAAATGCGAATCCCAATTAACACCAAAATCTATAACGCACGAGCGAAGCATGTCTTCAAGGGTGCGGATCGTGCGCTTAGTCTGACCGTCGGTCTGGGGATGAAATGCGGTACTGAGATTAAGAGTCGTACCAAGAGCGGACTGGAATGTCTCCCAGAGACGCGAGATAAATCGACCATCACGGTCAGAGATGATGTCACGAGGCGTCCCGTGTCGACAAATGATTTCGTCGGTATAGATTCATGCTAATCGTTCAACCTTGAAGTCTTCTCGTATCGGTATGAAATGGGCAGATTTCGTAAGACGATCAACGATAACCCAAATGCTATCGTGACCAGATAGCGTACGAGGGAGTTTTGTAATGAAATCCATGGCTATACTCTCCCATTTCCACATCGGGATCTCGGGTTGTTCGAGTAAGCCAGAGGGTCGTTGATGTTCTGCCTTAACTTTCGAGCAAGTTAGGCATTTCGAAACATAGAGAGCAATATCCTTCTTTACTCCCGGCCACCAATACCTGGAACGAAGGTCCTGGTACATCTTTTTGGCACCGAGGTGAATAGAATATCGAGATTTGTGGGCTTTAGTCAGCAAAATCTCTCAGAGATTATTGCGACTAGGGATCCAAATACGGTCGAGATAATGATAGATACCGTTCGATTTGGTGACAAGATGAGTTTCAGCACCACACTTCATTTCCTATTTCAAGGTATTCTTAATGAAGCATGCATGCTGGGCGTCGCGAATTAGGGCTTCGAGATTACTCTGGGCTTGAACGTCGTGAACGCTATACACATAGCTTCGTCGACTGAGGGCATCAGCTATGACATTTGCCTTGCCTGGATGGTAGCGTATCTCACAATCGTATTCGTTAAGAAGTTTGACCCATCTGCGTTGGCGCATGTTTACTTCTTTCTGGTTTAAAATGTGTTGTAAGCTCTTATGGTCGGTGAAGACCGTACAATTGGTACCATAAAGGTAGTGTCGCCAAATCTTCAACGCAAAAACAACTGCACCGAGTTTGTAGCAACCCCCGTCCCCTATTTACCCGGGAATAGGCAGCCGCGGCCAGTTTCAGTGGTATCGGTGTTTATCAATTTGGCAGCGGAATCTACATCAGGACCGTAGTTAGGAAATATTTTATTAGAGAAAAATACCACGCTTTTATAATATTAAACACATGGGAAAATCCGAAGTTTCAAGTACACACATTTTTATAGGGATAAACCCTATTTTATTTAAATAAAACATCTCTTTATTTTAGGTATCTTTATAGCCACTTTTTCAAGCCTTCAGTGATGTCCAGCTGGCTTCTACTTGGCTTTAACATTTTGTTACCTAAAACGTGTTTAAAAACATTTTGTCAGTGGGAAATACTGGTGAGTGAATCCCAGTTTAACCAAGACATAAACCGTTTTACAGTATTGAGGGCGATCGCGCAATTACATTTGTTTCCATCTACTTTAATTACCACCCACGGTACTGTCAACCCGACTTGTGGTCATGTTACTACTCACAATGTAGTAACAAATCTTGTATACAAAACCCCAACATACCGATGATAATTGTAGAATACAAATACTCAATCACTGTTTAATATAATGATAATCATATGAGGTTTTGTAAAAACAGTTTGCAAAAAAAGGAGGTTACTCACAAAAAGGTTTTACACAAAAAGAAGGATTACTCACTTTGATGTCTTAGGGTTTTCCTTTAGGATTTCCTGGTGATTATCTATTAATTACACAATGCACACGCGTTAGTATAATAACCCAATATGTACATTAGTAATACCCTCCCCGAGACGGTATTCCAACAACTACGTCGGGCATAACCACGACAGCCGTTACGGAACCCTAGATCAATCGGGCAGCGTATCTAATACGTAACTGGGGGTTAAAATACTTACAACGGGGCAGAACTTCGTTATTTTAGGGGGTATAATGCTTGGGATTATAATTGCTATTCAGAATATTGAGAGAGAGATCGAGAGACTGAGCGATTTGAAAATAAAGGCTGATGGCCCCTTTTATAGGGCTGGTCGACGGTTTTGTCGCGCCCCGTGAAGGTCTTAGCTAATGGCTTCGTGGCCCACGAGGCTAGCTAGGGTAGGCCCTAGCTTGGCTGATTCGACCCATAGCTTCCACACGCGTTATGCCATGTGGCGCCTCAGGGTGCGGCCATGGTGACCAGCTGTCGCGGCCCGCGTAAGACTCCTAAAGGTTCTTCGCGGCCCACCAGGAACTAATAAAAATTGTTTTTATTTTATTTTTAATTATATAAGGTATTTTAGGCTCGGTTTTCACATACGGGGTGCAATTTAAGACATATTGAGATATTCTAAATATATTAGGGTGTCGGAAATAATTTTGGAGGGTTGTTATATCCTCCCCACCTTGTTTTAGAACTCGTCCTCGAGGTCTACTGGAATAAGTGTGGATATTTCCTTTGCATCTCTAATTCAAGCTCCCAAGTGTACTCTGGTCCTCTCTTGGAATCCCATTTTACTTTGACTAGAACCAATCTCTTGTGTTTGAGATTCTTGACTTTCCTGTCTTCAATCTATAGAGGCTTCTCTACAAACTTTAACTTTTTATTTACCTCTATATCCTTAAGAGGTACTACTAGTGACTCATTGATGTGCGTGAGTGTTATTAGTTTTTAATGTATATATTAAGCCATTTTTAACACTTTTTAGCCAAGTTTTAAATTTATAAAACACGATATTTACTAACACTAAACACATATATGGGCAAGTGCACCCATCGTGAGCGTAGTATAGTGTTGGCAAGATACCGAGGTCGTCCAAGGACACAAGAGCTTTTAGTACTGGTTTATCCTAAACGTCTAATCAAATCAAAAGTTTAGAAAAAGGTTTTTAAGCTAGAAAAATAAAAACTAATTAAAATGCTAAAAAATAAAATAAAAATAAAAACAGATAGACAAGATGAATCACAGGGCTCCGACTCGTGTTTAGTGTAACCTTTGATTATTTCCGCACTTTTGCACTATTTAAGAGATTATCTTAGTTATTGTAGTAGGCCCCTCTTTTGAAGTTGACGTTACCCTCAACCCAGTAGTTTGAGTCAGCAAGGATACAATCCTAAAGGGTCGGATTATTGAAAGATAATTAATTAAGTTATTAATGCGTATTGTGGTAGGCCCCTCTTTTGAAGGTGATGTTACCCTCAGCTAAGTAGTCTGAGTCAGTAGGGATACAGTCATAAGTAGCCGGGTTAAAGTATTAATAGTAGCTTACATATGAGGGAATCAAAGAGTTTGGACCCCCGCCATCCAATACCGGTGGGTATTGAAGGAGGTCCTACTAAATTTGACCCAGGTCCTTGCAGGATCTATACACTGAACAAGGCAAGACTCTTACCAAACCGTTCCCTTAACCCCCAACCAGGTAGCCAACATACCTCCATATTGACCGTGGAGATATGAATGGTGAAAATCTTTTATTTTATATAGACAGTAAAATAATGCCAAGATAGCACGGACAAACGATAAGGAAGAATCACCTTCAACATAAGAAACTAGTTATTAAAGTCATTAATACATAACCAAGTAAAAAGTGTGAAAAGATTAAAAATAAAAAGTATTACACTAGACACTTGTCTTCACCAAGTGATGTAAGAGACTTAGGAAAACATGGCCTTTGATTGTCAAGAACTCTTACGATCAATCTTGGATCCCGAGACGACTCACACACTCTATGATGGACAATGGATGATGGTGGTGGATGATGGTGTTGTGATAGTGGTGGGTGGTGGATGAAGTGTGAGAGAGGTGGTGTGCCAAGGGATGGTTTGCAAATGAGCCAAGCACCCCTATTTATAGCTTGAACAGCAGCTCGGGCATGGCCCCGTGTCTGGTGGGCACGGCCCTGTGTCCATCCTCTTCTCTGTCTTCATTAATTGCAGTTTGTCTGCATTAGTTGACCACGCCCCCGTGTCCGCTTGGCACGACCCCGTGTGCAGAAGCGTATCTGTACTATCAAGATTTGCCTGGATTCTGCGAATCTTATAGTTGACCACAGCCCCGTGTCCGCTGAGCACGGCCCCGTGGTGGGCGATGGAAGCTTCTACAACTTTGTTTTTTATGCTGACACTTGGGCACGCCCCCGTGTTCACTGAGCACGGGGCGTGTTCAGCCTTCTGTTCTCTTGTTTTGCTTGGGAGGTCGGGCATGCCACGTTTGTTCCTTTTCTTATATTTATGTTAGATTTAGCTGCCTTTTTGCTTCTTTTGTTAATTTGAGCTCATTTAATCCTGAAAATACAAAAGGAAGACAAAAGCAAACTTTTTCCAACATTAGTACTAAAAAAGGGTTAGTTTTATGCCACAATTGATGTAATTTATATGTTGCATTTTGCACACATCAAATACCCCCACACTTGAATCTTTGCTTGTCCTCAAGCAAAACTCTTTATAATGTGGCTTTACACTCCCAAATGGAATGGGTAGAAGAGAAGGTTTTTTTGGGCTTGTCATAGAGTGTCGGGATTTCCAAGATTCTTTATTAAGTTTTATTTTTATTCCTTTACAATCCTATTCGTCATGATTTATTTAAAACTTTTCATAAGATAAATTACTTATTAGGGCATAACATGCCTCTTTAAAATTCTATTTATATACAAGTTTACATACCTCACGGGGGATCACTCAACACTCGGCCGAAGATGTATTTTAGTGAATCACTCGAGAGCGGCATGAAACTTACTCCTACCATAGGCTTGCCAAGCAATCAATCATCCTCCTTTTTAACTATGTACCTTTGTAAATATCAAGAGGACTTTTGGGTGAAGGGTTAGGCTTGGGTTAAAGGTTGGTGGTTGGGTTAGTGGTTAGTAGAAAAAGGGCGAAAAGCGTAAAAAGCATCGGTTTTCGTAAGACTTCTTATTTTTGAAATTTTTATTTTGATGAAGCCATAATTCAAACAAAGTTATTTTTGATGAACTTGCTTGTTTATTTCTTTTGCTTCATCATCAACATTTTTTTTGAAAGTCATACGAAAAACTGAGCTTGTCACTAAAACAAAGGGTTAAAAATAAAAAGGTTTTGGTGGGTGAAAGGGTGTTTGGTTTGGGTTAAGAAATGAAAAGGTTTAGGCTCAAAGGGGTTAACTAGGGGGATTTTGGGTAGGTGGTAAAAAAAAAAAAAAAAAATGTGTAAAAATAAAAAGGGTTAGTCCTAATGCCTCCATCATTTACTTACTCGGGTTTAAGTTGGTAAGGACAGGGAGTGTATCGTTGTGGCAAGTTCTAGAGTTGTAAGAACCAAGCGGCTATTCACACAAGAAACGAAAAATGAGCATTTAGTTTAAAGATATGTATTTGTATGCTCAATAAAGGCTCAAAACTCACTTTTGTGGGAATGGGTTTTTTATGTGATCAAGTATATATAATTAAATTTTAACTACGCTTGTCATGTTTTTTCATAATTTTCTTATGTTGGTTCTTTTTATAACGACGCTATCAGTTGTAAATTTGTAAAAATATAACCTTTTTAGAATTTGAAATTCCCAAGTTAAACCTAGACAAGTAAATTTTTTTTTTTAAATTTGGGGTGATTAGCGGTTCCAATAGAGTTTTGTGTAAGGCTTGTAATTAGGACTTGCAAGATTCAAAGTTTTTGCATCCCCCCACACTTAAATTACACATTGTCCTCAATGTGTCCCAAAAATAAGTTTTTAGGTTGATTGAATGTGTAAAAGGTGTGAAAAGCAAAATTTTATGTTACTGGGCGCCTGGACACGGCCCCGTGTTCAAGTGCCAGTAACAAAAAGTTGAACAAAAGAAACAGAAGCCTGGACACGGGGGCGTGTTGGGCGAACACGGCCCGTGTCTTGTTTACCTGAACTGGGTATTTTCTGCAGACTGTGCAGCACGGGGCCGTGTTGGGCGGGTACGGCCCGTGCTGAACCTGCTGTAATGAAGAAAGTTCGTCGGATGGTCCTGTTTTCATGCATGGGGTGTTGGTCCAAGTTTCCCTTGTTATCCTTCACCATCCCGAGTGTGTTTTACTTATTACAACATCATCCAAACACCAAATTAACTAAAACCATCATTCATTAAGTCATAGAGAAAATTACAAAATAATCCTAAAGTTAAAATACTAGATAGTTAGGTCAAAGAAACACAAGAAATCTAAACCAAGAAGTTCTAACCTACTACTTATTTTATTGGCAAAATTTCCGAAAAGATAAATCCCTCGGTTAGAGGTGGCTTGAAAAACTTCTTTCTCCGGGCGTGGATTCCTCACACGTCGGCGAGCCATTCTTCTATCTCCCTAGGGAGAAGAAAGGCGGGCTCATTGGCATTGGTTTGAGGAGGTGCAACCTCCACCGGGACTTCTTGTAGATCTTCAAGAGGAGGTTCCGCTGGAATGTCGTCCCAACCGGTAGGATTGTTGATTCCAAGTGCTAGGTTCCAATCCTCTTGAGGGAGCATTGGTTCCATGGGAGGTGTTACAAGAATGTTTAACCTCTGGTGCAAGAGGTTTATTTCTTGAAAACTGTTTTCCAACCCCACCGTAAGATAATTTATACGCTCTATTAGGACCTCCTCTACCGAAGTCATCTCGTCAAGAGCTTCACGTAATGCCATCACGTAACGTACGAGAGTCGCTTCGATTGATGACCTTCTCTCCCTTCGACTGTTTCTGGAGTGCGCAGAAGAAGTTCCACTGTTTTGACTAGACATTCTACGAAAACAAACCAGAAATAGTTCATCTTAAATGAAACAGTACATCGGACACGGCCCCGTGCACAATGAGCATGGCCCCGTGTTCAACTTTCTGCAGATTTTCGAAACAAGGAATCTTGGAGTTTTAAATTATTTTTCCAACTTATGAAGCATTTTTGAACAGAAATAACTTAAAACAATGTTGCACAACTTATTTTTAGCAAGATTCCTTGGACAAAAATCTAATAATCAACACAATAAAGCTTGAGAGCAAGCTTCAATGGAGGTGTTGAGACAAGAAAGATAAAGAAGAAGGCAATGGATAAAAGAGGAAAGGTCAAGATGTTTGTTAGAACCTTCTTTTAGAAATTACCTAGGATGGTAGGTGAGAAGATCCTTTCAAATCCCTGTCCCTGGATGGTCCAAATGTGCAGGATTCTTGGCTGCATTTATAGAAAACGACAGCATGCTGGACACGGCCCCGTGTCAGCTGGACACGGACCCGTGTGCAGGCAAGTTCCTGACACATTTTGTCCGTATTCTGACTAAAAGTCAGAAAGGAATCTTTTGGTGGACACGGGGGCGTGTTGACCTGGGCACGGCCCCATGTCGAAAGGCTGTTTATGAAGTTTGTCTATTTTAAAGGAACTTTTTCGGATCGGGCGGTTCCTTACTGGATGGAACAACCCCAAAGTGTCTAAGATACCTTAATTGTTCTAGATTAAGATGAGAACGCAAGAGGTTGTCGGTGAGGGTGATTCCTATGCTATATGTAGGTGGACAAGTCCAACCCTTTCCCGGGCTCTCGTTAAAGAAGGTGTATGCCGAATCGCTCAGGTCTATGTATGCATCGAACGAAGTCGATGGGGAGTCCTTCACGGCACAATCGACACATGGACGACTATCGCTCAAGTCCTCACTAGAGTTAGAGGTAACGTTGGTAACAACGAAGTTGTTTTTATGCGATCCCAACAATTCTTCTTGGTTATCGTCTTGAGATAAATTATTGAAATCTATACTAAGTTCTTCTAACCAATTAAGAATTAGATCTTCCATTTGAAATAGTTCATCAAGAAGCATTTCTCCTAGAAGATCCGGTTGAGAGCATTCGAGGGAGAGATAAGGATTATTTTTACTTTCGCCCCTCTTAAGGCTACATGAAAACAATGGGTCTATATAGTGGGGTTTATAATTTAGAAAATAACATTCTAATTCTTTATGAGAGCCACCACTTATTTGACACCACGTACCATAAGAGTGCCGAAAGTAAAAAATATCATTATCACTCATGTTTGTGTCAGAAATTACCAACCGTCGGGATCTTACGGTTCTGTTTTCAGTAACTGAATCTTGGGCACGGGGCGTGTTGGGTGGGCACGGCCCCGTGTTCAGCTTACTGTCTGACTTAAAACAGGATTGCCAGTTCCAATGATTGGGCACGGGGCGTGTTCAGCGGGCACGGCCCGTGCCGAGTTCTGCAGAAGCTGAAAAAACTAAGAAAAATCCTAAAAAATAGAAAAATAAGAAAAACGATTAGGCCGTTGATTCCTAACTTTCTTAAAATCCTTGTGTCCCCGGCAGCGGCGCCAAAAACTTGATGTGCGTGAGTGTTATTAGTTTTTAATGTATATATTAAGCCTTTTTTAACACTTTTTAGCCAAGTTTTAAATTTATAAAACACGATATTTACTAACACTAAACACACATATGGGCAAGTGCACCCATCGTGAGCGTAATATAGAGTTGGCAAGATACCGAGGTCGTCCAAGGACACAAGAGCTTTTAGTACCGGTTTATCCTCAACGTCTAATCAAATCAAAAGTTTAGAAAAAAGGTTTTTAAGATAGAAAAATAAAAACTAACTAAAATGCTGAAAAATAAAATAAAAATAAAAACAAATAGACAAGATGAATCACTTGGCTCTGACTCGTGTTTAGTGTAACCATTGATTATCTCCGCACTTTTGCACTATTTAAGAGATTATCTTAGTTATTGTAGTAGGCCCCTCTTTTGAAGGTGACGTTACCCTCAACACAGTAGTTTGAGTCAGCAAGGATACAATCCTAAAGGGTCGGATTATTGAAAGATAATTAATTAAGTTATTAATGCGTATTGTGGTAGGCCCCTCTTTTGAAGGTGACGTTACCCTCGGCTAAGTAGTCTGAGTCAGCAGGGATACAGTCCTAAGTAGCCAGGTTAAAGTATTAATAGTAGCTTACATATGAGGGGATCAAAGAATTTGGACCCCCGCCATCCAATACCGGTGGGTATTTAAGGAGGTCCTATTAAATTTGACCCAGGTCCTTGCATGATCTATACACTGAACAAGGCAAGACTCTTACCAAACCGTTCCCTTAACCCCCGACCAAGTAGCCAACATACCTCCATATAGACCGTGGAGATATGAATGGTGAAAATCTTTTATTTTATATAGACAGTAAAATAATGCCAAGACACCACGGACAAACGATAAGGAAGAATCACCTTCAACATAAGAAACTAGTTTTTAAAGTCATTAATACATAACCAAGTAAAAAGTGCGAAAAGATTAAAAATAAAAAGTATTACACTAGGCACTTGTCTTCACCAAGTGATGTAAGAGACTTAGGCAAACATGGCCTTTGATTGTCAAGAACTCTTACGATCAATCTTGGATCCCAAGACAACTCACACACTCTATGATGGACAATGGATGATGGTGGTGGATGATGGTGTTGTGATGGTGGTGGATGGTGGGTGGTGGGTGAAGTGTGAGAGAGGTGGTGTGCCAAGGGATGGTTTGCAAATGAGCCAAGCACCCCTATTTGTAGCCTGAACAGCAGCTCGGGCACGACCCCGTGTCCATCCTCTTCTCTGTCTTCATTAATTGCAGTTTGTCTGCATTAGTTGACCACGCCCCCGTGTCCGCTGGGCATGACCCCTTGTGCAGAAGCGTATCTGTACTATCAAGATTTACCTGGATTTTGCGAATCTTATAGTTGACCACGGCCCCGTGTCCACTGAGCACGGCCCCGTGGTGGGCGATGGAAGCTTCTACAACTTTGTCTTTTATGCTGACACTTGGGCACGCCCCCGTGTTCACTGAGCACGGGGCGTGTTCATCCTTCTGTTCTCTTGTTTTGCTTGGGAAGATGCTTTCGGGGAGGTCGGGCATGCCATGTTTGTTCCTTTTCTTGTATTTATGTTAGATTTAGCTGCCTTTTTGCTTCTTTTGTTAATTTGAGCTCATTTAATCCTGAAAATACAAAAGGAAGACAAAAGCACACTTTTTCCAACATTAGTACTAAAAAAGGGTTAGTTTTATGCCATAATTGATGTAATTTATATGTTGCATTTTGCACACATCACTCATCAGCTAAGCATTTCTTGAGATTACACACATGAAATACATCATGTATTCCTGTCATTTCTTCTGGCAGTTGTAGCTGATAGGCTACAGGAATTATTTTTCTAATACTTTCAAAAGGTCCAGCATACCTGGGGCTTAGCTTTCCCCTTTTGATGAATCTTACCACTCCTTTCCAAGGAGAAACTTTCAATAACACTTTGTCTCCTACCTGAAATTCAAGTGGCTTTCGTCTGTGATCAGCGTAACTCTTTTGTCGGTCACGTGCTGCTTTCAAGCGTTCCTTGACTTGAATGATCTTGTCGGTTGTTTCTTGCACTATCTCAGGTCCAGATAATTGCTTTTCTCCAATTTCAGCCCAACAAACTGGAGTTCGGCATTTTCGTCCATAAAGTGCTTCGAATGGTGCAGCATTGATACTTGTGTGATAGCTGTTATTGTAAGAAAATTCTATTAATGGTAGATGATCGTCCCAATTGCCTCTGAAATCAATTACACAAGCTCTAAGCATATCCTCCATAGTCTGAATTGTCCTTTTGCTTTGTCCGTCCGTTTGAGGATGGTAAGCAGTGCATAGATTGAGCTTGGTTCCCATGGCTTTTTTGAAACTTGTCCAAAAATGAGAGGTAAAACGGCTATCCCTATCAGAAATAATTGATAAAGGAATTCCATTTAAGGAAACTATTTCATTCACATACAGCTTAGCTAATTGTTCCTTACTGAAAGTCTCCTTCATTAGTAAGAAATGAGCTGATTTAGTTAGCCTGTCTACAATCACCCAGATTGTATTATTACCTTTCCTTGTTTTGGGTAATTTGGTAACAAAATCCATGGTTATCAATTCTCACTTCCACACCGGCATTTCTAACTGCTGTAATAAACCTGAGGGTTTCTGATGTTCAACTTTAACTTGTGAACAGGTTAAACACTTAGAAACATAAGTTGCTATATCTTTCTTCATTCCTATCCACCAAAAATTCTTTCTTAAGTCCTGATACATCTTATCACTTCCAGGATGCATCGTATACTTAGACTCATGGGCTTCTTCTAATATACGGTGGCGTAAGTTTCCTAATTTAGGTATCCACACTCTTTTCTTATGGAATCTCCAAATTCCATCAATTCCTTGATCTAATTCCTTAATCATTCCTTTCAGTTTTTCAGCATCATCCTTGATTACTGATTCTTGTGCCTTTCTAATCTGTTCATTTAAATCTACCTGTAGATTTAATTTAAGAGAACGTACTCTTTTTGGATTTTCATGGTACTTTCGACTTAAAGCATCAGCCACTGTCACACCTCCAAACTACCACATGCGGAATCACCACGGGGTGTATGACGTACCAGGATCCAAGCCACCAATCATATTGAACTCATAAATATAATTAAATAAAACTTTCATTTATTATTGATAGACGTGTTACAAGACATTATCTAACGTTCAGCGGAAGCATAATACATTAATTAAGAAATTCATAAACCAAGTGTGTTAAAGCCATTAGATTCATCTCGCATTTCCATGTATCTTGACCCATGATCACTCCAGCATCCCAGATAGCAAGTTCCAACAATATGCACCTAAAGGCCTGCAAGGCATGTAACAACGAATCAACAACAAAGTTGAGCGAGTTCACAGTTGGTTGTCCGTTTTAAAGTTGTTCCAAAAATCATAAGTTCATTCGAAAACCAGTTGTTTATCAGTTCCCTGTTTCCCAAACCATAACCAGTGGGGGCTACCCCATGTTGTAAACCACTAGACCGTTACCATATCGAAAACTGACTGAGGAAGTTGTGCCCTATGTCAATGTCTATCATCATTGACTAAGTGACCAGATCCATTAGTACACGCCCGTCCTACCGGCACGGTGTGAGGCTTGTCAACCCTAATAGCGCTATTAACTAATGACCCGCTTACCATTGGCCCGGCGATTAAGTCGATATAAAAATGAGGGACTTCATGATAGAGTTTTGTCTAGTAAGTTATATGTTGTCGTCCTTCCCAACCGAGGACGGAGGTACGTACTCTACCCAACCGAGAATACGTAGGCTAAATGTAGTCGTCCTTCCCAACCGAGGACGGAGGTACATATTCTGTTAGAGGTGAATATGTAGGTTTCGTTTTAGCTTCTTAACCCATTTCCAAACCACCAAGAATCCCATGCCTTATAGAGAGTGTGAACTCACCTTAGTTTGCTCGGTATGATTTACTACTTGTTCAAGTTGATCAATCAAATCCTAGCATGGTTATCAAAGCCAATCAGTTTTTATATTCACATTGCACCACGTATTTTGTCACATATTGCACAAGTTGTACTTATGAAATACGCATAACTATACACGTTATAACAGTTAGCTATGCCATACATTATCCAAGTTAACACAGTTTATCCACACAACAGATTTTTGTACCACATACAACTTTACTTCACAAGTGCAAGTTCCAATTACACTAAACAGGTTATAGTAAGCATCGTGGAGGTGTGCAGCCCAATATAATTGATCCGATATAGGTGTGTGTGTGGCCCAAGTATAACTGTGTATTCATTTGAAACATTGTGCGGCCCAGTTACATTTTTGTGATCCATGCACACTTAAGGTCTAAGATAACTTGTGGCCCAATATAAACAACATGATTCAATGGTATGCGCGGCCCACTCATAACTATGTACATCTAATCATGCAGCCCGGTTTGGTGTATGTGGTCCAACTTACGTAGCTGGCCCAAGTGAAATTACCTAATATCAGTGTGGCCCATGTTTCGTCGACAGGTTGGGTGACGAAACCTCAGGTGTTTCGTCGAGGGTCATAGCGACGAAACTCATATGTTTCATCGGTCATCAATCACCAGAACCCAAACCTCCATCGCACCCTTAACAGTTACAGATTAAGATTATCTAAAACAGTTCAGTAATATAATGGTTCCAATCGTTTGCACGCAGCCCTAATCATTCTATAACAGTTGCCGAAGATTAATTCAGTTACATAATCAACTTGACATAACCCTAATCATCGGCTAGCAATCAGACCAGTAAGATTTATGTTCAATCGGGTCAGGAAATGTAATCATCATAATTAACTCATCCAAACCTTAATTATGTTCTAACTGTTTCGTCGCTTTCTAGCATCATTCATTCATTCAATCATACAGTCAAGATTATTCAATCAATAATCATATAAAATATCAATCATATAAAACAATGCCTAGATCCTCGAAATTATGCCTATACACGTAACCCACAATTTAATAATTAGCATTGGTATAATCAATTAGATAAGTAACATACCACATGGAAACCAATTGCAAACCAGACCACTACTGCCGTCAAATTAAGAAGATAATGATGGGTTTTGACTTGTGCCACTTTTTGGGAAGATAACCAACGAAAATCCCTACCCATACCCTAATATGCATATATACTTTGACAACAAGTACGTTTCAATAATCAGTTTCATGTTACAATAATTAGTTTCATGTTATCAATATTCATGCAACACATTCATGTAACCAATTACACTCAAATAATCTATGGTTAAGATATCCAAACATACCCGAATACAAGGGGAAAGAAGGAAGGCTTCGGGTGAAGCTGATCCGATTACTGCTGTTGTTCGCAAGAGGGAATGTATTTAGGGTTTGTAATGTTTATTAGGGATTATGCAATCACAACACATAAGTTTACGTATACATAAAGAGAGAGGGATGTTGGGCCGAGCTGATTAAGGGGGGTGGGCCGAGGAGTAACAGGTAGCATGCACAAGGGAACTGGGCCGGATTATTTATGTGCGGTGGTGGCCCAACATATTCATGACAAGTGCGGCGGCCCACATACATAAGTATGTAACGTTTAACAAGGTTAACATTTAAAAAGGTTAACATGCGTTTAGGTTTAAGCTTAATGGAGTGATACTAGTACAGAATATTTAACGCACCAGAGAGGGATAACTAGAAGTTAAGATCACGAGATAAAACATCACTAACCTTGAGAGTTCGAGTTGTCACAGCCACTACATTAGCTTTTCCTACATGATACTGGATATTACAATCATAATCACTAAGTGTTTCCATCCAGCGTCTTTGCCTCATATTTAACTCTTTTTGTCCGAAAACATACCTTAAACTCTTATGATCAGTGAAAATGGTAAACTTACTACCGTAAAGGTAATGTCTCCAAATCTTAAGGGCAAAAATTATGACTCCTAATTCCAAATCATGGGTTGAATAATTCTCTTCATGATTCTTAAGTTTTCTAGATGCATAAGCTATAACCTTTTGACGTTGCATTGACACACATCCATAACCTAATTTAGAAGCGTCACAATATACTACAAAATCTTCAGTTCCTTCTGGTAATGCTAGTATGGGTGCGTTGGTTGGTCTTTGCTTAAGAATTCTAAAGGCTTCTTCTTGTTTTGTTCCCGATTCAAACTTAACAGATTTACAGGTTAGCTTAGTTAAGGGAATGACTATTCTAGAAAAATCTTGAATAAATCTTCTATAAACAAGCCAATCCTAAGAAACTTCTAACCTCGGTTGGTGACTCAGGGGTTTTCCATTTGGTAATTGCTTAGATCTTGGTAGGATCCACATGAATTCCTTCATGGTTAACTAAATGTCCAAGAAACTGTACATGTTCTAACCAAAACTCGCACTTTGAAAATTTTGCATAAAGCTTTTCTTTTCTCAATAAACTTAGAAGTGTGTGCAGATGCGCTACATGTTCCTCTTTACTTTTAGAGTAAATGAGAATATCATCTATAAAGACAATTATGAATTTATCCAAATATGGCTTACATATTCGGTTCATCATGTCCATAAATGTGGCTGGGGCATTGGTTAAACCAAATGGCATGACAGTAAATTCATAATGGCCATACCTTGTTCTAAATGCGGTCTTAGGAATGTCCTCTTCCTATACCTTTAATTGATGATATCCTGAGCGTAGATCGATCTTTGAGAAAAATCGAGCTCCTTGCAACTGATCGAACAGATCATCGATTCTTGGTAATGGATACCGATTTTTAATCATGACCTTGTTCAATTCCCGGTAATCAATGCACATACCCATCGATCCGTCTTTCTTTTTAACAAATAAGATCGGCGTTCCCCATGGCGATGAACTTGGCTGTATGAATCCTTTCTCCAATAATTCGTCTAACTTTTTCTTTAATTCTTGCATTTCTGTTGGTGCCAATCGATAAGGTGCTTTGGCAATCGGTGTTGTTCCTGGTAGCAGATGAATTCTGAATTCAACTTCTCTGTCTGGCGGTAGTCCTGGTAATTCTTCTGGGAAAACATCTGGAAACTGAGATACTACTAGGATATCTTTTAGTTCTTTTCCTTTAGTGTTAGTGATTATGGAAATCAGATACACTAATGATCCTTTTCTTATATAACTTGTTGTTTTCATCACATAGATGAATTTTGTGGATCTAGATGGCTTATCTCCTTTAATTATGATCTTTTCACCCTTAGGTGAATTTACTTGGATTGACTTTTGATCACATAGAATACAGGCTTTATTGGCTACTAACCAATCCATTTCTAATACAACATCAAATCCTGCCAGATTCATTGGATAAAGGTTTGCAATAAACTTTTAATTTAAAAATTCTATTCTTGCTCCATGCAAGATTTCGGTAATATTAATGCTTTCCCCATTTGCTGTCTCTACTAGACATTCTTGTGGGAGTTTAGTTAATGGTTGATTGAGAAGTTTGCAAAATGAAGTATTAATAAAACTTTGGGTTGCACCAGAGTCAAATAATACTTTAGCAAAAACATCATTAACTAAAAACATACTGGCTATCATGTCCGGAATCATCTTGGCTTCTTCTGTAGTCAGAACAAATGCCCTAGCATTTTAAGTAATCTTGTTGTTCATGGCTGGAGCTAGTTTCGGACAGTGTGGTTTGATGTGACCTTTTTCTCCACAGTTGAAGCACATTCCATTATTAGGTTTCTTCCTACAATCCTCTTCCTTGTGTCCTGGTATCTTGCAGAAATTGCAGTAAGTGGAGCATCTTCCTGAATGTTTCTTCTTGCAGACTTTACAGTAGGGTGCAGAGGTAGAACCTACGTTTTTCCCACGGTTGGAATTTCCATAGCGAAATTCTTGGGTAAGCCTTTGAGCTAAATTCTTTCTCTGGTCCTCTTCTCGTGTACGCACTAATTCATCAGTCAAGGTGTTTGCTAGTTCTACAGCTTCTTCTATATTTTGAGGTCTAGTCACCTTAACTACATGCCTAATCTCGCTAATTAATCCCCAGATGTAACGGGAGATTAGTACTGGTTCAGGTGATGCAAGGGTCGGCACTATCCTGGCATATTCGAAGAATAGCGTAGTGTAACCTTTACTATCCATTCCAGTCATTCTAAGGTTTAGGAACTTATTTGCTATTTGTTCCTTTTCATTGGGAGGGCAGAATTTCCTTTCTACCATGTTTTTAAATTCCTCCCATTCCATATTATATACCCTGTCACTTCCCCTGGATTGGAGGATAGTGTTCCACCATTCTAAGGCTGAGTTCTTAAACAGATTGGAGGCAAACATTATATTATCCTCTTCCGCACATTTTCTTATTTTTAAGACTGCCTCAGTCTTTTCTATCCAGCGTAGAGCTGCAACGGCCCCTTCATTGCCCGAGAATTCCAGTGGTTTACAAGACCAGAATTCTTTAAAAGAACAACCATAAGACATGGTTCTTCTTCTTTTGGGAATGGGCACTTGAAGTATGGGTCCATTGTTTACAATGTTTTCTGGTTCAGTAGGTCGTTTACTGCCATGATTACTCTTATTACCAGCTTCCTTAACTGTTTTGATAATATATGGCATTGCGTCTATACTTCCTTGTGCCACTATGTGTTGGATGACACTGTTATCCACTTGGTTTCCATTGTTATTGTTATTCAGGTTATCGTTATTCTGGTTTTCCTGGTTCACTTCGTTGTGCATCTGAATTTTAAACATTTACCATGTATTAATATCACAAGATAATAATTCATGTAAGCAATCCCACAACAAGCATATTGATCAAAATCGTCAAACATTGCGACTTACTCTCTTTTATATATTATGCTTCTAGTACAAACTGGAACTGAAATTTAAAATTACAATACTATTATGCATCCATTGCAATTGTCGAGATTTTTTTTTCAAACATACACATATATTATATATATTATTATTTTATTAGTATTATTATTATTATTATTATTATTATTATTACTACTATTACTGGTATGGGTTCATCTAGAACTCCATATTACGCTGGTTATACTTCCAGACGAGTCGTTCTCCTATTTGCCTCATCCTCTTACTTCCTTCTAAAATCTCCTCACCAAAGGTTCAGAGCTCTTGCACATTTTCAGCGCTCATTGGTGGTGCAGGGGCTGGTACCGGGTTTGGGAATTGGGGCATGGGTTCATGGTAAGGATAAGGGTTCTCTAGAATTTCCCTGATGTATTGGTCATTATCATAGTAGGGATCTAGAGGGTCCAAGTCTGGGTAGGCTGCTAGGTTTGGCATGGGTTCGTCTTCTGGTATTGGGTAGCGTTGTTGGTAATCCCTATGGTCGTCAAACCACGGGTCGTAGTATGGGTCTAAGGGATTGGGTGCTGGTACTCTAGGTATCTCTATTGGGTCAAGGTCAGTCATTGGGATTTGGTTTTCTGGGTTGTTTTCAATTTCCATTGGCTGTGTGGGAAACAGTGGTAAGGGCTGGGGTGCTATGAGTTGCTCTAGGTTAGGATCTGCAGCTGTAGTTGTTAAGATATGAAAATTTGCTAGACTCCTATTGAGAATATCCTGGGTGTAAGCATCTGTTTCTCTCTTAGCGGCTGCTAAAACTCGTTGTTGTTGTAACGTTTTCATCCTTTTTCTACGTTCATGTGCTCCTCTGCTGAACCATCCTCTCTTCTTGGGAGGGAATGGCTCTTCAGATTGGGCCTTGAACACGATTATCCCATCTTCGTTGTCAGCCGAATACCCTGAAAGGGATGGCTGTGAAGAGGTACCTTCGTCCCTAGGTGAGTTGGACACCTGACGGTAGGCGTCGGAAGGTCCTTCGTCGCTCATACTGTAAACTAACAAATAGTCAAGTAACACACAACGATAATATACAGATATGCATGAAATCCCGTAGATTATTTCCTAACATATTGAATAAATTTTGGTGTCAGCAGAACACTTCTGTGGCTGAATCAGTGGCTTAGCTCTGATACCACCTTCTGTCGCAACCCCCGTCCCCTATTTACCCGGGAACGGGCGGCCGCGGCCAGTTTCAGTGGTATCGGTGTTTATCAATTTGGCAGCGGAATCTACATCAGGACCGTAGTTAGGAAATATTTTATCAGAGAAAAATACCACGCTTTTATAATATTAAACACATGGGAAAATCCCAAGTTTCAAGTACACACATTTTTATAGGTATAAACCCTATTTTATTTATATAAAACATCTCTTTATTTTAGGTAACTTTATAGCCACTTTTCCAAGCCTTCAGTGCTGTCCAGCTGGCTTCTACTTGGCTTTCACATTTTGTTACCTGAAATGCGTTTAAAAACATTTTGTCAGTGGGAAATACTGGTGAGTGAATCCCAGTTTAATCAAGACATGTAAAACCATTTTACAGTATTGAGGGCGGTCACGCAATTACATTTGTTTCCATCTACTTTAATTACCACCCACGGTACTGTCAACCCGACTTGTGGTTATGTTACTACTCACAATGTAGTAACAAATCTTGTATACAAAACCCCAACATACCGACGATAATTGTAGAATACAAATACTCAATCACTGTTTAATATAATGTTAATCATATGAGGTTTTGTAAAAACAGTTTGCAAAAAAAGGAGATTACTCACAAAAAGGTTTTAAACAAAAAGAAGGATTACTCACTTTGCTGTCTTAGGGTTTTCCTTTAGGATTTCCTGGTGATTATCTATTAATTACACAATGCACACGCGTTAGTATAATAACCCAATATGTACATTTGTAATATCCTCCCCGAGACGGTATTCCAACGACTACGTCGGGCATAACCACGACAGCCGTTACGGAACCCTAGATCAATCGGGCAGCGTATCTAATACGTAACCAGGGGGTTAAAATACTTACAACGGGGCAGAACTTCGTTATATTTGGTGGGTATAATGCCTGGGATTATAATTGCTATTCAGAATATTGAGAGAGAGATCGAGAGACTGAGCGATTTGAAAATGAAGGCTGATGGTCCCTTTTATAGGGCTGGTCGACGGTTTTGTCGCGCCCCGCGAAGGTCTCAGCTAATGGCTTCACGGCCCGCGAGGCTTGCTAGGGTAGGCCCTAGCTTGGCTGATTCGACCCATAGTTTCCACACGCGTTATGCCACGTGGCGCCTCAGGGTGTGGCCAAGGTGACCAGCTGTAGCGGCCCGCGTAAGACTCCTTAAGGTTCTTCGAGGCCTGCCAGGAACTAATAAAAATTGTTTTTATTTTATTTTTAATTATATAAAAGGTATTTTAGGCTCGGTTTTCACATACGGGGTGTAATTTAAGACATATTGAGATTGTCTAAATATATTAGGGTGTCGGAAATAATTTTGGAGGGTTGTTATAGAGTTCGAGATCGTGGGTAGTGTAGTTATTCTCGTGGACCCTGAGTTGTTGAGACGCATATGCGATAACTTTGTCTCGTTGCATAAGAACACAACCAAGAACTAGGTTAGAGGCATCGCAATAAACAACGAAATCGTCGTTTCCGTCGGGAAGCGTAAGGACGGGAGCGTTGCAAAGCATATACTTGAGGGTTTGAAAGGCTTCCTCCTGTTTGGGACCCCAAGCAAAAGGTTTGTCCTTCTGAGTTAAAGCGGTAAGCGGTACGGCGATTTTAGAAAAGTCAGCAATGAATCGACGGTAATAACCCACCCATTCGAGAAAAGAACGGACTTCGGATGGGTTTTCGGTGTGATCCAACTCTTCATTGCTTCAATCTTTGTGGGGTCAACGTGAATTCCTAGACTATTGACGATGTGACTGAGAAATTGAACCTCCTCGAGCCAAAATTCACACTTGGAGAACTTGGCGTAGAGGCGATTTCCATGGAGAAGCTCGAGAACTAAACAAAGATGTTGCGCGTGTTCATCCCTCGACTTCGAGTAGATAAGGATATCGTCGATAAACACAATGAAGAAACGATCTAAGAAGGGTTTACACACACGGTTCATCAAATCCATAAAGACCGCGGGTGCGTTTGTGAGACCAAAAGGTATGACCACGAATTCATAATGGCCATAACGGGTATGAAAATCGGATTTTGGAATGTCTTGCTCTTGTATTCATAATTGATGATAACCAGAACGTCAATCAATCTTGGAGAAACACGTAGCACCTTGCAGGTGATCAAATAAATCGTCGATTCGGGGTAGAGGGTAGCGATTTTTTATAGTAAGCTTGTTAAGTTCCCTATAATCGATGCACATTCGAAACGATCCATCCTTCTTTTTCACGAAAAGGACGGGTGTGCCCCAAGGAAATGTGCTAGGGCGTATGAAGCCTTTATCAAGTAACTCCTGGAGTTGGCTACAAAGTTCACGCATTTTAGACGGTGCGAGGCGATTAGGAGCTTTTGCAACAGGGTTAGCTCCAGGGATAAGGTCGATACGAAAGTCGATATCGCATGTAGGGGGTAGACCGGGTAAATCGTCAGGAAAGACACTAGGAAAATCACGAACCACAAGTACCTTTTCCATCGTCTTCTTTTCCTCCTTCACTACTATGATGTGGGCTAAGAAAGCCAAGTATTCCTTGCGGAGATACTTGCTTGCTTGAATACATGACATAAGTTTCAATTCTTTCGAGAGTACTTCGCCATAAACACATAATTGATCACCGTTTGAAAGGGAGAACGAATCATCTTTTTGAAACAAACGACTTCGGCATGATTTTCACGAAGAAAGTCCATGCCTACTATGACATCGAAAGACACTAGGAAAATCACGAACCACAAGTACCTTTTTCCATCGTCTTCTTTTCCTCCTTCACTACTATGATGTGGGCTAAGAAAGCCAAGTATTCCTTGCGGAGATACTTGCTTGCTTGAATACATGACATAAGTTTCAATTCTTTCGAGAGTACTTCGCCATAAACACATAATTGATCACTGTTTGAAAGGGAGAACGAATCATCTTTTTGAAACAAACGACTTCGGCATGATTTTCACGAAGAAAGTCCATGCCTACTATGACATCGAAACTACTAAGCTGCATAGGAATGAGATCGACCGGGAAGATGTGATTGTTGAGTTCGAGAGTACAATCATAGAGAATGGAGCTGACAGTGACAGTTCTTCCAGTGGAAACTTCTACGTCAAAGGTCGTTGGGAGATTAGCGCATTTACGTTTTAAAAGCTTTTCGAATTCAAATGATACAAAACAGTTATCAGCTCTAGTATCAAATAAGCAAGAAGTATAAATACCGTTAACAAGGAACGTACCATTGACAACATTGTTGTCAGTCTGAGCCTGGCGAACATTGATATTGAAGGTTCTTCCGCGGGCGGCTTGTTGTGGCTGTTGCTGCTGAGGCTGCTGTTGCTGTTGTTGTTGCTGCTGCGGTGGTTGCTGCTGCGGCTCTTGTTTCACAACGCGCAGAGCGCAGACATTAGCAAAATGATTCAGGTCACCACAAGTGTAGCAAGATCGTGCATGAACAGCGGGTACAGGAGCTGCTGGGTTGACCTGAGGAGCAGGAAGTTGAGTTAGTCATGCGGGAAGAGCTTGAGTAGCTTGCTGACGGGGGCCTGAGCGACAGTGAGTGGTGAAGTGCCCATAGATGTTGCAATTAGCACAGAAGCGACAGTTCACCCCTGTTGGATGATGATAGGTGCAGGTTGGGCACAGAGGGTGAGTACCAGTATACGCACGCTTGGCAGGCAGTGCGTTGGTAGTAGCAACTTGACGGCTCTGGTTATTGGGCGGTGCTATGACAGTAGTGGATGGTGTGGCGGTAGTCACGTAATTCTTCTTGTTGTTGTTCCTTCGCTTACGGATCTGGCGGCTAGACTTTGAACCTTGAGATGCTGCATTGTCGGTATTGGGAGTAGCAGTAGCTTGATTGAGACTCTTGGTCGAGGTTTTGAAAGCTCAAGCCAAGACTCGCTTGTCGTTGATCTCAGCTGCGAGTTGGTAGGTTTCCTCGATAGTAGTGGGTCTCGCTGCCTGAACAAAATAAGCTACACAATCGGGAAGAGCGCGAATATACTTCTTGATAGTCTTATCACGCGTGTCCACCTAACTGGGACAGATAATGCTCAACTATTTGAAACGAGCGGTGAGGCCAGCGTTGTCACCTCCTTCTTGCTTGATGTGCCAGAATTCATTCTCCAGCTTCTGGACTTCGTGGGGAGGGCATAATTCCTTCATCATGAGCTCCCTGAGCTCCTCCCATATGAGACCATAAGCTGAATCATTGTTGCGCTCAGCGGTCCACCAATCCAGTGCCCTGGACTGGACGACTCTAGTAGCATTCACAGTGCGGAGATTTTCAGGACATCCGCTTTGACGAAAGGTGACTTCGATCGAGTCAAACCACTGAAACATTGCACTGGGTCTATCTTCGCCAGTAAAGTTTGTAGGACCACAGGCTTTAGGCGCTTCATTCTTTGAATCAACAGAAGATTTATTGCTAACCTTATTGATTTCACTGACAATTTGAGGTATGACCTTGGCCGTTTCCTTGGCCACAAGTGAAGCGATTCGTTTGTCCGCTTTGTTCCTCTGGACATTTTGGTGAGTGTGAGAACCGATAGAAGACATTGTCGAGTGTGAGTTCTGCAGCAGACATCATCCCGAGAGATTTGATGAGATTCGATTATATTAGGTTATGTTTTGAAAAGTTTAGCGTTTCACAACCCATTTTAATATTATTATCATTCATGTAAAGCTCAGTAACACGTCGGCACATAGTCACGTATACACATAATTCACATAAGCACGCATACGCATAGGCACGTAAGCACGTATGAGCACATTATTCACGTATTTTGCACATATTCACCTACATATTTTGCACGTATTCACCTATCTTTCAAGGGCGCGTCGCGCGTGTGATAGTTGTGAGAGATAGCGAGTGGCATAAGCAAGGAGTTTAGTGTATGAGAGTTCTTAGTTTATTCGCGATTAGTTAGCATTTTAGATTGCGAAAGCGGTGCGAGTTGTGCGCTTTTTTGTAAAGCGGAAAAAGGGCATAGCGTTGGAGGTTCCCAGCTTATCGCTCTTCGCTTGTGGAACGAAACCATAAATCGTAAATTCAAAACATATAAACACAATAAACATTGATGACGTGTGAAACTCGGAGATTGCAGGCTAGAAAATCAAATAGAGTGCCTTGGGTGTTAGAAATCGACTGCCCAAAGTAATTCGACTATCCCCAACGAGTTTGAATACATGCTTTGGCCTAATAGACTGTGCTCTCGCCGAAACACGGCGAACGGCACTCATCCTTCTAGTTACTACATGACTCAAGTCATTAGAACAGTCGAGACTTTTGTGAGATTTCTAAAATCAAAGTAAGGAACAGAACATGTTATTAAGATGCGGCTTTCACCCCTAACTTAACAACTTTGCTCCTAACTATGGTTGAGACAACCACGAGATAGAGATGGAGATTCCTGTTGAGATGTGTATATCACTCCTAACTCAACGGAGATTCTCGTGCTGAGAGTAAAATACGCGGAGTGAGTGATCTTATCGAGAGTTCTTGGTTTTCACACCTAATCTCGACACAATCACTCGTTTGTGTTATGTGAGCGTTTTCAAAATGTGTGTATTGTGTAAGCCTTAGGAAAGGAAAAATGTGTTTAGACCTTAGGAAAGGTCCATTTGTACGAAGCTGTAGTATGTGGGTTCGTACGAAGGTGTAACATAGTAGGTTCGAACGAGAGTATCACATCATGTGGGTTCGTACGAAGCCCCAAGTGGGTTCGTACGAAGGGTCTGTTTTGGGTACTTAGACTATAGACTAGGCCTTTTCTACATGACTCGACCTAATTCCCTATAGTTATCGCTCTGATACCAATCTTTCACACCCCAACGGATGGCGAAAACATCGGGGCGCGGCACTAGGTGAACCTGATTGCTCAAGAGAATCCATAATGACTATTAAATGACAATATTTAAAAGGTTCATTGTCCCATACCAATAAACAAATATTTCAAAAACAGTCATCACAGAGTTCACATCTCTTAAACAAAAACAAGTCCGACAACCTAGATTTTTATTTGCGGGTTTCTAGACTTCCTAATCCATTGCAGCAAACAGACCATCAACCTGTCACATACGTTAAAATAAAGTCAATACATAAAGTAAAGGTGAGTACACAAGTTTGCGTAAATATAGTATAAAAAGCGTTTACGCATAACCAGCATGTAACACCTAATGGGTGAAGCATGTAACTACCAACAATGATACAACCTAACCACGTGACTGCGATGTAGAGTATGTGCGACACATGTTCACCGAAGTGAACACGTGAAGTAAAGTATATGATCCTTAGCAACCCCTGTCACACATGTGCTGAGTCCAAACTATAGTACTATCGTTGCTAAAGGCGGTCCGGTATAACACTGTGTAAGCATAGTAACAAGCATTCAACAAATCACGTATAGCATGCAGGAGCGGTTAGCGTTTATAAAGTGTTGCGTTGTGTGTTGTGTTTTGATAGAGAGTGTATGTAACACCCAAAAGTGCGTTAAACGAAAATGGGTTCGAGTATACTCACAAAGTGTATACTAATCAAGAAACACGATCCTCAATGGATTGAAGGGAGCGCCGGATCAGCCTGCATACGGGAACAGAAGCGTAAGTCCTCCAAAGTGCTGAAACGGTCAAAAATCAGAGTGTTTGTGGGAAACAGAAGTTTCGTACGAAGCTGGTACCTTCGTACGAAGGCGTGCCTTCGTACAAAGGTGGGTCTTCGCACACGTGGGGCTTCCATTGTCCAAAATCAAGTGTCTTCGAGTCTGTCTTCGGAAAATCGAGTGTTCATCCCTCCAACCTTAAGCTGTTGATTAACTTAGAGTCAGAGAGGTCTTTGATTACGTCACGAGTGGGAATCGGGCTGTTAGGTGTAAAACCAGTGCCTTCGTACGATGCCATGTGCCTTCGTAAGAAGGCGGTGCCTTCATACAAAGTTGGCTTTGCACAGAACAGTCCAGTTCACAAACGTGGCTGGTTTTGGCATTCGGTGCTGTGTTTTCGCCTGAATCGGATGTGTTTCCAAGTCCTTTTCAAGTTGGTTTCAACATTACCTCGTTCCACTATTCAGTGAACGAAATACATGTCGTCTTAGGTCTATTTTAGAGTGAAAATCAAGTTTAAACGGGTTTTGAAGAGTTTCAACTAAGAGCCAACACTTGGTGAGTGTGAAATCAACTTATTTCTAACTTGGGAAGCCGTAGCTAGTCCCAATACACTCGGTTAAGTGTAAATCTATTGTAAAAGAAGAAGTTTTGATGAAAAAGATGAAGAGTTTTTGTAAAAACAGGAATTTATGAAGAAAAGAAGAAGTTTAAGTGAAGAAGATGAAGTTTTAAGTGAAAACATAAGAGTTTGGATGAAAAGGAAGTGATTCTTGTGGAAATCGAAGTGGAAAACGTTGTGTAATTGAATAAAATTGTTAAATCTTACTTGAAAATGGCCGGACTGCAATTCTGCAGAGTTTCGGTATGAAAATCAGCAAGTGAGAATGAATGAGGGGTGAGGGAGTATTTATAGAGGAGCTGGGTTTGAACAGGGAGCCTTTGTTCGAAGCAGCTGCCTTCGTACAAAGGCAGTGCCTTCGTATGAGGCCAGCTGGCTTCGTTCAAAGGTGTTGTTTCATGCAACCTTTTCCTTGTTTCGCGTGTAAGGTGCTCGTTTAATGCGTTTTGTTGTGTTAGTTAGTATTGGTACTTTAATTATTTTAGCGTAGCACTGAGTTCCGGGTCGCGTTGCGTTTTAGCGTGATAAATCGAGTTGCGCGAGTAGCGTTGAGTTTATGTTGCAATAGCGTTTGCGAGTAACAAAACACATAATAAGCACACACAAGTAAAGCACATAAGAACACACAGCATAACATTACTACTACTAATAACAGCGTTTGCGATTTAGCGTGTTAGTCGTGATAAGCGAATGCGAAGGCGTGAGTGGTTACCGAACAAACAAACACACTCGGTAATTAAATAGCATAATTCTCTGTAATTCGTGTTACGTAAGCGGTTGCGAATATAAAGCGTTTAAACGTGTAGCGGTACTGTGTGATGAAAATGTATTTAGTATAACATAACCCTTTATTTATATCGAATCTCGGAATACAAGACGGTTACAAATTGGAGCAAAAGCAAACGGGTAACAATCCGAAAAGTCGGGTTGTTACATGGAAAGCTGGCCAAATTGTACCTAAAGGAAATTGTGGCACGTCACGGAGTGCGTACCTCTATTATTTTCGACAGAGATGGACACTTTGTATCAAGAATCTTGCAATCTTTTAAGGAGGCCTTTGGATCTCAACTGGATCTAAGCATGGCCTTCCATCCGCAAACCGATGATCAGAGTGAACGGACTATACAAACCCTTGAAGACATGCTTCGTGTGTGTGTTATGGATTTAGGCGGCAGTTGGGATACTCACCTACCCCTGGTGATGTTTTCCTATAATAACAGCTATCATACAAGCATAAAGGCTGCTCCGTTTGAAGCTCTGTATGGTCGTAAATGTCGCTTACCTCTGTGTTGGGCAGAAGTTGGAGACAGACAGCTAATTGGTCCCGAACTAGTCCAAGAAACGACTGACAAGATCTTTTAGATCTGAGACCGTATCAAAGAGGCTCACGATCAACAGAAAAGCTACGCTGACCGAAGACGGAAACCGTTAGCTTTCGAGGTAGGAGACGTGTTTCTATTAAAAGTCTCGCCTTGGAAGGGTGTAGCAAGGTTCGGGAAATGTGGAAAGTTGAATCCACGATATATTGGTCCATTCAAGATTTTGGAGAAAATTGGTACCGTGGCGTACAAGTTGGAATTACCGGAGGAACTAAATGGTGTACACGACACATTCCATGTGTCAAACCTCAAAAAGAGTCCAACCCAAGAAACAGTTGTCATCCCCGCGGATGAAGTTTATATTGACGACAAGCTCCAATTCACAGAAGAACCTGTTGAGGTAATGGACTGGAAGGTCCAAAATACGAGGAGTAGTCACATAAACTGGTTAAAGTACGTTGGAACTCTAAACACGGGCCCGAGTATACTTGGGAATGCGAGGATCAGTTCAAAGCCAAGTACCCCCACTTGTTCGAGGAAGCTCCTGCGGGAGAAAACTCAGCATGAATTTCGGGACAAAATTCTTTTAACGGGGGGGAGACAGTGACAACTGGCCCAAAACCGGTAATTTTTGTACTATTTTAATTAATATTTATTCCCTGCATTTATGTGATTACACGTCAACATTATGTGCTTATTTGTTATGCAATTGGATTCATGCATGTTTCATATATTAACTATCACAATATGCTATACTAGAAGCGTCGCGTCGAATTAATTAGTAAGCTCACTGGATAGACAAGCTACGTCAGCATGACTGCAGAATACAATTAAACAATAGATTTAGGACTTAGAAGTAGGTCCAACATCAAAAATACATTGGAAACTAAGTAGGTGAACAAAGGTTAACATAAACACTTTCCGGAAGCTAAAACCGACACTAAAAAGTACCCGAAACGCACTTTAAATGCAGAATTCTGCAGAAATTTAGCAAAAACAGCAATTTAACATCAAAATACTATGCGAAATTAAGGTTTAAATGTCCAGAATAACTTGTAAAGTGTCGAGAATGAAAACTGTCACAAAAGATACTTCAAATCTTGCAAAACTACGCTATTTAGTACTTTAATGAACCGATAACCGAACGAGTAACCGGACACTACCCAAAACACCAAAAATAGACTAGAAGCATTGTTTTAGTGATATAAAGCTAGTTATAATGCTAGAACACCTTAAAAATCATAAAAACACATAAACACACTTAACCTTCCAATTAACCTCCTATTTTACATCTTCTACCTTCATCTTCTTACAACTTACACGTTACCCCCCCCCCCCCCCCCTTATGCCAACCGGCCCCATAGGACCCACACCCTTTCTCATTAAAATATTGCTAATGTATGCTTGATATGGGACATTATAACTTGTGGTTAATGAGTTGTTGAATGAATATAAGTTGAAACCATTAGACCTCATTATCATAAACCTCATTCAAGACTTTCACAATTTTCTCTCTTCTTCCTCCTCTCTACCTACGGCCATAACCACCATCACTACCACCACCATTTTCTTGCCAAATTTAAGCCATTATAGGGTTAAGCAAAGGTTCTAGAAGGTGAACTATGAAGGTGTGAAGCATTGGAAGTTCAAGGACCTTCTTAGAGAGGTTTTATCCACTCATTTTCTTCATTCTTCATCTTGATCTTGTTCTTGCCACTTTCCTAGCCACTAGAGCTAGTAGTAAGCTTCATAATCTCTATTTTACTTCATGTTAAGTTTATGTACAAGTTACACTTCCAAAGAACATAAACGTTTAAAGATGGTAACTTAAAGATCTAACATAATCTAAGTGAAAACAAGTTGTTTGATGTATGTGATGAAGTTGTGAACATTGATCTTGTGTTTTTAGTTAGATCCATCATGTGTAAGCTTGTTAGAAGCTTAGATCTAACAAGTTTAAGCATGGATCTTGAAAGATCCATGATGAAACTTGATGATGAACATAAAGATCTTTTAAATGAACATAAAAATGGTTTTAGAATATGTTTTTCATGGTTTTGAAACCCTAAAACTCATGGATGGTTTAGTTAGTAAGTTAAAGTTTCATAAAAAGTTTGTTAAAACTTAATAAAAGCACTTATTTTTGGAAGATCCATGTATGTAAAGTGTAGATCTAAAAGACTACACATTTTTAACAAAAATCAAGTTCATCATAAGGTTTTTCATGGTGATTTTAGTGTATGTTACTTGTGAAATGTGTTGGAAATTGATTTTGATGATGAAAAGAAAATAAACACATGTTTTAAAAACATGGGAAACCTCCATTTTTAGGGGAAACTATGTCAAAATTTTTATAAAATTTTGACACTTAGAAAAATATAAGTTGTGGTGAAACTTATTCCCCAAAAATTCACCTAAAAATATTTATCAAGGTTTCCTAATTTTTATACAAAAACTACAAGTAAGAAATAAGGATTTCTTCAAGTATAAAAACAATATTAAGTATGTATATTTTTAGGGAAAAAATATATATGTAGTGGTCACAAGATTATGTGCTAATTGTATATTATGTGTATTATATGTAATAGTGATGTTAGGAACATGAAAAAAACATCAAATACTCCCAAGGAGTATACCACAAAAATACACATACAAATACTTAAGAAATACTCAATGATATAAGTATACAAAATTACATATAAAAAGGATACATGGACAAATACAAATACAAATATATATATATATATATATATATATATATATATATATATATACACATACATATATTTCCTACAAAATTTAGGACTTGGACAATTATTGGACTATTTTGGACAATTTTGTATATTTATGTACTTAGAGCATTCTCATCCAATCCATCAAATTATACATACATTCCACTAAAAAACAACTCCTATATCAATATATTTTCACTAAAAACAAATACTTTTTCTCTATCCTTTTCAATTAAATAATATTATCATTACATTTTTCTCTCTCCTTCACTCACAACCACTTTCAATATATATTAAAAAATTATACTGGGTGAACAGTGTCCCCCCAAATATACAGATGAACAGTAACATTTTCTCTCTCCTCCACTCACAACCATTTTTTATACCCTTTATAATATAAAAACTACCCCTCACATATTTTGATGGTTTGGATGAGAATGCTCCTTATACAAAAATTACTAGAAATAATGGAAGAATTATAAAAATGTGACAAGTGACAATATATATATATATATAACCAATAAACCTTAAAAATATTATTATTTTTAAGAAATATAATTCCGGAAAGTAATAAAAATCAAAGAATTGATTTTTGGTTAATTAATACAAACATACAAGTATTTACACTAAAAATATAAGTATACTTTCCTAAGTATACTTACACCCAAAAATAATATTGGAAATATTATTTAACAAATTACTTATATTTTTTTTTTTTTTGAGAACAATATAAGTAACATATATTTGAAAAGGTTAGAAATATATTATTTTTAACATATAACATTTTCAAATCCTACTTACACAAATATATATTTTGGGATATATATATATATATATAACAAATACAATATTAAATATAATGAAACATACATATACAAATGATACAAGAAACAACACATGTAAGACACAATAAGACACATTAAATCCAAATAGTAACTTGTACTTAGAAGTTTACAAGTTAGGTGATTAACATACTTAGAACGTCTATAGGTCACGACATTCAAGTAGCAGAAGCCGGTGCAGCTAGACGCAAAGCAGTGAGTTCATGTCCCCACTTTTAAACGTTTTTACTGTTTTCTAAACTTGGGGAAAATACATGTACAAATTGGTATGTTTAAACTAAGGAATCATACATAGATCATGTCACGAATAGGGTATACGTAAGCACCATCAATCTAGTTTAGACCGAAAGAACAAGGGTTAGATCTAACAGGTCCCTGTAGCCTCACTCTCTTGGCAACACATAGTCACGGAGTGTCTTGGGTCACATTCGTAGGGTAAACGATGTCAAAAATCGCGTAGGTTTGGATGCTTCTTATGTCGTCACATATGTTAATGTCCTAGCTAAACATTAGCGATCTCGATTCCATTTCATTTCAACTTACAAACTTACATATTACATTACATACCATGCTTTTACATAGATTACAAATGTTACATTTTACACGATCTGCATGAATTCACACCAACTTTTGGTTGACGATTTTTAAACTTACATGTATTTCAAGGAACTAGTGGATAATGCTCGCGGGATCTTTGTCAAGATGTTTAGTGTCTAACCCCGTCGCCATCTTTTATGGATTTGTTTACTATATCACACCCTCTGTGGTGATATAGGAAACAAAACATTGATCTTTGTTTTGAAATCGTGTTGTGAACTTTCAAACAATTATCTTTTATTTATGATGTAAACTTTAAACTAATTTCTGTATTTTGGATAATCAAACTTGAATGGCAAGATGGAGTTTATTTTATATCATGTAGCATGTTTACTTATCGTATGCAATGAGAACCACTCAGATCATACCTCGTGCTTCCGTCTTTGAAAGGGGTGTGACATCACAAATTCTGGTTAAAACTAAAACCATTTCATCCACTAGATGGATTATAGATTATAGATATGAAAGTTTGAAATTTGAATCGATGTATACATATGTCATATTGGCAATTGCATTAGGAGATCACCTTGAAAAAGAATGGCGCATGTTACATGACAACTTGTTTGAAAGTGTTTAATCTTTAGAAAAATTTTGCCATAGTGTCCCCTAAAAATGGAGGTTTCCATGCCTTCAAGGCAGATCATTTTCTTTTGTAAATCAACACAATCAACAACAACTAAATCTACACTTACCAATTTGCCAAAATGAAGCATAAACTACTAACTCATGAACTTGAAAATTTATAAAAATGTGTAGTAACTTACTAGTGTATTTATGTGACAACCCTCAAAATTACATGTATTCTGTACAACTTATTAATGATAATTAAAGTGCTTAATGACTGTGTGGAATTACCTAACTGCTTTCTGATTACTGTGTTATATTTACATGTGCTTGCTAACATACTAGTAGTGTACAGAAAAGTTACTAAATAGTCCAGTGTGCTTTCCTAAGTGTTGAGAATTAAAAGTGTTACAAAAATATATATAGGACACTTTACGGACTAATTAAGCACTTTAACGGAACAACACCGAACCGAACAACCGGACTTTACCCGGAACACAAAATATTGTCAAAAACATTATTTTTTTTTCTGAGCTAGTTAGGGTCCTCGAAAACCCTAACACACTATATAATTAAACACACACAATAAACCACTAACTTAACATTTGTAATCTAACTAGATTGCAACTAAACCATTTGAAACCCAACCCCATACCCCCCCCCCTTGGGCGACGGTCACCATAGGGTGACCCACCCATAGATTTCTTCCATTATTTTAATTGGTCTTGTTGATGAGTTAGGGAACATGTTAACTAGAGGTTAATAACACATGGGGAAATTCCTTATAAAGACCACTAGATAACCATCATACTCATTCATTCACCATCAACATTTCACCATTACTCTCTCCTCCCTTCCTTTGTTTCGGCAGCCAACCACCATCACCATACCACTACCTTCAACTCATTTTCCATTCATTCCACAAGCATCCATAGGTGTTAGAAGGCATACAACGAAGCTCGGTGCGTTCGGAAGTTGAAGGACCACTCTCATCTCCTTTTATCCACCACATTTCTTCACTTGAACTCTCCTAGCTTTGATCTAGTGGTAAGTCTCTTAGATCTACTCATTTTACATCCTATGAAGGTGGTTAAAGTATGAATCATAATGGTAAATGTGAAGAACATCAAGAACACTAAAGAACATAAAGTTAAAACTTAAACATAAGCTTTAAATATGAAGAAATAATGTTGTTTAAGTGATGAAATAAAGTTGTTTGATTACGTTACCAATTACTTGATGATATACCTGTTAATATTGATGTTAAATGTCATTTTTGTTCGCTAAACATGTTGATGGAATCAATCGAGCACGCGTTAGAAAGTTAGGAGCTGAAACAGGATGCTGATTGATGTTTTCAGCCAAATTCAGTTGGCTGTAACTAGATCATAACTTAATGAAAAACTGATTTTCTTGAATCTATAACGTGTTATTATGAAATTCGGTTCTAATGGCACTGGAATCATAATTTTTGGACTTCGTTTGCTATTTTTAAAGGGTCATTTTCTAACAACAACTAAAGCTGCATTTTTACTGCTGAAAATATGCGTTCTATTTTCCATCATAACTGGAATTATGTGTAGAGTTAGATCATGAAATTTGTACTGTAAATGACCATTGATGCATTTGTAATCCTCCCATAGGAATTTCGTAAATCGGACTTATGATGAATTTTAAATAAATTATTCCGTGAACTGCACTCAGAAAAAGATAAATCTGAGTGCAGTCCAGAAAATGATTTTTTTTTTTATAAAATATTGGTAATGAACTGGACGAGGATATTTTTACACAATGATATTTGGATCGTTTAAGACATTCTGTAAAAATTTGGGAATTTTTGCAATAAGTTAACTATTTTATTAAAATGCCCGAAAATAGCCCAGTTTTGAATATTAAAGCTGAAACGACATAAGTAGTAATTTGCGTGTCTAAATGTCGAGTATGTTATCTGAGGATGATCTAACATGTTATACGTCAATGAAAGTATTATTGTGCAATATCGTATGCTTGTTCTTGAGTAGCTATAGGTGGAATGTTTATATGAGCTTGAACTATTGAAGTGAATGCATGTTATGTGGTAGATACGTGTAGGAACTTTGTGCTCTATTTGAAACCACTAAATGACTAACTGGTAATCGTATTAGGACGTGATTGACCGACCTTGACTGTTAGCTATATTTGAGAGTCAAACCGAGCAACCAAAGGTGAGTTCACACACTTTCTAAAGCATGGGATTCCCGGTGGTTGGGAATGGGTTAAAGAAATTAAAACAGGATCAACATATCCTCCTTGGGTAGGATATGTACGGCCATCCTCCATATGTAGGATGCCAATAATAAATTCTACGTATTCTCCTTAGGTAGAATACGTACGTTCGTCCTCCTTGGGTAGGACAACACCCTTAAAACTTACTAGACAAAACTCTATCATTAAGTCCCTCATTATATATCGACTTAATCGCCGAGGCTGATGGCGAGTGGGTCATTAGTTAATAGCGCTATTAGGTTTAACAAACCTCACACCATGTCGTCCGAACGGGCGTGTATTAATGGACTATGGCAAACTATCAGTGATGATAGACACTAATGTAGGGCACAACTATTGTTCGTAGTAGTCGATATCATACCGTCTAGTGGTTTACATGGGGAAGCCCCCACTGATTATGGATATGGTTTGGGTAATAAAACGAACTGGTTAAACATACTTTCAACTATGGGGTAACCCCCACGGCAAATAAGCCAACGAAAGTCAAACCACGTTTTCAGAAACAACTTAAAACTAATCAACCAACCGTGAACTCACTCAACTTTGTTGTTGACTCGTTGTTACATGCCTTACAGGTCGTTGAATGCATACGGAGCTTACACGAGGAAGAATTCGTTGTGGGATGTGGACTGTTATGTCCCGTACTTAATAATTAAACTTTATAAACTTATGGAACTTGTGTTTTGGGTCTTTAAACTTATGAACTACGAACTTATGTTTTGGACTTACGTTTTATGCTTCCACTGTTAACTTAAAACTGGTTACTGTCTTTTGGTCACCAATTGTATTGTGGTTGGTTCTACTTACTTAATTTCGTTGTTCAATATGATTGGTGACTCGATCCTGGTCATGTCACGCCTCCAAGCGGTGATACTCCGCAGGGTGGATTTTGGGGGTGTGACAGATTGGTATCAGAGCCATTGGTTATAGTGAACTTGGTTTTAAAAAGGGAAAAGCTTTTTGATAAAACCAAACTATAACCTGTACAGTGGTCAACGATCCACAATGACGCTTCGCTCCACGTGCAAGACTCTACACAATAGGTGGTATGATTTATGTTATATTGTCGGTTAGATAGTTCACACTGTGCATTAATTAACATGATAATTGCTATTTGAACCCTATGTGCTTACTCACTACTGTTGTCCCACACTTACGCACTTTCGCGACACTTTTCTCACTTACGTTGCTTCGTTATAAAGATCATGAACGGACGCGGAGGACGTACCAACCTAACCCAAGCCCAGCTGACGGCTTTGATCAATGAACGAGTTGCTGAGGCACTCGCAGCTGTTCCTGCAGGAGGTATAACCTGCCATATCAACCCACCTTAGGACGTTTAGATTCTACCTTCGCAAACCAACCCTCATGCTTAACCGTGTCTTTTATTCTCGCGCAACAGGTCAACATGCTCAGCCTCCTGTGTGCATGTTCAAAACCTTCATGGATTGCCGACCTACTACTTTCAGTGGCACTGAAGGAGCTGTAGGCCTTCTTCACTGGTTCGAGAAGCTGGAGTCTGTTTTTGAGATGTGTGAATGCCCTGAAGATCGTAGGGTGAAATATGCCATTGGAACACTCGAAGGTGCTGTGTTAACCTGGTGGAAAGCACAAGTTCAACTACTAGGGCTGGCGGTTGCTAATGCCACCCCCTGGAACGGTTTCAAGGAACTGATCAAAGAAGAGTACTGTAGCCGTGACGACATCCACAAGCTGGAGGTGGAATTTTTCAATCTAAAGATGACAGGGTCTAAGATTGAGGCGTATACGAAAAGGTCAAACGAGCTGGCCATCCTGTGCCCTACTATGGTAGACCCTCCCATCAAACGTATTGAGTTGTACCTCAAGGGTCTTGTACCAGAGATTCAGAGTCACGTAACTTCAGCTAACCTGGGTACCATTCAACAAATCATTAAGTTGGCCCATCGTCTCACCGATCAAGCAGTTGAACAAAACAAACTGCCCAAGCGTATTGGTGCTGCTACTACTGACGCTCCCAATGAAAACAAGCGAAAATGGGATGGGAATTCCAGTAAGGGTTCAACTTCAGTCCAGTCTCAGCAGCGAAAGACTGATAACTACCAGAGCCCTGGTCAGTAATCTTCCGGTAATCAAGGACAGGGTGGATACCGAGGGAACCACCCCAAGTGCAACCGGTGCAACAAGCATCACAGCGGGCAGTGCAACAAGGGTCGTTGTATGAGGTGTAACAAGTTTGGTCATGAAGCAAAGGATTGTAGGAGCGCACGACCAGCAAATCATAATCGCCAACAACAACAACAGGCTCCACAGAACCACCAGCAGCAGCAACAGCAGGGCAATAAAGGATGCTTTCAGTGTGGCGCTGAAGGCCACTTTAAGAGGAACTGTCCTTAGCTGAACCAGAATTAGAACAACAGCAACCAAGGAAACGGGAATAACAATGGAGGCAACAACGGGGGTAAGAATAATGGCAATGGTTCCAGGGGACGTGTTTTCGTGCTAGGACAGGGTGATGCAAGGAACGATCCCAACGTTGTGATGGGTAAGTTTCTTCTGGATGATTTCTTTGTTACTGTTTTATTTGATTCGGGTGCCGATACTAGCTACGTGTCCTTAAAAGTTAGTCAGATGCTTAAGCGTACTCCAACACTTCTAGACACCAAACACACGGTAGAACTAGCAAACGGTAAAAGTCTTGAAGCCACACACATAGTTAAGGGTTGTAACCTCGTCTTAGCTGATCAGACCTTCTCTATCGATCTTGTTCCTATCGTACTTGGTAGTTTCGACGTCGTTATTGGGATGGATTGGCTATCTCATCATCAAGCGGAGATTATTTGCAAGGAGAAAATCGTCCGCATTCCTCGTTCTGGTGAAGAACCCCTCGTGATTCAGGGCGACAAGAGTGGTGTTGTCGTAGGAATTATCTCTTTCCTTAAGGCCCAGAAGTGTTTGCGAAAGGGCCACACTGCCATTCTAGCACTCGTTACTGACACATCAACGGAAGAGAAGAGAATTGAAGATATTCCTATTGTGCGCGATTTTCCTGAGGTATTTCCTGAGGAACTACCTGGTCTTCCGCCTCATCGTCAAGTCAAGTTTCAAATCGAGCTCGCTCCTGGAGCAGCGCCCATAGCTCGAGCACCTTATCGTCTAGCTCCATCAGAACTTGAAGAACTGTCCACGCAATTACAAGAACTCTTGGAAAAGGGTTTCATACGTCCTAGCTCTTCACCCTGGGGAGCTCCAGTCTTGTTTATGAAGAAGAAAGATGGTACTTTCAGAATGTGTATTGACTATCGCGAACTTAACAAGGTGACCGTGAAGAATCGTTATCCTCTTCCACGCATTGACGACTTGTTCGACCAGTTGCAAGGGTCGAGCTATTACTCTAAGATTGATTTGAGATCGGGATACCATCAGCTGAGAGTCCGAGAGGAGGACATCCCCAAAACAGCATTCAGAACTCGTTACGGCCATTACGAGTTTCTAGTTATGCCTTTCGGGTTGACGAATGCACCAGCGGTCTTCATGGATCTTATGAACCGAGTATGCAAACCCTACCTGGATAAGTTCGTTATTGTTTTCACCGACGACATCCTGATCTATTCTAAGATTCAGGAGGAACACGAGCAGCATCTACGACTTATGCTGGAACTTCTTCGAGCAGAGAAACTATATGCCAAATTTTCGAAATGTGACTTCTGGCTTCGCGTAGTCCACTTTCTAGGCCATGTGGTAAACAAGGATGGGATTCATGTTGATCCATCCAAGGTTGATTCGATCAAGAACTGGCCTGCACCCCGCACACCAACAGAAATCCGCCAATTCTTGGGTTTGGCAGGATATTACAGAAGGTTTATTAAGGATTTCTCAAAGATTGCGCAACCTCTCACTTCACTGACTCAGAAGGGTGTCACCTACCGTTGGGGTGATGCACAGGAATCTGCTTTTCAGCACTTAAAGGATAGACTTTGTAGCGCGCCTATCCTCTCATTGCCTGAGGGCACAGATGATTTTGTGGTTTATTGCGACACTTCCATCCAAGGACTTGGTAGCGTGTTGATGCAACGTGACAAGGTCATTGCCTACGCATCGCGCCAACTTAAAGTTCATGAAAAGAACTACACTACGCATGACCTGGAATTGGGAGCAGTTGTTTTCGCACTTAAGATATGGAGACATTACCTGTACGGTACCAAGTGCACCATTTATACCGATCACAGGAGTCTCGAGCATATCTTCAAGCAAAAGGAGCTAAACATGCGACAACGCCGATGGGTCGAAATCTTGAATGATTATGAATGCGCTATCAAGTATCATCCGGCCAAGGCCAATGTTGTGGCCGACGCCCTCAGCCGAAAGGATAATATACCTAAGCGTGTACATGCGTTACAGCTCACCATCCAATCTAATCTTCCCGCTTAGATTCGTGATGCTCAGGTTGAAGCATTGAAAGCAGAGAACATCAGGGCTGAGTCCTTACGAGGATCGAGGCAGCGCCTAGAACGAAAGGAAGACGGTGCCTACTATGTAAACGGACGCATTTGGGTTCCATTATATGGAGACCTACGCGAGCTTATGATGGATGAAGCACACAAGTCTCGTTATTTAGTACATCCTGGTTCGGATAAGATGTACCACGACTTAAAGACTACGTATTGGTGGCCCAGCATGAAAGCCAACATAGCAACCTACGTCAGTAAATGCTTGACTTGTGCTAAGGTCAAGGTCGAGTACCAGAAACCATCAGGCCTACTTCAACAACCAGAGATACCTAAATGGAAATGGGAGCAAATTTACATGGATTTCGTTACTGGCCTGCCCAGATCTCAACGCGGAAACGATACCATTTGGGTGATCGTGGATCGACTAACCAAGTCTGCACATTTTCTGGCTATCAAGGAAACGGATAAGTTTTCTACTCTAGCAGACATTTACCTAAAGGAAGTGGTATCAAGGCACGGAGTGCCAACCTCCATCATTTCTGATCGTGACGCACGTTTTACTTCTGAACTGTGGGAAGCAATGCACAAGTCTTTTAGCTCACGTTTAGATATGAGCACCGCTTATCATCCACAGACCAATAGGCAATCCAAACGCACCATCCAGACCCTTGAAGATATGCTTAGGGCATGCGTAATCGACTTTGGTAATGGCTGGGAAAAGCACCTCCCTTTGGTGGAGTTTTCGTACAATAACAGCTACCACACCAGTATTCAGGCCGCTCCGTTCGTGGCATTGTATGGACGGAAGTGCCGATCACCTCTTTGTTGGGCAGAAGTTGGTGACAGCCAAATCACAAGCCCAGAACTCGTAGTAGACATGACTGAGAGAATTGCTCAGATACGACAGCGAATGGCGGCAGCTCGGGACCGTCAGAAAAGCTATGCAGATAAGCGAACGAAACTACTCGAGTTCCAGGTTGGGGATCAGGTGCTACTCAATGTCTCACCTTGGAAAGGTGTAGTCCGTTTTGGCAAACGAGGCAAACTCAATCCGCGTTATGTCAGACCGTTCGAAATCATCGAGAAAATTGGCAAAGTCGCCTACAGGTTGAATCTACCTGAAGAACCCAGCGGAGTTCACAATGTTTTCCATGTGTCGAATCTAAAGAAGTGTCTGTCATATGAGACCCTCATAGTTCCTCTCAAGGAGCTCACTATCGATGACCAGCTGCGATTTGTCGAGGAACTAGATGAGATTACCGATCGAGATGTTAAGATTCTCAAGCGTACCAGAATACCTCTTGTCCGAGTTCGTTGGGATTCCCGTCGTGGTCCAGAGTATACCTGGGAACGAGAAGACCAAATGAAACTCAAGTATCCCCAACTGTTTAAGAAAAGTGCAACCACTACTGAGGCCGAAGCTACTGCAGAATTTCGGGACGAAATTCCAAATCAACGGGGGGATGATGTGACACCCCAGGAAAACCAGGAAACCAACGCAACATAACTAGCTTCCTCAGTAACCACGTGCTTAATTTCGGGATGAAATTTTCTTAACAGGGGGATAATGTGACAACCCTCAAAATTAGATGTGTTCTGTACAACTTATTAATAATAATTAAAGTGCTTAATGACTGTGTGGAATTACCTAACTGCTTTCTGATTACTGTGTTATATTTACATGTGCTTGCTAATATACTAGTAGTGTACATAAAAGTTACTACATAGTCCTGTGTGCTTTCCTAAGTGTTGAGAATTAAAAGTGTTACAAAAATATATATATAGGACACTTTACGGACTAATTAAGCACTTTAACGGAACATCACCGAACCGAACAACCGGACTTTACCCGGAACACAAAATATTGTCAAAAACATTGTTTTTTTCTGAGCTAGTTAGGGTCCCCGAACACCCTAACACACTATATAATTAAAACACACACAATAAACCACTAACTTAACATTTGTAATCTAACTAGATTGCAACTAAACCATTTGAAACCCAACCCCATACCCCCCTCCCCTTGGGCGACGGTCACCATAGGGTGACCCACCCATAGATTTCTTCCATTTTTTTAATTAGTCTTGTTGATGAGTTAGGGAACATGTTAACTAGAGGTTAATAACACATGGGGAAATTCCTTATAAAGACCACTAGATAACCATCATACTCATTCATTCACCATCAACATTTCACCATTACTCTCTCCTCCCTTCCTTTGTTTCGGCAGCCAACCACCATCACCATACCACTACCTTCAACTCATTTTCCATTCATTCCACAAGCATCCATAGGTGTTAGAAGGCATACAACGAAGCTCGGTGCGTTCGGAAGATGAAGGACCACTCTCATCTCCTTTTATCCACCACATTTCTTCACTTGAACTCTCCTAGCTTTGAGCTAGTGGTAAGTCTCTTAGATCTACTCATTTTACATCCTATGAAGGTGGTTAAAGTATGAATCATAATGGTAAATGTGAAGAACATCAAGAACACTAAAGCACATAAAGTTAAAACTTAAACATAAGCTTTAAATATGAAGAAATAATGTTGTTTAAGTGATGAAATAAAGTTATTTGATTACGTTACTGATTACTTGATGATCTACCTGTTAATATTGATGTTAAATGTCGTTTTTGTTCGCTAAACATGTTACTGGAATCAATCGAGCACGCGTTAGAAAGTTAGGAGCTGATTGAAGTTTACAACCAACTTCAGGTGCTGTAACCAGATCATAACTTATCGAAAAACTGATTTTCTTGAATCTATAATGTGTTATTATGAAATACGGTTCTAATGGCACTGGAATCATAATTTTTGGACTTTGTTTGCTATTTTTAAAGGGTCATTTTCTAACAGCAACTAAAGCTGCATTTTTACTGCTGAAAATATGCGTTCTGTTTTCCATCATAACTGGAATTCTATGTAGAGTTAGATCATGAAATTTGTACTGTAAATGACCACTGATGTATTTGTAATCCTCCCACTGGAATTTCGTAAATTGGGCTTACGATGAATTTTAAATAAATTATTCCGTGGACTGCAGTCAGAAAAAGATAAATCTGAGTGCAGTCTGGAAAATGATTTTTTATAAAATATTGGTAATGAACCGGACCCCAATATTTTTATGCAATGATATTTGGATCATTTAAGACATTCTGTAAAAAATTGGGATTTTTTGGAATAAGTTAACTAATTTATTAAAATGCCCGAAAACAGCCCAGTTTTGAATATTAAAGCTGAAACGACATAAGTTGTAATTTGCGTGTCTAAATGTCGAGTATGTTATCTGAGGATGATCTAACATGGTATACGTCAATGAAAGTTTTATTGTGCAATATCGTATGCTTGTTCTTGAGTAGCTATAGGTGGAATGTTTATATGAGCGTGAACTATTGAAGTGAATGCATGTTATGTGGTAGATACGTGTAGGAACTTTGTGCTCTATTTGAAACCACTAAATGACTAACTGGTAATCGTATTAGGACGTGATTGACCGAACTTGACTGTTAGCTATATTTGAGAGTCAAACCGAGCAACCAAAGGTGAGTTCACACACTTTCTAAGGCATGGGATTCCCGGTGGTTGGGAATGGGTTAAAGAAATTAAAACGGGATCTACATATCCTCCTTGGGTAGGATATGTATGGCCATCCTCCATAGGTAGGATGCTAATAATAAATTCTGCATATTCTCCTTGGGTAGAATACGTACGTTCGTCCTCCTTGGGTAGGACAACACCCTTAAAACTTACTAGACAAAACTCTATCATTAAGTCCCTCATTATATATCGACTTAATCGCCGAGGCCGATGGCGAGCGGGTCATTAGTTAATAGCGCTATTAGGTTTAACAAACCTCACACCGTGTCGTCCGAACGGGCGTGTACTAATGGACTATGGCAAACTGTCAGTGATGATAGACACTGATGTAGGGCACAACTATTGTTCGTAGTAGTCGATATCATACCGTCTAGTGGTTTACATGGGGAAGCCCCCACTGATTATGGATATGGTTTGGGTAATAAAACGAACTGGTTAAACATACTTTCAACTATGGGGTAACCCCCACGGCAAATAAGCCAACGAAAGTCAAACCACGTTTTCAGAAACAACTTAAAACTAATCAACCAACCGTGAACTCACTCAACTTTGTTGTTGACTCGTTGTTACATGCCTTACAGGTCGTTGAATGCATACGGAGCTTGCACGAGGAAGAAGTCGTTGTGGGATGCAGACTGTTATGTCCCGTACTTAATAATTAAAGTTTATAAACTTATGGAACTTGTGTTTTGGGTCTTTAAACTTATGAACTACAAACTTATGTTTTGGACTTACGTTTTATGCTTGCGCTGTTAACTTAAAACTAGTTACTGTCTTTTGGTCACCAATTGTATTGTGGTTGGTTCTACTTACTTAATTTCGTTGTTCAATATGATTGGTGGCTCGATCCTGGTCATGTCACGCCTCCAAGCGGTGATACTCCGCAGGGTGGATTTTGGGGGTGTGACAATTTAGTAAGCTTAGTTACCTTTTAAAGTGTGGTTGTTTATTTAAAAACATCATTTTTGAAGAATCTAGATCTTTATAACTTGTAATCACATTTTCTAAAAATGTTTCTTCTTGGATTTTTCTTGTTACATATATATTTCTACACATGCTTAACCTCTAAAAACATAGTTGATTTCTTTAAGAACCAAGATTAAGTAAATTTTGTATTTTTAACTTGCTTTCTTGAAAAATCATTCTTGAAATCTTAGATTTACAAGACTTACATCTTACTTTGATCATCATTTTACAAGAAATCAACTTATTCTTTCAAGTTCATGGTTTATGTGAGGATGATCTATGAATCTTTAACATTTTCATCCTCTCATCTTGCTAGATTATGTTTTTAATCATCATCTAGCAAGATCATATGATGATCTACATCATTAACATGAGTAAACAATAATCAACAAGCATAACAACACATTAACATCAAGATTTCTTATGATTTTAAGCTTATGCTCATGTTCTTGATTCTTAGTGATATTCAAGATTAACATCATGTATCTTCTTTTAACCAACAAAATAAATGTAAAATGAAGAGTTTAATGTTCTTACTACTAGCTCAAGGCTAGGGATGATCAATGGAAGAAATGGAGTGGATAAAAGCAAATGGTGAAGGTCCTTCAACTTCCGAAAGCTCCAAGCTTCTTTGTGCACCTTCTAACACCCTTGTATATGTGTAGAATGGATGAGACTTGATTGAATGATGGTGGTGCATGGGTGGTTGTGTTCGGCCGAGACCAAGGGAAGAAGAAGAGAAGAAAGTGTGTTGGTGAAATGAAGATGTTATGAGGGGTTAAGTCTTGAAGGTTTACTTATAATCAACTAACTTCACATTCTCCATTGGTTTATATGTGACATCTGTGCTTGTAATCATTGTATAAACCTTAATCAGTCTAGTTATCAATAAAACAATGTTATTTGATCCCAATATTTGTTTGTTTATGTTTGACATTTTGCATATTTTGATTTTTGTTCAATTTCAAACTCTATATCGCTTTCTAGAGAGTTATACGCAAACCGATGCATAAACGTAATTAGTTTAACGCGAAAAACACTCCAGAGCTTCAATTTATTCTTAACATACCTTAAATAACCTTTACATAACTTAGAAATAAGTTTTGAAGGCTTTGGTACGGCAAAATCAAGTTTATTCGCTTACAGGGACTAGTTTTGACAAACTGCGAAAGTATGCCAATTCGTACTGTAACGGACATTCCGGAACTTGATCATAAGTTAAACATACCCTAAATATCCTTTACATAGCTTAGAAATAGGATTTGAGGGGTTCGGTATGCTAAAATAAACTTTTAGATCATTCAGGGACTAAAAGCGTCAAAAAGTGCATAAGTTTGCATTTTCGCGCATATCTTACGTTCTGAATACATTCGGACATCCAAAAATTTATGTAATCATTAAAATATTTTATTTTAGTGGTTGGCATGATAAAATTCCATTCGTCGCGTAATTTGGATCGTTTTTCGCGTCCGTTCGTGTTTCGTCGTAATTAACCAAACAACGCAACCGTACGGCCAAACAAACCGACATCTGTGATATTTTTGAGCATGTTTCATGTCCCTTATACTTAGGCATCATTGTAGAGCCTTGAAAATGGCTTAACGGGCCTTAAACATGTCGAAAATAGGCTTAAACACATGCAGGGACCAAAGTTGCCAATTCTGAAACTCGTTTGCTGATCAGACAGCCCAGGCGGGCCGCGTAAGATGTAGGCTTGGCCTACACGGGGCGCGAGAGCCCCCCATTTTAGCAGAAAATGTGTTACAGCTTGTTCCAGCTGTTTCCATGAATTGCAAACGGTTTTTAAACATTCTATGGGCTATTTTGGGGCACCCATGGTATTCTAAAACCATGGGCACACTTATACAGCTCAGATCGAAGCACGTTTATCGATGAATAATCTTAACGGTTACCCGAAAACTATATAAACCCCAAGTTTTTCATTCTAAGCTCACACTTGATCTGCTCATATTCTCTAAGGTGCAGTGTATACACTTCATACCTGAGAATTTTCAGATCAAACCTCCATTTCATGAACCTCTTGTAAGTATTCTTTCGTTCTTTTATGCGTTTTAAGCACGAAAGTCAAACTGTGTTTGACTTTCTGCATTGACCAGTTTATGGTCAACACGAAGTTCGTTTGAACTTCGTAACGCGAGCGTAATCACGATGGTTATAGTCCCTTGTGACTATACCTACTGATTACCACGTTATTTAGGCATAGTGACGAGTTATTGTTTCGGTCAAAATGCGCGTTTATGCGTATTTTGCAACCAAACTATTCTTGGGTCTCAAAACCCTTTGTTTTGATATCAAACCTGTTTTCTAACTTTGTTAAACATGTTTTAGCATGTTTAACTCGTCACTTTTAGTTTAGTGCTTATATAGGGTCGTAAAGATAAGCGGTCTAAACAACCGCTTAGACTTTCGAACCCGACCCGTTTGGTCGATCATTAGGATCTGACCAAACACATTAGGTGACCATAGCTGTATAGGGAATAACCTTCCGAGGTTATACCTTATGGTCACTACGTTTAGTTAGTTGTATGATAGGTAGTTTATATGCCTTAAGAAAATGACCAAAATGCCCTTTTTACGCATAAATTCATGTTAAGCATATGTAACCTAAATTTTGACATCTAAACTGATTAGGCAACATTATTAGACATGTTAAGGCATATAATACTTATCATAGGACTAGTTAGGCGGTTCGAACGCGTTTTACGCGAATGACGCGTTAAAGTAGCGTAAGCTACCTAAACGGGTCGTAATGGGTCGTAAGCACTTAGGATAAGTTCCGTCTTAGAATGTAGGCTTTGTTAAACCATATTACATGAGTTCCTATACTCATTTGGTTTACGAAACCTCATTTTATCCGATCCTCCGATTTAGGTCCGGTTTATTAACGTAGTTACCGATATTAGGTGCCGATTGATTCCGTGATCTTTCTAGCATTGCTTGGTTGTTATCCAACGACTATTGAGCAATCTCAAGTGAGTACATAGTCCCCTCTTTCACTGTTTTCAAACATTTTGAGGTGAAACGCATGTGCCTACTTGTTACTTTCGTGCTTTTCATGCTTTCATAACATACACTTGCTATGTTCATTAGTACACGTATTGTACATGATTTTATACGTGTTTTTGCTATGTATGTTCATTTATTGCATACTTAGTACATTGTTTTACATCACATGCTATGTATATTTATTTAGTGCATACTTAGTACATTGGTTTACATCACATGCTAGGTATGTTCATTTAGTGCATACTTAGTACATTGTTTTACATCACATGCTATGTATGTTCATTTATTGCATACTTAGTACATTGTTTTCACATAACATGCTTAAATTTTGGTATGACATTTGGTTTGTTTAAATGGGACAAAAATACATTCATTAACATTAGCTACGCCGCTTGGTAGTAAGTAATGGTACCATAGGAATTGACAACTCCCATTCCTGAAATCCTAGGTTTGTTTGGGTGGAAGGAATGACTGAATCCAATATACATAATTTAGATAAACCTTTAATTTGTTTAAGGCTTTGTTGTCACAGTCGCAAGGCTTAAATGTATGCATTTTCACAATACCGCATAGATGTTTGTATCAGTATAGCATGCAGTTATTTTACAAAACATAACTTTGATTTTAAACTATGCTTTATTTCAATACCTTGTTTTGTGCATTTTACCTATGGTTTAGTTAGTATATTTCACTTGCCATACATGACATTTGATTACACATTACATGATTTACATTGGAAAATAGACATTGTTTACACATAAACATCTTTACATTTGGTTACACATTACATGATTTACATTTGACAATAGACATTGTTTACACATAAACATTTTTTTGACATTGGTTTAAACAGTACATTTTTGGTGGTTTGTTTGGGTAAGTGATTTAAATAACGAGGCGTGTGTAATATGATAAAAGCATGGTGGATACGCCGCTGGTACTTCCAATATATAAGTGCTTTTATGATATTACATAACGTTGCGTTATTTGAACCATTTCAGTTTAAACATATTACATTTTACACAAATAACATATCTTTACAAAGACATTGTTTTACAAGCTGTTAATGATACAAACTCATTTTTTTTACTTGGTTATTCATTTAACCATTAGTCATTCTTTTATATCATCTGATTTTCTTATCAATTTTCGTATGATTTATAAAAGAAAACACTTTACAAGATTCATGACTAATTTTTATTAAACATTCTTTCAAACTCACAAGTCATGAATCCTATTTTAATAAAACCTATGTATCTCACAGGCATTTTTATGCTGACGTACCTATTTTCACATGTGTTTTCAGGAGCTGATGCATAGGATGATCAAGATACACTTAGGCGGACATGTGCCTTAGTGACATAAAATGAAGATAGACTAGTTAAATCATGTTATGTACTCTCGTTTCCTTGTTTGTTTTAAGACATTGTAGCCAATGTTTATAAATAAAACATAACTTTAAATACCATGGTTGTGAAACAATAATTCTGTTGCTCGACTCCCCGACGTTTCTGCCGCGGTTTGTTATTTTACGCGGTCGGGGTGTGATAAAAGAGTTGGTATCAGAGCCAATGGTTATAGGGAATTAGGTTATTAGTAATGCTTTGACCTAGACTATAACTTTTCTATGACCCTAACACAAGTTATCTTGTGTTTAGATCTTAAAACATGCACTTCACCTATCCTTAGGTGATTACCAAAACAAGAACTCAATTTTTCCAAAACAATTTTTGAAAATCAATCATCTGTTTTTAAATGATTTATTATAAGGTTTTGAACCCTCTAAGTTTTCAAAACGATTTTGAAAATAATCACCCACCCTTTCGGATGATTCTTTTGGCCTTATGCCTTCCGAATTTTCAAAATCTCGACAAAGTTTTGAGCCTAAATAATGTGAACACGTGCAATCTGGAAGAGTGGATGCCTGTACCTCGAGTTTTCTGTCTAAGGCTAGAGTGTTCGTACAAATCCACATAATCGGACCAGTCACTCTTACCTGGGAACTCTTGGGGTGAGTGTCCACTTATAGGCTAAAGCATGTCTTCGTGATACGTTATTTTTGACCCATGTACTTTGATTTGTCACTATGTGTCGTTTGTTTGCTTTGTACGAACAAATGACCACAATCCATGCTTTTTTCGATTTTTGTATCATTTCATTTTCCATCTAATCATCTCACTCGTTTTCTCTCATGTTTCCTCTTTTAGAATGCCTCCTCGACGCGAAAATCCGATACCTAATGCCAAAATGGAAGCAATCATTGCACAACAAATGGCTGCTGTACTCCCAGACATAGTTGCTCAAGTTAACCAAGCCAACAATAACCAAAATGCTCCATGCAACTTCAAGAGTTTCAATTCGGCTAAACCGCTCAAATTTAATGGTTCTGAGGGAGCAACTGGGCTCCTCTAGTGGTTTGAGAGCATTGAGAGTACGTTTCGTCATGTTCAGTGTCCTAATAATCGCAAAGTCGAGTTTGCCTCTAGCGTATTTCAAAAGAGGGCTCTTACATGGTGGAATGGAGTCATGAGAGACCGTGGTGCTGATGTTGCTTTAGCACATACCTGGGCAGAACTTAGGGCTCTTATGATGAGGGAATTCTGTCCTCGTCATGAACTAAGGGCTTTAGAAAGGGAGTTTGATGATTTGAAGCAGGATAGTGGTGAGCATCGGGCTTACACTGACAGGTATGAAGAGTTGAGTTTGTTATGCCCTACAATGGTTACCCCACTCGAGAAAGCTATCGAGAGGTATGTTGATGGCTTACCTGACTCCGTACAAGACATCGTCACTGGTAGTAACCCTACCACAGTTCGTCAGGAAATCGAGTTAGCTACGACTTAGACTGAGTCGCAGATCAGAAAGGGGAAGCTTCATAAGAAGGGTGACAAGGATAAGAAGCAATCGTCTGGTAAAGGTGAAAACAAGAAGGGAAAGAAATCTGGTTCTGCGAAAGGGTCTAGGAAGCGCAAGGCTTCTCAAAATTTCGCTGTTACTACACAAGTCAACCAGGCAGTTCCCAATCAGCCTGCACAACCGCCAACAAAGAAACGGTACGCGGGGAATGCACCGTTGTGCAACAGATGCAATAGCCACCATCAACCACAGGTTCAGTGTCGTTTCTGTACTAACTATGGGAAGTCGGGTCATCTTGTCGATGTTTATCGCTTTGCTCCCAATCAGGCTACTCGTAACCCAGCCCAGCAGGCTGCTCAACCACCTGCTCAACAACAGGCTCAAGCTGCACGACCTCACTTTCCTCCCGGTTCATGCTATAACTGTAGGGATCTGACCCACTACAGGAACCAGTGTCCAAGGCTAGCCAACGCAAATCAGGCTCAGGCCCAGGCTCGTGGTCGAGTCTTCAACATGAATGCTAACGAAGCGCGTGCAGACAATGAGGTGGTCAACGGTACATTCTTTGTTAATAATCAGCCTGCATCTATTCTTTTTTATTCAGGTGCCGATAAGAGTTTTGTGTCATTATCATCGAGCCTTTACTTCGCATGTCTAGAACAAAACTAGTAAAGCCTTTGACAGTAGAAGTTGCTAGTGGTGAACCCGTTGTTCTTGATTCTGTTCTTCGTAATTGCCAATTGAACCTTAACAACCATCTCTTTCCTATTGACCTCACACCGATGCAACTTGGAAGCTTCGACATTATAGTAGGAATGGATTGGTTAGCCAAGCATCACGCAGAGGTAGTTTGTTTTGAGAGGATTGTTCGTGTGCCACTTTCGACAGGTAAGATCCTAGAGGTTCGTGGTGAGAAACCTGCTAGTAGTCTCAAGCTCATGTCTTGTACTCAAGCTCGAAAATATTTGCGAAAGAACTATGTGGCCTTCTTGGCACATGTTGTAGCAGATAAAGGCAAATGTAAGTCCATTCAAGATATCCCTGTTGTTCGGGATTATCCTGAATTGTTTCCTGAAGAATTACCTGGTTTACCCCCCAGCACGCCAAGTCGAGTTTCGTATTGATCTTGTACCTGGTGCAAATCCTATTGCCAGATCTCCATATCGTCTTGCACCGTCTGAGATGCAAGAGTTATCTAAGTAGCTTCAAGAGCTTTCTGACAAAGGTTTTATTCATCCTAGCTTTTCACCTTGTGGTGCTCCCGTTCTTTTTGTCAAGAAGAAGGATGGATCTTTCAGGATGTGCATCGATTACCGTGAGCTTAACAAGCTTACCATTAAGAATCGATATCCCCTACCTCGCATTGATGATCTCTTTGATCAGTTACAGGGTGCTTCTTCTTTCTCAAAGATTGATCTATGTTCTGGGTATCATCAACTTCGTGTGCATGAAGAAGATATTCCCAAGACTGCTTTCCGCACAAGATATGGGCATTATGAGTTCACAATTATGCCATTCGGTTTGACTAATGATCCTGCTGTTTTCATGGACTTGATGAATAGGGTCTATAAGCCTTATTTAGATAAGTTCATCATCGTATTTATTGATGACATCTTGATTTACTCCAAGACGCAAGCTGATCATGAGCAGCATCTTCGTCTTACTTTGGAACTCCTAAACAAAGAGCAACATTTCGCCAAATTCTCCAAGTGCGAATTTTGGCTTAAGGAAGTTCAATTTTTGGGACTTATCATCAACAAACAAGGTATTCATGTAGATCCCTCCAAGATCAGTGCGATTAAGGATTGGGATACGCCTACTACACCCACCAAAGTTCGTTCTTTTCTTGGTCTTGCGGGTTATTACCGCCGCTTCATCGAGAACTTCTCCAAGATTGCAGTTCCTCTAACTGCTCTAACTCAGAAGAATAAACCCTTTGAATGGGGTTCTAAATAGGAAGAAGCGTTTCAGACCTTGAAGCAGAAGCTTTGTGATGCGCCTATTCTATCTTTGCCTGAGGGCAATGATGATTTCGTCGTGTATTGTGATGCATCAAATTTGGGTCTTGGCTGTGTTCTTATGCAAAGGAACAAAGTCATAGCATATGCATCCAGACAGTTGAAGATACACGAGAAAAACTACACCACTCATGATCTTGAGTTAGGTGCAGTTGTTTTCGCTCTCAAAATCTGGAGACACTATTTGTATGGTACAAAATGTGTGGTTTTCACTGACCACAAAAGTCTTCAGCATATCTTTGATCAGAAAGAACTCAACATGAGGCAACGACATTGGGATGAAATTCTAAACGACTATGATTGCGAAATTCGCTACCATCCTGGTAAGGCGAATGTCGTGGTTGACGCATTGAGTCGTAAGGAACGTGTCAAGCTTCATTGTGTCAAAGTTTGATTTGATATTCAAACTCGCATTTCTCAGGCTCAACATACTTGTGTTTCACAATGTTTGATGGGTAAGGAATTACCCTATCACATTAATCCTGATCTTGAACTGAAAGACAATGGATCATATTATTTCATGGACCGTCTGTGGGTCCCAAGTCAAGACAATCTTCGCACTTTGCTTATGGATGAAGCTCATAAGTCTCGTTATTCTATTCATCCTGGTGCAGATAAAATGTATAAGGATCTTCGTACCCAGTATTGGTGGCCTGGTATAAAGAAAGACATTGCCTTGTACGTATCCAAATGCCTTACTTGTCTTAAGGTTAAGGCTGAACTTCAACATCCTTCTGGTTTATTGGAGCAACCAGAGATTCCAGTTTGGAAATGGGAAAACATTGCAATGGATCTTATTACCAAACTTTCACGCACAAAGAGAGGTCATGACGCCATCTGGGTAGTTGTTGATCGTCTTACAAAGTCAGCACATTTCTTGCCGATCTGTGAGGATCTATCTGCTGACAAGCTGGCTAAAATTTATGTGGATGAAATTGTATCCTGACATGGTGTTCATTTGAACATTATTTCTGACAGAGATGCTCGATTCTAATCATGTTTTTGGAGAACCATGCAATCTGCTATGGGGACCCAACTTAATTTGAGCACAGCTTATCATCCACAATCTGATGGTCAATCTGAAAGAACAATCCAGACATTGGAGGATATGCTTAGAGCTTGTGTGATCGATTTTGGAGGTAGTTGGGATTCGTATCTTCCATTGATTGAATTCTCCTACAATAATAGTTATCACTCCAGCATCAACATGGCCCCTTTCGAAGCTCTCTATGGTTGAAAATGTTGTTCACCAGTTTGCTGGAATGAGATCGGTGAGGCTCAGCTTACTGGACCTGACCTTATTCTAGAGACTACAGATAAGTTTAAGAAAGTTCGCGATAACCTTCAGACAACTAGAAGCCGTCAAAGAGTTACGCAGACCGACGACGCAAGCCCTTGGAATTTCAAGTCGGTGATCATGTATTACTTAAGGTCTCACCTTGGAAAGGTGTGATCAGATTTGGAAAGACAGAAAAACTTGCACCTAGATATGTTGGACCATTCAAGATCATCGAAAGAATCGGAAAGGTAGCCTACAGACTTGAGTTACCTCCTGAACTTGGAAACGTTCATCCAACCTTTCACGTGTCCAATATCAAGAAGTGTTTAGCTGATGAGGACCTCCACATACCGCTTGACAAAATTCGTGTGGATAACACGATGCATTTTGTTGAGAAACCAGTGGAAATCATGGAACGTGAAGTCAAGTGGCTCAAACGCAAGCGCATTCCACTTGTCAATGTTCGTTGGGAATCTAAACGTGGACCAGAATTTACTTGGGAATGTGAAGATCAAATGAAGGCGAAATATCCACATCTTTACTCACAAGTTTCCTCCAAATAAATTTCGGGACGAAATTTCCACAAGTAGGGGAGACTGTGACATCTGTGCTTGTAATCATTGTATAAACCTTCATCAGTCTAGTTATCAATAAAACAATGTTATTTGATCCCAATATTTGTTTGTTTATGTTTGACATTTTGCATATTTTGATTTTTGTTCAATTTCAAACTCTATATCGCTTTCTGGAGAGTTATACGCAAACCGATGCGTAAACGTAATCAGTTTAATGCGACAAACACTCTGGAACTTCAATTTATGCTTAACATACCTTTAATAACCTTTACATAACTTAGAAATAAGTTTTGAAGGCTTTGGTATGGCAAAATCAAGTTTATTCGCTTACAGGGACTAATTTCGACAACCTGTGAAAGTATGCTGATTCGTACTGTAATGGACATTCAGGAACTTGATCATAAGTTAAACATACCCTAAATATCCTTTACATAGCTTAGAAATAGGCTTTGACGGGTTCGGTATGCTAAAATAAACTTTTAGATCATTCAGGGACTAAAAGCGTCAAAAAGTGCATAAGTTTGCATTTTCGCTCATATCTTACGTTCTGAATGCATTCGGACATCCAAAAATTTATGTAATAATTAAAATATTTTATTTTAGTGGTTGGCATGATAAAATTCCATTCGTCGCGTAATTTGGATCGTTTTTCGCGTCCGTTCGTGTTTCGTCGTAATTAACCGAACAACGCAACCGTATGGCCAAACAAACCGTCATCCATGATATTTTTGAGCATCTTTCATGTCCCTTAAGCTTAGGAATCATTGTAGAGCCTTGAAAATCGCTTAACGGGCCTTAAACGTGTCGAAAATGGGCTTAAACACATGCAGGGACCAAAGTTGCCAATTCTGAAACTTGTTTGCTGATCAGACAGCCCAGGCGGGCCGCGTAAGATGTAGGCTTGGCCTACGTGAGGCGCGAGAGCCCCCTAGTTCATAAGAAAATGTGTTACAGCTTGTTCCAGCTGTTTCCATGACTTGCAAACGGTTTTTAAACATTCTATGGGCTATTTTGGGGCACCCATGGTATTCTAAAACCATGGGCACACTTGTACGGCTCAGATCGAAGCACGTTTATCGATGAATGATCTTAACGGTTACCCGAAAACTATATAACCCCAAGTTTTTCATTCTAAGCTCACACTTGATCTGCTCATATTCTCTAAGTTAAAGTGTATACACTTCATACCTGAGAATTTTCAGATCAAACCTCCATTTCTTGGACCTCTTGTAAGTATTCTTTCGTTCTTTTATGCGTTTTAAGCACGGAGGTCAAACTGTGTTTGACTTTCTGCATTGACCAGTTTATGGTCAATACGAAGTTCGTTTGAACTTCGTAACCTGAGCATAATCATGATGGTTATAGTCCCTTGTGACTATACCTACTGATTACCACGTTATTTAGGCATAGTGACGAGTTATAGTTTCGGTCAAAATGCGAGTTTATGCGTATTTTGGAACCAAACTATTCTTGGGTGTCAAAACCCTTTGTTTTGATATCAAACCTGTTTTCTAACTTCATTAAACATGTTTTAGCATGTTTAACTCGTCACTTTTAGTTTAGTGCTTATATAGGGTCGTAAAGATAAGCGGTCTAAACAACTGCTTGGACTTTCGAACCTGACCCGTTTGGTTGATCATTAGGATCCGACCAAAAACATAAGGTGACCATAGTTGTATAGGGAATAACCTTCCGAGGTTATACCTTATGGTCACTACGTTTAGTTAGTTGTATGATAGGTAGTTTATATGCCTTAGGAAAATGACCAAAATGCCCTTTTTACGCATAAATTCATGTTAAGCATATGTAACCTAAATTTTGACATCTAAACTGATTAGGAAACATTATTAGACATGTTAAGGCATATAATACTTGTCATAGGACTAGTTAGGCGGTCCGAACGCGTCTTACGCGAACGACGCGTTAAAGTAGCGTAAGCTACCTAAACGGGTCGTAATGGGTCGTAAGCACTTAGGATAAGTTCTGTTTTAGAATGTAGGCTTTGTTAAACCATATTACATGAGTTCCTATACTCATTTGGTTTACGAAACCTCATTTTATCAGATCCTCTGATTTAGGTCCGGTTTATTAAAGTAGTTACCTATATTAGGTGCCAATTGATTCTGTTATCTTTCTAGCATTGCTTGGCTGTTATCCAAAGACTATTGAGCAATTTTGGGGTGAAACACATGTGCCTACTTGTTACTTTCGTGCTTTTCATGCTTTCATAACATATACTTGCTATGTTCATTAGTACACCTATAGTACATGATTTTATCCATGTTTTTGCTATGTATGTTCATTTATTGCATACTTAGTACATTGTTTTACATCACATGCTATGTATGTTCATTTAGTGCATACTTAGTACATTGTTTTACATCACATGCTAGGTATGTTCATTTAGTGCATACTTAGTACATTGTTTTACATCACATGCTATGTATGTTCATTTATTGCATACTTAGTACATTGTTTTCACATAACATGCTTACATTTTGGTATGACATTTGGTTTGTTTAAATGGGACAAAAATACATTCATTAACATTAGCTACGCCGCTTGGTAGTAAGTAATTGTACCATAGGAATTGACAACTCCCATTCCTGAAATCCAAGGTTTGTTTGGGTGGAAGGAATGACTGAATCCAATATACATAATTTAGATAAACCTTTAATTTGTTTAAGGGTTTGTCGCCACAGTCGCAAGGCTTGAATGTATGCATTTTCACAATACCGCATAGATGTTTGTATCAGTATATCATGCAGTTATTTTACAAAACATAACTTTGATTTTAAACTATGCTTTATTTCAATACCTTGTTTTGTGCATTTTACCTATGGTTTAGTTGATATATTTCACTTGCCAAACATGACATTTGATTACACATTACATGATTTACATTGGACAATAGACATTGTTTACACATAAACATCTTGACATTTGGTTACACATTACATTTGACAATAGACATTGTTTACACATAAACATTTTTTTGACATTGGTTTAAACAGTACATTTTTGGTGGTTTGTTTGGGTAAGTGATTTAAATAACGAGGCGTGTCTAATATGATAAAAGCATGGTGGATACGCCGCTGGTATTCCTATATATAAGTGCTTTTATGATATTACATATCGTTGCGTTATTTGAACCATTTCAGTTTAAACACATTACATTTTACACAAATAACATAACTTTACAAAGACATTGTTTTACAAGCCGTTAATTATACAAACTCATTTTTTTTACTTGGTTATTCATTTAACCATTCGTCATTCTTTTATATCATCTGATTTTCTTATCAATTTTCGTATGATTTATAAAAGAAAACACTTTACAAGATTCATGACTAATTTTTATTAAACATTCTTTTAAACTCACAAGTCATGAATCCTATTTTAATAAAACCTATGTATCTCACATGCATTTTTATGCTGACGTACCTATTTTCACATGTGTTTTCAGGAGCTGATGCATAGGATGATCAAGATACACTTAGGCGGACCTGTGCCTTAGTGACATAAAATGAAGCTAGACTAGTTAAATCATGTTATGAACTCTCGTTTCCTTGTTTGTTTTAAGACAATGTAGTTGTGACACCTGTGTCACTTCACCCATCACACAAATACCAAATCAATGAAATATTGTATTTCATACTTGGAATTTGTATAAATATGTGTATCGTTTGCACATATCAATTCTTGTTCGATTTCGAGCTTTAAATCGCTTTCTGGAATATTATACGCGATCTGATGCGTAAATATAATCAGTTTAATGAAAAAAACACTCCGGGGCAGTGACACATGATTAACATACCTTAAATAACCTTTACATAACTTAGAAATAAGTTTTGGATGGTTTGGTGTGTTGAAATCAAGTTTATTCGCTTACAGGGACTAATTTTGACAAACTGTGAAAGTATGCCGATTTGTACTGTAATGAACATTCTGGAACATGATAATAAGTTGAACATGCCCTAAATATCCTTCACGTGGCTTAGAAATAGGCTTTGAGGTGTTTGATGCGCAAAAATAAACTTTTTTTATCAATAGGGACTAAAAGCGTCAAAAAGTGCATAAGTTTGCATTTTCGCGCGTATCTTACGTTCTGAATACATCCGGACATCCAAAAATTTATCTAATCATTAAAATATTTTATTTTAGTGATTGGCATGATAAAATTCCATTCGTCGCGTAATTTGGATCGTTTTTCGCGTCCGTTCGTGTTTCGTCGTAATTAACCGAACAACGCAATCGTACGACCAAAAGAACCGAAATCCAAGATGTTTTTGGGCATATTTTAAGTTCCCTGTACTTTAACTTCATTTTAGAGCCTTGAAATGGGGTTAACGGGGCTTAAACGAGCCAAAAAAAAGTTTTATGTATTGAAGGGGCCAAATTTGACAGTTTCTAAAAGTGGCTAGGCGGGCCGCGTAGACCTTAGGGTCTGGCTACATAGACCGCGATGACATGCCCAGATCAGAATCCTATTTTCAGCTAACTAGTCGAATTTCAGGGGCTTTTATGCAATTTTTACAATACCTGGAGCTGGTTTTCGACTCCCATTGTATTTCGATACCATGTTCCCACATGTATGGCTAGGATTGATCCTTCGTTACAAGTGGAATGATCTTAGAGCTCCATGATTCCTATAAATAGCAAGGGGTTCTCACTTTGCTCTTCACACTTGATCTGAAAATCTGCTCTAAGTTGGGGTGTTTACACTTCATACCTGAGCAATAAAATATTTTATTTTAGTGATTGGCATGATAAAATTCCATTTGTCGCGTAATTTGTATCGTTTTTCGCATACGTTCGTGTCTCGTCGTAATTAACGGGGTTAACGGGGCATAAACGAGCCAAAAACAAGTTTTATGCATTGAAGGGGCCAAATTTGACAGTTTCTGAAAGTGGCTAGGCGGGCCGCGTAGACCTTAGGGTCTGGCTACGCGGGCCGCGACGACATGCCCAGATCAGAATCCTGTTTTCAGCTAACTGGTCGAATTTTAGGGGCTTTTATGCAATTTTTGCAATACCTGGAGCTAGTTTTCGACTCCCATTGTATTTCAATACCATTTTCCCACATGTATGGCTAGGATTGATCCTTCTTTACAAGTGGAATGATCTTAGAGCTCCATGATTCCTATAAATAGCAAGGGGTTCTCACTTTGCACTTCACACTTGATCTGAAAATCTGCTCTTAGTTGGGGTGTTTACACTTTATACCTGAGCAATTTTAGTTCAAACCTCCATTGCTTGGACCCTTTGTAAGTTTCTTTCGTGCTTTTATGCGTTTTTAGCACGAAAGTCAAACAGTGTTTTACTTTCTACTTTGAACAGTCTATGGTTAACACGAAGTTCGTTTGAACTTCGTAACGTGAGCGTAATCACGATGGTTATAGTCTCTTGTTACTATACCTACTGATTACCACGTTATTTAGGCTTAGTGAAGAGTCATAGTTTCGGTCAAAATACGCGTTTATGCGTATTTTGATATCAAACTTGTTTTCAAACTTTGTTAAACATGTTTTAACATGTTTAACTCGTCACTTTTAGATTAGTGCTTATATAGGGTCGTAAGATAAGCGGTCTAAACAACCGCTTAGACTTTCGAACCCGACCCGTTTGGTCGATCTTTAGGATCCGACCAAACATGTTTTGTGACCATAGTTGTATAGGGAATAACCTTCCGAGGTTATACCTTATGGTCACATCGTTTAGTTAGTTGTATGATAGGTAGTTTATATGCCTTAGGAAAATGACCAAAATGCCCTTTTTACGCATAAATTCATTTTAAGCATATGTACCCTAAATTTTTACATTTAAACTGATTAGGTAACATTATTAGACATGTTAAGGCATATAATACTTTTCATAGGACTAGTTAAGCGGTCCGAACGCGTTTTACGCAAACGACGCGTTAAAGTGGTGTAAGCTACCTAAACGGGTCATAATGGGTCGTAAGCACTTAGGTTAGGTTTCGATTTCATATGTAGGCTTTGTTAAACCGTATCGTATGAGTTCCAACACTCATTTGGTTTACGAAACCTCAACCTATCCGATCTTCCGATTTAGGTCCGGTTATTAATGTAGTTACCTATATTAGGTGTCGTTTGATTTCCGTGATCCCTCTAGCTTTGCTTGGTTGTTAGTTAAGACTTCTAAGCATCATCAAGTGAGTACATAGTCCCCTCTTTTACTCTTTTCCAATGTTTTGGGGTGAACATGTGTACCTATTTGTTATGTTCATGATTTCAAATTATAAATTAAATATACATGTTAGTACTTATCTTTTGACAAACTGAATGATTATTTATGGTTTAAACACTAATTTTTCAAAGGTTATAAAATTAATTGTTGGATTGTACTTATTTTATACATTCACCAGACCGATTGGTAGTATGATATAACGCTATAGGATTAGACACCCCATTCCTGTTGTATGGAATGTCAGAAACCAATTTTTGTCCAAAATAGAGATTGCCTTTGTGGTATTTCCATAGTCTCTAAGGTGTAGTTTGATACACTAAGGTTTGAATGAATTCTAAATCACATTTTTTTTTTGTATATTTTGTTATACTTCCAAGGTATAGTTTGATATGCTCTCATATGTGATATTGTATACCAAGGTATATTTGATATACTATGTATAAGACCAACATATATTTTGTTAATTACTAAAACATAGTTTGATATGTTATTTACAAAACCAAAACATAGTTTAATATGTTATTTATAAAACCAAAGTATACTTATGAGATACTACTGAAAACTATTATTTTGACACCTAAAGTATATTTGATATACTATCTGTTTAACTATTTTGGAACTAAAATATATTTTAATATATTACTTATTCTACTTTCTTAAAACCAAGGTGTATTTTTATATATACTACAAACCTTTTTATCAAAACATTGTTTTACAAACAACATATTTTATACAAACTCATTTTACTTGGTTATTTATTTAACCATACATCTTTCTTTTATATCATCTGATTTCTTATCACTTGTTATATGAATTATAAAGAAAACATTTTTAAGTTCATGACTATTTTTGTTAAACATTCTTTTAGACTTACAAGTCATGAATCCTGAATTAATAAAACCTATGTATCTCACAGGCATTTTTATGCTGACGTACCTATTTTTACATATGTTTTAGGTGCTGCTATGTGATGATTGTTGATGCATGATATACATAGGATGGACTCGTGCCTTAGCGACTTTAAAATTTGAAAGACAATATTTGTATCTATCTGATTTGTAATAAAACAATGAGTTTATTAATTCAATAAAACAAAACTATTTGATCCATGGTTGTGAAACAATGATTCTGTTACGACACTCCTCGACGTTTCCGCCACGATTTGTTGTTTTACGTGGTCGGGGTGTGACAGAAAAGTTGGTATCAGAGCCAATGGTTATAGGGAATTAGGTTATTAGTAATGCTTTGACCTAGACTATAACCTTCCTAGGACCCTAACACAAGTTATCTTGTGTTTAGCCCTAAAACAATACTGTCGCCTATCTTTAGGTGACAACCAAAATAAGAACACAAACTTCGAATCCGCTTTGAAAACTAATCATCTGTTCTAGGATGATTTATTATAAGGTTTTGAACCCTCCAGGTTTTCAAAATCTCGTCAAAGTTTGGGTCTTATAATGTGAACACGTGCAATCTGGAAGGGTGGATGCCTGTATCCTGAGTTTTCTGTCTAAGGCTAGAGTGTTCGTACAAATCCACATAATCATACCAGTCACTCTTACCTGGGAACTCTTGGGATGAGTGTCCACTTATAGGCTAAAGCATGTCTTCGCGATACATTCTGAGGACCTATTTACATTGATTCAGCTTTTGTGCGTCGTTTGTTTGCTTCGTAGTTCGAACAAATGACCATCATCCATGCCTTTTGATCGGTAATTGCAACATTGTGTTCTTACCCAATGTCATTTCACTTGTTTTCTCTCATGTTTCCTTGTTCCTTTTAGAAAATGCCTCCTCGACGAGATGCACAACCTCTAAATAACGAAGAAGTCGCAGCCCTTGTCTCTCAGCAAATGGCTGTTGTGCTTCCGGGCATAGTAACCCAGATCCATCAGTTATACAACAACAATAACAATAACAATGCTCAGTGTAGTTTCAAAACCTTCAATTCTGCTAAACCTTTGAAGTTTTCTGGGTCTCAAGGAGCAACCGCGCTCCAGCAATTGTTCAAAAGTTTGGAGAGCACATTTATACATGTGCAATGTCTGAATGAGCGTAAGGTTGAGTTTGCATCTAGTGCATTCGAGAAGCGTGCTCTTACATGGTGGAACGGTGTGATGCGTGATAGGGGTGCCGATGTGGCACTAGCTCAAACTTGGGAAGAGCTTCGAGCTCTAATGATGAAGGAGTTTTGTCCTCGTCATGAGCTTAGAGCGTTGGAAAGGGAATTCGACGATCTAAAGTAAGACAGCGGTGAACATCGAGCCTACACTGACGGCTATGAGGAACTGAGCCAGTTGTGTCCTGCCATGGTTACGCCTTTGGATAAGGCGATCGAAAAGTACATTGATGGTCTTCCTGATCTAGTCCAGGATATTGTTACTGGTAGCAACCCTACTACCGTCAGACAGGCCATTGAATTGTCTGCTACCCTGACTGAATCCTAGATCAGGAAAGGTAAGCTTTTTCGAAAGGGCGACCCGAAACCATCTGATAAGTCTGTACAAGAAGAGCCAAAGGATAAACAGGCCGAGACATCTAAGAAGAAGAAGCGCAAGGCTACACAAAACTGCGCAATAACCGCTCAGAATAATCAGGTTGCACTAAACCAGCCAGCACAACCTCGTGCTAGGAAAAACTATGTTGGTACCGCACCTTTGTGCAACAAATTCAACCATCATCATCTGGGGCAAGAACAGTGTCACAAATGTACCCACTGTGGGCGATTGTGACATTTGATCAATACCTGCCGTTATGCAAATCAAGCTGCTGCAAATCATGTTGCTGCGCAAGCACAGTTTCCTCTGGGGTCGTTTTATAACTGTGGTGACCTTACTCACTACCGAAAAAATTGCCCAAGACTTGTTAACGCAAATCCAGCGTGTGGACGAGTGTTTAACATAAACGGGCCAAACGCGAACGACGATGCAGCAGTGAACAATTAGTCTTTCGTATTTCCTTGGTTGTTATCTTTTGATGTTTGAATCGACTCAGTTGTTATATAAATAAAATTTGTTGTTTCAATTTTATTGTACGAAACTGATGCGATTGTGTGAATGTTTGATACAACCCTACGATACCGACACCAAGACAAACTACTCGTGTGGTTCTATCATTTTTATGATCACTTGTGACCTCCCCGAAAATCTTAAATACCCGTTTCTTTTAAGAAACAAAGCCGAATTCCTATTAAGATCTTCCTATCTTCATAGTTAGATTCTTGAAGATGTTTAAAGTGCCAAATGGAATTCACAAATTGGATTCCTGCTATGCTTTAAATACTTGTGCAATTAACAAGAAAATTAAAAAAATAATAACAACTTGTAAACCAAGATAAACAATTATGTGATTATGTGCTTATGTGTTATCTTTTATGTTTTGTGTGATCCGAATATTCATTATCCAAATCCTCATAGAATCTTCCATATCTCCATATGAGGGATTCATAGTAGGATATCCAAAGGTACTACCTTAAATCCTTAATGGGCTTCTACGTAATAGTTAAGACCCTTGGATTATGAAGTACTATTCTATAATTGGACCCTTGAGTGGTCTAGTTAAAAAGATTGATTCAAAATCTGGTTAGGAATATCATGTGATGATGTAGCTGAAAAGATCCCTTAAGTGGTCTATTTAAGGAGATTGTACGACGGTCTAGTTAAGGAGATCATGTGTTGATCTAGTTAAAAAGATCATTCGTTGATCTAGTTAAAAAGATCCTTTGGTGGTCTAGTCAAGTCACTTCATGTTTATTCGATTGATTTTCCCCTACACATTATGAAATGAACTGTGCGGACTGTGCAAGGAATTACGTAATTATGGATGCACACATAATTATGGAATTCAGTGCACAGAAACCACAACAAGCTTTGTTATGTGTTAAGACCTTTAGTGATGAGAATAACGAAACGGGAACAATGTAGAAAGGGGCATGGTGGATACGCCGCTGGTACTTCTTATATATAAGTGTTCCTTATTACATTGCGAACGTAGCGTTATTTAAGTTACTAGAAGTCCTGGACCTTGACCAATGTCATTTTATCTTACAATCTCCGACACCGATTTCGAGCACACACAAGGAAACATTCTCCTATCCGTTGTTCAAAGCTCCATGCTTTTGTTACAACAACGGCATCACTTTGACAGTTGACAAATTTGCTAAGAATCCAAACGTGGCCCAGAGTTTTACTTAGGGCACGAAGGATTCATTCGAAAGCGAAACAATCACAGTTGTCTTCACAAGTTTCCTCTAAAATTAAATTTCGGGACGAATTTCCTAAAGTACGGGAGACTGTGAAACCTGTGTCACTTCACCCATCACACAAATACCAAATCAATGAAATATTGTATTTCATACTTGGAATTTGTATAAATATGTGTATCGTTTGCACATATCAATTCTTGTTCGATTTCGAGCTTTAAATCGCTTTCTGGAAGATTATACGCGATCTGATGCGTAAATATAATCAGTTTAATGAAACAAACACTCCAGGATAGTGACATAGTCTTAACATACCTTAAATAACCTTTACATAACTTAGAAATAAGTTTTGGATGGTTTGGTGAGTTGAAATCAAGTTTATTCGCTTACAGGGACTAATTTTGACAAACTGCGAAAGTATGCTGATTTGTACTGTAACAAACATTCCGGAACATGATCATAAGTTAAACATGCCCTAAATATCCTTCACATGGCTTAGAATAGGCTTTGAGGTGTTTGGTGCGCAAAAAGAAACTTTTTTTGATCAATAGAGACTAAAAGCGTCAAAAAGTGCATAAGTTTGCATTTTCGCGCATATCTTACGTTCTGAATACATCCGGACATCCAAAAATTTTTTTAATCATTAAAATATTTTATTTTAGTGATTGGCATGATAAAATTCCATTCGTCGCGTAATTTGGATCGTTTTTCGCGTCCGTTCATGTTTCGTCGTAATTAACCGAACAACGCAATCGTACAGCCAAACGAACCGACATCCAAGATGTTTTTGAGCATATTTTAAGTTCCCTATACTTTAACTTCATTTTAGAGCCTTGAAATTGGGTTAACGGGGCTTAAACGAGCCAAAAACAAGTTTTATGCATTGCAGGGGCCAAATTTGACAGTTTCTTAAAGTGGCTAGGCGGGCCGCGTAGACCTTATGGTCTGGCTACGCGGGCCGTGATGACATGCCCAGATCAGAATCCTGTTTTCAGCTAACTGGTCGAATTTCTGGGGCTTTTATGGAAATTTTGCAATACCTGGAGCTGGTTTTCGACTCCCATTGTATTTCAACACCATGTTCCCACATCTATGGCTAGGATTGATCCTTTTTTACAAGTGGAATGATCTTAGAGCTCCATGATTCCTATAAATAGCAAGGGGTTCTCACTTTGCTCTTCACACTTGATCTGAAAATCTGCTCTAAGTTGGGGTGTTTACACTTCATACCAGAGCAATTTTAGATCAAACCTCCATTGCTTGGACCCTTTGTAAGTTTCTTTCGTGCTTTTATGTGTTTTTAGCATGAAAGTCAAATAGTGTTTGACTTTCTGCTTTGACCGGTCTATGGTCAACACGAAGTTCGTTTGAACTTCGTAACGTGAGCGTAATCACGATGGTTATAGTCTGTTGTGACTATACCTACTGATTACCACGTTATTTAGGCTTAGTGACGAGTCATAGTTTCGGTCAAAATACGCGTTTACGCGTATTTTGCAACCAAATTATTCTTGGGTATCAAAATCATTTGTTTTGTTATCAAACTTGTTTTCAAACTTTGTTAAACATGTTTTAACATGTTTAACTCGTCACTTTTAGATTAGTGCTTATATAGGGTCGTAAGATAAGCGGTCTAAACAACCGCTTAAACTTTCGAACCCGACCCGTTTGGTTGATATTTAGGATCCGACCAAACATGTTTTGTGACCATAGTTGTATAGGGAATAACCTTCCGAGGTTATACCTTATGGTCACATCGTTTAGTTAGTTGTATGATAGGTAGTTTATATGCCCTAGGAAAATGACCAAAATCCCCTTTTTACGCATAAATTCATTTTAAGCATATGTAACCTAAATTTTTACATCTAAACTGATTAGGTAACATTATTAGACATGTTAAGGCATATAATACTTGTTATAGGACTAGTTAAGCGGTCCGAACGCGTTTTACGCAAACGACGCGTTAAAGTGGCGTAAGCTACCTAAACGGGTCATAATGGGTCGTAAACACTTAGGTTAGGTTTAGATTTAGTATGTAGGCTTTGTTAAACCATATCGTATGAGTTCCAACACTCATTTGGTTTATGAAACCTCATCCTATCCGATCTCCCGATTTAGGTCCGGTTATTAATGTAGTTACCTATATTAGGTGCCGTTTGATTTCCGTGATCCCTCTAGCTTTGCTTGGTTGTTAGTCAAGACTTCTAAGCATCCTTAAGTGAGTACATAGTCCCCTCTTTTACTGTTTTCCAATGTTTTGGGGTGAAACATGTGTACCTATTTGTTATGTTCATGATTTCAAAGTATAAATTAAATATACATGTTAGTACTTATCTTTTGACAAACTGAATGATTATTTGTGGTTTAAACACTAATTTTTCAATGATTATAAAATTAATTGTTGGATTGTACTTATTTTATACATTCACCAGACCGATTGGTGGTATGATATAGCGCTATAGGATTAGACACCCCATTCCTGTTGTATGGAATGTCAGAAACCATTTTTTGTCCAAATAGAGATTGCTTTTGTGGTATTTCTATAGTCTCTAAGGTGTAGTTTGATACACTAAGGTTTGAATGAATTCTAAATCTCATTTTTTTGTATATTTTGTTATACTTCCAAGGTATAGTTTGATATGCTCTCATATGTGATATTGTATACCAAGGTATATTTGATATACTATGTACAAGACCAACATATATTTTGTTAATTACTAAAACATAGTTTGATATGTTATTTACAAAATCAAAACATAGTTTAATATGTTATTTATAAAACCAAAGTATACTTATGAGATACTACTGAAAACTATTATTTTGACACCTAAAGTATATTTGATATACTATCTGTTTAACTATTTTAGAACTAAAATATATTTTAATATATTACTTATTCGCTTTCTTAAAACCAAGGTGTATTTTTATATATACTACAAACCTTTTTATCAAAACATTGTTTTACAAACAACATATTTTATACAAACTCATTTTACTTGGTTATTTATTTAACCATGCATCTTTCTTTTATATCATCTGATTTCTTATCACTTGTTATATGAATTATAAAGAAAACATTTTTAAGTTCATGACTATTTTTGTTAAACATTCTTTTAAACTTACAAGTCATGAATCCTGCATTAATAAAACCTATGTATCTCACAGGCATTTTTATGCTGACGTGCCTATTTTTACATATGTTTCAGGTGCTGGTATGTGATGATTGTTGATGCATGATATACATAGGATGGACTCGTGCCTTAGCAACTTTAAAATTTGAAAGACAATATTTGTATCTATCTGATTTGTAATAAAACAATGAGTTCATTAATTCAATAAAAACAAAACTATTTGATCCATGGTTGTGAGACAATGATTCTGTTACGACTCTCCCTGACGTTTCCGCCATGATTTGTTGTTTTATGTGGTCGGGGTGTGACAGTAGCCAATGTTTATAAATAAAACATTACTTTAAATACCATGGTTGTGAAACAATAATTCTGTTGCTCGACTCCCCGACGTTTCCACCGCGGTTTGTTGTTTTACGCGGTCGGGGTGTGACATTATATGCTCAAGAAAGTAGAAACAAGATCTATTTTAATATTAAGATAAAATCACAAGGTGGGGTCCTTGTTTGGGCCGATTACTAGGTGGGGGGTATAAGCTTAGGTTTAACTATATAGTTAGTTTATGGTTAAAATTCAAGTATTTAGTTAGGTTTTTAGTTACTAGGTGTTATATTGTGTGTTATGATGTTCGGGGACCATAACTAGCTTGGTAATGGTAAAACAATGCTTCTAGTGAAAATTTGGTGTTTCGGGTAGTGTCCGGTTGTTCGGTTGGTTACCGGTTCGTTAAGGTGCTAAACTATGCAGTTTAGCGAGCTTTATGTTACCTTTTGTGACAGTTTTGATTCCCGACACTTAGGAAAGCATTCAAGACCATTTAACCATATTTCTGCATGATATTAGAGTGTTCAAATGCTGATTTTGCTGATTTTCTTCAGAATTCTGCAGTTTATGTGAGTTTTAGGCACTTTCCGACACTTAAACTATCTCTAGGAAGGTAGTTTTATGATCCTTACTTTCCTACACACTATACTAGTGTAATACTTGGTTTCTGGCCCATTCTGTGTCTCAACACCTTGTCTGTCTATGTACTGAACTCCGTCAGCATTCTTCTGATTTGTCTGATAACTGTGCTATCTGTGTTTCGTGCATCATTTGAGTTAATATAGTTTGCATGCAATAATGATATGTCATTTGCAATATATGATGCACATGTATGTATATGGAAATGATTAGAAAACAATTTAAGTCATTAATTGTAATTCATCACAGTCATTAAGCACTAATCATGGTTTAATAGTTGTACGGATACCTGAAATTTTGACAGTTGTCACATAAATGTCGTGTTGCGTTGTGTTGTGTTGTGCTTTTAGAGTAATAAATCGAGTTGTGTGAGCGAGCGTTTGATCGTTTTAAGTGAGTAACAACACCTAATACCTCTTTAACATTTAAGCACATAAATAACACAAATAATATAAATAATTCCACGTTTTGAGTTTGCGTTGCGATGAGCGTTTACGTAATAAGCGTTTAATGCTTTAAATAAGCGATATAAAATGCGTTCAAAAATATAGTTAACCCTTAATAATCATCGAATCTCAGAGTACAAGCGTTATGATTAAATCAACGATAAAATAGGAACAACCAAAAAGTCGGGTTGTTATAGTCTCCCCTACTTTAGGGAATTTCGTCCCGAAATTAAGTAGTAGACGTAACAAAGAGTTGCGGATATTTAGCTTTCATATCACTTTCGAGTTCCCAAGTGAACTCGGCGCCGCGTTTGCCTTCCCATCTAACCTTCACTATGGGAATGCGATTGCGTCGAAGTTTCTTGGTTTCTCGATCCATGATTTCTACTGGCTTTTCCACGATGTGTAGTGTCTCATTTATTTTCAAGTCTTCAAGAGGTACTTGAAGATTTTCTTCAGCTAGACACTTCTTGAGGTTTGAGACTTGGAAAGTCGGGTGTACGTTGCTGAGTTCAACCGGTAATTCGAGTCGGTTGGCCACTTTACCAATTCTTTCCAGAATCCTAAAGGGACCCATGTAACGTGGCGCTAGTTTCCCTTTCTTACCGAATTGGATCACCCCTTTCCAAGGTGAAACCTTGAGGAGGACGTGATCTACAACTTCGAACTCTAGGGGCTTGCGCGTTTATCGGCATAGCTCTTTTGACGACTCCAAGCTTTTAGGAGATTGTCTCTTATTTGGAGAATCTTGTCTGTCTTTTCTTGTATTAACTCGGTACCGGTGATCTGAGCATCCCCTATCTCGTGCCAAATAATAGGCGATTGACATTTTCTACCATATAGTGCCTCAAAGGGTGCCATTTGTATACTAGCATGATAACTGTTATTGTACGAAAATTCTACTAAGGGTAAATGCGAATCCCAATTACCAACAAAATCTATAATGCACGAACGAAGCATGTCTTCGAGGTTGTGGATCGTGCGCTCAATCTGACCGTCGGTCTGGGGATGAAATGCAGTACTGAGGTTGCGAGTCATACCGAGAGCGGATCGGAATGTCTCCTAGAGACACGAGGCAAAACGACCATCGCGATCAGAGATGATGTCACGAGGCGTCCCGTGTCGACAAATGACTTCGTCGGTATAGATTAGTGCTAATCGTTCAACCTTAAAGTCTTCTCGTATTGGAATGAAATGAGCATATTTTGTAAGGCGATCAACGATAACCCAAATGCTATCGTGACCAGAAGGCGTTCGGGGGAGTTTTGTAATAAAATCCACAGCGATACTTTCCCATTTCCACATCGGGATTTCGGGTTGTTCGAGTAAACCAGAGGGTCATTGATGTTCGGCCTTAACTTTCGAGTAAGTTAGGGATTTCGAAACATACAGAGCAATATCCTTTTTCATGCCCGACCACCAATACCTGGAACGGAGGTCCTGATATATCTTGTAGGCACCGGGGTGAATGGAGTATCGAGATTTGTGAGCTTCAGTCATCAATATCTCCTAGAGGTTATTGCGATTAGGGATCCAAATACGGCCGAGATAGTGAAAGATACCGTTCGGTTTATTCACTAACTGGGTTTTGGCACCACACTTCATTTCCTCTTTCAAGGCATTCTCAATGAAGCATGCGTGCTGCACGTCGTGAATTAAGGCTTCGACATCATTCTGGGCCTGAACATTACGAATACTATGCACATAGCTTCATCGACTGAGAGCATCGGCTACGACATTTGCCTTGCAAGGATGGTAGCGTATTTTGCAATCATAGTCATTGAGAAGTTCAACCCATCTGCGTTGGCGCATGTTCAGTTCCTTCTTGTTTAAGATATGTTGTAAGCTCTTATGGTCGGTGAAGACCGTACACTTTGTACCATAAAGGTAGTGTCGCCATATCTTTAACACAAAAATAACTACACCGAGCTCGAGATCGTGGGTAGTGTAGTTCTTCTCGTGGATCTTGAGTTGTCGAGACGCATACATGATAACCTTGTCTTGTTGCATAAGAACACATCCGAGACCTAGGTTAGAGGCATCGCAATATACAACGAAATCGTCGTTTTCGTCAGGAAGTGCGAGGATAGGAGTGTTGCAAAGCATACGTTTGAGAGTTTGAAAGGCGTCCTCTTGGTCAGAACCCCAAACAAAAGGTTTGTCCTTATGAGTTAGGGCGGTAAGAGGTACGACGATTTTAGAAAAGCCGGCAATGAATCGACGGTAATAACCCGCCAATCCAAGAAATGAACGGATTTCAGATCGAGACTTCTGCGTAATCCAACTCTTTACAGCTTCAATCTTCACGGGATCGACGTGAATTCCTTGACTGTTAACGATGTGACCGAGAAATTGGACTTCCTCGAGCCAAAATTCACACTTGGAGAACTTGGCATAGAAGCGATTTCCTTGAAGAAGTTCGAGAACTAAACGAAGATGTTGCGCGTGTTCGGCTTTCGACTTCGAGTAGACAAGAATATCATCGATAAAGACAATGATGAAACAATCCAAAAAGGGTTTGTACACACGGTTCATTAAGTCCATGAAGACCGCTGGTGCGTTCGTGAGACCAAAAGGCATGACCACAAATTCATAATGGCCATAACGAGTACGAAAAGCGGTTTTCGGGATGTCTTGTTCTTCTACACGCAATTGATTATAGCCAGAACATAAATCAATCTTTGAGAAACACGTAGCACCTTGGAGTTGATCAAATAAATCGTCAATTCGGGGTAACGGGTAGCGGTTCTTGATGGTAAGCTTGTTAAGTTCCCTGTAATCGATGCACATTCGGAACGATCCATCCTTCTTTTTCACAAAAAGAACGGGTGCGCCCCATGGCGATGTGCTCAGGCGTATAAAGCCTTTATCAAGCAATTCTTGAAGTTGGCTAGATAGCTCGCGCATTTCGGATGGTGCAATGCGATAGGGAGCTTTTGCAACAGGTGTAGCACCTGGGACTAAATCAATACGAAAATCGATATCGTGAGCTGGGGGTAAACCAGGTAAATCATCGGGAAAAACTTTAGGAAAATCACAAACAACTGGAACGTCCTTCACAATTTTCTTCTCGTTCTTCGTCTCCACAATATGGGCTAGGAAAGCGATGTATTCCTTGTGTAAGTACTTACTCGCTTGGATACACGACATGAGCTTCAGCTCTTTTGAGAGTACTTCACCATAAACACGTAACTGTTCACTGTTTGGAAGAGAGAAACGAATCATCTTATCGAAACAAACAACTTCGGCATGATTCTCACAAAGAAAATCCATGCCTATTATGATGTCAAAACTACCTAGTTGCATAGGTATGAGATTGATCAGGAAAACATGATTGTTGAGTTCAAGAGTACAATCACGTAGAATGGAATTAACGGTAACGGTTCTTCCGGTGGCGATTTCTACATCGAAGGTCTTTGGGAGTTTAGCGCGTTCACATTTTAGAAGCTTTTCGAATTCAAACAATACAAAACAATTATCGGCTCCAGTATCAAATAAGCATGAAGCATAAATACCCTTGACAAGGAACGTACTGTTGACAACATTGTTGTCAGTCTGAGCCTGGAGGAGATTGATGTTGAAGGTTCTCCCGTGTGCAGCTTGGGTTGTTGCTGCTGCTGCTGCTGTGGTTGTTGTTGCTGTGGTTGCTATTGCAGCTCTTGTTTCACAACACGCTGCGGGCAGACATTGGCGAAGTGGTTTGGGTCACCGCATGTGTAGCAAGCACGTGCGTGAACAGCTGGTGGTGGAAGTGCTGGATTGACTTGGGGAGCGAGAGGCTAAGCTGGTAGTGCTTCGAGAGCCTGAGGAGCTTGCTGACGAGGGCCTGAGTGGCAGTTGGCTGTGTAGTGCCCAAAGATGTTGCAGTTGACACAGAAACGATAGTTTGTCTCTGCTGGATGATGATAGGTGCAAGTAGGGCATAGTGGGTGATTCCCAGTATATGCACGCTTAGCGGGCGGTGTGTTGCAATAGCAACCTGACGAAACTGGTTGTTGGGCGGCATGACTACCGCACAGTTCTTGCTAGAGTTCCTTTGCTTGCGACTCTGGCGATTAGACTTGGGAGCTTGAGGTGGAGCAGTGTCGGTGCTTGGCGTTGCAATAGCTTGGTTGAGACTCTTGGTCGAGGTCTTGAATGCACCAGCCAAGACTCGCTTGTCGTTGATTTCTGCTGCGAGCTGATAAGTTTCCTCAATTGTTGCTGGTTTCGCTGCTTGAACAAAGTCAGCGACATAGTCAGGGAGAGCACAGATGCACTTCTTGATAACTTTATCAGGAGTGCCCAGTTGACTTGGATAGATGATGCTCAACTGCTTGAATCGGGCAGTGAGACCAGCATTATCACCTCCAACTTGCTTGATGTTCCAGAATTCGTTTTCCAGCTTCTGGACTTCATGGGGAGGGCAAAATTCCTTCATCATGAGCTCTTTCAGCTCCTCCCATGCGAGACCATAAGCTGCATCATTTCCGCGCCTGTTGCGCTCGGTGGTCCACCAGTCAAGTGCCCTTGACTGAAATACACCAGTGGCGTTGACAGTGCAGAGATTCTTGGGACATCCACTTTGTCGGAAAGTGACTTCGATCGAGTCAAACCATTGAAACATCTGACTGGGTCCATCTTCACTAGTAAAGGTCATAGGACCACAGGCCCTGAACTGCTTGAAGCTGAACGGAGCTTTGGGCGAGTCATTCTTGGAATCAACCGAAGAGTTGCTGCTGACAACATGAATTTCACTGACAATCTGAGGGATCACCTTAGCCATTTCCTTGGCCATGAGAGAGGCGATGCGTTTATCAGCATTATTTCACTGGATGTTTCAGCGAGTGTGAGATGCTAATGACGACATCTTCAAGTGGGAGTTCCTCTGTAGATGTCATCACGAGGAATTAGACGAGATTTGATTATAACGGGTTTGTTGAAAATTTTAGCGTTCTCTACAACATATTTATTATTATTATTCATATAAGGCACAAAAGCACGTCATCACATAAGCACATAATCACGTATTTGCACGTATACACATAAGCATGTATTAGCACATAATTTACATGACACATATTTTGCACGTATTCACCTTTAAACGCCTCCCTGGGATCTCACAAGTTGCTTAAATAAATAAGACTGCTTGGTTCGTTCGCGATTAGTTAACGTTTTGGATTGCGAGAGCTGTGCGAGTTGTGCACGTTTTGTAAAGCGGGGAGCGATAAATCAAAACCATAAACATAAAAATTTACAAATTCAAAACACATAGTCGCGATAAATTCGATGATGCGTAAAAACGATGATTGCAGGCTTAAAATTATTAGAGTGTCTTGGGTATTGAGACATAGACTACCCAAAGTGATTCAACCATCCCAATAAGTTCGAGCACACGCGTTGGCCTAATAGACTATGCTCTCACCATGATACGGCTAACGACATTCATCCTTCCAGTTACTACGTGACTCGGGTCACTGAAACAGTCGAGACTTTGGTGAGATCTTTTAAAAATCAATTTAGGGAGTGGAACGGGTTATTAACATGCGGGTTTCACCCCTAACTCGACAACTTCGCTCCTAACTATGGTTGTTCTCTCCGAATAATTTCAGAAGTTCCACTAGATGGAGATGGAGATTTCCATCGAGATATGGATATCATTCATTACTCAACGAAAGATCCTCGTGCTAAGAGTAATACGCAGGATGAGGGATTGCTTCGAGAGTTCTTGGTTTTCACACCTAATCTCGACGCAATCACCCATTGGTGTTACACGAGTTTTCAAATGTGTGTATTGTGTTAGCCTTAGGAAAGGCAAATAAGTGTTTAGCCTTAAGAAAGGCTCCCTTTATATGAAGCCAGTAGGCTCGTACGAAGGTGCAAGATCGTGGGTTCGTACGAAGCCATGGTATATGAGTACGTACGAATCGAGCAGGTTCGTACAAAGGGTCTGTTTTGGTACTTAGACTATAGACTAGGATTGTGTTGCATACTTAGACTCTAGACTAGGTCAAATCTGTGACAACTGTCAAAAATCCAGGTATCCGTACAATTAATTAATCTTGATTAGTGCTTAATGACTGTGCTGAATTACAATTAACTGCTTTCTGATTATTGCTTTATACACACATGTGCATCACATATTGCAAATGACATATCATTAATTGCATGAGAACTTTATTGACATAAAAGATGCACAAAGCACAGTTAGCAAAGTTAACAGATAAACCGGGAAAATGCTGACGGAGTTCAGTACATAGACAGACAGTGTTTTGAGACCCAGTATGAGTCAGAAATTAAGTACTACAATTGTGTAGAGTGTAGGGAAGTAAGGATCACAAAACTGCTTTTCTAGGGGATAGTTTAAGTGCCGGAAAGTGCCTAAAACTCAACCAAAGTGCTGAATTTAGCAAAATTCAGCATAAATCAGCATTTAAACACGCTAATTTTATGCAGAAACCTGGTAAAATGGTCCTGAATGCTTTCCTAAGTGTCGGGAATTAAAAGTGTCACAAAAAGATACATAAAGCACACTAAACTGTAAGGTTTAGCACTTTAACGAACCAGTATCTAACCGAACAACCAGATACTACCCGAAACACCAAATTTACACTAGAAGCAATGTTTTAATGTTTCCAAGCTAGTTATGGTCCCCGAACATCATAACACCCCATACAAAATATCTAGTAACTAAAACTCTTAACCTACACTTGAAATTGAACTAAATTGCAACTAGATGATTAAACCTACTCTACATACCCCCCCCCCCTATCACACCCCAACCACGTAGAACAACCAGACGTGGCGGAAACGTCGGGGAGTGTTGTAACAGAATCATCGTTTCACAACCATGGAATAAATAAATTATGTTTTATTGAATAAATGAACTCATTGTTTTAATACAATCAAATAAGTACAACTATGATCTTTCAAGTTTTAAAGTTGCTAAGGCACGAGTTCATCCTAAATGTAGCATGTATCAACAATCATTGCAAAGCAGTACCTGAAACATGTGTAAAAATAGGTACGTCAGCATAAAAATGCCTGTGAGATACATAGGTTTTGTGAAAATAGGATTCATGACTTATGTTTGAGAAAATGTTTAGTCATGAACCTTGTAATTTGATTTGTCTTGTAAATCATTTGAAAAGCAATAAGATCAGATGATATGTATAAATAATTGTAAGGTTAAATGAATAACCAAGTAAAATGAGTTTGTATAAGATAAGTTGCTTGTAAAACAATATTTTGATAAAAAGGCTTATAGTATATTTGAAAATATACTTTGAGTTTTAAGAGAATCGAATGAGTAATATATTAAACTATATTTCAGTTCCAATATCGTTAACCCATGTGTACTAAATAACGCCACGTTATGTAATGCAATGAACACACTTATATATAAGAAGTACCAGCGGCGTATCTACCATGTTTTCATCACATTACACCCGTCCCGTTATCTAAACACTAACCCAAAACCAAATCGTTAGATAGATAGTATATTAAATATACTTTAGTTGTTTAAAATAATTGTCTTCAGTAGCATATTACAAGTATACTTTGGATTTATAAATAACACATTAAACTATGTTTTGGTTTTGTAAGTAACATATCAAAATATGCTTTGGATGCGATAAATATATGTTGGTTTTGTACAATACCACACATGAGAGTATATCAGAATATACCTTTGGGAGTATATCAAAATATACAAATAAAAGTGTGACTTATGAATTCATTCAGACCTAGTGCATCAAAATACACCTTTGAGACTATAGAAATACCACAAAGGCAATCCCTATTTGGATGGAGAAACAAATTGGTTTCAGACATTCCATGACAACAGGAATGGGGTGTCAAATCCTATAGCGCTATATCATACTAACAATCGGTCTGGTGAACATAAAATAAGTACAATTCAACATTTTATTTTATGTTCTTTGAGAAATCAGTGTTTAAACCATAGATAGTCAATTAGTTTGTCAAATGATAAGTAATAACATGTATAATCAATTATACTTTTGGAAAATATGAAAATAACATATAGGTACACATGCTTCACCCCAAAACAGTTTGAAAACAGTAAAAGAGGGGAACTATGTACTCACCTGAGAGTGCTTAGGAGTCTTGCACAACTACCAAGCAAGCTAGAGGTGTCCCGGAAATTAAACGGTACCTAGTATAGGTAACTACATAAATAACCCGGACCTAAATCGGAGGATCGGATAGAATGAGGGCTTGTAAACCAAATGAGTATGGGAACTCATGTAGTATGGTTTAACAAAGCCTATATACTAAATGAAACCTATCCTAAGCTGCTTTCGACCCATCGCGACCCATTAAGGTAGCTTATGCTACTTTAACGCGTCGTGCGCGCAAAAGCGCACTCGAGACGTCTAACTAGCCCTATGACAAGTGTTATATGCCTAAACATGTTACATAATCAGTTATGTGACAAAAGTTTAGGTTACATATGCTTAATTACCAATTATACATGAAAAGGGTATTTTGGTAATTTACCTAAGGCATATAAACTACCTATCATACAACTACTTAAACGAAGCGACCATAAGGTATAACCTCGGAAGGTTATTCCCTATATACTATGGTCACCTAAAGTATTTGGTCGGATCCTAATGATCGACCAAATGGGTCGGGTTCGAAGGTATTAGATCGCTTACCCTACGACCCTAGACAACGTGGTAATCAGTAGGCATAGTCACAAGGGACTATAACCATCGTGATTACAATCACGTTGCGAAGTTCAAACGAACTTCGCATTGACCATAAACTGGTCAACGCAGAAAGTCAAACAAAGTTTTACTTTCAGACTCGAAAAGCAATAAAAGAACGAAGGAATACTTACGAAGGGTCCCCGAATGCTAACCTCGATCCAAGTAGCTCAGGTATGAAACAAAGGTTTCAACTTAGAGCTTCTCAAATCAAGATTCTAGTGGGTTTTAGCAATGGGGTGGGTTGGGTATTTATAGGATTTCCCGAACCGTTAGGATCGTTTCTTGGAAAATGTGCTTTGATCTAGGCCATACACCTCAAGAACATGATTTTACAAAACCATTTGAGCCCATAGTATTGAGAATACCATGTGCAACATGTGGAACGGACCAGATTCAACGTTTCGGAAGCTTCTGCATGTTTTCTGTTCAGATGAGGCAGTGGCATAGCACCACTGCCTAGGCATAAGGTGCTCGCGCTACGCCACTGCCTACCAGTTTCAGCCAAGTTTCAAAAATGGCAGAAATGGTCCCCGCAGCCCGTTTAAGCTATTTTCGATGCGTTTGAACCCCGTTAACCTTATTTCAAGGCTCTAAAATGAATTTAAAGTATAGGGAACTCAAAACATGCTCAAAAATATCTAGGATGTCAGTTCGTTTGGTCGTACGAACGCGATGTTCGCTTAATTACGACGGAATGCGCATAAGCGCGAAAAACGATCCAAATGACGCGACGAATGGATTTTTGGCAAGCCAAACACTAAAGCATAATATAGTCATGCTTACATAAATTTTTGGATTTCCGGATGTATTCAGAACGTAAGTTATGCGCGAAAATGCAAACTTGTGCACTTTTTGACACTTTTAGTCCCTGAATGACCCAAAAGTTTATTTTAGCACACCGAACCCCTCAAATCCTATTTCTAAGCTATGTAAAGGATATTTATGGTGTGTTTAACTTATGGTTATGTTCCAGAATGTTCGTTACAGTTCAAATTGGCATACTTTCGCAGTTTGTCAAGTTTAGTCCCTGTAAGCGAATTAACTTGTTTTTGCCATACCAAAGCCTTTAAAACTTATTTCTAAGTTATGTAAAGGTTATTTAAGGTATGTTAAGCCTATTTCACTATTCCGGAGTGTTCGTTGGGTTAAACTGGTTATATTTACGCATAAGAGCGCGTATAACCCTCCAGAAAGCGATTTAAAGCTTAAAATCGAACAAGAGTTGATATGTGCAAACGATACACATATTTTTACAAATCCCAAGTATGAAATATAATATTTCATTGGTTTGGCATTTGTTTGATGGTTGAAGTGACACAGGTGTCACAGTCTCCCCTACTTTAGGAAATTTCGTCCCGAAATTTAATTCTAGAGGAAACTTGTGAAGACAGCTGTGACGGTTTTGCCTTCTAATAGATCCATTAAACCCTTAAGTAAAACTCTGGGCCATGTTAGGACTCTTAGCGAATTTGTTAACCCTCAAAGTGAATTCCTTGTGGTAGTAAAACATGGAATTTTTGAACTACGGACAGAAGAACGTTTCTTACGAAGACTTATCATAGGAAACTTGTGCGTGATTGAATTCAGAATTGGGGAGTGTAAGATAAAATGACATCGGTCAAGGTCCAAGACTTCTCCCGTATCATTATTCTTGTCCCTATAGATCTTAACACATGACAAAACTTCTTGTGGTTTCTGTGCACTGAATTCCATAATTATGTAGGCCTCCATAATTACGTAATTCCTTGCCCAGTCCACACAGTTCATTTCATAATGCGTAGAGGAAAAATCAATTGAATAAACATGAAGCGACCTGACTAGACCACCAAAGGGTCCTTTCAATTAGATCAACGAACGATCTTTTTAACTAGATCAACACATGATCTTCTTAACTAGACCGTCGTACGATCTCCTTAAATAGACCACTTAAGGGATCTTTTAATTATATCATCACATGATATTTCTAATCAGATTTTCAGAATCAATCTGTTTAACCAGACCACTCAAGAGGTCCAATTATAAAAATAGTACTTTAAAATCCAAGGGACTTGACTACAACGTAGAAGTCCATTAAGGATTTAAGATAGTAACTTTGGATATCCTATTATGAATCTCTCGTATGAGATATGGAAGATTCTATGAGGATTTGGATGGATCACATATAACCACAAAACATGTAAGAAAAACACATAAGCACAAATTTAGTTAACTTGATTCTTTAATTCGTTATCTTTAGGTATGGACATTTAAAGCACACTAGGAATCCAATCCATGGATTTCATTTGGCACTTTAATGATTTTCAAGGATCCATCTATAAAGATAGAAGGATTTTCAATAAGAGTTTGGCTTTGTTTCTTAAAAGAAACGAGTGTTTAAGGTTCTTGGGGAGATCACAAGTGATCATAAAATGACAGAACCACACGAGTAGTTTATCTTTGGGTTGACATCATAAGGTTGTATCAACCATTCACACAATCGTATCAGTTTTGCAAAAATAAAAACGACGAATTTTTATTTATATAACAACTGACTTGTCTTTAAACATCAAAAGATAACAACCAAAGGAAATAACAAACACTAATTGTTCACTGCTGCATCATTGTTCATGTTTGCCTCATTGAAGTTAAATGCTCGTCCTCGCGCTGGAGGTATGTTAACAAGTCTTGGGCAATTGTTCCTGTAGTGGGTAAGGTCACCACAGTTATAACATGACCCCGGAGGGAACCGTGCTTGAACAGCAGCAGGGTTTGCAGCAGCTTGATTTGCATAACGACAAACATTGATCAAATGTCCCAACCGCCCACAATGGGTACATTTGTGACACTTCTCTTGCTCTAGATGATGACGGTTGCACTTGTTGCACAAAGGTGCGGTACCAACATAGTTTTGCCTTTTTCGAGGTTGTGCTGGTTGGTTTGGTGCAACCTGTTTGTCTTGAGCAGTTACAGCGTAGTTTTGAGAGGCTTTGCGCTTCTTCTTCTTCTTGGATTCCTCAGCATGTTCTTCCTTTGGTTCCACTTGAGCAGTCTTGTCAGATGGTCTTGAGTCGCCCTTCCGAAACAGCTTACGCTTCCTTATGTGGGATTCAGTTAGGGTGGCAGACAGTTCAATGGCTTGTCTGACAGTAGTAGGGTCACTGCCAGTAACAATATCCTGAACTAGGTCAGGAAGACCATCAGTATATTTCTCGATCGCTTTATCCACAGGAGTAACCATAGCAGGACACAAAAGGCTCAATTCTTCATAACGGTCAGTATAGGCTCGATGCTCACCACTGTCTTGCTTCAAATCATCAAACTCCCTCTCCAAAGCTCGCAGTTCATGATGAGGGCAAAACTCTTTCATCATAAGAGCCCTAAGTTCAGCCCAAGTTTGGGCTAAAGCAACCTCAGCACCACGGTCTCTCATCACCCTGTTCCACCACGTAAGAGCCCTCTTCTGAAATACACTGGAAGAAAACTCGACCTTGCGATTTTCAGGACACTGAACGTGACGGAAAGTATTCTCAATGCTCTCGAACCATTGAAGAAGCCCTGTTGCTCCCTCAGAACCACTAAACTTAAGTGGCTTAGCCGAATTGAAACCCTTGAAATTGCATGGAGCATTATTGTTGTTATTGGCTTGGTCCCATTGAGCAATGAGGTTTGGGAACGCAGCAGCCATTTGCTGTGCAATGATTTCTGCCAGTTCGGCATTTGCTATCTGATTTTCGCGTCGAGGAGGCATTCTAAAAGAGGAAACATGAAAGGAAACGAGTGAGAGAATTAGACGAAAAGAATGAGATGAAACAAATCTGATGAAAGCAAGGATAGTGGTCATTTATTTGTTACTACAAAGCAACAAACGACCCCGGTGTTTAATCAAAGTAAATAGGTCAAAAATAATGTATCGCGAAGACATGCTCGCCTATAAGTGAACACTCATCCCAAGAATTCCCAGGTAAGCACACCTGGTCTCGTGTCTGATGAGATATATACGAAGTGCTTGCCTAGACAGAAAACCCAGAATACAGGCATTCACCCTTCCAGTTTGCACGTGTTCACATTATTTAAAACCCAAAACCTTGACGAGATTTTTGAAAATTCAAAGGGGGTTCAAAACCTTACAATTGAGGGTTCAAAACCTTGTAATCAATCATCCTAGAACAGATGATTAGTTTTCAAAGTGAGATAGAAAATTGTGTTCTTATTGTGGTTGTCACCTAAGAATAAGTGACGGTATTGTTTTAAAACTAAACACAAGAAAACTTGTGTTAGGGGTCCTAGAAAGGTTATAGTCTAGGTCAAAGCATTACTAATAACCTAATTCCCTATAACCATTGGCTCTGATACCAACTTTTCTGTCACACCCCGACCACGTAGAACAACCAGACGTGGCGGAAACGTCGGGGAGTGTTGTAACAGAATCATCGTTTCACAACCATGGAATAAATAAATTCAGTTTTATTGAATAAATGAACTCATTGTTTTAATACAATCAAATAAGTACAACTATGATCTTCCAAGTTTTAAAGTTGCTAAGGCACGAGTTCATCCTAAATGTAGCATGTATCAACAATCATTGCAAAGCAGTACCTGAAACATGTGTAAAAATAGGTACGTCAGCATAAAAATGCCTGTGAGATACATAGGTTTTGTGAAAATAGGATTCATGACTTATGTTTGAGAAAATGTTTAGTCATGAACCTTGTAATTTGATTTGTCTTGTAAATCATTTGAAAAGCAATAAGATCAGATGATATGTATAAATAATTGTAAGGTTAAATGAATAACCAAGTAAAATGAGTTTGTATAAGATAAGTTGCTTGTAAAACAATATTTTGATAAAAAGGCTTATAGTATATTTGAAAATATACTTTGAGTTTTAAGAGAATCGAATGAGTAATATATTAAACTATATTTCAGTTCCAATATCGTTAACCCATGTGTAATAAATAACGCCACGTTATGTAATGCAATGAACACACTTATATATAAGAAGTACCAGCGGCGTATCTACCATGTTTTCAACACATTACACCCGTCCCGTTATCTAAACACTAACCCAAAACCAAATCGTTAGATAGATAGTATATTAAATATACTTTAGTTGTTTAAAATAATTGTCTTCAGTAGCATATTACAAGTATACTTTGGATTTATAAATAACACATTAAACTATGTTTTGGTTTTGTAAGTAACATATCAAAATATGCTTTGGATGCGATAAATATATGTTGGTTTTGTACAATACCACACATGAGAGTATATCAGAATATACCTTTGGGAGTATATCAAAATATACAAATAAAAGTGTGACTTATGAATTCATTCAGACCTAGTGCATCAAAATACACCTTTGAGACTATAGAAATACCACAAAGGCAATCCCTACTTGGATGGAGAAACAAATTGTTTTCAGACATTCCATGACAACAGGAATGGGGTGTCAAATCCTATAGCGCTATATCATACTAACAATCGGTCTGGTGAACATAAAATAAGTACAATTCAACATTTTATTTTATGTTCTTTGAGAAATCAGTGTTTAAACCATAGATAGTCAATTAGTTTGTCAAATGATAAGTAATAACATGTATAATCAATTATACTTTTGGAAAATATGAAAATAACAGATAGGTACACATGCTTCACCCCAAAACAGTTTGAAAACAGTAAAAGAGGGGAACTATGTACTCACCTGAGAGTGCTTAGGAGTCTTGCACAACTACCAAGCAAGCTAGAGGTGTCCCGGAAATTAAACGGTACCTAGTATAGGTAACTACATAAATAACCCGGACCAAAATTGGAGGATCGGATAGAATGAGGGCTTGTAAACCAAATGAGTATGGGAACTCATGTAGTATGGTTTAACAAAGCCTACATACTAAATGAAACCTATCCTAAGCTGCTTTCGACCCATCACGACCCATTAAGGTAGCTTATGCTACTTTAACGCGTCGTGCGCGCAAAAGCGCACTCGAGACGTCTAACTAGCCCTATGACAAGTGTTATATGCCTAAACACGTTACATAATCAGTTATGTGACAAAAGTTTAGGTTACATATGCTTAATTACCAATTATACATGAAAAGGGTATTTTGGTAATTTACCTAAGGCATATAAACTACCTATCATACAACTACTTAAACGAAGCGACCATAAGGTATAACCTCGGAAGGTTATTCCCTATATACTATGGTCACCTAAAGTATTTGGTCGGATCCTAATGATCGACCAAACGGGTCGGGTTCGAAGGTATTAGATCGCTTACCCTACGACCCTTGACAACGTGGTAATCAGTAGGCATAGTCACAAGGGACTATAACCATCGTGATTACAATCACGTTGCGAAGTTCAAACGAACTTCGCATTGACCATAAACTGGTCAACGCAGAAAGTCAAACAAAGTTTGACTTTCAGACTCGAAAAGCAATAAAAGAACGAAGGAATACTTACGAAGGGTCCCCGAATGCTAACCTCGATCCAAGTAGCTCAGGTATGAAACAAAGGTTTCAACTTAGAGCTTCTCAAATCAAGATTCTAGTGGGTTTTAGCAATGGGGTGGGTTGGGTATTTATAGGATTTCCCGAACTGTTAGGATTGTTTCTTGGAAAATGTGCTTTGATCTAGGCCATACACCTCAAGAACATGGTTTTACAAAACCATTTGAGCCCATAGTATTGAGAATACCATGTGCAACAAGTGGAACGGACCAGATTCAACGTTTCGGAAGCTTCTGCATGTTTTCTGTTCAGATGAGGCAGTCGCGTAGCGCCACTGCCTAGGCATAAGGTGCTCACGCTACGCCACTGCCTACCAGTTTCAGCCAAGTTTCAAAAATGGCAGAAATGGTCCCTGCAGCCCATTTAAGCTATTTTCGACGCGTTTGAACCCCGTTAACCTTATTTCAAGGCTCTAAAATGAAGTTAAAGTATAGGGAACTCAAAACATGCTCAAAAATATCTAGGATGTCGGTTCGTTTGGTCGTACGAACGCTATGTTCGCTTAATTACGACGGAATGCGCATAAGCGCGAAAAACGATCCAAATGACGCGACGAATGGATTTTTGGCAAGCCAAACACTAAAGCATAATATAGTCATGCTTACATAAATTTTTGGATGTCCGGATGTATTCAGAACATAAGTTATGCGCGAAAATGCAAACTTGTGCACTTTTTGAGACTTTTAGTCCCTGAATGACCCAAAAGTTTATTTTAGCACACCGAACCCCTCAAAGCCTATTTCTAAGCTATGTAAAGGATATTTATGGTGTGTTTAACTTATGGTTATGTTCCAGAATGTTCGTTACAGTTCAAATTGGCATACTTTCACAGTTTGTCAAGTTTAGTCCCTGTAAGCGAATTAACTTGTTTTTGCCATACCAAAGCCTTTATAACTTATTTCTAAGTTATGTAAAGGTTATTTAAGGTATTCTAAGCCTATTTCACTATTCCGGAGTGTTCGTTGGGTTAAACTGGTTATATTTACGCATAAGAGCGCGTATAACCCTCCAGAAAGCAATTTAAAGCTTAAAATCGAACAAGAGTTGATATGTGCAAACGATACACATATTTTTACAAATCCCAAGTATGAAATACAATATTTCATTGGTTTGGCATTTGTTTGATGGTTGAAGTGACACAGGTGTCACACCCCCCCCCCCCACCCACCCACAATCGGCCATACCACCACCACCATACTTCAAGATTTCATTTCCTTATTTTAATGGATTTTGTTCTTACTTTTTATGGCATATTACACATGAGATATAAGAAGAACATATTTATAAGATGAACATATGAGATCATAATTCACACACACTTCACACACTCATCTTTCTCCCTATCTTGCTCTCCCTCTCGGCCGAACACTAGCCACACCACCACCATCATCACTCAATCTTCTTCATCTATTCCAAGCATTCACAAATGTTTTAGAGTCCATACAAGGAAGCTTAGTGGCTTTGGAACTTGAAGGACCTTCTCTATTTGCTTTTATCCTATTGATTTCTTCACTTGATTCATCGCTAGCCTTGCGCTACTGGTAAAATCCTTAAACACTCCATATTACTTCTATTTTGAGTGGTTAAAGTAGTATCATAATCAAGAACATTAAGAACACTAAAGAACATAAGCATGTAACTTGAACATAAGCTTGATTTATGAAGTAATCTTGATGAAACTAAGTTGTTTATGGTATAAATGCTTGTTGATCTTTGATTGTTTGTAGAAATAATGTTGATCATCATAACATCTTGCTAGATCATGATTTGAAACATAGTTTAGCAAGATGAGAAAGTAAGAAGGTTGTAGGATGAATGATCATCCACACTTGAATCATGAACTTGAAAAGGATACTTTGGTTTCTTGAGAAATAATAATCAAAGTGAGTTAATAATCATAGAGATCTAATATTTTTTAATGGTTTTCCAAAAGAACCAAGTTTAAAATATGAGTTTTAGTAGATCATAGTTCTTACATAAACAAACGCTATTTTTGGTAGTTAAACAAGTGTAGAAACACTTGTGTAACAAGAAGATTACACGAAGAAACATTTTTGTAAAACATGATTACAAGTTGTAAACATCTAAGTCTTTCAATAATGATGTTTTTATATAAACAACCATACTTTGAAGGATAACTAAACCCACTAAACACACTACCAAGTTACTACAACATTGCATAAACTTTCAAGTTCATGAATTAGTGGAATAAGCATGATTTTGGCAAAATTGGTAAGCGTAAGTTGCTTAATGGTGATTGTGGATTGATTGTGGTGATTTTACAAAAGAAAATGATATGCTTGAATGCATGGAAACCTCCATTTTTAGGGGAAACTATGGCAAATTTTTCTAAAAATACAAACACTTAGAAAAATATTTTTCAAACACATATTAACCAAGTGTATTTCAAACCATAAATTGTTACATAAACTTTGCCATAAATTTTGGTTACAAAATACAAACATTGGAGGTTGGGTTTTATAAATAAAAGTGGCTAGATATATATTTAGAATATATATATACATTAAAGACACATATGTGTGATTATTTGTTTACTTTTTGTAATAGTTATATTATTTTAGGACTTGAAATAATATAACACATTAAAATACCAAGAATTACAATCCAAAATATTACCAAACTCTCAAGGAATAAGTATATAAGTTACACACAAAATATTGGCAAAACCGAACAAGAAATGTAACTTACAAAATATTCCGGAACTTAATTCGCAAGTATATTTTGGTAAGTAATATTTTGGACACAAGGAAGTGAAAATATGATTTTTGCAATTATTACAATGTTATATTATATTTTTGACAAAGAGAAAATATATTGTTTTTGGGAAGTAAAAATATATTTTCTTGGATTTCTAGAAGATATATAATTTTTGGAGAGATATATATTTTCTTGAATACACTTGAAATACATTATTTTTGGATAAAAATAAGTTTATATATATTTTCTAAGTTAGAATTGAAAATATATTATTTTGGAACTATAAATATTTCTGCCAAATGAAAAATCACATATAATTTTTCTAAGTAATATTTCTTAAATATATGTATATTTTGGAAATATATATATATATATATATATAGGGAGGGGCTCATGCGAGAACCACCCTTATTGTGAGAACCTTGAGAACCAATCTGAACACAACCTAAAATAGCTAAAAAAACCTAAAAAAACCCTAACCCCCACCCCCCCCCCCCAAAAAAAAAAAAACCTAACCCCCCCCCCCCCAAGCTAAAAAAAACCTAAAAAAACCTAAAAAAAACCTAACCCCACCCCCCCCCCCCCCCAAAAAAAACCTAAACCCCCCCCACCCCCCACCCCCCCAAGCTAAAATGCTAAAAACTAAACCCCAAAAAAATCTAAGAAAAATTTAAAAAAATCAAAAAAAAATCCAAAAATTTTTTTTTGATTTTTTTAATATTTTTTAGGTTAAAATCGCTACTTTTCGAAGCCAAAAAAAAATTTTTTTTTTTTTTTTTGGGTTCGAAAAGTAGCGATTTTAACCTAAAAAATATTAAAAAAATCAAAAAAAAAATTTTGTGTGATTTTTAGCTATTTTTAGGCATTTTTGGTGTGTTCACATTGGTTCTCGCGGTTCTCGCAATAAGAGGTGGTTCTCGCATGATCTTCTCCCTATATATATATATATATATATGGAGAAGATCATGCGAGAACCACCTCTTATTGCGAGAACCGCGAGAACCAATGTGAACACAACAAAAAATGCCTAAAAATAGCTAAAAATCACACAAAATTTTTTTTTTGATTTTTTTAATATTTTTTATGTTAAAATCGCTACTTTTCGAAGAAAAAAAAAATTTTTTTTAAATTTTTTTTTGGCTTCGAAAAGTAGCGATTTTAACATAAAAATATTAAAAAAAATCAAAAAAAAATTTTTAGATTTTTTTTTGATTTTTTAAAATGTTTTTTAGATTTTTTTAGGTTTTTTGGGGGTTTTGTTTTTAGCATTTTAGCTTGGTGGGGGGGGGGGGGGGTTTAGGTTTTTGGGGGGTTGGGGAGGGGGGTTTAGGTTTTTTTAGGTTTTTTGAGGGTTTTAGTTTTTAGGATTTAGCTTGGGGGGAGGGGGTTAGGTTTTTTTTTTTGGGGGGGGGGGGGGGGTTAGGTTTTTTTTTTGGGGGAGGGGGGTGGGGGTTAGGTTTTTTTAGCAATTTTAGGTTGTGTTCACATTGGTTCTCATGGTTCTCACAATAAATGGAGTTCTCGCATGAGCCCCTCCCTATATATATATATATATATATATATATTGTGTCACACCCCGACCACGTAAAACAACAAACCGTGGCGGAAACGTCGGGGAGTGTTGTAACAGAATTATTGTTCCAAACCATGGATACAAAGAGTTTCGTTTTATTAAATATTAAACATTGTCTTAAAGTTAAACAAACAAGTCAACCATAGTCTATCATCGTTATTAAATCACTAAGGCCTCGTCCAGTCCTAAGTGAGCATGCATCCTATTCGCAATCAACATTAAGCAACTTCACCTGAAACATATGTAAAAACAAAGTCAGCAAATAAATCACGCGAGCACATAGTTTTTATGTGAGTGTCATATTCATGGCTCGTTTACATGTTGAAATATCTCGTACAACTTCGTTAATCGATATTAGAAACCTTGTTTTGGAAAATGATTGTATAAAAAAAAGAATAACCAAGTCAAAACAGATTGGTTATAATTTATAAACCTCGATGCCATGAATCTTAACCCAAAACATTTGTTTAAATAACCAAGTCGTAAATCGTTCTCGTAATAAAACTCGTATGGTTTATATAGTTTCGTAAACACCGTTGTGTGACATCGTTTAACTCGTTCTTGTTATAGATCATCGTTCATTTGTTTAAATCGTTCATAATCGTTCAAAAAATCGTACATTCGTTTAATATCGTTCTCGTTCCAATCGTTCTCATTTTAATTGTGAAAACTACTTTTGGTCGTCTCGCTAATAACATTCAAACCTTTTGACTTGTTCATCGTTCCACTCGTTCTTGTATTAAAAAACCACCAAAGGGTAAGTTAACAATCATCAGATTCAGTCGTTACCCACCTAACCCACACATAACCATGGGTCCGGTCTGATAACGGGATTTGTCGGATCCTATGGTACCATAACCTAATACTGGTCGGCTTGATCAATGCTAATGAATGTCATTCGTTATGTAACTACCACCAACAAGTTCTTTCATATTATCGAAATCGTTATTAGTTTTGTATAAACCATCTTAATCGTTTTTGAAACCATCGTTAGAATATCGAAATCGTTTTGATACATATGAATCACCCCAAAACATTCGAAAACAGTAAAAAGAGGGGATCTATGTACTCACCTTTGGGTGCGTTTTTATATGTTAACACAATCCCACAATTTGTTTATTCATCCTAAATTAAATAAGAATGATTTAATAATCAAAAACTCACAAAATTACATAAGTTTCTCCGACACTTAGAATTTTCACATAACTTTGAGATTTCTCTAAAAGTTATTATTTTTTATTATTTTGGTGTATTTGTATATATATACTCAAGCGTAATACACATAATCTTGTCAAGTATTATCATGTCATCCTACACATATATTGTAAAACACATAGCACATTGTAACACATAAAGTTTGCCCATGAAAAACCCATTCTAGTGTATGTCGAAAAATGCTTATTTTAGCGATTCGGTGACATTTTTGGGCGTCGGAAGTCACGTATGACTAACCAAACACAAAGTAAACTTAATATAAGTTAAAATACTTGTTTTTATATCAAAAATATCAGTTTGGTTACTGAGCTAAAACAGTTTAATAAAAATCCTCCGAAAAGGCTATTTTTAACCGTTTTACCGCATAGTTTTGCATCAAATGTTACCCGAACCATCCCAAATCGAAACGACTTGAAATTTTAACACAACCCTTTTTATTTACTGAATAAAATAATGGTTATACTCATGATAGTGCAGGTCTTAAATAAAGCACATAAATCATGCAAATTTCACATAATTTACCACTTTTTAAGCTATATGTACAACATGCAATGCTATCAAACCTATGTCAAAGTTTCATGCCATTAAAATACACCAAATAATATCATTTTTAGTGTTTATAACCTGATCTAAAACATTTTTGTCATACAACCCTTTTTTTACCATTTCTTGAGCTTTACATCAACATATATTCACATGTACAAGTGTCTAAAGCATACTATCATAACATCAACATTTTATATGGGTTTAGATGCAACAAATACATGATATATTCAGGTTTATTTTCTGATGTATGTAAGCATTTAACATATCATTCATAAATCACCAAATACTTGCATTTTTACCAACATTCAAGAACATGTTACAACATAAACAAGTATTTAACAAAAATCGAACTTCAAGACTCATACACACACATATATATGTACGGTTATACATATATATATACATCACCATTTTTATTAGTTTCAAGACCCCTTTCATTTTAGATTTCAAGTTTAGTGAAAATCCCAAGATTCAAGAGAAACTTCAAATCATCAAGAACAACCAAGAATCAAAGTATGATTTAAAAATAAGTGTTATACCTTCAAGATTCAAGTAGGTTGTAGGATGAGATTTTGATGTTAGGAAGCTTGTAATCACTTGACAACACCTTGGGAACACCTTTGTACCTTCACACCACTTGAAACAAGCTTGGAAAGGGACTTGAATATGATGAACAAAGCTTGAAGAAGATGAAGGTAGAGAGAGAAGAGAGGGGACGGTTTGGGGAAGGAAGAGAAGGAGGAGTTTGAGTGTTGTGTGAAGTGTAGATTGTGATGCATATAAATAGGCCAAATTCTAGATCATATCTTTCAAGATCAAAAGATCTTATCATATCTTAAGTTATCCAAGAAAAATAAATAAAATGGATTTTGTAGGATCACATAATATCTAAGGGAAATCCAAAATAAATCAAGGAAGATCAAAACAAATCCAAGGAGGATATGGATGGATCATGTAAGATTTTTGGAAGATATTAATAAGATTTACTAGAGAGTTCTTGTACCAACAAAGATCATATATGATATTTTGAGATCATGCAATATTTTTAGTGGGGTCACCTATATTGTGACCATAAAAATGGAAGGGGGAGGGGGTCCAAGTGTAATTTTGATGGTAAATTAGATAAAACAGGTGTTTAACTGGGTACGGGTATTTTATCTAGCATTTAAATCCCAGTTTATGGCTTTCTAAATCATTTTTATTATTCTATAAAAATAATCTCGCCAAAATATTACTGAAATAAATTTCAGTTGCCGAGACTGGCTGCGTTGTCTGCGTTTAGCAGTAGAAGCACTGTGTCGCGCAGAAACACGCGGTACGCGCTTTTAACTTGAAAAATAACGTTTTTAAGCGTTTTAATTTATTTTTCAACACGGACCTGATTAAAATAAAATTTTAATCATAACAGAATATTTTTGGGTTTTAAATATTATCCGGGCGGTCACCAACGTTCGTTTCGCAGTTTTGTCGTAAATAGTTCTTTTAGTTCAAATAAACATGTTTTCGCCATACCGAATCCTTCGAAACTTATTTCTAAGTTATGTAAAGGATATTTATGGTATATGTAGCTTATGTCACAGTTCCGGAGTGTACGTCGCGTTAAACTGATTGCGTTTACGCACCAGTTTGTGTATAACCTTCCAGAAAGTAATTTAAAGCTTGAAATCGGAATCGAATCAAATTGTAAAATTATTAAACACAATTGCACATATAATAACACCAAAACACATATAATAACACCAAAGCATATTGTTGAAGACGCAAGATTGTGAGTTTCATGTCCCCCTTCTCTTTTAATTGTTTTCAGTTTTATAACTTCGGGGGTGAAATACATGTTTTAATGGTTTATAAACGTTTTATACATGCTATGGTTAGCTAAGGAAGGGTACTACTTGATCATGTGAGTGGTGGGTACAACACTTTCAATAATTAATCCTCGTTGTAGGACCGAGGGACATGAGTGATAGATCTATTTGGGTGTAGCGAGCCCACACCCACGAGGACCAGGGTGGCCCATGTGGTGACTATGTCTTATTCCCGGAGACAAATCTGCTAGGTTTGAGTTTTTCTGCATCACTTCACACATATCAATGGCCTTGCAAACCATTGGTGATCTGTTTTCCTTATTGCTTTCATACCAGGACTTACATACATACAGACATACACTCAAAGGTTTACTCATACACACAAACAAACACATGAACTCGCTCAACTTTTGTTGATGTTTTCAAAATACATGTATTTCAGGGAATTAGTAAGTGGATCTGGCGGGCGTTGGAAGTTTCATGCTGCATTGTGAATAAAGATGTCATCCATGGTCTTGAGGTTTGGGTTGGGTGTCTTATTCCTGGACGAGACACGTCTTCCAAACCTTGGCTTTATCTAATATCTTTTAATGAGTCCTTAGTGAACTCGTAAATAATTCGTATGGTTTGTAAAACTTGTGTTTGAAGTCTATGTTTTAAGACAATGTTGTTATGTTTTAAACTTATTTAATGGATGACAAAACTATGGTTTTATCATATAGTTGTTGTTCTAATTGAATGCAATGATATTAAGAAAGTCACACCATAATCACGCTTCCGCAAAAGTTAGGGTGTGACAGCTTGGTATCAGAGCTTCGATTGTAGCGAACTAGGATTCTTTCTCGAGTCTAGAGTACAATCATTAGGGCTCTCACGAAAATGTTTTCACAACATACTTTCATTGCATATGTGAAACACCCAGATCCGGGAAAACAAACATTATTACAAACAAAAGACACGAAACACACTTCAAAGTTTATGTTTATGGTTCCGTCTGAGAGACTGGGTGGTACAGTTTGAGAGACTGGGTAGTTGAGTTTGGGAAACTGGGAGGTTTAGTCTGAGAGACTAGGTAGTTCAGTCTGAGAGACTGGGTGGGATAGTATGGGAAGACTAGGATGGATACGTGAATACATTGTTATTAATTACATGCTAATTTATGATTGTTGATATATGTGCATATGTTGTGATTGTTTTGTTACAGACACTATGTATTCGTCTGAGGGTGGACTGTCTGATACTGTCGACCCCATGGCTATCGTTTCGGACGATGAGATTGTCCCAGAGCCTGAGATGTTTACCTCTGACACTGAGAGTAACCCGGAGATGATGTCGGATGACGACGATGATTTCCAGCCTTTTGCACTACCCAATTTTAGCGACGATGTACCACATGCTGATGGTTTACCAGACGAGGATCCCGTTCTTATTCCTATTCCTGACCAGGACCATCTCATCCTCGGACATCCCGATGGTGAGCATGTCGTGGCTCCAATCCTTGCCCCTTTTCCTCTTGCGGCCTTTCCTCTCGAGGATTTGCTTTTTGATGATGTATCTGATGATGATGTCGATCTTTTCATTGATGGTCCCCCTGATGATGACCAGGGTGACGGAGTTCTAGCTGATGATGCCATTGTTGTTCCACTTGTTGAGGTTCCTATTATTGAGGTTTTCTCTGATCATTCTGCTCCAGATTCTTTCGAGTCTGTGTCATCCACCACTTTGCATGCATTGGGATTGCAGCGTTACCCCACTGATTCTGATACTGACACGGCCCTGTCTGTTGCACCTGTTCCTCCACACGACTTTGATCTTGACCCTGAGCTAGACATTGCCCCTGACGATCAGCCTGTTGATGCACCCGCTGATCCTGAGCCGACGCCAGCACCCAAGCCTTTACCTGATCACGATCCTGTACCATTTGGCATACCTGTTGTTGCACCACTTGTTCCAGACCCGATTCTTGCACCCGCTGACCCTGTTGCTTTTGCCGATCAGATTGACCCCCGTTACGCATTCACCAGCAATGGGTGGATAGACGATGATGATGATGTACCCCCTTTTGTTGAGCCCGTCACTCCCCCACCTGCACCTACACATGCACCTGTTGATGTTGCCCTGTTTCACCCGATTGCGTCCGATGTTCACCGCACAGACCTGCCTGTCATTTTCTTACAGGACATACCCGCACCCCGTCCAGGGGAAGGCCCGTCTAGCCAACAGCCTAGCCATCTTCCACACGTGTCAGCAGCTTTTTCTCACATGCCTCGGTACATACCTACTGCTCATTCTACTTCTACACCGCCATGCGAGCCACTCATATGGTTTCCGCCAAACACTATGCCAGTTTCTGATCCATACTATCCCTCCTACTTTATTGGTTACACGAGGGATGAGCTACTTTTGTCATTACAGCTTCAGCAGGAGATCTTGTGTCGTAGAGTTATGGAGCTTGAGAGGATTCCACGTCCTCCATCTTATTTATGTCAGCCACCTTTTACGACTCCACCTGCTCCTCTTTTTCCTTATCCAGATTTTGATGTTCGATTTCTCACTATGGAGCAGCAGATCAGCTATCTGTTGCGACACGTGTATGATCTCAAGGAGGAGCTAGCGCATGTGCGCATTTTGCTTCCTGTTCCTCCACCTCCTCCTCCACCACCATCAGCATAGCCGGTTTTTGGTTTTATGTAGGTAGCTTGCTTTTGATGAGAGTATCGCTATTGAGCCTAGCCTGCACAGCCTTTTGGAGACCACTTTTTGAGTATATGACTGTTGTAGATCGATAAACATTTTGGATAAGGGTGATGTAACCCTGTAGTCTCTTTTGATGTGATACGATACTTTTGTAGAACATGTAACTGTATTCGTGGTCGATGATTTATGAAAGCTCAATCGCAATGTTCTCATTATATACACTGTTGAATTATACATTGGTAACATGAATGTGATGTTATATGCTTGCTTGCGTTGATAAATGCAATTACATACGCGTACTACATACTTAACATACTTATATACATAAGACCTGACCTATATAATCTTCTTTAGAAGATGCCTCCTCGAAGAGACAACCAGCTGCCCACAACAGAGGCAGAGCTACAAGAACGGATTTCACGAGCAATAGCACAACACGAGGCCTTGCGCTCTGAACACAGCGGAGGTACCTCAGGAAGTAACCTACCTCATGGTAATGTTTAAGTCACTAAAGACTCATTACGTTACGTTTGGATATTCCATGTGCGTTTGCTAATGCTTTCTGTGCATGATATTGCTTGTACAGGCTGTACCTATAAGCAGTTCCTGGACTGCAAGCCTCTGAATTTCGACGGCACTGGAGGTGCTATAGCCTTCGTTAGATGGGTTGAGAAAACCGATTGTGTACTGAGAATGAGCAAGTGTGTGCCGGAGCACCAGGTCACCTACATTTCGGGACTGTTCTTAGACGGAGCTCTATCATGGTGGAACCTCCAAGTTCAGACTTTAGGAGAGGAAGCTGCTTACGCTATGACTTGGGACGAAATGAAAGAACTTATGCGCAAGAAATACTGCTCAAGGGCCGAGATTCAGAAATTGGAAACTGAGTTCTGGAATCTAAAGATGGATGGTCCAAAGATTGCTGAATATGTACAAAGATTCCACGACTTATCTCGCGTTGTTCCTTACATGGTTGATCCGGAGTTCAAGCGAATCGAGCATTTTATTTGGGGATTGGCACCCCAAATCATGAGCATGGTGACGACGTCAAAGCCTTCAAATATCACTGAGGCCATTGATCTGAGTGTGGCATTGATGAAAGAAGCGATTAGGCTGAACAAGTTCTCAATATCTGATGGAAAGAAGAAGGAGACTCATGTCGAGTCGTCTGGAGAAAACAAGCGGAAATTCTCCCACTTCAAGAAAGGTACTCGTGTGAGCAATGCCAACAAGCGTAAGGACGCTAACCCGCCAGTTGAAGCACAAGTTGCTGCTACTAGTGCTGCTACTGGTGTTGAGATCAAAGGAAAAGGGTACTTGGGCACCTTGCCCAAATGTAATGCATGTCAGTATCATCATGCCGGCCAGTGTAGAATTAGAAAGTGCGAAACTTGTGGAAAGAATGGTCATTCAAAGGAGACGTGTTGGGCTGGTACTAGTCATGGGAATGGTGGCCAGAGAGGAAATGGCAATGGAAACCATGGTGGAAACGACGATGGTTATAGAAACAACCAAGCTGGTAGTGGAAATCGTGGAGTAAACAACAATCAAGGCGGTACTGGAAACAGACAAGGTTGCTTTAACTGTGGTGATGTTGGGCATTTCAAGAGAGATTGCCCAAAGAACAACCAAGCTCAGGGGAGAGTCTTTAACATTGGATCTAGGGAAGCTCGCTAAGATTCGAACGTAGTTACGGGTACGTTCCCTATCAACCAACACTTTGCATCTGTACTATTTGATACTGGTGCCGATTATAGCTTTGTATCCCTAGAATTTAAGAAAATGCTTGGGTTAGTAGCTAGTAAGCTAGAAATTCCATACTCGATAGAGCTAGCTAATGGAAAGCTAGTAGAGGCAAGCGAAGTGATTAGAGGTTGTATAATAGAGCTCGGAGAGCATGAGTTTACGCTTGATCTTCTGCCAGTCGAGTTGGGAATCTTTGACGTGGTAGTTGGAATGGATTGGTTATCAAGTAACCGAGCTGAGATCGTATGTCACGAGGAGATCATTCGCATCCCGATGGCGAATGGAGAGACGATTGTAGTGTATGGAGAGAAGCATGATACGCCTCTATGAATCATCAGTTGTTTGAAAGCCCAAAGATGTTTGTAGAAAGGATGTGTTGCCTTCTTGGCACACGTCATGGACAAGGAAGCCGCTGAGCCAAAGCTGGAAGATATCCCAGTTGTGAGGGAATACCCTGAAGTCTTCCCCAAAGACTTTCCAGGATTGCCGCCTCAACGACAAGTCGAATTCTATATTGACTTGGTTCCAGGCGCCGCGCCTGTAGCCAAGGCACCTTATCGACTTGCGCCTTCTGAGATGCAAGAGTTGTCGATGCAACTTCAAGAGATTTTGGACAAGGGATTTACCAGACCAAGCTTCTCGCCTTGGGGAGCTTCAGTACTATTTGTCAAGAAGAAGGACGGTAGTTTTCGCATGTGTATCGACTACCTAGAGCTAAACAAGTTAACCATCAAGAATCGGTATCCTTTGCCGAGAATTGATGATCTCTTCGATCAACTTCAAGGTTCAAGTTACTACTCCAAGATCGATCTTCGATCAGGTTACCACCAGCTGCGAATTCAAGAGGAGAGTATTCCGAAGACTGCCTTTAGAACTCGATAAGGACACTACGAGTTCCTGGTGATGCCGTTTGGGTTGGCAAACGCGCCAGCAATGTTTATGGATTTTATGAATAGAGTTTGCAAGCCATATCTTGATAATTTCGTGATTGTATTTATCGACGATATTTTGATTTATTCAAGAACGAAGGAAGAGCATGAGCAACACCTTAGAGCCATCTTAGAACTGCTCAAGAAAGAGAAGTTATATGCAAAGTTCTCAAAGTGCGAGTTCTGGCTGCGTGAGGTTTAGTTCCTTGGTCACGTGGTAAACAAAGATGGAATTCATGTGGATCCCACCAAGATCGAGGCGATCAAGAATTGGGAAACTCCGAAGACACCAACCGAGATCCGTCAGTTTCTAGGTTTAGCTGGGTATTATCGCAGATTCATTGAGGACTTTTCAAAAATCACTCAACCAATGACCTCCCTCACTCAAAAGGATAAGAAGTACGAATGGGGAGATAAGCAAGAAGAAGCTTTTCAGCTTCTCAAGAACAAACTTTGCGATGCACCTATTTTATCCCTACTCGAAGGCACCGATGACTTCGTGGTGGTATTGTGACGCATCACGTCAGGGATTAGGATGCATGCTGATGCAGCGACAGAAGGTTATCGCTTATGCTTCATGCCAGTTAAAGGTCTATGAGAAGAACTACACCACACATGATTTGGAATTAGGTGCAGTGGTGTTTGCATTAAAGATTTGGTGACATTATCTGTATGGCACCTGATGCACGATCTTTACAGATCACAAGAGCCTACAGCATATATTTGATCAGAAGGAGCTTAACATGAGACAACGATGATGGGTGGAGCTGTTAAACGATTATGATTGTGAAATCAAATATCATCCAGGAAAGTCGAATGTCGTAGCAGATGCCTTAAGTCGAAAAGAGAGGATTAAGCCCATAAGGGTTAGGGCTGTGGAAATGATTATACAGACAGATCTCTCGTTGCGCATCCGTGCTGCACAGAGAGAAGCTCTTAAGAACGAGAATCTTGTGGACGAATATCTCCGTGTGATGGAGAAACAGTTGGTACCCAATGGGGAAGGAACATTGTATTTCATGGGAAGAATTTGGATTCCCCTCTTTGGTGGTCTTAGAGAAGTAATTTTTTATGAAGCTCATAAGTCAAGGTACTCAATCCACCCAGGATCGGATAAGATGTACCAAGATTTGAAGGATTTTTATTGGTGGCTGAGACTAAAAGGTGATGTTGCAACTTATGTTGGAAAGTGCTTAACCTGTTCTAAGGTAAAAGCCGAATATCAGAAGCCTTCAGGTCTTCTACAACAACCCAAGATACCCATGTGGAAGTGGGAGCAAATCTCAATGTATTTTATAACCAAGTTACCAAAGACACCCAGAGGTCATGACACGATTTGGGTAATCGTAGACCGCTTGACGAAATCTGTACACTTTTTGCCAATCAGGGAAAAGGATAACACTGGTAAGCTAGCTGAGTTGTACCTAAGGGAGATAGTAGCACGTCATGGAGTGCCTATCTCGATTATATCTGACAGAGATTGAAGGTTTGTGTCAAGGATTTGGCAATCTTTTCAAGAAGCGTTTGGTTCTCAGTTGAATTTGAGCACGGCATTTCACCCACAGACAGACGGTCAAAGTGAGAGAACGATCCAAACACTTGAAGACATGCTACGAGCTTGTGTAATGGACTTGGGTGGCAGTTGGGACACTTACCTACCTTTGGTCGAGTTCTCCTATAATAACAGCTACCATACAAGCATACAAGCTACACCGTTTGAAGCTCTTTACGAACGCAAGTGTCGATCGCCGTTATGCTGGGCAGATGCGGGCGATAGACAGCTAGTTGGTGCCGAATTGCTTCAAGAAATGACTGATAAGATCATACAGATCCGAGAACGCATTAAGGCGGCTTGTGGCACCTGAGGAAAATCCACAACAATCTTGATTTCTCACTTCATTTCTCTGTGCTTACTTATCAAATTTCGGGACGAAATTTCTTTCAAGTTGGGGATGATGTGACAACCCGTGTTTTAAAGGTTAGCATTGCTTACATTTCACACAAAATCTTAACGTGTGTTTCCGTGTGTATTTATTTACTGCTTGTGTATACGTGTCAACCTCGCTCATAACTGGGCCCGAGGCCCAACCCGGATTAGCACTAATAACCACACATGATTAACCCAAGCCCAAGTTTGGGTCATGGGGTTTAGGACTTGGGCCGCAAACTAGGCTAACCCACAATACCCTGATTGGGCCGGACTAGCACACATAAACAAAATCCATGCTGGGCCGGTTAGAGCCCAAATTATGTTTAACCTTGGGGCCGATCATAAACTCTATCATTGTTGCATATATTGAGTTGCATTGTACGTAAATTTTATCACCACCAAACCCTAGAGCCCTAAGGATAGCGACGGCAGTAGCTCTCGAAGAAACCCCCCCTGTCGTGATCATCATCATCATACTCCCATCAGTCGATTGGTTAGTGTTTCATTTGATTATTGAAATTAGTTGGTTATTTGATGATTATGTGCTGTATATATATAATTTTCCATTGTGATAAATACCCTATAACATTACATGTGAAGCATCTTGATAGTGCAACCAGTTTAGATAAGGATCCATGAGTCATGTTGTCGGCCATGCTATTCATATTTGCATATGAATTGTCAGAAACATAGGTTATATATTTGTTAATTGGTGAGTCCCTTAGTCATGTGTTTTAATGGATATCTTATATTAATATGCATGTTATGTCATAATAAACTACATGATCGATCAGTAAGTGGAATATGAATATTGTTATGATATGATTTAGAGATTATGTGCTACATGAGTTATTTTGATAAATGAAATAATAGGTTGAGTATAATATTTGGTTTAATCGATTGGATGGAACCGGTTGAGGAATGTTCGTCTTGACTTTGAACATCTATGATATTGATCTATATGAAATTGTGAAAGAAATAAGGGTTAGCAGTGGGCTGTTGTAAAGAATAAACTAATGAATTTAAGTAATTAAGTTGGGCCGAATTGTTATATAAGCTTTCAATGATTAACAAATGGTTATAATATGGTGAACTAGGTCTTGTATGATATAGTTCCCATGTGATCCAAGTGTCTAGTACGTATAATGGTTACGATGTATAATATGGTTAAGTGTGTTACGTGATCAACTATTAATTGTTATGTGATATTACGTGTATATATATATATATTTATGTGGGTAACTTGTGACGAGATACAAAGCTAGATGTGAATACGAAACTGATTAGATTGATAACCATGATTAGGACGTGGTGGGTAGATCAACTGGGAATAAGTAAATTTCATTACCGAGCAATCCAAGGTGAGTTCACTGCTTTTCTCAAGCATGCATCCCGGGGAGGGATATCGGGTAACGTTCCGGGGAGGAACGCGTGTTTATTGGGATGTTTGTTATGGTACTCAGTATCTATCTCGTAAGACCCCTTACATCTACCGACAGTTGCCGAGGAGGCAACGAGGTTATTAGTTGATAGCGCTATTAGGTTTGGCACCCTCACACCGTACCGGGGAGGACGGTCGTGAACTAATTTCCTTAAAGCATGACCAATGTTTTGATAGAGACATTGGGGTTGGGCAATCACATATCTTGTAGCTATTCGGTAATCGAGTAATAACAACATTAAAACAACGAAACATCAAATCAACAAATCATCTTATTGAACTGTTTTACACATGTGACTGGTAACTAAACTCGGTAACAAAACTTTGAACTCACCAGCGTAGTCTGACACACTTGTTTGCATGCTTGTAGGTCGTTAGCTGAGATATTTTGGGACTTGCTATCTGGAGCAGCTGGAGTGGGCATGGTCTTGCTGGACGTATTTATTTTATTGGTTTATTGATACATTACTTTGGTTTTAAAACTGGTTAACTTTGCTTCCGCTGATACTCTGGTTTTCATTAAAACTTACAGACAGTGTTTTATTTACAATCAAGTACACTATCTTTTAATTGAATGCGTTTGATATAATTAGTGGCTCGTTGTTGGATTCGTCGCACTCCTAATGGGGACATACCCTAGGTGGGAATTTGGGGGTGTGACACGGCTCGAGATCGACAAAAGAGCTATGCGGACCAAAGAAGGAAACCTTTGGAGTTTGAAGTGGGAGATATGGTTCTATTGAAAGTTTCACCTTGGAAAGGTGTGGCACGCTTTGGGAAGCATGGAAAATTAAACCCACGATTCATTGGACCGTTCAAAATCCTGGAAAGAATTGGTTCTGTAGCATACAAGTTGGACCTACCTGCGGAACTGAATGGTGTTCATGATACATTCAGTGTATCCAACCTGAAGAAAAGTCCAACACAGGAAACGGTGGTTATTCCTGCTGACGAAGTTCACATTGACGACACACTCCACTTTACCGAAGAACCCGGTGAGGTCACGGATTGGAAAGTTAACAAAACTCGAAGGAGTAGTGTTAAGCTTGTAAAGGTTCGATGGAACGCACGTCACGGCCCAGAGTTTACTTGGGAGCGTGAAGACCGCATGAAAGCAAAATACCCGCACTTATTCCCTAACACCCCGGCTGCTAATAGTAAAGCTTAAAATTTTCGGGACGAAATTTTCTTAACAGGGGGAGAATGTGACAACTGTCAAAAATCCAGGTATCCGTACAATTAATTAATCTTGATTAGTGCTTAATGACTGTGCTGAATTACAATAAACTTCTTACGGATTATTGCTTTATACACACATTTGCATCACATATTGCAAATGACATATCATTAATTGCATGAGAACTTTATTGACATAAAAGATGCACAAAGCACAGTTAGCACAGTTAACAGACAAACCGGGAAAATGCTGACGGAGTTCAGTACATAGACAGACAGTGTTTTGAGACCCAGTATGAGTCAGAAATTAAGTACTACACTAGTGTAGAGTGTAGGGGAGTAAGGATCACAAAATTGCTTTTCTAGGTGATAGTTTAAGTGCCGGAAAGTGCCTAAAACTCACCCAAAGTGCTTAATTTAGCAAAATTCAGCATTTAAACACACTAATTTTATGCAGAAACATGGTAAAATGGTCCTGAATGCTTTCCTAAGTGTTGGGAATTAAAAGTGTCACAAAAAGATACATAAAGCACACTAAACTGTAAGGTTTAGCACTTTAACGAACCAGTATCTAACCGAACAACCGGACACTTCTCGAAACACCAAATTTACACTAGAAGCATTGTTTTAATGTTTCCAAGCTAGTTATGGTCCCCGAACATCATAACACCCCATACAAAATATCTAGTAACTAAAACACTTAACCTACACTTGAAATTGAACTAAATTGCAACTAGATGATTAAACCTACTCTACATACCCCCCACCTACAATCGGCCATACCACCACCACCATACTTCAAGATTTGATTTCCTTATTTTAATGGATCTTATTTTTACTTATTATGGCACATTACACATGAGATATAAGAAGAACATGGTTATAAGATGAACATATGAGATCATAATTCACACATACTTCACACACACATCTTTCTCCCTATCGGCCGAACACTAGCCACACCACCACCATCATCATTCAATCTTCTTCATCTATTCCAAGCATTCACAAAGGTGTTAGAGTCCATACAAGGAAGCTTGGTGGCTTTGGAACTTGAAGGACCTTCTCTATTTGCTTTTATCCTCTTGATTTCTTCACATGATTCATCCCTAGCCTTGAGCTAGTGGTAAGATCCTTAAACACTCCATATTACTTCTATTTTGAGTGGTTAAAGTAGTATCATAATCAAGAACATTAAGAACACTAAAGAACATAAGCATGTAACTTGAACATAAGCTTGATTTATGAAGTAATCTTGATGAAACTAAGTTGTTTATGGTATGAATGCTTGTTGATCTTTGATTGTTTGTAGAAATAATGTTGATCATCATAACATCTTGCTAGATCATGATTTGAAACATAGTTTAGCAAGATGAGAAAGTAAGAAGGTTGTAGGATGAATGATCATCCACACTTGAATCATGAACTTGAAAAGGATACTTTGGTTTCTTGAGAAATAATAATCAAAGTGAGTTAATAATCATAGAGATCTAAAATTTATGAATGGTTTTCCAAAAGAACCAAGTTTAAAATATGAGTTTTAGTAGGTCATGGTTCTTACATAAACAAACGCTATTTTTGGTAGTTAAACAAGTGTAGAAACACTTGTGTAACAAGAAGATTACATGAAGAAACACTTTTGTAAAATATGATTACAAGTTGAAAACATATAAGTCTTTCAAGATTGATTTTTTTATATAAACAACCATACTTTGAAGGATAACTAAACCCACTAAACACACTACCAAGTTACTACAACTTTTCATAAACATTCAAGTTCATCAATTAGTGGAATAAGCATGATTTTGGCAAAATTTGTAAGTGTAAGTTGCTTAATGTTGATTGTGGGTTGATTGTGGTGATTTTACAAAAGAAAATGATATGCTTGAATGCATGGAAACCTCCATTTTTAGGGGAAACTATGGCAAAAATTTTCTAAAAATACAAACACTTAGAAAAATATTTTTCAAACAAATATTAACCAAGTGTATTTCAAACCATAAATTGTTACATAAACTTTGCCATAAATTTTGGTTACAAAATACAAATATTGGAGGTTCGGTTTTATAAATAAAAGTGGCAAGATATATATTTAGAATATATATATATACATTAAAGACACATATGTGTGATTATTTGTTTACTTTGTGTAATAGTTATATTATTTTAGGACTTGAAATAATATAACACATTAAAACACCAAGAATTACAATCCAAAATATTACCAAACTCTCAAGGAATAAGTATATAAGTTACACACAAAATATTGGCAAAACCGAACAAGAAATGTAACTTACAAAATATTCCGGAACTTAATTCGCAAGTATATTTTGGTAAGTAATATTTTGGACACAAGGAAGTGAAAATATGATTTTTGAAATTATTACAAAGTTATATCATATTTTTGACAAAGAGAAAATATATTGTTTTTGGGAAGTAAAAATATATTTTCTTGGAATTTCTAGAAGATATATAATTTTTGGAGAGATATATATTTTCTTGAGTACACTTGAAATACATTATTTTTGGATAAAAATAAGTTTATATATATTTTCTAAGTTAGACTTGAAAATATATTATTTTGGAACTACAAATATTTCTGCCAAAAGAAAAATCACAAATAATTTTTCTAAGTAATATTTCTTAAATATATATATATTTTGGAAATATATATATATATATAGGGGATGGATCATGAGAAAACTAGTTTAAATAAGAAAACCAAAAAACTAACTAAAAAAGCCTAAAAAACCTAAAAAACTAACTGAAAAAGCCTAAAAAACATACCAATTTTTTTTTTACAATTTTTTAAAGAAAATCGCTACTTTTTATGTATGGAAAAAAATTTTCAAAAAAATAGAAAAAATTTTTACAAAAAAAAAAATATTTTTTTTGGTTGTACTACACATGTGCACTAATACTGAAAGCCTAAACCACTTAACCCACCCCCCACCGACACCCCCCAAAAACCTAAACCCCCCACCCCCCACCCCCCCAAAAAAACCTAAATTCACCCTCCCACCAAAAGCCTAACCCCCCCCCCACCCCCCAAAAACCTAAACCCCCCACCCCCACCCTCCAAAAACCTAAACCCCCCTCCCCCTCCCCCCACACCCAAAAACCTAATCCTAATCCTAAACCTCCAAAACCTCCCACCCTCCCGAAAACCTAAAACTAAACCCTAAACATAAACCAGAAAAAAAAACCTAAACCCCCCACCCCCCAAAAACCTAAACCCCCCCTCCCCCCCCCCCCCACACCCAAAAACCTAATCCTAATCCTAAACCTCCAAAAAAAATAACCCTAAAAGCTAAACTAGACTCAAAAAACTAATTTTAAGCATGGAATGCACATTGTAGTACATGTTATATTGCACATGTGCACTACTATAATAATAGTATTGAAAACAAGACGACACCATAAATCTTTTTTTATGTCATAAAAAATATGCTCGAATATACTTGAATGAAAGATACAAAATTTGTGATCTTATGGTACCATTTTTGTTTTAAAATGATAACGTATGGAGAAATGGGAAATGTTTGAAAAGTTATATATTTTTTTCCAATTTTACCCCTCCTTCATTAAAATTCTCCCCCCTCCTTTTTAGTGTTTTTTAGTTAGTTTTCTAGTTTTCTCATATATATGTAGTTTTCTCATGATCCTCTCCCTATATATATATATATTGGTGGAATTTTATTAAAAGTAATATTCTGGAAGGTTTAATATAAGTTAAAGTATATGAACATTTAATGAATACAATAATATACGTATTCTCACACGTATAAATACACACCGGAATACGACACCAAAACATAGCAAAATATACAAATACAAGAATACGAATACACATGTATAAGATACCCCCATCCTTAGGAAGAAAATACAAGAACCAATACTTGGGAAGTATTAGGTAATATATATTATTCAACAATTATTCCAAAATTTAATAAATATAATTTAAGTTGAGATATTAATTATTTTGACAAAAATTATATAACTTGGAATAATATCAGATACTCAGAAACGTTAACACTAAGTCAAGGCACAACCCGTTCATCTAATAGACATTAGTATGTTGTAGGTAGTCGTGTTCACCAGAAAAGTACGAGTTACGATTGTTGAAGACACAAGACTGTGAGTTTCATGTCCCCCTTCTCTTTTAACTGTTTTCAGTTTTATAACTTCGGGGGTGAAATACATGTTACAATGGTTTACAAACGTTTTATACATGGTATGGTTAGCTAAGGAAGGGTACTACTTGATCATGTGAGTGGTGGGTACAACACTTAAGGCCATTAATCCTCGTTGTAGGACCGAGGGACATGAGTGATAGATCTATTTGGGTGTAGCGAGCCCACACCCATGAGGACCAGGGTTGCCCATGTGGTGACTATGTCTTATTCCCGGAGATAAATCTGTTAGGTTTGAGTTTTCCTGCATCACTTCACACATATCAATGGCCTTGCAAACCATTGGTGATCTGTTTTCCTTGTTGCTTTCATACCAGGACTTACATACATACAGACATACATTCAAAGGTTTACTCATACACACAAACAAACACATGAACTCACTCAACTTTTGTTGATGTTTTCAAAATACATGTATTTCAGGGAATTAGTAAGTGGATCTGGCGGGCGTTAGAAGTTTCATGCTGCATTGTGAATAAAGATGTCATCCATGGTCTTGAGGTTTGGGTTGGGTGTCTTATTCCTGGACGAGACACGTCTTCCAAACCTTGGTTTTATCTAATATCTTTTAATGAGTCCTTAGTAAACTCGTAAACAATTCGTATGGTTTGTAAAACTTGTGTTTGAAGTCTAGGTTTTAAGAAAATGTTGTTATGTTTTAAACTTATTTAATGGATGACAAAACTATGGTTTTATCATATAGTTGTTGTTATGATTGAATGAAATGATATTAAGAAAGTCACACCATAATCACGCTTCCGTAAAAGTCAGGGTGTGACAAAATCATGCAATTTTACCTAATTCCCTATAGTTATGGCTCTGATACCAACATGTCACACCCCAACCGATGACGGAATCATCGGGATGTGGCATGATGTGAATAGGTTGCTCAAGAGAATCCATAACGACTAATTGTGATAATATTTAAAAGGTTCAATTTCCCATACAATCAAACAAATATCCTCACATAAGTCAAAGAATTCAGTAGCTTCTCAAACAACAAAACACGACATAACAAAACTTGCAATTTAGTTTAGGCGATTGATTTCTTGTGAAGTTTTGGAAAAATTTTGACTCAAGAGAATGAATTGTGTTTCGTTTTTGTTAATCACCTAAGGATAGGTGATTGGTATTGTATTAAGAATCTAAACGCAAGTAAACTCGCGTTAGGGTCCTAGGAAGGTTATAGACTAGGTCAAGAGCATTAATAATAACCTAATTCCCTATAACCATGAGCTCTGATACAAACTCTTCTGTCACACCCCGACCGCGTAATACAATAAACCATGGCGGAAATGTCGGGGAGTTTCGTACATAATCATTGTTTCACAACACATGTTAATTGAAGTTTTGTTTTATTTCATTATTAGACACATTGTTTTGATACAAACCAAATAATTACAACTATTGTCTTTCAGTTTTTAAGTCACTAAAGCCCGCGTCCATCCTATGTGTACCAAGCAATCAACAATCATCACATAGTAGAACCTGAAACATATGTGAAAACAGTCAGCATAAAAATGCTGACGAGTACATAGGTTTTGTATGTCAAATTCATGGCTTTGAATTCATATTGCAATACGTCGACCAACTACGAGAGTTGTCAAGTATGTACCTTGAAATCAAAATGTGTTTGATATTGCAATATGTTTTATCATCTTTACAAGTTGATATAAGTAAAACAAAACCATTGTAGCCATGAATCTTGACTGAAAACATTTATCTTTGAAAAACTAAGTAGTAAATCGTCTTTGAAAGTAAACATTGTATGGTTTACATATTTAAGTAAACCTCGTTGTGTGACATCGTTTGAAAACATTCGTCCATAATCGTTTAAATCGTTCAATCGTTCAAATCGTTCGTGTTATAAACCATCGTTCAATCGTCCGTCTTTTAATTGTGAAATACAACTTTTGGTCGTTCTTTAAAGAATACATTCAAACCTGTGTGACTTGATATACCACCCATGGGGTATCTTTAATAGGCCCTGAAAGACCTCTTTAACAAGACTAACAAACCAACACATGATTTGTTAATCAGATAACAGTTTCTGTCGTTCCCCAAACTACCCACCAAATCCAGTGAATAGCCTAGTAACAGGATTTGTCAGATCCTATGGTACCATAACATACTACTGGTCAGCTTGATCATATTTAATGAATGTCATTCGAATGTCTTTCGACTAACGCCCCAACAAGTTCGTTCACATTATTGAAATCATCATGTTTTATATAAACCATAGCATTTGTTTATGAAAACTCGAAAAGCATTTAGCACATATGAGTCACCCCAAAACAATTGAAAGTATAAAAGAGGGGAGCTATGTACTCACTTGAGATTGCAAGTATCCTTGATTAAGTGTCCTAACAAAGCTCGGGAAATCAAGGAATCAAGTGGCATCTAGTATGGAATCACTATGTTAATAATCAGGACCTAAATCGAGAGATCGGGTAGAATGGGGTCTTGTAAACCAAATGAATGTTGGAACTCATATAATATGGTTTAATAAAGCCTACATTCTGATTTGAAACCTACCCTAAGTGCATATGACCCGTTAAGGTAGTCTACGCTACTTTAACGCGTCATTTGCGCAAAAGTGCATTCGAATAGCCTAACTAGTCCTATGACAAGTATTATATGCCTAAACATGTTTAATATTGTTACATAATCAGTTTAAGTGTCAAAATTTAAGTTACATATGCTTAAATTCAAATTATGCGTAAAAAGGGCATTTTGGTCATTTTCCTAAGGCATATAAACTAGCTATCATACAACTAATCAAACTAAGTGACCATAAGGTATAACCTCGGAAGGTTATTCCCTATATAACTATGGTTACAAAATATATTTGGTCGGATCCTAATGATCGACCAAACGGGTCGGGTTCGAAAGTCTAAGCGGTTGTCGAGACCGCTTGACTTACGACCCTATATAAGCACTAAACTAAAAGTGACGAGTTAAACATGTTAAAACATGTTTAACTAAGTTAGAAAACTGATTTGATATCAAAACAAAGTGTTTTGATACCCGAAAATAGTTTCGTCGCAAAATGCACATAATCATGCATTTTAACCGAAACTTTGGCTCATCACTTCGACTAGTCAACGTGAAAATCAGTAGGTATAGTCGCAATGGACTATAACCATCGTGATTACGCTCACGTTGCAAAGTTCAAACGAACTTTGACTTGACCAAATCATGGTCAAAGCTGAAAGTCAAACACGGTTTAACTTTCTTGCTTGAAATAAATAACAAAGCATGAAAGAACACTTACAGGTGTCCCAATCTTGGAAAAATGACTAAGAATGCTCAAGTATAAAGCCTCGAACTAAGTGTGGTAGCCTTAATCAGAGCAAGAGTGAAAGAAAGAATGAATGAGCAAGTTGAAATGTGAAATCACTTGCTATTTATAGGAATTCTTGAATCATTGGATGATTGCCAAGTGTAATTGAGTTGATCAAAGCATGATCATGACCATACACTTGTTAGGCACTGATTAGGGGGCTTGGAGAACACATAAACCAGCCCACAAGATCCAAAAACCAAGATTAAAATAGGTTGCAACAGCTGGGTTTGAAGAAATCTGGTTTCTGATGTGCTGGACTAAGCTTACGGGTACTTCCCATATGGTTCGTATGGGACCTGCAGAGCAGCAAGTTTTGAAATTTGGCAGTTTTGGTCCCTGTATGTGTTTTGTCGCGTTTCGGCACTTCTAACACCCGTCAAGCCCATTTTCAAGCTCCATGATGAAGTTAAAGTATATTTAACTTGAATTATGCTCACAAATGTCACTGATGTTGGTTCATTTGGCTGTACGATTGCGGTTTTTGGTTAATTACGACAGAAATCGTAACGGACACGAAAACGATCCGAATTGCCAAACGAATGGTAGTTTTGCATTCCTATCACTAAAATATAATATTTTAGTGATTACAAAAATTTTTGGATGTCTGGATATGGTCAGAACGCAAGATATGCACGAATTTGCATACTTTCATAGTTTTGACGCTTTTAGTCACTGTGATCAAATAAGCGTATTTTCGCATACCGAACCCCTCAAAACTTATTTCTAAGCTATGTAAATGGTATTTAGGGTATGTTTAGCTTATGATCTTTTTCCGAAATGTACGTTGCTATACGAATTGGCAGAGTTTTGCAGTTTGTCGCAAATAGTCCCTGTGATCGAATAAACTTGCTTTTGCCATACCAAACCCTTCAAAATTTATTTCTAAGTTATGTAAAGGTTATTTAAGGTATGTTAAGCTTATGTCACTATTCTGGAGTGTAGGTTGCATTAAACTGATTACGTTTGCGTAATAGTTTACGTAAAACTTCCAGAAAAGCTTCTCGAGAGTTTGGAATCATACGAAATTTGATATGTGTAAATGTACAAATCCCGGGAATGAAACACAAGATTTCATTGGATTCGTATTTGTATGATGGTCGTAAAGGGCACAAATGTGACATAGATGGCTTTTTTTTAAGTTAACATGTCACACCCTGTGTTTTGCGGAAGCGTGTGTGTGACTTGATCAGTTTTCATTGCATTTGATCATAACAAACAACTACATGATTAAATCAAATGATGTCTATCCATTCATAAGTTTCAAAATATTACAAACCACAAGTTGTTCAAGTTTTAAACCATCACAAGTATTTAGTTTAAGTTACAAACCAACATAAGTTCTAAAGTTCCATAAAGGACTTGTTTAACAAAAGTTTAGATTCATGAGGCTTTGCATCCTATATCTCATCAAGGATGAGATATATGAATTAAACTCTCCAAAAGTGGATGACATCGAGACTTGAAACTCAAAAGCTTGAAAGTAACGCTGGCACCAAGATCCATCTATTTCCTTGAAATACATGTAAGTTGAAAATATCAATAAAAGTTGAGCGAGTTCATGCGTTTTAAGTTTATGTGCACCAAATGAATCTCAAAAACATTTGAAAGTTCCAGTGTTGAAAGTAGGTATGTAAAGCGTCTATGAACATGTTGATCATTAATGTTTTGCAAAGACATTAATAGATGTGACGACATAGGAAGTACTCAACCCGAGTAGACGATTTTTAGTGTCGAATCACCTCAACTGGGACACAATAGCACTCTAAGTGGTCACCCATGGACCGTGAGTGGGGCTCACCCGTACCCATTAGATCTAACCTTTGTTCCGTGGTCCTTAAAAGGATTAATGGCACTTCAGTTTCAGCCTATGCTCACATGATCTAATAGTTCATTCCTTAGCTAAATCATACCCAAGTTGACATGTATTTCACGCCTGAAAGTTATAAATCCGAAAACAGTTAAGAGAAAAGGGGGACATGAACTCACGGTTTTGCGTAACTTGCGTCGTAAACTTCACCGGCTTGTTTTGTAGGCCTCGTATCCTATATGTGTACTATGTACGTTAATTACTAGACTTGTAACACACGAGTACAAGTCACCATCTTAAGTTTATGCATTCGTCTTTTGTATGTTTAACATTTTTGAGGGTCGTGCCCTTGTTTGTCGGGTCTCGCCCGTTTGTCGCGTTATCGCACTTTTAATTCGGTGTCGTCTGCTTGTGAATATATATTTTACTCCCTAAAATATATTTGTTTATGTAATGTTTGACAAACGATAGGTGTTAAAAATAATCTATATTTTTAACTTGTTCCAAATATGTTACTTATATTATTTTCCCAAAAATAAGTATAAGTAATTTGTTAAATAATATTTTCAATTTTATTTTGTGTAAGTATACTTGTATTTTGAGTATGTTATTTTGTATCCTCATATTTATGCATAATACTTGTTTATGGGCATTTTACCAAGTGTTGGCAGTGTATGCCAGTATGTATTTATACGTATAGGAATACGTATTTTCTTGTATTTATTAAGTATTTCATACTTAATTTATGTGTAATTTTCCAGAATATTGTTTTTGTATTATTAAAATCACCATTTTTATATGCTTAAATATATATATATATATATATATATATATATATTAAGAAAATTTTATAGAAAAATATCCATAATTTGACTTGGTAAAATATGTATGTATCCATATATCTTAAAAATAATCTATTTTTAAGATCAAAGTTAGAAAATATACATTTTTAGTTTCCACCAAAATAATATATTTTTGAGTTGTTTATAAAAATATATATTTACTTACACTCCAAAATAATATATTTTCAAGTTGAGAAAATATGATATATTTTCATAATAATTGTAAAAATACATACTTTATCGTTTGTTCGGTTTTGAGAGTATCGTTTACTAAATTTGTCAAGATACGAGTTAAATTTCCGGAATATTTATATATTTTGTCCAAGGTGTCACCCTTTCATGGGTTATTTTGCATTAGTAATATTGGGTATTTGTCAGGTATTTGTCAGGTATTTGTCATGTGTATTTTGTTGATGATACTCCTTGGGAGTATTTAGTGTATTTTCATCATCCTAATACACTACTACATATAATACACATAATATACACTTAGCATAAAATGTGGTGATCACTAAATACATATAATTTTCCTAAAAATATACATACTTAATATTAATTTTTAACTTGAAGAAACCATCATTTCTTAACTTGAAATTTCACACAAAAATTAGGAAACCATGGTAAATATTTTTAGGTGAATTTTTGGGGAATATGTTTCACCAAAACTTATATTTTTTCCAAGTGTCAAAACTTTATAAAAATTTTGTCATAATTTCCCCTAAAATGGAGGTTTCCCATGTTTTCAAAACATGTGTTTATATTTTTTTCAACACCAAAAACAATTTCCAACAATTTTCACCAATAACATACACTAATTTCTTCATGTAAAACACTATGGTGAACTTGTTTCTTGTAAAAAATGTGTAGTCTTTGAGATCTACACTTAACATACAATGATATTTCCAAAAACAAGTGTTCTTGTAAATTTTAAACAAAGTTTTATGAAACTTTAATTTACTAACCAAATCATCTGTCACACCCTGACTTTTGCGGAAGCGTATGATGTGTGACTTGTTCAATATCATTGCATTCAATTATAATAAACAACTATATGATTAAAACATGATGTTCATCCATTCATAAGTTTGAAACGTTACAAACACAAGTCTTTTAAGTTTCAACCAAAATCCTCAAGTTATGTTAGAATACAAAAGTGGATGGCATCTAAACTTGGACTTTACGTCTTGAAAACAACACCTGCGCCCAAGATCCATCTTGTTTCCTGAAATACATGTAATTTTGAAAACATCAACAAAAGTTGAGCGAGTTCATGTGTTTCTGTATGAGTTCGAATAATCTTGTAAACAATTGTATGTATGCCTTTGTAATTTGGTATGAAAGCGTCTATGAACATATCATTAATGTTTTGCAATGACATTAATATGTGTGGTATGTAGGAAGTGCTCAAACCTAGCGAATTTCCTCTGGGCCATCCGACGGGAACGACATAGTCACCATATGCGGCCACACAAGGACCCATGGGTGGGGCTCGCTACACCCAGATAGATCTACCACTCATGCCCCTCGGTCTATACTAGATTAATGGCACTTAGGAGAGATACTACATCATCCACGTGATCTAACAGTTCATTCCTTAGCTATATCATACCATTGAAACATTTGAAACATGTATCTCACTCCCGAGATTTGTAAAACCGAAAATAGTTAAAAGAAAAGGGGGACATGAACTCACAGATTTGCATCCTTTCTCCTGTATACCCAAAGTATGTATCCTTACGCCGTACTACAACCTACACACGTGCTGAGTTTTATTAGACGTTAAGGTGGTGTAACGACTCTTAGTCTTATTTGTTTAGTAAGACTTATTTCGGAATTCTTGGTGTGCTTTGAGTTACATCTTTGATATACATTTTATAATTCCAAAGTATATAATTATTAGTTCAAATAATAATATTTTAACTTAAATTATATTTATCCAATTATTTGGGATATTGTTATGATAATATATTTTTGACTTATTTCATTTTGTAATTCCTTCATGAACATTTCTCAAGTATGGGTATAATTCCGGGTGTGTATTTGTACGTATGAGAATACGTATTTTCTTGTATTTAAGTATTTTACACTTAATTTTGTATTTAATTTTTCCGGAATATTATTTTTAGGCAACTAAAAATCACCAATTTATATTCTTAAAATATATATATTTTAAGAGAATTTTTATAGAAAAATATCTGTAAATCTTTCTTGGCAAAAATAATATACCTTGATATACATCTCAAAAATAATATATATTTTTAAGATTAACTTTAGAAATATATTCCTACATTTCATCCAAAATCATATATTTTTAACTTGTTTAAGAAAATATATATTTTTCTTCACTCAAATATAATATATTTTCCATTTGACAAAATATAATATATTTTGTAATACATGTAAAAATCTATATTTTCCATTTCCTTGGTTTCCAAAATACCGTTTAACCCATTTGTCGAAATATGAATTTAATTCCGGAATATATTGTCACACCCTGACTTTTACGGAAGCGTGATTATGTGTGACTTGCTTAATATCATTGCATTCAACCATAACAAACAACTATATGATAAAACCAGAGATGTTCATCCATAGATTAAGTTTAAAATATTTCAAACAACATTGTCTTAGAATTCAAACATAGACTTCAAACCCAAATTACAAACCATTCAAATTGTTTTAGAGTTCCATAAGGACTCGACAAAAGATACTATTAAAAACTAGGTTTGGACTATGTATCTTATCCAGGATAAGATCCAGAACCCCAAACCCTTAGACTCCGGATGACATCTTTTATTCCAAACAACCCTTGAAAACTTCCAACGCCCGCCAGATCCATACTTAGTTTCCTGAAATACATGTAGTTTGAAAACATCAACAAAAGTTGAGCGAGTTCATGAGTTTTGTATGTGTGCACGAATAAACCTTGGAATCATTGTAAGTATGTATGTATTTGTAAAATCCTGGTATGAAAGCAAACAAGGAAAACATATCGATTAATGGTTTGCAAGGCCATTAATATGTGTGACGTGATGCAGGAAGGCTCAAACCTAGCAGATTTTGCACCTGGCTTCCGGCTGTAAGACATAGTCACCTCATGGGCCAAACCCCGGTCCACATGGGTGGGGCCCGCTACACCCAAATAGATCTATCACTCATGTCCCTCAGTCGTACTACGAGGATTAATGGTCTTAAGTGTTGTACCCACCACTCACATGATCTAGCAGTACCTTTCCATAGTTAACCATACCATGTATAAACGTTTGTAAACAATTTTGTAACATGTACTTCACCCCCGAAGTTATAAAACTGAAAACAGTTAAAAGAAAAGGGGGACATGAACTCACAGTTTTGCGTTCTTCGTATCCAACTGTAACTCAAGGCTTCCTCTAGTGTGCACGACTACCTACAATGTAATACGGTTTATTAGACGGGTGGGTCGTGCCTTGACCTTAGTGTTAATTAGTGTCTTTGAGTTACGTTTCATTGTGTCATCAAAATTATTCCAAGTTATATAATTATTTGTTAAAATAATAAATATTCTAACTTAAATTATATTTATTAAGTTTTGGAATAATAGTTAACATAATATATTTTAACTTGACAAGTATATGCACTTGTACATGTATAATTTCCCAAGGATGGGTGTATTCATACTCGTATTCTAAAACTTGTATATTTTTGCCAAGTATCGATGGCGTATTCCGGTGTGTAATTATACGTACGAGAATACGTATTTTTATTGTGTTTATTAAGTATCTCATACTTAATTTTTGTATTAATTTCTCTGGAATAATATTTCTAGTAAAAACCCATCAATATACATTCCCAAAACATATATTTTAAGAAATATTACATAGAAAAATCACTTATAACTTTTCCATTGGCAAAAATATTTATAAATTTCATATAGGTCTCAAAAATAATATATTTCAAGTTTAACTTGGAAACTATATATAAACTTATTTTTCACCCAAAAATAATGTATTTCATGTTTATTCAAGAAAAATATATATTTTCTCCCAAAAATAATATATCTTCTAATAATCCGAAGAAAATATATATTTTTACTTACCAAAAATAATATATTTTCTCCTTGTAAAAAATATGATATATTTTGTAATAATTGTAAAAATCATATTTTTGTTCTCTTGGTGTCCAAAATACTAATTACCAAAATATACTTTTGAATTTATTTCCGGAATATTTTTGTGACTTATATTCCTTGTTCGGTTTCTCCAATATTTTGGGTATAAATTATGTTTTCATTTCTTGGAATTTTGATAATATTTTAGATTGTAATTTTCTTGGTATTTTGGTGAGTTATATTATTTCAAGTCCTAAAATAATATAACTAATACACATAATAGACAAATAATCACACACATGATGAATTCTAAATATATATTTCCTAAATACATATTTAGTCACTTTTATTTACAAAAACCAACCTCCAATATTTAAAATTTTTGTAACAAAATTTATGAAAAACTTTATATAAAATTTCATGGTTTAAAAGATACTTGTAATTATTTGTTTAAAAATATTTTTCTAAGTGTTTAATTTTTAGAAAAATTTTGCCATAGTTTCCCCTTAAAAATGGAGGTTTCCATGCTTTCAAAGCATATCATTTTCTTTTATAAATGACCACAATCAACAATAAACCAATCAACACTTACCAATTTGCCAAAATCAAGCATAAATTACTACTTCATGAACTTGAAAATTTACAAAAATTTGTAGTAACTTACTTGTGTGTTTAGTAATCTTAGTTACCCTTTAAAGTGTGATTGTTTATTTAAAAGCATCATTTTTAAAGAAGTTAGATGTTTACAACTTGTAAATCATTTTTCTAAAAATGTTTCTTCTTGAGTTTTTCTTGTTAAATATTCTACACTTGATTAACCACCTAAAATATGGTTAATTTCTTTAAGAACCAAGCTTAAGTAAACTTTGTATTTTTAACTTGGTTTCTTGAAAAATCATTCTTGAAATCATAGATTTACAAGGCTTTATTTCCACTTTGATCATCATTTTACAAGAAAAACAATTTATACTTTCAAGTTCATGCTTTACATATGGATGATTACTTTGATCTTAACATAATCATCCACTAATCTTGCTAGATCATGTCTTTAATCACCATCTAGCAAGAATCATATGATGTTTAACATCATAAACATGAGCAATCAACAATCAACAAGCATAACAACACTTAAACAACATGATTTCTTATGATTTTAGTCTTATGTTTAAGTTTCATGTTCAAGATTCATAGTGTTCTTTAAGATTAACAACTTGTATCATTCTTTAACCACCAAAACAAGATGTAAAATGGAGTGTAGAAGATCTTACTACTAGCTCAAGGCTAGGGATGATCACTAGATGAAAAAGAGGTGGATAAAAGCTTGTGTGAGTGGTACTTTAGCTTCCAAGAGTTCCAAGCTTCCTTATACACCTTCTTACACCTTTGAGTAGTAATGGAATGGATGAAACTTGAATGAAAAATGGTGGTGGTGTGTGGAGTGTGTTCGACCGAGAATGAGGGGAAGGAAGGAGAGAGCTCAAGTGTTGTGGTGTTGATGAAAATGATGAGTTTAAGTCTCATGGTTAACTCTTATAACTCACCAACACATTATTTCCAATGGTTTTTATGTTTTTAAAGTTGAAACATAATCTAATATAATAAGCAAATAAAATCATATGTGGGGCCACTATGTTGGCCGATTATAGGTGGGGGGGTCTAGATTAGGGGTTAATGGATAGTTAGTTTATATGGTTGAATTCTAAGTATATTAGTTAGGTTATTTAGTTACTAGATGTTATATAGTGTGTTATGATGTTCGGGGACCATAACTAGCTTGGTAATGTTAAAACAATGCTTCTAGTGAAAATTTGGTATTTCGGGTAGTGTCCGGTTGTTCAGTTGGTTACCGGTTTGTTAAGGTGCTAAACTATGCAGTTTAGTGAGCTTTATGTTACCTTTTGTGACAGTTTTGGTTCCCGACACTTAGGAAATCATTCTGGACCATTTAACCATATTTCTGCATGATATTAAAGTGTTTAAATGCTGAATTTTGCTGAATTCTACAGAATTCTGCAGTTTATGTAAGTTTTAGGCACTTTCCGGCACTTAAACTATCACTAGGAAGGCAGTTTTATGATCCTTACTTTCCTGCACACTTTACTAGTGTAACTCTTGGTTTCTGGCTCATTCTGTGTCTCAATACCATGTCTGTCTATGTATTGAACTCCGTCAGCAACTTTTTCTGATTTGTCTGATCACTGTGCTACCTTTGTTTCGTGCATCATTTGAATCAATAAAGTTTGCATGCAATAATGTTTTGTCATTTGCAATATAGGATGCACATGTATGTATAATAAAAACAATCAGAAGGCAATTCATGTCATAAATTGTAAATCAACACAGTCGTTAAGCATTAATCGTTGTCTAATAATTGTACGGATGCATGCAAATTTGGCAATTGTCACACACACACACACACACACACATATATATATATATATATATTCATAGTCCATAGTTCTTGTCCGGTTTGTCCAATATTCGGGTATAAGTTATATATTTGTTTCCTTGGAATTTTGGTAATATTTTGTATTACCATTTTTGGTATTTTGGTGTGTTATATTATTTTCAAGTTACTAAAATAATATAACTAATACACATAATATACAAGTAGCACACAATTGTGACATCTAAATATATATTTCCCTAAATATATACTTAGTCACTTTTATTTATCAAAAATTGACCTCCAATATTTGAAATTTTTGTAACAAAAATTATGGCAAATTTTTATATGAAAACCTTGATCAAAATTTACTTGTAAACACTTGTTTAAATATATTTTTCTAAGTTTTTAATTTCTACAATAAATTTGCCATAGCTTCCCCTTAAAAATAGAGGTTTCCATGCTTTAAAAGCATATCATTTTCTTTTAAAATTCATCACCAATCATTAGCAATTCAATCAAGACTTACCATGAGCCAAAAATATGAAATTTACACTACATCATGAACTTGAAAGTTTGAAAATTTTGTAGTAACTTCATATGTTTTTTGGTAGGTTTAGTTACCCTTAAAAACATGGTTTATAGTTTATAAAACTCATTCTTGAAGATTTTAGTTCTTCACAACTTGTATGAAGATTTTCTAAAAATATTTCTTCTAGTATTCTTCTTGTTACCAATACTTGTCTATCCTTGATTTAACACTAAAAACATGTTTAACTTCTTTAAAAATCATGATCATGTAAACCTTGTAAATAACTTTGGTTTCTTGAAAAGATCATTTTTGAAATCATCCATTCTCAAGACTTATATCATGTATCAATAATCATCATACACAAAAACAACTTCATTTTCAAGGTCATGATTCACATAAAGGATAATCATTACTAGTTTCACAAGATTCATCCTCATACTTGCTAGATCATGTGTTTAATCATCATCTTGCAAGCTTCTTAACATCATAAACACAAGAAATCAACAATCAAGTATCATACATACACTTAAACAACTTAGATTTTTATGTCTTTAAGCTTTATATTAGTGATCTTCTTCATGTTTCTTAGAGATTCATTAGATTAACACATTACATAACCTTTTAACCACTAAAATTAGAAGTAAAATCAAGTTGTGAGGAGCTTACTACTAGCACAAATGGCTAGGGAAGAAATCAAGATGAAGATGATGATGAAGGTGATGGATAAAAGCTCTAGGAGGTGGTCCTTCAAGTTCCAATGCCTTCAAGCTCCCTAACTATGCTTCTTGCACCTCCAAACCACCTTAGATTGCTTGATAATGAAGTGAAAATGGATGTAGTGTATGTGTGTGTGTTGTAGCCGTGAGCAAGAAGAAGGAAAGGAGAAGAGGTGAAGTTGTGAAGGTGATGAAATGAGTTAGAAGTGTGATCTTGTGGTTATAAATAGTACTTTCCAACAACATGTTAACTAATGATCTTTATGTTCACAAAGCATCCAACAAACCAAATAAACAATTCAAATAAAATCATGGGGTGGGTCCCCATATGGGAACCGTGAATTAGAGGGGGGGTTCTAGTTATGTTGCAAATATAAGTTAGGAAGTTTGGTTGAAATGTAATGGATTTAGTTAGTGTTATATGGGTTATGAGTTTATAGGATGTATTATGATGTTCGGTGACCATAACTAGCTTCGTAACACTAAAACAGTGCTTCTAGTGAAAATTTGGTGTTTCGGGTAGTGTCCGGTTGTTCGGTTGGTTACCGGTTCGTTAAGGTGCTAAATTACGCTGTTTAGGGTGCTTTATGTTCCCTTTTATGACAGTTTTGATTCCCGACACTTAGGAAGGTATTTTGGACGATTAAATCATAATTCTGCATTATATTTTGTTGTTAAAATGCTGATTTTTGCTGAAATATGCAGAATTCTGCAGTTTTTGTGAGTTTTAGGCACTTTCCGGCTCTTAAACTATCACTAGGAATGCAGTTTTATGATCCTTACTTTCCTACACACTATACTAGTGTAACTCTTGGTTTCGGGCTCATTCTGTATCTTAACATCATGTCTGTCTGAGCACTGAACTCCCGTCAGTACTTCTAGTTTGTCTGATAACTGTGCTACTCTGTTTTGTGCACTAATTGAATCATAATGTGTTGCATGCAATAATGATAAATACTCTTGCAACATGTAATGCACTTCTATTGTGACAACTGGCGCCAAACCGGTAATTTCCGTACAATTTAATTAATACTTGATAACTCCAATTATGTGCTTAAATGTCAACATTTTCTGATTACATGCTATACTTGTGAATTCATGTATGTTTTATACTACAAATATTGCTTTATGCATTAATGATAGCGTTACGTCAGAAATACTAGTAAAATCACCGGTAAGACACATTGTGTCAACAATTCTGCAGAAAGCAGTCAGACAATAGAATTGGGGCCTAGGTGTAGGTCCAACGTCTAAAATACATTAAAACCCAAGAATGGATACAAGGGTTAACATATAGACTTTCCGGAAGCTAAATTACGCACTGAAAAGCACCCGAAACACACTTTAAATGCTGAATTTCATATATTTCAGCAAAAATCAGCATTGTAACAAGTTAGTAACATGTAAAAACATGACTAATTGGTCCAGAATACCTTCCTAAGTGTCGGGAATTAAAAGTGTCACAAAAGAGTATTTAAAGGACACTAAACGGTGCAATTTAGCACTTTAACGAACCGGTATCTAACCGAACAACCGGGCATTACCCGAAACACCAAAATTATACTAGAAGCATTGTTTATTTAATTCTGAGCTAGTTATGATCCCCAAACACCCTGACACACTAAACCTACACTGGCCGGCATGATGGAACTGGCATACATCACATTTGGGCAGGGTGCCCATGTATCTTTTCCCATTGTTTTCTAAACTTGCAGTACCAGTCCTGACCTCGGCTGGTGGGTTAGCATATCTTCTCTTGTTACCACTGTTGTTGTTTCCTTGGGTACCCTTCTTAAAATTTGAGAACTTCCTCTTGTTCTCTCCTGATGACTCAACATGAGTCTCCTTCTTCTTTCCTTCAGAAATCAAAAACTTGTTCAATCTAATTGCTTCTTCGGTCAGTGCCACGCTCAAATTAATGGCCTCAGTGATCGTTGGAGGCTTCGAAGTAGTCACCATGCTCATTATTTGGGGTGCCAATCCCCAAATGAAATGTTCAACTCGCTTGAATTCCGGCTCTACCATGTAAGGGACAACTCGGGACAAATCGTGGAATCTCTGTACGTACTCAACTATCTTGGGACCATCCATCTTAAGATTCCAAAACTCAGTCTCCAACTTCTGAATCTCAGCTCTCGAGCAGTACTTCTTGCGCATCAGTTCTTTCATCTCATCCCAAAAACCATATGTTGCAGCCTCACCTAGAGTCTGAACCTGGAGGTTCCACCATGATAGTGCTCCGTCTAGGAATAGTCCAGAAATGTAAGTGACCTGGTGCTCTGGCGCACACTTGCTCATTCGCATCACCGAATCTGTTTTCTCAGCCTATCTTACAAAAGCTACAGCACCTCCAGTGCCGTCAAAGTTTAGAGGCTTGCAGTCAAGGAACTGCTTGTAAGTACAGCCTGTACAAGCAACGTCATTCACAGAAAGCATTAGCAAACGCACATGGAATGTCCAAACGTATCGTAATGTGTCTTAAGTGACATAAACATTACCGTGAGGTGGGTTGTTTCCTGAGGTACCTCCGCTATGTTCAGAGCGTAAGGCCTCATGTTGTGCTATTGCTTATGAAATCCGTTCATGCAGTTCCGCCTATGTTGTAGGCAACTGAGTGTTCCTTCGAGTAGGCATCTTCTATAAAGAAGATTGTATAGGTCAGGTCGTATTCGTGTGATAAATATATAGTATGTGTACGTAATAGCATTCCTTATAGCAAGCAAGTATATGGCATCACAATTACTGCACAAACATGAAATTCAACAGCGTATTTAATGAGAACAATTGAGCTTTCATTAATCATCGACCACAAATATTGTTACATTTTTTACAAAAGTATCGTATCAAAAGGGAACACAGGGTGACACTACCCTTGTCCAAAATGTCTATCAGTCTACAACAGTCATATAGTCAAAAGGTGATCTCCAAAAGGCTTCACTAGCTCAGCTCAATAGTGGTGCTCTCATCAAAAGCAAGCTACCTACATAAAACCAAAAACCAGCTATGCTGATGGTGGTGGAGGAGGAGGTGGAGGAACAAAAAGCAAGTTGCGCACATGCGCAAGCTCCTCTTCAAGATCATAAACATCACGCAACAGATAACTGATCTGCTGCTCAATGTAAGAAATCGAGTATCAAACTCGGGAAGTGGAGTAAGCGGTGCAGGAGGATGTGAAAATGGGGATGGTGATGAACGAGGGGGAACGAATGCAGGCTGACACGGACATGGCAAAGGACGCGGTATCATCTCAAACTCCAAAATCCTATGGCTCATGATCTCATACTGGAGCTACAATGATAAAAGTAACTCATCCCGTGTATAACCAGTAAAGTGTGATGGATGGTAGGGATCAGAAATCAGCATGGTGTACGGTGGGAACCATCTGAGTGGCTCATCAAGTGGTGAAGAAGTAAAATGAGCAAAAGGTGCAGACTGTGGTATATGGGGAAAAGCTGTTGAAACATGAGGGTCATGGCTAGGCTGCTGGCCTGAGGTGCCTTCCCCTGGACGGGGTGCGGGTATTTCTTGCAAGAAAACAATAGGGAGATCAACACGGTGAACATCAGACTCCACTGGGTGAAAAGGAGTAACATCAGCGGGTGCATGTGCATGTGGAGGAATGAATGGCTCAATAACAAGAGGGTCAGTGGGTGCATGAACTGGGTCAGGTATAAGGGGTGTAATGTCAGGTATGCCAAATGGAATAGGGTCATGATCAGGTAAAGGCTCAGGAGCAGGTATCGGCTCAGGATCAGCAGGTGCTACATCAGGCTGATCGACGGGAGCAAAGTCTAGCTCAAGACCAGGCTCAAGCTCGTGTGGAGGGGATGGTGCAGCTGACATGGCTGTATCATCATCAGAATCAGTGGCATAATGTCGCAATCCAACTACCTTCAAGGCTGAAGATGTCACAGACTCAAAGGAACCTGAGACAGAGTGTAAGCTAGAATCAGAAGAAATCTCGATAACGGGGATCCCAAGAAGTGGAACATCAACAACGTCCTCATAGAGCTCTCCATCACCATGAGCGTCATCGGGAGGACCATCAACAAATAGATCAAAATCATCGTCAAACAGATCATCGAATGGCCAATCCTCAGGAGGGATGACCACTAAAGGAACATGAGCGAGGATCGGTGCCACAATATGCTCACCATCGGGATGACCGATGATAAGATGATCGTGGACAGGAATAGGAATAACAAAAGGATCCTCGTCCAGGATACCATCATCAAGCGGTAAGTCGTCTCCAAAATCAGGCAGCGCAAATGGCTGAAAATCGTCCTCGTCATCGGACATCATCTCCGGGTCACTCTCTGTATCGGATGTAAAGATCTATGGCTCTGGGGCACTCTCATCGTCGGAAACAATAGCCATGGGGTCATGGTCGTCGGACAATCCACTCTCAAATGAAGACATGGTGTCTGTAACATAACAATCACAACATATGCACATATATTAACCACTAACATTAAGTATGCAAGCAAAGTCAATGTATCATGAAATCATGTATCCTCGTGATTCCTCATGAACCCTTTCTATCCTTCCTAGTCTCCCAAACTAGCTCCCAGACTAAACCAACTAGTCTCCCAGACTAAACCACCTAGTCTCCCAGACTAAACCAACTAGTCTCCCAGACTAAATCAACTAGTCTCCCAGACTAAACCACCAAAGTAACCATGCATTGTGTTTCTTGTCTTTCCATTTGTAAAAATGTTTGTTCCCTGGATCTGGGCGTTTTTGTGTATGCAATGAAAACATGTTGTAAAAACATTTTCGTGAGAGCCCTACTAATTGTAGTCTAGACTCGAGAAAGAATCCTAGTTCGCTACAATCGAAGCTCTGATACCAAACTGTCACACCCTGAATTTTGCGGAAGCGTGATTACGTGTGACTTGCTTAATATCATTGCATTCAATCATAACAACAACTATATGATAAAACCGAAGATGTTCATCCGTTAAATAAGTTTAAAAACATAACAACAACATTGTTTTAAAACATAGAATTCAAATTCGAGTACAAACCATGCAACTTGTTTTTAGAGTTCACAAGGAATCGACAAAAGACATTAAATAAAACCAGGTTTTGGAAGACGTGTCTCGTCCAGGATAAGACACACTAACCAAACCCTAAGACCATGGATGACATCTTTTATTCTCAAACAACACTTGGAACTTCCGAACACCCGCCAGATCCACATTTAATTCCCTGAAATACATGTAGTTTGAAAACAGCAACAAAAGTTGAGCGAGTTCATGTGTTTGTTTGTGTGTATGAATAAACCTTTGAAATCATGGAAAATATGTATGTATGTTTGTAAATCCCGGTATGAAAACAACAAGGAAAACAGATCATTAATGGTTTGTAAGGCCATTAATATGTGTGACGTGATGCAGGAAGGCTCAAACCTAGCAGACTTTACACCGGGCTTCCGGCTGTAAGACATAGTCATCCCACGGGCCAAACCCTGGTCCAACATGGGCGGGGCTCGCTACACCCAAATAGATCTATCACTCATGTCCCTCGGTCCTACAACGAGGATTAATGGTCTTAAGCGATAACCCACCACTCACATGATCTAGCAGTACCCTTCCTTAGTTAACCATACCAAATAATAACGTTTGTAAACAGTTTGTAACATGTACTTCACCCCCGAAGTTATAAAACTAAAAACAGTTAAAAGAATAGGGGGTCATGAACTCACAGTCTTGCGTCTTCGTAACACAGTAACTCAAGCTTCTTCCGGTGTACACGACTACCTACAACGTACTAACGTCTATTAGACAAGCGGGTCGTGCCTTGACTTAGTATTAATTAGTGTCTTTGAGTTACGTTCTTTGCGTCTTCAATATTATTCCAAGTTATAATTATTTGTTAAAATAATAAATATTTTAACTTAAATTATATTTATTAAATTTTGGAATAATAGTTAAAATAATATATTTTAAGTTGATACTTCTCAAGTATTTATACATGTATTTTCCTTCCCAAGTATGGGTGTATTTGTATTCATATTCTTATACTTATATATTTTTGCCATGTGTCAGTATCGTATTCCGGAGTGTATTTATACATACGATAATACGTATTTTTATTGTATTCATTAAGTATTCTTATACTTAATTTCGTATTAATTTTTCCGGAATATTATCTTTAATAAAAGTTCACCAATATATATATTTCCAAAATATATATTTTAAGAAATACTTCTTAGAAAAATGATTTATATTTTTTCCTTTGGCACAAATATTTGTATTTTCATATAAGTTCCAAAAATAATATATTTTCAAGTCTAACTCAGAATATATATATAAACTTATTTTTCTCCAAAAATAATATATTCCGTTTTTGTTTGAGAAAATATATATTTCTTTCGAAAATAATATATCTTCTAATATTTCCAAGAAAATACATATTTTTATTCACCCATAAATAATATATTTTCTTCTTGTCAAAAATATGATATAACTTTGTAATAATAGTGAAAATCATATTTTCATTCACTTGGTGTCCACAATATTATTTACCAAAATATACACATGAATAATATTTCCGGAATATTATGCAAGTTATATTCCTTCGTTCGGTTTTACCGGTATTTTGTGTATTCTTTGTATATTCATATTCTTGGAATTTTGGTAATATTTTGGATGGTAATTTCTTGGTATTTTGATGAGTTATATTATTTCAAGTCTTAAAATAATATAACTAATACACAAAGTATACAAATAATCACACATATGGTTTCATATAAATATATATTTCCTAAATACATATTTAGTCACTTTTATTTATAAAAACCAACCTCCAATATTTGTAATTTTTGTAACAAAACTTATGGCGAAGTTTATGTGAAAATCTATGGTTTGAAATACACTTGTAAATATTTGTTTAGAAATATTTTTCTAAGTGTTTAATTTTTAGAAAAAAAATTGCCATAGTTTCCCCTAAAAATGGAGGTTTCCATACCTTGAAGGTATATCATTTTCTTTTGTAAAATCAACACAATCAATCAACAATCAACAACAAACAATCTTTACTTACCAATTTTGCCAAAAACAAGCATAATCTACTACTTCATGAACTTGAAATTTCACAAAAAATTGTAGTAACTTACTAGTGTTCTTAGTAAGCCTTGTTATCCTTTAAAGTGTGATTGATTCTTTAAAAACATCATTTTTAAAGAAAATCGATCTTTACAACTTATATTCATGTTTTCCAAAAATGTTTCTTCATGGATCCTTCTTGTTACACATAAGTTTCTACACTTATTTAACCACCAAAAATAAGGTTTATTTGTGTAAGAACCAAGATTTAGTAAAACTTGTATTTTTAACTTGGTTTCTTTGAAAAACCATCCATGAAGTTTTAGGTCTACAAGTATTACAACTTACTTTGATCACTATTTTACAAGAACACAACATATTCCTTCAAGTTCATGTTTCTCATGAGGAAGATCTATAATCCTACAACATGTTCATCCTCTCATCTTGCTAGATTATGTTTTTAATCATGATCTAGCAAGATCATATGATGATCAACTTCAAATACATGAATAAACAACAATCATCAAGCATAACAACACATAAACATTAAGATTTCTTATGTATTTAAGCTTATGTTCAAGTTTCTTTCTTGTGATTCTTAGTGTTCTTCAAGATTATCATCATGTAACATCTTTTAACCACTTGAAATAGATGTAAAATGGAGTGTATGATGTTCTTACCACTAGCTCAAGGCTAGGGATGATCAAGAGGAGAAAAGAGATGGATAATAGCAAATGAATGAAGTCTTTCAACTTCCACAAGCTCCTAGCTCCTTTGTGCAACCTCTAACACACTTGTATAAGCTTGTAATGTATGTAGGATGGATGAATGATGGTGGTGGTGAGTTCGGCTGTAACACCTCGTAAAATCACGACCAATGATGCGTTAAACCGTGTACTAAACCCAAATGAAGTCAAACGTTGACTATTAGGGACTAATTTTGTGAAAAATCAAAAACATTGAATGTGGAAGGACTGAAAGTGTTAACATGCTTAAACTAAGCCTCTAAATAACAACACATGGTATTCATAATTATATTTGAGCCACTTGTTGGTCGAAAGGAACCGTTTACGTAATTAATTAAAAGTTTGCACAACGAAGGGTTAAAAGCGTCAACATGTTTAATTATACCTCTGAGTGACCTTTTAACAAACCTAGAGTGTTATAATATCTTATTGTATTCTAGGGAATACATAATATTGGCCATATAGGCCTTTAATGCCGATAAATGATACTACGCACTAGTTTGTGCGTTAAAAGGGTTAAAAGTGTCAACATGTTAATTCTTATCTCTGAGTGACCTTTTAACGAACCCGAAGCATCGTGATGTTTGATAATACTCATAGAAATGCCTAATATTGGCCGTTTAAGGCTTTGATACCATTAAACGATAATACACACAAGTTTGAGCGGTAAAAGGACTAAAAGCGTCAACGTGTAAATCTACATCCTTGAGAGACCTTTTAAATGAACCGGGAACTCCGTGATGCTCGGTCATACTCCCGGATGTGCCTAATATTGGTCACAATGGGCATATATTATTATTATTATTATTATTATTATTATTATTATTATTATTACTATTATTATTATTATTATTATTATTACTATTATTATTATTATTATTATTATTATTATTATTATTATTATTATTCATTACTTAAAGCCCACACATAACTAAAACCATTTGATGAATCTATGGACTTGTTAATGGTTTTAAAAACCTAGTATAACACTTGTAATCATCTCATGAATTCTTTAAACACATGACATGATCTTATCCTTTCTCAAAAACTATATAAAGGCCTTGAAATTTCATTTTCAAAGTGCACCATTCATTCTTTCTTCCCATCTTCTCATCTTGGAGGATCCTAAGCAATTAGGAACCACCTTTGAGTTTTCTTGAATCCATAGGACCACTTGTAAGTTTTCCTTTCATGACTAGTTCTTTTAATTGGCTTAAAAAGCCGAAAAGTCAAGCGTTTACGATAAACGCTTTGACTTCTAGTTAGACCATAAATGGTCAAGCCATTGTTTGCAATGAACATGGCTACGTGATTGTAATTAGGTAGGTGTTAAACCCTCAAAATGGCACCTTCTAAGAATCACGTTTGCTTGGTCAGTTGACGAGTCAACGTAATATTGTTTTAAAAAGTCAACGGGTCAGTTTTTGAAATAATTGTGATATGAGTTTAGAAATGTTCTAAAATACATTTTATCACTTAAACAACTTGGTAATAATTATTAGAACATGTGTAAACATGTTCGGCTCGTCAATTCCAACTTTAGGGTCGGTTCGCAATCGAAAGTCGCGAAGTTTGACTTCTGCGTTGACTTTCGATTATGAACCGAATTAGATTAGTTTGCCACTAATTTTAGGTTCCGTTAGGATCATATTATTATGTAGCATAACCCTATAAGGTTATATTACATAATCGTATTAGAAATCTGAATTTTATGCAAGTTCCATTAATATGCCGTAATTTGACCGTTATGCCCTTTTTAGCAAAAATAAAGTTTTAGACACCAATAAGCATTCAAATAACTTAGGTACTGATATGTTAACATGTTTAACATATATCGATGTTACGAACCTGATCATCATTTGAGTTTGAATATAATATCATAAATTGTGCTTTAAATTGACTAAAATGCCCTTTAGGCGCATAGATCGGTTTTAAGCATAATTTTTCATAACAAACTCATTGCCTACCGATGTAATATCATAATTAGGGTAATTTGGGATATCCATTCAGTTTACAAACTGAGTTTTCGCATACGTTCTTGAATTATGTCCTTAAATGACAATAATGTCCTTTTTGCACCCAAAATGATTTAAAAGCATGATTTTCAAACAAAACCTTTTATTTACTGATATGTTATATTAATTAACATATTTTGGTCATATAAATCTGATCATAACATCAGTTTTCCTAAAATATCGCAAATATCATCATTTAGCGACTTTAACGCCGTTTCGGCGCGTAGTATGGTGTCAAACCATAACTACCAATGAAGACTTGTTTGTGACAACCCGCACTAAACCAGGTATCCGTACAACTTAATTAATGATTAATTACTACTTGATTACTGTGCTTGATTGAACTAGCTGATAAACTGCTACCTGCATACTGATACATGCACTTACTTGCATCATACTTTATTTGCTGTCACTACATTATTTACATGCTGAACCCTAGTGACAAACATGATGCACAAAAAGCACAGTAGCACTAAACGGATACACAGTGAACATGCTGATATAACCAGCATCAGGCAAATACTGCCTCTAAGGCCTGTTAAGAGCCTCATATATTTTGACTACACTGGTAGTGAGTGTAGGGATATAAGGGTTATGGTACCGCGTCTCTAGGGATAAGATACACTGATTCGGATGTGCCAAAAACGTACTTTAAGTACCAAACACAGCACTTTAATAATTTAACCAGCTTCTAGCTGACTAGTAAAGTGCCAAAATATGGGGAAAATATTACTAGACACTTTCCAAAGTGTCGGATATAAATTGTGTCACTAAAAATGTTAATAACGACACTTTAAAGCCTTCTGTAACACTTTAACGGATTACTATCCAACCGAACAACCGGACTATACCCGGGACATGAAAATATTAATATTTTCACTAATTATTTTTTTCTGAGCCAGTTAGGGTCCCTGATTACCCTAACACCCGTCATAACACGTAACATACAAGTAACTGAGTTAACTACTTAAACTAACCTACTTAACTCAACCACTACCCTAACTAAACTACTTAAAATCGAACAAGAGCCCCCCCCCCCCCCAACCGATCGGTTACCTAGGGGGCACCACACTTGTACTTGTGATCTTGCTTAATCTCAATTGTCTAGTATCTTGTAGACACATTGACCAATGGATAATGCACCCTAATCTTGCCTATAAATAACACACTTGATCACTAGAGTTAATCACCACTTAACACAACACTCCAACTCTCTCCCTCTTGCTCTCTTGGTTCTCGGCCGAAACCCCCACCACCTACACACCCATTTTCGGTTCTTGTCTTCATCATTCCAAGATCATACAAACATCACAAGTCGCGTATTAGGAGCTTTGGTGCAAGCGGAACACGAAGGACCTCCACCGTTGGCTTTTATCCACGCGTTTTTCATCACGATTCTTCCCTAGCCCCGAGCTAGAGGTATATTGTTTAAAACTCATATTTAAGCATGTCTAAAGTGGTTAAAAGAACTTTCGTCGGTTAAATATCGTAAACATGCGTTTTGAAACTTTAAAGTCTACTAAAACTACTAAAAGTGGTGGTTAATAACATATAACTTGTGTAAAAGTCGTAGGACTTAAAATATGTGATTATTGAGACCCGATCTATGATGTGGTAGCTCGGATCTCCGTTTAACCCGACTTTGTAAAATCATGTATCTTCACATAAGCTCGTTTTTGACTAAATACAAGGGTTAAAGGTGAAACTCTACCACACAAGATACATGAACTTGTGTAAAAATATTTTACTTGTGTAAAAGTGATTTAACCGGTGAAATGGTGTTTAAAACTAGCGGATCCACGTATCCGCAAGTGGTATTTTTGAAAGACCACACTTTAAAGAAATCATGTTTTTCTAAAGATGGATCTTACACTAATAAATATGATTTTTATAAACCACAAGCGTGTAGACACTTGTGAAATGAAAAGATCCGACAAATGACTATTTTTGGGAAAAATGACTAGAAGTTGTAAAGACGGATTTCTCTAAACACGGGGTTTTTACAAGATTAAAGCTACTTTATATAAAGATCTACATATGTAAAGGTGATTTACATTAACGATGCGGAAAAACTACAAGTTCATGCAATTATGCACATTTACATACTTGTCGACTAGTTTGATGTGTCGGAAATTGTTTGATTGAATAAAGAAGATTGTTGAATTGATTTGTTAAAAGAAAATGATACGCTTGAAAGCGTGGCCACCTCCAGTTACAGAGGAAACTCTGGCGAAATTTTCTAAAAACCTAACACTTAGACTTTTTACACAACAAGTGTTAGAACTATTTTTGGACATACTTTCGAAACATAAATTTCGCCAGCACCATATTTGACTAAATATTCGGAGGTGGGATTTTCACAAAGATTAACGTGATAAATATTTTTGTCACAACACTGTTTATGATTATTTTGTGAAAATACATAAATATTATTTTAGAGTGAAAATAATATTTACAAGCGTTAATGATTCCAAAACTTTACGAACGCTTCCACAAACATATAAGTTACACCGGTAATTACATTACCACAAGGTTGATAAAACGTAACTTACGCACACGTATTGTATCCCCCATCCTTGGGAAGAAGAATAACTACCAAGTGTATACGGAACATAAACACGAAATAGTTGTCTAACTATTTCCCAATGACATAAACTGTAAAGCTAAAGCACGGCCGTCCGTCTAATAGAATTAGCACTTGTAGGTCGTTGCATAGCTTACTGTATTGGAGACACTTGGTAGAGACGCGCATTCACTGTGAGTTCATGTCCCCCTTTTCTCTAACTGTTTTCAGTTTACTTAACCGCGGGGGTGAAATACATGTTACTTTGTTTACAAGTACTTTATACACGGTATGAATAACGTAAGGAGGTTTAGATCATGTGAATGGGTAGTTAGAACACCGAGGGACTCAGGCGGTAGATCTATCTGGGTGTAGCGAGCCCAGCTCCCGGTCCAACAGAACAGGCCTCTCGGAGGACTAACAGAACGGACCTGGAGTGACTTGGTACCCAATGCAAAATCGGCTAGGGTTGTGTCTTTCTTACTTGCATTTCACTACATGCTAATGGCCTTGCAAACCATTGGTGATCACAAGTCCTCTTACACTGCTACATACCAGGAAACTTTTATACTTACAAGTGTTTTACTTACTCACTTGCACATGAACTCGCTCAACATTATTGTTGATTTTTCAACTCACATGTATTTCAGGAAATTAACGAGATCTGGCACGGTATGGAACGTTTTCCGCTGCACTTGTCATGAAGTCGTCAGGGTTTAGGGGATGTGTCTCTTTCCTGGACAAGACACAGTCCTTAAACCACGTTTATGTTATGTTTCAGTTTGTAATGTTGTTGAACAAGGTCATGGTTGTTGGTCAAAAACAATGGTCCTGTATTTTGATTTTCAAAACTTAATGGATGACTTGCATGGTTTTTAAATTCATATAGCTTGTTATGATTAAGCTATGGTATTAAGAAGTCACACCAAAATTAACCACGCTTCCGCAAAGCCAGGGTGTGACAGCTTGGTATCAGAGCTCTGATCATAGCGAACTAGGATTCTTCTCGAGTCTAGACTATGATCACTAGGGCTCTCACGAAAACATTTTTCTGCATACCACTTAAGTCCAGATCCACACTTTTTACAAACAAATGTTGAGCACATTTTATTAATTATAAGTTCAGCTTGGAGGGCTGAGGACCGATCTGGAGGATCGAGGTGATTAAGGTAGTTGAGCATGTTGGTTTGTTATAGGATCGATCTGGAGGATCGAGGTTTGGTTTAAGTGAAGGATAGAGCAGTCTTGTAGACTGGATGGAATTGGCTAGTAAGACTAGTAGAATGATTTGAATGCTTACTTGGTGACTTATGTGATTATATGATTATATGATTGAGTATTATTATTATACGTATATGCGTTTGTGTTACAAACTTCATGCTTACATCAAGTACTAGAAAGATGGACACTACGAACCCCATGACCATAGTATCAGACGACAAAGTTCAAACAGGGCACGAGGTGTGCATTTCTGATACTACCGACACAGACAATGACGACTTTCAGCCCTTTGTGCACTACCTGAAGTCGTAGCAGAGCCTACTGATGGCCATCTTGTTGGGAATTTGCCACTGGCGGTGATCCCTGCTCCTGTGCCCCTTGCCACTTATCTCGTTGTTGATATGCCTCCGACATTGCCTCTGAAGACGATGTCGAACTATTAAGAGGAGGACCCACTTGAGGGCAAAGCCCTCTCGCTGCTAGCATTAGACTACTGCATGCGGACGCTCCTGCGGGGAAACCCATTCCCCTATCCCAGACTCATTTGAGTCTCTGACATCCGCATCTTCGCACATACAGGGAATGCAGCACTACTTACACGACGCCGACCCTGATACGGCATCACTAGCTGCACCGGATCCCGCACACAGTTTTGAGTTTGATCGTGATTATGAGGACAATTCTGTTTTTCCGCCTGGTGTTGACCCAGACCATGACATTGAGTTCATGCACTTAGACAAGCCCTTGGGGGATCCTGTAACCCCTGTGATTGTTGATCCAGCTGATTTTGAGATGGAGTTTTTGATTCAAAGCTAGCCGTGGCCCCTGAGCCAGGCATTGCTCCTGACCCCGCATTGGAGTATGACCCTGTTCATGCCAATGCACCGGCTGTTGCTCCTTGATTGACCATCTGCTTGGATGAGAGAAAATTTGGGGTAACTGTGCAAGACAATTTATTATTACGGGGGCCCACGTAATAACGATTTATAGTGCACAGGAATCCTGGTGGACTCTGCAGGTCAAGCTGATGATAACCTAAACATAAATGACCTAGGCGATGTAGCCTCGAGTTCATTCTATTACAAGCAACAAGCCAAATTGACGAGCCTATATGAAGGCTCAGGAATTTATTCCCCACTTATACAGTGAGTATATTTGCGTGTGAAATGGGGTGATTACATGATGGCTTACGTTGCTATATATATACCCCATAGACAATTGAAACATTGTCCAACCCGCGTCACACTATTTTGACAAAAAGGGAATGTCCCCCAGACGTGACACAAGCACCGGTACGTTACTGAGGACAGAAGACGAGCTGCAAGAACGCATCTCACAGATAAATGCACGACATGAAGCCCTCCACTCTAAGTACAACGATGGCATTACTAGGGATAACCCCCTCAACTGGCTGCACCTATAAACAGTGCCTGAACTGCAAGCCTTTAAACTTTGACGGAACGGGAGGCACCGATGCATTTGTTCGTTGGTCCGAAGAGACCAACTCCATTCTAAGAACGAGTAACTGTTCGCCCCAACAGAGTGTTACCTATATCTCGGGGATATTGCTAGATGGCACACTCTCTTATGGAACCTCTAGGTTCAGACCCTTGGCACAGACGCTGCTTATACACTGAGCTGGGACAAGCTCAAGGAAACGATTGAGAAAAAAATGTTGTTCTAGGACAGAAATTCAGAAACTTGACGTGGAGTCCTGAAATCTGAGAAAGGACGAACCAGAGACTCCTGAACATGACCAGCGATCACACGACTTGTCTAGGGTCGTCCCCTACTAAGTCATTGATGATATAGTGGTGTACTTGTGAGCTTTACATTGTGGTCTCGAATTGTGGCAATACAATCGCAGCATTCTCATCACATGCGATGTTCAATCCATTGTTTATGTCCTATAGCATAAGAGGTTATGTGATTGACTTGTTGATAACATGAGATGTTATGTGTTGGTATTGTTGAATGCATACGTACACTTCACTTGCTATGACCTAACCTATGTGAAACATCTTTTAGAAGATGCCGCCAAGACGCAAAATGCGCATGCCCACCTCTGAGGCAGAACTGAAAGAAATAATTGCTGCAGCTATAGCACAGCACGAGGCCCTACGCTCCGAACCTATCAGAGGTACCTCAGAAAATAACGGTTGTTCCTACTGGCACTTCCTCAACTACAGGCCTCCGAAGTTCGACGGCACTGGGGGTGCCATAACTTTTGTAAAATGGATTGAAAATATGGAATCCATCTTTCGAATGAGTGGCTGTACGCCAGAACAACAGGTCCCATACGTTTCTGAGTTGTTTCAAGATGGAGCTCGATTATGGTGGAATCTTCAGGTTCGAATAATGGGCCTAACTACAGCATACGCGTTAACTTGGGATGAGTTGAAAGGAATGATGCATAAGAAGTATTGCCCCCACACGGAAACCCAGAAGTGGGAAGATGACTTTCGGAGCCTAATGATGGAAGGTCCGAAGGTGTTGGAGTACGTGCAACGACTTCATGATCTGTCACAAATTGTTCCATACCTGGTAAAACCAGAACTGAAGAAATTGGAACAATTCATTTGGGAACTGGCGCCTCAAGTCTTGAGCTTGATGACAGCATCTACGCCACCAACAACCATTGTTGCAAGTAAGATGGGTTTGGCACTCGTTACGGAAGCAAATAGACTAGAAAAACTTGCAAACCCTGACAAGAAAACTCAGGTAGAGTCGTCTGGAAAGAACAAAAGGAAGCTTACCGAAAATACCCAAATGAATAACGATGAACAAAGATCTATTCGAGGTTGCTTTGACTGCGGGGACAAAGGGCATTTCAAGAAAGATTGCCCTAACAAACAGGCCAGTGATAAGATTTACTTAGAAACCAAACCAAGATGTGCTGAGTGCAAGTGTCACCGGGATGGTGGATGTCAGAAGCCTTGGTACGGGAGGAAAGGACACAACAAGGAAGGTTGTGGGATGAAGAGTTCCATGCAAGGAGAAAGCAGTAACAACGCTCTATGTGGAAATGGGAAAGGAAATGGCCGAATGATAGGATGCTACCATTGTAAGGAAGTTGGACATTTTAAGAGGGAATGCCTGAAGATGAAACAAGACCGTGAGAGAAAATCCAACATCAGAGCTTGTGAGGCATGCCAGGATCCAGGTGTGAATTCTGGTACGTTCTCTAACAACCAAAACTTTTGCATCTATTTTTGCTTGATGTTGGTGCCGATTATAGCTTCGTGTCATTAGAGTTTAAGAATATACTTGGTTTAACCGCTAGTAAGTTAGATATTTCCCTACTCAATCAAGTTAGCTAATGGGAAGTTAGTAGAAGCCAATGAAGTTATCAGAGGCTGTGTGATAGAATTGGGAGAACGCGAGTTTACTCTGGACCTACTACCAGTCCAATTGGGAAGCTTCGACGTGGTGGTAGGAATGGATTGGTTATCCAGAAACAAGGCTGAGATAGTATGTCACGAGAAAGCTGTTCGTATTCCAACTGATGGTGGTGAGACAATTGTGGTTCACGGAGAGAAGCGTGACACACCACTAAGATTTATCAGCTGCTTGAAAGCAAGGAAGTGTTTACAGAAAAGATATGTTGCTTTTCTAGCACACATCGTGGATAAAAAGGCTGCTGAACCAAGAATCGAAGACATCCCTGTCGTAAGGGAGTATCCAGAAGTCTTCCCAGAAGACTTGCCTGGATTACCGCCTCTAAGGCAAATAGAGTTTCACGACGATTCAATTCCAGGCACTGCACCCGTAGTCAATGCATCATAGCGACTTACATTTTTGGGGGTGCAAGGATTGACAAAGAAGTGTTGGTAACGGATGGAGAAGGAAGATAACAGACCAAAAATTCCTTTTTGGGGTAATCCCATTTTTAACCATCAAAAAGGAGGATGATGATTTTCAAATAAACATCAACTACAGAGAAGTGAACTAGCTGGCGATCAAGAACAGGTATCCTCTGCCAAGAATCGACGATCTGTTTGATCAACTGCAAGGCTCGAACTATTATTCAAAGATCGATCTTCGATCTGGATACCATCAACTAAGGATACAAGAGGAAAGTATCCCGAAAACAGCCTTCCGAACTCGTTATGGACACTACGAGTTCCTCGTTATGCCATTTGGTTTGACAAACGCGCCTGCGGTATTCATGGATCTAATGAATCGGGTTTGCAAGCCATACTTAGACAAGTTCGTGATTGTATTCATCGACGACATCCTGATTTACTCAAAGACGAAGGCTGAACACGAACAACATCTTAGAATTATACTGGAGCTGCTAAAGAAGGAACAGCTGTACGCCAAATTCTCCAAGTGCGAGTTTTGGCTACGCGAAGTCCAGTTTCCTGGACATGTGGTTAATGGGGATGGAATTCATGTTGATCCCACAAGGATCGAGGCAATCAAAAATTGGGAAACGCCCACAACGCCAACCGAGATCCGACAATTCTTGGGGTTGGCTGGCTACTATCGAAGGTTCATCGAGGATTTCTCGAAATTCGCTCAACCTTCAACGCTCCTCACGCAGAAGGACAAGACGTTTGATTGGGGAATCAAACAGGATGAAGCGTTTCAAATATTGAAGGATAAGCTTTGTAACGCGCCAATCTTAGCTCTACCAGAAGGCACTGATGACTTTGTGGTATACTGCGACGCATCGCGTCAAGGATTGGGTTGTGTGTTGATGCAACGCCAAAAGGTCATTGCTTACGCATCACGCCAACTGAAGGTGCACGAGAAGAACTATACCACGCACGATTTAGAGCTTGGCGCAGTGGTTTTCGCTTTAAAGATCTGGAGACACTACCTGTATGGTACAAAGTGCACAATCTTCACCGATCACAAGAGCCTACGACATATATTTAACCAGAAGGAGTTAAATATGAGGCCAAGACGATGGGATGAGTTATTGAACGATTACGACTGCGAGATAAAGTATCACCCAGGGAAGGCGAAGGTAGTCGCCGATGCCCTAAGTCGTAAAGAAAGAATCAAGCCCATAAGGGTTAGGACTTTGGAAATGATCATACGAACCGATCTTTCCCTGCGCATTCGTGCTGCACAAAAGGAAGCTCTCAAGGAGGGAAACCTTGAGGAAGAATATCTCCGTGGAATGGAGAAACTTTTGGTACCAAACGAGGGAGGAACATCATGTTTTGAGAAAAGGATTTGGGTTCCTCTGTTTGGTGGAATAAGGGAAGTTATTTTCAATGAAGCGCACAAGTCACGGTACTCTATCCACCCTGGATCGGATAAGATGTACCAGAATCTCAAAAATTACTATTGGTGGCTTAGGATGAAAGGCGACGTTGCTGTTTACGTGAACAAATGTTTAACATGCGCTAAGGTCAAGGCAGAATACCAGAAGCCTTCGGGACTTCTGCAACAACCTGAGATTCCCAAGTGGAAATGGGAACAAATCTCAATGGATTTTGTTACAAAATTACCAAGAACGCCAAGAGGCCATGATATGATTTGGGTGATTGTTGACCGCCTAACAAAATCCGCACACTTTCTGCCAATCAAGGAGAAAGACAGTACTAGTAAACTTGCGAAAATTTACATGAGAGAGATCATAGCACGACATGGAGTGCCTCTCTCAATCATCTCTGATAGAGACGGAAGGTTTGGCAATCCTTCCAAGAATCTTTTGGCTCACGATTGAATCTGAGCACTGCGTTCCATCCGCAAACAGACGGCCAGAGCGAGCGAACGATACAAACCTTGGAAGACATGCTGAGGGCATGTGTTATGGATTCGGGAGGTAGCTGGGATAAAACACTTACCTTTGGTCGAATTTTCATACAACAACAGCTACCACACCAGTATTGGTGTCGCGCCATTTGAGGCCCTATACGGACGCAAGTGCCGATCACCACTATGTTGGTCTGACGCGGGTGATAGGCAGCTTGCTGGTCCCGAGATCGTCCAAGAGACGACAGACAAGATCGCGCAAATTCTTAAACGCATCGAAGCCGCTCGCCACAGACAAAAGGCCTATGCGGATCCAAACCGAAAACATGTGGATTTTCAAGTTGGAGAAATGGTTTTACTGAAGGTATCACCCTGGAAAGGGGTGGCGCGCTTTGGAAAGCGAGGAAAGTTAAATCCACGCTACATTGGTCCTTTCAGAATTCTGGAAAGAATTGGGACGGTAGCATACAAGTTGGACCTACCTGCTGAACTAAATGGTGTTCACGATACATTTCATGTATCCAATCTAAAGAAAAGTCCAACTCAAATTGACGTTGCCATTCCTATCGACGAGATTCATATTGACGACACGCTCCACTTTGTTGAAGAACCTGTTGAGGTCACGAATTGGAAAGTTAACAAGACCCGCCGGAGCAGTGTCAAACTCGTCAAGGTTCGTTGGAATGCCAGACATGGTCCTGAATTCACATGGGAACGTGAGGACCGGATGAAAGAGAAATACCCCCACCTATTTCCTCAGAACTCTGCATCTACAAGCAGAACTTAAATTTCGGGATGAAATTTATTTAACGGGGGGAGAATGTGACAACCCGCACTAAACCAGGTATCCGTACAACTTAATTAATGATTAATTACTACTTGATTACTGTGCTTGATTGAACTAGCTGATAAACTGCTACCTGCATACTGATACATGCACTTACTTGCATCATACTTTATTTGCTGTCACTACATTATTTACATGCTGAACCCTAGTGACAAACATGATGCACAAAAAGCACAGTAGCACTAAACGGATACACAGTGAACATGCTGATATAACCAGCATCAGGCAAATACTGCCTCTAAGGCCTGTTAAGAGCCTCATATATTTTGACTACACTGGTAGTGAGTGTAGGGATATAAGGGTTATGGTACCGCGTCTCTAGGGATAAGATACACTGATTCGGATGTGCCAAAAACGTACTTTAAGTACCAAACACAGCACTTTAATAATTTAACCAGCTTCTAGCTGACTAGTAAAGTGCCAAAATATGGGGAAAATATTACTAGACACTTTCCAAAGTGTCGGATATAAATTGTGTCACTAAAAATGTTAATAACGACACTTTAAAGCCTTCTGTAACACTTTAACGGATTACTATCCAACCGAACAACCGGACTATACCCGGGACATGAAAATATTAATATTTTCACTAATTATTTTTTTCTGAGCCAGTTAGGGTCCCTGATTACCCTAACACCCGTCATAACACGTAACATACAAGTAACTGAGTTAACTACTTAAACTAACCTACTTAACTCAACCACTACCCTAACTAAACTACTTAAAATCGAACAAGAGGCCCCCCCCCCCAACCGATCGGTTACCTAGGGGGCACCACACTTGTACTTGTGATCTTGCTTAATCTCAATTGTCTAGTATCTTGTAGACACATTGACCAATGGATAATGCACCCTAATCTTGCCTATAAATAACACACTTGATCACTAGAGTTAATCACCACTTAACACAACACTCCAACTCTCTCCCTCTTGCTCTCTTGGTTCTCGGCCGAAACCCCCACCACCTACACACCCATTTTCGGTTCTTGTCTTCATCATTCCAAGATCATACAAACATCACAAGTCGCGTATTAGGAGCTTTGGTGCAAGCGGAACACGAAGGACCTCCACCGTTGGCTTTTATCCACGCGTTTTTCATCACGATTCTTCCCTAGCCCCGAGCTAGAGGTATATTGTTTAAAACTCATATTTAAGCATGTCTAAAGTGGTTAAAAGAACTTTCGTCGGTTAAATATCGTAAACATGCGTTTTGAAACTTTAAAGTCTACTAAAACTACTAAAAGTGGTGGTTAATAACATATAACTTGTGTAAAAGTCGTAGGACTTAAAATATGTGATTATTGAGACCCGATCTATGATGTGGTAGTTCGGATCTCCGTTTAACCCGACTTTGTAAAATCATGTATCTTCACATAAGCTCGTTTTTGACTAAATACAAGGGTTAAAGGTGAAACTCTACCACACAAGATACATGAACTTGTGTAAAAATATTTTACTTGTGTAAAAGTGATTTAACCGGTGAAATGGTGTTTAAAACTAGCGGATCCACGTATCCGCAAGTGGTATTTTTGAAAGACCACACTTTAAAGAAATCATGTTTTTCTAAAGATGGATCTTACACTAATAAATATGATTTTTATAAACCACAAGCGTGTAGACACTTGTGAAATGAAAAGATCCGACAAATGACTATTTTTGGGAAAAATGACTAGAAGTTGTAAAGACGGATTTCTCTAAACACGGGGTTTTTACAAGATTAAAGCTACTTTATATAAAGATCTACATATGTAAAGGTGATTTACATTAACGATGCGGAAAAACTACAAGTTCATGCAATTATGCACATTTACATACTTGTCGACTAGTTTGATGTGTCGGAAATTGTTTGATTGAATAAAGAAGATTGTTGAATTGATTTGTTAAAAGAAAATGATACGCTTGAAAGCGTGGCCACCTCCAGTTACAGAGGAAACTCTGGCGAAATTTTCTAAAAACCTAACACTTAGACTTTTTACACAACAAGTGTTAGAACTATTTTTGGACATACTTTCGAAACATAAATTTCGCCAGCACCATATTTGACTAAATATTCGGAGGTGGGATTTTCACAAAGATTAACGTGATAAATATTTTTGTCACAACACTGTTTATGATTATTTTGTGAAAATACATAAATATTATTTTAGAGTGAAAATAATATTTACAAGCGTTAATGATTCCAAAACTTTACGAACGCTTCCACAAACATATAAGTTACACCGGTAATTACATTACCACAAGGTTGATAAAACGTAACTTACGCACACGTATTGTATCCCCCATCCTTGGGAAGAAGAATAACTACCAAGTGTATACGGAACATAAACACGAAATAGTTGTCTAACTATTTCCCAATGACATAAACTGTAAAGCTAAAGCACGGCCGTCCGTCTAATAGAATTAGCACTTGTAGGTCGTTGCATAGCTTACTGTATTGGAGACACTTGGTAGAGACGCGCATTCACTGTGAGTTCATGTCCCCCTTTTCTCTAACTGTTTTCAGTTTACTTAACCGCGGGGGTGAAATACATGTTACTTTGTTTACAAGTACTTTATACACGGTATGAATAACGTAAGGAGGTTTAGATCATGTGAATGGGTAGTTAGAACACCGAGGGACTTAGGCGGTAGATCTATCTGGGTGTAGCGAGCCCAGCTCCCGGTCCAACAGAACAGGCCTCTCGGAGGACTAACAGAACGGACCTGGAGTGACTTGGTACCCAACGCAAAATCGGCTAGGGTTGTGTCTTTCTTACTTGCATTTCACTACATGCTAATGGCCTTGCAAACCATTGGTGATCACAAGTCCTCTTACACTGCTACATACCAGGAAACTTTTATACTTACAAGTGTTTTACTTACTCACTTGCACATGAACTCGCTCAACATTATTGTTGATTTTTCAACTCACATGTATTTCAGGAAATTAACGAGATCTGGCACGGTATGGAACGTTTTCCGCTGCACTTGTCATGAAGTCATCAGGGTTTAGGGGATGTGTCTCTTTCCTGGACAAGACACAGTCCTTAAACCACGTTTATGTTATGTTTCAGTTTGTAATGTTGTTGAACAAGGTCATGGTTGTTGGTCAAAAACAATGGTACTGTATTTTGATTTTCAAAACTTAATGGATGACTTGCATGGTTTTTAAATTCATATAGCTTGTTATGATTAAGCTATGGTATTAAGAAGTCACACCAAAATTAACCACGCTTCCGCAAAGCCAGGGTGTGACATTGTTACCTACTGATTTTATAAATAATTTTAAATATTTTTACAGTAGGTATATGGTATAGACTCAGATTCCCAAATTAGCATCCAAAACAATGTGTGAAATTACCAAAATGCCCCTACGGAGCATGGTATGGTTTTAAACTATAAAACACACATATGTTTGAAATCCTACTGATATTATATCATAAATAAAGTATTTTAAAAGAATTTTTATGGTCGTAACATCAGATTGTAAACAAGTTTCTTTTACACATCGTAAAATGACCAAAACGCCCTTATGAGGCATAGTTTCATTTTTAAACTTTAACGGGCCTACAAGTTGATATGATACTGATATTATAAATTATTTAAAGTAAATAGGAATATGGAACTTGTTCATGACTTATCCGGTTACTCGTTATCGCTTATACGTGTACGGTTAGACTTACGTAAGTAGTTTACGTAAGTTTACTGAAACGAGTTAAACCTTATCATTTTTACTTCAAAATCCAGAAGGTATTTAGTTAACCCATATTATACAAGTCTTCATACTTGTTGGGTCTAAATTACATTCTATTCCGGTCATCGCTTAATCTAGCGTATCGTACCGTTTCTAATACTTTAACTTAGCCGGTCTAGGTCTATGACCTAAATAAGACCCGTTAGGTTTCTAAATTGGTTATTTATACCATCATTCCAGACTAGAGCCTTCCGGTAAATTGTACCTATGCTTACTTAATTGAATACGGCTGAGCTATTATAAATCTTGCAATTTAAGACAGGAGCTAGCTCAGGTAAATACTCTTAACCTATTTTCCCTTATACGGGCTTGGGATACGGTAATATAATTACCACATGGTCAGGTATGGTATTCGAAGACCAATAAGTCAGGAAATTCAAATAACCTGTTTTAATTCGTATTGCTTGACTGAAACATTGGGGGTTAATGCGACCGTGTCCTGGATATCCTTGACTCATTAATTGCAAATGGCCACGACCTAAGCACGGGGTATAGGCATACACCCGATAGATGCAATATGGTTTATTAAATAATTTTTATACCCAATATGGGTTTCCCAATAAGGGAATAAGTGGTGTGTCGGTTAATCATGAACCGGCATAGTACCGGGCCCCGTATGTAGAGCAAGTTATGTAAAACTGATAACATGAGATGTAGTTTGTCCCAAGTATAAAATATTTTGTGCCTTGTGCACCTAAACCAATTTTCATAAACATTTTCAAATGTGTCGGTTGATTGTATTTACCAGTGAAAACTGACGTATTTTCAAAAGTCTAAGTGACAGGTACAAATATGTAAATAGGCTGGAAGCTACTCGGGATTGTTAGACGAGGAACTTGCAACTCCTTCGCATAAGCCATTAGTCTGATAAACTTCTTTTGTTTTAATGATCCGCCTATGGATTATTACAAGCTTGTCAGTACTTAATGCTTTTATATTTTCAGAAATTTGGGTTTGCATTAATATTTTATATTCCTAGACTTCCGCTGTGCTATTCTATGTATGTTTGACCATGACGATACCAATCTTATGTCACGATACTCTCCACCGGGCCCACCGGGTTGAGTTGTAAATATCGGGGTGTGACAGGTTGGTATCAGAGCCAACGTTTGAGTGAATTAAACACTAACATTTTTGTGTTTAATCTCAAATGACACAGTAGCATATTCCTTAGACCTCCTGAGTCTGGACTTAACATAGGAATGCTCTCATAGCTATTAAGTAAACATTGTTTTCGATTTTATGCATTCTATGAATACGTCGCCAAGTAAAGAAGCCGTTGATGTGTAGGATCATGAAATGATCTAATGAGTCGATCAGAAGAGTGCTCAGACATAATCAGAGGCGGAATTCATTGATTCTGTCTTTGTTTAGCTTGTATTCACTATTAACTGTCTCGTTTATTGATCTAGAAGCAATTTACAGCACGTAGACACTTCGACAGCACTTCGGCGTCGGAAACAAGAAGATTACAACTGATATCGCTTGAAAGGGTATATATAGGCATGTGATTCCGCTTGAACATGCTCAAGCGGAATTACATCTCAAGCGAAATCACCTGAAACAGAATTAACTTTATGATTCCGCTTTAAGCAACCTGCTGATTCCGCTTGAAATGACCATGTGTCATTTCGAGTGGAATTACCTATAAAATCCTATTTTTCGTTTTTCGTGTCCTGATCTATCAGTTCTAATCTAAGACTCGAACGAAGACGAAGTCGACAGACAACTGCACCAACAGACTCCCCCTTGAATGTTGACGGAATCTTCAGTGAGAGTCTTCAACATGACGACTCTTCAATCTTGATCGGTCTTCTTCAGGAATTTCTCCTGGAATCATGTACCCGGATCTTTTCTCTAGCTCTAACCTCGTCAGACTCCCCCTTTCATCAAGCTGGGATTTTTAGTCTGGAATTAGTTATCGCCTTTGAAATCAAATCCTGGCTTTAACTCTGTTCAGTTTATCACCTACACAATTCTCAACCAAAACATAAGTTTTTACTTAAATCAATAAGAAAAACTTACTTGGTAAAAACATTTACTCATAATAGTTACATCAAGTTTCAAATTAATGATCTTGATTAATTAATCTCAACTTCTTTCTCAAATATCTTCATTTAAGAACATATTCTCCAACCCAAAGTTCATCCTATTTAGCACTTGGAATTTTGAATATCAGTTCTCCAACACCAGTTGTCGAAAATCTTTTTGGCTTTTTCAAAAGTTTATGCTAAAACACACTAAAATCTTTTTGGATTTATGAAATAATAGAAATGAAATGCAGTAAAGAAATATTTACATACAATATTTTTGTGAGCTTGTGTAAGAGGATCATATCAGTTTATGTAACAATCACTAGCACCGTTAAGCTTTAAACATTTTCAGTTCTAAACAATTCACACAGATTGACGATATTGTTGTCCACTTAAACTGAATCTAAAAACTTTCGAAATGCTTACCGATACGTTAAGGTATATTAATTTTGCACTAAGTTCTTATGGACCCCACGATCTTAGCATATCCCCTCATCATGCAATACACTGACTCAAGTAATGCCTTTACACTTTTATCAACTGTGATTTGTGCAAAAACAAAGCAGAATGTTTAAACATTAATAATCAGGTTGATACTTCCGTATACGCAGAGAAAGTCCAATGTTTAAACAAAATAAGAAAAATAAAACAAGTTGAAGTTCTTTAGGCTTTAACCACCAGGTCGATACTTCCGTATACGCAGAGGTGATCCAAAACTTAAACGAAACACCAAAGAAAATAAAGCAGAACGTTTAGGCAATAACATCCAGGTCGATACTCACATATACGCAGAGGATGTCCAATGCTTAAACTAAATAAAGAAATAAAACAAGTTTAAATATTTGCAAAATGAAATACACAATCACAACGACTTTTCAGCAAAGTTGTGAAAGTTCACAAACTTAACCAGTTTTATGTCTTTCGACAATCAGCGATTACTGAGTATGCACACAGTCAAGAAGGACAAAACTAAGTACTATGCTTTCAACCATGTTTCCCACTAGAACTAGGCTTTTTGCTTTAGGTTTGTATCGTTATTGCAAATCTACTAGTCTAGCTGAGCCTACCATCACATCTTTAGTGAGACCATTTATCACATTTTAAATTTCCATTTCTTTAGCATGCTGTGACAGTCCAACTGATTTTCTATCATTTCCTCTTTTTCACAACAAAACTCATTTTAACATTTTTCAATGTTTTGGAATTTTCAAATTTTCTAATAATTTTTTTTAAATTTTTACTCCCCCTAAAATCAAAATATGTCTCAATTTTGATTTTCTGGGCAAATTTGAAAACAAACTGTACAAGTTAAAGTGACAACATGATGAGAATTACTTCAATTCCCCATTCACTTGGCATAAACAATCAGAACTCCCCCTGACACCAAAACATTTTCCCATAGTGATTTCAAAACACTTAAGTTTGTTTTAATCAAAATGGTTTTTCCAGAAAATTAGTTTTGTGAGTCAATTCTCAAACATGGGGATCATTCATCACCTTGTTTTCTTCAATCACTTGTAGGATTTAACGTTTATCGATTTTTCAACACAATCACACGTAGAAAATCAAGTACAACTTAATGTCCCTGATTTACCACTTATAAGACGAAATATCACCGAAGTGAATTTCTCAAAAAATATGCCGATTCATGCTACACTTTTACCAACCTGGTAGCTCCAGCAAGTCAGGATTTTTACTTATTTAAAGAGTTTCACCCAAGCCTGACGGTCCTTGGGTGTTTTTGAAATTCCGTTTGACAATGATGGAAAATTTTCATCATTCATTGTCAAACCAGAATCACCACTTTTTACCTCAACACATGACTCCTCTGGCGTTACCACACCAGATTCATCGCCTGAACATGGCTTGTCTGACTTTAACGAGTCAGATTAATCGCCAACAACTGGCTCCTTTGTTTCCGAAGAAACAAATTCATCTCCAGCAACTTTCTTTTTCATCTTTCCTTCTTTCGTCCTCAGATTTGTATCTGATGAATTTGTTTTGTTTGATTGATCGATCTTAGGAGAGCAAAACGATTTATTAGAACTATTATTTGCTTTGAAGGTTGTATCCGAGGATAAAATCCTTTCGAGATACTCTCTCGCTTTCTTTCTTTTCTTCCTCAGTCTGTCTTTTTGCCCTTGCGAAAGCTTCACTTTCTGTTCATGAACATTATGTTCTTGAACTTTAGGTTCTTGAACTTTTTGCTCTTTGGGCTTGACATTGACTGATTTCTTTGCCAATTTCTGAGAATCAGCCCTCGATCTTCCCTTTGATCTTGTTGGGCAATCTCTGGCAATGTGACCTTTGATATGGCATTCAAAGCATCTTCTCGTCTCAAACCTCCAACTTTGGCAGTTAACAGCAATGTGTCCTCTCACACCACAAGTGTAACACACTTTGTTATCGTACCAATCACCACCTTCTGCCCAAACATTCAGGTCATAGCACTGTTTGGCCTTGTGGTAATCATCACTCCTCTTGAAAGCTGGATTTGGCTTTTGAGCACTGTGGTCAAACCTGCACCACTTATTACCAACAATTTTTTAGTTTTGATTTTCTAATTTTTGTGATTTTTTATCACGATTGGATTATTGAACTGATGAGCTTTTATTTTCTTTTTGAAGATTTTTCGGCTTTTTATCCTTTTGTTTTTTATCCATATTCTTATTTACATGTTTTTGCGTTGAGCATTCACCTTTCTCAGTAGAATGTAAATCAGTTTCTTGAAACATTTCATTTAATTTCAAAAATAATTTTCTTTTCTCAACTTCATCATCAGTTTTCTCATCACAATCTTCAATTTTGACTTTGTCAAAATTTGTGACATTGTCACTTATTAGAACAGAATTGATAGGTTTTGGACATATATAATCTTGTACTGATGAGTTCACAAAACCTTTCAATTTCTTTTCAAGCTCATCAATTTTATTTCTTGTATTCTTAGCTTCTTTTTCAAGCTGAGAGATTTTCTCAAGATGAGACTTGATTACCTTTTCATTTTCAATTTTATTCTTTTCAAGAACAAATTTTTCATTTTCAAAACTTTTTATTTGTTCTTGAAATTTTGTTTCATTTTCTTTTAAACTTTTATTTTCCAATTTTATCCAAAAATCTTAACTTTCTGAAGATTTTATTCTATTTTCAAATTTTTTTCTTTTTCTTTCAAAGTTTTGTTTTCCAATGTCAAACTCTCAACATCCTTCAAGAGTTTGACATTTTCTGCTCTTGATTTTCACAAATTAAGCACATCCCAGGAATCTGTTTATCATCAGCTTCATTCTCAATCTTTAAAGCTGGAATCTCTTCAACCTGTTCTTTCATCACTTGAATATTTAATTCCACATTTGCTGCCTTTTGGATCCTTCATTTTTGCAGCTCGTTTATTTTTGAGTAACTCCAATTTTGTTGCAACAAGCATATTATACAAATCAGGTGACATCAAAATTCTATAAAATTCAAGTTGACTAATTTCTTTACTGTCATCATCACTCTCTTCATCTGATGAGTTATCAAACACTGGAACTTTCTCTGAAATAATTTCTGAAATATTCTCAGCTTTTTCTGAATCAACTTCCATATTATTTTCAATCTTATCTAGAGCAGTTTCTGAATCCATTTTTACTGAAACTGGTTCTTTTGAAATTGATTCTTCGAAAACTGGTTCTTCTTTAATCACAGTATAACTCTCTTGTTGAGATATATAGTAATACAATTCAATATCTTCTTCAGTTTCCATGTTTCGGTAACAAACACTGTCAAACGAAATTAGATCTCAAATGAAATCACCCTTCAAGCGAAATCACTTCCCAAGCGAAATTACCTGCACAATCAACTTCAAGCGAAATATCAATTCAAGAGGAATATCTTATTTCGCTTGAAAACACTATTTTCAAGCGGAATTACCAACTTGAAGCGAAATCAACTAATTTCGTTTGAAATTCAAACGGAATTACCACACTGAAGCGGAATCACCAAACAAAATTATGTTTTCAAGCGGAATAATGACTTTCAAGCGGAATCAAGTGATCTTTCAAACGGAATCACCTTCTCATGCGGAATCACTTATTTCGCTTGAAATTACTTCAACCTCTCAAGCGGAATCAGATCTTTTCAAGTGAAATCACTTATTTCGCTTGAAATTACCACAATTTTTCAAGCGGAATTAGATGGTTCGTTCAAGCGGAATTAGGTTTTTAGTCCATTTTTATCAGTTTTAGTCCGAATTTTGATCTGATTCACTCAAGGGTTTGTCAAAACACAGTTTTCTTTATGTTCTGAAAAAATCAGGCCATTTAACCGTGAAAAGTTGTTAAATTTTGAAAAGAAGGTGTAGAAATCAGAATTTTCCAGCGAAAACGAGCTAAACAGTAAGAACTCTTCCTCCTGAGCTCTGATACCACATGTAGGATCGTGAAATGATCTAATGACTCGATCAGAAGAGTGCTCAGATAGAATCAGAGGTGGAATTCATTGATTCTGCCTTTGTTTAGCTTGTATTCGCTATTAACTGTTTCGTTTATTGATCTAGAAGCAATTTACAGCACGTAGACACTTCGACAGCACTTCGACGTCGGAAACAAGAAGATTACAACTGATATCGCTTGAAAGGGTATATATAGGCATGTGATTCCGCTTGAACATGCTCAAGCGGAATTACATCTCAAGCGAAATCACCTGAAACGGAATTAACTTTATGATTCCGCTTTAAGCAACCTGCTGATTCCGCTTGAAATGACCATGTGTCATTTCGAGCGAAATTACCTATAAAATCCTATTTTTCGTTTTTCGTGTCCTGATCTATCAGTTCTAATCTAAGACTCGAACGAAGATGAAGTCGACAGACAACTGCACCAACATGATGGAAATTCATCACAACCGAAGCCTAGAAATGCCAAGCTTTGTACCACGGCTAGGATAAGCGTGCAACCAGTTGGAGGAAAGACCGTTATGGACCTATTCCCAAAATCAAACCTATTTAAACTCTTAGCCAGACTTCAGAGTCCATACCAGAAGGTCCCTGAGGCTCCCATACTGAAGATAATGCATGTGGATGCTATTAATCCCTATTTTCTATCTCCAAGTTTTGAATTTCCAAACTTGGACTATGCTTATTAAACTACAAATCTGTGATCTAATTTAAAATTTTCAAATCATAAATCCTTGGATCCTACTCCTAGAAACAAATCCTGATCTGGAATGCTTATTTAATTCACTAAATTCTTTAGTGTCGCTATAGCATACGACAAACAAAGAAGAGAAACAATCAGAATGAAGCAAGGAAGGCATTAAAAAAAATCAATCTTTCATTATATTTCGATTTTCCTCTAAATCCTAGTATGGGCATTTAATTATCATAGTCCCTTCGAGGACATTATATTTCAATAAAGTCCCTTTGAGGACATTATGTTTCAAAATAGTCTCGTCGTGAGAATTATATTACAATATAGTCCCTTCATGGACGTTATATTTCCATATAGTCCTTTCGTGGACATCACTCTGTTATAGTCTTTTCATGGACATGTCATTTCATTCAAAATATTTTGTAGACATGTTATTTCATTAAAGTTCCCTGGTGAATATAATAATTCATCATAGTCCTTTCGAGGACATATCGTTTCACTATAGTCCCGATGTTGACATGTCTTATAGTCCCTAAACGGACTTATATTTTTCCCTTTCGTCCCCACTTGGACATGTATTGCTTCAAAGTCCCTATAAGGACCTATCTCTTCTGTATAGTCCCAGTAAGGACATTTGTTTATTATAATCCTTATATGATCATATTTTTAAGTCCCTGTGAGGGCATCTGTTCAGCAAAGTCTTTTGTGCGCATGCTGTACCAATATAGTCCTTTTATGGACACTTTATTTCATTAAAATCCCTTTGGGGATATGTTATTTCTAAATAGTCCTTCCGTGGACACGGCATTTCATTATAATCCCTTCTTGGGCAAACTGTTTTAATATAGTCCCTATACGGACTTATGATATTTTTATAGTCCCCATACGGACTTATAATTTCTTTTTTAGTCCTCTATGGACAAATATGATACTAAAAGTCCTGATAAAGGCACTATTGTAGATTTCTTAATGATTTACGGAAAATTTTATATAGGTATTCATTTCGTCCTTTATCAAGCAATAGTATCAATTATATTCAAATTTTATCGATCTGCTAAATAATTTCAAAGGATCTTCTTAATGGTATAGCCTATCCAATATGTCAATACAAGACATGATATGATGGTAAAACCCTCTTAAGACAATTAATCCTTGTTAACATCTAAGAACATGTTAACACTCCTGGCAGTGTGAGTTGAGAAACCACACCAGCCGTCAAGGTGTTTGGACTATGTCCAAGCCTTAAAGCCTATATGATCGAATTAGATCATGGCAAGTATCATCAATATGATTATCATAATATAAACATCCATTAGTGATGAAGTGCCTACCGGCTAAACTTGTTGTCTAATAAGACAACGACAGTTGTGGTCTATGACCCATGTCTAAAGATATTGGACTATGTCCAAGCATAATAGTCTATATGATTAATGCGATCATGACTAATATCATCTGATATGATGATCATATTATTTAACATCCTTTAGTGATGTTTCGCCTGCTGGCTATATACTATATTGTCCATTAGTGACATTGACAATTGTGACCGTTATGGTTATTGTCCAAGGTGATGGGCAATGCCCAAGCCTCATACTATATAAGATCGATAAGGTCTTGACAGATATCTTAAATTACGATAATTATATGTATATATATAACATCCATTAATGATGTCCATTGATTAGCCTATGTGCCAAAAATGAATCGTCTTTCAAAACGATGACAGTTGTAGTCTATGACTCCCTGTCCAAAGGTGAAGAACTATATTCAAGCCTTAAAGCCCCTGATCTAAGAAGATTTTGGTTTATAAACTAATGTCCTTTGCGACAAGGCTTTTATGCCATATGATTACTTATGTCCTTCATGACTAGGCTTTATAACATATCGATTTACGTCCCTGTGACGGGCCTCTATGCCATATACATATTAAAGTCCTTTAAGGCTAGCCTTCGAGCTACTCATAATCGTCTCTATGACAAAGACAGTTGTGACATTGTGATCCCCTGTCAACAGGGCAATGAACTCGGTTCAACACTTAAATGCCATTAATGGTCCCTTTTGAGACCTAGGCCAAATATAATTAATATAGTTTCTGGTAACATACTATAAGGAAATTAAAACCTAATAGTCAATATGGTTTAATGATACCATAGTTTGATAATCATCAAATACGATGATTCACTATTATTTTGCAACTAAGCAATTGTTATTATTGGTGTCTAGTACCAAAACTTCAAAATGATGGATTCTGATGAAGCATACAGCCGTACTGCAAATGGAAACAATGATGCAAATGTAAACGTTAATGGCGCTGATCTTCAGGCCATGATTGACGCAGTGGTTAATAAAGCTGTAGGTGAAGCTTTTGAGAACAATAAGGAGTCAAGTGCTACTCGCTCAAGGTCCCATACAAAATCAAATACATCAGCTCGCAAGGAGAGCTCCGTTCACTCTTCAAATGCAAAGAGCGAACTTCAGAAGTTAGTGCTCCATGATAAGCCCCGTTCAACTGAAGACGGGTGCACATACAAATACTTCGTCTCATGTAAACCTAGAAATTTCAATGGGGAAAAAGGGGCGATCGATGCCACGAAATGGCTCGATGAAATGGAAACTGTTGTGGACATCAGCAGTTGTGCTGAAAAGGATGTGGTAAAATTCGTTTCACAATCTTTCAAGGGCGTGGCCCTCGCATGGTGGAAAGCCATAATACAGTCCACGGGGAAAATTCCCCTATACAATATGGGATGGTCCAAGTTTGTGGATCTTATCAGGGAAACTTACTGCCCACAACACGAAGTGGAAAAAGTGGAGACAGATTTTCTGACTCTCACAATGAAAAACCTAGATTGTCAACAATATGTTACCGACTTCAACTCCCTGTCTAGATTGGTACCCTATTTAATTACCCCTGAACCTAAATGCATTGCGCGTTTCATTGGTGGTCTAGCACCGGAAGTAAAAGGGAATGTTAAGGCTTCAAGGCCAACAACATTTAGATCAACTGTGGATCTATCCTTGTCTCTCACTCTGGATATAGTAAGACAAAAGTCGGTCAAGACTGAGACTAATGAGAAAAGATAGAGGGAGGAGGATAACTCCCAGAATCCTAAGAAGAAGGGCAAATCCGAGTTAGAAAGGAACCAACAAGATTCCAATAAAAAGCCTACATGCAAAACTTGCAAAAGAAGACACTGGGGACACTGTCGATCAAACCAAAAGTTAAAACAATGTGGCATCTGTAAAAGAACTAGTCACCAGTCCCACGAATGTAGGGACATAAAGAATGCAGTCTGTTTCAGCTGTGGCGAGAAGGGCCAGATCAGTACTAATTGCCCTAAAGCTGCCAAAGAAGGTACAGCTAAGCCTGGAGAGGCTAAGAAAGGAAACGCCTGAACTACCGGATGAATGCCAGAGATAGTACATATCAATAATAGCATCATGTACATTCCTTATCATTTATCAATGATAATTTCTGCTGAGTGCCTTATTTTAATTCAGGGGATAATAAGTCTTTGATAGACCATAAGCTTAGCAAACTTTTGATTATACTCATAAGAACTCCAGGTATTAAGTATAAGGTAGAACTTACCAATGAAAACTATAAAGACCGTTTCTTCCATTCTCGACGATGATCCTCTCATAAGAATCTAGCGTACTCTTTCTCTAAGAAAAAGTTCGACGATATACGTTATTTCAATATTATCTCATTGATTTCTACCAACTGGGAATGCTAAATTATGTTTGATAAAGGTGCCATATGAGGATTGGCGTATCCTAATGTCTCCCATAGATTGCTTCCATGCCTGATCAGTATGGTGGTTTAATGCATGGAACCACTAAGATATTTCCAATGGTCATATTGTACCAAGGTCAGCTAGTGGTATTCAAAGAAGATATCCATTATAGAAATGCCTGAGTAGGCGTTTCTACTTAAGGCATCCATGTACTCGTGAAAAAAGATGTGTCATTTGCATGGCACAAGCGACAAACTACCCTGGATACCTCCAGAGAGGCAAAGTGGAGTTAGGATTGACATCCTATTAGGAGTCGTATCCGTCACAGAAACTCTACATCGGTTAGCACCAACGGAAATGGAAGAATTAAGAGCCAATCATTATGGAGATAGGCTTGTACAGCTAGCTCATCGTCTTAGGAGCTTCGATTATTGTTGATAAAAGAAAGCACGGTGCAATATGCTTATGCATTGATTACCGTGACCTTAACTAGGTAACGATTGAGGATTTCTATCAGCAGCCCAGGATCGTCGATTTGTTCGACTAACCATGAGGATAACTATTCCTTAAGATTGATTAAAGTAATAGTGATAAGAATAACTATCTCACCCTAAATAGGTTATCCTATAACTAATAGTTAGTATATAAGCATCAAGGATGCTCCTTTAGAGACCTTGTATAAAAAGGAATATCAAATGTCCGTTTACTGGACAGAAGTTTGGTAGACCAATTATCAGGACCTGAAATTACCCTGGAGTCAACGGATGAGATCATACAAATCTGTGATCGTCTGAAAGCTGCCAGTAATCGGTAGAAAATTCAATGTTGATGAGAGTCGCAAACCTCTTAAGTTCTCAATAAAGAACAAGATTCAACAAAAAGTACCAACCTAGAAAGGTGGGTTGCATTTTGATGTAACGGGCAAGTTAAGCTCTAAACATATAGGACCATTCAAGAAAATCGAATACATTAAGATTAGTAGCTTATAAGCTAAAACTTACCTAAGGAACTTGATGGAACTCACGTTGTGTTCCACACTTGTGATTTAAGGATATGTCTAGACGATTAAGTCCATAGAATTGTCACATATTGATGTGCAGATTAATGAAAACTCATGGTTTGATGAGAAACCAGTATCGACTAAGGACCGACAGGTTAAGAAGCTTCAAAAGAAAACATGTACCTAGTATAAAGGTCAACTGGGATGCCCGTAGGGGCCCCAAATATGTTGTGGAGGTTAAGTCCATTATACGATAAAAAGTACCTCCATCTTTTGAGCAAATCTCGAGGTCGAGATTTCTTTTAAAGGGGTGAGGATGTAACACCTCGTAAAATCACGACCAATGATGCGTTGACACGTGTACTAAACCCTAATGAAGTCAAACGTTGACTATTAGGGACTAATTTTGTGAAAAATCATAAACATTGAATGTGGAAGGACTGAAAGTGTTAACATGCTTAAACTAAGCCTCTGAATAACAACACATGGTATTCATAATTATATTTGAGCCACTTGTTGGTCGAAAGGAACCGTTTATGTAATTAATTAAAAGTTTGCACAACGAAGGGTTAAAAGCGTCAACATGTTTAATTATACCTCTGATTGACCTTTTAACAAACCCGGAGTGTTATAATATCTGATTGTATTCTTGGGAATACATAATATTGGCCATATAGGCCTTTAATGCCGATAAATGATAATACGCACTAGTTTGTGCGTTAAAAGGGTTAAAAGTGTCAACATGTTAATTCTTACCTCTGAGTGACCTTTTAACAAACCCGAAGCATCGTGATGTTTGATAATACTCACGGGAATGCCTAATATTGGCCGTTTAAGGATTTGATGCCATTAAACGATAATACGCACAAGTTTGAGCGGTAAAAGGACTAAAAGCGTCAACATGTAAATCTACATCCTTGAGAGACCTTTTAAATGAACCAGGAACTCCGTGATGCTCGGTCATACTCCCGGTGTGCCTAATATTGCTCACAATGGGCATATATTATTATTATTATTATTATTATTATTATTATTACTATTACTATTACTATTACTATTACTATTACTATTACTATTACTATTACTATTACTATTACTATTACTATTACTATTATTATTATTATTTTATTCATTACTTAAAGCCCACACATAACTAAAACCATTTGATGAATCTATGGACTTGTTAATGGTTTTAAAAACCTAGTATAACACTTGTAATCATCTCATGAATTCCCTAAACACATGGCATGATCTTATCCTTTCTCAAAAACTATATAAAGGCCTTGAAATTTCATTTTCAAAGTGCACCATTCATTCTTTCTTCCCATCTTCTCATCTTGGAGGATCCTAAGCAATTGGGAACCACCTTTGAGTTTTCTTCAATCCATAGGACCACTTGTAAGTTTTCCTTTCATGACTAGTTCTTTTATTTGGCTTAAAAAGCCGAAAAGTCAAGCGTTTACGATAAACGCTTTGACTTCTAGTTAGATCATAAACGGTCAAGCCATTGTTTACAATGAACATGGCTACGTGATTGTAATTAGGTAGGTGTTAAACCCTCAAAAGGGCACCTTCTAAGCATCATGTTTGCTTGGTCAACTGACGAGTCAACGTAATATTGTTTTAAAAAGTCAACGGGTCAGTTTTTGAAATAATTGTGATATGAGTTTAGAAATGTTCTAAAATTCATTTTATCGGCTAAACAACTTGGTAATAATTATTAGAACATGTGTAAACATGTTCGGCTCGTCAATTCCAGTTTTAGGGTCGGTTCTCAACCGAAAGTCGCGAAGTTTGACTTCTGCGTTGACTTTCGATTATGAACCGAATTAGATTAGTTTGCTACTGATTTTAGGTTCCTTTAGGATCATATTATTATGTAGCATAACCCTATAAGGTTATATTATATAATCGTATTAGAAATCTGAATTTTATGTAAGTTCCATTAATATGCCGTAATTTGACCGTTATGCCCTTTTTAGCAAAAATAAAGTTGTAGACACCAATAAGCATTCAAATAACTTAGGTACTAATATGTTAACATGTTTAACATATATCGATGTTACGAACCTGATCATAAATCGAGTTTGAATATAATATCATAAATTGTGCTTTAAATTGACTAAAATGCCCTTTAGGCGCATAGATCGGTTTTAAGCATAATTTTTCATAACAAACTCATTGCCTACCGATGTAATATCATAATTAGGATAATTTGGGATATCCATTCAGTTTACAAACTGAGTTTTCGCATACTTTCTTGAATTATGTCCTTAAATGACAATAATGCCATTTTTGCACCCAAACTGATTTAAAAGCATGATTTTCAAACAAAACCTATGTTATATTAATTAACATATTCTGGTCATATAAATATGATCATAACATCATTTTTCCTGAAAGATCGCAAATATCATCATTTAACGACTTTAACGCCGTTTCGGCGCGTAGTATGGTGTTAAACCATAACTACCAATGAAGACTTGTTACCTACTGATTTTATAAATCATTTTAAATACTTTTACAGTAGGTATATGGTATAGACTCAGATTCCCAAATTAGCCTCCAAAACAATGGGTGAAATTACCAAAATGCCCCTACGGAGCATAGTATGGTTTTAAACTATAAAACACACATATGTTTGATATCCTACTGATATTATATCATAAATAAAGTATTTTCAAAGAATGTTTATGGTTGTAACATCAGATTGTACACAAGTTTCTTTTACACATCGTAAAATGACCAAAACGCCCTTAGGAGGCATAGTTTCATTTTTAAACCTTAACGGGCATACAAGTTGATATGATACTGATATTATAACTTGTTTAAAGTAAATAGGCATATGGAACTTGTTCATGACTTATCCAGTTACTCGTTATCGCTTATACGTGTACTGTTAGACTTACGTAACTAGTTTACGTAAGTTTACTGAAACGAGTTAAACCTTATCATTTTTACTTCAAAATCCAGAAGGTATTTAGTTAACCCATATTATACAAGTCTTCATACTTGTTGGATCTAAATTACATTCTATTCCGGTCATCGCTTAATCTAGCGTATCGTACCGTTTCTAATACTTTAACTTAGCCGGCCTAAATAAGACCCTTTAGGTTTCTAAATTGGTTTTTTGTACCATCATTCCAGACTAGAGCCTTCTGTTAAATTGTACCTACGCTTACTTAATTGAATATGACTGAGCTATTATAAATCTTGCAATTTAAGACAGGAGCTAGCTCAGGTAAATACTCTTAACCTATTTTCCCTTATACGGGCTTAGGATACGGTGATATAATTACCGCATGGTCAAGTATGGTATTCGAAGACCAATAAGTCAGGAAATTCAAATAACCTGTTTTAATTCGTATTGCTTGACTGAAACATTGGGGGTTAATGCGACCGTGTCCTGGATATCCTTGACTCATTAATTGCAAATGGCCACGACCTAAGCACGGGGTATAGGCATACACCCGACAGATGCAATATGGTTTATTAAATAATTTTTATACCCAATATGGGTTTCCCAATAAGGGAATAAGTGGTGTGTCGGTTAATTATGAACCGGCATAGTACCGGGCCCCGTATGTAGAGCAAGTTATGTAAAACTGATAACATGAGATGTAGTTTGTCCCAAGTATAAAATATTTTGTGCCTTGTGCACCTAAACCAATTTTCATAAACATTTTCAAATGTGTCGGTTGATTGTATTTACCAGTAAAAACTGACGTATTTTCAAAAGTCTAAGTGACAAGTACAAATATGTAAATAGGCTGGAAGCTACTCGGGATTGTTAGACGAGGAACTTGCAACTCCTTCGCATAAGCCATTAGTCTGATAAACTTCTTTTGTTTTAATGATCCGCCTATGGATTATTACAAACTTGTCAGTACTTAATACTTTTATATTTTCATAAATTTGGGTTTGTAGTAATATTTTATATTCCTAGACTTCCGCTGTGCTATTCTATGTACGTTTGACCATGACGATACCAATCTTATGTCACGATACTCTCCACCGGGCCCACCGGGCTGAGTTGTAAATATCAGGGTGTGACAGGTTGGTATCAGAGCCAACGTTTGAGTGAAATAAACACTAACATTTTTGTGTTTAATCTCAAATGACACAGTAGCATATTCCTTAGAGCTCCTGAGTCTAGACTTAACATGGGAATGCTCTCATCCCTATTAAGTAAACATTGTTTTCGATTTTATGCATTCTATGAATATGTCGCCAAGCAAAGAAGCCATTGATGGAAATTCATCACATCCGAAGCCTAGAAATGCCAAGCTTCGTACCACGGCTAGGATAAGCGTGCAACCAGTTGGAGGAAAGACCTTTATGGACCTATTCCCAAAATCAAACCTATTTAAACTCTTAACCAGACTTCAGAGTCCATACCAGAAGGTCCCTGAGGCTCCCATACTGAAGATGATGCATGTGGATGCTATTAATCCCTATTTTCTATCTCCAAGTTTTGAATTTCCAAACTTGGACTATGCTTATTAAACTACAAATCCGTGATCTAATTTAAAATTTTCAAATCATAAATCCTTGGATCCTACTCCTAGCAACAAATCCTGATCTGGAATGCTTATATAATTCCTCTAAATCCCTGTATGGGCATTTAATTATCATAGTCCCTTCGAGGACATTATATTTCAATAAAATCCCTTTGAGGACATTATGTTTCAAAATAGTCTCTTCGTGAGCATTATATTACAATATAGTCCCTTCATGGACGTTATATTTCCATATAGTCCTTTCGTGGACATCACTCTGTTATAGTCTTTTCATGGACATGTCATTTCATTAAAAATATTTTGCAGACATGTTATTTCATTAAAGTTCCCTGGCGAATATAATAATTCATCATAGTCCTTTTGAGGACATATCGTTTCACTATAGTCCCGATGTTGACATGTCTTATAGTCCCTAAACGGACTTATATTTTCCCTTTCGTCCCTGCTCGGACAGGTATTGCTTCAAAGTCCCTATAAGGACCTATCTCTTCTGTATAGTCCCAGTAAGGATATTTGTTTATTATAATCCTTATATGATCATATTTTTAAGTCCCTATGAGGGCATCTGTTCAGCAAAGTCTTTTGTGCGCATGCTGTACCAATATAGTCCTTTTATGGACACTTTATTTCATTAAAATCCCTTTGGGGATATGTTATTTCTAAATAGTCCTTCCGTGGACACGGCATTTCATTATAATCCCTTCATGGGCAAACTGTTTTAATATAGTCCCTATACGGACTTATGATATTTTTATAGTCCCCATACGGACTTATAATTTCTTTTTTAGTCCTCTATGGACAAAAATGATACTAAAAGTCCTGATAAAGGCACTATTGTAAATTTCTTAATGATTTACGGAAAATTTTATATAGGTATTCATTTCGTCCTTTATCAAGCAATAGTATCAATTTTATTCAAATTTTATCGATCTGCTAAATAATTTCAAAGGATCTTCTTAATGGTATAGCCTAGCCAATATGTCAATACAAGACATGCTATGATGGTAAAACCCTCTTAAAACAATTAATCCTAGTTAACATCTAAGAACATGTTAACACTCCTGGCAGTGTGAGTTGAGAAACCACACCAGCCGTCAAGGTGTTTGGACTATGTCCAAGCCTTAAAGCCTATATGATCGAATTAGATCATGGCACGTATCATCAATATGATAATCATAATATAAACATCCATTAGTGATGAAGTGCCTACGGGCTAAACTTGTTGTCCAATAAGACAACGACAGTTGTGGTCTATGACCCCTGTCTAAAGATATTGGACTATGTCCAAGCATAATAGTCTATATGATTAATGCGATCATGACTAATATCATCTGATACGATGATCATATTATTTAACATCCATTAGTGATGTTTCGCCTACGGGCTATATACTATATTGTCCATTAGTGACATTGACAATTGTGACCGTTATGGTTATAGTCCAAGGTGATGGGCAATGCCCAAGCCTCATACTATATAAGATCGATAAGATCTTGACAGATATCTTAAATTACGATAATTATATGTATATATATAACATCCATTAATGATGTCCATTGATTAGCCTATGTGCCAAAAATGAATCGTCTTTCAAAACGATGATAGTTGTAGTCTATGACTCCCTGTCCAAAGGTGAAGAACTATATTCAAGCCTTAAAGCCCCTGATCTAAGAAGATTGCGGTTTATAAACTATTGTCCTTTGCGACAAGGCTTTTATGCCATATGATTACTTATGTCCTTCATGACTAGGCTTTATAACATATCGATTCACGTCCCTGTGACGGGCCTCTATGCCATATACATATTAAAGTCCTTTAAGGCTAGCCTTCGAGCTACTCATAACTATGACAAAGACAGTTGTGACATTGTGATCCCCTGTCAACAGGGAAATGAACTCGGTTCAACCCTTAAATGCCATTAATGGTCCCTTTTGAGACCAAGGCCAAATATAACTAATATAGTTTCTGGTAACATACTATAAGGAAATTAAAACCTAATAGTCAATATGGTTTAATGATACCATAGTTTGATAATCATCAAATACGATGATTCACTATTATTTTGCAACTAAGCAATTGTTATTATTGGTGTCTAGTACCAAAGCTTCAAAATGATGGATTCTGATGAAGCATACAGCCGTACTGCAAATGGAAACAATGATGCAAATGTAAACGTTAATGGCGCTGATCTTCAGGCCATGATTGACGCAGCGGTTAATAAAGCTATAGGTAAAGCTTTTGAGAACAATAAGGAGTCAAGTGCTACTCGCTCAAGGTCCCATACAAAATCAAATACATCACCTCGCAAGGAGAGCTCCGTTCACTCTTCAAATGCAAAGAGCGAACTTCAGAAGTTAGTGCTCCATGATAAGCCCCGTTAAACTGAAGACGGGTGCACATACAAATACTTCGTCTCATGTAAACCTAGAAATTTCAATGGGGAAAAAGCGGTGATCGATGCCATGAAAGGGCTCGATGAAATGGAAACTGTTGTGGACATTAGCAGTTGTGCTGAAAAGGATGTGGTAAAATACGTTTCACAATCTTTCAAGGGCGTGGCCCTCGCATAGTGGAAAGCCATAATACAGTCCACGGGGAAAATTCCCCTATACAATATGGGATGGTCCAAGTTTGTGGATCTTATCAGGGAAACTTACTGCCCACAACACGAAGTGGAAAAAGTGGAGACAGATTTTCTGACTCTCACAATGAAAAACCTAGATTGTCAACAATAGGTTACCGACTTCAACTCCCTGTCTAGATTGGTACCCTATTTAATTACCCCTGAACCTATACGCATTGCGCGTTTCATCGGTGGTCTGGCACCGGAAGTAAAAGGGAATGTTAAGGCTTCAAGGCCAACAACATTTAGATCAACTGTGGATCTATCCTTGTCTCTCACTCTGGATATAGTAAGACAAAAGTCGGTCAAGACTGAGACTAATGAGAAAAGACAGAGGGAGGAGGATAACTCCCAGAATCCTAAGAAGAAGGGCAAATCCGAGTTAGAAAGGAACCAACAAGATTCCAATAAAAAGCCTACATGCAAAACTTGCAAAAGAAGACACTGGGGACAGTGTCGATCAAACCAAAAGTTAAAACAATGTGGCATCTGTAAAAGAACTAGTCACCAGTCCCACGAATGTAGGGACATAAAGAATGCAGTCTGTTTTAGCTGTGGCGAGAAGGGCCACATCAGAACTAATTTCCCTAAAGCTGCCAAAGAAGGTACAACTAAGCCTGGAGAGGTTAAGAAAGGAAACGCCTGAACTACCGGATGAATGCCAGAGATAGTACATATCAATAATAGCATCAGGTACATTCCTTATCATTTATCAATGATAATTTCTGCTGAGTGTCTTATTTTAATTCAGGGGATAATAAGTCTTTGATAGACCATAAGCTTAGCAAACTTTTGATTATACTCATAAGAACTCTAGGTATTAAGTATAAAGTAGAACTTACCAATGAAAACTATAAAGACCGTTTCTTCCATTCTCGACGATGATCCTCTCATAAGAATCTAGAGTACTCTTTCTCCAGGAAAAAGTTCGACGATATACGTTATTTCAATATTATCTCATTGATTTCTACCAACTGTGAATGCTAAACTATGTTTGATAAAGGTGCCATATGAGGATTGGCGTATCCTAATGTGTCCCATAGATTGCTTCCATGCCTGATCAGTATGGTGGTTTAATGCATGGAACCACTAAGATATTTCCAATGGTCATATTGTACCAAGGTCAGCTAGTGGTATTCAAAGAAGATATCCATTATAGAAATGCCTGAGTAGGCGTTTCTACTTAAGGCATCCATGTACTCATGAAAACAGATGTGTCATTTGCATGGCACAAGTGACAAACTACCCTGGTTACCTCCAGAGAGGCAAAGTGGAGTTAGGATTGACATCCTATTTGTGACAACCGGTGATTTACGGCTCTTAATTACGTGATTAACACGTGATTAACGCGATCATAAATAGTGTTTAAGACGCAAATTAACTTAATTAGGCCTTTGGAGTGCCTAGAAACGGCTAACCGGCTTTACAGGGCGTGAACTGTGGTTTACAGAGAAACCTGCTGAATATTACGCGACAACGAACTAATACCGTACAAGATACTGACAACGCCGACAAATACGGATTTTCTACGAATATTTTATGTCGACGAAATTAATTTTGTGAATTTATTGGGCTTCCATACGACACAAACGCAAACGTGAACTAAAAACGCGATAGCAGGAAACGCATCGACAACAAAACGGAAGCGACGGAGACGCCTGTCACCTTCAGAACCTACATTTACGCTATATTTAGCTCCGTAATGAAATTTTAGCAACTACAGTCGAAACCGGGTTAGAAAACGCATTAAGGCGACGACAACACGGTTTAACGCGATTTTCACCGTAATTGATGAACGAACACGACAACCGGCTACTGGCATACATTTTATGGGATTTCGGCTATATAAATATACGTCATTAAATTTTACGGAGAACGAGTGTGTTAACGGGTCTCGTAGGAATTACGGGCCGATTAGACTCGGGGATTGAGCTTGTGGGCCCTGGGTCCAAGCCCAAAACCCACAAGCCTAAACCTACTCATAATATATTAGATCCTATCAAAATCCTTATAAGATCCTTTCAAGATCTTTCAAAAATCTCAGCAAATCTATATTAATCTCTACAAAAGATCTTAACCCTAAGGATAAAACATATGACCTAGAAGTCATTTGAATGCATAAAAGACAATGAAAACTTTTCATTTATCCCTCACTCTATTAATAAGCAAGCAGACAACATAATCCTCCACCCCTCTCCTTGTTCACAACATACACACACCCACATATCTTCTCACTCTCTCGGCATATGCACCGGCAACCGGAGTCGGAGTTCCGACCGAGCTCCGGCGCCACCTTCCTCACCAACGAGCTCTCTCACCCAAACACCCAACCCTCACCTCTTAAACCCCCCTCTTCCGAGCAACAGGACCGACCACCACCACCACAGTCCGGTGGTGGTGCGACGGCGGAGACGAGCGAAGAGAGAGAGAGAAAAACCGGCGGTCGGCTCAATTATCCGGCGGTCGGTTCAATTATCTGGCGGTTGGTTCATTTATCCGGTGGTCAATGTCAAAAGTCCGGCGGTCCAAGACTTTACCTGACAAGATTCCGGTAATAATTGGTTCCCCCTTTTCTTCTCTTCTCTCTTCCTGTTGTCTGATGTTTGAAGATGTGATGATGATGATGATGGTCGACGATGATGGTGGTGCTTGGCCGGTGACGGCGGCGGTAATGGCAGTGTTAAAGTGAAAACTCAGCTTTAGGGGTTCGGTTCATGCTCGGTTCAAGTCGGGTTTCGGGTCAGGCACTGGTGCACATGTCAAACCCGGTTCAGTCAGGGTTCAAGTGCGGTTCGGTCAAACATCAAGATCGGGTCAGATTCGGTTCAGTTCAGCAAGTAGACAGCTCAGATTTCGTTCCTCGTAGTTCGGGTTGACTCGGTCAGACCAAGTCAACTCGGTCAACCTGGTCAACTCACGAGTCGACTCGGTCAACTCAGTAAGGCGGTTCGACGATTCGACACGAAGATTCGGTAAAGATTAACGATAAGTTTAATATTTTTTTGTTTTATAGTATTATTACTCCGTGAAAACGAGCTCGAACCAAATAAATTGAAGGATTGTTAGTTAAAATTATTTGGGTTATTAATTATTTCGTTTACATAAGTTGGCTATACCTGAATAATGCTGAGTTGTTAATTGAATCTTGATAAATAATGGCAACTTGTGTTGTCGGGGGCGTCCAAAAACAGTGGAAACTCTGCCCGTTTTTTGAGAAAATCCGTAAAATAATTACGTTTTATTATAGCACAAAACAAATCGGAATGTTACTTATTTTTCCTAAAAATACATAGTTACTTCTACGACACTTTACAACGCATGAAAACAACGATTCGAAAATTATTTACGACAAATAAATATAGTTATTATATTTATTTTAAACTCTAAAAATCCGACAAGTCTTTTATAAAATCAATATATTTAGTTATATTGTTTCAAACGCCGAACACACCTTCGCTTTATAAAATAAATATAGTTTTATATATATTTATTTCAAATGTCGAACAACATTAATTCGTTTTTACAAAATAAATATAGTTTGTATATTTATTTTAAGTATTAAACAATACGAATACTTTTATAAAAATAAATACAATTTACGTATTTGTTTCACGACGATTCTTTTGCAAAACAAATATAGCTTTTATATTTATTGCAAACATCAAACGACTTATATTCGTTTATAAAATAAATATAGTTTATATATTTATTTCAAACTTCCAACGACGATTCTTTTATAAAATAAATATAACTTTTCATATTTATTTTATACGCCTAAACGGCATATACGTATATTTTTGGCAAATATACACAAGACGTGATATATATAATACGAGTTTGTCATATGTTATTTTCGTATAAATGTGTATTACATACACGATGACTTCTCAAGGCGACTAATGGGATTCTACTGAAATATTTATATATTTTTATATAAATATTTATATATTTTTAAATCTCACGAGAACCAAGTACATTCTAGACTTAGTAAACTACTAACGACATTAAGCGAAACTAAACGAGTATATCTTAATCATTTTCGTTAAGTTAACAACTTACCGTTGAATCGTTCGGTTAACGATTCGGTAGAGCTCGGTAACACGTAGAGTAGTTACCGCATTTACTTAGAAACTTATAAGATATTCCGTTTTAGGAATATTGTAGAATGCACGCTAGCAAGTCCTGTCTTGGAAACGACATTACGAAGTCGTATTTAGCTAGCTTTGCACAGGAATATTCAGGTGAGTTCATAACCCCACTTTTTACGGCTTTACATTTTTTATAAATGTTTTCGGGGTGGAAAGACATGCACGTTTTACAAAAACATACAAAGTCTTGAACGAATGAAAACTCATATTTTTAAGACATATTACGAACGGATTTCAAGGAACCCAAATGGTTTACGAATGAATCATATTAAATATACCGGGTTTTAGAAAACAAATGCGTGTTATCGAAATGTGAATGATTTTCATAACTAGGGATGGATCGTCTGGTGATAATATATAGAGACTAGGGAGTTAGCTTTAGAGGCTGGGGAGTTAGCTTTAGTGGCTGGGGTGAATACATTTTAACCCTACCCATGCGCCCTAAGGTTGGACCATGTGGTAAATACATTTTAACGCTACCCATGCGCCCTAAGGTTGGACCATGTGGTGAATACATCTTATCCCCACCCATGCGCCCGCAGGTTGGACCATGTGGTGACTATGATTTACAGCCTGAAGCCCGGTACAACTTTGCTAGGTTTGAGTCTAAGAGATTGGGGAAATTTAGTCTTAGAGACTGGGGAAATTGAGTCTGAGAGACCGGGGAGATTTAGTCTTAGAGACTGGGGAAATTAAGTCTTAGAGACTGGGGAAGTTTAGTCTGAGAGACTGGGAAGTCAAAGTCAGGGTGGGCATTGACGGTTATACGGACATTACAAATACGAGAGTTTACAAATACATGGTTTTACGAACATAATGCGTTACAAATACAAAGTTTCCATATAACTTGGCAAGAAAATGATTTCTAAATTTGTTTTCTCAATATTATTTCACAAACCGGTTATTCAAAAGATTTATTTCAAATCTTTCACAAACAAACTATGAACTCGCTCAACTTTATGTTGATTTTTCGCATGTTTCTTTCTCAGGTTACTTTTCAGAAACTATGGCACGGTTGGAATAGGAGAACCAAGTGGAGTCGAGTACTTAGTGGCGTTCATTTTCTAAAAGACTTAGCTTATTTGCTTTCGCTGTGCAATGAAGATACCAGTCTAGTCACGCCAGCTCTGATAATTTCGGGGTGTGACAGATTGGTATCAGAGCTATAGGTTACAGCGAATAAGGTTTTCTGTAGGAATACCTAGGCTCTAACCTCACTTTTCTCTGGGACTTAGATTATTAAGACGTTGAATACATACAGAACGCCTAGTACTCGAATATGGTCTCCAACCGTTGCCGAAAAACAAACAGTCAAAATTTTGTTTTCAAACATACGCTATTGTGGTGTTTTACACACGGTACACAAAACAATTACATACAGCACACGAAACTCTGAGAGTTTAGGAAACATGCATTTAAGACCTTCGGAAACTTATGCTGAAGTTCATTAAAGGTCATCACGTAGGAACCGCGAATATTAACTCGGGCACACACTATTATCCATATTATCTATGATATTTTAACTTCCCGAGAAGGAAGCCTACGCATAACGAAACGCTAGTGCACGAGAATACATGAAACTCAAATTTTACGTCAACGGATGTCAGGGTACATCACATTCTACGCGGAACGAAACGCTAGTGCACAGGTATACGCGAAACTCAATATGTACGTCAACGGAGGTTGAAGCACGTCACATGCGACTATCGAGGTGAGGCCTTTGAGAAGAAACGATGGTGCAATTCAACGACGACGCTAGATTCCTGTCAGCAAGAGAACTATCGATCAGGAAGCGACGGTCTGGCACGCGATCATGCAAACGACACGAGTCATGCTAAGGAGAAGACGCATGCCTTCGTATTCCCCATATCTTATTAACGACGAATACGCTATGTTCGACATTCCATGGTAATGTCACCTAACAACCGGTCATCACACGCAACCCCAGGTAAAGTCCTCAAATTTCTTTTATTGAAATTTCGAATTTCACATTTCACATTTCACATTTACTGAGTAGATTTTCGTACCTCTACTCCTCTTAATGGTCATTGCATCACAATAACTTCTTACAATATAGCGAACACTCATTACTTCACTTCTTGAAAATTTATATGTTACGCATGCATTCGTTTGTTACACATGTGGTTTCGTTTCGAATAAGCGTTTCATCAAAGTTTAAATATTGCTTCGCTAAACCTAATTATTGATTTGTGATTCGAATGACTCGCATTATTATTCATTGTTGGCTCCTTTGTTATCAAGTCAACACATTTTCTTGAAAATTCTCTTCTTTTCAAGTCACATACATGGTTTTTCTTCGTAACCATGTCGAAATTTCCTTTTTGATACATATATATTTATTGTCGGAATACGCTAAAACCAAGTTCAATTGTTTGAACTTGTTCATCACACATATTCGATTCAAGACACCATATGATGTATTGGGAGCATCATATTCAAATCAATTTTTAACGAGCACTTCATTGGTTCCGAGTCGTGGTAAATTTGTTTGGTATTCGACTCCATTAAATTGTTTGTTGACTTCGACACCTTGTGGTGGCGTTTTCACTTATTTGAAGCTTGCGCTAAACTCGTTTACATATCTCATGCACGGATTTAAATATTTATTTATTGATTTGTTTTAAATCCACTTTGAATTATCATATTAAAGCAGTCTTAACACAATCGTGTGTTAAGACGATGGTACACAAAATTCATTGCATATTCCGGTGTACCTACTAACGGTTCATTCATTTATCGATCGAATGCTTTGCGAAATTCATTGCTTCTTCGTCTTCGATCGAAAACATTATTTCTTTGATGTTCCATTTTCAATTGAAAATTCTATAATGTGTTTTGAAACAAACTTTCAAATTCACGTTATTACGCTTTCATTTGATTTTAAACACGGTGAATTTGTTTGATCACCGCTATTATTGAATTGTTTCATTCACTACGACACCTTGTGGCGTCAGTATAACTTGTAGCTTGTGCTGATCACGATCGAGCATTTCATGTAAACTAATACATTTGAGATTGTTGACTCTAAGTTCATCCAGTGGATGTTATTGCTTCTAGAACTCACTTACTTATTTTGAACGTTCATATGGAATTCGATTGGTCGAAGTTCCTGTTCATTGTTGGATCCCTGTTAACATAGTCACATTAGTGACTGTACCTAAACGTCTTGTTTCCTTTAACATCAATTTCTGAAAACACATTCCTTTTAAACTGTTGGGTTCTTATTGTCAAGGAATGTCATTAAATCCACATGATTCAAATAGGTCTTGTTTCGATTACGCGGTCATTCACTTTGTTATTATTTGGACTTACCTGCGAACAACACAATTCTGAGGAGATAACATAGTCTAAATTTCGAGGACGAAATTTCTGTAACAGGGGGAGAATGTGACAACCGGTGATTTACGGCTCTTAATTACGTGATTAACAAGTGATTAACGCGATCATAAATAGTGTTTAAGACGCAAATTAACTTAATTAGGCCTTTGGAGTGCCTAGAAACGGCTAACCGGCTTTACAGGGCGCGAACTGTGGTTTACAGAGAAACCTGCTGAATATTACGCGACAACGAACTAATACCGTACAAGATACTGACAACGCCGACAAATACGGATTTTCTACGAATATTTTACGTCGACGAAATTAATTTTGTGAATTTATTGGGCTTCCATACGACACAAACGCAAACGTGAACTAAAAACGCGATAGCAGGAAACGCATCAACAACAAAACGGAAGCGACGGAGACGCCTGTCACCTTCAGAACCTACATTTACGCTATATTTAGCTCCGTAATGAAATTTTAGCAACTACAGTCAAAACCAGATTAGAAAACGCATTAAGGCGACGACAACACGGTTTTACGCGATTTTCACCGTAATTGACGAACGGACACGACAACCGGCATACATTTTATGGGATTTCGGCTATATAAATATACGTCATTAATATTTATGGAGCATGAGTGTGTTAACAGGTCTCGTAGGAATTACGGGCCGATTAGACTCGGGGATCGAGCTTGTGGGCCCTGGGTCCAAGCCCCACAAGCCTAAACCTACTCATAATATATAAGATCCTATCAAAATCCTTGTAAGATCCTTTCAAGATCTTTCAAAAATCTTAGCAAATCTATATTAATCTCTACAAAAGATCTTAATCCTAAGGATAAAACATATGACCTGGAAGTCATTTGAATGCATAAAAGACAATGAAAACTTTTCATTTATCCCTCACTCTATTAATAAGCAAGCAGACAACATAATCCTCCACCCCTCTCCTTGTTCACAACATACACACACCCACATATCTTCTCACTCTCTCGGCATATGCACCGGCAACCGAAGTCGGAGTTCCGACCGAGCTCCGGTGCCACCTTCCTCACCAACGAGCTCTCTCACCCAAACACCCAACCCTCACCTCTTAAACCCCCCTCTTCCGAGCAACAGGACCGACCACCACCACCACAGTCCGGTGGTGGTGCGACGGCGGAGACGAGCGAAGAGAGAGAGAGAGAAAAACCGGCGGTCGGCTCAATTATCCGGCGGTCGGTTCAATTATCTGGCGGTTGGTTCATTTATCCGGTGGTCAATGTCAAAAGTCCGGCGGTCCAAGACTTTACCCGACAAGATTCCGGTAATAATTGGTTCCCCCTTTTCTTCTCTTCTATCTTCCTGTTGTCTGATGTTTGAAGATGTGATGATGATGATGATGGTCGACGATGATGGTGGTGCTTGGCCGGTGACGGCGGCAGTAATGGCAGTGTTAAAGTGAAAACTCAACTTTAGGGGTTCGGTTCATGCTCGGTTCAAGTCGGGTTTCGGGTCAGGCACTGGTGCACATGTCAAACCCGGTTCAGTCAGGGTTCAAGTGCGGTTCGGTCAAACATCAAGATCGGGTCAGATTCGGTTCAGTTCAGCAAGTAGACAGCTCAGATTTCGTTCCTCGTAGTTCGGGTTGACTCGGTCAGACCAAGTCAACTCGGTCAACCTGGTCAACTCAGCGAGTCGACTCGGTCAACTCAGTTAGGCGGTTTGACGATTCGACACGAAGATTCGGTAAAGATTAACGATAAGTTTAATATTTTTGTGTTTTATAGTATTATTACTTCGTGAAAACGAGCTCGAACCAAATAAATTGAAGGATTGTTAGTTAAAATTATTTGGGTTATTAATTATTTCGTTTACATAAGTTAGTTATACATGAATAATGCTGAGTTGTTAATTGAATCTTGATAAGTAATGGCAACTTGTGTTGTCGGGGGCGTCCAAAAACAGAGGAAACTGTGCCCGTTTTTCGAGAAAATCCGTAAAATAATTACGTTTTATTATAACACAAAACAAATCCAAATGTTACTTATTTTTCCTAAAAATACATAGTTACTTCTACGACAGTTTACAACGCATGAAAACAACGATTCGAAAATTATTTACGACAGATAAATATAGCTATTATATTTATTTTAAACTCTAAAAATCCGACAAGTCTTTTATAAAATCAATATAATTAGTTATATTGTTTCAAACGCCGAACACACCTTCGCCTTATAAAATAAATATAGTTTTATATATATTTATTTCAAATGTCGAACAACATGAATTCGTTTTTACAAAATAAATATAGTTTGTATATTTATTTCAAGTATTAAACAATACGAATACTTTTATAAAAATAAATACAATTTACGTATTTGTTTCACCACGATTCTTTTGCAAAACAAATATAGCTTTTATATTTATTGCAAACATCAAACGACTTATATTCGTTTATAAAATAAATATAGTTTATATATTTATTTCAAACTTCCAACGACGATTCTTTTATAAAATAAATATAACTTTTCATATTTATTTTATACGCCTAAACGGCATATACGTATATTTTTGGCAAATATACACAAGACGTGATATATATAATACGAGTTTGTTATATGTTATTTTCGTATAAATGTGTATTACATACACGACGACTTCTCAAGGCGACTAATGGGATTCTACTGAAATATTTATATATTTTTATATAAATATTTATATATTTTTAAATCTCACGAGAACCAAGTACATTCTAGACTTAGTAAACTATTAACGACATTAAGCGAAACTAAACGTGTATAACTTAATCATTTTCGTTAAGTTAACAACTTACCGTTGAATCGTTCGGTTAACGATTCGGTAGAGCTCGGTAACACGTAGAGTAGTTACCGCATTTACTTAGAAACTTATAAGATATTCCGTTTTAGAAATATTGTAGAATGCACGCTAGCAAGTCCTGTCTTGGAAACGACATTACGAAGTCGTATTTAGCTAGCTTTGCACAGGAATATTCAGGTGAGTTCATAACCCCACTTTTTACGGCTTTACATTTTTTATAAATGTTTTCGGGGTGGAAAGACATGCACGTTTTATAAAAACATACAAAGTCTTGAACGAATGAAAACTCATATTTTTAAGACATATTACGAACGGATTTCAAGGAACCCAAATGGTTTACGAATGAATCATATTAAATATACCGGTTTTACAAAACAAATGCGTGTTATCAAAATGTGAATGATTTTCATAACTAGGGATGGATCGTCTGGTGATAATATATAGAGACTGGGGAGTTAGCTTTAGAGGTTGGGGAGTTAGCTTTAGTGGCTGGGGTGAATACATTTTAACGCTACCCATGCGCCCTAAGGTTGGACCATGTGATAAATACATTTTAACGCTACCCATGCACCCTAAGGTTGGACCATGTGGTAAATACATTTTAACGCTACCCATGCGCCCTAAGGTTGGACCATGTGGTGAATACATCTTATCCCCACCCATGCGCCCGCAGGTTGGACCATGTGGTGACTATGATTTACAGCCTGAAGCCCGATACAACTTTGCTAGGTTTGAGTCTAAGAGATTGGGGAAATTTAGTCTTAGAGACTGGGGAAATTGAGTCTGAGAGACCGGGGAGATTTAGTCTTAGAGACTAGGGAAATTATTATTATTTTTTTTTTGGGTAAAGGGTTACCCCGGTGATTTTATATATTCACAAACAAACAAAACAAGTAGTAAGTTGACTTCCTTACTAGTTCAGTCATGAGACATACCCTCATGAAAGTAGAACAAAATGAAAAACAACCAACGAAGGAAAACGAGACAAAAAGACCACTAGACCACTATCTAGACCATCACGCCACTAGTCCCATGAATCAGCCATTCGCTATAAGTAAATCAGCATCATGAACATCCCACTTCTCCAGCAATTCCCGGACTCTGATTGTATTCTTGAATCTGAGCCCCATCAATTTGTACCTCACACTTTCTAAAACAGCTTTGGAGATGATATCCGGAGGCCTAGCATGGTTTCTGAACAAACGATTGTTCCTCTCCTGCCAAATAATGTAAGCTGAAGCAGCAACTAACAATCTGCAAACCAGATTTTTTGCTGATTTAGACCGAGAACGATGATCTAACCACTCCACAATATCGGTCCACCTTGAATCTACTCGCTCCATTCCAGCTTTAGAACGAACCGTACACCAAATTTGCGAGGACAACTTGCATTCAAAAAACAAATGCTCATGCGAATCCACATTTTCATAACACAAGAGGCAGCACATCATGTTCATATTGTTTCTCCGGGTATAGCTCCACTGCAAGATTTTGTCTTGTGTTAAGAGTTTGCGTCGAACAATGAGCCACATCAAAAAAGCATGCCGAGGAATACACTGAGAGAACCAAACAAGGCTTGCCCAATTCACCTCTTGCTCCCTATTCCGAACTAAATTCCAAACCTCTAAAGAGGAGTACTCGGTAAGCTTATCACCTTCCATCCACAAAATCCGATCCTGATTATTTAAGTTTCGATGAACAAGATCTAATTGAATAAGCACTGGATAAGTATCTTTCCAAGCATCCGGCCAAATCCAAGAACCATCCATATAAATATCCGCCACTTTAGCATTCAGCATGAAACCCTCTCGGGTTATAACTCTAGGAGAAAGAAAATTGCAAAGTGGACCGATACTACTCCACGTGTCAAACCAAGCATACGTATTTTTTCCATCCCCAATCTGAGACCAAACATGCTGACGGATTAAAGGCCTAAGCTGAGCCATCTTTCTCCAACTCCAACAACAAGAAGTCGGAACCCTATGATCCCAAAAGCTACGACCTCTTAAACGATAAGAATGAATCCAAGCCACCCAAAGCGAGTTCCGGTTACTCAAGACACTCCATATATGTGAAACCATGAGAGCTTTATTTACATCAGCTATCCGATGAATACCCAACCCTCCTTCATGCTTAGGCACACACACCGATTTCCAAGAAACTTTCGCTCTACCACGCTGAGATGGAGACTGGGCCCAAAGAAAATTACGCATTTTAGCTTCCAGTTCCTTAATGACTCTAGCTGGTAAAATAAAAACCGAAGACCAGTACACATGAAGAGCTGAGAGGACCGATATGATTAATTGTAGTCTGCCAGCAAAAGATAACATTTTGTTCTTCCAACTATCTATCCGATTTTGAAGACGCTCCACAAGAACGCTACAATCCTTGTACAACAGTCTAGAAGAAATAAGCGGAACACCCAAGTATTTCACCGGAAGCATACCCTCCACGAACGGCATGATAGTCAAGATTTCCCTTTTAACATTATTCGGAACATTACAAAAAAATCCCGTACTTTTCTGAGCACTCGGATATAACCCCGACATTCGAGTAAATTCCGTGAGAGAAGACATAATACATCTAGCCGAACCCACGTTTCCTCTAGCAAAAAGAAAAAGATCATCCGCAAAACAAAGATTAACAATTTGCTGCTTTTCACATTTATTGTGAAATCTAAAAGACGAATCAATCCTTGTGGCATGGTTGAGAATACACGTCAAGACTTCCATCACGAGAGTAAAAAGATAAGGAGATAGTGGATCACCTTGTCTTAATCCTCTTTTCCCCATAAAATACCCATGAATATTCCCGTTGACACATATCGAGTAGGATGCTGTAGACACACATAACATGATCCAATTGACCATAATACCATTAAAACCAAAGCCTACTAAGACATTCTTAAGAAAACCCCAATCTACCGTATCGTATGCCTTCTGGATGTCTACTTTAAAAGCACATCGAGGAGGGCCAAAGTGACGATGGTAATTATGCATCAACTCCTGCGTAAGAAGAATATTATCCGAGATTTTCCGACCAGGAACAAACGCTGATTGGTTTATGCTCACAATTTGACTTAACGACTGGGGAAGTTTAGTCTGAGAGACTGGGAAGTCAAAGTCAGGGTGGGCATTGACGGTTATATGGACATTACAAATACGAGAGTTTACAAATACATGGTTTTACGAACATAATGCGTTACAAATACAAAGTTTCCATATAACTTGGCAAGAAAATGATTTCTAAATTCGTTTTCTCAATATTATTTCATAAACCGGTTATTCAAAAGATTTATTTCAAATCTTTCACAAACAAACTATGAACTCGCTCAACTTTATGTTGATTTTTCGCATGTTTCTTTCTCAGGTTACTTTTTAGAAACTATGGCATGGTTGGAATAGGAGAACCAAGTGGAGTCGAGTACTTAGTGGCGTTCATTTTCTAAAAGACCTAGCTTATTTTCTTCCGCTGTGCAATGAAGATACCAGTCCAGTCACGCCAGCTCTGATAATTTCGGGGTGTGACACTATTAGGAGTCGTATCTGTCACAGAAACTCTACATCGGTTAGCACCAACGGAAATGGAAGAATTAAGAGCCAATCATTATGGAGATAGGCTTGTACAGCTAGCTCATCGTCTTAGGAGCTCCGATTATTGTTGATAAAAGAAAGCACGGTGCAATATGCTTATGCATTGATTACCGCGACCTTAACTAGGTAACGATTGAGGATTTCTATCAGCAGCCCAGGATCGTCGATTTGTTCGACTAACCATGAGGATAACTATTCCTTAAGATTGATTAAAGTAATAGTGATAAGAATAACTATCTCACCCTAAATAGGTTATCCTATAACTAATAGTTGGTATATAAGCATCAAGGATGCTCCTTTGGAGACCTTGTATAAAAAGGAATATCAAATGTCCGTTTACTGGACAAAACTTTGGTAGACCAATTATCAGGACCTGAAATTACCCTAGAGTCAACGGATGAGATCATACAAATCTGTGATCGTCTGAAAGCTGCCAGTAATCGGCAGAAAATTCAATGTTGATGAGAGTCGCAAACCTCTTAAGTTCTCAATAAAGAACAAGATTCAACAAAAAGTACCAACCTAGAAAGGTGGGTTGCATTTTGATGTAACGGGCAAGTTAAGCTCTAAACATATAGGACCATTCAAGAAAATCGAATACATTAAGATTAGTAGCTTATAAGCTAAAACTTACCTAAGGAGCTTGATGGAACTCACGATGTGTTCCACACTTGTGATTTAAGGATATGTCTAGACGATTAAGTCAATAGAATTGTCACATATTGATGTGCAGATTAATGAAAACTCATGGTTTGATGAGAAACCAGTATCGACTAAGGACCGACAGGTTAAGAAGCTTCAAAAGAAAACATGTACCTAGTATAAAGGTCAACTGGGGTGCCCGTAGAGGCCCCAAATATGTTGTGGAGGTTAAGTCCATTATACGACAGAAAGTACCTACATCTTTTGAGCAAATCTCGAGGTCTAGATTTCTTTTAAGGGGGTGAGGATGTAACACCTCATAAAATCATGACCAATGATGCGTTGACACGTGTACTAAACCCTAATGAAGTCAAACGTTGACTATTAGGGACTAATTTTGCGAAATATCAAAAACATTGAATGTGGGAGGACTGAAAGTGTTAACATGCTTAAACTAAGCCTTTGAATAACAACACATGGTATTCATAATTATATTTGAGCCACTTGTTGGTCGAAAGGAACCGTTTACGTAATTAATTAAAAGTTTGCACAACGAAGGGTTAAAAACGTCAACATGTTTAATTATACCTCTGATTGACCTTTTAACAAACCTGGAGTGTTATAATATCTGATTGTATTCTTGGGAATACATAATATTGGCCATATAGGCCTTTAATGCCGATAAATGATAATACGCACTAGTTTGTGCGTTAAAAGGGTTAAAAGTGTCAACATGTTAATTCTTACCTCTGAGTGACCTTTTAGCGAACCCGAAGCATCGTGATGTTTGATAATACTCACGGGAATGCCTAATATTGGCCGTTTAAGGCTTTGATGCCATTAAACGATAATACGCACAAGTTTGAGCGGTAAAAGGACTAAAAGCGTCAACATGTAAATCTACATCATTGAGAGACCTTTTAAACGAACCGGGAACTCCATGATGCTCGGTCATACTCCCGGTGTGCCTAATGTTGCTCACAATGGGCATATATTATTATTATTACTATTACTATTACTATTATTATTCATTACTTAAAGTCCATACATAACTAAAACCATTTGATGAATCTATGGACTTGTTAATGGTTTTAAAAACATAGTATAACACTTGTAATCATCTCATGAATTCCCTAAACACATGGCATGATCTTATCCTTTCTCAAAAACTATATAAAGGCCTTGAAATTTCATTTTCAAAGTGCACCATTCATTTTTTCTTCTTATCTTCTCATCTTGGAGGATCCTAAGCAATTGGGAACCACCTTTGAGTTTTCTTAAATCCATAGGACCACTTATAACTGTTCCTTTCATGACTAGTTCTTTTATTTGGCTTAAAAAGCCGAAAAGTCAAGCGTTTACGATAAACGCTTTGACTTCTAGTTAGATCATAAACTGTCAAGTCATTGTTTGCAATGAACATGGCTACGTGATTGTAATTAGGTAGGTGTTAAAGCCTCAAAAGGGCACCTTCTAAGCATCACGTTTGCTTGGTCAATTGACGAGTCAACGTAATATTGTTTTAAAAAGTCAACGGGTCAGTTTTTGAAATAATTGTGATATGAGTTTAGAAATGTTCTAAAATACATTTTATCGGTTAAACAACTTGGTAATAATTATTAGAACATGTGTAAACATGTTCGGCTCGTCAATTCCAGTTTTAGGGTCGGTTCTCAACCGAAAGTCGCGAAGTTTGACTTCTGCGTTGACTTTCGATTATGAACCGAATTAGATTAGTTTGCTACTGTTTTTAGGTTCCGTTAGGATCATATTATAATGTAGCATAACACTATAAGGTTATATTACATAATCGTATTAGAAATCTGAATTTTATGCAAGTTCCATTAATATGTCGTAATTTGACCGTTATGCCCTTTTTAGCAAAAATAAAGTTTTAGACACCAATAAGCATTCAAATAACTTAGGTACTGATATGTTAACATGTTTAACATATATCTATGTTACGAACCTGATCATAAATTGAGTTTGAATATAATATCTTAAATTGTGCTTTAAATTGACTAAAATGCCCTTTAGGCGCATAGATCGGTTTTAAGCATAATTTTTCATAACAAACTCATTGCCTACCGATGTAATATCATAATTAGGATAATTTGGGATATCCATTCAGTTTACAAACTGAGTTTTCGCATACTTTCTTGAATTGTGTCCTTAAATGACTATAATGCCCTTTTTGCACCCAAAATGATTTAAAAGCATGATTTTAAAACAAAACCTTTTATTTACTGATATGTTATATTAGTTAACATATTTTGGTCATATAAATCTGATCATAACATCATTTTTCCTAGAAGATCGCAAATATCATCATTTAGCGACTTTAACGCCGTTTCGGCGCGTAGTACGGTGTTAAACCATAACTACCAATGAAGACTTGTTACCTACTGATTTTATAAATCATTTTAAATATTTTTACAGTATGTATATGGTATAGACTCAGATTCCCAAATTTGCCTTCAAAACAATGTGTGAAATTATCAAAATGCCCCTACGAAGCATAGTATGGTTTTAAACTATAAAACACACATATGTTTGATATCCTACTGATATTATATCATAAATAAAGTATTTTCAAAGAATGTTTATGGTCGTAACATCAGATTGTACACAAGTTTCTTTTACACATCGTAAAATGACCAAAACACCCTTATGAGGCATAGTTTCATTTTTAAACCTTAACGGGCATACAAGTTGATATGATACTGATATTATAACTTGTTTAAAGTAAATAGGCATATGGAACTTGTTCATGACTTGTCCGGTTACTCGTTATCGCTTATACGTGTACGGTTAGACTTACGTAACTAGTTTACGTAAGTTTACTGAAACGAGTTAAACCTTATCATTTTTACTTCAAAATCCAGAAGGTATTTAGTTAACCCATATTATACAAGTCTTCATACTTGTTGGGTCTAAATTACATTCTATTCCGGTCATCGCTTAATCTAGCGTATCGTACCGTTTCTAATACTTTAACTTAGCCGGTCTAGGTCTATGACCTAAATAAGACCCGTTAGGTTTCTAAATTGGTTATTTATACCATCATTCCAGACTAGAGCCTTCCGGTAAATTGTACCTACACTTACTTAGTTGAATACGGCTGAGCTATTATAAATCTTGCAATTTAAGACAGGAGCTAGCTCAGGTAAATACTCTTAACCTATTTTCCCTTATACGGGCTTGGGATACGGTAATATAATTACCGCATGGTCAGGTATGGTATTCAAAGACTAATAAGTCGGGAAATTCAAATAACCTATTTTAATTCGTATTGCTTGACTGAAACATTGGGGGTTAATGCGACCGTGTCCTGGATATCCTTGACTCATTATTTGCAAATGCCCAAGACCTAAGCACGAGGTGTAGGCATACACCCAACAGATGCAATATGGTTTATTAAATAATTTTTATACCCAATATGGGTTTCCCAATAGGGGAATAAGTGGTGTGTCGGTTAATCATGAACCGGCATAGTACCGGGCCCCGTATGTAGAGCAAGTTATGTAAAACTGATAACATGAGATGTAGTTTGTCCGAAGTATAAAATATTTTGTGCCTTGTGCACCTAAACCAATTTTCATAAACATTTTCAAATGTGTCGGTTGATTGTATTTACCAGTGAAAACTGACGTATTTTCAAAAGTCTAAGTGACAGGTACAAATATGTAAATAGGCTGGAAGCTACTCGGGATTGTTAGACAATGAACTTGCAACTCCTTCGCATAAGCCATTAGTCTGATAAACTCCTTTTGTTTCAATGATCCGCCTGTGGATTATTACAAGATTGTCTGTACTTAATACTTTTATATTTTCAGAAATTTGGGTTTGTAATAATATTTTATATTCCTAGAATTCCGCTGTGCTATTCTGTGTATGTTTGACCATGACGATACCAATCTTACGTCACGATACTCCCCACCGGGCTGAGTTGTAAATATCGGGGTGTGACAGGTTGGTATCAGAGCCAATGTTTGAGTGAATTAAACACTAGCCTTTTTGTGTTTAATTTCAAATGACACAATAGCATATTCCTTAGACCTCCTGAGTCTAGACTTAACATAGGAATGCTCTCATCCCTATTAAGTAAACATTGTTTTCGATTTTATGTATTCTATGAATATGTCGCCAAGCAAAGAAGCCGTTGATGGAAATTTTTCATATCCGACGCCTAGAAATGCCAAGCTTCGTACCACGGCTAGGATAAGCGTGCAACCAGTTGGAGGAAATACCTTTATGGACCTATTCCCAAAATCAAACCTATTTAAACTCTTAACCAGACTTCGGAGTCCATACCAGAAGGTCCCTGAGGCTCCCATGCTGAAGATGATGCATGTGGATGCTATTAATCCCTATTTTCTATCTCCAAGTTTTGAATTTCCAAACTTGGACTATGCTTATTAAACTACAAATCCATGATCTAATTTAAAATTTTCAAATCATAAATCCTTGGATCCTACTCCTAGCAACAAATCCTGATCTGGAATGCTTATTTCATTCACTAAAATCTTCAGTGTCGCTATAGCATACGGCAAACAAAGAAGAGAAACAATCGAAATAAAGCAAGGAAGGCATTAAAAAAAATCGATCTTTCATTATATTTCTCTTTTCCTCTAAATCCTTGTATGGGCATTTAATTATCATAGTCCCTTCGAGGACATTATATTTCTATAAAGTCCCTTTGAGGACATTATGTTTTAAAATAGTCTCTTCATGAGCATTATATTACAATATAGTCCCTTCATGGACGTTATATTTCCATATAGTCCTTTCGTGGACATCATACTCTATTATAGTCTTTTCATGGACATGTCATTTCATTAAAAATATTTTGTAGACATATTCAACACCACTTCTTTATCTTCTTCCTTGCTTGTTCTCGGCCGAAACCCAACAACAATACCACCACCATCATCACTCATTCCTCATACATTCTACATATAAACCAAGGTGCTAGAAGACATACAAAAGAGCTAGGAGCTTGTAGAAGTTGAATGACCTTCTCTATTTGCTTTTATCCACCTATTTTCTTCTCTTGTTCATCCCTAGCCTTGAGCTAGTGGTAAGAATACTTATCTTTCCATTTTACATCTCATATAAGTGGTTAAAGAATGATACATGATGATTAACTTGAAGAACACTAAGAATCAAGAGAATGAAACTTGAACATAAGCTTAAATCATGAAGAAATCCGAATGTATATGAGTTGTTATGCTTGTTGATTGTTGTTTACTCATGTATTTGATGTTGATCATCATATGATCTTGCTAGATCATTATTAAAAACATAATCTAGCAAGATGAGAGGATGAATGTGTTGAAAGATTCATAGATCATCCTCATGAAAGACATGAACTTGAAAGGATATAATGTTTTCTTGCAAAATGATGATTAAAGTGAGTTGTAAGTCTTGTAAATCTAAGATTTCAAGAGTGATTTTTCAAGAAACCAAGTTAAAAATACAAGATTTACTTAATCTTGGTTCTTAAATAAACAAATCTCATTTTTGGTGATTAAACAAGTGTAGAAACACTTATGTAACAAGAAAAATCCAAGAAGAAACATATTTAGAAAATATGATTATAAGTTGTAAAGATCTAAATTCTTTAAAAATGATGTTTTTAAAGAATCAAGCACACTTTAAAGGGTAACAAGACTTACTAAATACACTAGTAAGTTACTATAAATTTTTTTATAAATTTTCAAGTTCATGAAGTGGTAGTTTATGCTTGTTTTATGGCAAAATTGGTAATTATAGATTATTTATTGTTGATTGTGTTGATTTACAAAAGAAAATGATATACCTTCAAGGTATGGAAACCTCCATTTTTAGGGGAAGCTATGGCAAAAATTTTCTAAAAATTAAACACTTAGAAAAATATTTCTAAACAAATATTTACAAGTGTATCTCAAACCATGAATTTTTAAATAAGCTTTGCCATAATTTTTGTTACAAAAATTATAAATATTGGAGGTTGGTTTTATAAATAAAAGTGACTAAATATGTATTTATGAAATATATATTTAGAAGACACCATGTGTGTGATTATTTGTATATTATGTGTATTAGTTATATTATTTTAGGACTTGAAATAATATAACTCATCAAATACCAAAAACTACAATCCAAAATATTACCAAAATTCCAAGGAATGAATATACAAAGAATACACAAAAATATTGGTGAAACCGAACAAATGAATATAACTCACAAAAATATTCCGGAAATATTATTCATGAGTATATTTTGGTAATTAGTATTTTGAACACCAAGTAAATGAAAATATGATTTTCACAATTATTACAAAATTATATCATATTTTTAACAAGAAGAAAATGTATTATTTTTGGCAAATAAAAATATATATATATTTTTAGAATTAATAGAAGATATACTATTTTTGGAAGAAATATATATATATCTTCTCAAACAAACATGAAGTATATTATTTTTGGAAGAAAAATGGATTTACATATATATTTTCTAAGTTAAGAATTAGAAATATATTATTTTTAAGACTTGTATAAAATTTATAAATATTTTTGCCAAGGGAAAAATTACAAATAATTTTTCTAAGTAAATATTTCCTAAAATATATATTTTGGAAATATATAATGATGGATTTTTATTAAAGATATTATTCCGGAAAAGATAATACAAAAATTAAGTATAAGAATACTTAACAATTACAAGGAAATACGTATTCTCGTACGCATAATTACACTCCGGAATACGACACCAATACATGGCAAAACTATACAAGTATAAGAATACGAATTCAAGTGCACCCATCCTTGGGAAGGAAATACATGTATAAATACTTGAAATGTATCAAGTTAAAATATATTATTTTAACAATTAATCCAAAATTTAATAAACATAATTTAAGTTAAAATATTTATTATTTTAATAAATAATTATATAACTTGGAATAATATTGAAGGCACGAAGAAACGTAACTCAAAGACACTAATTAATACTAAGTCAAGGCACAACCCGCTCGTCTAATAGACCTTAGTACGTTGTAGGTAGTCGTGTACGCCAGGCGAAGCTTTGAGTTACGGTGCTTACGAAGAACGCAAGACTGTGAGTTCATGTCCCCCTTTTCTTTTAACTCTTTTCGGTTTTATAACTTCGGGGGTGAAGTACATGTTACAAACTATTTACAAACGTTTATATGTGGTATGGTTAGCTAAGGAAAGGTACTGCTACATCATGTGAGTGGTGGGTATAACGCTTAAGAACATTAATCCTCGTTGTAGGACCGAGGGACATAAGTGATAGATCTATTTGGGTGTAGCGAGCCCCGCCCATGTTGGACCAGGGTTTGGCCAATGGGATGACTATGTCTTACAGCCGGAAGCCCGGTGCAAAGTCTTCTAGGTTTGAGCCTTCCTGTATCACGTCACACATATTAATGGCCTTGCAAACCATTAATGATCTGTTTTCCTTGTTGCTTTCATACCAGGATTTACAAATATACATACTTACTTTCACTGATTCAAAGTTTTATTCGTGCACACAAACAAACACATGAACTCGCTCAACTTTTGTTGATGTTTTCAACTACATGTATTTCAGGGAATTAAAAGTGGATCTGGTGGGCGTTTGGATGTTTCAAGTTATGTGGAGAATAAAAGATGTCATCCGATGTTTAAGGGTTTGGATAGTGTGTCTTATCTTAGATGAGACACATCTTTCAAAGCCTGGTTTTATTTAATCTCTTTTGTCTAGTCCTTGTGAACTCTAAAAACAAGTTGCATGGTTTGTACTCGAATTTGAAGTCTATGTTTCAAGACAATGGTGTTATGTTTTTAAACTTATTTAATGGATGACCATCTTTAGTTTTATCATATAGTTGTTGTTATGATTGAATGCAATGATATTAAGCAAGTCACACATAATCACCCTTCCGCAAAAGTCAGGGTGTGACAGTTTGGTATCAGAGCTTCGATTGTAGCGAACTAGGATTCTTTCTCGAGTCTAGACTACAATCATTAGGGCTCTCACGAAAATATTTTTAAAACATGTTTTTCATTGTATACACGAAACGCCCAGATCTAGGGAACAAACATTTTTACAAATGGAAAGACAAGAAACACAATGCATGGTTACTTTGGTGGTTTAGTCTGGGAGACTAGGTGGTCTAGTCTGGGAGACTAGTTGGTCTAGTCTGGGAGACTAGGAAGGATAGAAAGAGTTCGTGAGGAATCACGAGGATACATGATTTCATGATACATTGACTTTGCTTGCATACTTAATGTTAGTTGTTGTGCATATGTTGTGATTGTTATGTTACAGACACCATGTCTTCATCCGAGAGTGGATTGTTCGACGACCATGACCCCATGGCTATTGTTTCTGACGATGAGATCGCCCCAGAGCCAGAGATCTTTACCTCCGATACAGAGAGTGACCCGGAGATGATGTCCGATGACGAGGAAAATTTTCAGCCATTTGCGCTGCCTGATTTTGGAGACGACTTACCGCTTGCTGATGGTATCCCAGACGAGGATCCTTTTGTTATTCCCATTCCATTCCATGATCATCTTATCATCGGTCATCCCGATGGTGAGCATATTGTGGCACCGATCCTCGCTCCTGTTCCTTTAGTGGTCATCCCTCCTGAGGATTGGTCATTCGACGATCTGTTTGACGATGACTTTGATCTGTTTATTGATGGTCCTCCCGATGACGCTCATGGCGATGGAGAGCTAGATAAGGATGTTGTTGCTGGTCCACTTCCTGATATCCCTGTTATTGAGATTTCCTCTGACTCTAGCTTACACTCTGTCTCAGATTCCTTTGAGTCTGTGACGTCTTCAGCCTTGTAGGTAGTTGGATTACGACGCTATGCCACTGATTCTGATGACGATGCAGCCATGTCAGCTACACCATCCCCTCCACACGATCTCGAGCTTGATCTTGAGCTAGATTTTATTCCTATTGATCAGCCCGATGTTGCACCTGCTGATCCTGAGCCCTTGCCTGATCATGACCCTATTCCATTTGGCTTACCTGACATTGCACCCCTCCTACCTGATCCAGTTCCTGCACCCGCTGACCCTCCTGTTATTGGGCTAGTCATTCCTCTACTTGCACCTGCATCCGTTAATTTGCTCCTTTTTGTCCGGTGGAGTCTGATGTCCATCGTGTTGATCTCCCTATCGTTTTCTTGCAGGACATACCCGCACCCCGTCCAGGGGATGGCACTTTAGGCCAGCAGCCTAGTCATGATCCTCATATTTCAGCAGCTTATCCACACATACCCCAGTCTGCACCCTATGCTCCTGTTACATCTTCACCACTCGATGAGCCACTCAGATGGTTCCTACCATACACCATGCAGATATCAGATCCTTACCATCCCTCACAGTTTGTTGGTTATACCCGGGATGAGCTACTACTCTCACTTCAGCTCCAGTATGAGATCATAAGTCGCATGATTTTGGAGCTTGAGATGACACCGCGTCCTTTACCATGTCCTTATCTGCCTGCTTTCGTTCCCCCTCATTCATCACCATCTCCATTTTCACATCCACTTGCACCTCTTACTCCATTTCAAGAGTTTGACGCTCGATTTCTCACTGTCGAGCAGCAGATCAATTATCTGCTGCGTCATGTATATGAGCTTGAGGAGAAGCTTGCGCATGTGCGCAGCTTGCTTTTCTTTCCTCCACCTCCTCCTCCGCCACCACCATCAGCATAGCCAGTTTTTGTTTTTATGTAGGTAGCTTTGCTTTTGATGAGAGCACCACTATTGAGTTGAGCTTGTGAAGCCTTTTGGAGATCACCTTTTGATTGTATGACTTTTGTAGACTGATAGACTTGTTAGAAAAGGGTAGTATGTGTCACACCCTGACTTTTGCGGAAGCGTGATTATGTGTGACTTGCTTAATATCATTGCATTCAATCATAACAACCACTATATGATAAAACTAACGATGATCATCCATTAAATAAGTTTAAAAAAACATAACAACATTGTCTTGACACATAGTCTTCAAATTTGAATTACAAACCATATTAATCGTTTAGAGTTCCATAAGGACTCAATAAAAGACTTTAGATAAAACCAGGATTTGGAAGAGGTGTCTTGTCCAGGATAGGACACACTAACCAAACCCTAAGACCATGGATGACATCTTTTATTCTTAACATAACTTGAAACTTCTGAACGCCCGCCAGATCCACATTTAATTCCCTGAAATACATGTAGTTTGAAAACATCAACAAAAGTTGAGCGAGTTCATGTGTTTGTTTCTGTGTATGAATAAACCTTTGTAATCATTGAAAGTATGTATGTATGTTTGTAAATCCCGGTATGAAAGAAACAAGGAAAACAGATCATTAATGGTTTGCAAGGCCATTAATATGTGTGACATGATGCAGGAAGGCTCAAACCTAGCAGACTTTGCACCGGGCTTCCGGCTGTAAGACATAGTCATCCCATGGGCCAAACCCTGGTCCAACATGGGCGGGGCTCGCTACACCCAAATAGATCTATCACTCATGTCACTCGGTCCTACAACGAGGATTAATGGTCTTAAGCGTTATACCCACCACTCACATAATCTAGCAGTACCCTTCCTTACCTAACCATACCAAATAATAATGTTTGTAAACAGTTTGTAACATGTACTTCACCCTCGAAGTTATAAAACTGAAAATAGTTAAAAGAAAAGGGGGGCATGAACTCACAGTCTTGCGTCTTCGTATCACAGTAACTCAAGCTTCGCTTGGCGTACACGACTACCTACAATCGTACTATTGTCTATTAGACGAGCAGGTCGTGCCTTGACTTAGTATTAGTTAGGGTCTTTGAGGTACGATTCTTCGTGTCTTCGATATTATTCCAGGTTATAATTATTTGTTAAAATAATAAATATTTTAACTTAAATTATATTTATTAAATTTTGGAATAATAGTTAAAATAATATATTTTAACTTGATATAACTCAAGTATTTATACATGTATTTCCTTCCCAAGGATGGGCGTACTTGTATTCGTATTCTCATACTTGTATATTTTGCCATTTATGTGGGGTCGTATTCCGGAGTGGAATTTTACGTACGAAAATACGTATCTCTTGTAATTATTAAGTAACCTTAGTTAAAGAAAATCCATATATACTTCCAAAATATATATATTTTAAGAAATACTTCTTACAAAAAGTATTTATAATTTTTCCTTTGGCAAAAATAATTTTATTATCATATAAGTTCCAAAAATAATATATTTTCAAGACTAACTTGGGGCATATATATATATATATATATATATATATATATATATATATAACTCCGAGAATATACATATATATATATATATATATATGCTTATTTTTCTCCCAAAATAATATATTCCGTTTTTGTTTAAGAAAATATATATTTCTTCCAAAAATAATATATCTTCTAATATTTCCAAGAAAATACATATTTTTATTCACCCAAAAATTAATATATTTTCTTCTTATAAAAAATATGATATAAGTTTGTGATAATTGTAAAAATCATATTTTCATCCACTTGGTGTCCAAAATATTATTTACCAAAATATACTTGTGAATATTATTCCCGGAATATTTTGTAAGTTATATTCCTTAGTTCGGTTTTACCAATATCTTGTGTATAATTTGTATATTTATTCCTTGGAATTTGGTAATATTTTGGATGGTAATTTTTTTGGTATTTTGATGAGTTATATTATTTCATGTCCTAAAATAATATAACTAATACACCAAGTATACAAATAATCACACACACGGTGACTTCTAAATATACATTTCCTAAATACATATTTAGTCACTTTTATTTATAAAAACCAACCTCCAACATTTATAATTTTTGTAACAAAAATTATGGCAAAGTTTATGTAAAAATTTATGGTTTGAAATACACTTGTAAACATTTGTTTAGAAATATTTCTCTATGTGTTTAATTTTTAGAAAAATTTCGCCATAGTTTCCCATAAAAATGGAGGTTTCCATACCTTGAAGGTATATCATTTTCTTTTGTAAAATAAATACAATCAATCAACAATCAACAACAAACAATCTTTACTTACCAATTTTGCCAAAAACAAGCATAATCTACTACTTCATGAATTTGAAATTTCACAAAAATTTGTAGTAACTTACTAGTGTTCTTAGTAAGCCTTGTTATCCTTTAAAGTGTGATTGATTCTTTAAAAAACATTATTTTTAAAGAAAATAGATCTTTACAACTTATATTCATGTTTTCTAAAAATGTTTCTTCATGGATCTTTCTTGTTACATAAGTGTTTCTACACTTTATTAACCACAAAAAATAAGGTTTATTTATGTAAGAACCGAGATCAAGTAAATCTTGTGTTTTTAACTTGGTTCCTTTGATAAACCATCCATGAAATTTTAGATCTACAAGTATTACAACTTACTTTGATCATTATTTTACAAGAAAACCATATGTCCTTTCAAGTTCATGTTCTATGTGAGGATGATCTATAATCCTACAACATTCTCATCATCTCATCTTGCTAGATTATGTTTTTAATCATGATCTAGCAAGATCATATGATGATTAACATCAAATACATGAATAAACAACAATCATCAAGCTTAACAACACATAAACATTAAGATTTCTTCATGATTTAAGCCTATGTTCAAGTTTCATTCTTGTGATTCTTAATGTTCTTCATAATAATCAACATGTAACATCTTTTAACCTCTTGAAATAGATGTAAAATGGAGTGTATGATGTTCTTACCACTAGCTCAAGGCTAGGGATGATCAAGAGAAGATAAGAGATGGATAAAAGCAAATTAAGGAGGTCCTTCAACTTCTACAAGCTCCTAGCTCCATTGTGCAACCTCTAACACACTTGTATAAGCTTGAAATGTATGTAGGATGGATGAATGATGGTGATGATGGTTTGGTTTGGTTTGGTTCGGCCGAGAGCACAAGAGAGGGAGGAAGAAGATGTGTGTGTTTTAGTGTGTGAAGTTATGAGCCTCAAGTTACAAGTGTGCCATTCTTATAACCATTTTAAGAGTTTAACCCAATGTTCTTATGCTCAAAAAGTGCCAACATAATCTAGTTTTTAATTGAAGAAAATCACAAGTGTGGGGGGCAAGTTGGCCGTCCACTAGGTGGGGGGGGGGGGGTAGTAGGCTTAGGTTCCAACCATTAGTTAGTATTTAGGTTAAAATCCAAGTATTAGTTAGATACTTTAGTTACTAGATATTTATGTAGTGTTATGATGTTCGGGGACCATAATTAGCTTGGTAATGTTAAAACAGTGCTTCTAGTGTAAATATGATGTTTCGGGTAGTGTCCAGTTGTTCGGTTGGTTACCGGTTCGTTAAGGTGCTAAACTTTGCAGTTTAGTGTGCTTTATGTACCCTTTTATGACAGTTTTGATTCCCAATACTTAGAAAAGCATTCAGGACTATTTAATCATATTTCTGCATGATATTAGAGTGTTCAAATGCTGATTTTTGCTGAATTCAGCATTTTATGTGAGTTTTAGGCACTTTCCGGCACTTAAACTATCACCTGAAAGGCAGTTTTGTGATCCTCGCCTTCCTACACACTATACTAGTGTAATACTTGGTTTCTGGCTCATTTTGTGTCTCAACACACAGTCTGACTATGTACTAAGCTCTGTCAACATTTTCCTGGTTTGTCTGATAACTGTGTTTCGTGCATCATTTGAGTCAAACAAGCTCTCATGCAATAATGATATGTCATTTGCAATATATGATGCACATGTATGTGTATCGCAATAATCAGAAAGCAGTTCAAGTCATTAATTGTAATTGAGCACTGTCATTAAGCACTAATCATAGTTTAATAATTGTACGGATACCTGGAATTTTGACAGTTGTCACATTCTCCCCCTGTTAAGAAAATTTCGTCCCGAAATTTTAAGCTTTACTACTAGTTGCAGGGGAGTTGGGGAACAAATGCGGGTATTTTGCTTTCATGCGGTCTTCATGCTCCCAAGTGAACTCTGGGCCATGACGTGCGTTCCACCGAACCTTGACGAGTTTAACACTACTCCTCCAAGTCTTGTTAACTTTCCAGTCAGTAACCTCAACAGGTTCTTCGGTAAAGTGGAGTGTGTCGTCAATGTGAACTTCGTCAGCAGGAATAACCATTCTTTCTTGTGTTGGACTCTTCTTCAGATTAGATACATGAAATGTATCATGAACACCAATTAGTTCTGTCACACCCCGACCACGTCGAACATACAAAACGTGGCGGAAACGTCGGGGAGTGTTGTAACAGAAATTAATGTTTCACGGCAATGGAAATTAAAGTTTCGTTTTATTAATCAAACAAGAGAGTTTACATTGTCTTTAACAAGAAATAAAGAGTACATAACAAAAATTAACTAGTTCTTGTCTCGTTTTAAGTCACTAAGGCACATGTCCGCCTAAGTATGTCTTGATAAGTCCTATGCTTCATCTCCTGAAAACACATGTGAAAATAGGTACGTCAGCATAAAAATGCCTGTGAGATACATAGGTTTTGTGAAAACGGAATTCATGACTTATGTTTGAGAAAGATGTTTAGTCATGAACCTTGTAATTTGCTTTGTCTTGTAAATCATTTGAAAAACGATAAGATCAGATGATATGTGTAAATAAGAGAATAATGTATGGTTAAATGAATAACCATGAAAAATGGGTTTGTATAAGATAAGTTGTTTGTAAAACAATGTATTGTGAAAAGTATGTTATTTGTATAAAATGTTATATGTCTAAATTGAAATGATTCAAATAACGCTACAATATGTGATACCATACAAACACTTATATATAGGAAGTACCAGCGGCGTATCCACCATGCTTGTATCATATTACCCACGCCTCGTTACTTAAATCACTTACTCCAACCAAACCACCAAGAGGTAATGTTTAACGATTGTAGAAATGTTTATGTATAGTCAAATGTCTATTGTCAAATGTAAATCATGTCAACAGATACAAATGGTTCACACGGTTCAACAGTTACAAACGGTTCATATAATCAAAGGGTTACGACGGTTCACATAGTCAAATAGTTACAACGGTTCAAAATGTAGTATAATGTGTTCATATGCTGGATGAGCATATGCAACAGAAATGCAATGTAAAACAATGTACTAAGTATGCACACAATGGACATACATAGCATGAAATGTAATGTAGAACGATGTACTAAGTACACACACAATGGGCATACATAGCATGTAATGTAAAACGATGTACTAAGTACGCACACAATGGGCATACATAGCATGTAATGTAAAACGATGTACTAAGTACGCACACAATGGGCATACATAGCATGTAATGTAAAACGATGTACTAAGTACGCACACAATGGGCATACATAGCATGAAATGTAATGAAATCATGTACGATAATGTACTAACGAACATAGCAGGTATATGATGTGAAAACAGGAAAGCATGAAAGTAACAAGTAGGCACATGTGTTTCACCCCAAAACAGTTTGGAAAACAGTAAAAGAGGGGTTCTATGTACTCACCTGAGATTGCTTAGAAGTCCTAAGATAACCACCAAGCAATGCTAGAGATCACGGAATCAAACGGCACCTAATATAGGTAACTATGTTAATAAACCGGACCTATATCGGAGGATCGGATAGGATGAGGGCTCGTAAACCAAATGAGTATGGGAACTCATGTAGTATGGTTTAATAAAGCCTACATACTAAATGAAACCTAACCTAAGTGCTTACGACCCATTACGACCCGTTTAGGTAGCTTATGCTACTTTAACGTGTCGTTCGCGTAAAACGCTTTCGGAACGCCTAACTAGCCCTATGATAAGTAAAATATGCCTTAACATGTCTAATATGGTTGTTAAATCATTTTAGATGTCAAAAGTTATGTTACATATGATTAAAATGAATTTTGGCATCAAAGGGGTATTTTGGTAATATACCTAAGGCATATAAACTACCTATCATACAACTACTTAACGATGTGACCGTAGGGTATAACCTCGGAAGGTTATTCCCTACCTACTATGGTCACCTATTGTATTTGGTCGGATCCTAATGATCGACCAAATGGGTCGGGTTCGAAGGTATAAGCGATTTATTAGATCGCTTACCCTTACGACCCTAGACAACGTGGTAATCAGTAGGCATAGTCCCAAGGGACTATAACCATCGTGATTACAATCATGTTGCGAAGTTCAAACGAACTTCGCATTGACCATAAACTGGTCAACGCAGAAAGTCAAACAAAGTTTGACTTTCGGACTCGAAAAGCAATAAAAGAACGAAGGAATACTTACGAAGGGTCCCCAAATGCTAATCGTGATTCAAGTAGCTAAGGTATGAAACAAAGGTTTCAACTTAGTGCTTCTCAAATCAGATTCTAGTGAGTTTGAACCAAATGGGGGGTGGGGTATTTATAGTATTTCCCGAACCGTTAAGATCGTTTCTTGGAAACCGTGCTTTGATCTTGGCCATACACCTCAAGATAATGGTTTTACAAAACCATGTGAGCCCCTAGTATTTCCCAATACCATGTGCACATCAAAACCAGCCCATAGATTCCCCAAAACCATGTGCAACAAGTGGAACGGACCAGATTCGATGTATCAGCAAACATCCTTCAGAAATGACAGTTTTGGTCCCTGTTGTGTGTTTAAGCCATTTCCGGCATGTTTAAGGCCTGTTAAGCCAACTTTAAGGCCCTAAAATGATGACTAAACATTGTGGACATGAAACATGCTCAAAAATATGTCGGATGTTGGTTCGTTTGGTCGTACGAACGCGATGTTCGCTTAATTACGACGGAATGCGCACAAGCGCGAAAAAGGATCCAAATGACGTAACGAATGGATTTTTCTTATGCCAAACACTAAAATAAAATATTTTAGTGCTTACATAAATTTTTGGATGTCCGGATGTATTCAGAACGTGAGTTATGCGCAAAAGTGCAAACTTGTGCACTTTTTGACACTTTTAGTCCCTGAATGACCCAAAAGTTTATTTTAGCACACCGAACCCCTCAAAGCCTATTTCTAAGCTATGTAAAGGATATTTATGGTATGTTTAACTTATGGTCATGTTCCAGAATATTTGTCGCATTAAACTGGTTACGTTTACGCACCAGTTTGCGTATAACTCTCCAGAAAGCGATATAGAGTTTGAAATTGAGCAAAAGTTGATATGTGCAAAAGATACACATATTTATACCAGTCCAAAGTATGAAATACAATATTTCATTGGTTTGGTATTTGTTTGATGGTCGCAGTGACACAGGTGTCATAGTCTCCCCAACTTAAGGAAATTTCGTCCCGAAATTTATTCGTAGAAGTCTGTCTGTGACTTTGTGTTAAATAGCCATCAAAGATATGTAAAGCAAAATTTTGTTATTTTCCTCAACGGATATTTTTCAGAAGCGAAAATGAACGAACGGAGTCATTTTCTTCAACGGGTTCTTCGGAAATGGAAAATAAAGGGTTTTTAACTAAACGGATATACATTTCCCTCAACGGATACTCTTCAGAAGTGAAAACGAATGGATGATTCATTCTTCCTCAATGGGTCCTTCGTCAGAAACGGGAATGAAGGAATAATCCACGGATATTCATTTCTCTCAACGGATAATCTTCAGAAACGAAAATGAACTAACGGAGTCATTTTCAACGGTTGCTTCCTCAGGTACGGAAATGAAAGATTTAACAACGGATATTCATTTCCTCAACGGATAATCTTCAGAAACGAAAATGAACTAACGGAGTCATTTTCAACGGTTGCTTCCTCAGAGTTGGAAATGAAGGATAAACGAATATTCATTTCCTCAACGGATATTCCTCAGAAGTGAAAAATGAATAGCTAGTTCATTTTTCCTCAACGGATGCTTCATCAGAATTGGAAATGAATTGGGTTAACTTAGATACATGATAGAACTTGCTGTGATTTCTGTGCACTAAATTCCATAATTATGTATGCATCCATAATTACGTAATTCCTTGCACAGTCCGCACAGTTCGTTTTGTAATGTTGTGGGGAAGGATATCAAACTTGTGATGAGGGTGACTAGACTACCATAGGGTCCTTTTAATTAGATCGACAGAGGATCTTCTTAATTAGGCCACCAAGGAGCCCTTTCATCTATATCATCACATAATATTCCTAACCAGATTTTTGGATCGATCAGTTTAACTAGACCACTAAAGGGGTCTAATTATGAAGTAGTACTTTATAATCCAAGGGACTTAACTACAGCGTAGAAGTCCATTAAGGATTTTAGGTAGTACCTTTGGGTATCCTACTATGAATCTCTTGTACAAGGATATGTAAGATTCTACGAGGATTTGGATAACATAATTTGGATCACATGACACATAAAAGGGAACACATAAGCACATAATCACATAATTGTTTAATTGTTATTATCTTGTTATTGATTGCTATTAACTTGGCACCTCGTACTTCGTTTCTCTTGGAAGAAACGGGTACTTAGGATTTTCATGGAAAACGCAAAAGATCATACAATGGAAGAAATTTGGGGGTAGTCTGTTCTTCAAGGAATATGGTTCTTTGATTGTTGGTATTGTAGAGGATATGTTTATACATGCAACCACATAATCATATTAAAATGTAAATGAAAGATTTATTTATAACAACTGGTTCTTAGATCGTGATAACAAAAGAAAATAATACACAAGGCTCGATTATTTTCTAAACAGCGTTATCTTCTGTCGGTCAGATACTCATCCTTGCGCTGGATTTGCATTAGCAAGCTTTGGGCAATTCCTACGAAAATGGCCCATCTCGCCACAGTTGTAGCAAGACCCCGGTGGAAAACGAGCTTGAGCAGGATTGTTGTTAACTTGATTTGGGGCAGCTGCTGTTGGGCAAACTCTCGCTGTATGACCTATAAGTCCGCAAACTTGGCATGTGCGGCACTTCACACCAGCATGATGATGTAGGCCACATTGGTTGCACAAGGGTGCAGTTCCGTTGTAGGGTTTCCTGGCAGGGGGTTGAGCTAGTTGGTTGGGGACGGCTTGATCATTGTGAGTAACCATGGCGAAGTTCTGAGAAGCCTTTCGCTTCTTTGACTTCTTAGGAGATCCAGTCTGTTCATCCATGGTCTTTGATTCCTCGATTGGTTTCAATTCTTCGACCGGTTTCTTGTCACCTTTTCGGAAAAGTTTACCTTTCCTGATCTTTGATTCAGTCAAGGTTGCAGATAGCTCAATGGCCTGCCTAACAGTAGTAGGGTTGCTACCAGTCAAAATGTCTTGTATTGAGTCAGGGAGGCCATCAATGTACTTTTCGATTGCCTTATCCAAAGGTGTGACCATGTTTGGGCATAACAGACTTAACTCCTCATAACGGTCCGTGTAGGCTCGATGCTCACAGCTGTCTTGCTCAAGATTGTCGAATTCCCTTTCCAAGGCCCTGATCTCGTGACGAGGACAGAATTCCTTCATCATAAGGGCCCTAAGTTCAGCCCAAGTTTGTGCTAGTGCAACTTCTGCACCACGGTCTCTCATAACCCTGTTCCACCATGTGAGAGCCCTCTTCTGAAACACACTCGAAGAAAACTCGACCTTGCGATTGTCAGGACACTGCACGTGGCGGAAAGTATTCTCAATGCTCTCGAACCATTGAAGAAGCCCAGTTGCTCCTTCAATACCACTAAACTTGAGTGGTTTAGCCGAGCTGAAACTCTTGAAATTGCATATAGCATGGTTGTTGTTGTTGGCTTGGTTCATTTGAGCAATGAAATTTGGGAAAGCAGCAGCCATCTGCTGTGCAATGATTTCTGCCAGTTCGGCAGTTGCTATCTGGTGTTCGCGTCGAGGAGGCATTCTAAAAGAGGAAACATGAAAGGAAACGAGTGAGAGAATTAGACGAAAAGAATGAGATGAAACAAATCTGATGAAAGCCAGGATAGTGGTCATTTGTTTGTTACTACAAAGCAACAAACGACACACAGTGACTGAATTAAAGTAAATGGATAAAAAATAATGTATCGCGAAGACATGCTCGCCTATAAGTGAACACTCATCCCAAGAATTCCCAGGTAAGCACAACTGGTCTCGCGTCTGATGAGATATATACGAAGTGCTTGCCTAGACAGAAAACCCAGAATACAGGCATTCACCCTTCCAGTTTGCACGTGTTCACATTATTTAAAACCCAAAACCTTGACGAGATTTTGAAAGCTCAAAGGGGTTCAAAACCTTATAACAGAGGGTTCAAAACCTTACAATAGAGGGTTCAAAACCTAGTAATCAATCATCCTAGAACAGATAATTAGTTTTCAAAATGGTTTTGAAATTTATGTTCTTGTTGCGGCCGTCGCCTAAGGATAGGTGACGGTATTGTTTTATGACTAAACGCAAGTAAACTCACGTTAGGGTCCTAAGAAGGTTATAGACTAGGTCAAAGTATTACTAATAACCTAATTCCCTATAACCATTAGCTCTGATACCATCTTTTCTGTCACACCCCGACCACGTCGAACATACAAAACGTGGCGGAAACGTCGGGGAGTGTTGTAACAGAAATTAATGTTTCACAACAATGGAAATTAAAGTTTCGTTTTATTAATCAAACAAGAGAGTTTACATTGTCTTTAACAAGAAATAAAGAGTACATAACAAAAATTAACTAGTTCTTGTCTCGTTTTAAGTCACTAAGGCACAGGTCCGCCTAAGTATGTCTTGATAAGTCCTATGCTTCATCTCCTGAAAACACATGTGAAAATAGGTACGTCAGCATAAAAATGCCTGTGAGATACATAGGTTTTGTGAAAACGGAATTCATGACTTATGTTTGAGAAAGATGTTTAGTCATGAACCTTGTAATTTGCTTTGTCTTGTAAATCATTTGAAAAACGATAAGATCAGATGATATGTGTAAATAAGAGAATAATGTATGGTTAAATGAATAACCATGAAAAATGGGTTTGTATAAGATAAGTTGTTTGTAAAACAATGTATTGTGAAAAGTATGTTATTTGTATAAAATGTTATATGTCTAAATTGAAATGATTCAAATAACGCTACAATATGTGATACCATACAAACACTTATATATAGGAAGTACCAGCGGCGTATCCACCATGCTTGTATCATATTACCCACGCCTCGTTACTTAAATCACTTACTCCAACCAAACCACCAAGAGGTAATGTTTAACGATTGTAGAAATGTTTATGTATAGTCAAATGTCTATTGTCAAATGTAAATCATGTCAACAGATACAAATGGTTCACACGGTTCAACAGTTACAAACGGTTCATATAATCAAAGGGTTACGACGGTTCACATAGTCAAATAGTTACAACGGTTCAAAATGTAGTATAATGTGTTCATATGCTGGATGAGCATATGCAACAGAAATGCAATGTAAAACAATGTACTAAGTATGCACACAATGGACATACATAGCATGAAATGTAATGTAGAACGATGTACTAAGTACACACACAATGGGCATACATAGCATGTAATGTAAAACGATGTACTAAGTACGCACACAATGGGCATACATAGCATGTAATGTAAAACGATGTACTAAGTACGCACACAATGGGCATACATAGCATGTAATGTAAAACGATGTACTAAGTACGCACACAATGGGCATACATAGCATGAAATGTAATGAAATCATGTACTATAATGTACTAACGAACATAGCAGGTATATGATGTGAAAACAGGAAAGCATGAAAGTAACAAGTAGGCACATGTGTTTCACCCCAAAACAGTTTGGAAAACAGTAAAAGAGGGGTTCTATGTACTCACCTGAGATTGCTTAGAAGTCCTAAGATAACCACCAAGCAATGCTAGAGATCACGGAATCAAACGGCACCTAATATAGGTAACTATGTTAATAAACCGGACCTATATCGGAGGATCGGATAGGATGAGGGCTCGTAAACCAAATGAGTATGGGAACTCATGTAGTATGGTTTAATAAAGCCTACATACTAAATGAAACCTAACCTAAGTGCTTACGACCCATTACGACCCGTTTAGGTAGCTTATGCTACTTTAATGCGTCGTTCGCGTAAAACGCGTTCGGAACGCCTAACTAGCCCTATGATAAGTAAAATATGCCTTAACATGTCTAATATGGTTGTCAAACCAGTTTAGATGTCAAAAGTTATGTTACATATGATTAAAATGAATTTTGGCATCAAAGGGGTATTTTGGTAATTTACCTAAGGCATATAAACTACCTATCATACAACTACTTAACGATGTGACCGTAGGGTATAACCTCGGAAGGTTATTCCCTACCTACTATGGTCACCTATTGTATTTGGTCAGATCCTAATGATCGACCAAATGGGTCGGGTTCGAAGGTATAAGCGATTTATTAGATCGCTTACCCTTACGACCCTAGACAACGTGGTAATCAGTAGGCATAGTCCCAAGGGACTATAACCATCGTGATTACAATCACGTTGCGAAGTTCAAACTGTCACACCCCGACCACGTAGAACATACAAAACATGGCGGAAACGTCGGGGAGTGTTGTAACAGAATTAATTGTTTCAAATCCATGGCAATTGAAGTTTCGTTTTATTGATTAAAAGTGTTACAATGTCTTAACAAACAAAGAAATACAACATAATTAACTAGTCTTGCATCTTTTATTGTCACTAAAGCCCAAGTCTGCCTATGTGTATCTTGATCATCTTATGCAACAGCTCCTGAAAAACACATGTGAAAATAGGTACGTCAGCATAAAAATGCCGGTGAGATACATAGGTTTTGTGAAAATAGGTTTCATGACTTATGTTTGAGAAAATGTTTAGTCATGAACCTTGTTATTTGCTTTGTTTTGTAAATCATTTGAAAATCGATAAGATCAGATGATATGTATAAATAATGTATGGTTAAATGAATAACCATGTAAAATGAGTTTGTATTAGATAAGTTGTTTGTAAATCTATGTCTTGTGAAAAATATGTTATTTGTATAAAATGTTCTATGTCTCAACTTGAAATGATTCAGATAACGCTACAATATGTAATACCATACAAACACTTATATATAGGAAGTACCAGCGGCGTATCCACCATGCTTGTATCATATTACACACGCCTCGTTACTTAAATCACTTACACAAACCAAACCAACAATGTAAGATGTCTATGTTTAAACCAATTGTCCTACCAAAATGTAAGCATATGATGAATATGAAATGTACTAAGTATGCTACAACAGACATACATAGTATGTGAACTGAAATATCTGTACTAAGTATGCAACAACAGACATACATAGCATGTGAACTGAAATATCTATACTAAGTATGCAACAACAGACATACATAGCATGTGAACTGAAATATCTGTACTAAGTATGCAACAACAGACATACATAGCATGTGAACTGAAATATCTGTACTAAGTATGCAACAACAGACATACATAGCATGTGAACCGTACTAAGTAATGCACACAAATGGGCACACCTAGCATAAACACAATGAAATCATGTACTATAATGTACTAATGAACATAGCAGGTATATGATGTGAAAACAGGAAAGCATGAAAGTAACAAGTAGGCACATGTGTTCCACCCCAAAACGTTTGGAAAACAGTAAAAGAGGGGTCTATGTACTCACTTGAGATTGCTTAGTAGTCCTTGAGTAACAACCAAACAATGCTAGAGATCGCGGATATCAAACGACACCTAATATAGGTAACTATGTTAATAAACCGGACCTAAATCGGAAGATCTGATAGAATGAGGGTTCGTAAACCAAACGAGTATAGAGACTCATGTCATATGGTTTAACAAAGCCTACATACTAAATGAAACCTTAATCTAAGTGCTTTCGACCCATTACGACCCGTTTAGGTAGCTTATGCTACTTTAACGCGTCGTTCGCGTGAAACGCGTTCGGACCGCCTAACTAGCCCTATGACAAGTGTTATATGCCTAAACATGTTACATAATCAGTTATGTGACAAAAGTTTAGGTTACATATGCTTAATTACCAATTATACATGAAAAGGGTATTCTGGTAATTTACCTAAGGCATATAAACTACCTATCATACAACTATTTAAACGTAGCGACCATAAGGTATAACCTCAGAAGGTTATTCCCTACCTACTATGGTCACCTAAAGTATTTGGTCGGATCCTAATGATCGACCAAATGGGTCGGGTTCGAGGTATAAGCGATTTATTAGATCGCTTACCCTACGACCCCAGACAACATGGTAATCAGTAGGCATAGTCCCAAGGGACTATAACCAACGTGATTACACTCACATTGCGAAGTTCAAACGAACTTCGCATTGACCATAACTGGTCAATGTAGAAATTCAAACAAAGTTTGACTTTCAGACTCGAAAGACTCGAAAAGCAATAAAAGAACGAAAGAATACTTACCCAGGGTCCCCGAATGCTAATTTCGATCCGAGAATCTCAGGTATGAAACAATGGTTTCAACTTAGAGTTTCTAAGATCAAAATTCTAGTGATTTAAGCAATGGGGGGTATGGGGTATTTATAGTAAAAGGTCCACCGTTAAGATCGTTTCAAGGAAAACGTGCCTTAATCCCACCCGTACAAGTGTCGGGACCTTATGGTGACTAAAAGTTGGTCCTTATCATCTGACTAAGCAATTGGGTTTGTGTGGTGGTGGATCAAACAGCTGCAATCTGCTGTTAGAAACATTTAACCTGGTCAGAAGGTGCCTCGCAGGCCGCCTGAGGATGCTCAGGAACTGAGGCGGGCCGCCTAGCAGTCACAGATCAGCAATAAGTTTCAGAAATTACAGTTTCAGTCCCTGCACGTGTTTAAGGCCATTTCCGACACTTCCAAGGCCCGTAAAGCCAACTTTAAGGCCCTAAAATGATGCCTAAACATTGTGGACATGAAACATGCTCAAAAATATGCCGGGTGTTGGTTCGTTTGGTCGTACGAACGCGATGTTCGCTTAATTACGACGGAATGCGCATAAGCGCGAAAAACGATCCAAATGACGCAACGAATGGATTTTTGGCAAGCCAAACACTAAAGCATAATATAGTCATGCTTACATAAATTTTTGGATGTCCGGATGTATTCAGAACGTAAGTTATGCGCCAAAATGCAAACTTGTGCACTTTTTGACACTTTTAGTCCCTGAATGACACAAAAGTTTATTTTAGCCTACCGAACACCTCAAAGCCTATTTCTAAGCTATGTGAAGGATATTTATGGTATGTTTAACTTATGGTCATGCTTCGGAATGTCTGTTACAGTTCAAATTGGCATACTTTCGCAGTTTGTCAACTTTAGTCCCTGTAAGCGATTTAACTTTGATTTCACCACACCAAACCTTCCAAAACTTATATCTAAGTTATGTAAAGGTTATATAAGGTATGTTAAGCCTATTTCACTATTCCGGAGTGTTCGTTGCATCAAACTGGTTATATTTACGCATCAGTGCGTGTATAACCTTCCAGAAAGCGATTTAGAGCTTGAAATCGAACAAGAGTTGATATGTGCAATCGATACACATATTTTTACAAATCCCAAGTATGAAATACAATATTTCATTGGTTTGGCATTTGATTGATGGTTGGAGTGACACAGGTGTCACACAAACGAACTTCGCATTGACCATAAACTGGTCAACGCAGAAAGTCAAACAAAGTTTGACTTTCGGACTCGAAAAGCAATAAAAGAACGAAGGAATACTTACGAAGGGTCCCCGAATGCTAATCGTGATTCAAGTAGCTCAGGTATGAAACAAAGGTTTCAACTTAGAGCTTCTCAAATCAGATTCTAGTGAGTTTGAACCAAATAGGGGGTGGGGTATTTATAGTATTTCCCGAACCGTTAAGATCGTTTCTTGGAAACCGTGCTTTGATCTTGGCCATACACCTCAAGATAATGGTTTTACAAAACCATGTGAGCCCCTAGTATTGCCCAATACCATGTGCACATCAAAACCAGCCCATAGATTCCCCAAAACCATGTGCAACAAGTGGAACAGACCAGATTCGATGTATCAGCAAACATCCTTCAGAAATGACAGTTTTGGTCCCTGTTGTGTGTTTAAGCCATTTCCAGCATGTTTAAGGCCCGTTAAGCCAACTTTAAAGCCCTAAATTGATGACTAAACATTGTGGACATGAAACATGCTCAAAAATATGTCGGATGTTGGTTCGTTTGGTCGTACGAACGCGATGTTCGCTTAATTACGACGGAATGCGCACAAGCGCGAAAAACGATCCAAATGACGCAAAGAATGGATTTTTCTTATGGAAAACACTAAAATAAAATATTTTAGTGCTTACATAAATTTTTGGATGTCCGGATGTATTCAGAACGTGAGTTATGCGCAAAAGTGCAAACTTGTGCACTTTTTGACACTTTTAGTCCCTGAATGACCCAAAAGTTTATTTTAGCACACCAAACCCCTCAAAGCCTATTTCTAAGCTATGTAAAGGATATTTATGGTATGTTTAACTTATGGTCATGTTCCGGAATATTTGTCGCATTAAACTGGTTACGTTTACACACCAGTTTGCATATAACTCTCCAGAAAGCGATATAGAGTTTGAAATTGAGCAAAAGTTGATATGTGCAAAAGATACACATATTTATACCAGTCCAAAGTATGAAATACAATATTTCATTGGTTTGGTATTTGTTTGATGGTCGCAGTGACACAGGTGTCACAAGTTCTGCTGGTAGCTCCAACTTGTAAGCTACAGGACCAATCCTTTCCAGGATTTTGAACGGTCCGATAAATCATGGGGTTAACTTACCACGCTTCCCAAAGCGTGCCACACCTTTCCAAGGTGAGACTTTCAATAGAACCATATCACCCACTTCAAATTCCAAGGGTTTCCTTCTTTGGTCCGCATAGCTCTTTTGTCGATCACGAGCCGCCTTGATGCGCTCTCGGATCTGCATAATCTTATCTGTCGTCTCTTGGACTAATTCGGGACCAACCAGCTGTCTATCACTTGCATCTGCCCAGCATAATAGTGATCAACACTTTTGTCCATAGAGAGCCTCGAACGGTGCAGCTTGAATGCTTGTATGGTAGCTGTTGTTATAGGAAAACTCTACCAAAAGGTAGGTGAGTGTCCCAACTGCCACCCAAGTCCATTACGCAAGCACGAAGCATATCTTCTAGCGCCTGAATTGTTCTCTCGCTTTGACCGTCCATCTGTGGATGAAAAGCAGTACTCAGATTCAACTGAGAACCAAACGCTTCTTGAAAGGATTGCCAAACCCTTGACACAAATCTTCCATATCTATCTGATATAATCGAGATAGGCACTCTGTGACGTGCAACTATCTCCCTTAGGTACAGCTCAGCTAGCTTACCCGTGTTATCCTTCTCTGATCGGCAAAAAGTGCGTAGACTTTGTCAATCGGTCCACGACTACCCAAATCGTATCATGACCTCTAGGTGTCCTGGGCAACTTTGTTACGAAATCCATTGAGATCTTTTCCCATTTCCACATGGGTATCTCAGGTTACTGCAGAAGACCTGAAGGCTTCTGATACTCGGCCTTCACTTTGGCACAAGTTAAACATTTTCCAACGTAAGTAGCCACATCACCCTTCAGTCTTGGCCACCAGTAGAAATCCTTCAAATCTTGGTACATCTTGTCCGATCCTGGGTGGATCGAGTACCTCGATTTATGAGCTTAATAAAAAATAACATCTCTCAGACCACCAAAGAGAGGAACCCAAATTTGTCCCATAAAACACAAGGTTCCTTCCTCATTGGGTACCAACTTTTTCTCCATCCCACGGAGATATCCAGCCTTAATGTTCTCCTTCTTAAGGGCTTCCCTTTGTATAGCACGAATGCACAACGAGAGGTCTGTCTGAATGATCATCTCTAAAGCCCTAACCCTTATAGGCTTAATCATCTCTTTTCGACTTAAGGCGTCTGCCACCACATTCGCCTTTCCTGGATGATACTTGATTTCGCAATCATAATCATTTAGCAGCTCTACCCATCGCCGCTATCTCATATTAAGCTCTTTCTGATCGAATATGTGCTGGAGGCTCTTGTGATCTGTAAAGATCGTGCATCGGGTACCATAAAGGTAATGCCGCCAAATCTTCAAAGCAAACACCACTACGCCTAATACCAAATCATGTGTGGTGTAGTTTTTCTCATGAACCTTTAACTGGCACGAAGCATAAGCGATAACCTTCTGTCGCTGCATTAGCACACAGCCCAATCCCTGTCGCAAGGCGTCGCAGTATACCACGAAGTCATCGGTGCCTTCGGATAGGGATAAAATAGGTGCATTGCAAAGCTTGTTCTTTAGCAGCTGAAAAGCTTCCTCTTGTTTATCTTCCCATTCATACTTTTTATCCTTTTGAGTAAAGGAGGTCAGCGGTTGAGCGATTTTAGAAAAATCCTCAATGCATCTACGATAATACCCTGCTAAACCCAAAAATTGTCGGATCTCGGTCGGCGACTTTGGGGTTTCCCAATTCTTAATTGCCTCGGTCTTGATGGGATCCACATGAATTCCATTTTCATTCACCACGTGACCAAGGAACTACACTTCACGCAACCAGAACTCGCACTTCAAAAACTTAGCATAAAGTTTCTCTTTCTTGAGCAGCTCTAAAATGGCTCTAAGGTGTTGCTCATGCTCTTCCTTAGAATGTGAATAGATCAAAATATCGTCGATAAATACAATCACAAATTTATCGAGATGTGGCTTGCAAACTCGATTCATTAAATCCATAAACACTGCCGGCGCATTTGTCAAACCAAACGGCATCACTAGAAACTCGTAATGTCCATAATGAGTTCTAAAGGCAGTCTTCGGTATACTCTCTTCTTGAATCCGCAGCTGGTGATAACCTGATCGAAGATCGATCTTGGAGTAGTAACTCGAACCTTGAAGTTGATCGAAGAGATCATCAATCCTCGGCAAAGGATACCGATTCTTGATGGTTAACTTGTTCAGCTCTCGGTAGTCAATGCACATGCGGAAACTACCATCCTTCTTCTTGACAAACAGAACTGGAGCTCCCCAAGGCGAGAAGCTTGGTCTAATGAATCCCTTGTCCAAAAGCTCCTGAAGTTGCGTCGACAACTCTTGCATCTTTGAAGGCGCAAGTCGATAAGGTGCCTTGGCTACAGGCGCGGCACCTGGAACTAAGTCAATATGGAATTTGACTTGTTGCTAGGGCGGTAATCCTAGCAAGTCTTCTGGGAAGACTTCAAGATATTCCCTTACCACGGGGATATCTTCCAGCTTTGGCTCTTCGGCTTCTTTATCAACAACGTGAGCTAAGAAGGCAACACATCCTTTCCGCATAAACTTTCGGGCCTTCAAACAAATGATAATCCTAAGTGGTGTATCATGCTTTTCTCCGTGCACTACAATCGTCTCTCCGTTCGCTAACGGGATGCGAATAATCTTTTCATGACATACCATTTCAGCTCGGTTACTCGATAACCAATCCATTCCAACTACCACGTCAAAGCTTCCCAACTCAACTGGTAGAAGATCGAGCATAAACTCATGCTCTCTGAGCTCTATCACACAACCTCTAATCACTTCGTTTGCTTCCACTAGCTTCCCATTAGTTAGTTCTATTGAGTACGAAATTTCTAACTTACTGGCAACTAACCCAAGTATATCCTTAAATTCTAGGGACACGAAGCTATAATCGGCACCAGTATCAAATAGCATAGATGCAAAGTGTTGGTTGATAGGGAACGTACCAATGACTACATTTGGATCTTGACGAGCTTCCCTAGCTCTAATGTTGAAGACTCTTCCTTGAGCTTGATTGTTCTTTGGGCAGTCAAGTTTGAAATGCCCAACATCACCACAACCAAAACAACCTTGGCCGCGACCATTTCTATTTCCATTTCCGCCCTGGTTATTGTTTGCTCCATGGTTTCCGTTTCCAGCTTGATTTCGAGAACCACCACGATTTCCATTACCTCCCTGATTATTGTTTCCACCATGGTTCCTATTCCCATAACCGTTTCCACCATGGTTACCATTTCCATTACCATTACCTCTCTGACCACCATTCCCACGACCATTACCAGCCCAGCACGTCTCTTTCGAATGACCATTCTTTCCACAAGATTTACATTTCCTGAACCTACACTAGCCGGCATGATGGAACTGGCATACATCACATTTGGGCAGGGTGCCCATGTATCCCTTCCCCTTGTTTTCTGAACTTGCAGCACCAGTCCTGACCTTGGCTGGTGGGTTAGCATCTCTTCTCTTGTTTCCACTATTGTTGTTTCCTTGGGTTCCCTTCTTAAACTTCAAGAACTTCCTCTTGTTCTCTCCTGATGACTCAACATGAGTCTCCTTCTTCTTTCCTTCAGAAATCGAAAACTTGTTTAATCTGATTGCTTCTTCGGTCAGTTCCACGCTCAAATCAATGGCCTCAGTGATCGTTGGAGGCTTCGAAGTAGTCACCATGCTCATTATTTGGGGTGCCAATCCCCAAATGAAATGTTCAACTCGCTTGAATTCTGGTTCTACCATGTAGGGGACAACACGAGACAGGTCATGGAATCTCTGTACATACTCAGCAATCTTAGGACCATCCATTTTCAGATTCCAGAACTCGGTTTCCAACTTCTGAATCTCAGCCCTTGAACAGTACTTCTTGTGCATCAGTTCTTTCATCTCATCCCAAGTCATACCATACGCTGCAGCCTCACCTAGAGTCTGAACCTGGAGGTTCCCCCATGATAGAGCTCCATCGAGAAACAATCCAGAAATGTAAGTGACCTGGTGCTCTGGAGCACACTTGCTCATTCGCAGCACAAAATCTGTTTTCTTAGCCCATCTTACGAAAGATACAACACCTCCAGTGCCGTCAAAGGTCAGAGGCTTGCAATCAAGGAACTGCTTGTTAGTACAGCCTGTACAAGCAACATCATTCACAGAAAGCATTAGCAAACGCACAGGGAATGTCCAAACGTATCATAATGTGTCTTAAGTGACTTAAACATTACCATGAGGTGGGTTATTTCCTGAGGTACCTCCGCTGTGTTCAGAGCGTAGGGCCTCATGTTGTGCGATGGCCTGTGAAATCCGTTCTTGCAGTTCTGCCTCTGTTGTGGGCAACTGATTGTTCCTTCGAGGAGGCATATTTTAAAAGAAGATTGGACAGGTCAGGTCATATTCGTATGATAAATATATAGTATATATACGTAATAGTATTCATTATAGCAAGCAAGTATATGGCATCACAATTACTACACAAACATGAAATTTAACAATGTATTTAATGAGAACATTACGATTGAGCTTTCATTAATCATCGACCACCAATATTGTTACATGTTTTACAAAAGTATTGTATCAAAAAGGAACACAGGGTCACACTACCCTTGTCGTAAATGTCTATCAGTCTACAATAGTCATACAATCAAAAAGGTGATCTCCAAAAGGCTTCACTCAGCTCAATAGCGGTGCTCTCATCAAAAGTAGCTACCTACATAAAACCAAAAACCAACTATGCTGATGGTGGTGGAGGAGGAGGTGGAGGAAAGAAAAGCAAGCTGCGTACATGCGCAAGCTCCTCTCAAGATCATAAACATGACACAACAGATAACTGATATGCTGCTCAACAGTGAGAAATCGAGTGTCAAACTCAGGAAATGGAGTAAGCGGTGGAGGAGGATGTGAAAACGGGGACGGTGATGAACGAGGGGGAACAAAAGCAGGCTGACACGGACATGGCAAAGGACGCGGTATCATCTCAAGCTCTAAAATCCTGCTACTCATGATCTCATACTGGAGCTACAATGAAAGAAGTAACTCATCCCGTGTATAACCAGTAAAGTGCGAGCGATAGTAGGGATCAGAAATCAGCATGGTGTACGGTGGGAACCATCTGAGTGGCTCATCAAGTAGTGAAGAAGTAAAATGAGCAAAAGGTGCAGACTGAGGTATATGGGGAAACGCTGCTGAAACATGAGGGTCATGGCTAGGCTGCTGGCCTGAGGTGCCTTCCCATGGACGGGGTTCGGGTATATCTTGTAAGAAAACAATAGGGAGATCAACACGGTGAACATCAGACTCCACCGGGTGAAAAGGAGCAACATCAGGGGGTGCAGGTGCAAGTGGAGGAATGAATGGCTTAATAACAGGAGGGTCAACGGGTGCAGGAACTGGATCTGGTATGAGGGGTGCAATGTCAGGTATGCCAAAAGGAATATGGCCATGATCAGGCAAAGGCTCAGGAGCAGGTATCGGCTCAGGATCAGCAGGTGCAGCATCAGGCTGATCATCAGGAATAAAGTCTAGCTCATGATCAAGCTCAAAGTCGTGTGGAGGGGATGGTGCAGCTGACATGGCTGTATCATCGTCAGAATCAGTGGCGTAGCATCGTAATCCCACTGCCTACAAGGTGGAAAAGTCACAGACTCAAAGGAATCTGAGACGGAGTGTAAGCTAGAATCAGAAGAAATCTCAATAACGGGGATCCCAAGAAGTGGAACATCAACAACGTCCTCATTGAGCTCTCCATCGCCATGAGCGTCATCAGGAGGACCATCAACAAAAAGATCAAAATCATCGTCAAACAGATCATCGAATGGCCAATCCTCGGGAGGGATGACCACTAAAGGAACAGGAGCGAGGATCGGTGCCATAATATGCTCACCATCGGGATGACCGATAATAAGATGATCGTGGACAGGAATAGGAATAACAAAAGGATCCTCGTCCGGGATACCATCAGTAAGTGGTAAGTCATCTCCAAAATCGGGCAGCGCAAATGGCTGAAAATCGTCGTCGTCATCGGACATCATCTCCGGGTCACTCTCTGTATCGGAAGTAAAGATCTCTGGCTCAGGGACGATCTCATCGTCAGAAACAATAGCCATGGGGTCATGGTCGTCAGACAATCCACTCTCGGATGATGACATGGTTTCTGTAACATAACAATCACAACATATGCACATATATTAACCACTAATATTTAGTATGCAAGCAAAGTTAATGTATCATAAAATCATGTATCCTCATGATTCCTCAAGAACCCTTTCTATCCTTCCTAGTCTCCTAGACTAGACCACCTAGTCTTCCAGACTAAACCACCTAGTCTCCTAAACTAAACCACCTAGTCTCCCAGGCTAAACCACAAACATAAACCTTGTAATCGTGTTTCGTGTCTTTCCGTTTGTAAAAATGTTTGTTTCCCTGGATCTGGGTATTTCGTGTATGCAATGAAAACATGTTGTGAAAATATTTTCGTGAGAGCCCTAATTATTGTAGTCTACAATCGAAGCTCTGATACCAAACTGTCACACCCTGACTTTTGCAGAAGCATGATTATGTGTGACTTGCTTAATATCATTGCATTCAATCATAACAACCACTATATGATAAAACTAACGATGATCATCCATTAAATAAGTTTAAAAAAACATAACAACATTGTCTTGACACATAGTCTTCAAATTTGAATTACAAACCATATTAATCGTTTAGAGTTCCATAAGGACTCAATAAAAGACTTTAGATAAAACCAGGATTTGGAAGAGGTGTCTTGTCCAGGATAGGACACACTAACCAAACCCTAAGACCATGGATGACATCTTTTATTCTTAACATAACTTGAAACTTCCGAACGCCCGCCAGATCCACATTTAATTCCCTGAAATACATGTAGTTTGAAAACATCAACAAAAGTTGAGCGAGTTCATGTGTTTGTTTGTGTGTATGAATAAACCTTTGTAATCATTAAAAGTATGTATGTATGTTTGTAAATCCCGGTATGAAAGCAACAAGGAAAACATATCATTAATGGTTTGCAAGGCCATTAATATGTGTGACGTGTTGCAGGAAGGCTCAAACCTAGCAGACTTTGCACCGGGCTTCCGGCTGTAAGACATAGTCATCTCATGGGCCAAACCCTGGTCCAACATGGGCGGGGCTCGCTACACCCAAATAGATCTATCACTCATGTCCCTCGGTCCTACAACGAGGATTAATGGTCTTAAGCGTTATACCCACCACTCACATGATCTAGCAGTACCCTTCCTTAGCTAACCATACCAAATAATAACGTTTTTAAAAAGTTTGTAACATGTACTTCACCCCCGAAGTTATAAAACTGAAAACAGTTAAAAGAAAAGGGGGCATGAACTCACAGTCTTGCGTCTTCGTATCACAGTAACTCAAGCTTCGCCTGGCGCACACGACTACGTACAATCGTACTAATGTCTATTAGACGAGCGGGTCGTGCCTTGACTTAGTATTAGTTAGGGTCTTTGAGGTACGATTCTTTGTGTCTTCGATATTATTCCAGGTTATAATTATTTGTTAAAATAATAAATATTTTAACTTAAATTATATTTATTAAATTTTGGAATAATAGTTAAAATAATATATTTTAACTTGATACTACTCAAGTATTTATACATGTATTTCCTTCCTAAGGATGGGCGTACTTGTATTCGTATTCTCATACATGTATATTTTGCCATTTATGTGGGGTCGTATTTCGGAGTGTAATTTTACATACGAAAATACGTATGTCTTGTAATTATTAAGTATCCTTAGTAAAAGAAAATCCATATATACTTCCAAAATATATATATTTTAAGAAATACTTCTTAGAAAAATTATTTATAATTTTTCCTTTGGCAAAAATATTTGTATTCTCATATAAGTTCCAAAAATAATATATTTTCGAGTCTAACTTGGGGAATATATATATATATATATATATATATGCTATATATATATATATATGCTTATTTTTCTCCCAAAGTAATATATTCCGTTTTTGTTTGAGAAAATATATATATATATTTCTTCCAAAAATAATATATCTTCTAATATTTCCAAGAAAATACATATTTTTATTCACCCAAAAATTAATATATTTTCTTCTTGTCAAAAATATGATATAAGTTTGTGATAATTGTAAAAATCATATTTTCATCCACTTGGTGTCCAAAATATTATTTACCAAAATATACTTGTGAATATTATTCCCTGAATATTTTGTAAGTTATATTCCTTAGTTCGGTTTTACCAATATCTTGTGTATAATTTGTATATTTATTCCTTGGAATTTGGTAATATTTTGGATGGTAATTTTTTTGGTATTTTGATGAGTTATATTATTTCATGTCCTAAAATAATATAACTAATACACCATGTATACAAATAATCACACACATGGTGACTTCTAAATATACATTTCCTAAATACATATTTAGTCACTTTTATTTATAAAAACCAACCTCCAATATTTATAATTTTTGTAACAAAAATTATGACAAAGTTTATGTAAAAGATTATGGTTTGAAATACACTTGTAAATATTTGTTTAGAAATATTTCTCTAAGTGTTTAATTTTTAGAAAAATTTCGCCATAGTTTCCCCTAAAAATGGAGGTTTCCATACCTTGAAGGTATATCATTTTCTTTTGTAAAATCAACACAATCAATCAACAATCAACAACAAACAATCTTTACTTGCCATTTTTGCCAAAAACAAGCATAATCTACTACTTAATAAACTTGAAATTTCACAAAAATTTGTAGTAACTTACTACTCTTCTTAGTAAGCCTTGTTATCTTTTAAAGTGTGATTGATTCTTTAAAAACATCATTTTTAAAGAAAATAGATCTTTACAACTTATATTCATGTTTTCTAAAAATGTTTCTTCATGGATCTTTCTTGTTACATAAGTGTTTCTACACTTTATTAACCACCAAAAATAAGGTTTATTTATGTAAGAACCAAGATCAAGTAAATCTTGTGTTTTTAACTTGGTTCCTTTGAAAAACCATCCATGAAATTTTAGATCTACAAGTATTACAACTTACTTTGATCATTATTTTACAAGAAAACCATATATCCTTTCAAGTTCATGTTCTATGAGAGGATGATCTATAATCCTACAACATTCTCATCCTCTCATCTTGCTAGATTATGTTTTTAATCATGATCAAGCAAGATCATATGATGATCAACATCAAATACATGAATAAACAACAATCATCAAGCATAACAACACATAAACATTACGATTTCTTCATGATTTAAGCTTATGTTCAAGTTTCATTCTTGTGATTCTTAATGTTCTTCATAATAATCGACATGTAACATCTTTTAACCTCTTGAAATAGATGTAAAATGGAGTGTATGATGTTCTTACCACTAGCTCAAGGCTAGGGATGATCAAGAGAAGATAAGAGATGGATAAAAGCAAATGAAGGAGGTCCTTCAACTTCTACAAGCTCCTAGCTCCTTTGTGCAACCTCTAACACACTTGTATAAGCTTGAAATGTATGTAGGATGGATGAATGATGGTGATGATGGGGTAGTTTGGTTTTGCCGAGTGCACAAGAGAGGGAGGAAGAAGATGTGTGTGTTTTAGTGTGTGAAGTTATGAGTCTCATGTTACAAGTGTGCCATTCTTATAACCATTTTAAGAGTTTAACCCAAGGTTATTATGCTCAAAAAGTGCCAACATAATCTAGTTTTTAATTGAAGAAAATCACAAGTGTGGGGGCCATGTTGGCCGTCCACTAGGTGGGGGGGTAGTAGGCTTAGGTTCCAACCATTAGTTAGTATTTAGGTTAAAATCTAAGTATTAGTTAGATACTTTAGTTACTAGATATTTATGTAGTGTTATGATGTTCGGGGACCATAACTAGCTTGGTAATGTTAAAACAGTGCTTCTAGTGTAAATTTGATGTTTCGGGTAGTGTCCGGTTGTTCGGTTGGTTACCGGTTCGTTAAGGTGCTAAACTTTGCAGTTTAGTGTGCTTTATGTACCCTTTTATGACAGTTTTGATTCCCAATACTTAGGAAAGCATTCAAGACCATTTAATCATATTTCTACATGATATTAGAGTGTTCAAATGCTGAAAATTGCTGATTTTTGCTGAATTCAGCACTTTATGTGAGTTTTAGGCACTTTTCGGCACTTAAACTATCACTAGAAAGGCAGTTTTGTGATCCTCACCTTCCTACACACTATACTAGTGTAATACTTGGTTTCTGGCTCATTCTGTGTCTCAACACACTGTTTGACTATGTACTGAGCTCTGTCAGCATTTTCCTGGTTTGTCTGATAACTGTGCTAACTGTGTTTCGTGCATCATTTGAGTCAAATAAGCTCTCATGCAATAATGATATGTCATTTGCAATATATGATGCACATGTATGTATATGGCAATAATCAGAAAGTAGTTCAAGTCATTAATTATAATTCAGCACAGTTATTAAGCACTAATCATAGTTTAATAATTGTACGGATACCTGGAATTTTGACAGTTGTCACAGTGTGACCCTGTGTTCCTTTTGATATGATACATTTTGTAAAACATGTAACAATATTTGTGGTTGATGATTAATGAAAGCTCAATCGTCATGTTCTCATTAAACATGTAATTCAACAACGTACTTGCTTGTTATGTTCCCATTAAATATGCTTTGAACTATATGTTATGCTATGTTTAAGATGTCATATGGTAGCTTGCTATGATATATGCTATTATATACGTACTATATAATCATTATACAACTAAGACCTGACCCATACACTCCTCTTTTAGAAGATGCCTCCTCGAAGGGACACTCAGTTGCCCACAACAGAGGCAGAACTGCACGAACGGATTTCACAGGCAATCGTACAACATAAGGCCCTACGCTCTGAACACAGCGGAGGTACCTCAGGAAATAACCCACCTCACGTTAATGTTTAAGTCACCCAAGACACATTACAATACATTTAGACATTCCATGTGCGTTTGCTAATGCTTTCTGTGAATGATGTTGCTTGTAAAGGCTATACTTACAAGCAGTTCCTTGACTACAAGCCTCTGAGCTTTGACGGCACTGGAGGTGCCGTAGCTTTTGTAAGATGGGCTGAGAAAACAGATTCTGTGCTGCGAATGAGCAAGTGTGCGCCAGAGCACCAAGTCACTTACATTTCTGGACTATTCCTCGATGGAGCCCTATCGTGGTGAAACCTTCAGGTTCAGACTCTAGGAGAGGCTGCAGCGTATGCTACGATGTGGGATGAGATTAAAGAGCTAATGCACAAGAAATACTGTTCAAGGGCTGAGATTCAGAAGTTGGAAACTGAGTTTTGGAATCTTAAGATGGAAGGTCCAAAGATAGTTGAGTACCTGCAGAGATTCCACGTTCTATCTCGAGTTGTCCCTTACATGGTGGAGCCAGAGTTCAAGCGAGTTGAACGTTTTATTTGGGGATTAGCACCCCAAATTCTGAGCATGGTGACTACTTCGAAGCCTCCAACGATCACTGAGGCCATTGATTTGAGCGTGGCATTGACTAAAGAAGCCGTTAGATTGGGCAAGTTTTCAATCTTTGAGCAAAAGAAGAAGGAGACTCATGTCGAGTCGTCAGGAGAGAACAAGAGGAAGTTCTCGAATTTCAAGAAGGGTACCCAAGGAAACAGCAACATTGCTAGTAAGCAAAGAGATGCGAACCCACCAGCCGAGGTCAGGACTGGTGCTGCAGGTTCAGAAAACAAGGGGAAAGGATACATGGGCACCCTGCCCAAGTGTAATGTATGCCAGTTTCATCATGCCGGCAAGTGTAGGTTTTGGAAATGTGAATCCTGTAGAAAGAATGGTCATTCGAAGGAGGCGTGCTGGGCTGGTACTGGTCGTGGGAATGGTGGTCAGAGAAGAAATGGTAATGGTAATGGAAACCGTGGTGGAAACGGTTATGGGAATAGGAACCAAGGTGGAAATAATAAGCAGGGAAGTAATGGAAATCGTGGTGATTCTGGAAATCAAGCTGGTAACGGAAACCATGGAGCAAACAATAACCAGGGTGGAAATGGAAACGGAAATGGTCGCGGCCAAGGTTGTTTTGGTTGTGGCGATGTAGGGCATTTCAAGCGAGATTGCCCGAAGAACAATCAAGCCCAAGGAAGAGTCTTCAACATTGGAGCTAGGGAAGCTCGTCAAGATCCAAACGTAGTCACTGGTACGTTCCCTATCAATCAACATTTTGCATCTGTGCTTTTTGATACCGGTGCCAACTATAGCTTCGCATCTATAGAGTTTAAGAATATACTTGGGTTAGTTGCCAGTAAGTTAGATATCATGTATTCGATAGAACTAGCAAATGGGAAGCTAGTAGAAGCAAACGAAGTAATTCGAGGTTGTGTGATAGAGCTTGGAGAGCGTGAGTTTACGCTTGATCTTCTGCCAGTCGAATTGGGAAGTTTCGATGTAGTAGTTGGAATGGATTGGTTGTCAAGTAATCGAGCTGAGATTGTATGTCATGAGAAGATTATCCGCAACCCGATGGAGAATGGAGAGATGATTGGAGTGTACGAAGAAAAGCATGATACGCCTCTACGGATTATCAGTTGCTTGAAGGCACGAAAGTTTATGCGAAAAGGATGTGTTGCCTTTTTGGCTCACGTTGTTGATAACGAAGCTGAAGCTAGAAGATATCCCTATGGTATGGGAATATCCTGAAGTCTTCCCCCGAAGACTTGCCAGGATTACCGCCGCAACGACAAGTCAAATTCCATATTGACTTGGTTCCAGGCGCCGTGCCTGTAGCCAAGGCACCTTATTGACTTGCGCTTTCAGAGATGCAAGAGTTGTCGACGCAGCTTCAGGATCTACTGGACAAGGGATTCATTAGACCAAGCTTCTCACCTTGGGGAGCTCCAGTTTTGTTTGTCAAGAAGAAAGACGGTAGTTTTCGTATGTGCATTGACTACCGAGAGCTGAACAAGTTAACCATCAAGAATCGGTATCCTTTGCTGAGGATTGATGATTTATTCGATCAACTTCAGGGTTTGAGTTACTACTCCAAGATCGATCTTCGATCACGTTATCACCAGCTGCGGATTCAAGAAGAGAGTATACCGAAGACTGCCTTCAGAACTCGTTATGGACATTACGAGTTTCTAGTGATGCCGTTTGGTCTGACAAACGCACCGGCAGTATTTATGGACTTGATGAACCGAGTTTGCAAGCCATATCTCAATAAATTCGTAATTGTATTTATCGACGATATCTTGATCTATTCATGGACGAAAGAAAAGCATGAGCAACACCTTAGAGCCATCTTAGAGCTGCTAAAGTAGGAGAAACTATAAGCTAAGTTCTCGAAGTGCGAGTTCTGGTTGCGTGAGGTACAGTTCCTTGGTCACGTGGTGAATGAAAGTGGAATTCATGTGGATCCCACCAAGATCGAGGCGATTAAGAATTGGGAAACTCCGAAGACGCCAACCAAGATCTGACAGTTTTTGGGCTTAGTTGGGTATTATCGCAGATTCATTGAGGATTTTTCAAAAATCGCTCAACCGCTGGCCTCCCTTACTCAAAAGGATAAGAAGTACGAATGGGGAGATAAACAAGAAGAAGCTTTTCAGCTGCTCAAGAATAAGCTTTGCGATGCACCTATTTTATCCCTACCCGAAGGCACCGATGACTTCGTGGTATATTGTGACGCCTCGCGTCAGGGATTGGGCTGTGTACTAATGCAGCGACAAAAGGTTATCACTTATGCTTCGCGCCAATTGAAGGTTCATGAGAAGAACTACACCACGCATGATTTGGAGTTAGGCGCAGTGGTGTTTGCTTTGAAGACTTGGCGGCATTACCTTTATGGTACCCGATGCACGATCCTTATAGATCATAAGAGCCTTCAGCACATATTCGATCAGAAAGAGCTTAATATGAGACAGCGACGATGGGTTGAGTTGTTAAATGATTATGATTGCGAAATTAAATATCATCCAGGAAAGGCGAATGTGGTGGCAGACGCCTTAAGTCGGAAAGAGAGGATTAAGCCCATAAGGGTTAGGGCTTTGGAGATGATTATACAGACAGACCTCTCGTTGCGCATTCATGTTGCACAAAGAGAAGCTCTTAAGAAAGAAAATCTAAAGGCTGAATATCTCCGTGGGATGGAGAAAACGTTGGTACCCAATGAGGAAGGAACCTTGTATTTTATGGGAAGAATTTTGGTTCCTCTCTTTGGTGGTCTGAGAGATGTTATTTTTTATGAAGCTCATAAATCGAGGTACTCAATCCACCAAGAATCAGACAAGATGTACCAAGATTTGAAGGATTATTACTGGTGGCCAAGACTTAAGGGTGATGTGGCTACTTATGTTGGGAAGTGTTTAAGTTGCACCAAAGTGAAGGCTGAGTATCAGAAGCCTTTAGGTCTTCTACAGCAACCTGAGATACCCATGTGGAAATGGGAATAGATCTCAATGGATTTCATAACAAAGTTTCCCAAGACTCCCAGAGGTCATGATACAATTTGGGTAATCGTGGACCGTTTGACAAAGTCTGTGCATTTCTTGCCGATCAGAGAAAAGGATAACACAGGTAAGCTAGCTGAGCTGTATCTAAGGGGGATAGTAGCACGTCATGGAGTGCCTATCTCGATTATATCTGAAAGAGACGGAAGATTTGTGTCAAGGATTTGGCAATCCTTCCAAGAAGCGTTTGGTTCTCAGTTGAATCTGAGTACTGCTTTTCATCCACAGACTTACGGTCAAAGCGAGAGAACGATTCAGACGCTTGAAGATATGTTGCATGCTTGTGTAATGGGCTTGGGTGGAAGTTGGGATACTCATCTACCTTTGGTTGAGTTCTCCTATAACAACAACTACCATACAAGCATTCAAGCTGCACCGTTCGAGGCTCTTTAAGGACGCAAGTGTCGATCACCGTTATACTGGGCAGATGCAGGTGATAGATAGCTGGTTGGTCCCGAGCTGGTCCAAGAGACGATTGATAAGATTATGCAGATCCGAGAGCACATCAAGGCAGCTCGTGATCAACAAAAGAGCTATGCGGACCAAAGACGTAAACCTTTGGAATTCGTAGTGGGTGATATGGTTTTGTTAAAAGTCTCACCTTGGAAAGGTGTGGCACGCTTTGGGAAGCGTGGTAAGTTAAACCCACGATATATCAGACCGTTCAGAATTTTAGAAAGGGTTGGTACGGTAGCATACAAGTTGGAACTACCAGCATAACATAATGGTGTTCATGATACATTTAATGGATCTAACCTGAAGAAAAGTCCAACTCAAGAAACATTGGTTATCCCTACTGATGAAGTTCACATTGACGACACATTCCACTTTACCGAAGAACCTGTTGAGGTTACTGACTGGAAAGTTAACAAGACTCGGAGGAGTAGTGTTAAACTCGTCAAGGTTCGATGGAACGCACGTCACGGCTCAGAGTTTACTTGGGAACGTGAAGATCGTTTGAAAGAAAAATACCCGCATTTGTTCCCCAACTCCCCTGCTGCTAGTAGTAAGCTTAAAATTTCGGGACGAAATTTTCTTAACAGGGGGAGAATGTGACAACTGTCAAAATTCCAGGTATCCGTACAACTATTAAACCATGATTAGTGCTTAATGACTGTGCTGAATTATAATTAATGACTTGAACTGCTTTCTGATTATTGCCATATACTTACATGTGCATCACATATTGCTTAACGTCATATCATTATTACATGGGAACTTTATTGACTCAAATGATCACAGTTAGCACAATTATCAGACAAACCAGAAAAATGCTGACGGAGTTCAGTACACAGACAGACAATGTGTTGGGACACAAAATGAGCCAGAAACCAAGTATTACACTATTGTAGTGTGTAGGGAAGTAAGGATCACAAAACTGCCTTCCTAGAAATAGTTCAAGTGCCGGAAAGTGCCTAAAACTCACCTAAACTGCAGAATTCTGCAGAAAATCAGCAAATTTAGCATTTAAACACATTTATATCATCCAGAAATATGGTTAAATTATCTTGAATGATTTCCTAAGTGTCGGGAATCAAAACTGCCATAAAAGGGCACATAAAGCACACTAAACTGCATAGTTTAGCACCTTAACGAACCGGTAACCAACCGAACAACCGGACACTACCCGAAACACCAAATTTACACTAGAAGCACTGTTTTTCATTACCCAGCTAGTTATGGTCCCTGATTATTATAACGCACTGTATAAATACCTAGTAACTAAACATCTAACTACATACTTATATTCCAACCATAAACTAACTACATGGTTTAAACCTAGTCTACTACCCCCCCCCCCACACCTAGTGGATGGCCCAACACGGGACCCCACTTGTGATTTTGTTTCAATTTTAAATTAGATCATGTTCTTGCTTTCTTAAACATATTATACAATGGAAAAACACTTGAAATGGATAATAAGTAAACACTTGTGAACATAAGCTCATTACATATTCAACACCACTTCTTTCTCTTCTTCCTTGCTTGTTCTCGGCTGAAACCCAACAACAATACCACCACCATCATCACTCATTCCTCATACATTCTACATATAAACCAAGGTGCTAGAAGACATACAAAGGAGCTAGGAGCTTGTAGAAGTTGGAGGACCTTCTCTATTTGCTTTTATTCACCTATTTTCTTCTCTTGTTCATCCCTAGCCTTGAGCTAGTGGTAAGAACACTAATCTTTCCATTTTACATCTCATATAAGTGGTTAAAGAATGATACATGATGATTAACTTGAAGAACACTAAGAATCAAGAGAATGAAACTTGAACATAAGCTTAAATCATGAAGAAATCTTGATGTATATGAGTTGTTATGCTTGTTGATTGTTGTTTATTCATGTATTTGATGTTGATCATCATATGATCTTGCTAGATCATTATTAAAAACATAATCTAGCAAGATGAGAGGATGAAAGTGTTGAAAGATTCATAGATCATCCTCATGAAAGACATGAACTTGAAAGGATATAATGTTTTCTTGCAAAATGATGATTAAAGTGAGTTGTAAGTCTTGTAAATCTAAGATTTCAAGAGTGATTTTTCAAGAAAACAAGTTAAAAATACAAGATTTACTTAATCTTGGTTCTTAAATAAACAAAACTCATTTTTGGTGATTAAACAAGTGTAGAAACACTTATGTAACAAGAGAAATCCAAGAAGAAACATTTTTAGAAAATATGATTATAAGTTGTAAAGATCTAAATTCCTTAAAAATGATGTTTTTAAAGAATCAACCACACTTTAAAGGGTAACAAGACTTATTAAATACACTAGTAAGTTACTACAATTTTTTATAAATTTTCAAGTTCATGAAGTGGTAGTTTATGCTTGTTTTATGGCAAAATTGGTAAGTATAGATTATTTATTGTTGATTGATTGTGTTGATTTACAAAAGAAAATGATATACCTTCAAGGTATGGAAACCTCCATTTTTAGGGGAAACTATGGCAAAAATTTTCTAAAAATTAAACACTTAGAAAAATATTTCTAAACAAATATTTACTAGTGTACCTCAAACCATGAATTTTTACATAAGCTTTGCCATAATTTTTGTTACAAAAAATATAAATATTGGAGGTTGGTTTTATAAATAAAAGTGACTAAATATATATTTAGGAAATATATATTTAGAAGACACCATGTGTCTGATTATTTGTATATTATGTGTATTAGTTATATTATTTTAGGATTTGAAATAATATAACTCATCAAATACCAAAAACTACAATCCAAAATATTACCAAAATTCCAAGGAATGAATAAACAAAGAATACACAAAAATATTGGTGAAACCGAACAAAGGAATATAACTCACAAAAATATTCCGGAAATATTATTCATGAGTATATTTTGGTAATTAGTATTTTGGACACCAAGTGAATGAAAATATGATTTTCACAATTATTACAAAATTATATCATATTTTTTACAAGAAGAAAATGTATTATTTTTGACAAATAAATATATATATATTCTTGCAATTAATAGAAGATATACTATTTTTGGAAGAAATCTCAAACAAACATGAAGTATATTATTTTTGGAAGGAAAATGGATTTACATATATATTTTCTAAGTTAAGACTTAGAAATATATTATTTTTGAGACTTGTATAAAATTCATAAATATTTTTGCCAAGGGAAAAATTACAAATAATTTTTCTAAGTAAATATTTCCTAAAATATATATTTTGGAAATATATAATGATGGATTTTTATTAAAGATGTTATTCCGGAAAAGATAATACAAAAATTAAGTATAAGAATACTTAACAATTACAAGTAGTTCCAGTGGTTCAAATAGTTCAAGTAGTTCGCATAGTTCAATAGTTCAAGTAGTTCAAATAGTTCAAATAGTTCACATAGATCAAATAGTTCCAGTGGTTCATGTTTAGATTGTGAAAACTAACTTTTGGTCGTTTTATTGAATACATTAAAACCTGTGTGACTCATCCTATCGTTCAATCCTGTATTAACAAACCACCAAAGGGTTAGTTAACAATTCACCAGGTTCTGTCGTTACCCACATTACCCCCATAACCATGGTGAAAGTCCGATAACGGGATTTGTCAGATCCTATGGTATCATAATATCCTATGGTACCATAACGTACTACTGGTCGGCTTAAAAATAGTTAATGAATGTCATTCAATTTTCCTTCGACCAACGTCCCAACAAGTTTGTTCATACAATTGAAATCGTTGTGTTTAATATAAACCTAGCATTCGTTTTAGTAAACTCGAAATCGTTTAGCACATATAAACCACCCCAAAACAATTGAAAGCGGTAAAAGAGGGGAGCTATGTACTCACATTGAAGTGCAAAGTATCCTTGATTAAATGAACTTAACAAAGCTTGGGCAAACCAAGGAAATCAAGTAGTACCTAGTAATCGGATCGCTACGTTAATAAATCGACACCTAAATCGGAAGATCGGGTAGAATGAGGTCTCGTAAACCAAATGAGTATTGGAACTCATGTGATATGGTTTAACAAAGCCTTCATCCTAAATTGAAACCTATCCTAAGTGCTTACGACCCGTTATGACCCGTTAAGGTATTCTACGCTACTTTAACGCGTCGTTCACGCGAATGCGCGTTCGAGACGCCTAACTAGTCCTATGACAAGTATTAAATGCCCTAACATATTTAAATATTTTGCATAATCAGTTTATGTGACAAAAGTTAGGTTACATATGCTTAAATTCAAATTATGCATGAAAATGACATTTTGGTCATTTTCCTAAGGCATATAAACTACCTATCATACAACTAATTAAACTAAGTGACCATAAGGTATAACCTCGGAAAGTTATTCCCTATACAACTATGGTCACAAAATATGCTTGGTCGGATCCTAACGATCAACCAAATGGGTCGGGTTCGAAGGTCTAAGCGGTTGTCAAGACCGCTTGACTTACGACCCTAAACAAGCACTAGACTAAAAGTGACGAGTTAAACATGTTTAACTAAGTTAGAAAACAGGTTTGATATCAAAACAAAGTGTTTTGATACTCGAAAATAGTTTCATTTCAAAATACGCGTAAATACGCATTTGGACCGAAACTTTGACTCGTCACTTCGACTAATCAACGTGGTAATCAGTAGGTATAGTCACAAGGGACTATAACCATCGTGATTACGCTCACGTTACAAAGTTCGATTGAACTTTGACTTGACCAAATTCATGGTCAAAGCAGAAAGTCAAACAATGTTTGACTTTCATTCTTGAAAAGCATAAACAAGCATGAAAGAAGCTTACAAAGGGTCCAAGCAAGGGAGAATTGAACTAAATGACTCAGGTATGAAGCCTTCAACAATGTGAGAGCTCCAACTTAGAGTAAATCAGATCAAATGTGCAAATGAAAGTGGCAAACATGGTGGGTATTTATAGGAAGTCTTGAGTTCACAAGATGATTACAAGTGTTTTTGAGCAAATCAAAGCATGATCTCAACCATACACTTGTGTCACATAGTTTATAATACAATAGGAACTCAAAAACAAGCAAATGGTATCCCAAAACCATGTTAACAACCATTGAAATCAGCTGCTGTGACTAGATTCAAAGTTTCTGATCTGGTAGTTTGTCACGCCCCACGTAGATCCACACAGGATCCTTCGCGGCCCGCCTAGCAACTATCAGAAGTTGACAGTCTTAGTCCATGCATGTCCAAAACTTTGATTTTGATGCATTTCAGCCCCGTTAACCCCATTTCAAGGCTCTACAATGAAGTTAAAGTATAGGGAACATGAAATATGCTTGAAAACATCTCGGATTTCGGTTCGTTTGGTCGTACGGTTGCGTTATTCGGTTAATTACGACGAAAACTCGAACGGACGCGAAAACGATCCAAATTGCGCGACGAATGGTATTTTTGCATTCCAATCACTAAAATAAAATATTTTAACGATTAGAAAAATTTTTGGATGTCCGGATATGTTCAGAATGTAAGATATGCGCGTAAATGCAAACTTATGCACTTTTTGACGCTTTTAGTCCCTCTTGATCAAATAAGCATATTTTCGCATACCGATCCCTCAAAGCCTATCTCTAAGCTATGTAAAGGATATTTAGGGTATTTTTAGCTTATGATCATGTTCCAGAATGTTTGTTACTATACGAATCGGTATACTTTCGCTGTTTGTCGCAAATAGTCCCTACGATCGAATAAACTTGTTTTCTACACACCAAACCTTCCGAAAATTATTTCTAAGTTATGTAAAGGTTATTTAAGGTATGTTAAGCCTATGTCACTTTTCCAGACTGTTTGTCGTGTTAAACTAATTACGTTTATGCATCAGTTCGCGTATAACTTTCCAGAAAGTGATTTAAAGCTCGAAGTTGAACAAGAATTGATATGTGCAAATGTCTCATGTAATTATACAAATCCCAAGTATGAAACACAAGATTTAATTGATTTTGTATTTGTATGATGGTCGTAGAGGCACAGATGTCACACAGATCATTAATGTTTTGCAAGGACATTAATATGTGTGGTATGTAGGAAGTGCTCAAACCTCGTGAATTTCCTCCGGGCCATCCGGCGGGAACGACATAGTCACCACATCCAGCCACATAAGGACCCATGGGTGGGGCTCACTACACCCAGATAGTTCTACCACTCATGCCCCTCGGTCTATACTAGATTAATGGCAATTAGGAGAGATACTACATGATCCACGTGATCTAACAGTTCATTCCTTAGCTATATCATACCATTGAAACATTTGAAACATGTATCTCACCCCTGAGATTTGTAAAACCGAAAACACTTAAAAGAAAAGGGGGACATGAACTCACAGATTTGCTTCTTGTCTCTTGTGTACCCAGAATATTTTTCCTTACGATGTACTACAACCTACACATGTGCTGAGTTTTATTAGACGTTAAGGTCGTGTAACGACTCTTAGTCTTAGTTGTTTAGTAAGACTTATTTCGGAATTCTTGGTGTACTTTGAGTTACATCTTTGATGTACATTTTATAATTCCAAAGTATATAATTATTAGTTAAAATAATAATATTTTAACTTAAATTATATTTATCCAATTATTTGGGATATTGTTATGATAATATATTTTTGACTTATTTCATTTTGTAATTCCTTCATGAATATTTCCCAAGTATGGGTATCATTATACTTGTGTATTTTTCCAAGTATTGGTGGCGTATTTTGGTGTGTATTTGTACGTATGAGAATACGTATTATCTTGTATTTAAGTATTTTACACTTAATTTTGTATTTAATTTTTCCGGAATATTATTTTTAGGCAACTAAAAATCTCCAATTTATATTCTTAAAATATATATATTTTAAGAGAATTTTTGTAGAAAAATATCTATAAATCTTTCTTGACAAAAATAATATACCTTGATATACATCTCAAAAATAATATATATTTTTAAGATTAACTTTAGAAATATATTCCTACCTTTCATCCAAAATAATATATTTTTAACTTGTTTAAGAAAATATATATTTTTCTTCACTCAAAAATAATATATTTTCCATTTGACAAAATATAATATATTTTGTAATACTTGTAAAAATCCATATTTTCCGTTTCCTTGTTTTCCAAAATACCGTTTAACCCATTTGTCGAAACATGAATTTAATGCCGGAATATATATATATATATATATTCATAGTCCATAGTTCTTGTCCGGTTTGTCCAATATTCGGGTATAAGTTATATATTTGTTTCCTTGAAATTTTGGTAATATTTTGTATTACCATTTTTGGTATTTTGTTGTGTTATATTATTTTCAAGTTCCTAAAATAATATAACTAATACACATAATATACAAGTAGCACACAATTGTGACATCTAAATATATATTTCCCTAAATATACGTGACATCTGTGCTTGTAATCTTTGTAAACAGTTCTGTTTTCAATAAAGCAAAGTTATTTAATCCCAATATTTGTTTGTTTATGTTTGACATTTTGCACGTTTTGATTTTTATTCAATTTCAAACTCTATATCGCTTTCTAGAGAGTTTTACGCAAACCGATGCACAAACGTAATCAGTTTAACACGAAAAACACTCTGGAACATCAACATATTCTTAACATACCTTAAATAACCTTTACATAACTTATAAATAAGTTTTGAAGGCTTTGGTATGGCAAAATCTAGTTTATTCGCTTACTGGGACTAATTTCGACAAACTGCGAAAGTATGCCGATTCGTACTGTAACGGACACTCTGGAACATGATCATAAGTTAAACATACCATAAATATCCTATACATAGCTTAGAAATAGGCTTTGGGGGTTTGGTATGCTAAAATAAACTTTTAAATCAAACAGGGACTAAAAGCGTCAAAAAGTGCATAAGTTTGCATTTTCGCGCATATCTTACGTTCTGAACACATCCGGACATCCAAAAATTTATGTAATCATTAAAATATTTTATTTTAATGATTGGCATGATAAAAATCCATTCGTCGCGTAATTTGGATCGTTTTTCGCGTCCGTTCGTGTTTCGTCGTAATTAACCGAATAACGTGATCGTACGGCTAAACGAACCGACATCCGACATATTTTTGAGCATTTTTCATGTCCCCTATGCTTAGGCATCATTTTAGGCCCTTGAAAATGGCTTAACAGGCCTTAAAAGTGTTGAAAATGGGCTTAAATACATACAGGGACCAAAACTGCCATTTCTGCCAAACTTTGTTCAGGCGGGCCGCGTAAGCCACCCTTGGCTTCTACGCGGGCCGTGACAGACCCCCAGAATCAGCAAAATTGATTTCCAGCTTGATCCAGCTGTTTCCACAAGTTGCAAATGGTTTTTAAGCTTCCTATGGGCTGGTTTTAGGTGCCCATGGTTTTTGAAATCAGGGGGTGCATGTGTACGGCTTAGATCGAAGCGCGGTTTTAAATAAACGATCTTAACGGTTACCCGAAATCTATATAAACCCCCATCCATTTCACTTGAAACTCTTACTTGATCTGATTTGTTCTCTAAGTTGGAGTGTTTGCACTTCATACCTGAGAATAATTAGATCAAACATCCATTTCTTGGACTCGTTGTAAGTATTCTTTCGTTCTTTTACGCGTTTTAAGCGTGAAAGTCAAACAGTATTTGACTTTCAACTTTGACCAGTTTATGGTCAACACGAAGTTCGTTTGAACTTCGCAACGTGAGCGTAATCACGATGGTCATAGTCCTTTGTGACTATACCTACTGATCACCACGTTATCTAGGCATAGTGACGAGTCCTAGTTTCGGTCAAAATACGTATTCTTGCGTATTTTGCAACCAAACTACTTTTGGGTATCAAGACCCTTTGTCTTGATACCAAACTTGTTTTCTAACCTCGTTAAACATGTTTTAACATGATTAGCTCGCCACTTTAGGATTAGTGCTTATATAGGGTCGTAAGATAAGCGGTTTAAACAACCGCTTAGACTTTCGAACCCGACCCGTTTGGTCGATCATTAGGATCCAACCAAACACATTAGGTGACCATAGTTGTATAGGGAATAACCTTACGAGGTTATACCTTATGGTCACTACATTTAGTTAGTTGTATGATAGGTAGTTTATATGCCTTAGGTAAATGACCAAAATGCCCTTTTTGCGCATAAATTCATTTTAAGCATATGTAACTTAAATTTTGACATCTAAACTGATTAGGCAACATTATTAGACATGTTAAGGCATATATTACTTGGTATAGGACTAGTTAGGCGGTCCGAACGCTTTTTGCGCGAACGACGCGTTAAAGTAGCGTAAGCTACCTAAACGAGTCGTAATGGGTCGTAAGCACTTAGGATAGGTTTCGTTTTAGAATGTAGGCTTTGTTAAACCATACGACATGAGTTCCTATACTCATTTGGTTTCGAAACCTCATTTTATCCGATCCTCCGATTTAGGTCCGGTTTATTAACATAGATACCTATATTAGGTGCTGTTTGATTCCATGACCTCTAGCATTGCTTGGTGGTTATCTAAAGACTATTGAGCAATCTCAAGTGAGTACGTAGTCCCCTCTTTTACTGTTTTTCAAATATTTTGGGTTGAAACACATGTGCCTACTTGTTACTTTCGTGCTTTCCATGTTTTCATATCATATGCTTGTTATGTTCATTAGTACACTGATAGTACATGACTTCATTATGTTTTTGCTATGTATGTCCATTTAGTGCATACTTAGTACATTGTTTCACATTACATTTCACGCTATGTATGTCCATTTAGTGCATACTTAGTGCATTGTTTTACATTACATTTGACGCTATGTATGTCCATTTAGTGCATACTTAGTGCATTGTTTTACATTACATTTCACGCTATGTATGTCCATTTAGTGCATACCTAGTGCATTGTTTACATTACATTTTATGCTGTGTATGTTCATTGTTGCATACTTAGTACATTTGTTTTACCTCACATGCTTACATTTTGGTATGACATTTGGTTTGTTTAAATGGGACAAAAATACGTTCATTAACATTGGCCATGCTGTTCGTTAGGAGGCAGTGGTACCATAGGAATTGACAACCCCCGTTCCTGAAATCCTAGGTTTGTTTGGATGGAAGGAATGACTGAATTCGATACACATAATTCAGATAAACCTTTAATTTGTTTAAGGGTTTGTCGCCACAGTCTCAAGGCTTGAATGTCTGCATTTTTACAATACCGCATAGATGTTTGTATCAGTAGAGCATGCATTTATTTTACAAAACATAACTTTGATTTAAATTGTGTTTACTTCAATACCTTGTTTTGTGCATTTTACCTATGGTTTAGTTGATATATTTCACTTGCCATACATGACATTTGGATACACATTACATGATTTACATTTGACATAAACATTTTGACATTGGTTTACACATTACATGATTTACATTTTGACATTAGACAATTATTTACACATAAACATTTGACAATTGGTTTAAACAAGACAATTTGGTGGTTTGTTTGGGTAAGTGATTTAAGTAACGAGGCATGTGTAATATGATAAAAGCATGGTGGATACGCCGCTGGTACTTCCTATATGTAAGTGCTTTTATGATATTACATATCGTAGCGTTATTTAAATCATTTCAATTTAGACATATTACATTTTACATAAATAACATATTTTCACAAGACATTGTTTTACAAAACTGTTTATTTTATACAACTCATTTTACTTGGTTATTTAATTAACCATACACCTTTCTTTTATATAATCTGATTTCTTATCAAGTTTTCGTATGAATTATAGAAGAAAACACTTAACAAGATTCATGACAAATTTTTATTAAACATTTCTTCAAACTTAAGTCATGAATCCTATTTTAACAAAACCTATGTATCTCACAGGCATTTTTATGCTAACGTACCTATTTTCACATGTGTTTCAGGAGCTGATGCATAGGTTTGATCAGGATACACTAGGGAGGACTCGGGCCTTAGTGACATAAAAGAAACAAGATTAGTTTGAATAATGTTATGTACTCTTGTTTCTTTTGTTTAAAGACAATGTATCCCCTCTTTGTTAATAAATAAAACAAAACTTTAATTACCATGGTTATGAAACAATAATTCTGTTACAACACTCCCCGACGTTTCCGCCACGGTTTAATGTTTTACACGGTCGGGGTGTGACAGAAGAGTTGGTATCAGAGCCAATGGTTATAGGGAATTAGGTTATTAGTAATGCTTTGACCTAGACTATAACCTTTCTAGGACCCCAACACAAGTTATCTTGTGTTTAGATCTTAAAACATGCACATCACCTATCCTCAGGTGATTACCAAAACAAGAACACCACTTTTCCGAAACGCTTTTTGAAAATCAATCATCTGTTTTAAATAATTTATTATAAGGTTTTGAACCCTTCAATTTTTCAGAATGATTTTGAAATTTTAATCATCCGTTTTTGAATGATTCTTTTGGCCTTGTGCCTTCCAAGTTTTCAAAATCTCATCAAAGTTTTGAGTCTAAATAGTGTGAACACGTGCAAACTGGAAGGGTGAATGCCTGTACCTCGAATTTTCTGCCTAAGGCTAGAGTGTTCGTACAAATCCACATAATCGGACCAGTCACTCTTACCTGGGAACTCTTGGGGTGAGTGTTCACTTATAGGCGAGCATGTCTTCGCGATATATTATTTTTGACCCATTTACTTTGATTAGTCGCTATGTGTCGTTTGTTTGCTTTGTGGTACGGACGAATGACCACCATCTTTGTTATGTCGCTTTTTGTATTATCTCGCATTTCACCTAATCATCTCACTCGTTTTCTCTCATGTTTCCTCTTTTAGAATGCCTCCTCGATGCAAAAATCCACTACCTAATGCCGAAATGGCAGCTATCATGGTGCAGCATATGACTGCTGTACTCCCAGACATTATTGCTTAAGTTAACCAAGCCAACAATAACCAGAATGCTCCATGCAATTTCAAGAGTTTTAATTTGGCTAAACCACTCAAGTTTAGTGGTTCTGAAGGAGCAATTGGGCTCCTATAGTGGTTCGAGATCATTGAGAGTACGTTTCATCATGTTCAGTGTCCTGATAATCGCAAGGTCGAGTTTGCTTCCAGTGTGTTTCAGAAGAGGGCTCTTACTTGGTGGAACAGGGTTATGAGAGACCGTGGTGCTGATGTTTCTTTAACACAGACTTAGGCCGAGCTTAGGGCTCTTATGATGATGGAATTATGTCCTCGTCATGAATTGAGGGCTTTAGAAAGGGAGTTTGATGATTTGAAGCAGGATAGTGGTGAGCATCGGGCTTACACTGATAGGTATGAAGAGTTGAGTTTGCTATGATGTCACACCCCGACCACGTAAAACAACGAAACGTGCCGGAAACGTCGGGGAGTGTTGTAACAGAATTAATTGTTTCACAACCATGGAAATTAAAGTTACATTTATTTATCAATCAAGAGAGTTACATTGTCTTAAACAAGAAACAAAGAGTACATAACATAATTTAACTAGTTCTTGCTTCGTTTTAAGTCACTAAGGCACAGGTCTGCCTAAATGTGTCTCGATCATCCTATGTAACAGCTCCTGAAAACACATGTGAAAATAGGTACGTCTGCATAAAAATGCCTGTGAGATACATAGGTTTTGTGAAAATAGGATTCATGACTTGAGTTTAAAGAAACTGTTTAATAAAAAGTAGCCATGAATCTTGTTGAGTGTTCCCTTTCATAAATCATTTGAAAAGTGATAAATAAACCAAATGATATATGTGTATAAAAGAATAATGTATGGTTAACTGAATAACCATGTAAAATGGGTTTGTATAAGTTAAGTTATTTGTAAAACGATGCTTATGTGAAGATTGTATTATAGATGTAATATGTCTAAACTGAAATGGTTTAAATAACGCTACGATATGTAATACCATAAAAGCACTTATATATAGGAAGTACCAGCGGCGTATCCACCATGATTTTATCGTATTACACGTCGCCTCGTTACTTAAATCACTTACCCAAACAGCCACCAAGATGAAATGTTTAACAATTGTAGAAATGTTTATGTATGGTCAAATACGGTTCACACGGTTCAACAGTTACCAACGGTTCATATAATCAAATGGTTACAACGGTTCACATAGTCAAATAGTTACAACGGTTCACATAGTCAAATAGTTACAACGGTTCACGTAGTCAAATAGTTACAAACGGTTCAAAATGTAATATAATGTGTTCATATGCTGGACGAGCATATGCCACAAAATGCGATGTAAAACAATGTGTCCATATGTTGAGTAAACATATGCAACTAATGTAATGTAAATCAATGTGCTAGCATGCTCAGTCAACATACATAGCAGAAATGTAAAGTAAAACAATGTACTAAGTATGCTAAGTAAACATACATAGCGAAACAATGTAATGTAAATCATGTACTATAAATGTACTAATGAGCATAGCAAGTATATGATGTGAAAACAGGAAAGCACGAAAGTAACAAGTAGGCACATATGTTTCACCCCAAAACGTTTGAAAAACAGTAAAAGAGGGGTCTATGTACTCACTTGAGATTTCCTAGAAGTATTTGAGTAACAACCAAACAATGCTAGAGATCACGGAAATCAAACGGCACCTAATATAGGTAACTACGTTAATAAACCGGACCTAAATTGGAGGATCAGATAGAATGAGGGTTCGTAAACCAAATGAGTATAGGAACTCATGTAATATGGTTTAACAAAGCCTACATACTACAATGAAACCTAACCTAAGTGCTTACGACACATTACGACCCGTTTAGGTAACTTATGCTACTTTAACGCGTCGTTTGCGTAAAACGCGTTCTGAACGCCTAACTAGCTATATGATAAGTAAAATATGCCTTAACATGTCTAATATTGTTTCCAAATCAGTTTAGATATCAAAAACTATGTTACATATGCTTTAAAGTAAATTTTGGCGTAAAAAGGGCATTTTGGTAATAAACCTAAGGCATATAAACTACCTATCATACAACTAACTAAACATCGTGACCATAAGGTATATCCTCGGAAGGTTATTCCCTATAAAACTATGGTCACCTAATGTGTTTGGTCGGATCCTAATGATCGACCAATGGGTCGGGTTCGAGAGTATAAGCGATTGTTTAGATCGCTTACCTTTACGACCCTATATAAGCACTAAACTAAAAGTGACGAGCTAAGCATGTTAAAACATGCTTAACTAAGTTTGAAAACAGGCTTGGTATCAAGGCAAAGGGTCTTGATACCCACAAGTAGTTTGGTTACAAAATACGCAAGAATACGCATTTTGGCCGAAACTACGACTCGTCACGGAGCCTAGATAACGTGGTAATCAGTAGGTATAGTCACTAGGGACTATAACCATCGTGATTACGCTCACGTTATGAAGTTCAAACGAACTTCGCATTGACCATAAACTGGTCATTGCAGAAAGTCAAACACAGTTTGACTTTAGCGCTAAAACGCATAAAAAGAACGAAGGAATACTTACAAAGGGTCCCCGCAAGATTGATTTTCCAAGTATTCTCAGGTGTGAGGTGATGAAACACCCCAACTTAGAGAAAACTCAGAAATCAAATGGGTTTGCAAGTGAATGGGATGGGGTATTTATAGTTTTCGTAGAGCCGTTAAGATCGTTTATCGTAAACCGTGATTCAATCTCATCCATACATGTGTTTACAATACCATGTGCATCAAAATGGCCCCCTAGTATCAGGAAATGACATGTGTAAGTGAGATTAAAGGTGGATAACAGCTGGATCAAGCTGGAAATCACATTCTGATGTTCTGGAACCTGCTTACGGACCGTAAGCAAGTCTCCATACGGTCCGTAAGGGACCTGCAGACCAGCAACTTTCAGAAATGATAGTTTTAGCCCCTGAAGCCCCAAACTTGATTTTTGATGCATTTTTGACACGTTTAAGCCCCGTTAACCCTATTTTAAAGCTCTAAAATGAAGTTAAAGTATAGGGAACTTGAAACATGCTCAGAAATATGTCGGATGTCGGTTTGTTTGGCTGTACGGTTGCGTTGTTCGGTTAATTACGACGGAAGTCATAACGGACGCGAAAACGATCCAAATTGCGAAACGAATGAAGTTTCATCATGCCAAACACTAAAATAAAATATTTTAATGCTTACATAAATTTTTGGATGTCCGGATGCATTCAGAACGTAAGTTATGCGTGAAAATGCAAACTTGTGCACTTTTTGACGCTTTTAGTCCCTGAATGACCCAAAAGTTTATTTTAGCACACCGAACCCCTCAAAGCCTATTTCTAAGATATGTAAAGGATATTTATGGTATTTTTAACTTATGGTCTTGTTCTGAAATGTCTGTTACAGTACGAATCACCGTACTTTCGTAGTTTGTCAAATTTAGTCCCTGTAAGCGAATTAACTTGATTTTTGCCATACCAAAGCCTTCAAAACTTATTTCTAAGTTATGTAAAGGTTATTTAAGGTATTTTAAGAATATGTTGATGTTACGGAGTATTTTTCGTGTTTAAACTGATTACGTTTACGCACCAGTTTGCGTATAACTCTCCAGAAAGCGATTTAAAGCTTGAAATCGAACAAGAATTGATATGTGCAAAAGATACACATATTTATACAAATCCCAAGTATGAAATACAATATTTCATTGGTTTTGTATTTGTTTTATGGTCACAGTGACACAGGTGTCACATATGCCCTACAATGGTTACCCCACTTGAGAAGGCTATCGAGCGGTTTATTGATGGCTTACCTGACTCCGTACAAGACATCGTTACTGGTAGTAACCCTACCACAGTTCATCAGGAAATCGAGTTAGCTGCGACATTGACTGAGTCGCAGGTCCGAAAGGGTAAGCTACACAGAAAGGGTGACAAGGGTAAGAAACAGTCGTCTGATAAGGGTGAGAGCAAGAAGGGTAAGAACAAGAAGGGCAAGGAAACTGGTTCGTCGAAGGGGTCTAGGAAGCGCAAGGCTTCCCAGAATTTTGCTGTCACTGCCCAACCTAAATCAAGCAGCTCCCAATCAGCCTGTATAACCGCCAGTGAAGAAACGATATGCAGGGAATGCACCATTGCGCAACAGATGCAATAGCCACCATCAACCGCAAGTTCCGTGTCGTTTCTGTACTAACTGTGGGAAGTCGGGTCATCTTGCTGATATTTTTCGCTTTGCCCCCAATCAAGCAGCTCGTAACCTAGCCCAGCAGGCTGCTCAACCGCCTGCCCAACATCAAGCACAAGCTGCACGACCTCATTTTCCTCCTGGTTCATGCTACAATTGTGGGGACCTAACTCATTATCAAAACCAGTGTCCAAGGCTGGTCAATGCAAATCAGAATCAGGTTCAGGCTCGAGGCCGAGTCTTCAACATGAATGCTAATGAGGCATGAGCAGACAAGGAGGTGGTGAACGGTACGTTCTTTGTTAACAATCAGTCTGCTTCTGTTCTTTTTGATTCAGGTGTCGATAAGAGTTTTATGTCGTTATCTTTTGAGCCTTTGCTTCGCGTTTCAAGAACAAAACTAGGAAAGCCTTTGACAGTAGGAGTTGCTAATGGTGAACCCGTTGTTCTCGATTCTGTTCTCCGCAATTGTCAGTTGAACCTTAACAACCATCTTTTTCCTATCGACCTCACACCGATGCCACTTGGAAGTTTTGACGTAATAGTAGGTATGGATTGGTTAGCCAAGCATCACGCAGAGGTAGTTTGTTTCGAGAAGATTGTTCGTGTTCCGCTCTCGACAGGTGAGATCCTACAGGTTCGTGGTGAGAAACCTGCTAGTAGTCTCAAGCTCATGTCATGTACTCAGGTTCGGAAGTATCTGCGAAAGAATTATGTGGCCTTCTTGGCACATGTCGTAGCAGATAAAGGCAAAGGTAAGTCTATTCAGGATATCCCTGTTGTTCGGGATTATCCTGAATTGTTTCTTGAAGAGTTACCTGGTTTACCCCCAGCACTCCAAGTTGAGTTCCGTATTGATCTTGTATCTGGTGCAAATCCTATTGCCAGATCTCCATATCATCTTGCAGCGTCAGAGATGCAAGAGTTATCTAAGCAGCTTCAGGAGCTTTCTGACTAAGGTTTTATTCGTCCTAGCTTTTCACCTTGGGGTGCTCCCGTTCTTTTTTTCAAGAAGAACGATGGATCTTTCAGAATGTGCATCAATTATCGTGAGCTTAACAAGCTTACCATCAAGAATTGATATCCCCTACCTCGCATTGATGATCTCTTTGATCAACTACAGGGTGCTTCTTATTTTTCAAAGATTAATCTGCGTTCTGGGTATCATCAACTTCGTGTGCATGAAGAAGATATTCCCAAGACAGTGTTCCGCACTCGATATAGGCATTATGAGTTCACTGTTATGCCATTCGGTTTGACTAATGCTCCTGTTGTTTTCATGGACTTAATGAATAGGGTTTGTAAGCCTTATTTGGATAAGTTCATCATCGTTTTCATTGATGACATCTTGGTATACTCTAAGACGCAAGCTGATCACGGGCAACATCTTCGTCTTACCCTGGAATTCCTGAAGAAAGAACAACTTTTCGCCAAATTCTCCAAGTGCGAATTTTGGCTTAAGGAAGTTCAATTTTTGGGACATATCATCAACGAACAAGGTATTCATGTAGATCCTTCCAAGATCAGTGCGATTAAGGATTGGGATACGCCTACTACTCCAACCGAGGTCCGTTCTTTTCTTGGTCTCGCGGGTTATTACCGCCGCTTCATCGAAAACTTCTCCAAGATTGCAGTTCCTCTAACTGCTCTAACTCAGAAGAACAAACCCTTTGAATGGGGTTCTAAACAGGAAGAAGCGTTTCAGACCTTGAAGCAGAAGCTTTGTGATGCGCCTATTCTATCTTTGCCTGAGGGCAATGATGATTTCGTCGTGTATTGTGATGCATCCAATTTGGGTCTTGGCTGTGTTCTCATGCAAAGGAACAAAGTCATAGTATATGCATCAAGGCAGTTGAAGATACACGAGAAAAACTACACCACTCATGATCTTGAGTTAGGTGCAGTTGTATTCGCTCTCAAAATCTGGAGACACTATTTGTATGGTACAAAATGTGTGGTTTTCACTGACCACAAAAGTCTTCAGCACATCTTCAATCAGAAAGAACTCAACATGAGGCAACGACGTTGGGTTGAACTTCTAAACGACTATGACTGCGAAATTCGCTACCATCCTGGTAAAAGGCGAACGTCGTGGCTGACGCATTGATTCATAAGGAACGTGTCAAGCTTCATTGTGTCAAAGTTCAATCTGATATTCAAACCCGCATTTCTCAGGCTCAATATACTTGTGTATCGCAAGGATTGATGGGTAAGGAATTACCCTATCACATTAAGCCTGATCTTGAACTGAAGGACAATGGATCATATTATTTCATGGACCGTTTGTGGGTCCCAAGTCAAGACAATCTTCGCACCTTGTTAATGGATGAAGCTTATAAGTCTCATTATTCTATTCATCCTAGTGCAGACAAAATGTATAAGGATCTTCCTGCTCACTATTGGTGGCCTGGTATGAAGAAAGACATTGCCTTATACGTATCAAAATGCCTTACTTGTCTTAAGGTTAAGGCTGAACATCAACATCCTTCTGGTTTATTGGAGCAACCAGAGATTCCAGTTTGGAAATGGGAAAACATTGCTATGGATCTTATTACCAAACTTCCACGCACTAAGAGAGGTCATGACGCCATCTGGGTAGTTGTTGATCGTCTTACAAAGTCAGCACATTTCTTGCCGATCCGTGAGGATCTATCTGCAGACAAGCTTGCTAAAATCTATGTGGATGAAATTGTATCGAGACATGGTGTTCCTTTGAACATTATTTATGACAGAGATGCTCGATTCTCGTCTCGTTTTTGGAGAACCATGCAATCTGCTATGGGGACCCAACTTAATTTGAGCACAGCTTATCATCCACAATCGGATGGCCAAACTGAAAGAACAATCCAGACTTTGGAGGATATGCTTAGAGCTTGTGTGATCGATTTTGGTGGTAGTTGGGATTTGTATCTTCCGTTGATTGAATTCTCCTACAACAACATTTATCACTCCAGTATCAACATGGCTCCTTTCGAGGCTCTCTATAGTCGAAAATGTTGTTCACTAGTCTGCTAGAATGAGATCGGTGAGGCTCAGCTTACTGGACCTGACCTCATTCTAGAGACAACAGATAAGGTTAAGAAAGTTCACGATAACCTTCAGACAACTTGAAGCCGTCAAAAGAGTTACGCGGACCGACGGCACAAGCCCTTGGAATTTCAAGTCGGTGATCACGTATTACTTAAGGTCTCACCTTGGAAAGGTGTGATCAAATTTGGAAAGACAGGAAAACTTGCACCTAGATATGTTGGACCATTCAAGATCGTCGAAAGAATTGGAAAGGTAGCCTACAGACTTGAATTACCTCCTGAACTTGGAAATGTACATCCAACCTTTCATGTGTCCAATCTCAAGAAGTGTCTAGCTGATGAGAACCTCCACATACCACTTGATGAAATTCGTGTGGATAACACGATGCATTTTGTTGAGAAACCAGTGGAAATCATGGAACGTGAAGTCAAGTGGCTCAAACGCAAGCGCATTCCACTTGTCAAAGTCCATTGGGAATCTAAGCGTGGTTCAGAATTTACTTGGGAATGTGAAGATCAAATGAAGGCGAAATATCCACATCTTTTCTCACGAGTTTCTTCTAAACAAATTTCGGGACGAAATTTCCACAAGTAGGGGAGACTGTGACATCTATGCTTGTAATCTTTGTAAACAATTATGTTATCAACAAAGCAAAGTTATTTAATCCCAATATTTGTTTGTTTATGTTTGACATTTTGCACGTTTTGATTTTTATTCAATTTAAAACTCTATATCGCTTTCTGGAGAGTTTTACGCAAACCGATGCACAAATGTAATCAGCTTAACACGAAAAACACTCCGGAACATTAGAAAATGCTTAACATACCTTCAATAACCTTTACATAACTTAGAAATAAGTTTTGAAGGCTTTGGTATGGCAAAATCAAGTTTATTCACTTACTGGGACTAATTTTGACAAACTGCGAAAGTATGCCGATACGTACTGTAACGGACACTCTGGAACATGATCATAAGTTAAACATACCATAAATATCCTTTACATAGCTTAGAAATAGGCTTTGAGGGGTTCGGTATGCTAAAATAAACTTTTAGATCAAACAGGGACTAAATGCGTCAAAAAGTGCATAAGTTTGCATTTTCGCGCATATCTTACGTTCTGAATACATCCGGACATCAAAAAATTTATGTAATCATTAAAATATTTTATTTTAGTGAATGGCATGATAAAAATCGATTCGTCGCGTAATTTGGATCGTTTTTCACGTCCGTTCGTGTTTCGTCGTAATTAACCGAATAACGTGATCGTACGGCCAAACGAACCGACATCCAACATATTTTTGAGCATGTTTCATGTTCCCTATGCTTAGGCATCATTTTAGGCCCTTGAAAATGGCTTAACGGGCCTTAAAATTGTCAAAAATGGGCTTAAATACATACAGGGACCAAATCTGCAATTTCTGCCAAACTTTGTTCAGGCGGGCCGCGTAAGCCACCCTTGGCTTCTACGCGGGCCGCGACAGACCCCCCAGAATCAGCAGAATTGATTTCCAGCTTGATCCAGCTGTTTCCACAAGTTGCAAATGGTTTTTAAACTTCCTATGGGCTGGTTTTAGGTGCCCATGGTTTTTGAAATCAGGGGGTGCATGTGTACGGCTTAGATCGAAGCACGGTTTTTTATGAACGATCTTAACGGTTACCCGAAATCTATATAAACCCCCATCCATTTCACTTGCAACTCACACTTGATCTGATTTGTTCTCTAAGTTGGAGTGTTTGCACTTCATACCTGAGAATAATTAGATCAAACCTCCATTTCTTGGACCCGTTGTAAGTATTCTTTCGTTCTTTTACGCGTTTTAAGCGTGAAAGTCAAACAGTATTTGACTTTTAGCTTTGACCAGTTTATGGTTAACACAAAGTTCGTTTGAACTTCACAACGTGAGCATAATCACGATGGTCATAGTCCTTTGTGACTATACCTACTGATTACCACTTTATCTAGGCATAGTGACGAGTCATAGTTTCGCTCAAAATACGTAATCTTGCGTATTTTGCAACCAAACTACTTTTGGGTATCAAGACCCTTTGTCTTGATACCAAACTTTTTTTCTAACCTCTTTAAACATGTTTTAACATGTTTAGCTCGTCACTTTAGGATTAGTGCTTATATAGGGTCGTAAGATAAGCGGTTTAAACAACCGCTTAGACTTTCGAACCCGACCCGTTTAGTCGATCATTAGGATCCGACCAAACACATTAGGTGACCATAGTTGTATAGGGAATAACCTTCCGAGGTTATACCTTAGGTAAATGACCAAAATGCCCTTTTTGCGCATAAATTCATTTTAAGCATATGTAACTTAAATTTTGAGATCTAAACTGATTAGGCAACATTATTAGACATGTTAAGGCATATATTACTTGTCATAGGACTAGTTAGGCGGTCCGAACGCGTTTTACGCGAACGACGCGTTAAAGTAGCGTAAGCTACCTTAACGAGTCATAATGGGTCGTAAGCACTTAGGATAAGTTTCATTTTAGAATGCAGGCTTTGTTAAACCATACTACATGAGTTCCTATACTCATTTGGTTTCAAAACCTCATTTTATCCGATCCTCCGGTTTAGGTCCAGTTTATTAACATAGATACCTATATTAGGTGCCATTTAATTCCGTGACCTCTAGCATTGCTTGGTGGTTATCTAAAGACTATTGAGCAATCTCAAGTAAGTACATAGTCCCCTCTTTTACTGTTTTTCAAACATTTTGGGGTGAAACACATGTGCCTACTTGTTACTTTCGGCGCTTTCCATGTTTTCATATCATATGCTTGTTATGTTCATTAGTACACTGATAGTACATGACTTCATTATGTTTTTGCTATGTATGTCCATTTAGTGCATACTTAGTGCATTGTTTTACATTACATTTCACGCTATGTATGTCCACTTAGTGCATACTTAGTGCATTGTTTTACATTACATTTCACGCTTTGCATGTCCATTTAGTGCATACTTAGTGCATTGTTTTACATTACATTTCACGCTATGTATGTCCATTTAGTGCATACTTAGTGCATTGTTTTACATTACATTTCATGCTATGTATGTCCATTTAGTGCATACCTAGTGCATTGTTTTACATTACATTTTATGCTATGTATGTTCATTGTTGCATACTTAGTACATTTGTTTTATGTCACATGCTTACATTTTGGTATGACATTTGGTTTGTTTAAATGGGACAAAAATATGTTCATTAACATTGGCCATGCCGTTCGTTAGTAGGTAGTGGTACCATAGGAATTGACAACCCCCGTTCCTGAAATCCTAGGTTTGTTTGGATGGAAGGAATGACTGAATTCGATACACATAATTCAGATAAACCTTTAATTTGTTTAAGGGTTTGTCGCCACAGTCTCAAGGCTTGAATGTATGCATTTTTACAATACCGCATAGATGTTTGTATCAGTAGAGCATGCATTTATTTTACAAAACATAACTTTGATTTAAACTGTGTTTACTTCAATACCTTGTTTTATGCATTTTACCTATGGTTTAGTTGATATATTTCACTTGCCATACATGACATTTGGATACACATTACATGATTTACATTTGACATAAACATTTTGACATTGGTTTACACATTACATGATTTACATTTTGACATTAGACAATTATTTACACATAAACATTTGACAATTGGTTTAAACAAGACAATTTGGTGGTTTGTTTGGGTAAGTGATTTAAGTAACGAGGAGTGTGTAATATGATAAAAGCATGGTGGATACGCCGCTGGTGCTTCCTATATATAAGTGCTTTTATGATATTACATATCGTAGCGTTATTTAAATCATTTCAATTTAGACATATTACATTTTACATAAATAACATATTTTCACAAGACATTGTTTTACAAAACAGTTATTTTATACAACTCATTTTACTTGGTTATTCAATTAACCATACACCTTTCTTTTATATAATCTGATTTCTTATCAAGTTTTTGTATGAATTATAAAAGAAAACACTTAACAAGATTCATGACAATTTTTTATTAAACATTTCTTCAAACTTAAGTCATGAATCCTATTTTAACAAAACCTATGTATCTCACAGGCATTTTTATGCTAACGTACATATTTTCACATGTGTTTCAGGAGCTGATGCATAGGTTTGATCAGGATACACTAGGGAGGACTCGGGCCTTAGTGACATAAAAGAAGCAAGATTAGTTTAAATAATGTTATGTACTATTGTTTCTTTTGTTTAAAGACAATGTATCCCTTCTTTGTTAATAAATAAAACAAAACTTTAATTACCATGGTTACGAAACAATAATTCTGTTACAACACTCCCCGACGTTTTCGCCGCGGTTTGATGTTTTACGCGGTCGGGGTGTGACAATATATACTTAGTCACTTTTATTTATCAAAAATCGACCTCCAATATTTGAATTTTTTGTAACAAAAATTATGGCAAATTTTTATATGAAAACCTTGATCAAAATTTACATGTAAACACTTGTTTAAAAATATTTTTCTAAGTTTTTAATTTCTACAAAAATTTTGCCATAGTTTCCCTTTAAAAATGGAGGTTTCCATGCTTTAAAAGCAAATCATTTTCTTTTAAAATTCATCACCAATCATCAACAATTCAATCAAGACTTACCATGAGCCAAAAATATAAAATTTACACTACATCATGAACTTGAAAGTTTGTAAAAATTTGTAGTAACTTCATATGTTATTTAGTAGGTTTAGTTACCCTTAAAATCATGGTTTATAGTTTATAAAACTCATTCTTGAAGATTTTAGTTCTTTACAACTTGTATGAAGATTTTCAAAAAATATTTCTTCTTGTATTCTTCTTGTTAACAATACTTTTCTAACCTTGATTTAACACTAAAAACATGTTTAACTTCTTTAAAAATCATGATCATGTAAACCTTGTAAATAACTTTGGTTTCTTGAAAAGATCATTTTTGAAATCATCCATTCTCAAGACTTATATCATGTATCAATAATCATCATACACAAAAACAACTTCATTTTCAAGTTCATGATTCACATAAAGGATGATCATTACTAGTTTCACAAGATTCATCCTCATACTTGCTAGATCATGTGTTTAATCATCATCTTGCAAGCTTCTTATGATTATTAACATCATAAACACAAGAAATCAACAATCAAGTATCATACATACACTTAAAAAACTTAGATTTTTATGTCTTTAAGCTTTATGTTAGTGATCTTCTTCATGTTTCTTAGAGATTCATTAGATTAACACATTACATAACCTTTTAACCACCAAAATTAGAAGTAAAATCAAGTTGTGAGGAGCTTACTACTAGCATAAATGGCTAGGGATAAAATCAAGATGAAGATGATGAAGGTGATGGATAAAAGCTCTAGGAGGTGGTCCTTTAAGTTCCAATGCCTTCAAGCTCCCTAACTATGCTTCTTGCACCTCTAAACCACCTTAGATTGCTTGATAATGAAGTGAAAATGGATGTAGTGTGTGTGTGTGTGTTGTAGCCGTGAGTAAGAAGGAGAGGAGAAGAGGTGAAGTTGTGAAGGTGATGAAATAAGTTAGAAGTGTGATCTTGTGGTTGTAAATATTAACTTTCCAACAACATGTTAACTAATGGTCTTTATGTTCATAAAGCATCCAACAAATCAAATAAACAATTCAAATAAAATCATGGGGTGGGTCCCCATGTGGGAACCGTGAATTAGAGGGGGGGGGGGGGGTTCTAGTTGTGTTGCAAATATAAGTTAGGAAGTTTGGTTGAAATGTAATGGATTTAGTTAGTGTTATATGGGTTATGTGTTTATAGGATGTATTATGATGTTCAGTGACCATAACTAGCTTCGTAACACTAAAACAGTGCTTCTAGTGAAAATTTGGTGTTTCGGGTAGTGTCCGGTTGTTCGGTTGGTTATCGGTTCGTTAAGGTGCTAAATTACGCAGTTTAGGGTGCTTTATGTTCCCTTTTATGACAGTTTTGATTCCCGACACTTAGGAAGGTATTCTGGACCATTAAACCATAATTTTGCATTATATTTTGTTGTTAAAATGCTGATTTTTGCTGAAATATACAGAATTCTGTAGTTTTTGTGAGTTTTAGGCACTTTCCGGCACTTAGACTATCACTAGGAAGGCAGTTTTATGATCCTTAGTTTCCTACACACTGTACTAGTGTAACTCTTGGTTTCGGGCTCATTCTGTGTCTTAACATCATGTCTGTCTGAGTACTGAACTCCCGTCAGTACTTCTAGTTTGTCTGATAATTGTGCTACTCTGTTTCGTGCACTAATTAAATCATAATGTGTTGTATGCAATAATGATAAATACTATTGCAACATGTAATGCACTGGTATGTATATGACAACATTCAGAAAATCATTCATGTCATCAATTAAATCAGGCACAGTCATTAATGCACAAATTACTGTTTAACATTGTACGGAATATGTGGAAAAGTGCCAGTTGTCACATCATCCATGAGTTTTATGGTTCTAAAGTCTTGAAATTCATGTTCAAAAACCATTTTTATGTTCATTAGAAAGATCTTTATGTTTAAAAAACATGTTTCATCATGGATCTTCCAAGATCCATAGTTAACATCTTTAAATCTTTCATAAACAAGCTTTATGATGAATCTCTAACAAACTTTTCATGGATTTTAGTTTCAAAACTTAGTTTTACATACACTTAGTGACTTCAAGAATACAAGTTCATGCTTCAAAAATCATTTTCCAAGTTCACATAAATGTTTCACAAGTTCATCTTCAAGTTTAACCATGGATGTTTCAAGATCCATGCTTAAACTTGTTAGATCTAAGCTTCTACCAAGCTTAACATACTAGATCTAAGCATACACACAAGATTCAACATCAACAACTTCATCACATACACAAAAAATCACTAAAATTACTTGTTTTCTTCATGATTATTTTAGATCTTTACATATTCATCTTTCAAAGTTTAGTTACTTAGATGGTGTGACTTGTACATAACATAGACATGAACTAAAATAGTGATTAGGAAGCTTACAACTAGCTCTATTGGCTAGGGAAGTGGCACAAGAAGGATGAATATGAAGAATGATGATATGGAGTGGTTAAAAGCTCCTCCAAGAGGTCCTTCACCTTCAAATGCTTCACACCTTCTTTATACACCTTCTAGCACCCTTGTATCACTTTAGATTGCCTTGATTTGAAGTGAAAATGGATATGTATATGTGTGTGTTGTTGGTCGTAGGTAAGAAGAGAGGGAAGAAGGAAGATGATGTTGGTGAAGTGTGAAAATGATCATGTTCTACATACTAGTGGTTATTTATAAAAAGTTTCCAACATATAATTATCCATTAGATCAAATGTCCAATATCTAGGCCGCATAATCCAATTCTATATTCAAAAGGGGAAGTGGGGCCCATGGGGCCAACCAAGGATGAAGGGGAGTTAATTGTGTCAAAGTTTGAAAGTTGGAGGTTTATAATGTAAACTAGAAGGTTTAAGTTAGTTTAAGTGTGTTTAGGTGTTTTTTTATGGTTTTTAAGGTGTTCTATCACCCATACTAGCTTAATATCATAAAAACAATGCTTCTAGTTAAATTTTGATGTTTTGGGTAGTGTCCGGTTATTCGTTTCGTTAATGGTTCGTTAAAGTGCTAAATTGCGCAATTTTACTAGGTATGAAGCACCTTTTGTAACAGTTTTAATTCCCGACACTTTGTAAGTTATTCTGGACACTAAAACATCAATTCGGCATAATATTTTGGTGATAACATGCTGTTTTTAGCTGATTTTCTGCTGAATTCTGCAGAATTCGGCATTTAAAGTGAGTTTCGGGTGTCTTTTAGTGCGTATTTTAGTTTTCGAAAAGTGTATATATTAACCCTTGTATCCACACTTGGGTCTTAATGAATTTTTGATGTTGTACCTACTTCTAGGCCCTAAATCTACTGTCTGACTGCTTTCTGCGGAAGTGCTGACACAGCGTGTCTTACCAGTGAGTTTACTAGTCTTTTTGACGCAACGCTTAATGTAATGCACAATGCAATATTTGATGTATAAAACATGCACGAATTCATATGTAAAGCAAGTATGCACTTAGTGTTGATATTTAAGCACATAATTGCAGGAATAAATAATTAATAAAAATAGTATGAAAATTACCGGTTTTGGCCAGTTGTCACATAACACATATGGGTCTGAGATAACATAAAATCCTCAAGTGATTTGGATAACGCTACGACATATAATACAATAAAAACACTTATATATAGGAAGTACCAACGGCGTATCCACCATGTTCTTACTGTATTAAATTCGTCTCGTTATCTAATCACCCTAGATCACACCTAACAGGACTCACTATGATTTCCATGCATCGAACCTCATAATTATGTGTGCACCCATAATTACGTAACTCGTTGCATAGTCGGCATAGCTTATCTCGCCAAGTGATAAATTATGGACATGGTCAAAGAAAGATGCTTTGAAATAGTACGTGCGTCTCACGTGTTTTCCACTAGCCAATAAGACTGTACATGTTTCACATGTAGACGGGTTCATAGGTTTGGTAAAGAATGCGCGATCACATTAGAAATGTATTACGAGAGTTGTTTAATATGAAGAATGAGAACTCCACGTTTCGGTGTATAGTCGCACATTACACATATATGAACAAACATGTCAATTTTGTAATTTGATATAGAAATACTAATATCATTACAAACTAACTGAAAATGTACATGAGTATCGGATAACAAAAGAAATCGAAATGCAAAATCCTAGTTGTTTATAACTGCTTTGTTGTTGGTATGAGCCTCATTAACTCAGGCATTAAGAGCACGTCCTTAAGCAGGGTTGTTAACAACTTGATTTTGTGTAGTCGCAACTCGGCAAACCTTAGTTGTATGACCAATAAGCCCACAGTTTAGGCACTATGGCGGAAACATCGGAGTGAGACGAAATAGATTGCAAGAGACTTCATAACACTATTTGTGACAAGTATTTAAATGATAAATTTTCATTTCATTTCTAAAGAGTCAATTACAAGGATTTGAAACAAATACAACATGAATATGAAATACAATACAAATAAAATACAAAATTTAAAGTGTGTATCTAAGCATCCTACTAGATTCCATGCATCTTTAACATCATCGCTAAACCTGCAACATGTTTTAAAAGCATAGTTCAATACAAAGGTATTGGCGAGTACACTAGTTTTAGACTCATGGAATATGTATAAAAAGGTATTTTCAATCCAACATAGCAATTGGTATACAAGGTCAATCTATCATGCATAACAATATGTCAACTCTAGTGTCCACTAGTATTTAGCATCCCTCGACACAAAAGTGACGAGACCGTTATAGAATAAAGACTCAACAAAACCCCGTCGGGTGGTGTGCTACTCCTATAGCGCTATAATTGTTAAGCTGAGTTAACAAGTAGTATGTATTCTAGCATTGAACGAATAAAAGTATGTTTGTGAATCGTGCATTTTAACAAGTAAAACATGTTGCACCCAAAGTGTATTAAAAGGAAAATGGGTCAAGTGTACTCACAAAGTTGCATATGCTTTCCGATTATCCCATGTGACGAAGTTGTTGAGACTACGAAGTTGAATGTGTTCGATTTGGAGTTTAAGAGGTGTTTACATATGGTTCTAGGGATTTGGAGTTTAAATAACATGAAAAATAAACATATGAAAATAATCATCTAACACCTATGACACTTGTTCTTGACACTATGAAACTCTAAAAGAGTTTAAATGTTTTCATGGAACAAAGTTCCATTAGAATCGTGACAAGTTGTCAAGGCCTAAGATGATACAATCTACTAGCTTGATGAATGTCCATTAGTTCATCACCAAGAGTTTGATTATTTGGTTGTTACATAAGTATTACATGGTATATATTACATCATATAAGTCAAGCATGAGGTAGAAGATTAAAGTCTTCATTTAGGCACCTCTAAGTATCATGGAATTCATACATGAGGTAGGAAGAACAAAGCTTCCATTTAGGTACCTCTATTGTTCACCACTACACTTGTTGTTATGAACAACAAGGAGGGTCATGAACTTACAAGAAACAATAGATTATGAACAACTAATCTATGAGAAAACATCAAGGAATATGTGGATTTTCAAGTAGGTTAGCCCAAGCTAATCCTAAATCAAATAATCATCAAGTCTTGAACTTGAGCATCACTTGTGGGTTAAAACCCTTGAACAAAACAGAAATTTTGTGAGGTTTATACCTCTGATTTTGAATGTCTCAACCTTGTTTTTAAGCCTAACTAACCATAGAAGTGGTTATAAGCATAAGGACATAGGTTTGAGATGAGTTTCCTCAAGTTTAAACAAGTTTATCAAAGATTGAAACAAGAACAGAAAAATCAGTCCACTTTGGAACCCTTTTGGAAACATTCCAAGCTCTGGTTTTTCAGGTAAAACCCATGGAAACGTAGCTAAGGTCAATACAAATTAGTAGGAAAAAGAATCGAGTGAATCGGATAAGAATTGAGTGAGTTATGCTCACTTTTGTGAAGTGGAGAGTGTTTAGAAAGTGAAAAATTCTTGGAGGAGGCTTGGATTATATAGGGGATGGATTAGGGTTTGATTGGGTTGAGCTTTGGAAGTGTTTAGTGGGCTAAATAACTCAAAACAAGGAAATTAAGTGGGTTGATGCAAGGCTGTTAACAGCCCTATAATTTTTATTTTATTTTATTTTTTTGACATTAGAAGGTATATATTTGATGTTTAATAAAGTGTTACATGGTGTCTAGTATGTATGTAACTTGTAACAAGGTCTAAAATGCATAAATGACATGTTTTAATTTAGCAAAAAGTGTGATAACGTAGGTGTGTATAACACATGAAATGTAACAAGTATGTATGGTTTATAGTTTGGTATGATCAAGTGAAAAAAACATACAACTTAATCTTATAATCGAATAACTAAGTGTTTAAATGTATGAAGATTTAAGGATTACGAATACACGATCATTGTTTACGAGTTAAGCTTACGTTTATACGAATTACGAACCATGTATCAAACGAGTGCACGTATCAATGTATAAACATGTATAAACGATGTATAAAATATTCGTTTCATTACGATCAAAGTCTCGGATTTTACAACGATACAACGAAATATGATTACAAGGAATACAAGATTTCCAAAAAATAGAATTTCAAGCAATGGTTTCTAAATATGGAAAGTATGAAAACGCAGGGCATTATAGTCTCCCCTCCTTTAGGAAATTTCGTCCTGAAATTTATTCAAGAGGAAGACTTGAAAAAGTTTTGGCAAAAATTGAGACTTGGAAATTTTGAAACGGTTTGAAAAGTACGAAACTTTGGAGAACGACAAGGTAAATTTGCAAGGGAGTTCGTTGTCTAAAATAATTTGAGGTACCAAACATAGTTGAAAACGTGTAGGTACGTATATAGGTAAAGTGAGTCTAAACAAGTTTGGATAACTTAAATTGGAGATGTATTAAAAATGGGACGTATTAAGAAGGAAGATTTTAACAAACGGTTTGTATTTTGTTGGAAAGTGGGGTAGTTTACAGGGGAAGTTTTAAGGATAGTATAAAAATCACACTTTCGTAAAAATTGTTTATTGAGAGGAACGAAAAGGTTTGGTACTTTGAATAAAACGTTAAAGGTATACTAAGTACATTTACACAAGAATAAAGAATAGGAAGACGGTTTTAAAGGTAATGAGATAAGTTAGGATTTGAATGTTTAAACAAGCTTGATTGTGAACGGGGTTCGTATGAAAGAAAGGATAATGGAGAATAATAGGAGTATGTGGCGAACGATTGACTCTAAATGAATGCAAGTATATGAATGATATAAGTATTAGATAGACGAAAGTAACGTGTTAAAGATGAAGTCTCGTCATGGATAATCGGATATAATGCGTTTGTGAGTCGTTTAAAGTTTGTATTAGGTCAAAAGGTCTGCAAAACACTGAATTTCTCATGGCACGTTTTACGAAAGTTTGGTAACATGGTGAAAACACTTATATATAGGAAGTACCAGCAGCGTATCCACCATGTTTTGACCATGTTATGTCCGTCTCGTTATTTGGTGGCATGTTACGTTCCGTGTCTTACCATACACAGTAGTATGCTCTATGGTTTTCATACACCTATCACTATAATCCCGTGTGCACCCGCGATTATTTTGATCGTCGCATGATCTTCATAGCTTGTACTAGTTGTGTATGAATCAGGGTATACATAATTTAAAAATAAGAATGTGTACGTATAAGAATATAGTATATAAGCAAGTCCATGCATAAGTATGTATGGGACCCACGTAAGCGAATCACTCGGATTACGCTCGTGTACGGGTATGAATGTATGAATCATGAGTATGAATGAAAGTATGAGCATAAGTATAAGTTTAAGTATGAATATGCACGTAAGTATGAGTATAAACATAAAACATACGAGTAGTATGAGTATAATTATAAGCACAAAACGTATGCGTATAAGTGTAGGTACGAATAATAAAATTTACGTATATAGTGTACGTTGGGACATAGCGGATTTAAGCGTATAAAAGCATTCAAAAGGTTGAGTATGTAAATACGAACGATATGAATGATGTTATCGTGAGATATCGACTAAAATGTGTATGATGATATGCATGTATAGTTGTTTAAACGAAACATTGAGTTTATCAAATCAAAATTAGATTAATCTTGATTTGAAGGGTAGAATATAGTTTGTATATGTAAGAGGATATAAAATACTCATTGGTTAAGCATAATGTATTTTGTAATGAATGGAAATGCTACTTTTGTTTTAAAAGAGTTTACGTAGTCCGAAGATGGTCGGTCCCCATGAAGTCTTCTTGCCCACGAGTTTTGTAAATTGATGTAGGAAAAAGGTTTTCGATAAAAAGTAAGTTCGTTTCATCAAACAAGAAAATATGAATTTAGGAGGTTCTTGTGAAAACGAGGATTCTTAGAAAAGAAATTTAGCAAAAGGACTTAGTGATTGTTAAAAGTTTTAACAAATGATTTGTTGATGTTGAAAAGAGTATTTGGTAAAACGATCATATAAAATCTATAAGATCTTATAAGTAATTGAGAAAGGTTGGTTTGATTTCGATTAAGAATGGAAGTCTCTAACATGATGATATAACGTGTGCGTGTTTTAGTGATTAAGTTGAATATGAAGTTCATGGGCCAGAGATTCATTGGACCGATTAAATTGATACGTAGCATTTTGTAAGGTTTTGAAATTCGGGAAATAAAACGTTTTAAGGTATGATTAAGAATTTCGTGTATGTGAGTTATGTAAAAATAGGTTGTAGGATAAGAAGTACGTTTGATAAATCGATGTATTTTGGAATTAATATAAGTGGGTATTTCGATAAATGATAAATGATAAATGATTTAGGTATGAAACATGATTGTGTTTGCTTGATAAAGTATTTTGAAGGAAAGTTTTGGTAACGATCACCTAGGTAAGGGAATCACCCCTAACTCGTTGGTGAGGTCGTTTTAAGAAAAGAAGGAGTGGAGTTAATCGTCAAGGTAAGGAAATCACTCTTAACTCAATGATATGTCTCCATTTTGGCGTTGTAAAGAATGTAAACAAAATTGAGTGACGTTTTGAAATCATGCATAGGTATAAATGTATGAAAAAGATTTAGTATGATGTGTGTGTGAGAAGAAAATATTGAAAGTAAATTCGAATTTGAAAGATTGCATCGTATAAAATAAATAATAGAAACACATGTTTGATTAAAATTTGGGATGGTTCTAAAACGGAACTTTGACTAACCAAAGTGGTCGAAAAGTCTTTCGAATTTGAGGAGCATGATTTGGCCTAATAGGTGGAATACTCTCGCCGACAAGTTGGTTAACGGTATTTACCCTTCCGGTTACTACATGTCCCAAATCAATCGAAATTTCGAGACTTGGCGGGATTTATGAAAAATTCAAAGAGTGGAACTAGTCGACAAGGTGCGGGTTTCACCCCTAACTTGACGATTTCGTATCCTAAGTGTGGTTGGTACTCGTCGGGTCAAAATTTAATTTCAACACTTTGACGAGGGTCCACTAGAATTTGAAAGCGGAAATTCTCCATCAAGGTGAGGATCTCACTCCTAACTTGGTGGCGAATTTCATGTAAAAAGAATAGGTGGATTGAGAGTCTTTCACCAAATTGTGGGTTTCACGCCTATTTTGGTGAAGTCGTCTCGTTTGTATATTACAAGTGGTTTCGAATTTAGTATAAATGAGTAAAAGACGTATATTTAAAATAATAATAACAAGTATACGCACATAAAGCATTTTAAGAAAATAACACGTAAGAGACATTTTAAGAATAACATGTAAAGATATTTCATAAAAGTAGCATGTGAAGCAAGTATGGTCGAATTTTGGTGCTTAACTATAGACTAGGTCAAAAGCATGGCAATTTTCCTAATTCCCTATAGTTATGGCTCTGATACCAATCTGTCACACCCCAACCGATGGCGGAAACATCAAAGTGAGACAAAATAGATTGCAAGAGACTTCATAATGTTGATGCATAATGTCTATCGCCTACGTCATCAGTCTATGTCGTGTCATGTATATGTAATAGTTTGAAAATGTTAAGTTTATATGTTGTAAGCCAGGTCGCACGAACTGGAAGGTCAATTCGCACTAAGTGGAGTTTGCCAACTCGTGCGGACTGGGCATGTTATTTGGTGCGACCTGGGAAACCTATAAATAGGTTAGTTCTGTTCTTCATTTGTAACTTTCTGGAGAATTTTGTAACGAAGTGCTGTCGGATTCTCTCTGTACCAAAACATTTTATATGAATGAAGAACATGTTTAAAGTGACTTTCTACTCTTCTACTCCTGTTCTAACACTGATTACAAGGTTTCTAGTCTGATTCCGCCTTTCTAGAAATTAGATCTAACTCTGATTGACTCGTTTAGACGATTCATCGATCCTACAAGTGGTATCAGAGCTCAGGATGAGTCAAATCTGTTGATATCAATGTTTTAAACGGTTTAGAACTTCATATTTCTACTCTTTCTTGGATTTTCAGACGAATTCATGGATAAAATGGACTGAATTTTGGATATTATGTGTAAAACATCACTCTGATCAATCATACAAAGTTATAGACCATAAATCACACTAAAATTGATCCAAAAATGTCAAAAATGTCAAATTGTGTGAAAATGATGTCCAAATCGTGTGAAATGAACCAGATCGTTTGAGTTTTTGCCAAACCGTTTGAAATTCTTGTCCAGCTCGCACGAGTTGGACCAGACCGTTTGAAAATCTTGTCCAGATCACACGAATTGGATCAGACCGCACGACTTGGGTGATCAAGTCGCTTCACCTCGCACGACTTGAGTGTCCAGATTGGGTGAACTCATCAGTTCGCACGAACTGAAATTTCTTTTAATACGTTTTTGTCACTTCGCACAGTTTGGTAGTCCAGGTCATTTGAAACTATCCAGATCGTTTGAAATTCAGTTCGTTTGAAAGTCCAGATAGTGTGAAAGTCCAGGTCGCTTGAAAGTCTGATTTTTTAAAACTTAAAAATTTTTCGAAACATTTTTCAAAGTATAAAATGGACAATCAAGAGTTTTACAATGCGTTTTTCGAAGGAGGTATGACTGTTCAAACTCCAGCAAGTACAGCCCAGAATGTGAATTTGGAGAACGAGCTAGGAACCATGCAAAAACCACCGAAACTGCTCAACATTGAAGATTATTCGGGGTGGTAGGATAGATTTCGCACGTGGGTTCAGGCGAATCACCTCGAATGTTGGCTGAAAGTTGAAACAAAATATGTAGTTCCTGTGAATGATGCTGGTCTTCCGAAAACACTTAACACTTTAACTCCGGCTGAACAAGAAAGCTTTAAAGCCGAGAAGAAGATGGTCAGTATATTGCAACAGGCAATTAAGGAAGACATTTTGGTACTGTTACAGCATCAGAATGATGCGTAATCTATTTGGAATGCTCTTAAAATCAAATTTCTTGGGAGTGCTGCAATGATCAAAAGCAAAAAGGCATTACTGAAAAAAGAATTCGACATATTTACTGCTATCAGTGGAGAATCAACGAAAGAGTTGATTGAGAGGTACTGTCACTTGGTAGTGGAGATGAAGCGTTTGAATATAGATAAAACAGATGAAGAGTGGGTTGATAAGTTGGCTGACACACTACCACAAGAAGAGTGGGGTACGTTCTTATTGGTTTTGAAGAACAACTTGGAAAACGTGGGTTTCAATTTGAGTACGTTTATCGAGAGAATTGAAGCTCAAGAGCTTGAACTTCGGAAGATGAGGAAAATGAAATCTGCAAACGTACAGCAAGATGTTCAGCTTTACTACAAAGGAAGCTCATCTGCCACATCTGCTTCGAGTCCAAAGATTCAAATAGCATTCAGTGCGGATTCTTCATCGGGAGTAGCTCAAAGCATGCCTAACAACAACTTTTCACCGTTTACAAATTACGAACCGAATCCTAAGGTTCAGAGTTCTCAAGAACAGGTTTCTTCTCAAAGTTCTTCAAGTTCGAACAATCAGAGTTATAGTCATGGGATACTATGCAATATCGTTGTTAATATAAAAAACGGTCAAGATTTTACTGAGACAGCCGCAAAGCAGCATATAGCACTTCTAGCTTCTGTACTTGAGTCTTACGAGAGTCTAGTAGCCGGACGAATTGGTAACCCAGACATGACTAAAGAAGATTACGATCAAATTGATTCCGAGGAACTAGAACTCATCGACATAAAATGGGGTATGGCGAGCATTGTGAGAAGAGCTTAGAGGTTCATGGAAATTACCGGAAGAAGTAGTCTCGCATGTCCTGATCCTAAACTTTGATTTGATAAATCAAAGGTGACTTGCTTCAAGTGTAAAGAGAAGGGACACTTCAAGCGCGAATGTCTGAACAGAGAAGTCAATAACCATCAGAATCCATTCGCCAACGATTATTACCGATAGGCCATCTATCATAAAAACAGTCAACAACCATTCAATCCAAGACCTCAAATCGAGAACAGTCCATCCAAACAAACAGAAAAAGCTCTTTTGGTGAATCAAGATGACGAAAAGATTCCAGAAGGTTTCAGTTGGGATAAGTACGTTCCAGGAGGTGGTCTTGCAATGATGGCTAAACTTACTGAAGTGCCAGAACCGGAAATTGAGGAATGTGTTCCTGAAGTTGAAGAAGTCAGTGAAGTGATGAATGAAGAAAGTTTTGCAGATCTAGAAGAGGCAGCAGCAGTGGTCTACTATTATCAGTCTGAACAGGAGGTTATTACTAATGCATTTAAATCTATAATGCCAGCTAATGTATTTGATTCTTTTGTAGGTTTCTTTAGTGAACCGACTACGGGTTTTTTCCCACAGTACGAAGTTGAACAAACTCTGGTTCAAGAGATCATTGATGTTTTAAAGGAAATGAATGAAGAGACTTTGAAAGAAATAGCAGACAAAGCTCTTATGGTCAAGCTGCAAGAGGTAGAACAAACTAAAACACTTTCTGATAACAATGAGACCAAAGATGCAACTCAAGAGTCAGTGTCTGTTGAAAAGGAGTCAATTATCGAGACTTGTGATACGTATGAGTCAGGAGAGAAGTCCGAGTCCGATGACAAATCAGAAAATGTGAAGTCCGAATCCGAAGAGAAATCTGAGTCTGAGTTCGGAGAGTTTGGTAAATCGGAAAGTAAAAATGATAAACAAGAAAATGTTTTTGAAAAAGTTGAAAAAATTCTTGAAAAGCCATGCAAAAACTGTTTGAAACCATGCATGGATTGTCTTGAAAAAGACAAACAGTTTCAAGAGTTGAAAAAGTTTAACGACAAATTAAAATTTATTTTAATGATGTTAAAGAAGCTTATGACACTCTGTCACGATCAATTAAAATGATTCACACTGAGAGTAAAGAAAATTACAAAATTGCTAATTTGCTCAAAGCTACGGTCATGGACAAGCAAATGTCGATTAACATCCATCTGGACACAATTGCATCTCTAAAGAAGGAACTTGAACTGATGCGTATTGAGACAGAAAGAGTCGATAAAAAGTTGTTCAGTTATCTTTCATCTTCATATGTGATTGATCAAATCGTTCCTCAACAAACTGATTTCAAAAATGTTCCACCCCCAATGTGGAATCATTATACTCAGAAATATCCAGACGGGGTGGAAAAGGCATTGAATCTCAAACTGAGAACAGAAGAGAATGAGCTACCGGAAAACATCGATGTTAAATTCTCTCCGTCTGACACCGACAACGAGTCACAACTGGTTAAAACAGTTGTAGACCAAGTGTTGGATGAAGAGAGTGATAACACTGATTTCAAAATGGTCAAAACTCATTTTGAGAATTCCAGTTTAGATTCTGAAGATGATGGAAACTTTCTTGATAAGTTTATCCCAAAGTCAGATAAAGTTATGAATGACGATTCGATCATTGTGGTTTACACGATGACCGGAACTGACAAACTGAATACTGATTTTGAGTATCCGATTCAGAATGCGAACCTGGAAAAGGTTGAAAAAGTTTTTAAACTTGTGGAAATTGATATCTCAGAATTTAACAACAATTTGTTTCTATCAAAACCGAAAAAATCTTTTGTTAAACAACAACCGACAAACAACCCGGGAAAGAAAAATGAATGGGTGGGTAACAATGGTAATAACAAGAGACATGGTAATAATTACAAAAATAAAGGTATTGGTTTTGAGAAGAAAATGGCTAAGAAAGATGTTAAGCCAAAAGAAAAATTGAGTGAAGTGTTTGTGGCTGGTAAAAATTCAGAAGTTGAAAAGGATTATATCTTTATTAAGCAAGCAATTGACGATTTTATTGCAGCGAAAAAGATAAGAGACGAGACCAACAGATCCACTTTTGTTGAATATGACAAAAGAATCTGTTATCGATGCAATGAAATTGGTTACATGTCCAAACAATGTGTCAAAAAGATAATAAAACCAGTTTTCCATAAACCAAAACCAAAAATTTCAAAGGATGTTAAGGGAAAATCACCTATGGTATCCCCCGTGCGTATTCTTAAACGCGGTGAATCATTGAAGTCAGAGGACAAACCAAAATCAACTTTTGAAATTGGTGAATCTTCAAAATCAAAGACTTCAAAGGTTTATCCTAAAACAAAGACTTCCCAAAGTCAATCATGGGTGGAGAAACCTAAACATTCTTTTAAGGAAAAGAAAATGGAAGAAGTTTTAAATCTGAACCGAAAATTTTTGCAACCACTGTTGAGAAAATTGAGTTTGAGTTGGATAAATTGATTGAAGGATTCCCACCTATCAAGGAAGGAGCTCTAAAATCAAAACCAGAACCTGATGTTCCAAATGTTGTTTTTAACATTCCAAAAGTTGACATAGTAGCTCGTGATATTGTCTTTGGTAGTGTACCAAATGTTGAAAAATCTTGGGTATCATTGTTTAAATAAATGTCTTTTGATGTGTGTAGGGGCTTCCAATGTCTATCATTTCTAAATGGATAATGGATAGCGGCGCCTCACGGCACATGACAAGGATGTTAGCACTGTTATATGACGTCAAATCAATCAATGGAGGTTATGTCGGGTTTGTTGGAACTCAAGGTGGTAGAATTATTGGAGAAGGAATACTTACTAACGGAGTCGTAACATTCGATAAAGTGAATTACATTGCTGAGTTAGAAAACAATCTGTTGAGCATCTCTCAGATTTGTGATAAGTCATTCACTGTTCATTTTACAAAAGATGAATGTCTGATTCTTAAACCAGGGTTTAAAATACCAGAAGAAATGGTGTTAATGCGCGCTCCTCGTGAAAACGATCTCTATATACTAGACATGAGCGTTGCTACAACGACAGATAAAAAGGCACAATGCTTTGTGAGTAAGACGAAGGCGACTGAGAAAGAATCTATCATGTGGCATCGTAAAATGGGCCATATTCACTTGAGGAAGATGAACTTTTTAGTTCTTAATGATCTTGTAGAAGGTGCATGGTTGTAAAACAAGGTCTCCAAGGCCTAGTACTCCCCGAGTAGTCGCTACAAGGTAGGTTGCCGAGGCGACTTTCTTCAACTCCAACTAATTACTCGGAATCAATCAAATGCGGTCAACATTGGCCAAAATCGGATCTAGTAGGTCAACTCGAGCTGAGTTTGACTTAAAATAAAATAAAACATAATTTTTATGCCTATCATATTAAAGGATGAATATCAATTTCACGTATTTTGTTAAAAATATTAGTAATTTTTTGTTATTTGACATATATTTAATTTCCGAAAACTAATTTCTTTATAATTTGGCATCTCCGAGTACTCCCCGTGTACTCTTCGCCTAGGCCGAGTACTCTCAACTCCCCGGTCGACCGACTAGGGAGTGCCTAGTGACTTTTACAACCATGAGAAGGTGTTAATGTGAAAAGCTTCCATCTTAACGATGACTGTATTGAATGAAAGAAAGGGAAGCAGACGAATAAATCGCATCTGAAAAAGCTCTTGAACTCCATCAGATTACCGCTCGAAAGACTCCATATGGATCTTTTCAGACCGGTAAATGTGAAAAGCATAAGTGGAGATCTATATTGTTTAGTTGTTACTGACGACTTTATAAGATTCTCATGGGTGTTGTTTCTAGAGAGAAAAGATGAAACATTTGATTCTTTGATGAAGCTATTCAAAAAGATGGAAAATGTTTACAAACTGCCGATTAGACGTATTCAAAGTGACAATGACATGGAATTCAAGAACAACCGTATGTTCGAATTCTGCAACGATAAGGGCATTCTTCATGAATTCAGCGCACCGTATACTCCTCAACAAAACGGTGTCGCTGAAAGGAAAAATCGTACGTTGATTGAAACGGCTCGTACCATGTTAGCAGATTCGAAATTACCGGTATATTTTTGGAGTGAAGCGGTTGCCACGGCATGTTACACACTCAATCGGGTTCTTACGGTGAAGAAGTACAAGAAAATTTGTTTTGAATTACTTCATCTTTACAAACTGAATCTGAAATTTTTAGAACCATTTGGATCACCATGCACATTTATTGATCCAGACGGTAAATTTGGTGCAAAAGCTAATGAAGGTTTTTTTGTAGGATACGCTAGTCCGTTGAAGAGAGTTTTTGTTCCGAGTTTGGGGAAGATCATACAAGTTCAACACGTTGACTGTCAACGGTTTACTGCTCCAAATCAACTTCCCGGAAACATTTGATTCTTTGATGAAGCTATTCAAAAAGATGGAAAATGTTTACAAACTGCCGATTAGACGTATTCGAAGTGACAATGGCACGGAATTCAAGAACAACTGTATGTTCGAATTCTACAACGATAAGGGCATTCTTCATGAATTCAGCGCACCGTATACTCCTCAACAAAACGGTGTCGCAGAAAGGAAAAATCGTACGTTGATTGAAACGGCTCGTACCATGTTAGCAGATTCGAAATTACCGGTATATTTTTGGAGTGAAGCGGTTGCCACGGCATGTTACACACTCAATCGGGTCCTTACGGTGAAGAAGTACAAGAAAACGTTTTTTGAATTACTTCATCTTTACAAACCGAATCTGAAATTTTTAGAACCATTTGGATCACCATGCACATTTATTGATCCAGATGGTAAATTTGGTGCAAAAGCTAATGAAGGTTTTTTTGTAGGATACGCTAGTCCGTTGAAGAGATTTTTTGTTCCGAGTTTGGGGAAGATCATACAAGTTCAACACGTTGACTGCCAACGGTTTACTACTCCAAATCAACTTCCCTGAAACAAGTTGCTATTTGATTACGATAATCTCTGGGAGTCATTCCATTTACTGATAGAGCCGAATGAAGAGGAACTGGCGTTCTTATACCAACAACAGCAATCTCTTTCACAAGAACAAGTGCCGAGACCGTTGGTAGTTTCTTCGCCCACCGAGGGTTCAAATGATCATGAGGCTGGTCCTAGTGGAACTGCACATATACCCTCAGAAGAAACAGCTCCAATATTTGACCAATCTGACGACTCAGAATCGGAAACTGATCCGATTTATGATGAGGAACCAAATATTGCGACTTCAGATGCTATTGATCACACGGGCGATCAGAATATAACAAATTTGCAATCGGAAGTGAGCGTACCGGATACAGTCATGCCAAGAACGTTATCTTACCATCCATCAGAGCAAATCATTGGTGACCTTCAAAGTGGCGTGAAAACTTATGAACAAATAAACAAAGGGCTTACATGTTTTTACTCATCTATAGCACCTTTACAAGTAGACTTCTCATTAAAATGTTTTATCTCGCAGGTAGAGCCGAAAACATACAAAGAAGCTTTGACCGAAGAGAGTTGGGTAAATGCAATGCAAAGGAGTTACAACAGTTTGAAAAGCTTGGACTGTGGAGGTTGGTTGATCTCCTGAAAGATCAGAAGTTGATCAAGACCAAGTGGGTCTTCAAATGTAAGAGAGACGATAGAGGGGTTATAGTAAGGAACAAAGCACGGTTGGTAGTCCAAGGATTTAGTCAGCAAGAATGGATTGACTTTACTGAAGTATATGCTCCCGTTGCTTGACTTGAGGCAATCAGAATCTTCTTGGCGTTCGCGTCATGGAAGGGGTTCAAGGTCTACCAACTGGATGTCAAATATGCATTCCTCTACGGCAAGATTAAAGAAGAAGTGTACGTCGGTCAACCATCAGGTTTTACCGATCCTGTACACAAGGACAAGGTGTATCTACTTGACAAGGCATTATACGGATTACACCAGGCCCCGAGAGCCTGGTACGAAATGCTTTCCCAGCATCTGCTGACCAACGGGTTCACCAGAGGGACTGTCGATAGTCCTCTGTTCACTAAAGAGGTTGCAGGACATCTATTGATCGTGCAGATATATGTTGATGATATAATTTTCGAATCAACGAACGATGAGTTGTGTAAAGAGTTTGAGAAGGTCATGAAGAAGAAGTTTGAAATGAGTTCAATGGGGGAGATGAAGTTCTTCCTCGGGCTTCAAGTTGAGCAACTGCCCGATGAAATCTTCATACACCAGACCAAGTATGTGAATGATGTGTTGGACAAATTCAATATGTCCGAATCATCTCCCATATCAACCCCCCCCCGGCTACGAATTATGGCATATATCCGGATGAAAGTGGTGATAAAGTGGATGAAACGCTTTATCGGTCAATCATAGAATCGCTAATGTATTTGACAGCGTCACGACCGGACATCATGTATCCAACCTGCCTCTGTGCCCGGTACCAGTCAAGTCCCAGAGCATCACACATGATGATAGTTAAGAGGATCTTACAGTATCTCAAAGGTTGCCCAAGCACCGGCTTGTGGTATCCCCGATCCGGTGACTTCTCTCTAACTGGATATTCTGACTCTGACTTCGGGTGCTGTAAGTTGAATGCTAAGTCCACAACTGCTGGTTGTCAGTTGTTCGGAACTCGGCTAATCACTTGGCAGTGCAAGAAACAGACCACAGTCGCTCTCTCGACGTGTGAGGCTGAATACGTTTCGGCTTCTAGCTTTTGTTCCCAGATTCTCTGGATTCAACAACAAATGAGGGACTATGGTTTGCAATTCTTAGACACGCCAATTTTTGTGGACAATGAGGCAGCAATTAATATAACTAAAAATCCGGTTCAACACTAAAAAACAAAACATATTGAGATTCGACATCATTTTATTCGTGATTGCTACGAGAAAAAATTGATTCGAATTGATTATATTCATACCGATGATCAGAGAGCTGATTTTTACACTAAACCCTTTAATAAAACAAGATTTAATTATCTTTTGAAATTGAACGGGTTAAAGAATTTGTTTTCTGGGAGGGTGGTAGAGTGTGTGGCTGAGGCAGACGGCGATCAGAAGTGATCTGCGTCTAGTAGTCATGTTTTATGTACAGTTTCTTTACTGGTTTTGATAAAACCAAAAACACAAAAATATATTTTTGATTTTAGGGGGAGAAAGTTTATAGAAAATACAAAAACATGATAAAATTTCGTAAATACAAAAACATTGAAAAAAGACAAAAAGAGGTTTGTGTAAAAAGAGGAAATGATAGTACATCAGTGGAATATCACAACATGCAAAAGAAATGGAAAGTCAAAATGTTTTTAAACGAGTCTCACTGATGATGTGCCAGTAGACTTTGTACGATTAGTAAATTGAGTTCGAGATATAAACATAACGAATACTTGCTTATCTCGTGGGGAACATCTCTCGGATATATGGGTAACCCCCGAAATCTTGTTTGAAAGGCTTGTTATTTCTGACATACTAGGTCTTTGTACGTGATGATATCTGGGGTATTATACCAGGACTTCTCATTTTGCGGGAGCAATAGCCTAGTCCTCGTATAATACTCTGCATTGTTTTATTCTTAAAGCTCACCCTCAGCATAAAAAAATAATGAAACATTGAAAAATGCTAATCATGTGTTGTTGAAAAGAAGATCCCCAAGGGGGACCCACCTAAAGTCGAGCCATCATCTCTCTGATTGAACGGAAGTTCTAGCCTGAGCTCTCATGGCCTCGCATTTACCCCATTACAGATATCATTAGTGTGCACTCACCTGTAAGACTGAATATAGAAGTTTGGATACGGGAGTATATTCTGAGGTGGGACACACGAATAAGTTCAGTTCTTAAAACACTAATTCATATCTTGAATCAATTGAAACTTGTGTAGAAGTTTAAGTGGACAACAATACTGAAAATCAGAAGTGAATTTGTTTAAGACTTAAAGTTAAATCAAGATCAACGGTGTTAGTGATAAGTCTCAAAAACTGATATGATCCTCTTACACAATCTCACAAAAATTTTCTATAAATATGTTTGTACAGTTTTTAGTTTCTTCAAATCCAAAAGATGTTCTGTTTGTTTAGCCAAAATGTTGAAAATTTCAAAAAGATTTGTCATTTCATCTTATTTTCGACAACAGACGTTGGGGATCTGATGATCAAAGTCCAACAGTGCTAAACATGTTGGATCATTTGGGTTGGATAAGAAAAGTTTGAGAAAAGTGTTGGTAATTGCTCAAAATGTTTAAAAGTTCATTAATTTGAACTTAAATTTGTTTCAAAATGTCAGTAAGATCAGAATTTGGTCAGCCAAGGTCATTAACTTGGACTTGGCAGGCTAAACAGTTGACCAGGGTCATTAAATTGGACTTGGTTAACTGAGTGTGTTGGTAAAAAGTTAAAAAGTTAAAAAATTCAAAAATAATGAAAATCAGTTGGTTCACACGAGGTGACCAACTCGCACGAACTGGCCAGATTGTGTTAACTTGGCCAGATTGTTCCAAAAGTGCCAACTCGTGCGAGTTGGCCACACCGCCTCAAATTTTCAACTCGTGCGACCTGCATCTTCTATATAAAGGAGGACCCAGATCGCATGAAATCATTTTAGTTCCCACACCGCACCAAACACACACCCTTCGAGCGATCTGAGTGATTTGATCGATTTCGTTGATTTAAAGCTTTAATCTTGTGTTTCTGTGTTCGGAATCCTTGTATAAGTTGGATCACACAACTTATATCATGGGAAAGGTAGAGATTGATGTTTAATTGAACCAAATCATATGAACTCGCATGAACTCGGACAAACAGGATCTTTGAACTTAGATCTAGGCATATATAATGGATTAAATTGAACATAAATTACATCAGCATGATCGGATTTTGATGTAGATCAGATCTAGGGTTTCAATTTCATGATAAAAACAAGATTTTAAAACCTGCAATTTCACTGTTCATGAGTGTATGTTCAAATGAGGTGAACAAAGTTCAAACGTTGTGGCTGATTCAGACCGCACGAGATGGTCAGAACATTTGAAATTCCACACAGTTTGAGTTCATTCAACTCATACGAGATGGGCAACTCGTTTGGGGTTCACATCGTTTGATTCTGTTCAGATCGTTTGAGTTCCACACCGTTTAAAATTGTTCAGTTCGTTTGAATCCAAGTCGTTTGGATTGATCAGGCCGTATGAGATGGTCAGATCATATGAACATCAGTCCGTTTGAAATTGGTCAGTCCGTTTGAAACCAAACTGTTTGAAAGGCATGAACATTTGGCACGAGGTCGCGTGAAATGGCCATATCGCATGAGCCAGATCGTGTGAATGTTAGTGTTATCTTGAAAATTGTGCAAAATGTCTAACTTTTGTTTTTGTTTGTTTTTCAGGCATCGAATGTAATGTTTGATCCATCGCAAAATATTTGCTGTGTCTACGATGAAACTCTACCAAAGATGGGAGTGTTTAAGGAGATTTTGCCATTCATGAGGCGTTTACCAATTTAGAAAGCTTTAACAGATCAGCACAAAGTCTTTAAATCTCATGTTCATCATTTTTGGAAGAATGCTAGTTATGACGAAGTGAACGATGTTATTAATTCAGTTGTCAGTATAGATAATGAAGATAAAGAGATCATAATCACAGAACAGCTTGTACGAGAAGTGTTAGAGTTTCCGGATGATGAAAATTCGCCAACAGGGTTTCCAGAAAGGATGGTCAAAGGTTGTATACTGAGAATGGGTTATAACGGTCCGTTGAATAAAGCAAATTACTTGAAAGCTTGTTTCATGAAGCCGTACAAATTATTTATTCACTCAGTGATTCATGCGCTAAGTCACAGGAAAGGTGGATACGATGTTATGAAAGATTATCAAATGTGTATGGTGACGGCGTTGGTGCTAGACAAGAAGTATAACTTTTCTAGAATTGTTTTTCATTACATGAAAGATAATATTACTTCAGGTATTCGAAGTTGGGTGTATCCAAGGTTTGTGCTGATGATGCTGGATCATGCATATCCAAATTTGGTGAAAGATGAAGAAAATGATCTGATGATGTTGCATCACATGGATAATGAAACGTTAATCCGATTATCCAAGTATACAAAGAATTGGCCAGAACCGAAGAAGACAGAGTTTTTCGGATTCATCAAAGATGAGAAATATGAGGATCTAGATCCAGTAGATCATTTAAAGTGGAAGAATGATGCTGAAATGCAAGAAAAGAGTGCAATTGATGAATTAACGAAGTTAGAAGATTTTTCTGAAACTTGAAATGATTGGTACACAAAAGTAGAAAAAAGAAAAGAAGAAAAAAGGTGGAAAGAGAGTCCAAGCTGAAGAAGGATTGTGACAACTCGAGTTTCCGACTTTCACTTTTGCATTTAATGCACGTTGACTTTGACTATTTAGTTGTTTGACTTGTAACTATACACGTTATGTTATAATGAAAGGCACTATGATTGTTACATGTTTATGTGATTGATATTAAAACATGAGACTTAGTATTTTAGAAAAACACTTGAACTGTTTAACACCTGAAAGGACCCGACGGAACAAAAGTTGATTCGCCAAGAACATCCCGACGAAACAGGATTCGTTTCGTCAACCCCACCTCGACGAAACAAATGTGTTTCGCCAAAGCCCAGTTCGCCAAAGCCCATTACGGCCCAGTACGCGTATATATTGGGTATTACGGTTTCACTTGTCACACTTTAACAAATTAGAAAACCCTAGAGCCCCTCCTCTGTGTGACGGCAGTTGGAATCTTCGAAGCCATCCAAGATCGATCAAATCTTTGTTCCGTTCAATCGGTTAGTGTGTATTAAACAGAATTTATTTCTTATTAATTGTTTGTATATGTTGTCGATTTGTAAGATAAGGAACACCACGTGGATTGTCGGCTGGAATTAATTAGATTGTTTGACATATGTGATGAATCGATATGAGTTATTAAAAATTGTATGTATTATCATGTGATTTAATGTTGCAACCCACTACATGTTTGGTCCAATAATAGCATGGGGACAACTACAATTGTCGGCCATTGAAGTTGAATTTGATAAAAGAAATGATGATAATTGTTAGTGTTTTTGATAATTCCTATTAGAGGTCCAATGAAAATAAAACCTTGACTATGTATTTTTGGTCCAATCATAACATGTCTAAAATTAACATTGTTGGCCACTATATTCTTTTTGGTCCAATAACATTGTCTGCAAAAATTTCATGATATTATGCTTGCACGTGAATTGTCAGTTTATATTGTGAGTCAATGTTGGTTGAATTATTGTGTGCCATTGGTTCAATTATTGGCTGGAACAAAAGTTAGTTCAATCAAAGTAGTGGCATCTTACATCCAAAATTCAGTACATGTGAAGTTGTCGACAATTAACTATAAGGGAGAGTTCAATCGGCTAAATGTTATGTTGGTCCAATGAGGATTGGCGGTGGTTGATAGATGTCGGCCACTAGGGTTTTGTGATATGATTTTTATTGCTGAAACTGTTATGTGATTCGACGAATCAAAGGTACCGGCGAAACACATTATATTGATGAAACCGACATGGCGAAACACAATGTGTTTCGCCGAGACTAGTTTTGACGAAACAAGAGTGATTCGTCGAATGGTTAAACTGTTCAATAACTTAGGTTAATTCTGTTAAACTTAACTGGGTTAGTTAACTGCCGTTATGTATAAAAGCGATACTTGTATGATTACAAATACGTGCAATGTGATACTCAGTGTTATTAATGCGATGTTCATGATGATGATGTTTACGTGCAAACAACTTGAATACAAACTGATTATGTATACGTGCATACCTTAGGGCGTGATTAATTAACCGTGAGCACATACTTTAGCATACCGAGCAAAACAAGGTGAGTTCACACTTCTACCAAGGCATGGGATTCCCGGGGTTGGGAATGGGTTGATTGATTATTTATGCTTAAGAGTTATCGGAATTACATACCATTGGCCTCGGGAGAGGAAGGTCAATGGTAGATACTACTAGACTAGAGATACATATACTTATCTTCGCAAACATGCCTGGAATGGCCGCGAACTATACTAGAACAATCTTCGCAAACATGCCTGGAATGGCCGCGAACTATACTAGAACAATCTTCGCAAACATGCCTGGAATGGCCGCGAACTATATTAGAACAATCTTCGCAAACATGCCTGGAATGGCCGCGAACTATATTAGAACAATCTTCGCAAACATGCCTGGAATGGCCGCGAACTATACTTTAATCTTCGCAAACATGCCTGGAGGGCCGCGATACAAATATAACTAGTCTAGAAAACATGGGAGACCCCCACTAAACTTCGCAAACATGCCTAGAGGGCCGCGATGCTATTACATACGAAACATGGTTTACAAAACGAACAACTGATTTACGAAACGAACATTATAACTGAATAACCAACTGTGAACTCGCTCAACTAGTTGTTGACTCTCTGTTACATGCCTTGCAGGACCATAGGTACTCTGGGAGCTTGCACGGGAGGCGCGGTCGTTGTGGGCACGGATTTTGGATGTTATGATACACTCTGTTGTGACACTTCAACTTAATACTTATGTTGGGTTTTTACATTATCGCTTCCGCTACACACTTGTTTATGTTTGGTTTTGAAAACACCTATTGTATTGATGATGGACATTTGCTATTTACTTATATGTTCAATATGATTGGTGGCTTGATCCTGGTCAGTCACGCCTCCAAGCGGTGGTGCTCCGCGTGTGGATTTTGGGGGTGTGACAGATTGGTATCAGAGCCATTGGTTATAGAGAACTCGGTTTTAATAAGGGGAAAACGTTTTTATTAAAACCAGACTATAACCAGAACAGTGCTCAACGATCCACAACGACGCTTCGCTCCACGTGCAAGACTCAACACTATAGGTAATATTGTCCATGCTTACATTACCTACATGCTAGATTACATATAACTTTGCTCATGGTATGCTTAAGATAAACGTAACAACTGATGATTGAAACACTTATGTGCTTACTCCCTTCTGTCATCGCACTTTCGCGAACCTCTCTCACTCATGTTCCCCTTGATATCAAGATCATGAGCGGACACGTTAACCTAACTCAAGCCCAGTTGGCGGCTTCGATCACTGAACAAGTTACTGCAGCACTCGCAGCTGCCCAGGCAGGAGGTGTAACCTGCCATCACCACTTACTCTAGGATCTTTAGATCCTACTCTCGTGAACCCACACTTGTACTTTAGTATATTTACTCTTACGCACACGACAGGTCATCACGCTCAGCCACCTGTGTACACGTTCCAAACTTTCACGGACTGTCGTCCTAGTACTTTTAGTGGCACTGAAGGGGCCGTTGGACTCCTCCACTGGTTTGAAAAGTTCGAATCGGTCTTCGAAATGTGTGAATGCCCTAAGGCTCGTAGGGTGAAGTACGCCACTGGTACTCTCGAAGGCACTGCGCTAACTTGGTGGAACGCGCAAGTTCAGATGCTAGGGCTGGCGGCTGCTAATGCCACCCCATGGAATGATTTTAAGGAACTGATCAAACGTGAATACGGTAGTCATGATGACATCCACAAGCTGGAAGTGGAGTTCTTTAACCTGAAGATGACGGGGTCAGATATAGAAGCGTACACGAAACGATCCAACGAACTGGCAGTGTTATGTCCAACTATGGTGGATCCTCCCATCAAACACATTGAGCTATACCTCAAAGGCTTAGTACCAGAAATTCAGAGTCATGTGACTTCTGCCAATCTTGCTACCATTCAGGATGTTACTCGTCTTGCTCATCGTCTCACAGACAAGACAGCGAAACAGAACAGGCTGCCTAAACGTATTGGTACTACTACTACTACTACTACTATCACTACTTCTGCTATTCCCAGTGACAACAAACGAAAGTGGGATGAAATCTCTAGCAAGGGTTCGACTACGGTTCAGTCCCAGGCACAGCATCGAAAGATCGATATCAAGGAAATCACCCTAAGTGCAATCGATGTAATTTGCACCACAGCGGGCCGCACAACAAAGATCGTTGTTAGAGATGTAACAGGCTTGGTCATGAAGCCAAAGATTGTAGAAGCTCACGCCCAGCAAACAAGAACCGACAACAGCAGCCACAAGCTCCACAGAATCAGCAGCAACAGTAGGGTAACAAAGGATGTTATCAGTGTTTGCGAAAGGACCACACAGCTATATTAGCACTCGTTACAGATACATCGACGAAAGAGAAGAAGTTAGAGGATATTCCAGTTGCACGCGACTTTCCTCAAGTGTTTCCTGAAAGAGTTACCTGGGCTACCGCCTCATCGTCAGGTCGAATTTCAGATCGAGCTAGCTCCAGGCGCAACACCTATAGCTCGCGCACCGTATCGCTTAGCTCCAAATGAACTGGAAGAACTGTCTAAGCCATTGCAAGAACTCTTGGAAAAGGGTTTCATACGTCCTAACTCTTCGCCCTGGGGAGCTTCAGTAGTATTTGTGAAGAAGAAAGACGGCACTTTCCGCATGTGCATAGATTACCGCGAACAAAACATGGTGACCGTGAAGAATCGCTATCCTCTTCCACGCATTGACGACTTATTCGACCAGTTGCAAGGATCGAGCTATTACTCGAAGATTGACCTAAGGTCAGGCTATCATCAATTGAGAGTCCGGGATGAGGACGTCTCCAAAACAGCATTCAGAACTCGCTACGGTCATTACGAGTTTTTGGTCATGCCATTCGGGCTAACGAACGCCTGCGGTTTTCATGGATCTTATGAACAGGGTGTGCAAACCTTAGCTTGACAAGTTTGTTATTGTTTTCATTGACGACATCCTGATTTATTCGAAGAATCGGGAGAAACACGAGCAGCACTTACGATTTATTTTGGAACTCCTTCGAACGGAACAACTGTACGCCAAGTTTTCAAAATGCGACTTCTGGCTTCGTGAAGTCCACTTTCTAGGTCACAAGGTAAACAAGGATGGGATTCATGTTGATCCATCCAAGGTAGAATCGATCAAGAACTGGCCTGCACCTCGCACACCAACCGAAATACGCCAATTCTTGGGTTTGGCGGGTTATTACAGACGGTTCATCAAAGACTTCTCAAAGATTGCACAGCCGCTCACAGTACTGACACAGAAAGGTGTTGTTTACCGTTGGGGTAATACACAGGAAACAACGTTTCAGCACTTAAAGGATAGACTTTGTAGCGCACCTATCCTCTCATTGCCTGAAGGCACGGACGATTTTGTAGTCTACTGCGACGCGTCTATCCAGGGTCTTGGATGTGTGTTGATGCAAGGGGATAAAGTTATTGCTTATGCTTCGCGCCAACTTAAGATTTACGAACGGAATTACACTACAGATGATCTAGAGCTGGGAGCTGTTGTTTTTGCGCTCAAGATATGACGACATTACTTGTATGGCACTAAGTGCACCATCTACACCGATCACAGGAGTCTAGAGCATATCTTCAAACAGAAAGAATTAAACATACGACAACGACGATGGGTTGAACTGTTGAACGATTACGAATGTGCTATAAAGTACCATCCGGGCAAGGCCAATGTGGTGGCCGACACCCTCAGTCAAAAGGATACTACACCTAGACGTGTACGAGCGTTGCAACTCGCTATTCAGTCTAGTCTTCCTTCACAGATACGAGATGCTCAGGTAGAAACATTGAAACCAGAAAACGTCAGGGCTAAAGCCCTACGCGGCTCAAGGCAAAGGTTAGAAAAAAAAAAAGGCAGACGGAGCCTACTATGTAACAGGACGCATCTGGGTCCCACTCTATGGCAACTTACGCGAGCTTCTAATGAATGAAGCTCATAAGTCTCGCTACTCAGTACATCCTGGTTCGGATAAGATGTACCACGACCTCAGAACTACGTATTGGTGGCCTAGCATGAAAGCTCACATAGCCACTTACGTCAGCAAGTGCTTGACTTGTGCGAGAGTCAAGACTGAATATCAGAAACCATCGGGCCTACTCCAACAACCTGAGATACCACAGTGGAAATGGGAACAAATTTTCATGGATTTTTTTTTTTTTACTGGCCTACCTAGATCTCAACGTGGAAATGATACTATTTGGGTGATCGTGGATCGACTCACAAAGTCTGCACATTTCTTGGCTATCAAAGAAACAGACAAGTTCTCTACACTAGCAGACATCTACTTAAAAGAAGTGGTTTCAAGGCACGGGGTGCCAACTTCCGTTATCTTACTTCAGAACTGTGGCGAGCAATGCATAAATCTTTTGGCTCTCGTTTGGACATGAGCACAGCTTATCACCCTCAGACGGATGGGCAGTCTGAGCGCACTATTCAAACTCTAGAAGACATGCTTCGTGCATGTGTAATTGACTTTGGCAACGGCTGGGAAAAGCATCTGCCACTTGTGGAATTTTCGTACAATAACAGCTGACACACCAGCATTAAAGCTGCTCCATTTGAGGCATTGTACGGACGTAAATACCGGTCACCTCTTTGTTGGGCAGAGGTGGGAGATAGTCAAATCACAGGTCCAGAACTTGTAATTGATACTACTGAAAAGATCGCTCAGATACGACAACGCATGGCGGCAGCTCGCGACCGTCAGAAAGCATACGCCGATAAAGACAGGAAACCACTCGAGTTCCAGGTTGGGGATCGAGTGCTACTCAAAGTTTCACCCTGGAAGGGTGTAGTTCGTTTTGGCAAACGAGGCAAACTTAATCCACGATATGTCGGACCATTTGAAATCATTGGGAAGATAGGCAGGGTGGCCTATAGACTGAACTTACCGGCTGAACTCAGTGCAGTTCACAACGTCTTTCACGTGTCGAATCTGAAGAAGTGTCTGTCAGATGAGACCCTCATAGTTCCTTTGAAGGAGCTCACTATCGACGAACGGTTGCATTTCGTCGAGGAACCAGTTGAAATCACGGACCGGGATGTTAAGGTCCTCTAGAACACCAGAATACCTCTTGTTCGAGTTCGTTGGAACTCCCGTCGTGGCCCAGAGTTCATCTGAGAACGAGAAGATCAAAGGAAACCCAAATATCCCCAGTTATTCGAAAACCAAGCAACCACTACTGAGGCCGAAGCTACTACCGAATTTCAGGACTGTGACACCCCAGGAAAACCAGTAATCTTCGCAAACCTGCTCGGGGAGCCGCGATACGAAACAGGTAAACAACGTCACACAATTAGCTTCCTCAGTAACCACATACTAAATTTCGGGACGAAATTTCTTTCAAGTTGGGGATAATGTGACAACTCGAGTTTCCGACTTTCACTTTTGCATTTAATGCACGTTGACTTTGACTATTTAGTTGTTTGACTTGTAACTATACACGTTATGTTATAATGAAAGGCACTATGATTGTTACATGTTTATGTGATTGATATTAAAACATGAGACTTAGTATTTTAGAAAAACACTTGAACTGTTTAACACCTGAAAGGACCCGACGGAACCAAAGTTGATTCGCCAAGAACATCCCGACGAAACAGGATCCGTTTCGTCAACCCCACCTCGACGAAACAAATGTGTTTCGCCAAAGCCCAGTTCGCCAAAGCCCATTACGGCCCAGTACGCGTATATATTGGGTATTACGGTTTCACTTGTCACACTTTAACAAATTAGAAAACCCTAGAGCCCCTCCTCTGTGTGACGGCAGTTGGAATCTTCGAAGCCATCCAAGATCGATCAAATCTTTGTTCCGTTCAATCGGTTAGTGTGTATTAAACAGAATTTATTTCTTATTAATTGTTTGTATATGTTGTCGATTTGTAAGATAAGGAACACCACGTGGATTGTCGGCTGGAATTAATTAGATTGTTTGACATATGTGATGAATCGATATGAGTTATTAAAAATTGTATGTATTATCATGTGATTTAATGTTGCAACCCACTACATGTTTGGTCCAATAATAGCATGGGGACAACTACAATTGTCGGCCATTGAAGTTGAATTTGATAAAAGAAATGATGATAATTGTTAGTGTTTTTGATAATTCCTATTAGAGGTCCAATGAAAATAAAACCTTGACTATGTATTTTTGGTCCAATCATAACATGTCTAAAATTAACATTGTTGGCCACTATATTCTTTTTGGTCCAATAACATTGTCTGCAAAAATTTCATGATATTATGCTTGCACGTGAATTGTCAGTTTATATTGTGAGTCAATGTTGGTTGAATTATTGTGTGCCATTGGTTCAATTATTGGCTGGAACAAAAGTTAGTTCAATCAAAGTAGTGGCATCTTACATCCAAAATTCAGTACATGTGAAGTTGTCGACAATTAACTATAAGGGAGAGTTCAATCGGCTAAATGTTATGTTGGTCCAATGAGGATTGGCGGTGGTTGATAGATGTCGGCCACTAGGGTTTTGTGATATGATTTTTATTGCTGAAACTGTTATGTGATTCGACGAATCAAAGGTACCGGCGAAACACATTATATTGATGAAACCGACATGGCGAAACACAATGTGTTTCGCCGAGACTAGTTTTGACGAAACAAGAGTGATTCGTCGAATGGTTAAACTGTTCAATAACTTAGGTTAATTCTGTTAAACTTAACTGGGTTAGTTAACTGCCGTTATGTATAAAAGCGATACTTGTATGATTACAAATACGTGCAATGTGATACTCAGTGTTATTAATGCGATGTTCATGATGATGATGTTTACGTGCAAACAACTTGAATACAAACTGATTATGTATACGTGCATACCTTAGGGCGTGATTAATTAACCGTGAGCACATACTTTAGCATACCGAGCAAAACAAGGTGAGTTCACACTTCTACCAAGGCATGGGATTCCCGGGGTTGGGAATGGGTTGATTGATTATTTATGCTTAAGAGTTATCGGAATTACATACCATTGGCCTTGGGAGAGGAAGGTCAATGGTAGATACTACTAGACTAGAGATACATATACTTATCTTCGCAAACATGCCTGGAATGGCCGCGAACTATACTAGAACAATCTTCGCAAACATGCCTGGAATGGCCGCGAACTATACTAGAACAATCTTCGCAAACATGCCTGGAATGGCCGCGAACTATATTAGAACAATCTTCGCAAACATGCCTGGAATGGCCGCGAACTATATTAGAACAATCTTCGCAAACATGCCTGGAATGGCCGCGAACTATACTTTAATCTTCGCAAACATGCCTGGAGGGCCGCGATACAAATATAACTAGTCTAGAAAACATGGGAGACCCCCACTAAACTTCGCAAACATGCCTAGAGGGCCGCGATGCTATTACATACGAAACATGGTTTACAAAACGAACAACTGATTTACGAAACGAACATTATAACTGAATAACCAACTGTGAACTCGCTCAACTAGTTGTTGACTCTCTGTTACATGCCTTGCAGGACCATAGGTACTCTGGGAGCTTGCACGGGAGGCGCGGTCGTTGTGGGCACGGATTTTGGATGTTATGATACACTCTGTTGTGACACTTCAACTTAATACTTATGTTGGGTTTTTACATTATCGCTTCCGCTACACACTTGTTTATGTTTGGTTTTGAAAACACCTATTGTATTGATGAAGGACATTTGCTATTTACTTATATGTTCAATATGATTGGTGGCTTGATCCTGGTCAGTCACGCCTCCAAGCGGTGGTGCTCCGCGTGTGGATTTTGGGGGTGTGACAAGGATCATCTTCTCAACCACAGAAGAAACGTAAGAAGAAAGCGGTTGACACAATGCTGGTTGATGAACCAGAAGAAAATGACACAAAAGCTGATGTTGATAAAGATCAAGAACAATTATCTCCTGAAACTGAGCGTTTGTTGAAAGATATTGATGATACTTTAGAAGTTGAGAAAGCAGCTGGTAAGAAAGTAGTTGATGATGAAGAGGAGAGTTCATCTGATACAGAAAGTGATATTGATGCTCAAGTTGAACATTGGATTAGTGAAAACTATGATCCAAAAGATAGAGAGAAACAAAAGAAGAGAAAGATGAGTTCAGAAGATGATGATGAAACTTATGCTCCACCAGAGAATGTTCAGGTTGTATCACCACCATCTTCAGGAGGAAGAAAGAAATCTACTTCAAGAAAACGAGTCATAACTCTAGCAGCTCGAAAGTTGAAATTCAAGCTGAAGCTTAATCAACCACCAGAACCACAAAATAAACCACCATCACCACCACAAAATCAACCAAAATCACCACCACCACAACAACCATTACCTGATCCTTTACAACCACCACAATCACCATCACCACATCATATTTCATTACCTATTCATGAACAACCACCAATAACTTCACCACACGTCTAACAAACACCACCAACCACACAACCACCAGTTCATACTACTCCTGGATCGTCTAGTTTTAAAGATTTTCCACATATCCCAGAGAATATAGTTCTTGAGCAGCTTGATGATTTTAGCTTTGTAAATGATGATCTTGTGAAGAAGTTGCAAAAGAAGGTGGATGAGATATCAAGTGAGAAAAAGAAGTTAGAGGAACGTGTCAAGTCTGCTGAATCTGAAAATTCATCTTTGCTAAAAAAGATTGAAACAGATCAAGTCGACTCTGATATTCTGAAAGTTCGAATAGCTGTCTTGGAAGAAGCAAAGGCTCGAAGGGATGAGCAGAATGAGTTCTTTAAGTTGAAAAATAAAGAGTTAGAAGCCAAGAATGCTAGAAAGGAACATGAAGAGTATATATTGAAGAAAGTGTTGGAAGATTTGATTGTAAGCCGGTTGAACAAAGATTTGAAGAGATAGAACTTGAAGAAGTTAGAGCAAAACGTAAGCTGAAATGGAAGCTGAAATGAAAGATAAGGGTAAAAGTGTTCTAGTTAAAGATGATGTTCAAGTGACTGAAAGGGCAATTGTTCAGACTGAGCCTTGTCCGTTAACTTCAGTATCTGGTATGATCGAAGATGATGAAAAAGACGAAGATGATAATCTGAAAGATGATGCAGATGAAGTATATTATGTTCATAGTGATGACGATGATGATGGAAATGATGATGCTGATCAAGGAAATTCTGGTATAAAACTAACTGAAGCGTCACAAGAAGAGAATATCGACGAGTATCTTCATGATGATGAAAACGAAGAACCAGAAAATGTAGGAGGTGAGGAGGAGCATGGTGATACTGACAAACTTGATGAGAATGTTGATCATGGTGCAGGTTTGATTCTACGTCTTGAACATGATGTAGAGGAAGGTGAGATATTGCGTACTTACACTAGAGCTGAGATCATAAAGATGATGCATGTTGAAGAAGATAATTTTAACTTCGATTTTGAAAAGGAGTTGAATGAGTTTGATTTCAATCAGCAACCTGAATATCAGTACAAGTATGTTGAAGAAGCTGATAATTATGATAAAGTGGAAGTAGAAGATTGGAGTGACAATGATAAGTCTGAAAATGTTAATGTTGATACTTCTAGCTTTCCAAATCTTGCTGAGTTTTTCAAGCAAGCAAATCAAGATGAATTGAGAAGGAAAGTTGCTAAAAGTGTTCAGAATAAAAGTTTTCAAGAAATGTCTAAAGAAGAACGACGTGAAGAAAGAAAGAAGTGGTCCAGGAAGGATACAGAAAGAAAATTCAAAAGACCACTACAATATTACAGAAGGGATAGAGATGTTTCTTTGGGAGATATCATAAGATGGGGTTACTTGCCACAAGTCAATGCTTATGATATTAGAAGAGAATTTGGTGTTCAGTATTTCCAATATATTCAAGATATAATGTCTCTGCCTTGGTGAGATGTTGAAGAGTTGCCCAAAGTCAGAACGTTATCATATCCAGTCAGGGTTCATGATATGCCAACATGGGGCTTGATGAAATTTGAAGCTTTCAAAGAATTTCGTCACTGGAAGCCACATCAACCTAAGAAAGTCAAGAGAACGGATCCAGTTACAGGTATTGAGGAAACAATTCTGCAAATCAAGAAGCCCAGGGTTATGAAGAATATTCCATTGCCGAAGATGGAACATGATTTTCATGAAGGGTTTGTATGCTGGGTGTATAGTTGCATGATAACCGAAGCAGTGATTGTGTACAAAGTGGGGAATGAAAGCAGATATATTCATCTGTACGATCCAATGTGGATAGTAAATTACTCTGCGAAGGATATTGAATGTTTGTTTGTGAACAAGATCGGATATAAGGCAGAAGATAGAGATCAAGCTCTGCAATTTCAGAAGGTAGCTACTGTTTGCTTTCAGAAGGGTATAAACTCAGAAAATATGTGGTTATCAAGCTGGAGAGAGATTGAAAGAGAAGAATTTCTGAAAGAAGAGAAGGAAAGAGAAGAACGTGAAGAAAAAGACAGGATTGCTAGAGCTACATGTGTGCAAAGGCTAGCTGAGGAAGAAAACAGAGCTGCAAAAGAGAAGGAACAGCTCAGGAAAGCGTTGTTGAAAAAGACAAAGCAACGAGAAGAATTTTTCAAGTCTTTGTGAAAGAATGTTTTGAAGACAGGCTGACTAAAGACTGCGGGAATATCCAAGGGGGAGTTTGTTGATGCATAATGTCTATCGCCTACGTCATCAGTCTATGTCGTGTCATGTATATGTAATAGTTTGAAAATGTTAAGTTTATATGTTGTAAGCCAGGTCGCACGAACTGGAAGGTCAGTTCGCACGAAGTGGAGTTTGCCAACTCGTGCAGACTGGGCATGTTATTTGGTGCGACCTGGGAAACCTATAAATAGGTTAGTCCTGTTCTTCATTTGTAACTTTCTGGAGAATTTTGTAACGAAGTGCTGTCGGATTCTCTCTGTACCAAAACGTTATATGAATGAAGAACATGTTTAAAGTGACTTTCTACTCTTCTACTCCTGTTCTAACACTGATCACAAGGTTTCTAGTCTGATTCCGCCTTTCTAGAAACTAGATCTGACTCTGATTGACTCGTTTGGACGATTCATCGATCCTACACATAACACTATTTGTGACAAGTATTTAAATGATAAATTTTCATTTCATTTCTAAAGAGTCAATTACAAGGATTTGAAACAAATACAACATGAATAATGAAATACAATACAAATAAAATAAAAAAATTTAAAGTGTGTATCTAAGCATCCTACTAGATTCCATGCATCTTCAACATCATCGCTAAACCGGCAACATGTTTTAAAAGCATAGTTCAATACAAAGGTATTGGCGAGTACACTAGTTTTAGACTCGTGGAATATGTATAACAAGGTATTTTCAATCCAACATAGCAATTGGTATACAAGGTCAATCTATCATGCATAACAATATGTCAACTCTAATGTCCACTAGTATTTAGCATCCCTCGACACAAAAGTGATGAGACCGTTATAGAATAAAGACTCAACAAAACCACGTCGGGTAGTGTGCTACTCCTATAGCGCTATAATTGTTAAGCCAGGTTATCAAGTAGTATGTATTCTCGCATGAACCTAAGCATAGCAAAGCATGTATAAGGATTGAGCGAATAAAAGCATGTTTGTGAATCGTGCATTTTAACAAGTAAAACATGTTGCACCCAAAGTGTATTAAAAGGAAAATGGGTCAAGTGTACTCACAAAGTTGCATATGCTTTCCGATTATCCCATGTGACGAAGTTGTTAAGACTAGGAAGTTGAATGTGTTCGATTTGGAGTTTAAGAGGTGTTTATATATGGTTCTAGAGATTTGGAGTTTAAATAACAAGAAAAATAAACATATAAAAATAATCATCTAACACCTATGACACTTGTTCTTGACACTATGAAATTCTAAAAGAGTTTAAATGTTTTCATGGAACAAAGTTCCATTAGAATCGTGACAAGTTGTCAAGGCCTAAGATGATACAATCTACTAGCTTGATGAATGTCCATTAGTTCATCACCAAGAGTTTGATTATTTGGTTGTTACATAAGTATTACATGGTATATATTACATCATATAAGTCAAGCATGAGGTAGAAGATTAAAGTCTTCATTTAGGCACCTCTAAGTATCATGGAATTCATACATGAGGTAGGAAGAACAAAGCTTCCATTTAGGTACCTCTATTGTTCACCACTACACTTGTTGTTATGAACAACAAGGAGGGTCATGAACTTACAAGAAACAATAGATTATGAACAACTAATCTATGAGAAAACATCAAGGAATATGTGGATTTTCAAGTAGGTTAGCCCAAGCTAATCCTAAATCAAATAATCATCAAGTCTTGAACTTGAGCATCACTTGTGGGTTAAAACCCTTGAACAAAACAGAAATTTTATGAGGTTTATACCTCTGATTTTGAATGTCTCAACCTTGTTTTTAAGCCTAACTAACCATAGAAGTGGTTATAAGCATAAGGACATAGGTTAGAGATGAGTTTCCTCAAGTTTAAACAAGTTTATCAAAGATTGAAACAAGAACAGAAAAATCAGTCCACTTTGGAGCCCTTTTGGCAACATTCCAGGCTCTGGTTTTCTAGGGTAAACCCATGGAAACGTAGCTAAGGTCAATACAGAGTAGTAGGAAAAAGAATCGAGTGAATCAGATAAGAATTGAGTGAGTTATGCTCACTTTAGTGAAGTGGTATAAATATGCTCGAACTTCTGCAATCAACTACGGTTTGGAGTGTTTGAGAGTGAATGGAGAGTGTTTAGAAAGTGAAAAATGCTTGGAGGAGGCTTGGATTATATAGGGGATGGATTAGGGTTTCATTGGGTTGGGCTTTGGAAGTGTTTAGTGCGCTAAATAACTCAAAACAAGGAAATTAAGTGGGCTGATGCAAGGCTGTTAACAACCCTATAATTTTTATTTTATTTTACTTTTTTTGACACTATGAAACTCTAAAAGAGTTTAAATGTTTTCATGGAACAAAGTTCCATTAGAATTGTGACTAGTTGTCAAGGCCTAAGATAATACAATCTACTAGCTTGACGAATGTCCAATAGTTCATCACCAAGAGTTTGATTATTTGGTTGTTACATAAGTATTGCATAGTGTATATTAAATCATATAGGTCAAGAATGAGGTAGAATATTAAAGTCTTCATTTAGGAACCTCTAAGTATCATGGAATTCATACATGAGGTAGGAAGAACAAAGCTTCCATTTAGGTACCTCTATTGTTCACCACTACACTTGTTGTTATGAACAACAAGGAGGGTCATGAACTTACAAGAAACAATAGAATATGAACAACTAATCTATGAGAAAACATCAAGAAATGTGTGGATTTTCAAGTAGGTTAGCCCAAGCTAATCCTAAATCACACAATCATCAAGTCTTGAACTTGAGCATAACTTGTGGGTTAAAACCTGTGACAACTGTGCTCTGTAAATGATGTACGATGTAAAACAATATCAATTATCAATAAACCAATGTGTTTTGGTGTTATTATGTGTGTATTTATGTTTGATGATTTTATGATTTGATTCGAGTTCGATTTCAAGCTTTAAATTGCTTTCTGGAAAGTTATACGCAAACTGATGCGTAAACCTGTCACACCCGCTCGTAGCGGAAACGCAAGGTGTGATCTGTATGGTTTTCATTGCATAAATATCGATGTACATGAACAAACTATATGAATAAAACATACTCCATTGCCATTACATAAGTGTTTCAAAAGAACGCAACATAAGTTAAATGTATTCGTTACAAACCATCAAATGAAAATAAGTCGTCATGGTTTTATACATCAAAATGTAAGTCTTAAAATGTCAAGGCTTTGACCACTATATCACCGCAAAGAGGCGGTATATAACAGGCAAACCCTTCAATAGTTGGCATGGAGTATTGATACTTGTTTTCCTTGAACTGAAATCTTTGCATTGGTCCACTAATTCCCTGAAATACATGTAAGTTTGAAAACATCAACAAAAGTTGAGCGAGTTCATGCAGTTTAGTTGTATAAGATGTATCTGTCAATTGTGAAATGTATTTGTATCAAAACCATGCGCTTTATCTGTATGAAATGTATTTGTATCAAACCCGCATGTAAGATGTATTTGTATCAAATGTAGTATGAAAAGCGTCAATGAAATCGTTGATCATTAATGTTTCGCGAGGACATTAATATGTGTGACGAAATAGGAAGCAAACCAACCCTAGATGATTTTAATTGTATCGACACCATGTCGTAGGGCAACAAATGCACTCCTAGGCAAAATGGCCATGAGTGGGGCTCGCCAACACCCATTAGATCTAAACCTTTGTTCCTTGGTCCAAACTGGATTAATGGTGCTTTAGTTATGGCCCTAATTTCTCACATGATCTAAGGTGTTTCATTCCTTGACTTATCATACTATTGTACATGTATTTTCCCCGATAGTTGTAAAGCTTGAAAAGCATTTAAATGAATAGGGGACATGAACTCACAGAATTGCATTCCATAAACTGTATGTAACTGTAACCTCATTTGCATTGTCCTTGAATTGTATCGCAACCTACAAAGGTCCTAGAATTGTTAGACACTACGGTCTTTGTATTGACTCATGTACAAGTCTTCTATCTTGAATATGTATTAAGACTTGTATGTCTTTGTTATTCGTTGAACTGTGTATTAGATGTATGAGTTGTTCAAATGTTATATATATATTTTTCACCAAATATATATATATATAACTGTTATCTTGTATCTTGCGAGCTGTATAGTCGGATCTAGTCCGCTGAATTTCGTGTCTTGTATGTATCAATTGTATAGTTGTGTTTCCAATAATGGTATCATTGGGCCAAGCCCATTTTTCAAGTTATTGGGCTTAAATAGTGCTGGGCCTAAAATAGTGTTGGGCCTCAATAGTGTTGGGCCTCAAATAGTGTTGGGCCTTAAATAGTGTTGGGCCTCAAATAGTGTTGGGCCTCAAATAGTGTTGGGCCTCAAATAGTGTTGGGCTTGAATAGTGTTGGGCCTTCAATAGTGTTGGGCTTCAATAGTGTTGAGCTTTGGCCCATATGTTTGGTGTTTGGGCTTAGCCCATGAATTTATGTTAAGCCCATTATGAAGTTAAGCCCATTAAGAAAACTAAGCCCATTTGTAATACAATAGCCCATTAAGTGTAAGTAAGCCCATTTGTAATAGAAAATAGTCCATTAAATAAAGTAGCCCATTAAGTGTAAGTAAGCCCATTTGTAATAGAAAATAGTCCATTAAATAAAGTAGCCCATTTGTTATAATTTAGCCCACTTGTAAGTGTAAGCCTTTCATTTTTATAAAAACATTTTTATAAAAATATACTAAGTATACTTGTTAGTAAATAAAAACATACTAGTTTTTATAAGTTTATAAACATCCGAAATTTGTTATCGATAGCTTATTTATATTTCGTGTCGAAAAATCGTCTAAACATCGTAGTAACTCTTCGGATTGGCAATTCACTTTTGTAGTCGTCCGTCGTTCATTTTGACCATAAATGGTGTCCGATCCTTCGGATTGTCCGTATTTGTTTTTAAGGCGTTATTATATGAAGTCTTGTAGGACTTTTGTTATAAGGTGTTTTGAGTTTAAATGTGACATTAGATACAAGTTCCTACTTTGATATATATAACTAATACATCAAGTAATACATGTCACAAAAATTGTTAAAGTAAACAAATATATATTTTCTAAAAAAAATATATATTTTTCTTGTCTTTTATTTTATAAAAACTTTTCTTTAATAACCTTTTTAATCTTGTAGAGACTTAACCCAAAAATGTTGTTACTTTATAAAATAAAGTTTTTATGAAAATTGGCCATATAACCTTTGTATTTTTATCTTAACCATGTTTCATAAACATATCATTTTCTTCATCAAATCACCAACAATTTACTCAACATCTTAACTAAACATATGAGACTTTTATAACATGAAATTATCAAGATGATATCCAAATCATGTAGGGTTTTAAACATGTTCATTACATATGCTAACTAGTTCAAAAACCAAGTTTAATTCTAGTTTTAACAACTTTTATAAAAATCTCTAGTTGTATGTTACTTTTTATAATCTTGTGAAAGTATTGTTTTTAAATAAAAACCTTTAATACCTTCACAAGAACAAAGGTTATGATCATTACTTTAAACCCTTATGTTAAAAACCCTTTTAACATAAACATGTAAAATTGTTAGCTCATATTTTAAAACATCTTCTAACAATTTATTTGTATCATCATCATCACAACAAGATCAAATATGCATATCACAAGTCTTAAATCACAACATAAACCAATATAAATATATCATGATTATTATCTTTGCTTCTTTGTATTTTTCATGCTTATTATGTATGATATCTTGGTTATTATTAGTAATAATAACAATCATAAACATAATATATTTGTATAAAAAAAAATATAGAAGCTTACTTCTAGCACTAGGCTAGGGATGATCTTAGAAGATTATTAAGACTTAAGTAGATGATGATCTTGTTGGTAGAACACTTTTGTATGGATGAAAACCCTTCCTTTTACTTCCAAAAGCTTTAGATCACCTTAAGCTCCATAGAAGTACAACTTGATCATCAAATAAAGGCTAAAAAGGAAATGGGTTTTTTTTGTGGTGTTCTTGGTAAAAAGATGAAGATGAGGAGAGTATTCTTATGTGTGTGTAAAGTATGGTGAAAAGTGGTGTAGAATGGTTAGTAACTAATAAGATTACATGTTATAATAATTCACCAACTTGATCCACTTGCATCTAAATAAATATCTTGATATTTTTAACACATAAATAAGGGTATGTGGGCCCTTATACACGTTCATACATGGGGGGGGGGGGGGGTACCTTATGTGATTTCAAGTGTTAGTAAAATTCATGGTTTAAAATGAGGTAAAAATGGTTAAGTGTTTAAGGGTTTAAGTTTTTGCAAATTTTCAAGATGGTTCGCGACATAAAATGATCATAACTAGGATGAAAATGACCAAAAATAATGCTCACTAGTTCGCTACATATGTCAAATTATAGTTCGGATAGTTGTTGAGTGCTCGTTTCGCAAGTAGATAGTCGAAAGGTACGCTTATGGAAGTTGTAGGAAAAAATTCCGTTATGTGTGAAATTGATATTCCATAAGTATTTTTATATGAAATTGGTGCCTAAACAACAATTTTTGCATCTTGTAATAAAAATACAATTGCTGAATTTTGCGGAAAATAAATGAAATGGTCACTTTTAGTGCATTTCGGACAGTTTTTAGTGCTACCGGGCATTGGTAAAATATTAACCAAACTCTTGTATTCCCGTATAGGGTTTAATATATATTTGATGTTGGACTTTTGTCTAAGTCCTAAAGATGTAATTTAGATGATTTATGCGGATCCTGAGTTTTTGTCAGCACGCTAGTTTACTAGACACTACTCTAGTTGTTTCGATGCATTGTTTACACTGTTTCAAATGTAACCACTATAAATGAATCATGTGCATCAAAATTGAATATTCCATAAGTATTCTAAGATGTATATCATGTAATACGTAGTTCGAGTGTTCGAAATGCATAAAAATGTAGCTAAAATGAGTACTTTAAGTGTAAGAAAGTTACCGAAAAGTGGCAGTTGTCACATTCTCCCCCTGTTATTGAGAATTTCGTCCCGAAATTCAAGCTGAGTCATCCTTTGCAGGATTGTTCTCAAACAGGTGAGGATATTTGACTTTGATTTGATCTTCACGTTCCCAAGTATATTGGGGTCCGTGTCGAGAGTTCCAACGAATTTTTACTAATTTGTGACGACTCCTTTGTATTTTCTGGACCTTCCGGTCCATGACCTTAATAGGTGCTTTGTGAATTGGAGTTTGTCGTCAATGTGAATAGAATGATAACGGTTTCTTGTGTTGGACTCTTTTTAAGATTCGACACATGAAACGTGTCGTGCACACTGTTAAGTTCATCTGGTAACTTCAACTTGTAGGCAACAGTGCCAATCTTTTCTAAGATTTCAAATGGTCCAATGTAACGTTGGTTAAGCTTTCCACGTTCACTGAACCTCGTTACGCCTTTCCAAGGCGAGACTTTCAACAAGACTTTGTCTCCATCCTCGAAAGATAATGGTTTTTGTCTTTTATCTGCGTAGCTATTTTGTTGATCGCGAGCCGCCTCGATACGGTCTCGGATCTGAAAAATTTTATCCGTAGTCTCTTGGACTAGTTTCGGACCAATTAATTGACTATCGCCTGTTTCCGCCCAACATAGCGGAGAGCGACACTTTCGACCATAAAGAGCTTCAAATGGTGCAGCTTGTATACTAGTATTGTAGCTGTTATTGTAGGAAAACTCAACTAAAGGTAGATGAGTATCCCAATTGCCGCCTAAATCCATAACACATGCACGAAACATATATTCGAGTGTTTGGATTGTCCGTTCACTCTGGCCGTCATTTTATGGATGAAAGGCCGTACTTGGATTCAAATGAGATCCAAAGGCCTGTTGAAATGATTTCCAAATTCTAGAAATGAAACGACCGTCTCTTTCTGAAATGATTGAAATAGGCACTCTATGACGAGCCACTATTTTTTTGAGTTAGAGTTTCGCTAGTTTCTCAGTATTATCCTTCTCCCGAATCGGTAAGAAGTGTGCGGACTTTGTTAGTCTATCGATGATTACACATATCATGTAGTGACCTCTTGAGGTCCTGAGTAACTTCGTAATGAAGTACATCGATATTTGTTCCCATTACCAAACAGGAATCTCGGGTTGTTGTAACAAGTCCGAGGGATTTTGCAACTCGACTTTGACTTTCGCGCAAGTCAAGCATTCTCCGATATAAGTCGCGATATTACTTTTGAGGTTAGGCCACCAGTAGTATTCTTTCACTACTTAGGCCTATGTGCTTCCTCAAAATATCATCTCGAAGGCCGCCAAAGAATAGAACCCAATTTCGACCCATTAGGTATAAAGTTCCATCTTCTTTCGGCACTAATTGTTCCTTCATGCCTCTAAGTGTTTCTGCTTGAATATTCTCTTCCTTGAGCGCTTGTGAATCATCTTCTCTAATGCTTGAACTCTCAGTGTTCTTACTCGCTCCTTGCGGCTCATGGCGTCAGCTACAACGTTTGCCTTGCCCGGATGGTACTTTATTTCACAACCATAGTCGTTCAACAATTCAACAAACATCGTTGCCGTATATTGAATTCTTTTTGGTTGAATATATGTTGAAGGCTTTTATGATCTGTGAGAATAGTGCATTGAGTACCATATAAATAATGTCGCCATAATTTTTTTTTAAAGCGAATACCACCACGCCTAACTCAAGGTCGAGAGTGGTATAGTTCTTCTCGTGAACTTTTTAATTGGCGCGACGTGTACACAATAACTTTTTTTACGTTGCACGAGTACGCAACTCAATCCTTGATGCGAAGCATCATAGTCTACAACAGAGTCATCGGTATCGTCGGATAATGATAAGATTGTAAAATACTATGCACCAATCTTAAGAATAAGTTGTAATGCTATATCTTGTTTTTCGATTTGAGGCGAATTTATTGTCTTTAACAACTCTAAAATGGTTCTCAAATGTTGCTCATGTTCATCAGTCGATCGAGAGTATATCAAAATGTCGTCAATAAACACTATGACGAATTTGTCGAGATACGGCTTGCACACACGATTCATTAAATCTATGAAGACCGCTGGTGCATTTGTTAAACCAAAAGGCATAACGAGAAACTCGTAATGACCGTAACGAGTCTTAAAAGCCGTTTTCGGTATGCTTTCTTCTTGAATTCGTAACTGATGATACTCCGATCGTAAGTCTATCTTAGAGTAGAAGCTAGAACCTTTCATAAACCATTTGAGTTAGTTGGAAATTCATTTGTAACATGGTTTAGAAATATGAATTTTCGTTCATCAAAATGTTGTGCATTTTTGCAAAACTTGCATGTCTTTCCACCCCCAAAACCGTTATAAAGATGTATAGTGGTAAAGAGTGGAGGTTATGAACTCACAACATCCATATTCGGTCAACTACAAGGTTCAGAAGGTGCTAATCGACATGGAGATTTGGCTATGGGTGCGGTTCCCGGTACCAAGTCGTTATGAAACTCGACTTGTCGATATGGTTATAGTCCTGGCAAGTCTTCAAGAAAGACTTCAGGAAATTATTTTACCACAGGAATATCTGTCAGCTGTGGCCCAACGGCCTTCTTGTCTACAACAAGTGCTAGATAGGCAATACAACCTTTCTGTAAGCACTTATGTGCTTTCATGCCATTGATGATCCGCAATGGGGTGTCGCGCTCCTCTCCATGTATCACAAGTGTCTCTTCGTTCAGTAGTGGTAGGCGAATGATCTTCTCGTGACATAAGACTTTGGATAGGTTATCGGATAACAAATCCATGTCAACCACTACTTCGAAACTACTCAACTGAACGGGGAAGAGATCGATATTGAATTTCAGCTCTAGACTCGACTAGTTTACTTTTTGCCAATTCTATAGAATGAGGAGACGTCTAGCTTACTTGGCTCTAGTCCAAGTACATTTTAAATTCTGTGTGGCGAGGACTTCACTGTATAGTTTTAGGAACCCTATGTTTAAATGTAGGATAACCCAATCCATATGTTTAGATGTAGGATAACCCGATCCATATGTTTAGATGTAGGATAACCCAATCCCTATGTTTAGATGTAGGATAACCCAATCCCTATGTTTAGATGTAGGATAACCCAATCCCTAATTGTAGCTAGGACAATCCCGTCCCTAGCCATGAAACTCTTGTATGTGAAATGTTGAGATGAAGCTAAAATTGGCAATGGTATCAAATAACATGGATGTGAAATGTTGATGAATAGGATACATACCGGTGACCATTAATGATTTGATATGTCTCAGCTAATTCCCCATTAGCTAACTTGATATAGTAATGTGTGTCTAACATGACTCTAATTCGAGTATATGCTTAACATCTCAAGAAACTAGCTAAGCTAGGTGTTGGTATTAAAAGAATTGATACATGATGATCGTAGAGTGTACGTACTCATGACTTCATTGGGATTTTGTGGAGTATTCATAGTTCTAACCACTCATACACTTATTCACCAGCTTGATCCCTTCTTAAGTATTATCGTCTTACGAGCCTTTGTTTTTGCGCCCGGTATCAGCACACTGGTACTCTTGGCGCTTTTGCAATTGCCCTCATGATGAACGTCTCACTTGTCACATTTAGGATTTTGGCAAGTTACCAGCATACATCCTGGTGCCAAAATCGTTTATGGCAGCAATTGCCTTCATTTCTCTCATGGCGAGAGTTATTGTTTGAGTGATCGAGGTAGGGAGGGATGATGTTGTCATGCTTCGGATCTCCGAGGCTAAACCCGAAATGTAACACTTAGTGTGTTTGAATTCGGGTGTTTCCCAGTATGGAACAACCCTTGAGAGACCGTGAAAGAGAGACCGTGAAAGCATCAAGTGTAACCATCAACATTGGCTCCAGTTATGATCGAGTTCTTTTATAAAATCATATGAAAATAGATATGAAAATCAGATGATATAAAAGAATGATGTATGGTTAAATAAATAACCAATAGAAATGTAGTGTATAAATATATCATGTCTTGAAATACAATATTATGTCTTGTGTAGAAGATGTCGCGTCTTGTGCAAAAATGTCATGTCTTGTCTTTGTCGAAGAGATTTGAATAACACCACCATATGCAATATAACATAAGCACTTATATATAGGAAGTACCAGCGGCGTATCCACCATGCTTTTATCATATTACACACGTCTCATCACTTACAAATAACCACCAAAAATGTCTTGTGTATACCAACGTCAAATGACATGTATAACAATGTCTTGCGTAACAATGTCATGTATAAAACATGTCTTGTGTAAAAGCAATGGTTTTCAACACATAACTTTTAACTTAAACAATTGATTCTTTTGGCGCCATGATCTTTTTAATACACACTATTAAAAGAATCTAGACATGTATGTGACAACCCTCGAATTTTCATGTAACCGTACAGTTTATTAATAATAATTAATGTGCTTGACGACTGTGTGAATTACTTAACTGCTTTCTGATATCTGTGTTATGCTTACACGTATTTGTTAATATACTAATAGTGTACAGAAAGGTCACTAAATAGTCCGTTATATTTTCCTAAGTGTTAGAAAGTAAAAACGTTACAAAATATATAAATAGGACGCCTTACGAATTAATTTAGGACTTTAACGGATTAATATCCAACCGAACAACCGGACTCTACCCGGAACACAAAAATATTGTCATTGACACTATTTTTCTTTTTCTGAGCCAGTGAGGGTCCCCGAGTACCCTAACACCCGTTATAAATTACAACATACTAGTAACTAGTTAACCTCCTAATTCTACCAAACTAACACTAACTAAATAGTTGAAAACTAACCCAATTACCCCCTACCCCCCCAACGAGATCGGCTCCCCCAAGGGGACACCACCACACACTTTTTGAATATTATAATCATGGATGCTTAATATCTTAATAACACATTGACCCTTGGATAACTTCCTAACTTGGTCTATAAAAGAAACCTTGAGTCCATCCATCACATTCACCCACTTAACAAAAAAAAAAAAAAAAAACTTTCTTTCCATCTTATACCTACGGCTAAAACCATAGCACCACCCACCATCCATTTTTTCCATTTTGATCAAAGCATTTTACATACATACAAGTGTGAAGGATCACACATTAGGAAGCTTGGTGCAAACGGAACGCGAAGGACCTCATTCTATTGCTTTTATCCACTCGATTTTCGACTAGAATCTTCCCTAGCCTCGAGCTAGTAGTAAGTGACTCTAAACCTCTTCTTGATCTTGTCTAGAGTGGTTAATAAAAGTTTCGTCGGTTAAAAATTACGAACATATAAGATCAAAGTCTAAAAGTTTACTAAAGTGATGAACAAGGTGGTTAATGGATGAATATGTGTGTAAATCATGTAGATCTTGTGTGGTTATGATGATTGGGTGATTATCTGATGCTTTACTGAATGATATTAGTATATGATGTTGTTGTGGTCACTAAACTCGCTAACGGAATCGATCGAACATGATTTAGATGGTTAAACACTTGAAATCAGAATCTGTCCAACTTTTACAGCCCACTTCTGTTGGCTGTAAACAGGTCTTAACCTCAACGAAAAATCGATATTTTGAATCTAAAATATGTTATTATGAAATACGGTTCTAATGGCACCGGAATCGTAATTTTTGGACTCCGTTTACTATTTTTAAAGTATTAATTTGTAACAGCAACTTAAGCTGAATTTTGACAGTAATAAATGGGTGTCGTACTTTCAGTCGTAACCTGAGTTTTGTGATGAATCGGACCATGAAATTTGTACAGTAGATGAAAACCGATGCATTTGTAATTACCCCACTGGAATTTCGTAAATCGGACACTCGATGAATTTTTAATAAATTGTTTCGTGGACTGTGGTCAGAAATACATAAATCTGAATTCAGTCCCGAATATGAATTTTTATAAAATATTGGTGATGAACCGGACCCCGATATTTTTACACAATAAAATATGGAACGTTTAAGACATTCTGTAAAAATTTGGGAATTTTTGGAACATGTTAACTATTTTATTAAAATCCCCGAAAACAGCCCAGTTTCGAGTATAAAAGCTGAAACGACATGAGTAGTGATTTGCGTGTCTAAATGTCGAGTATGCTATCTGTGAATGATCTAACATGTTATATGTGTTATATGCATTATTGTATGTTTGCTTATGAGTGGGGAATGGATGGGAAGTATATATGGGCGTAAATCGTTAAAGTGTGTGCCTGTTATGTGGTAGAAGTAATGTGCAAATAAACCGTACGTAGGATACGTGTTATGCATGAGAAACTGATTGTTATCCGTACCTTATTAGGACGCGATTGACCGACCTTGACTGTTAACTATATTGAGAATCTAACCGAGCAAACCGAGGTGAGTTCACACACTTTCTAAGGCATGGGATTCCCGGTGGTTTGGGAATGGGTTAAAGAATTAAAACTAAATCTACATATCCTCCTTGGGTAGGATATGTACGGCCATCCTCCAAAGATTGGATGCCATTATTAATCCTACGAATTCTCCTGGTGCAGAATACGTACGTTGTGGTCCTCCTGGTGCAGGACAACAACCTTAAAACTAGCTAGACAAAACTCTATCATGAAGTCCCTCAATTTATATCGACTTAATCGCCGAGGCCAATGGCGAGCGGGTCATTAGTTAATAGCGCTATTAGGTTTAACAAACCTCACACCGTGCCAGTCGGACGGGCGTGTACTAATGGACTATGGCAGACTGTCAGTGATGATAGACACTGATATAGGGCACAACTTATTTGCGTAGCAGTCGATATCATACCGTCTAGTGGTTCAAACGGGGAAAACCCCCACTGATCATGGTTATGGATTGGGTAAAGAAAAAGGAAATGGTTAAACATACTTTCAACTATGGGGTAACCCCCACGGCAATTAAGCCAACGAAAGTCAAACCACGTTTTCAGAAACAACTTAAAACTAAACAACCAAACGTGAACTCACTCAACTTTGTTGTTGACTCGTTGTTACATGCCTTACAGGTCGCTAAATGCTTGGAGCTTGCACGGGGAAGGAGTCGTTGTGGTGTACGGACTGTTATGTTCCGTGCTTAATGTTTAAATCCTTATGAACTTACTAAACTAGCGTTTTGAAACTTTAACTTATGAACTATGGACTTATGCTTATGAACTCACGTTTATGCTTCCGCTGTTTAAACCAAACAAGGTTAACTAGCTTTGGTCACCAATCGTATTATGTTTGGTTTTATTTACTTAATTGTGTTGTTCAATATGATTGGTGGCTCGATCCTGGTCATGTCACGCCTCCAAGCGGTGATACTCCGCATGGTGGATTTTGGGGGTGTGACAGATTGGTATCAGAGCCATTGGTTATAGTGAACTTGGTTTTAAAAAGGGAAATGTTTTTGATAAAACCAGACTATAACCGGTACAGTGCTCAACGATCCACAACGACGCTTCGCTCCACGTGCAAGACTCGACACCATAAGTGGTATGATTTAAGTCTATATTTCTTACTTGCTAGATTACTTTTGCCCGGTGTGGTGTTTATGGTTTGTTTATTTAGGGTAGTAGCATGTTGTCTATTTGCCCTACTGCATTCTTTATGATATGCAATTGTTTACTTGAAATTTGACAAGTGATGTTCAAATTCTTTTTCTAATTTCTCGTCACCCCTCTACGACAACTGTTTATGCATTTTATCTAATTACACGTTTAACCCGACATGACGTCACCATCTGACCCTCCGTACATTCGGCTTGTACGTCAACATTCACGAAGACCAGTCCTGGCTCAAACAGACTCGGGTTTTGGAGAACTATACCCACGCATCCCTGTTGACGGACCTCATCATCTCAACTGGTCGCCGTTACCAGGAACGAAGCAGCCACAGTTACACGCGTTTGTCGTTTTGCAACTCGCAACCCTACCAACCAAACTCTATTTTGGACAAGTGATATACTTCCATGAATCGTGATGCAACGAACTTCCCTTTTTGTGTCATGCCGCCACACCTCACTACTATAATTGCTTCTAAGCGACATATTACTTGGTTGAATTCTTCTGTTATTGGTGGACCCCTGTTTTCGCTCGATTCTTCGCATGAACCTCATTAACTCCCTGTTTCTTCGATTGGCAATTGATTTAACGAAACGCCAACAACCACACCACTATTCCCACCGACCACAAGATTTCCCCCATTACCTTATTGGATGGTTAATGCTTCTTCTACTTGATTTACCCCCTTCGTAAACCCAACCTAGCGAATGGATGCCCTTACTGATGAGATAGTCTTCAGAACGTTCGAGAGCGGAGATATGGATCACTCAACCTACAGGCGAACACGATAATCTATAAGCTTACCTGATCCACCTTACACTATAAGAAATCGTATTATTCCATGACAGTCTTCTTAAATACGCGGAATCTTTATACTAGCTTTTGCACCGACGCATGATTATTGGTTTATGTTATGTCTAATTTCTACCATTTGCTTAGACCAAACCGTCATTCTCTTACCACAGTGACATTTCGCTCTCGCTCCACCATGCAAAGACACTGAAATGAACACCCTCTAGCATAGAAAGTTTGGAAGGCTCGACTCTCAATCCTCGGTGATCACTCCTTGAAATATTCAGAGTGATGCAAAGAACGATCCCAACGCAGTAATGGGTAAGTTCCTTCTGGACGACTTCTTTGTTACTGTTTTGTTTGATTCGGGTGCCGATACTAGTTACGTATCCTTAAAAGTTAGTCAATTGCTTAAGCGCACTCCAACACTTTTGAACACCAAACACACGGTAGAACTAGCTAACGGTAAAAGTCTTGAAGCCACACACATAGTTAAAGGTTGTAACCTCGTCTTAGCTGGTCAGACTTTCTCTATCGATCTTGTTCCTATCACACTTGGTAGTTTCGACGTCGTTATTGGGATGGATTGGTTATCTCATCATCAAGCGGAGATTGTTTGCAAGGAGAAAATCATCCGCATTCCTCGTTCTGATAAAGAACCCCTCGTGATTCATGGCGACAAGAGTGGTGCTGTCGAAGGCATCATCTCTTTCCTTAAGGCCCAGAAGTGTTTGCGAAAGGGCCACACTGCCATTTTAGCACTCGTTACTGACACATCCACGGAAGAGAAGAGAATTGAAGACATCCCTATTGTGCGCGAATTTTCCGAGGTATTTCCTGAGGAATTACCTGGTCTTCCTCCTCATCGCCAAGTTGAGTTTCAAATCGAGCTAGCTCCTGGAGCAGCGCCAGTAGCTCGAGCACCATATCGTCTAGCCCCATCAGAACTCGAAGAACTGTCCACACAACTACAAGAACTCTTGGAAAAGGGTTTTATACGTCCTAGCTCTTCACCCTGGGGAGCTCCAGTCTTGTTCGTGAAGAAGAAAGACGGTACCTTCAGGATGTGTATTGACTATCGCGAACTTAACAAGGTGACTGTGAAGAATCGTTATCCTCTTCCACGTATTGACGACTTGTTTGACCAGTTGCAAGGGTCGAGCTATTACTCCAAGATTGATTTGAGATCGGGATACCATCAGCTGAGAGTCCGAGATGAGGACGTCTCCAAAACAGCATTCAGAACTCGTTACGGTCATTACGAGTTTCTGGTTATGCCATTCGGGCTGACGAATGCACCGGCAGTCTTCATGGATCTCATGAACCGAGTGTGCAAGCCTTACCTGGATAAGTTCGTTATTGTGTTCATCGATGATATCCTGATCTATTCTAAGAGTCAGGAGGAACACGAGCAGCATCTACGACTTATGCTGGAACTTCTTCGAAAAGAACAGTTGTATGCCAAGTTTTCGAAATGTGATTTCTGGCTTCGCGAAGTCCACTTTCTAGGCCACGTGGTAAACAAGGATGGAATTCATGTGGATCCATCTAAGGTTGAATCGATCAAGAACTGGCCCGCACCCCGCACACCAACAGAAATCCGCCAATTCTTGGGTTTGGCCGGATATTACAGAAGGTTTATAAAAGATTTCTCCAAGATTGCGCAACCTCTCACTTCACTGACTCAGAAGGGCATCATCTATCGTTGGGGTGATGCACAGGAGTCCGCGTTTCAACATCTAAAGGATAGACTTTGTAGCGCACCTATCCTCTCATTGCCAGAAGGCACCGATGATTTCGTGGTTTATTGCGACACTTCCATCCAAGGACTTGGTTGCGTATTGATGCAACGTGACAAGGTCATTGCCTACGCATCGCGCCAACTTAAAGTTCACGAAAGAAACTACACTACTCACGATCTGGAGCTGGGAGCAGTTGTATTCGCACTTAAGATATGGAGACATTACCTGTACGGTACAAAGTGCACCATTTACACCGACCACAGGAGTCTCGAGCATATCTTCAAGCAAAAAGAGTTAAACATGCGACAACGCCGATGGGTCGAACTCTTGAATGATTACGAATGCGCTATCAAGTATCATCCGGGCAAAGCCAATGTTGTGGCTGACGCCCTCAGTCGAAAGGATACTTTACCTAAGCGTGTACGAGCATTACAGCTTACCATCCAGTCTAACCTTCCTGCTCAGATTCGAGATGCCCAGGTCGAAGCATTGAAAGCAAAGAACATCAGGGCTGAGTCCCTACGAGGATCGAGGCAGCGGCTAGAACAAAAGGAAGACGGTGCCTACTATGTTAACGGACGCATCTGGGTTCCATTTTATGGCAACCTACGCGAGCTTGTGATGGATGAAGCACATAAGTCTCGTTATTCTGTACACCCTGGTTCAGACAAGATGTACCACGACCTCAAGACTACGTATTAGTGGCCTGGCATGAAAGCCCACATAGCAACCTACGTCAGTAAGTGCTTGACTTGTGCGAGAGTCAAGTCTGAATATCAGAAACTGTAACACCTGTGCCTCCACGGCCATCAAACAAGTACCAAACCAATGAAATATTATATTTCATACTTGGGATTTGTAAAAATATGTGTATCATTTGCACATATCAATTCTTGTTCAATTTCAAACTCTAAATAGCTTTCTGGAAGGTTATACGCGCACCGATGCGTAAATATAACCAGTTTAATGCAACAAACACTTCGGAATAGTGACATTGGCTTAACATACCTTAAATAACCTTTACATAACTTAGAAATAAGTTTTGAAGGCATTGGTATGGCAAAAATCAAGTTAAATCGCTTACAGGGACTAAAGTTGACAAACTGCGAAAGTATGCCAATTTGAACTGTAACAGACCTTCCGGAGCATGACCATAAGTTAAACATACCATAAATATCCTTCACATAGCTTAGAAATAGGCTTTGAGGGGTTCGGTGTGCTAAAATAAACTTTTGGGTCATTCAGGGACTAAAAGTGTCAAAAAGTGCACAAGTTTGCATTTTCGCGCATAACTTACGTTCTGAATACATCCGGACATCCAAAAATTTATATAAGCATGACTATATTATATTTTAGTGTTCGCCTTAAGAAAAATCCATTCGTCGCGTCTTTTGGTTCGTTTTTCGCGCTTATGCGCATTCCGTCGTAATTAACCGAACATCGCGTTCGTACGGCCAAACGAACCGACATCCGAGATATTTTTGAACATGTTTTAAGTTCCCTATACCTTAACTTTATTTTAGAGCTTTGAAATGGGGTTAACGGGCCTTAAACGTGTCGAAAATGGCCTAAATACAGTTCAGGGACCAAAAGTGTAATTCTGCCGAAATAGTGCCTAGCGGTGCGCTACACTTTAAGCGTAGCGGTGCGCTAGGGGTCTGCAGACCAGATTCAATGTTCAGAACAGCTGTTTGCACTTGTTTGATCCACAACCACATGTTCTAATTCGCCTAATCAGCAAGATAAGATCAAGATTTAGCCACCATAATATTTGGACAAGTGTACGGCCTTGATCGTTTCCCCTTTTCCAAGAAACGATCTCAACGGTGGACCGAAAACTATAAATAACCCAACACCCCCATTGCATTTCTCACTAGAATTCTGATTTTGAGAGCTCTAAGTTGAAACCATTGTTTCATACCTGAGTTCTTGAGTCGGGATTAGCATTCGGGGACCCTGGGTTAGTATTCTTTCGTTCTTTTCCTTATTTTACTGCTTTTCGAGTCAGAAAGTCAAACTTTGTTTGACTTTCAGCGTTGACCAGTAATGGTCAATGCGAAGTTCGGTTGAACTTCGCAACGTGAGTGTAATCACGTTGGTCGTAGTCCCTTGGGACTATGCCCACTGATTACCACGTTGTCTAGAGTCGTAGGGTAGGCGATCTAATAAATCGCCTATACCTTCGAACTCGACCCATTTGGTCGATCATTAGGATCCGACCAAATACTTTAGGTGACCATAGTAGGTAGGGAATAACCTTCCGAGGTTATACCCTATGGTCACATCGTTTAAGTAGTTGTATGATAGGTAGTTTATATGCCTTAGGTAAATTACCAGAATACCCTTTTCATGCATAATTGGTAATTTAGCATATGTAACCTAAACTTTTGCCACATAACTGATTATGTAACATGTTTAGGCATATAACACTTGTCATAGGGCTAGTTAGGCGTTCCGAACGCGTTTTACGCGAACGACGCGTTAAAGTAGCATAAGCTTCCTAAACGGGTCGTAATGGGTCGATAAGACTTAGGTTAAGTTTCATTTAGCATGTAGGCTTTGTTAAACCATATCATATGAGTTCCTACACTCATTTGGTTTACAAACCCTAATGCTACCCAATCTTCCGATTTAGGTCCGGTTAATTAACATAGTTACCTATATTAGGTGCCGTTTGATTTCCGTGATCTCTAGCATTGTTTGGTTGTTACTCAAGGACTACTGAGCAATCTCAAGTGAGTACATAGACCCCTCTTTTACTGTTTTCCAAACTGTTTTGGGGTGGAACACATGTGCCTACTTGTTACTTTCATGCTTTCCTGTTTTCGCATCATATACTGCTATGTTCGTTAGTACATTATAGTACATGATTTTATGACATTTTATGCTATGTATGTATATAGCATGCATACTTAGTACATCGTTTTACATCACATCACATCACGTGCTATGTATGTTCATTTGTTGCATACTTAGTACAGATTCATTTCATCACATGCTTACATTTTGGTATGACATTTGGTTTGTTTACATGGGACAATACATTCATTAACACCGATCATGCCGTTCGTTAGTAGGTAGTGGTACCATAGGAATTGACAACTCCCGTTCCGGACGTCCCAGGGAAAGGGGATGAAAGGAATGACCGAATTCGTTGTTATTAAGACAGATAGACCTTTAATTTGTTTAAAGGGTTTATCACCACAGTCGCCAGGCTTGGATGTATGCATTTTCACAATACCGCATAAATGTTCATTATCAGTATAGCATGCATTTAGACATTTTAACATGATTGACCTTGATCATGCATTTTCACAAGACATAATGTTGATTTAAACTACGTTTTACTTCAATACTATGTTCTTGTGCATATGGTTTAGTTGACACATTTCGCTAGCCATACAGGACATTTTGACATAGACATTAGACATAGACATTTTAACATGATTGACCTTGATCATGCATTTAGACATTTTAACATGATTGACCTTGATCATGCATTTAGACATTTTAACATGATTGACCTTGATCATGCATTTTCACAAGACATAATGTTGATTTAAACTACGTTTTACTTCAATACTATGTTCTTGTGCATATGGTTTAGTTGACACATTTCGCTAGCCATACAGGACATTTTGACATAGACATTAGACATAGACATTTTAACATGATTGACCTTGATCATGCATTTAGACATTTTAACATGATTGACCTTGATCATGCATATAGACATTTTAACATGATTGACCTTGATCATGCATTTTCACAAGACATAATGTTGATTTAAACTACGTTTTACTTCAATACTATGTTCTTGTGCATATGGTTTAGTTGAGACATTTCGCTAGCCATACAGGACATTTTGACATAGACATTAGACATAGACATTTTAACATGATTGACATTGATCATGCATTTACACAAAACATAACGTTGATTTAAACACAGTTTTACTTCAATACTTTGTTTTTGTGCATTTCACCTATGGTTTAGTTGATGCGTTTTCACTAGCCATACATATCATTTAGGTTACACATTACATGATTTACATTGATCATTGCATTTTGACATATTATTCAATACATTTGACAAATTCATTTATACATGGACAATTTACATTGTTGGTTTGGTTTGATTAAGTGATTAAGTAACGATGCGTGTGTAATATGATACAAACATGGTGGATACGCCGCTGGTACTTCCTATATATAAGTGTTTGTATGGTATTACATATCGTAGCGTTATTTGAATCATTTCAGTTTGAGACATAGAACATTTTATACAAATAACATATTTTTCACAAGACATTGTTTTACAAGCAACCTATCTAATACAAACTCATTTTACATGGTTATTCATTTAACCATACATTATTTATACATATCATCTGATCTTATCGATTTTCAAATGATTTACAAAACAAAGCAAATAACAAGGTTCATGACTAAACATTTTCTCAAACATAAGTCATGAAACCTATTTTCACAAAACCTATGTATCTCACCGGCATTTTTATGCTGACGTACCATATTTTCACATGTGTTTTTCAGGAAATGAAGCATAGGATTGATCAAGATACACTTAGGCGGACATGGGCCTTAGTGACAATAAAAGATGCAGACTAGTTAATTGTTGTATTTCCATGTTTGTTTAGACATTGTAACACTTATATTGAATAAAACGAAACTTTAATTTCCATGGTTGTGAAACATTAATTCTGTTACAACACGCCCCGATGTTTCCGCCACGATTTGTATGTTCTACGTGGTCGGGGTGTGACAGAAAAGATGGTATCAGAGCCAATGGTTATAGGGAATTAGGTTATTAGTAATGCTTTGACCTAGTCTATAACTTTCTTAGGACCCTAACGCGAGTTTACTTGCGTTTAGTCATAAAACAATACCGTCACCTATCCTTAGGCGACGATCACAACAAGAACATAAAATTCAAAACCGCTTTGAAAACTAATCATCTGTTCTAGGATGATTGATTACTAGGTTTTGAACCCTCAGTTATAAGGTTTTGAACTCTCTGTTATATGGTTTTGAACCCCTTTGAATTTTCAAAATCTCGTCAAGGTATTGGGTTTTAAATAATGTGAACACGTGCAAACTGGAAGGGTGAATGCCTGTATTCTGGGTTTTCTGTCTAGGCAAGCACTTCGTATACATCTCATCAGATGCGAGACCAGTTGTGCTTACCTGGGAATTCTCGGGATGAGTGTTCACTTATAGGCGAGCATGTCTTCAGTGATACATTAATAAGACCTGTTTACCTTGATTAGTCACCGTCTCATTTGTTTGCCTTAGGTAACAAACAAATGATCGCAATTTTCATGCGTTATCATTCTGTTTTGATTGTCCAAAAATCTTTCACCTGTTTCCCCCTATGCCTTTCTTTTTCTTCAAGAATGTCTCTTCATCACGATGACGCCCAGATATCTGAGCAAGCAGTCAAATTAGCTCAGCGAATAGGCGAAGTAGTCCTGAAGACTGTTGAATTAGCTACTGCCATGTATCATCTCCAGGATGAAGCCACTCAAGAGTCACCAAGACAGGCAGGACCTAGTCAGGCGACAACACCATCAGCCAATAAACCAATCGAGGAATCAAAGACCATGGATGAACGATCGCCTAAGAAGTCAAAGAAGCGAAAGGCTCCTCAAAACTTCGCCGTGGTCGCTCACAATGGTCGAGCCGTTCCCAACCAACCAGCTCAGCCACCTGCAAAGAAAGCATATGCCGGTACTGCACCTCATTGTGCACGCTGCAACGGTCATCACTCGTTACAACAAGTTTGCTGGCAATGCACGACGTGTGGTAAACTTGGGCATTTGGCCAAAGTTTGTCGTTTGGGACAAAATCAGGCTGCTCAGGTTCAAGCTCCGGTTCAAGGGAACGCTGCGAAATTCCCACTGGGTTCATGTTTCAACTGCGGAGAGATTGGTCACTTCCGCCACAACTGCCCAAAGCTTGCTAATGCAAATCCAACCCTTGGATGAGAATTCGGCTGAACAAAGGATATTGCTGTCTTATACCTTTGTTTCTTTTGTTCTCGTGTATTGTGAAACAATATGTCTTGTTCATAAATAAAAGTTGTTGTTCACAATTCTGATATACAAGTATAATTACATGCGTGTATGACTTTTCCTATGATACCTACATCAAGGAACTATGTTCCTTACAAACTACTCTTGTGATTCTCTCTTTCAAATGATCGCTCATGATTCCTGTGAAAATTTTAAGTACTCGTTTCACTCTAAGAAACAAAGTACAGAAAATTAAGTGACATTATGAGTAATCGTGCTTTTCGCACATCTGCGCCTTTAAATCCTTGGTTAGATAACTAAGGGTATTTTCAAATCTCATACCCATTACGTTTTGATTTTTCAACATACACAGTACCAGTATTTCAAAACAATCTTCATGATCTCAAAACATTTCATATAGTATGAAAACAATTTTTCTAGATGCATTGTCTATGTTATTTCAAAAACATTGGCCATGTTATCAAAACCAACCTTTCAAATTTCAAAATATTTCATATAGTCTGAAGACAATATTAACACAATACATTTTCTGATCAAGTGCATGATTTCGAAAAGCATCATTCATGTCTTTCAAAAACCTTATACATAATTTCAAAATTCATCTCGCATGATTTTAAAACATTTTTGTAAATATATCTACCTAATACACCTACTTTATGATTTCAAAATATTATATATAAGGTTTCAAAAACATTTTTTTTCCCATGCATAGTCTTCCAAATATATTTTTTTCCTCACACATTTACTTAACCTTCAAATTCTGCTTCATATGTCGCCTTGACATATCTAGCATCTTAACTTCATAAGCATTTTACATCATGTTTTGACCTAAGCACATACAGTGCAAGGTTTCAAAACATCTTCAACTTCTAAAATTCATATGGGATCTTTTTATCTTCACAATTAGATCCTCGTGGATGATAATCATTCAAATCAGAGTCCTTAATTGGATTCCTTATGTACCTTAATTCGAACATTTCGGTTCTTTATAATCGAAATCGAATTTTCTCTTCAAAAATCTTTCTATCTTTATAGTTAGATTCTTGATAACGTTTAAAGTACCAAATAAAATCCGTTGAATGGATTTCTAGTGTGCTTTAAATGCATGTACGCAAGTAACAAGACAAATTAACAAACAATCCTTGTGGTTATATGATTATGTGTTTATGCATCTTGAGTTTTCATTTAAGTATTTTGTGTTTTTATACTCTGGATAATTCGTTATCCAAATCCTCAGGATCTTTCATATCTTCATATGAGGGATTCGTAACAGGATAGTCAAAAGGTACTATCTTAATTCCTTAATGGGCTTCTATGTAATAGTTAAGACCCTTGGATTTTATAGTACTACTCCATGATTCATAAGAGACCCTTTTTAGTGGTCTAGTCAAAAGATTGATTCGCAACCTGGTTAAAAAAAATGACATCTAGTGATGTAGCTGGACAGACTCCTTGATAGTCTATTTAGATCATTTAATGATTTAAGTAAAAGGGACTCTACGGCGGTCTAGTCACACTCATCACAGGATTGTTCATTTGGTTTTACCCTACGCATTATAAAATAGACTGTGTGAACTGTGCAAGGAATTGTCTAATTATGGAGGCCTACATAATTATGAAATTTAGTGCATAGAAACCCAGTAAGGTTTATTATGTGTAAGAGCCAATAGTGACAACAATAACAAAATGAGGACGATGTAATAGAGGTACGGTGGACGCACCAATGACGCTTCATATACTTATATATAAGTATCCCTCTTACGTTGCAATCATGATGATTATTAAAGTTACTAGAAGTTCAGAAACCTAGCCAATGTTGTTCGATCTTTTCAACTTCATATTTTCAAGCTCTCACAAGTTTCATCTAAATAAATTTCGGGACGAAATTTCCTAAAGTAGGGGAGACTGTAACACCTGTGCCTCCACGGCCATCAAACAAGTACCAAACCAATGAAATATTATATTTCATACTTGGGATTTGTAAAAATATGTGTATCATTTGCACATATCAATTCTTGTTCAATTTCAAACTCTAAATAGCTTTCTGGAAGGTTATACGCGCACCGATGCGTAAATATAACCAGTTTAATGCAACAAACACTTCGGAATAGTGAAATTGGCTTAACATACCTTAAATAACCTTTACATAACTTAGAAATAAGTTTTGAAGGCATTGGTATGGCAAAAATCAAGTTAAATCGCTTACAGGGACTAAAGTTGACAAACTGCGAAAGTATGCCAATTTGAACTGTAACAGACCTTCCGGAGCATGACCATAAGTTAAACATACCATAAATATCCTTCACATAGCTTAGAAATAGGCTTTGAGGGGTTCGGTGTGCTAAAATAAACTTTTGGGTCATTCAGGGACTAAAAGTGTCAAAAAGTGCACAAGTTTGCATTTTCGCGCATAACTTACGTTCTGAATACATCCGGACATCCAAAAATTTATATAAGCATGACTATATTATATTTTAGTGTTCGCCTTAAGAAAAATCCATTCGTCGCGTCTTTTGGTTCGTTTTTCGCGCTTATGCGCATTCCGTCGTAATTAACCGAACATCGCGTTCGTACGGCCAAACGAACCGACATCCGAGATATTTTTGAACATGTTTTAAGTTCCCTATACCTTAACTTCATTTTAGAGCTTTGAAATGGGGTTAACGGGCCTTAAACGTGTCGAAAATGGCCTAAATACAGTTCAGGGACCAAAAGTGTAATTCTGCCGAAATAGTGCCTAGCGGTGCGCTACACTTTAAGCGTAGCGGTGCGCTAGGGGTCTGCAGACCAGATTCAATGTTCAGAACAGCTGTTTGCACTTGTTTGATCCACAACCACATGTTCTAATTCGCCTAATCAGCAAGATAAGATCAAGATTTAGCCACCATAATATTTGGACAAGTGTACGGCCTTGATCGTTTCCCCTTTTCCAAGAAACGATCTCAACGGTGGACCGAAAACTATAAATAACCCAACACCCCCATTGCATTTCTCACTAGAATTCTGATTTTGAGAGCTCTAAGTTGAAACCATTGTTTCATACCTGAGTTCTTGAGTCGGGATTAGCATTCGGGGACCCTGGGTTAGTATTCTTTCGTTCTTTTCCTTATTTTACTGCTTTTCGAGTCAGAAAGTCAAACTTTGTTTGACTTTCAGCGTTGACCAGTAATGGTCAATGCGAAGTTCGGTTGAACTTCGCAACGTGAGTGTAATCACGTTGGTCGTAGTCCCTTGGGACTATGCCCACTGATTACCACGTTGTCTAGAGTCGTAGGGTAGGCGATCTAATAAATCGCCTATACCTTCGAACTCGACCCATTTGGTCGATCATTAGGATCCGACCAAATACTTTAGGTGACCATAGTAGGTAGGGAATAACCTTCCGAGGTTATACCCTATGGTCACATCGTTTAAGTAGTTGTATGATAGGTAGTTTATATGCCTTAGGTAAATTACCAGAATACCCTTTTCATGCATAATTGGTAATTTAGCATATGTAACCTAAACTTTTGCCACATAACTGATTATGTAACATGTTTAGGCATATAACACTTGTCATAGGGCTAGTTAGGCGTTCCGAACGCGTTTTACGCGAACGACGCGTTAAAGTAGCATAAGCTTCCTAAACGGGTCGTAATGGGTCGATAAGACTTAGGTTAAGTTTCATTTAGCATGTAGGCTTTGTTAAACCATATCATATGAGTTCCTACACTCATTTGGTTTACAAACCCTAATGCTACCCAATCTTCCGATTTAGGTCCGGTTAATTAACATAGTTACCTATATTAGGTGCCGTTTGATTTCCGTGATCTCTAGCATTGTTTGGTTGTTACTCAAGGACTACTGAGCAATCTCAAGTGAGTACATAGACCCCTCTTTTACTGTTTTCCAAACTGTTTTGGGGTGGAACACATGTGCCTACTTGTTACTTTCATGCTTTCCTGTTTTCGCATCATATACTGCTATGTTCGTTAGTACATTATAGTACATGATTTTATGACATTTTATGCTATGTATGTATATAGCATGCATACTTAGTACATCGTTTTACATCACATCACATCACGTGCTATGTATGTTCATTTGTTGCATACTTAGTACAGATTCATTTCATCACATGCTTACATTTTGGTATGACATTTGGTTTGTTTACATGGGACAATACATTCATTAACACCGATCATGCCGTTCGTTAGTAGGTAGTGGTACCATAGGAATTGACAACTCCCGTTCCGGACGTCCCAGGGAAAGGGGATGAAAGGAATGACCGAATTCGTTGTTATTAAGACAGATAGACCTTTAATTTGTTTAAAGGGTTTATCACCACAGTCGCCAGGCTTGGATGTATGCATTTTCACAATACCGCATAAATGTTCATTATCAGTATAGCATGCATTTAGACATTTTAACATGATTGACCTTGATCATGCATTTTCACAAGACATAATGTTGATTTAAACTACGTTTTACTTCAATACTATGTTCTTGTGCATATGGTTTAGTTGACACATTTCGCTAGCCATACAGGACATTTTGACATAGACATTAGACATAGACATTTTAACATGATTGACCTTGATCATGCATTTAGACATTTTAACATGATTGACCTTGATCATGCATTTAGACATTTTAACATGATTGACCTTGATCATGCATTTTCACAAGACATAATGTTGATTTAAACTACGTTTTACTTCAATACTATGTTCTTGTGCATATGGTTTAGTTGACACATTTCGCTAGCCATACAGGACATTTTGACATAGACATTAGACATAGACATTTTAACATGATTGACCTTGATCATGCATTTAGACATTTTAACATGATTGACCTTGATCATGCATATAGACATTTTAACATGATTGACCTTGATCATGCATTTTCACAAGACATAATGTTGATTTAAACTACGTTTTACTTCAATACTATGTTCTTGTGCATATGGTTTAGTTGAGACATTTCGCTAGCCATACAGGACATTTTGACATAGACATTAGACATAGACATTTTAACATGATTGACATTGATCATGCATTTACACAAAACATAACGTTGATTTAAACACAGTTTTACTTCAATACTTTGTTTTTGTGCATTTCACCTATGGTTTAGTTGATGCGTTTTCACTAGCCATACATATCATTTAGGTTACACATTACATGATTTACATTGATCATTGCATTTTGACATATTATTCAATACATTTGACAAATTCATTTATACATGGACAATTTACATTGTTGGTTTGGTTTGATTAAGTGATTAAGTAACGATGCGTGTGTAATATGATACAAACATGGTGGATACGCCGCTGGTACTTCCTATATATAAGTGTTTGTATGGTATTACATATCGTAGCGTTATTTGAATCATTTCAGTTTGAGACATAGAACATTTTATACAAATAACATATTTTTCACAAGACATTGTTTTACAAGCAACCTATCTAATACAAACTCATTTTACATGGTTATTCATTTAACCATACATTATTTATACATATCATCTGATCTTATCGATTTTCAAATGATTTACAAAACAAAGCAAATAACAAGGTTCATGACTAAACATTTTCTCAAACATAAGTCATGAAACCTATTTTCACAAAACCTATGTATCTCACCGGCATTTTTATGCTGACGTACCATATTTTCACATGTGTTTTTCAGGAAATGAAGCATAGGATTGATCAAGATACACTTAGGCGGACATGGGCCTTAGTGACAATAAAAGATGCAGACTAGTTAATTGTTGTATTTCCATGTTTGTTTAGACATTGTAACACTTATATTGAATAAAACGAAACTTTAATTTCCATGGTTGTGAAACATTAATTCTGTTACAACACGCCCCGATGTTTCCGCCACGATTTGTATGTTCTACGTGGTCGGGGTGTGACAGAAACCATCAGGCCTACTTCAACAACCGGAGATCCCAAAATGGAAATGGGAGCAAATCTCCATGGATTTTGTTACTGGCCTGCCCAGATCTCAACGCGGAAACGATACCATTTGGGTGATCGTAGATCGATTAACCAAGTCTGCACATTTTCTGGCCATCAAGGAAACGGATAAGTTTTCCACTCTTGCAGACATTTACCTAAAGGAAGTGGTATCAAGGCACGGAGTGCCCATCTCTATTATATCTGATCGTGACGCACGTTTTACTTCTGAACTGTGGCAAGCAATGCACAAGTCCTTTGGCTCACGTTTAGATATGAGCACCGCTTATCACCCGCAGACGGATGGGCAATCTGAACGCACCATCCAAACCCTTGAAGACATGCTTAGGGCATGTGTAATCGATTTTGGTAACGGCTGGGAAAAGCACCTCCCGCTAGTGGAGTTCTCATATAACAACAGCTACCACACCAGCATCCAAGCCGCTCCTTTTGAGGCATTGTACGGACGCAAATGCCGATCGCCTCTCTGTTGGGCAGAAGTTGGTGACAGCCAAATCACTGGCCCAGAACATGTGGTAGATACCACCGAGAAAATTGCTCAGATACGACAGCGAATGGCGGCAGCTCGTGACCGTCAGAAACGCTATGCTGATGAGGGAAGAAAACCACTCGAGCTCCAGGTTGGGGAACGAGTGCTACTCAAAGTCTCACCTTGGAAAGGTGTAGTCCGCTTTGGCAAACGAGGCAAACTCAATCCGCGTTATGTCGGACCGTTCAAAATCATTGAGAAAATTGGCCAAGTCGCCTACAGGTTGGATCTACCTGAAGAACTCAGCGGAGTTCACAACGTATTCCACGTATCAAATCTGAAGAAGTGTCTGTCAGATGAGCCCTTCATAGTTCCTCTCAAGGAACTCACAATCGATGACCAGCTGCGATTCGTCGAGGAACCAGTAGAGATTACTGATCGAGATGTTAAGATTCTCAAGCACACAAGAATACCTCTCGTTCGAGTTCGTTGGAATGCTCGTCGTGGCCCAGAGTATACCTGGGAACGCGAAGACCAAATGAAACTCAAGTACCCCCAGCTGTTTAAGAAAAACGCAACCACTACTGAGGCTGAAGCTACTGCAGAATTTCGGGACGAAATTCCAAATCAACGGGGGGATGATGTGACACCCCAGGAAAATCTGGAAAACAACGCAACTTAACTAGCTTCCTCAGTAACCACGCGCTAAATTTCGGGACGAAATTCTCTTAACAGGGGGAGAATGTGACAACCCTCGAATTTTCATGTAACCGTACAGTTTATTAATAATAATTAATGTGCTTGACGACTGTGTGAATTACTTAACTGCTTTCTGATATCTGTGTTATGCTTACACGTATTTGTTAATATACTAATAGTGTACAGAAAGGTCACTAAATAGTCCGTTATATTTTCCTAAGTGTTAGAAAGTAAAAACGTTACAAAATATATAAATAGGACGCCTTACGAATTAATTTAGGACTTTAACGGATTAATATCCAACCGAACAACCGGACTCTACCCGGAACACAAAAATATTGTCATTGACACTATTTTTCTTTTTCTGAGCCAGTGAGGGTCCCCGAGTACCCTAACACCCGTTATAAATTACAACATACTAGTAACTAGTTAACCTCCTAATTCTACCAAACTAACACTAACTAAATAGTTGAAAACTAACCCAATTACCCCCTACCCCCCCAACGAGATCGGCTCCCCCAAGGGGACACCACCACACACTTTTTGAATATTATAATCATGGATGCTTAATATCTTAATAACACATTGACCCTTGGATAACTTCCTAACTTGGTCTATAAAAGAAACCTTGAGTCCATCCATCACATTCACCCACTTAACAAAAAAAAAAAGAAAACTTTCTTTCCATCTTATACCTACGGCTAAAACCATAGCACCACCCACCATCCATTTTTTCCATTTTGATCAAAGCATTTTACATACATACAAGTGTGAAGGATCACACATTAGGAAGCTTGGTGCAAACGGAACGCGAAGGACCTCATTCTATTGCTTTTATCCACTCGATTTTCGACTAGAATCTTCCCTAGCCTCGAGCTAGTAGTAAGTGACTCTAAACCTCTTCTTGATCTTGTCTAGAGTGGTTAATAAAAGTTTCGTCGGTTAAAAATTACGAACATATAAGATCAAAGTCTAAAAGTTTACTAAAGTGATGAACAAGGTGGTTAATGGATGAATATGTGTGTAAATCATGTAGATCTTGTGTGGTTATGATGATTGGGTGATTATCTGATGCTTTACTGAATGATATTAGTATATGATGTTGTTGTGGTCACTAAACTCGCTAACGGAATCGATCGAACATGATTTAGATGGTTAAACACTTGAAATCAGAATCTGTCCAACTTTTACAGCCCACTTCTGTTGGCTGTAAACAGGTCTTAACCTCAACGAAAAATCGATATTTTGAATCTAAAATATGTTATTATGAAATACGGTTCTAATGGCACCGGAATCGTAATTTTTGGACTCCGTTTACTATTTTTAAAGTATTAATTTGTAACAGCAACTTAAGCTGAATTTTGACAGTAATAAATGGGTGTCGTACTTTCAGTCGTAACCTGAGTTTTGTGATGAATCGGACCATGAAATTTGTACAGTAGATGAAAACCGATGCATTTGTAATTACCCCACTGGAATTTCGTAAATCGGACACTCGATGAATTTTTAATAAATTGTTTCGTGGACTGTGGTCAGAAATACATAAATCTGAATTCAGTCCCGAATATGAATTTTTATAAAATATTGGTGATGAACCGGACCCCGATATTTTTACACAATAAAATATGGAACGTTTAAGACATTCTGTAAAAATTTGGGAATTTTTGGAACATGTTAACTATTTTATTAAAATCCCCGAAAACAGCCCAGTTTCGAGTATAAAAGCTGAAACGACATGAGTAGTGATTTGCGTGTCTAAATGTCGAGTATGCTATCTGTGAATGATCTAACATGTTATATGTGTTATATGCATTATTGTATGTTTGCTTATGAGTGGGGAATGGATGGGAAGTATATATGGGCGTAAATCGTTAAAGTGTGTGCCTGTTATGTGGTAGAAGTAATGTGCAAATAAACCGTACGTAGGATACGTGTTATGCATGAGAAACTGATTGTTATCCGTACCTTATTAGGACGCGATTGACCGACCTTGACTGTTAACTATATTGAGAATCTAACCGAGCAAACCGAGGTGAGTTCACACACTTTCTAAGGCATGGGATTCCCGGTGGTTTGGGAATGGGTTAAAGAATTAAAACTAAATCTACATATCCTCCTTGGGTAGGATATGTACGGCCATCCTCCAAAGATTGGATGCCATTATTAATCCTACGAATTCTCCTGGTGCAGAATACGTACGTTGTGGTCCTCCTGGTGCAGGACAACAACCTTAAAACTAGCTAGACAAAACTCTATCATGAAGTCCCTCAATTTATATCGACTTAATCGCCGAGGCCAATGGCGAGCGGGTCATTAGTTAATAGCGCTATTAGGTTTAACAAACCTCACACCGTGCCAGTCGGACGGGCGTGTACTAATGGACTATGGCAGACTGTCAGTGATGATACACACTGATATAGGGCACAACTTATTTGCGTAGCAGTCGATATCATACCGTCTAGTGGTTCAAACGGGGAAAACCCCCACTGATCATGGTTATGGATTGGGTAAAGAAAAAGGAAATGGTTAAACATACTTTCAACTATGGGGTAACCCCCATGGCAATTAAGCCAACGAAAGTCAAACCACGTTTTCAGAAACAACTTAAAACTAAACAACCAAACGTGAACTCACTCAACTTTGTTGTTGACTCGTTGTTACATGCCTTACAGGTCGCTAAATGCTTGGAGCTTGCACGGGGAAGGAGTCGTTGTGGTGTACGGACTGTTATGTTCCGTGCTTAATGTTTAAATCCTTATGAACTTACTAAACTAGCGTTTTGAAACTTTAACTTATGAACTATGGACTTATGCTTATGAACTCACGTTTATGCTTCCGCTGTTTAAACCAAACAAGGTTAACTAGCTTTGGTCACCAATCGTATTATGTTTGGTTTTATTTACTTAATTGTGTTGTTCAATATGATTGGTGGCTCGATCCTGGTCATGTCACGCCTCCAAGCGGTGATACTCCGCATGGTGGATTTTGGGGGTGTGACAATGTATTTGGATAAATAAAGTCTATCATGTGCCCAAGAATGAAGAATACAATCAATCGGTCATGGAAACCTCAAGACCATATTGTTCATACATGTTTGAATAAATGATAATGTGGATAACCAAAACCAAAAGGTGTAATGCCTCTTGCGTGTATTGGTCATATGTTTAAATGGAAAAAGAAAAAAAAAATAATTCGTTGAGGAGGGGAAACCAACCAGTGGTCTCCGTCTATATAATATGTATTCCCTACTCTATGGACCTCGATCATCCTAAGTAGAGAGAATCCTTTGTCTTACTTGTCCATGTGACAATTATGGTAATAGTGCTTGAGTTTCACGAGCTCTAGCAAAATTATTAGAATTTCCAAAGATGTCGAATAGAATGTAATGAGGGAGTTGCAACATGGTTCATGTCATACCATCCCTTAGAAAAAGACAAATGTCAAACGACGGAATTTATTGTATCACTTCCAATAAATATGATAAGGTGGAATATGATAAAGTAAGGTAAGGTAAAGTAGGATAAAGTGTCATAGACACCCTGGAACCAACCCATGTTCAAGAATTTCGAGAATGTTGAGGAAAATCCTCCATGAGTAGCTAACACATTTTATTTGTTTAAATGACTAGTCTCAACTGAATCGTGATATAGATCGAATGTTAGGTGTGAACAAATATGTGTCGTCTTCCTGTATTGTATTGTATTGTATTGTATTGTATTGTATTGTATTGTATTGTATTGTATTGTATTGTATTGTATTGTATTGTATTGTATTGTATTGTATTGTATTGTATTGTATTGTATTGTATTGTATTGTATTGTATTGTATTGTATTGTATTGTATTGTATTGTATTGTATTGTATTGTATTGTATTGTATTGTATTGTATTGTATTGTATTGTATTGTATTGTAGGGTGTTATACTAACCACCCCCAGTTCGTGTTTTACTAGATAGGAAGAATTGAATCTCAAGTAATAACTTAAGAATTTTGAATGAATAGTGATCATTAGCTTGACCCGCAGAGTCCACCAGAATTTCCATGCACTACAAGTTGTTATTACGTGGGCCCCCGTAATAATAAATTGTCTTGCATGGTCACCCTAGCATTCTCTTGTTCAGAGCAGGCGATCAGTCAGAGAGAGGACACTATTGTTTATATACCTTCAACATAGAAGGAAACTTCATGATAGTTCACGTGTCAACGTCCGTTGTTGTTACTCGCAGGACGGTACGACGTTAGATGAAAGAGAAATGGAAAGAATCTGTAACAATAACAATTGAAGGGGCACCTTCAAGATGAGCACTTCATCTTCCTTGTAGGGACAAGAGTATATCCACCTTGGTTAGTATGAGTCACATGGATCTCGTCCCACTAATGGAGTTGTTGTCCAAGGTTACCACCTTCGCCTCGTCTTCATTATCATGGTCAGGCATCTCAGCATTCGCGAGAAAGCAACCATATTTTACGGAATTAAGTTTAAGATTTCACTTAGGAATCATGTTCTCCATAAGCTCCGCAATAGACATGAGGTCGATATTTTCATCGTGTGAGTAAAGAATAATAATAGAGTTTGAAGTCGAAGGTATTTTGTTCTTGGCAAAATATTTCATGCAACATATATATCAACCACCTATATATATAATCATGTAAAATCCTATCAATCAAGGATTTCTATCTTGTATAAGCTGAACTTGTAAACTGTTTATAATGCATAAACTGATAATGTAATGTATTGTAGGCACATAGTCTATTAATGTATTGTGTCTGTTTCTCAGACTTCACCCATGGAAATGTCCTCGCTTGATTTATGTGAAATGAATTTTTGCTGTAGTGGACCTTGAAAAATGTTTATGCAATGAAAACCTTTTGACTTGTCCAATTTTATTTATAATCTGTTCAACATGAACAAGAGGTTTTCGTGAGAGATCCCTAGTGATTGTAGACTTAGACTCGAGAAAGAATCCTGGTTCACTACAATCGATGCTCTGATACCAACCTGTCACACCCGCTCGTAGCGGAAACGCAAGGTGTGATCTGTATGGTTTTCATTGCATAAATATCGATGTACATGAACAAACTATATGAATAGAACATACTCCATTGCCATTACATAAGTGTTTCAAAAGAACGCAACATAAGTTAAATGTATTCGTTACAAACCATCGAATGAAAATAAGTCGTCATGGTTTTATACATCAAAATGTAAGTCTTAAAATGTCAAGGCTTTGACCGCTATATCACCGCAAAGAGGCGGTATATAACAGGCAAACCCTTCAATAGTTGGCATGGAGTATGGATACTTGTTTTCCTTGAACTGAAATCTTTGCATTGGTCCACTAATTCCCTGAAATACATGTAAGTTTGAAAACATCAACAAAAGTTGAGCGAGTTCATGCAGTTTAGTTGTATAAGATGTATCTGTCAATTGTGAAATGTATTTGTATCAAAACCATGCGCTTTATCTGTATGAAATGTATTTGTATCAAACCCGCATGTAAGATGTATTTGTATCAAATGTAGTATGAAAAGCGTCAATGAAATCGTTGATCATTAATGTTTCGCGAGGACATTAATATGTGTGACGAAATAGGAAGCAAACCAACCCTAGAGGATTTTAATTGTATCGACACCATGTCGTAGGGCAACAAATGCACTCCTAGGCAAAATGGCCATGAGTGGGGCTCGCCAACACCCATTAGATCTAAACCTTTGTTCCTTGGTCCAAACTGGATTAATGGTGCTTTAGTTATGGCCCTAATTTCTCACATGATCTAAGGTGTTTCATTCCTTGACTTATCATACTATTGTACATGTATTTTCCCCGATAGTTGTAAAGCTTGAAAAGCATTTAAATGAATAGGGGACATGAACTCACAGAATTGCATTCCATAAACTGTATGTAACTGTAACCTCATTTTCATTGTCCTTGAATTGTATCGCAACCTACAAAGGTCCTAGAATTGTTAGACACTACGGTCTTTGTATTGACTCATGTACAAGTCTTCTATCTTGAATATGTATTAAGACTTGTATGTCTTTGTTATTCGTTGAACTGTGTATTAGATGTATGAGTTGTTCAAATGTTATATATATATTTTTCACCAAATATATATATATATATATATATAACTGTTATCTTGTATCTTGCGAGCTGTATAGTCGGATCTAGTCCGCTGAATTTCGTGTCTTGTATGTATCAATTGTATAGTTGTGTTTCCAATAATGGTATCATTGGGCCAAGCCCATGTTTTCAAGTTATTGGGCTTAAATAGTGCTGGGCCTAAAATAGTGTTGGGCCTCAATAGTGTTGGGCCTCAAATAGTGTTGGGCCTTAAATAGTGTTGGGCCTCAAATAGTGTTGGGCCTCAAATAGTGTTGGGCCTCAAATAGTGTTGGGCTTGAATAGTGTTGGGCCTTCAATAGTGTTGGGCTTTGGCCCATATGTTTGGTGTTTGGGCTTAGCCCATGAATTTATGTTAAGCCCATTATGAAGTTAAGCCCATTAAGAAAACTAAGCCCATTTGTAATACAATAGCCCATTAAGTGTAAGTAAGCCCATTTGTAATAGAAAATAGTCCATTAAATAAAGTAGCCCATTAAGTGTAAGTAAGCCCATTTGTAATAGAAAATAGTCCATTAAATAAAGTAGCCCATTTGTTATAATTTAGCCCACTTGTAAGTGTAAGCCTTTCATTTTTATAAAAACATTTTTATAAAAATATACTAAGTATACTTGTTAGTAAATAAAAACATACTAGTTTTTATAAGTTTATAAACATCCGAAATTTGTTATCGATAGCTTATTTATATTTCGTGTCGAAAAATCGTCTAAACATCGTAGTAACTCTTCGGATTGGCAATTCACTTTTGTAGTCGTCCGTCGTTCATTTTGACCATAAATGGTGTCCGATCCTTCGGATTGTCCGTATTTGTTTTTAAGGCGTTATTATATGAAGTCTTGTAGGACTTTTGTTATAAGGTGTTTTGAGTTTAAATGTGACATTAGATACAAGTTCCTACTTTGATATATATAACTAATACATCAAGTAATACATGTCACAAAAATTGTTAAAGTAAACAAATATATATTTTCTAAAAAAAAATATATATTTTTCTTGTCTTTTATTTTATAAAAACTTTTCTTTAATAACCTTTTTAATCTTGTAGAGACTTAACCCAAAAATGTTGTTACTTTATAAAATAAAGTTTTTATGAAAATTGGCCATATAACCTTTGTATTTTTATCTTAACCATGTTTCATAAACATATCATTTTCTTCATCAAATCACCAACAATTTACTCAACATCTTAACTAAACATATGAGACTTTTATAACATGAAATTATCAAGATGATATCCAAATCATGTAGGGTTTTAAACATGTTCATTACATATGCTAACTAGTTCAAAAACCAAGTTTAATTCTAGTTTTAACAACTTTTATAAAAATCTCTAGTTGTATGTTACTTTTTATAATCTTGTGAAAGTATTGTTTTTAAATAAAAACCTTTAATACCTTCACAAGAACAAAGGTTATGATCATTACTTTAAACCCTTATGTTAAAAACCCTTTTAACATAAACATGTAAAATTGTTAGCTCATATTTTAAAACATCTTCTAACAATTTATTTGTATCATCATCATCACAACAAGATCAAATATGCATATCACAAGTCTTAAATCACAACATAAACCAATATAAATATATCATGATTATTATCTTTGCTTCTTTGTATTTTTCATGCTTATTATGTATGATATCTTGGTTATTATTAGTAATAATAACAATCATAAACATAATATATTTGTATAAAAAAAATATAGAAGCTTACTTCTAGCACTAGGCTAGGGATGATCTTAGAAGATTATTAAGACTTAAGTAGATGATGATCTTGTTGGTAGAACACTTTTGTATGGATGAAAACCCTTCCTTTTACTTCCAAAAGCTTTAGATCACCTTAAGCTCCATAGAAGTACAACTTGATCATCAAATAAAGGCTAAAAAGGAAATGGGTTTTTTTTGTGGTGTTCTTGGTAAAAAGATGAAGATGATGAGAGTATTCTTATGTGTGTGTAAAGTATGGTGAAAAGTGGTGTAGAATGGTTAGTAACTAATAAGATTACATGTTATAATAATTCACCAACTTGATCCACTTGCATCTAAATAAATATCTTGATATTTTTAACACATAAATAAGGGTATGTGGGCCCTTATACACGTTCATACATGGGGGGGGGGTACCTTATGTGATTTCAAGTGTTAGTAAAATTCATGGTTTAAAATGAGGTAAAAATGGTTAAGTGTTTAAGGGTTTAAGTTTTTGCAAATTTTCAAGATGGTTCGCGACATAAAATGATCATAACTAGGATGAAAATGACCAAAAATAATGCTCACTAGTTCGCTACATATGTCAAATTATAGTTCGGATAGTTGTTGAGTGCTCGTTTCGCAAGTAGATAGTTGAAAGGTACGCTTATGGAAGTTGTAGGAAAAATTTCCGTTATGTGTGAAATTGATATTCCATAAGTATTTTTATATGAAATTGGTGCCTAAACAACAATTTTTGCATCTTGTAATAAAAATACAATTGCTGAATTTTGCGGAAAATAAATGAAATGGTCACTTTTAGTGCATTTCGGACAGTTTTTAGTGCTACCGGGCATTGGTAAAATATTAACCAAACTCTTGTATTCCCGTATAGGGTTTAATATATATTTGATGTTGGACTTTTGTCTAAGTCCTAAAGATGTAATTTAGATGATTTATGCGGATCCTGAGTTTTTGTCAGCACGCTAGTTTACTAGACACTACTCTAGTTGTTTCGATGCATTGTTTACACTGTTTCAAATGTAACCACTATAAATGAATCATGTGCATCAAAATTGAATATTCCATAAGTATTCTAAGATGTATATCATGTAATACGTAGTTCGAGTGTTCGAAATGCATAAAAATGTAGCTAAAATGAGTACTTTAAGTGTAAGAAAGTTACCGAAAAGTGGCAGTTGTCACATAAACGTAATCACTTTAACGTGACAAACACTCTGGAATAGTGAAATAAGCTTAATATACCTTAAATAACATTTACATAACTTAGAAATAAGTTTTGGATGGTTTGGTGTGTCGAAAACAAGTTTATTCGATCACAGGGACTATTTACGTCAAACTGCGAAACTGTGCTTATTTGTATGGTAACGAACATTCCAAAACTTGATCATAAGTTAAACATACCCTAAATATCCTTTATATAGCTTAGAAATAGGCTTTGAGCGGTTCAGTATGTGAAAATAAACTTATTTGATCAACAGGGACTAAAAGCGTCAAAGGTGCATAAGTTTGCATTTTAGCGCATATCTTACGTTATGAATATATCCGGACATCCAAAAATTTTTGTAATCATTAAAATATTTTATTTTAGTGATTCGAATGCAAAAATACTATTCGTCGTGTAATTTGGATCGTTTTCGCGTCCGTTCGAGTTTTCGTCGTAATTAACTGAACAACGCAACCGTACGATTAAATGAACCGACATCCAAGATATTTTCGAGCATGTTTCATCTCCCCTATACTTAAAATTCATTATTGAGCCTTGAAAATGGGTTAACGAGGTTTAAACGCATCGAAAAAGGCCTAAACGAGCTGCAGGGACCATTTCTGCCATTTTTGCAAAGTTTCTAGTTATGGTGTGTGGTGGAATCGCGCCACAGCCTAGTGGCTGTGTGGTGGCAGCACGCCACCCCCTCATCTAGGCAGAATAGTCAGTTTTAGCAACAGCAGGCCAATTTTCAGCAACCGACTTGATGTTCGTCTTTTGTGTAACATTTGCAATACCATATGCTGGTTTTGGACACCCATAGGTTTGTAAAACAATGGGTAACACTTGGATGGTTCAGATTGAAGCTCAAAAATCGAGGAACGATCCTAACGGTTGTGGAAAATCTATATAAACCCACTTGATTTCACTTCATCTTCCACACATTTGATCTCAATTTCCTTCTCTAAGTTGAAGCTCTCCTTGTAAAGCTTCATACCTGAGAAATTTTGAGTTCAAATCTTCAAGGCTTGGACCTTTTGTAAGTCTCCTTCATGCTTGTTCATGTATTTCAAGCATGAAAGTCAAATAGTGTTTGACTTTCTGCTTTGACCATGAATTTGGTCAACACAAAGTTCGTTTGAACTTTGCAACGTGAGCGTAATCACGATGGTTATAGTCCCTTGTGACTATACCTACTGATTACCACGTCGATTAGTCGAAGTGACGAGTCAAAGTTTCGGTCAAAATACGTGTTTATGCGTATTTTGCATCGAAGCTATTTTCGGGTATCAAAACACTTTGTTTTGATATCAAAACCTGTTTTCTAACTTAGTTAAACATGTTTCAACATGTTTAGTTCGTCACTTTTAGTCTAGTGCTTGTATAGGGTCGTAAGATAAGCGGTCTTAACAACCGCTTAGACTTTCGAACCCGACCTGTTTGGTCGATCGTTAGGATCCGACCAAGCATATTTAGTGACCATAGTTGTATAAGGAATAACCTTCCGAGGTTATACCTTATGGTCACTTAGTTTAATTAGTTGTATGATAGGTAGTTTATATGCCTTAGGTAAACGACCAAAATGCCCTTTTCATGCATAATTGGTATTTAAGCATATGTAACTTAACTTTTGTCACTTAAACTGATTATGCAACATATTTAAACATGTTTAGGCATATAATACTTGCCATAGGACTAGTTAGGTGTCTCGAATGCGCTTTTGCGCGAACGACGCGTTAAAGTAGCATAAGCTACCTTAATGGGTCGTAACGGGTCAAAAGCACTTAGGATAGGTTCCGATTTAGGATGTAGGCTTTGTTAAACCATATCACATGAGTTCCAATACTCATTTGGTTTACGAGACCTCATTCTACCTGATCTTCCGATTTAGGTGTTGATTTATTAACTTAGCAATCCGATTACTAGGTGCTACTTGAATTCCTTGGTTTACTCGAGCTTTGCTAGTTCATTAGATCGAGGATACTTTGCATTTCGATGTGAGTACATAGTTCCCCTATTTTACTATTTTCAATGTTTTGGGGTGATTCATATGTGTTAAACGATTTCGATGCTTTAAACGATGATTTCCAAAAACAAATACTATGGTTTATATTAAACGTAACGATTTCGATAATGTGAATGAACTTGTTGGACTTATTTACATAACGAATAACATTCATTAACATTGATCAAGCCGACCAGTATTAGGTTATGGTACCAAAGGATCTGACAAATCCCGTTATCGGACTGCACCCATGGTTATGTATGGGGGTTATGTGGGTAACGATTGGACCTGTTAATTGTTAACTTACCCTTTAGTGGTTTGTTAATACGAGTTGAACGATGGACGAGTAAACGAAGGTTTGAATGTATTCCACGAGACGACCAAAAGTAGTTTTCACAATTTAAAACGAGAACGATTTTGAACAATTGAACGATTTGAACGATTAGAATGATTTGAACAAGTTAAACGAATTGGACGAACGATTGGTTTTGGGTTAGTGTTTAGATAACGGGATGGGACGGGAGTAATGTGATAAAAGCATGGTAGATACGCCACTGGTACTTCTTATATATAAGTGTTTTTATCATATTACATTTCGTGGAGTTATTTTGTTCACTTGGGCGAACGATTTGAAACAATGTCACATAAACGGTGTTTACTAAACGATATAAACCATACGAGTTATTTTATGAGAATGATTTATGATTTGGGTTTACATAAACAAATGTTTTGAGTTAAGATTCATGGCATCGAGGTTTTATAAACTATAACCAGTCTGTTTTGACTTGGTTATTCATTTTACAATACAAATGTTTTACAAAACAAGGTTTTCCAATATTAATTAACGAAGTTGTACGAGTTATTTCAACAAGTAAACAAGCCATGAATCTGACACTTACACAAAACCTATGTGCTCGCCGTCATTTCTTTGCTGACTTTATTTTTTACATATGTTTCAGGTGGTGTTGAATGATGTTGATTGCAAGTAGGATGCATGCTCACTTAGGACTGGATGAGGCCTTAGTGACTTAATAATGATGATAGACTATGTTTAACTTGTTTGTTCTAATCTTTAAGACGATGTAAATGTTTAACTATTCAATAAAACGAAACTTTTGAATCCATGGTTGTGAAACAATAATTCTGTTGCTCCACTCCCCGACGTTTCCGCCGCGGTTTCGTTGTTTTAACGCAGTCGGGGTGTGACAGAAGAGTTGGTATCAGAGCCAATGGTTATAGGGAATTAGGTTATTAGTAATGCTTTGACCTAGACTATAACTTTTCTAGGACCCTAACGCAAGTTTTCTTGCGTTTAGATTTAAAAAAAAACAAAACCGTCACCTATCTTTAGGTAATAACCACAATGAGAACACAATAACAAATCCGATTTGAAAACCAATCATCTCTTCGTAGATGATTTGTTATAAGGTTTTGAACCCTCTAAGTTTTCAAAATCTCATCAAAGTTTGGGTCTTATAATGTGAACACGTGCAATCTGGAAGGGTGGGTGCCTGTATCCTGAGTTTTCTGTCTAAGGCTAGAGTGTTCATACAAATCCACATAATCGGACCAGTCACTCTTACCTGGGAACTCTTGGGATGAGTCTCCACTTATAGGCTAAAGTAGGTCTTCGCGATACATTATATTGACCCATTTACTTTGATTAGTCATTGCGTGTCATTTGTTTGTTCCAGGTAACGAACAAATGATTACCTTCCTTATGTTACGTCGATGTTTTCAATGCCTCTTTTGTTTATCCGATTGCCAATCTCACTCGTTTCTCATGTTTCCTTGTTCTTTTTAGAAAATGCCTCCTCGACGAGATGCGCAACCTCAAACCAACGCCGAAGTCGTAGCCCTTGTCGCTCAGCAAATGGTTGCTGTACTTCCGAACCTAATAACTCAGATTCATCAACTATACAACAACAATAACAACAATGCTCAGTGTAGTTTCAAGAATTTCAATTCGGCTAAACCATTAAAGTTTTCTGGGTCTCAAGGAGCAACTGCGCTCCTGCAATGGTTCGAGAGTTTGGAAAGCACCTTCAGAGATGCGCACCGTCCGAATGAGCGTAAGGTCGAGTTTGCATCAAGTGTTTTTGAGAAACGTGCTCTAACATGGTGGAACGGTGTGATGCGTGATAGGGGTGCCGATGTGGCAATGGCACAAACATGGGAAGAGCTTTGAGCTCTCATGATGAAAGAGTTATGTCCCCGTCACGAGATTAGGGCTTTGGAATGAGAGTTTGACGATCTGAAACAAGATGGGGGAGAACACCATGCATATACGGATCGTTATGAGGAGCTCAGTTTGTTGTGTCCTACTATGGTTACCCCATTGGAGAAAGCAATTGAGAGGTATATCGATGGTCTACCCGATACTGTGCAGGACATTGTAACTGGTAGTAATCCTACCATTGTTCGTCAAGCGATCGAAATGGCTGCTACTCTGACTGAGTCACAAGTCAGAAAAGGTAAACTGACCCACAAGGGTGACAAAAAGAAGTCAACCGATTCCGCTCAAGACAAGGGAAAGGGCAAGGGTAAGAAAGGCGAGTCATCTAGGAGGTCGAGGAAGTGCAAGGCTTCCCAGAATTTTGTTGTTACCGCTCAGAACCCACCAGCACAACCTCCTGCCAAGAAACAATATGCTGGTACCGCACCTCATTGCAATCGGTGCAATGGTCATCATGCGACCCAACAAGCTTGTAAACAATGCACTACGTGTGGTAAACTTGGGCATCTAGCCAACATTTGTCGTTTGGGTCAGAATCAAGCCGCTCAGAATCCAGCACAGGTTCAGGGAAATGCAGCTAGATTCCCACCTGGTTCATGTTACAATTGCGGAGAAAGGGGTCATTTCCGCAACAATTGTCCGAGGCTTGCGAATCCGAATGCTAATTCGAATGCAAATGTGAATCCCACTCGTGGACGAGCATACAATCTAAACGCTAACAAGGCTCGTGCTGACAACGAGGTTGTTAATGGTACGTTCCTTGTTAACAATCAACCTGCATATGTTCTTTTCGATTCGGGTGCCGATAGAAGTTTTGTATCATTGTCATTTGAGCCTTTTACTTGCGATACCTAGAACTAAACTGAGGAAACCCTTATCTGTTGAAGTTGCTACTGGTAAACATCTCGTACTCGATTCCGTTATTCGTGATTGTCAATTGAACCTCGATAACCATCTTTTTCCTATTGACCTCACACCGATGCAACTTGGGAGTTTTGACATTATCGTAGGAATGGATTGGTTAACTAAGTTTCATGCTGAGGTGGTTTGTTTCGATAAGATTGTTCGTATTCCTCTTTCATCTGGCGATATTTTAGAAGTTCGTGGCGAGAAACCATCTAGAGGTTTGAAACTCATGTCATGTACTAAAGCCCAAAGTTATTTACGAAAAGGATATGTGGCCTTTCTGGCACATGTCACTGAGGAGAAAGGCAAGAGCAAGTGTATTCAAGATATTCCGATTGTCCGAGATTATCCAGAGGTGTTTCCTGATGAACTGCCTGGTTTGCCTCCAGTTCGTCAAGTCGAATTTCATATGGATCTTGTACCCAATGCCAACCCGATTACGAAAGCACCTTATCGTCTTGCACCATCTGAGATGCAAGAGTTATCAAAACAGCTTCAAGAGTTATCTGATAAAGGATTCATACGTCTGAGTTATTCACCTTGGGGCGCTCCAGTCCTGTTTGTGAAAAAGAAAGATGGGTATTTTCGAATGTGTATCGATTATCGTGAGCTTAACAAGCTTACCATCAAGAATCGATATCCCCTACCACGAATCAATGATCTCTTTGATCAGCGTAGGGTGCTACATGTTTTTCCAAGATCGATTTGTGTTTTGGGTATCATCAACTTCGTGTACTCGAAGAAGATATTCCCAAAACTGCTTTCCGTACGACATATGGTCACTACGAGTTCACTGTCATTCCTTTTGGTTTGACGAATGCCCCAGCTATCTTCATGGATTTAATGAATAGGGTTTGTAAACCTTATTTAGACAAGTTCATCATTGTGTTCATTGACGACATTCTTATTTATTCGAAGTCTCGAGCCGATCACGAACAACATCTTCGTCTGACAATGGAACTCCTGAAGAAGGAACAACTTTTTGCTAAATTCTCCAAGTGTGAATTCTGGCTTAAAGAAGTTCAGTTTTTGGGTCATATTTTTAACTAGCAGGGTATTCATGTGGATCCTTCCAAAATTGCCGCAATTAAAGATTGGAATACACCTACGACACCCACAGAAATTCGGTCTTTTCTTGGTCTTGCTGGTTATTATCGATGATTTATTTCGAACTTCTCGAAGATCGTGGTTCCACTCACTGCTTTGACTCAAAAGAATAAGCCTTTTGAGTGGGGACCCAAACAAGAAGAAGCGTTTCAAACGCTGAAACAAAAACTCTGTGACGCTCCTGTTTTATCTTTGCCCGAAGGAAACGGTGATTTTTTGGTCTATTATGACGCATCGAATCTAGGCCTTGGTTGTGTTCATATGCAATGAGGCAAAGTCATTGCATATGCATCAAGACAGCTGAAGATTCACGAGAAGAACTACACCACTCATGATCTTGAGTTGGGTGCTGTGGTCTTTGCTCTCAAAATCTGGAGACACTATCTTTATGGCACGAAATGTGTGGTTTTTACAGACCACAAAAGTCTCCAGCACATTCTCAATCAGAAGGAGCTGAACATGAGGCAACGATACTGGGTTGAGTTATTGAACGATTATGATTGCGAAATTCGCTACCATCCTGGTAAGGCGAATGTCGTAGCCGATGCACTAAGCCGAAAGGAACGAGCCAAGCTTCATTGTATTCGCACTCTATCTGATATCCAATCTCGCATCCTTCAAGCTCAACGATCTTGTGTAACCAAAGGCTTATTGAAATATGAGCTACCACTTCAACTTGAGCTTAAACTCGAAACGAAAGACGATGGGTTGTGGATTCCGAAACAAGATGATCTTCGCGCTTTAGTGATGGACGAATCTCATAAGTCTCGATATTCTATCCATCTTGGTGCTGACAAAATGTACAAGGATCTTCGTACTCAGTATTTGTGGCCTGGTATGAAAAAGGATGTTGCCTTGTGTGTAGCAAAATGCCTAACTTGTCTCAAAATCAAGGCTGAACATCAACGCCCGTCTGGGTTGCTTGTACAACCAGAGATACCAGTTTGGAAGTGGAAAAACATTGCGATGGATCTCATTACTAAGTTACCACGTACATCTAAAGGTCATGATGCTATCTGGGTTGTTATCGATCGATTAACGAAGTCAGCTCACTTTATACCGATTCGCGAGGATCTATCTACTGATAAACTTGCAAAGATTTATGTTGATGAGATTGTATCTCGACATGGTGTTCCTTTGGATATCATATCCGATCGTGATGCTCGATTTTCATCTCATTTTTGGAAGACCATGCAATCTGCATTGGGAACTCAACTAAATCTAAGCACAGCTTATCATCCCCAAACAGATGGACAAACTGAGAGAACGATACAAACATTGGAGGATATGCTTAGAGCATGGTGATAGACTTTGGTGGTAATTGGGATTCTTATCGTTGATTGAGTTCTCTTATAACAACAGTTATCATGCTAGCATTAATATGGCATCGTTTGAAGGTTTATACGGTCAAAAATGTCATTCACCTGTCTGTTGGAATGAGATCGGTGAAGCTCAGCTTACTGGACCTGAGCTCGTTCTGGAAATAACAGATAAAATCAAGAAGATTCGTGATAACCTTCTGACAGCTAGAAGCCGTCAAAAGAGTTATGCGGATATGCGACGCAAGCCCTTGGAATTTCAAGTTGGAGACCATGTCCTACTCAAGGTATCCCCTTGGAAGGGAGTGGTGAGATTTGGAAAGAAAGGAAAACTTGCACCACGATATGTTGGACCATTTAAGATTGTTGAAAGAATCGGAAAGGTTGCCTATCAACTAGAGCTACCTCCAGAACTTGGGAATATTCACCCGACTTTCCACGTGTCCAACTTACGAAAGTGTTTAGCCGATACTGATCTTCATATTCCACTCGACGAAATTCAAGTTGATGAAACAACGCCCATTGTCGAGAAACCTGTGGAGATAATGGACCGTGCAGTCAAACAGTTGAAGAACAAGCGAATACGATTAGTCAAGGTTCGCTGGGAGTCCAAACATAGCCCAGAGTTTACTTGGGAACGTGAGGACTAAATGAAAGCGAAATATCCACATTTGTTTTCACAAGTTTCCTCTAGTTAGAATTTCGGGATGAAATTTCCTAAAGTAGGGGAGACTATGACAACTGTACTCTGTAAACGATGTACGATGTAAAACAATATCAATTATCAATAAAACGATGTGTTTTGGTGTTATTATGTGTCTATTTGTGTTTGATTCGAGTTTGATTCGAGTTTGATTTCAAGCTTTAAATCGCTTTCTGGAAAGTTATACGCAAACTGATGCGTAAACGTAGTCAGTTTAACGCGACAAACACTCTGGAATAGTGAAATAATCTTAACATACCTTAAATAACCTTTACATAACTTATAAATAAGTTTTGGATGGTTTGGTGTGTCGAAAACAAGTTTATTCGATCGCAGGGACTATTTGCATCAAACTGTGAAACTGTGCCGATTTGTATGGTAACGAACATTCTGGAACTTGATCATAAGTTAAACATACCCTAAATATCCTTTACATAGCATAGAAACAGGCTTTGAGGGGTTCGGTATGCGAAAATAAACTTATTTGATCAACAGGGACTAAAAGCGTCAAAAAGTGCATAAGTTTGCATTTTAGTGCATATCTTACGTTCTGAATATATCCGGACATCCAAAAATTTTTGTAATCATTAAAATATTTTATTTTAGTGATTGGAATGCAAAAATACCATTCGTCGCATAAGTTGGATCGTTTTCGCGTCCGTTCGAGTTTTCGTCGTAATTAACCGAACAACGCAACCGTACGACCAAACGAACCGACATCCGAGATATTTTCGAGCATGTTTCATGTCCCCAATACTTAAACTTCATTATTGAGCCTTTAAAATGGGTTAACGAGGTTTAAACGCGTGGAAAAAGGCCTAAACGAGCTGCAGGGACCATTTCTGCCATTTTTGCAAAGTTTCTGGTTCTGGTGTGTGGTGGCGTCGCGCCACATCCTAGTGGTTGTGTGGTGGCAGCACGCCACCCCTCATCTGGGCAGAAAAGTCAGTTTCAGAAACAGCAGGCCAATTTTCAGCAACCGACTTGATGTTCAGGGTCTTTTGTGTAACATTTGCAATACCATATGCTGGTTTTGGACACCCATAGCTTTGTAAAACAATGGGTAACACTTGGATGGTTCAGATTGAAGCTCAAAAATCGAGGAACGATCCTAACGGTTGTGGAAAATCTATTTAAACCCACTTGATTTCACTTCATCTTCCACACATTTGATCTCAATTTCCTTTTCTAAGTTGAAGCTCTCCTTGTAAAGCTTCATACCTGAGAAATTTTGTGTTCAAATCTTCAAGGCTTGGACCTTTTGTAAGTCTCCTTCATACTTGTTCATGTATTTCAAGCATGAAAGTCAAATAGTGTTTGACTTTCTGCTTTGACCATGAATTTGGTCAACACAAAGTTCGTTTGAACTTTGCAACGTGAGCGTAATCATGATGGTTATAGTCCCTTGTGACTATACCTACAGATTACCACATCGATTAGTCGAAGTGACGAGTCAAAGTTTCGGTCAAAATACGTGTTTATGCGTATTTTGCATTGAAGCTATTTTCGGGTATCAAAACACTTTGTTTTGATATCAAAACCTGTTTTCTAACTTAGTTAAACATGTTTCAACATGTTTAGCTCGTCACTTTTAGTCTAGTGCTTGTATAGGGTCGTAAGATAAGCGGTCTTAACAACTGCTTAGACTTTCGAACCCGTCCCGTTTGGGCGATCGTTAGGATCCGACCAAGCATATTTAGTAACCATAGTTGTATAGGGAATAACCTTCCGAGGTTATACCTTATGGTCACTTAGTTTAATTAGTTGTATGATAGGTAGTTTATATGCCTTAGGTAAATGACCAAATGCCCTTTTCATGCATAATTGGTATTTAAGCATATGTAACTTAACTTTTGTCACTTAAACTGATTATGCAACATATTTAAACATGTTTAGGCATATAATACTTGTCATAGGACTAGTTAGACGTCTCGAACGCGCTTTTACGCGAACGACGCGTTAAAGTAGCATAAGCTACCTTAATGGGTCATAACGGGTTAAAAGCACTTAGGATAGGTTCCAATTTATGATGTAGGCTTCGTTAAACCGTATCACATGAGTTCCAATACTCATTTGGTTTACGAGACCTCATTCTACCTGATCTTCCGATTTAGGTGTTGATTTATTAACTTAGCAATCCGATTACTAGGTGCTACTTGAATTCCTTGGTTTACTCGAGCTTTGCTAGTTCATTAGATCGAGGATACTTTGCACTTCGATGTGAGTACATAGTTCCCCTATTTTACTATTTTCAATGTTTTGGGGTGATTCATATGTGTTAAACGATTTCGATGCTTTAAACGATGATTTCCAAAAACAAATACTATGGTTTATATTAAACAAAACGATTTCGATAATGTGAATGAACTTGTTGGACGTATTTACATAACGAATAACATTCATTAACATTGATCAAGCCGACCAGTATTAGGTTATGGTACCATAGGATCTGACAAATCTCATTATCGGACTGCACCCATTGTTTTGTATGGGGGTTATGTGGGTAACAACTGAACCTGTTAATTGTTAACTTACCCTTTGGTGGTTTGCTAATACGAGTTGAACGATGGACAAGTTACGAAGGTTTGAATGTATTCCACGAGTCGACCAAAAGTAGTTTTCACAATTTAAAACGAGAACAATTTTGAACAATTGAATGATTTTGAACGATTGGAACGAATGAACGATTTGAACGATTTGAACAAGTTAAACGAATTGGAAGAACGATTGGTTTTGGGTTAGTGTTTAGATAACGGGATGGGACGGGAGTAATGTGATAAAAGCATGGTAGATACGCTGCTGGTACTTCTTATATATAAGTGTTTTTATAATATTACATTCCGTGGCGTTATTTAGTTCACTTGGGCGAGCGATATGAAACAATGTCAGACAAACGATGTTTACTATACGATATAAACCATACGAGTTATTTTATGAGAACGATTTACGATTTGGTTTTACATAAACAAATGTTTTGAGTTAAGATTCATGGCATCGAGGTTTTATAAACTATAACCAGTCTATTTTGACTTGGTTATTCATTTTACAATACAAATGTTTTACAAAAGAAGGTTTTCCAATATCAATTAACGAAGTTGTACGAGTTATTTCAACATGTAAACGAGCCATGAATCTGACACTCACACAAAACCTATGTGCTCACCGGCATTTCTTTGTTGACTTTATTTTTTACATATGTTTCAGGTGGTGTTGAATGATGTTGATTGCAAGTAGGATGCATGCTCACTTAGGACTGGACGAGGCCTTAGTGACTTAATAATGATGATAGACTATGTTTAACTTGTTTGTTCTAATCTTTAAGACGATGTAAATGTTTAACTATTCAATAAAACGAAACTTTTGAATCCATGGTTGTGAAACAATAATTCTGTTGCTCCACTCCCCGACATTTCCGCCGCGGTTTCGTTGTTTTAACGCGGTCGGGGTGTGACAAAACCCTTGAACAAAATAGAAAGTTGTGAGGTTTATACCTCTGATTGTGAATGTCTTAACCTTTTTTTAAGCCTAACTAACCATAGAAGTGGTTATAAGCATAAGGACATAGGTTTGAGATGAGTTTCCTCAAGTTTAAACAAGTTTATCAATGTTTGAAACAAGAACCGAAAAATCAGTCCACTTTGGAGCCCTTTTGGCAACATTCCAGGCTCTGGTTTTCTAGGAAAAACTCATGGAAACGTAGCTAAGGTCAATACAAAGTAGTAGGAAAAAGAATCGAGTGAATCGGATAAGAATTGAGTGAGTTATGCTCACTTTAGTGAAGTGGTATAAATCTGCACGAACTTCTGCAATCAGCTACGGTTTGGAGTGTTTGAGAGTGAATGGAGAGTGGATTAGGGTTTCATTGGGTTAGGCTTTGGAAGTGTTTAGTGGGCTAAATAACTCAAAACAAGGAAATTAAGTGGGCTGATGCAAGGCTGTTAACAGCCCTATAATTTTTATTTTTATTTTATTTTTTTGACAATAGAAGGTATATATTTGATGTTTAATAAAGTGTTACATGGTGTCTAGTATATATGTAACTTGTAACAAGGTCCAAAATGCATAAATGACATGTTTCAATTTAGCAAAAAGTGTGATAACATAGGTGTGTATAACACATGAAATGTAACAAGTATGTATGGTTTATAGTTTGGTATGATCAAGTGAAAAAAACATACAACTTAATCTTATAATCGAATAACTAAGTGTTTAAATGTATGAAGATTTAAGGATTACGAATACACGATCATTGTTTACGAGTTAAGCTTACGTTTATACGAATTACGAACCATGTATCAAACGAGTGCACGTATCAATGTATAAACATGTATAAACGATGTATAAAAGATTCGTTTCATTATGATCAAAGTCTCGGATTTTACAACGATACAATGAAATATGATTACAAGGAATACAAGATTTCAAAAAAATAGAATTTCAAGCAATGGTTTCTAAATATGGAAAGTATGAAAACGCAGGGCGTTACAACATACACTAGTATGATGATGAAGGTTACATTGGTTGCACAGAGGTGCAGTTCCATTGTATGGTTTTCTAGCAAGAGGTTGAGCTGGTTGGTTGGGAACAGCTTGGTTGGGTCGAGTAACCACAACAAGGTTTTGTGAAGCCTTACGCTTCCTAGATTTCTTGGAAGGTTCAGCTTTGATTTCCTTGGGTTTCTCTTGTATAGTTTTAGCAGTCTGTTCTTTGTCGCCCTTGCGAAATAGTTTCCCTTTCCTGATTTGAGATTCAGTCAGGGTAGCTGCTAACTCGATAGCTTGTCTAACAGTTGCAGGGTTGTTACCAGTGACTATATCCTGAACCAGGTCAGGAAGGCCATCAATGTATTTTTTGATTGCCTTATCCAAAGGCATAACCATCGTAGGGCATAACAAGCTCAATTCCTCGTAACGATTGGTGTAGGCACGATGTTTTCCACTATCTTGTTTTAGATCGTGGAATTCATTCTCGTGTGCCCGTAATTCGTGATGAGGACAAAACTTCTTCATCATTAGAGCACGAAGCTCTTCCCATGTCTGTGCCATTGCAACATCTGCACCCCTATCCCTCATAATTCCGTTCCACCACGTGAGTGCTCTCTTTTGAACACACTTGATGTAAATTCTACTTTGCGCTCATTTGGACATTCGACATGGTGAAATGTGTTCTCAATACTCTCAAACCATTGCAGGAGCCCAGTGGCTCCCTCAAAACCACTGAACTTGAGTGGTTTGGCTAAGTTAAACTGTTTACAGTTGCACGGAGTAGGTGCATTATTGTTGTTGTTGGCTTGGTTTATTTAAGTTATGAGATTAGGTAGCACAACAGCAATTTGCTGAGCTATTATGGTAGCCATTTCAGTGTCCTGGGCAGCATTTCGACAGGGAGGCATTCTAAAAGAGAAGGAAATGAGAGAAGATGAGTGAGATGATATTTGGATAATCAAAATTGGATGTTAAGAATATCGACGAAGCATAATGATTGTGATCATTTGTTTGTTACTCAAAAGAAACAATTGACATAGTAACTAATCAAAGTAAATGGGTTTTTATAATGTAGCGCGAAGACATGCTTTAGCCTATAGGTAGACACTCACCCTAAGAGTTCCCAGGTAAGAGTGACTGGTCCGATGATGCGGATTTGTACGAACACTCTAGCCTTAGACAGAAAACTCAGGGTACATGCATCTATCCTTCAGATTGCACGTGTTCATATTATTAAAACCCAAACTTTAACGAGATTTTGAAACTTTTGAAGGCATGAAGCCCAAAAATAATCATCTAAGGATAGATGATTGATTTTCAAAAAAACTTGTGGATTTGTTTTGGTAATCACCTAAGGATAGGTGACGGTATTGTTTCAAACACAAGATAACTTGTGTTAGGGTCCTAGAAAGGTTATAGTCAAGGTCAGAAGCATTACTAATAACCTAATTCTCTATAACCATGGCTCTGATACCAATCTGTAACACCCCAATCGCGTAATACAACAACGCGCGACGGAAAACATTAGGGAGTCACGTTACAAATTGTTTTATAACACATGGCTCATAAAGTTTTGTTTTATTGAGATAATAGTTTATATTGTTTTGGAGAATACAATTATGGCACAACAATTGTCTTGTAGGTTTTAAAGTCACTAAGGCCCAAGTCCGCCCTATGTGAAGCATGCTCATAGTCAAACATATGTTCCTGAAATACATGTGAAAATAGGTACGTCAGCATAAAAATGCCTGTGAGTAACATAGGTTTTGTTTGTTGAGGATTCATGGCTTTGTTTTGTTAAAAAGAATTATTTAACTAAAAAGTAGCCATAAACCTTTGTAAAAATGTTTTCTTTTGTAAAATCATTTGAAAATCAATGCGAAAATCAAAAGATTTTAAAGAAATAATGCAAGGTTAAATAAATAACCAAATGAAAATAAATTGTGTAAAATATGTCATGTCTTGAAATAAAGTTTCGTGTCTTGTGTAAAAGATGTCGGGTCTTGTATAAAAATGTCATGTCTTGTCTTTGTCGAAGTGGTTTAGATAACGCCACGATATGTAATGTAATAAAAGCACATATATATAGGAAGTACCATCGGCGTATCCACCATGCTTTTATCACATTACACACGTATCGTTATTTAAATCACTTACCAATAAACCACCAAAAATGTTTTGTTTAAACCAATGTCAAATGCCATGTATAACAATGTCTATTGTCAAGTATAAACCATGTCTAGTATAACAAATGTCAGGTACCAACCAATGTCTTGTATGGCAAGTAAAAAGTCTTTACTCAAACCACATGTAATAATGTCATGTAAAACCAATGTCTTGTGTAACCAAATGTCATGTACAAAACAATGTCTTTGAATAAACAAAAGTTTATGTCAAAATTTATGTTTTGAAAACCAATGTTTTTATCGATATGAACATTTATATGGTTTGTTAACGAATACATTCAAGCCTTGTCGTCTGTCAGATAAACCCTTATAAAGACAAAGGTTTATCAATGTTCATCAGGTTCTGTCATTCCCCAGATGGATACTTCCAAACAAACTAGGAAGCGGAACGAGGTTATCAAACCTATGGTAAACCATACATACTACCAGTCAGCGGGATAATGTTAATGAATGTATCTAGTCTCGTTTAACATACCAAAATGTCATAATCAATGTGAGCATGTCTTGTAAAATGTCTTTGCAAACCATGTACTAAGTATGCTAAGTCAACATACTAAGTAAAGTGTTCGTGAAATCAAGGTGCTAGATATGCTAAGTCAACATATGAAGCAAAATGGATCCTTGAAATCAATGTGCTAGGTATGCTAAGTCAACATACAAAGCAGAATGTAATGTAAATCAATGTGCTCATATACTAAGTCAACATATGCCACAAAATGTAATGTAAATCAATGTGCTCATTTGCTAAGTCAACATATGCCGCAAAAGTACCCTTGAAATCAATGTGCTAGCATGCTAAGTCAACATACATAGCAAAACATAATTGAAATCATGTACTATATGTGTACTAGGTGAACATAGCATGTATATGTCATGAAAAGCGTGAAAGCATGAAAGTAACATATAGGCACAAGTGTTTCACCCCAAAATATTTGCAAAAAGTAAAAGAGGGGACTATGTACTAACTTAGGATTGCAAAGTATCCTTGAATCAAGTGAACTAACAAGCTCGAGGAATCAAGGAATCAAGTTGCACCTAGTATCGATAACTATGTAAATAAGTCAGGACACTAATCGGCGGATAGGATAGAATGAAGTTCTATAAATCAAATGAGTATTGGAACTCATATGGCATGATTTAATAAACTTAACATTCTGATTAGAAAGTTATCCTAAGTGCTTTTGACCCGTTACGACTTGTTAAAGTGGTTTACGCTACTTTAACATGTCGTTTGTGTAAAAGTATGGTCAGATGGTTATGTATGTCATATGATAAGTCCTATATGCCCAAACATGTTTAAAAATGTTATTATATCAGTTTAGATGCCAAAAGTTTGATTACATATGCTTAAAATGAATTTATGCGTAAAAAGGGCATTTTGGTCAGTTTTAATGGGCATATAAACGACTTAACAAATAACTAACCAAACAAGGTAACCATAAGGTATAACCTCTGGAGGTTATTTCCTATACAACTATGGTCACAAAATATGTTTGGTCGGATCCTAATGATCGACCAAACGGATCGGGTTCGAAAGTCTAAGCGGTTGTTAAGACCGCTTGACTTACGACCCTAAACAAACACTAAACTAGAAGTGACGAGTTAAACATGTTAAAACATGTTTAACTAAGTTAGAAAACTGATTTGGTATCAAAACAAAGTGTTTTGATACCCCAAAATAGTTTCATCGCAAAATGCACATAATCGTGCATTTTGACCGAAACTTTGACTCGTCACTTTGATTAGTCAACGTGGTAATCAGTAGGTATAGTCGCAAGGGAATATAACCATCGTGATTACGATCACGTTGCAAAGTTCAATTGAACTTTGTCTTGACCAATTCATGGTCAAAGCCAAAAGTCAAACACTGTTTGACTTTTGAAATAAATAAACAAGACTAGGAAGAACACTTACAAGTGTTCTAGGAGGAAAAGATGACTAAGAAAACTCAGGTAAGAAGCCTCCAACAATGTGGTAGCCTCTACTTAGAACTTATAGAGAAGAAGTTGGGAAATGAGCAAGTTTGAAGGTTGATGGTGAAGGGTATTTATAGTAGTTCTTGAATTTCTAGGATCATGACATGTGTTAATGTGTTCTCCAAGGCATGATCTCCACCATACAAGTGTTTAGACCTGATTAGGGGGCTTGGAAAACACTTTACTTGGTCCTCAAACAAAGAAACTAGCAGCCAAAACCATCAAATTCGGCTGATTTTAAGCAAACCAGGTTTCTGCCCAGCTACTGCTCTCACTCCTCGTGACCCAGTAAGGCTAAATGGGTCGCTGGGGGTGAGACACTCTGATCAGAACTTTCTGATTTTGGCAGTTTCAGTCCCTGCATCCTCTAAACTTGTTTTTCGACGCGTTTAACCCCCGTTAACCCAATTTCAAGGCTCTATAAGTATGTTAAAGCATAGGGGACTTGAAATATGCTTGGAAATATCATAGATGTTGGTTCATTTGGTCGCACGATCGCATTTTTTGGTTAATTACAACGAAACTCGAATGGACGCGAAAACAATCCAAATTACGCGATGAACGGTATTTTTGCATTCCCATCACTAAAATACAATATTTTAGTGATTACAAAAATTTTTGGGTGTCCGGATATGGTCAGAACGCAAGATATGAACGCATTTTCATACTTTAGCAGTTTTGACACTTTTAGTCCCTATGATTAAATAAGCATATTTTCGCATACCGAACCCATCAAAACTTATTTCTAAGCTATGTACAGGGTATGTTTAGCTTATGACATTGTTCCAGAGCGTACGTTGCGTTAAACTAATTACGTTTACGTAACAGTTTACGCATAACTTTCCAGAGAATGTGTAAGAGTTCGAATTTGAACAAGGATTGGTATTGTGCAAATATCATGAATAATAACACAATAAAACGCAAGGTTTTATTGCTTACGAAATTGTTCGGGATTGGTTAGTGATAACTGTAGGCACAGTTGTCACAAAATATCCACACCTCTTTGTTACATTTGCTACTTAAATTTCGGGACGAAATTTCCTAAAGTAGGTGTGACTGTAACAACCCGACTTTTCGGATTGTTATCCGTTCGCTACTTACTTCGATTTGTAACCGTTTTGTACTCCGAGATTCGATATAAATAAAGGTTTATGTTATACTAAATACATTTTCATCACATAGCACCACTGCACGCTTAAACGCTTTATATTCGCAAACGCTCAACGCTAACGCTACATGAATCACAGAGAATTATGCTACTTTACTTGCCGAGTGTGTTTGTTTATTCGGTAACCACTCTCGCCTTCGCACTCGCTTATCGCGCTAAATCGCAAATCACAAACGCTGTTAATAGTAATAATGTTATGTTGTGTGTTCTTATATGTTTTACTTGTGTGTGCTTTATATGTTTATGGATTATACTCGTAACCTGATTATCACACCGAAACGTAACACAACGCAACACTTAACATCTTGCTAAAATACTTAACATACTCGCACTAACTAACGCAACAAAACACACTTAACGAGCATCCTACACGCAAAATGAGAAATGAAATGCACGAAACATGCCCTTCGAACGAAGCCATCCAGCCTCGTATGAAGGCAGCCAGCTTCGAACGAAGCCTTCTGTGCGATCCCACCTCTTCTATAAATAGCCAAGCCCTCCTCGTTCATTCTCACTTGCTGCCATTTACTCCGAAACGCTGCCAAATTGTTGTCCAACTGTTTTCAATTAAGATTTATTGATTTTTACGTTTTATACAACGTTTTCCACTACGATTTTTCACAAGATTCATCTCCGATTTCATCAAAACTCTTCTATTTTCACCCAAACTTCATCTTTTCAACTAAACTTCTTCTTTTTACAAAAACCTTCCTCTATTTCATGAAAACCTTCATCTTTTTCATCAAATATTCTTATTTTATCACGGATCTACACTTAACCGAGTGTATTGGGCCTAGCTTCGGCTTCCCAAGTTATAAGTCTACAGATTTCACACTCACCAAGTGTTGGGTCTAAGTGAAAACCCTTTTGTCTAAGTGAAAACCCTTTTAAACTTGATTTTCACACTAAAACGGACCTAAAACGACATGTATTTCATTCACTGGATAGTGGGATGAGGTAGTGTCGAAACCATCTTGAATAGGACTCAGAAATACATTCGATTCAGGCGAAAACACAGCTCCGAACGCCAAGAACAGCCATGAATGTGAGCTGGACTGTTCTATATGAAGCCCGGCTTCGTACGAAGGCACTGCCTTCGTACGTAGGCACTGACTTCGCACATCACAGCCCAATTCTCACCCGTGACTCAAACCAAGACCTCTCCGGCTCTAAGTTTAATCAATAGCTTAAGGCTGGAGGGATGAACACTCGATTTCTCAAAGATAGACGCGAAGCACACTTGATTTTGGATAACGGAAGCCACACGTGTACGAAGCCCTCCCTTCGTAGGAAGGCACGCCTTCATACGAAGACAGTAGCTTCGTACGAAGCCTCTGTTTCCTACCCGACACTTTGATTTCGACCGTTTCAGCACTTTGGAAGACTTGCGCATTTTGTCCCCATACGTAGGCTGATCCGGCGCTCCCTTCAATCCATTTCAGAACGTGTTTTACTTGTTAGACATGCACTGTGAGTATACTTGAACCCTTTTTCGCTTAACGCACTTTTGGGTGTTACATACGTTCTCTATCAAAACACACAACACTTAAATGCTTTACAAACGCTAACCGCACTCGCATGATATACGTGATTAGTTGAATACTTGTTGCTATGTTACACAGTGATGACATGCCCGACCGCCCTTAGCAACGATAGTACTATAGTTTGGACTCAGCACCTGTTTATTTAGGGGTTGTTAAGGATCACATACTTTACTTCACTTGTTCGCTTCGGTGAACATGTGTCGTGCATACTCTACTCGCAATCATGTGGTTAGCTTGTATCATTGTTGATAGTTACTTGGTCCGCTTATTACGTGTTACATGCTGGTTATGCGTAAACGCTTTTTATACTATATTTATGCTAAGCTTGTGTACTCACCTTTACATTTTGTATTGACTTTTATTTTAACGTATGTGACAGGTTGATGATTATCATATGCTGCAAATGGATAGGAAGTCTAGAAACCCACAATAAAAATCTAGGTTGTCGGATCTTGATTTGTTTGAGAGACTTGTTATCTGTTATGACTGTTTGTTGAAATATTTGTTTATTAGTATGGGATAATGAACCTTTTAAATATTGTCCCTAAATAGTTGTTATGGATTCTCTTGAGCAATCTGATTCGCCTTGTGCCGCGCCCTGATGATTCCGCCATCGGTTGGGGTGTGACAAATCCCCACCACCGTCAAACCCCACCACCGAAAACAACAACCACAACCCCAACACCACAACAAACGACCAAAATAAAACAAAAAAAAAAGATTGAATATTAATCAATAAAATATGGAATACGAACTAACCTTGAATATTCCGACCGTATAGAGAGATACAAGAGCGAGAACTATACGAGAGACAAAGAATCCATGCGTGTGTGTGCACTTCCGGATCGTCATCGTGTGGTCCAGAGTTCGTCTTGTGAAAATCATGTGGTACAGAGCGTTTGTGTGTGTTTTTTTGGTGTTTGGTGTGTGTGTGTTTGAATTTTTAAGATCTATTCCCCCCTTTAGTGAAACTGAAAAAGGTGTTTGTCCACCAGGGGAGGCGTATGGCTCAATGAGGATCGTATAGAGTGTCCACCAGGGGAGATGTATTGGGTAATGGGCATCGTATAGGTGCTTGTATACGCGTCTCCTTACCCTATACGATGCGCATGGTTCTTATTTTAAAAAAAAATCTTGTGATGTAATTAAGGGTTTTTATATTATAAAACACTCTAATTAACACTTTTTTTAAATTGTTGCGTACACTAGATTTCACGGATGTTACACCTATGACAAGTTAATAAATTCTTTTTGTTGAGTTCTATTACTACCTAGTAGCGCCCTACCCTGTGTAATACGAGACATGTACATTGTCTCCCATTCCATAGCTTCTATACTTCGATATATACTCCAAAGTCCATTTGGTGCTGGCATCGGGCAATCATCGGTTAACCTAACCATGATGAAATGGCCACCTTTGACATAAGCGATCATGAAATGGAATGGTTCGAGTAAACCTCCGGGACATCGAACATCGGGAAGTAAGTTTGACAAATACCATTGCTTAAATGTTGAACAATCACACCAAATTTTGAGCCACCAACAACCATGTGTAGGGCAACAACATCCAGCATGCCTTTGGTGCAGGTTCCATATTCAACCAATTTATCGATCGAAACACTTCGTTGTAACATCCCGGATCCAAAGAGTCGAGTATATGCCACCACCGCTCTTTGTTAATGAACATCTCGTCGAGTAGCTGTTGGTGGACCCACTTCCACTCTTTCTGCTCCAACCCCAAACCCATAGCTATGGATCAAAACCCATAGTTATCGTCCAGTTGGGCATCTTCGATATGTGTTATGTATCTCCGATACATAGATGGAAGCCAATCCTTAAAACGATCGATCATGTTTTTGTACCTATATTTGGCAAATAAATAGAGGAAAAAAGTGAGATAAAACCCAAGCAGGTCATGATGGGTTAAAATCACTTAATTGAGTAAAAAAAAGTCAAAAAAATAAAAAATAATAAAAAAAATTCTAAATAATTCTAAAAAATCTAAAAGTGTCAAAAAAAATTCTAAAAAAAATCAAAAAATTAAACTTAATTTAAAAAAAATCAAAAAAATAAAAAAACTCAAAAATATTAAAAAATAAAAAATTGAAAAAGAATTCTAAAAATATGTATGTATGTACGTATGTACCTGTGCCCCGCCAACAATGGAAAGTCTTCATCTAGAATCGGAATTGTATTTTTTGCTTTACTTTTCTTTGAACGACTACGTCGCACAACTGGCTTTTGAGTGTCGTCGTTCATCTGTGATTAGGGTTGTTTATCTTTACGTCTTGCAAGCTCTTAATTCTTTTGTTGTTTTGCTTTCGTAGTTGGGCGGCCCCGGGTATCTTGTTGTACCTCAGGCGGTTGATGGTCAATCATACTTGGATTCACCACCGCTTTTATCTTCGACCACATACTTTTTTACACTATAGGTGGTTGCGACTGTAGTTGTTGTGTGGCTCTATCCATTTCCGCCTGAAGATTGCAATCATCTTGATTAAGTTTTTCTGTCAAAAAATCAAGTTTTATCCAGAATTTGTCTTTCGCGGCAAGTGGAATTTTTCAATCTGTATTTCAAGAATCATAGTTAAAACATTAAGTATAATGATGATTATATATTGTATGGATCGAGGTATATGTTATAGTTGTTATATTACATGTACTTTCCCACCACTCCATCTGACAAGCACATGGCAACCCACAACCCGTAAAAAGCTGGTGGCCACAAGTCCCCCCTACTACCCTCAACACATGTAGCTTTTTCCTCTCGACAAGCAACAACTCTAAGGCTTTTTGGGAAACATTACCGCATAGTTTATTGAAAAACGGTATTCTGTGGTCCCCCATTTGCACGGACTTGCTCTCCTGAAAACTAAGTTTTATTTTTATGTGTTGTGACTCTACAACTTTGCCAACAAACCACACAAGTCTATGGAGCGAGTTGTTTAGCCATTTAATGTATCTCTTAAACTTAGAATGCTGGCTTTCAACTCTGTTGGTTGTATGTTGACCAAAATTGGGGATTGTGTTAGTCCAAGCTGAAACGAACTTTTCTTTATACTCTTTCAGCTAGACATTATACAAATAGTCCACAACTTCTGAAAAATATATGAATACAACAATTTGTAATGTTTGTATGTATGTATGTATGGATGAATGTATGTAAACTAATATAATATGTACCTGATTGACCGTCGTTAGTCAGTCGTGTGTAAAGCCGCTCAAAGTTATAATTGTATAGCGTCGGAGTGGGAGAACTACACAGTCGAGACCAAGAAAGCTTGAATATTTTCCAGTCTTCATCCGTAAATTTTGCCCGACAGTTTTTAGAATATTCTGTGAGATGTGCCACCTACATAGAAATTTGGAAGCTTTTGGGAATACTTTATCGCAAGCATTCACCAACGCTTGATCCCTATCTGTTACAATTACACGTGGCTCCATACAATCTACCAACAATTTTTTGAGCTTCTCAAAGACCCATAAGAAGTTATCATGTTTTTCTTTAGAGACAAACACATGAGCTACACAAAACGACTTGTGTGTCAATGTCACACCCACAACTTGAATAAACGGAAGCTTATACCCATTCATTTTGTAGGTAGCATCAATCATAAACACATGTGGGAATGCATGCCACATGTTGTACGAGTACCGATGAACGAAAAAAACCTCCTCGACCGCGTTTGTGGAGGGATTCACCCTGGTGAAAGAAACATACATTTCTTCTTGCAACATGTTCTCCAATATTTACATTGGAGTTCGATCATCGTACATTTTGAGTTTAATCTTTTTTATCATGTTTTGTATGTCTTGTAGAATGCATACGCTGTGTGGGTTTTGTTTTCTTGTGGTTAAATGTATATTCGTAGGCTCCATGTTTTGCAGATAAAGTCTCTCCACTAGTGATTCTTTGTCCGGGGTCAACCTTCTAGCAAACGCGTGGCCCTTGAGAAATTCTGCAGGCACATGGTTATGATTGTTTATCTTCTACACAAGGCTCCAATTACCACTACTTGCATCTAGTTTCCCTATCAGACTAAAAGGACAGCCAACCTTTTTGCTACCAGAACGCCAAACTGTTGCTTTACTGTTGGGTTCGCCTTCACGATCGCATTGCAACCATATCTTCACTGTCCTTGCTGACGAACCTTCGCCTTTTGTTATCATTCGTTGGGTTACAATGACGTAACCTTTCGCAACTTCTATTTTGTAAACCCAATTCTTCAACTCTTCAGGTGACCCAAATGTGACAACTCATATAAAATCCTTGTTACGTTTCGCTTTACTGTGTAATTTCATGTACGTTAAATGAATTGAATTTGGTGATTGATTTTTTTGAACGATTGTGTGCTTGGTAATGTGTAATGCGAATTATGTGAAACCGAAACCGGAAACTGAGATATTGGAATACATTATTTTGTGAAATGAAGTGTTATAATATATTGCTTTGCGATGCGGAACGTTTTAATTAGTTATTTCGTGAAACTTGCGAAACCGCCACTTAGTAAACCTAACCCAAACCCACCCCCTCTCCTTTTTTTTTGCGCCACCAACAAGCCCAACCCCCACCCTAATTCCCTTTTGCGAAATATTAAGCCCAAACCCACACCCTCATGTTCCTTGCAGCCCATTAAGCCCAACTTCCCTTGTGTTTTAATATATACATACATGCATGGATCAAAAAAAGAAAAAAAATAAAAACCCTAACACCCCTTGGTGTGCAACGGCCAGGAGACACCCCCCTCTTGCGCAAACCCCCCCTCTTGTTCAGCTTCTTGATTGGCCTCCTTCTTCCTCGTTAGCCCTTCTATTCACTCCAAGGTTAGTATTCTTGATTTGGATTGCGATTCATGGTGTGATTATGTGGAATCATGGCTCTGATATTGAGTTGCTATGCTAGGGTTTTGTTGTTGCATGAGTAGTTTCGATTAACTATGCGATTTGTTGAATTAATTGATGATACGTATGCATAAATGATTATTGGCTGCGTTTTTGTGAAAATCATGATGTTTTATATCTTTGTGAATATTGATATGATTAGGTGATAATTGATGGTTAATCAGCTGTTAGTTGTTATTAGGAAGTGTCGGGATCGTTTACATGCGTTTTGGTGTTGTTTAAATGTAAAACAGAATGCTGATTGACGAAAACAGCCAACTTCAGTTGGCTGTAAACGGATCGTTATAAATCAAAAAATTGATTTTCTGAAGTCTAAATTATACGTTTTCTCTTCTATTGGCGCAGTAATCATATTTTTTCTTAGGTCGTTTGATATTTTTAAAGGTCGGTTTTGTACAGCAGCAAAAGCTGCATTTTTCTGCAGAAAATGTGTGTTATGTTTTTCGTCATAACTTAAAATCTGGAAAGAGTTAGGTGATGAAATTAGTATAGTAGATGGACATGGGTGTCATATTTCTTCAACTGGAATTTTTTCAATCGGACTTACAATGAATTTTAAACGAATTTTTCCATGGACTGCAGTCAGAAAGCGATGAATCTGACTGCAGCCCGGTAAATGATTTTTATAAAATAATTGGTAATGAATTGGGTCCCGTGATTTTTGTACAATGTGAAGTGGACCGTTTTGAACATTCTATAAATGTTTGAGAATTTTTGGAACAAGATAACTATTTTATAAAAATACCCGAAAACAGCCCAGTTTTGGATATTAAAGCTAAAACAGTATAAGTGGTGGTTTGCGTGTCTAGATGTCGGTTACGCTATCTGATAATGATCCAACTTGTTATACGACAACGAAAGTGTTATGTGAAGTATTGTGTGCTTGTTCATGAGTAGTTATAGGTGGAATATGTATATGTGCGTGAACTGTCAAAGTGAGAGCATGTTATGCAGTAGATGCATGTAGGAGTTTCGTGCTTTATTTGAACACTCTAATGAACTAAATGGTAATCATGTAAGGATGTGATTGACCTATCTTGACTGTTAACCATTTTTAAGAGACCAACCGAGCAACCAAAGGTGAGTTCACACTTTCGTCAAAGCATGGGATTCCCGGTGGTTTGGGAATGGGTTAAATAACAACTATCCCCCTTAGGTGGGATACAATTTGCGTATTCTCCTTGGGTAGAATACGTACCTCCGCTCTCCTTGGGAAGAGCGACAACCTTAAACTTACTAGACAACAACTCTATCTTAAGTCCCTCATTTTTATATCGACTTAACCGTTGGGCCATTGGCGAACGGGTCATTAGTTAAATAGCGCTATTAGGTCTGACAAGCCTCACACCGTGCCGCAGAGGACGGGCGTGGACTAATGGACTTGGGCACTTAGTTAATGATGATAGACATTGACTTAGGGCACTCAACATAACTTAAGTCAGTAGTCGATATGGTACGGGTCTAGTGGTTTAAAACATCGGGGTAGCCCCCACAGCATATGGTTATGAGAACAAGGAACTTGACAACTTATGGTTTTCGAAACAACTTATGGTTTTTGGAATAGCTTTAAAACAAACAACCAACTGTGAACTCGCCAACCTTTTGTTGACACGTTACCACATCCTTTGCATGTCGTTAGGTACATGGCTGTGACTTGCACGAGGAGTGGGCGTTGTGGCAGGGAACCAACTGTTGGGTTCCTAATATTGAAACTTTATGCTTTTAAACTGCTTTATGGGTTTTAATACTTTATGATTCCGCTAACTTTTGAATTTGGTTTTGGACTTTTGTTTTGGGAACACTAAACATTTTGTTTGCTATGATTTCACTTTGCTTTACTTAAATGTTTATTATGGTTGGTGGTATGATCCTGGTCAGTCACACGCCTCGCAGTAATACTCTGCTTGTGGATTTTGAGGGTGTGACAGATTGGTATCAGATCCATTGGTTATAGTGAACTTGGTTTTAAAAAGGGAAAAATCTTTTGACAAAAACCAGACTATAACCTGTTCAGTGCTCAACGATCCACAACGACACTTCGCTCCACGTGCAAGGCTCAACACTTTGCATGGTGTGTAGCTTATAGTATACTTAATTAACATTGTAGCATGTTACCTTTATTAGCCCCAGTGTGCTCGCTTTGGCACTCAACTGTTTGCATGAAACCCTATGTGCTTACCCTCTTCTGTCATTCTTTTCCACACTTCTGCGTCGACATTTTCTTTTAGTGCTTTGTGAATGTGTGTTCTTTTGGTTTAACGTGTATGTTACGTCATTAACTTGATAGGCATGTCTAAATCATCTGCATCATCCGACCAGTCTCGGGCGCCAGGGAAGGCACCCGCTACTACCCACTCACCCCCGCGTCAGGTGGAGACGCGTGTGGCTTATCGAAAGAGACTCGCGCAGGGCGGGGAGTCGTCCTCCCGACCTACACATGAACTGCCAGTTAATCAGATTAGCGCCCAAACCGAGTCTACTGTGATAAAGGCTCTTAGGGATTATAACCAGATGTTGATAGAGCAAAACCAGATCTTAATGGAACAAAATCAGTCAATGCAACGAGTTGCTACCCATGAAGGGCAGGTAGGATCTCAAGGAGAGCAGATACAGGTGCTCTTTGAGAGAACGGTTGATTTAAAGAAAGAAGCCTTTAAGGGGCGCGAGGTACAAGGTCTAATAATGGGAGACGCTCGTGTGGATAGGGAAAGGCATGACTCGCATGGTAATAGGATTAGTATGTTGCATTGGAGGGTTCATCAGTTGGAAGAGGCCCCAGGGCAAATGCCACCCGCACCTGCACCAGAGCCAGCTCCAGCCCCGGCACCTCCCGAGCCGGAGGAAGAGTCCGATGAAGAACCGGAAGAGATTCTGGAAGAAGAGCCAGAAGAAGAAGAAGAAGAGCCGGAAGAGGCCCCGGAGAGTGACGAGGACGATGGTGAGGACCTCGGGGATGGGGACGTGAACGACTGACTCGTCTTCCCACTAGTTTATTTATCTATTTTCTTTTGTTTGTGCAAACAATCGTGATGTTTAAAACTTTTGCGAATATTCGTTGTAGCAACTTTTATGGTTTAATTTGATCGGATTTCTTTTATTTTAATTTTTTAAAAATGTTTCTTGCGCTGAGTTGATATCCTACCCCAAATTGCATGTTTTGAAAACTTGTACAATCATTGCATGATACCTTGTCTCGTAAAGTCGTGCGTATGTCAAACGTGTATAACAAGGTTTTTTAAAATTTTGTTGTAGCCTGAAGATCATTCTGTAAAAATAGTTGATGATGTTAACGATCCTCAACTTCAGTCTAAAGATTTTTCTGTTCATGACATTCCTGCCTCTTCAAGTGTTGTATCTAATGTAAGCGTTTATTAGTTTTATACTGTCCATTTTATTATTGTGTCAATATATTGATATTCTTCTGTATGATTGAGTCTTAAACTTCAAAGCTGAGTTGAGAAGATAGTTTGTGTTGATAAAGAAAGATATAAAATTTCAAGAATTTAGAGTTGTTATATTCTAAATTAATTTACTTAGGTTGAAAAGATGCACAATCTTCGTGGCAAGACAATTGTAAAGGATAACCAAGCTGTTGATAAACTGTGTAAAGTTCAAAAGGTTCGTTTAGTATCATCCACTTCAGAATCAGTCTTACACTTCACCACACATGCTGAAGACATGCTTGTAAGTTTTTGCAGTCGTTACTTTGTTTCGTTATTTCAACAATTTCAGTTATAAATCAATATTTTATAAAATTCACAATTCAATTTTCTGTTTTTTAGCATCTGCCATCAGATGTATCTTCTGCGTTGGATCTGCATACTGATAATCCTAAGCCTGTCAAGATCCAGAATCTGAAATGTGACATCCAGGAACTGTTTACAACATCTCAAAAAACCAATACTGGATTCAACTACGCTATTGTTGGATGGTCTTCTTATCTGAGGTCTTGCAATATTGCTCTTGGTGATAAACTTTCGTTAGAATTTCACAAGTCTACTCAATTGCTGAAGTTAACAAAAGTTGTGCATTTCGTGACAAAGATAAAGTCCTCTTAGTTTATCTTGCGTTGATTGAAGATTTATAGACAACGTTTCATGTCATGATTGTTTGTGGTTGTACATTTGGTTCGTCGGTGGTACTAATTTTGCTTCTTAGACATGTTCTATATGTAGTTATGCCTATAAACAGGTTTCATTGTCAATGGGTGGGTGCTCCTTTTTGTTTGGATAGGACAATGGAAATACTCATATGTATCTTATATATTAACTGATGATGAATGTTTATAGTTGTCTATTATCTATAATAGATAATAAAGTTTTGGTACAATATCTATACACGTATCTATATGTCCTATTAATATGTGTTATGCATGGTTTTCTAAGAAACCATCCGTGTTGCACACTAGTCTTACTGCTAGTTATATAATAAAAGGACACTATGTTGCTATATTTTGAAATTGAAAAAAAAATGTTGTTCTACATTTTTACACGATTTTTTTAATGATGATTCATTGTATTTCACGATGACTTTCATAATCTGCTACCTGACTTCACGAGCATCATATATTTATTAAAATTTAAGAGTAAACTGCCATTTTAGTCCCCGAGGTTTGGTCACTTTTGCCACTTTAGTCCAAAACTCAAACTTTTTGCATCTGGGTCCCTGTGGTTTCAGTTTTATTGCCATTTTGGTCCAAAAGTGAAATCAGGTCATATTTGTTGTATAAAATCCGGCTATTTTGTTCTTTTTCTCAGGGGCAAAATGGTCATTTTGATCATAATTTAGGGGTAAGAGATCAGCAACTCTGTTACATGAAACTTATATCTCTCTCTTGCCATAGTCTCATTTGCCTGAGCAAAACCACAAGAGATTTCCAACAATCGGAGTCCACACCCTCCACAAAATCGATTCTCAGATCCTCCTCCATCTATCTATTATACACTCGAGCAAACAAATCGTGTGGTAGTACCCGATTTTCTAACCAATCGTATAGATCCGTAGGTGTGATGCAACATTTATGGGTTTTTGAACCAGGAAGATCTGTAACCGACCGATCTACGATTTTTTAATGGAGAAGATAACCATGTGTTTGTTCATTTTACCTTTTTTAGGGTGTGTCTCTGATTGCTAACTTCCCGTGTACGATTAAGTAATGGGTGTCTCTATTAGCTACCCAAAATATGTTCTCTTCTTAATTTTCATGTACCAAATCGTAAATCAAAGTTATAAAGTTGGTGAATATAAAAACCCCAGCACCTCCTCTGATCCTGTACCTACCACACCACCACTATCCACCATCTGATTCCTCTATAACCACCACCGTAAGCACATCTGACGGTGACAACCACCACATCCGAACACCATAATCTTCATCATAATCTTCATCATCAGCACGTCCGTCAAATGTGATGTAACCATTCACATCCTCTGCTTATGAACCTCCCACACCACCACATTCCACCTTTCGATTCCATCATCATCCAATGCCATTAGCATGCTATCTAAAAAAACTCACAAAAAAAAACTCCACCTTTAGATTCCTCCATCAGCACAAAACCGACAAAAAACCTGCCAATACACCAAAAAAGGACAACATTAAGAGCCCTATCTCAAAACCCCAAAAAGCCCAAAAAGAAAAAAAAAAACGATTATTAGTAGGTGATTTACCAAATCTGCAGTTCGCACAACCAAATCTGTAGTTCGCACAACTGATGACCTTGAATCGCACCTGGTAGTTCGATCTCCTTGAATCAGTTCTTATTAATAGCACAAGAAAGGGGTTATTGGATTTTTAGTTTGATTCTCTGGTTTTGATTTCAATATACTGGCACACTTGTCAAGGAAGAAAGATTGAATTATGATCGAAATGACCATTTTGCCCTTGAGGAAAAGAACAAAATAGCAGGATTTTATACAACAAATATGATCTGATTTCACTTTTGGACCAAAATGGCAATAAAACTAAAACCACAGGGACACAGATGCAAAAAGTTTGAGTTTTGGACTAAAGTGACAAAAGTGACCAAACCTCAGGGACTTAAAATGACAGTTTACTCAAAATTTAAAAACAAAAGTTTTAAAAGACTAAAAAGTAAATGAAAGTAATCACTAGTCTCTTTGAACTTTTTTCAGCAACATTTCGAGTAGAGGTGTATAAGACGGTTCAGGTCTTTCATTCAACGAAAGCCAAAACCCGATCAGCTCAAGCCGGTTCGGTAACCGGTTTCTAAAAGAAAACCATACCTGATTGGAACCGATTTCAAACCTGATTCGATGTATTATATAACTAGCAATTCTCTCAAACCAGTTTCAAAACTAGATTCAAAGTATATATACACTCAAACCACTTTCAAACTGACAGATCGAATCAGATCCAAACCGTTTCACCCAGACCTGTTTTCAGATCAGTTTCGAATTGGTTTAGGATTTGTTTCAGTGTAACTTAGTTTGATTATTGAAATTTGTGCAAGCCACATGGGCCATCCGAGTAATTAACTCGAACTAAAACAAATTTTGAACTGACCGAAGTAGACTTTTAACTACTTAAATAGAAGTAATTAGAAAGTCAAATTAATATTAACTCAAACTCAACAAACTATACAACAATTCTAATAAAAATGATCTCGTGCAGTCACACATGAAGTTAGTAAGCCCGTAATAAATATGGTTTTTAGAATTTTCACTAAGAAGTACCTATTTTAATTTAAAAACGTTTTGTACCTTATTGAATCATGTTACAAAGATCAAACTTATAAATGAATCTAGCTGAGTGATTAACGAATCCCATTTTTAACGAGATTAAAATACTCAAGAACGTGACCAGATCACACAGATAAGATTAGCATTTAATTACGCGGACCCAAGAATTTTTAATTGTTGATACATGAAAAATATCAACATAGTTATCTATATATTTATTATTTGTGAAGTTTATTGTGTGAGAAAATACTACTATTAACATAATTAAATAATAATTCACAAAAGGAACAGAGAGGGAGGTTACCTACGCAGCACTCCTTCCTTCACATTCATTAATCTCTCTCTCTCTCTTCCTCTCTCTCTCTCTCTCTCTCTCTCATACACACTTGATAAACACTATGGGGTATGGGCGGGGGTTGGCCATAAACGCCTAAGTCACCACCCCGGGTGGGCTTGGGTTTGGGTTTTGGCGTGGCCCCTTGGGCGGGAGTTTAAGGCCGGGCGTTGGGCATGCCTAGCGATCCTATGTGACCGGCTCTTATTGGCTTGTTGGCTAGGGCATAGCGGACCATGTTTAAATTTTAAAATATAACCGTTGGCCAAGCCAAACGGTTCACCCACCCACCCAACTGTCTATATCGCTATATAACCCCCAACCCCACCGTTGTCCCCATCGCTACCCCAACCCAAGTCACCTACCCGAACCGCTACCCACAAACACTTGATCGATGGCCTTTTGAACGCACGAGGAAGAGCTAGCCCTTGTCACGAACGTCGTGGACGCGATGAAGGGCCGCAAACCCGGTGAGACCCGTTACTGGCCGGAAGCTTTCGCTAGCTACCGGCACAATTTAAACGCGTGCCAACACAAGTGGCGCGAGCTACGGCCGAAACTCGATCGTTTTAAAGCATACTACGACAGCGTCCCGGGCGGTGAGATAAGTCACGAAGACCGGGTGACGGTGGCCAACATCGAGTTCCGGGGCAAGGAGCGGAAGCCGTTTGACAAGCTCGCCCTTTTCGAAATTTTAATCTTTTTTTTTTATTTTGTAATCTTTTTTTTATTTTGTAATCTTTTTTTTTATTTTGTAATCTTTTTTTTATTTTGTAATCTTTTTTTTTTTGTAGAATTTTGTAATGTTTAGGAAATTTTAATAAAATTTTAGGCTTTTTTTTAAATGTTGTGTATTTTATAATTTAGATTTTTTTTATTTTAATACACTTGGCCAAGCCACGCGGGCTAGCCACGCCCCGCCATACCCCACGGACACGTCACTCACCAGCGGGGGGGCTCGAACTCCACGTGTCAACCCATGCCCCAAACTCTCGCCCCACCATACCCCACGGTCTAAGGGGGCAAGGGTGGTTATCACTCACCACCCATTTATCACTCACAACGTCTAATCAAGTTCCGTCATGTCATCAACCATTATTCAATCACTCACAACCTTTTTTTAGTGGAAATGCCCATCACTCACAACACCCAACAATAAACCCTTACAATCACCTCACATGCTTCTATTTATAACACGTCATAAATATCATGTGAATTACGTTTCACGCGTTTAATATGAGGGGTGGCGATGGTATTTGGCAGTCTTCCACGCGTTGGAATAAATCATTATATTCCATATTCATTGTACATGTCCTAAGCAACACTCCTTCCTTCACATTCATTCATCTCTCTCTCCCCCCCTCTCTCTCTCTCTCTCTCTCTCACGCACACACACTTGATAAACACTAAGGGGGTAGGGGTGATTATTACTCATCACCCATTTATCACTCACAACATCCAATCAAGTTTCGCCATGTCATCAACCATTATTCCATCACTCGCAACTTTTTTTAGAGGAAATGTCCATTACTCACAACACCCAACAATAAACCTCCACACCCCTTCACATGCTTCTATTTATAACGCGTTATAAATATCACGTGAATTAAGTTTCACGCGTTGAATATGAGGGGTGGCGATGGTATTTGAATATGAGGGGTTGTTCTCAGGCAAGAGCCTATCAAGATAGACATTAGAAAAATCATTAAAGTTAAGGATTTGACCAAATTACGGAGAAAATGTTAGCGTTACTTTAAAGTATGTACTCAAGACTTTTGTCAGCTGTTGACGTATGTTAAAAATATTACCGTAGTCGAAATAATAATCCACAAAAAGAACAGAGGGAGAGGTTGCCTAAGTCCTATATATAATATACTAGGTTAGAACCCCGTGTATTACACGGGTTTAATAAATATAATTTTATATACTAAATAAAAAACAATATATTTTAAAAAACCTCATTTATTATACATGTTGAGTAAATATAATTTTATATATTAAATAATAAAAAAATTATATCTTTAAGAATATCGTGTATTGTGCGGGTTGAATAAAAGTAATTTTATATACCAAACAATAAAAAAAAGTTATATTTAAAGAAAAAACCTATGTATTCACTGGTGGAAGAAATGTAACTTTATATACTAAATAATAAAAAAAAATTATATTTAAAAAAAAACTTATATGTATCTTTATCTACTGTTGAGTGAAACAATGCTTTTTGGTTTAGATAAGACTTTACGATTTGAAGTTAAGTTTATGCCAATGATTTGAGTAAATTGCCAAAATCGTCCTTGAGGTTTGGGCATGTTTGTTATTCTCATCCAAAACATTTTTTTGTACCATATATTCCTTCACTTTTGGGATTTTTTGCCATTTTCATTCAAATGTCTTATTTGCTCTATTTTTTCTATCAAACATTTGGATAAAAATAACAAAAAATCTTAAATATCAGGGAGAATTTTGGCAAAAAAAATTCAGATGTTTGGAAATGAAACCTTTGGACTAAACCAGTAAAATGGCCCAAATAAAATGGACAAAAAAGACATTTAATTCTAAAATTTAAAAAAGAAAAAACACCCATTATTCCGTTAATCAATGCTATACCAAATATTACACTTGTGAAATACAAATTTTTATTATCAAACACATGTTTTGAATCAAAACTCAACGTCTCTTAAGTAAATGCTTTATTGCTATATAATTTATATTTAATAATAATGTGAAATACAAATTTTTATTATCAAAAACATATTTTAAATCAACACTCATCGTCTCCTAAGTAAATGCTTTATTGTTATATAATTTAATTAAATAATAATTATCTACAATTAATGATGATTTAGAATAATGACAAGTGTCCCTTTATTGGTTTATTTTATTATATGTATAGATATACAACACCTAAGCAGACGCAGGCACACGTTATTCACTTCCTTCACATTCATAAATATTCATTTTTATCCCTAACGCTCTTCTCTCGTTGACTTAATAAACACAAATCGATCATCATGTCTTCTTTTGAAAAAAAGTTTGATCACCTGAAAATTCCTCTCAGAGACATACAAACCGCTACCAACCATTTTGCTGATGAAAATATAGTCGGACGAGACGGATTTGGAAACCAGTACAAGGGGCAACTACTCTTAAGCTCCGGCCGATTGATTGAGATTCTTGCACGGAGGTTGGATTTTAACGATGGGCAAGGTACCAAAGAGTTTCAGACGGAGATTATGGCGCTGTCTAGTCTCAGTCATCAAAATATAGTCTCTATTGTTGGGTTTTGTCATGAGGATAAAGAGAAGATCATCATATATAAGTTTAAGGCCAAAGGAAATCTTTACGAATACCTAAGTGACCCAATTACACTCACATGGACTCAAAGATTGCAGATCTGTCTTGGTATTGCACGCGCACTCAGTTACATACACTACGACAAACAACACACTTTTAGCATCATACATCGTGATGTTAAAAGTTCTAAGATTTTATTAGGTGACAACTGGGAAGCAAAACTATCCGGTTTTGAGATATCTATAATGCAACCAGCAGCCAGGAGGCACGATCTTGTCCTTGAACAACCATGTGGCACAAAGCCCAAATATAGATCAACTTGTCTTTGCCCTTGATCAAGCATTGAAACTTCAAATGGCACATGAAGCCTCTGTAAGGCAGTTTTTTCCCATTTATTCTTTTTTGTTATAATCATTCACATATATATATATATATATTTGTAATCTTTCATTGTCATAATAATAACCTATGTTATTTCATTTCCTATTGTTGCAGTTGGCACTAAAGGAACCTTCAACACTAAGTACATCATCCGACTACTGGAAGGTAATTCAATTCTTTTTCTGTAGGTAGTTATGATGAATAAAAGCTCACGTACAACAACTTTTAAAATATGAGATAGGAAACAGGATACTGAAATAGACATTGATGTGCCTATAATTATTTACACATTTCCCTGTTTCTTCAAGAGGACTGAAATGGTCAACAAATACTTGGTTAAAGTGTTTAATTTGCATATCTTGTTTAGATTTACTAATACATTTACAACTGAATCAATCCAGTAGAGCCAAACCTATAATACAAGCAACATTACAGATTTAGACATAGAAATCAAGGTTAAAAAAAGGGAAAAGTGAATATGGTGTTGTTAGGCATCCAACTTATATGTAAAACCAATTAAAACTAGGTCGTTTTTAATAAATCTAAATAAAATGATTTTTAATCTCTATATTTTTTTTTTTGAAGGGTGACTTTCTATGTGCTGGACCTAGGTCACCGGGTTCTTGTCGAAGACAATCCCCCGCCAGCCCCGCCTCTCGGACGCGATGTTCTATCGGGCCCCGGCCGCCGCGCAGACTGACCTTCGCCCGTAAACCGTACTGCCCCCACACGAGAACCTCGCTGGGGTAACAGCTGGGTAAAACCGGGTTGCCCTCCGGATCGAACCATGCCTCGGTAGGAACGATCCATCATTGGGACGTCCTCCCCCCATAACGCCGCAGCCGTGGATCGAACCGGTGACCTCCAAGGAGGAACCGGCCCAACCCCACCACATGGGACCAACTGGGCTAGGGGTTCGGATGATTTTTAATCTCTATATATCTTATAATTGTTTCCCTTGTTATTTATCTTTATTACTTAAATTACGATGAACCTTGAATTTGAGGGTTTCTTCAAGACATGACAACCAAGGCAGCACAAATCAACATTAAAATTGTTTCCTTTGTTATTTATCTTTATAACTTGAGGGTTTCTTCAAGATATGACAACCAAGGCAGCACGAATCAATATTAAAAATCCAAATATTGTAACAATACTCATCTCCAATACATTCTTTTTCTTTAAATCTAATTGCCCAACGTAACTGATGCAATCACATTATAAATATAGTATTTAATATTTAGTCAATATTCTTGATTCATGGTAGAAATCATCTCCTTGGCCAATGAGGTAGTGGTGGAGTGGTTGAGGAAAAACTTGGTGTTTCGTGTGACTCAGGTTCAACTCCCACTCTCCCCATTATTTTCTGCGGCATCCAAGTGAAGGACGAATACGGGTGGCGCTGGTTCGTCTTGGATGGGAGGCAAGGTTTTACCGATTATTCCACTGTCGTCTGTGCCTTCGGACAGGTGGAGGTCCAAATGTGCTTTATGCCCATTACCCTTAACATCCCACATAAATACTTCGCATAACAATATCCCAGGCCCAACCCAACTTCATACACCAGCCCAAACCACTATACAAGACTCACCTCCACCCACGAGTCACATTCCAAACCAAACCACTATACCTGACCCATTATCCCAAACCAATTCTTCAACCCACGAACTCCCAGCCCAAACCTCTATACTCGATCAATCCTCGCCCCAATACTCACCTTTGACCCACACCTTAAACACAACCCAACCCAACCCAAACCAACCGCAACCTACCACCCTATGACCACTCGGTCCAAATTTGGGATCTTCAATCCTAAACATTATGCCGACCTATCCATTTTCTCCAATAACATTCATCACACTCTTTTTGTTGCTCATGATCCCAAGGGATACAAATCCGCAACCAAGCACCCACAGTGGGTGAATGCCATGCAAGAAGAAATGCATGCTTTGCAAAACAATAAAACATGGGTTCTTGTCCCATGCCCCATGCACTCAAATATCGTTGGCTCAAAATGGATCTATCGTACAAAATACAAATCGCATGGGACTATTGACTGTTACAAGGCACGGTTAGTAGCCCAAGGTTTTACGCAAATTCCCGAACTCGATTACTCTCCTACCCTTATCCCGATCATAAAAGCGTCTTCTGTATGAGTTGTTCTTGCTCTTGCTACTATATATGGATGACTGTTACATCAATTGCATGTTAAAAACACCTTCCTAAATGGCCGTCTCACTGAAACTGTATATATGGAACAACTACTCGGTTTTATTGCTCCACAATTTCCCGATCATGTGTGTCGCTTACCAAAAGCACTCTATGAGCTTAAACAAGCTCTGCGTGCTTGGTTCCAAAGACTAAGTACCTTTCTCACAGACAAAGGTTTTCATTGTAGTCAAGCCGACACTTCTCTCTTTGTTCTTAAAAGAGATAAAGTGCTCATTTATCTCCTTGTCTACGTGGACGACATATCTTGAGCGGAAATAATGAAGCCTTCATTCGAGATTTTATATCTCAACTTCATAAGGAGTTTGCTATTAAAGAATTGGGGGCCCTAAGTTATTTCCTTGGGCATAAAGTCACTAATACGGACTCGGGGCTATTTTTAAGTCAAGCGAAGTATGCTTATGATATCTTATCTCGGGCTGGTCTGTTGGATACCAAACCTATTGCCACCCCTCTTTCTACATTCGATATTTTTCATCTCTAAAGGTGTTCCATTTCATGACCCCACCCTTTACCGATCCTTGGTTGGCGCCCTTCAATATCTCACCATCACCCGACCGGATCTCTCTTTTGTCGTCAATCAAGCTAATCAACATCTTCAATCACCCACTACGTCTCACTTTCAGTCTGTCAAACGCATTTTGCGAAAAGTTAAAGGAACAATTTCCTTTGGCTAACATTTGAGAAACCCACTACTACTAATCTCATTGCATACTCTGATACGAATTGGGCTCGGTGCATAGAAAGATGTCGTTCTACATATGGGTATTCCATCTACCTCGGAGGAAACCTTGTGTCTTGGAGTGCCAAGAAACAACCCAGAGTATCCAGATCAAGATGTGAATCGGAATATAGGGCTATGGCAAATACAGCGGCTGATATCATCTGGCTTACACACCTTCTTCGCGAACTTCATGCCCTTCCCCCTGATCGCCCTACTCTTCTATGTGACAACAAAAGTGCAATCTTCTTAAGCCAAAATCCGATGTCACATAAACGAGCCAAGCACATCGACATAGACTATCATTTTGTTCACGAGCTGGTGTCCTCTGGTGGCCGGCCGATATCTTCACAAAAAGTTTGCCTAGACCGCTCTTTGAATGGTTTCGTACCATGCTTCGTGTCGGCCCCCCACATGTTTGATTGAAGGGGGTAATAGCCCAACGTAACTAATGCAATCACATTGTAAATATAGTATTTAATATTGAGTCAATATTCTTGATTCATTGTATAAATCATATCCTTTGATTTGTGAGTATTCTACCTATTTATTCTTGTACATTGTATATTGTAATCATTCAGTGAGATTTACACATTATCAAAATATTTTGTGTTCATCCTGTATAACAAAATAATTTTTTTCTTTTTGGCATTAGAAGTTCAAAGCATAACTCCTTACTAGAGGAATCAGCTTTAGGGAGTTCTATTAAATATGTACACTATTTATGAAATTGAAAAATCAACCAAAAGGAGCATGAAAGCGTCATCTATTTCGGCAACATTGGGAATTGGATTGAATGCATGTCTATCAGAAAGTAAGCCAGTTACAGGGATTACTAAGAGAAGACGCTCTAAAAGAAATGGATGGTAGAACAGGGTATTTTGATGAATAAAAAGATAAAATACTTGGTGGGTTCTGAGTAAAAGAAAAATATGAACCTGGCGTAGGTTTGGATAGCAACAAGATGGATGCGTTGTCGTGTGGGAAATTATTAAGAGATTAAAAGTGATTTTTAATAGCATTTAATTAAAAGAAGGTAGTTTTGATAGGTTTGCATCAAAGTTGGATGCCTAACAACATCATATTCGCTTTTCTCTATTTTTATTATTACCATTTACACTTTGTAAAATCGGTATAAACAACACAGAACAAGAGAAAAATAATAACACCAGATGTAGCGGCAAAACGTGACAGAAAACTTTTATTAGTTAACCAACCCTAAAAACTCCCAACCTCCCAAGATCTTACAAATTGTAAGATCTATAATGCAAACAATACAAGAAAATAATCAACTGATGATTATCGGTTGATTAATAAGAACGATACAACCAAATACAGAGATCCATAGGATCACCAGCAACAATAGATCGACAAAGAAGGATCAACAACTAAGGCAAGATCCACACTGGATCATAATAACTCGTAACAAACTGAATAAATATAGAGAAGGAAGGTAGGTGAGATGAGAGAGAGTGAGACTGTGCGAGAGAAGTGTCTTGAAGCCCTAATCGCATTGCTTTTATACAACTAATCTCCAATGTTACACAGAGCCCCCTGCATATCTACACTTTGAACCTTTCACTTAAACACATGCACACACTCAGCCCTTATGTCAGCCTATAACACATATAAGCCCAAAAAGCCTATTCGCATAAATAAACGAATCCATAACCCACTATACCGAATGTATTTATGATGAATGAATTATATAAAAGATGAATGTCATATTTTAACATCCCCCATAATTCAAACAGCAAACATATTAAGATACAAGAGTAAAGATCAAGAGATACTTTTAAGCTAGAGGGGACAATTTCGACAAGGGGATAAAGTTAAAAAGTACAACTAAAAAGGAACCGGGCCAAAAGGGTCATAGATCAAACGGGTGATCACAACCTCTTAAGTTATTTTATTCGAAAAAGGTGATCATGATACAACAATAGTTATGTAACTAATTCAGCAAAATAACTATTTACAAAATTAAATATATTTATAAAAAGTGTTGACTTTTCAACCCAACACAGATGCTAGTCAATCTTTAGAGCTTGTCTGCCGAATAGATGCTACTCATAGTCTTTTAAACCTACCGAATGAAACGACACACCTTGATGCGTCTTGGGGATCTTCAGTAGACCAAGAAAGTATGCCTTTAAACTCTTGCATAACTTTGTCAATCTCCTCAAGACCACATTTCAATATACGAAACTGTATATTGCAAAAGATGACAACACAATATTAAAACTAAATTATAAACATCATATAAAAAGATAAATAACTTTAGTTATTATACATGAGAAAGGAGGACAATTGACTTCGCTTTCGTGTACTATCTTGACTGCTAGGTCATACTGTCCCTTACTATTATTGCCACGAATCGAACTTCGTAAGTTGAATAAAGTACGAAACCTCCGAAGCATTCCTTGAACTGGCCTAATCTTTTCCACACCTCTAGTTAAAAAGTTTAAAGATGTTTTTCAAGTAGGGGTGCAAAAGAACGATTAGCCATAGAAGAAACTCCTTGGATGGAACGACACACATATGAGGTCCCTGATCAGTCCCTCATCTTCCTGCAGCATGGCAAAGATTGCATACTTCCAAAAGATAATCATCTTCTTTCTGTTTAGAAAAAGAAGATATATTTACAGTTCACAAAGAAATGAATATAATATGCTTCTACGACTATAATAGACATTATAATTTGTATGTTGCTATATCATTATATCACGTTAGAGGAAATATAATGTTACATTCTAATCCCTCTAAGATAATATAATAATAAACTATGTCTAATACTTGTTAAACAAATTGTGCTAATTTTAGAAGTCATGGCTCATATAGCAAGAAAAGAGTAACTGACTGCCTGGCTTAATTAGCATCACTTAACACTGATAGCTTAATAATTCAAGTAAAAAATGTTCCCAATATAAAAAAAAATACTTCGTCACCAGGAAGTGGTTGCGCATGTTCGTGACTTGGAGCATCAATGCTAAAATAACTCCTCAGTAGCCAATGTCTTTACTAAAGCCTGCAAATGAGAAGAATAATCTGAATGTGTTACTTCTTAGAATTCTTGAATATGAAATTTACACTTCTGGTTTGAAAATATAGCAGTTTTTCAACCATTTAAGTTGGTCGATTTGGGTTTATTTTTATTTCATATGCGCCAAATAAAAATACTTACCTAAGTGAATGGGTCAAACGGGCTAAATGTCATGTTGTATGCCCCAGACATCAACAATACATTTAAGTAACCTACATAAAATAAAAAAAGATCACACGAAGGTGTAAAACATTTAAAAAAGAGAGCTGCAATACAAGTAACCACTCACATTCCAGAAACTTGAAGATAGCATTTGGACCAATGCTAGACAAAGTTTTAGAAGTGTCAAGATTTTTAACTTCCTGTAATTAGAAAACCCCATTAGAAGTGTCAAGTCAGTGAATGAATGAACCGAACCATTATACTTAATTCAGACTGCAAAGCGTCATCCGATTCGTGTCTACCATCAACATATGTCTTCGACATATAACTAAGCCAAAGAGTCCAGAGTATTAAGAGCACAAAGAAACTAAAAAGTAAGAAAAATCTGAATCTTAGACTTTTAGACGGACTTGGTTGCATAAAAAGTATACCCATGTGCGAGTCAACTACCCGTCCAGCTTAAATAAGGATATCATATAAGAACCTATCACTTACTCTTTCACCCAAATTACATGTACAAATCCAAATTAAATAGCCTTGTTCCTGCAACTCATCAAGTGACAATTAATGTGTAATTAGATAAAAGGTATAATGATGATATAAAAAAACAGCAAGATAAGAACATACTTGACACCGATTCTGTTCCGCTTCACGTTATAAGATCTAATGTAAGCCTTCTCTGATGTTCCACTCAATCTTATTGCAGTCTGCTGACCAAATAGCATTTGATTAAATAGTTATTACAAATATAGAATCACTTTGATCCATGATTAAAGAGTGTCAATTATCAACCTTAGAATTGAAACACTAATAGTATACTCACGATTCCAATTACACAGATATTAGAAACAACAATTAACAAAAGAAATTGATTATGAATATAAACTTGCACGTTCATATTATCAGCAATCGCTAGATACATTATCGATTTACAAATCTTCCCCATATTAGGAAACATTGAATAAATTAGGTCAGACAAAACATTGGTCAGTGAAGTGAAGTCGACTGTAAATGAAAATGATGCAACAGGAGTGAAAATTAGGTTTAACTTACAATTTTGGCACCGGATGAATCGAATTGAAGATCAGTAATGTGACGGAGCTCAGCGGCACTAAGAACGACTTGGTCCGATTCGAAAAGCCCTAGAAGCACAACAACGTGAAAGTTTCAAGAAACAACAAAACCCCTTTTATTTAATTAAAGCTCCAAATTAGATTTACCTTAAATCACGAGAGGGAGACGATGACTAATTAGGGATGAATCGCCAATTTCTAGAGTGGGTTGTGGGAAGCTTAGAAGAAGATCCAATGTTAGAATTTTGAAAGCCGATGATTGAATCTAGTGAGATGATTCATCCAATTTGTGTACAGAGGAGAAAGAAAACTTGGCAATGGTGGGGGTGGAGGGTTATAATGGGTGGCTTAGGTGGTTGCGGAGGAGAAAACGGGGCGTGGGGGATGGGGATTTATAATGGGTGGGGGAGAGGTTGAAGAGAGAGTGGGGAGTGGGATGGAAACCTCTAATAACCTCTCAAAACTTGCAAACTATTCTGCATAAAAATTAACCTCTAAATAACCACCTACTTATTATGGTTAGGATTTAATCTTACAAATAACCATCAAATTTGAACGGCTGAGATCATTACCAAAACGGTTATTATCCTCAATATAGGCGGTTAACTCATCGTGAACAATAGTATAATAATAATGGGCAGGAAATTTATGAGGTAACCCCCAAAGTTGTGGAGATAATGGGTAGGAAAAGGTGGAGGTAACCACTTGCTGGAGAAACCGCAAACAACCGCTCTAAACCGCCATGGGAGTGGTTATTTTTGGGAGTTTAAAGGGCTGAGATTTAATCTCAGCATGATCCGACGGTCGATATTGATTCAAAAAGTAGTTAGACTTAATGGGTTCCATATATATATATATATATAATTTACTAAGACCTTGAATATTAACATCTACAAAAGCCAGAAATTTTTTGTCGTCTGTAAGTTGTCTAAAATTCATAGAAATATATGTACTCTCTATTATTTACCAATGCATTCATTTTAGTTTTATTCTTTAAGTATCAAACTAATTTAATGAAATTATAGATAAGAAGTTCCATTTGCTTTTAAATAGTCCCCAGATTAATTATCTAGTGATTAACAGGAAACCTCCAAGGACAACTTCCGAATATCACTTGAAGACATACTAAACACCACACAAGACTTCAGTAATGGAAATATAATTGGGAGAGGAGGATTCAGAAAGGTTTATAGAGGAGAAATTATACGTGCTAATGGACCTACCGCCATTGCTGTAAAGCGGCTTCATAGACAGTTAGAGAAAGGAGAAAGAGAATTTCTGATGGAAGTTGAAGTTCTTTATGAGTATAAGCATGAGAATATCATTGGGCTTGTAGGCTACTGTGACGAAAATGGCGAGAAAATCTTAGTTTATGAGTATGCCTCTAATGGAAGTCTGGATAGGCATTTGAGAGATGCTAGCATAATGTGGACGGAACGACTTAAGATCGGCATCGGTATTGCAACTGGGTTAGATTTCCTTCATGAAGGTGGTTATCCTATGATACATAAGGATGTAAAATCTGCCAACATTCTACTAGATGATAATTGGAAAGCAAAAATTACAAATTTTGGGCTGTCAGTGATAACTCCTCCAGTCAGGAGCAAAATTGAATTGCCGGTTGATAATGCCGGCACACCTGGGTATTGCGACCCGCTGTACATGGAATGCGGTTTCTTAACAAGGGAATCCGATGTATATTCACTTGGTGTGGTTTTATTTGAGATGATGTGTGGAAGATTGGCCTTTATAAAATACTTTGGGGCTGAACCTAGGAGTTTTATCAGTTTGGTTAAACAATATTATAAAGAAGGAAAACATGATGAGTTGGTGTTTGAGGGTATAAAGGATAAAATTGTGCCAAAATCATTGACTACTTTCCACACGATTGCGTATCAGTGCTTACATCGTAAAAGAGAGAAGCGGCCTGCAGCAAGTGAGGTGGTCTTACAACTAAATAAAGCATTGGAATTCCAAGTAAGTAATTTTCATTTACATTTTGTTTTTCTTCATAAAAGAACTAGAATTAAGAAAAAAAATATTATCAATCGACTTATTGACTGTTTTCTTACGGATAGTTGAATATTTTATTTTTTCAATCACATACCAAAATGAAAATGAATTTATAACATACAATTCTTCGTCATTATAGGAGGATATTGAAATATGGGAGGCCAGACTACCTCGAGACTACAAAGAAATAATCCAGAAGTCAAGAACCCCAGAACTCTATTCTAACGTAAGCAAAAAATATCTCTACGCCATGTTCTCCAAAGGAATCCTTCTTCAAGATGCTAAAGTGGTAATTAACAAACTCATTCTTATGACTTGGTCAAACAAAAAACCGTACACACACTAATACACAATGAAAATTGCATTTCATTTATTTTCTTTTGTGCAATTGCATTGCATTTCATTTGTTTTCTTTTGTGCAACAGTGCTTGTCAATAGGCACTAATGGGGAAAGAAGTGAAATGATATCAGCCACCGTTTTCATATGAAAACAACGGATCACATAAGCAGAGATCTATTCAAAAATCAAGGTAAGTGTGTGCTCTCGCTTGTGTACTGTGTCATGTTAAGAGGAAGCGCACCTGCAAAGCTGAACTAGATTTATAAAATAAAAACAAAATGCTTTGAAGTGTTTATATGGGATGGAGATAGTTGGTGTGAATAACTTTGACAAATTCTTACATGTACAGATTTCAAAGAGTGTTGAGGATTACAGATATTACAAATCTAAAGACTCATATCAAGATAAAAACCCAGTTCTTATCTCCAAATGTGATTTATGGGGCTTACCTTATTTTCAAATTTTGTGATCCAAGAAAAAAAATCAAAACAGCCAATATACGCGAAACTTAAATACAGACTGGGAAGTGAAACCTTGCATGCATATTTTGCAACATGGGGACATGACGACTGGTTGATGATAGAATTGAGTCGATTGTTGCCTCACACGAAAGATGTCGATTTTGAGGTTCTACTTGAGAGCATGTCACGACACTATTGTGGGAGTGGTGGAATCTACGTTGAAGGCATCCATTTTCGAGCCATCACTAATACAACTTTGAAGGTAGTATTTGTTTCGCCTAACTTCTTGATTTTTTTATTTAACATTATAGATTAATTCAACTACAATTGTACAAAGATAATGTACATTTTATGAACTAAGATAATATAGTCTTTGTGATTATGAGCATCAAGTTAGGAATTCGCCTTCTTTATTGTTCACTAAATTTAAGTCTTGTGTATATAAATCAAAGAAGTTCAACGTTGATTCTTGCACTTTACAGTAATAACACTGCAGCCCTCCACAATACGTCCTTTCACCAGATCAGCCCCTACACACAACTTTATTAACAAGTTTTCCTTAAAAGACAAATAAACAAAAACGTACCAAACAAAACGTGGTGCAACTTAAATTAATATTTTTTTTATCAGAAAAAGCATAGATATACTCATATACAACTTCCCTTTTTTGTTTGTTTTACGTTTCTAGGATTATATCACGTAACACGGATAAAAGCATAAGTGGGTTACATTTTCATGTTTTATGGTAATGGTAATGATCTAACATTTATTTTTACACAGATGAGGCCTGAAGTACATGAGAAAGTAACTGGAGTAAATAGAATCTTGAAATCGAACTCAGATACTGTGCTACAGGTGTCAGTTGATTACGATGGAACAACCCAACAACAACGTGATGAAAAGGTTATGTATTTTGAACTAATTGTATACGCGCGTACATGAAAACTATAATATTGTGCGGTACTGATGTACTTGTTACCTCTTTTGATGAACAGTTAATCTCACTAAGCAAAGTGAAGGAAAAGAAATGCCACATGCTTCCAGCAAAGATGGTTTTATACGAGTCTTCTAACGCACAAATGGAAATCTCTTGTTGAATCCAGGTTTGAATTTTGAGCCAACTTATGCAGTTTCTTATATATAACAGCTGTTTTGAACTCGTTAGCTAACTTATTTTTTTGATGAAGCATAAGTGATGCATCCATGGGAAGAGGAAACTTTCTTCACAATACTTATGAGCGGGTTTCACACTTTGAAGAGGTGGCTGAGTTTATATCGCACCAAGTATTGGAGATCAAATGTGACATTGAAACCCAAAAGTTATCGTCAGATACAGATTATGCATGTCATCTCGTATTCAAGCTATCACAAAAATGTCGTGGGTTGCAATGTCCGGTGAAAATGCAGGATCTACTCCATAGGAAAAACAAAGAGTTTCAATATATTTATTTTAGATCTCCAAGATTTGTATATTTACAAGGGAATGGAAGGGTTCCGAAGTACAGAGAAGACGGATTAATGGAAGTTATTGTGTGGGAATTCAACTCAGGCAACAATGATCATGTTCCCATGAGTTTGAAATTGAGATGTTACGAAGGAAATATGTCGGGTCTTATTGTATATGGCATCGAATTTCGACCCATATGAGGTTTATACAAAAAAAAAACTTTGACCATTTTATGTTCTTATTATTCAAAGGGGAAATTATGAAAATGTCAATTGACCAAAACTATTTTCAAATTTGTCACCCTCATGCGTCTTTGGAAGAACTCATCCGGCTTGGATGCGTCCATATACAGACCCTTTAAACACTCAATAAAAATTGGACACGTGGCGTTTTGCAGGTGGGCCCAGACGCATCCCACTTCTAATGCGTCTCTTTCTCTCTCCTCTTTCTCTCTCTTTCTCTCTTCTCTTTCTCTCTCCTCTCTCTCTCTTCTCTTTCTCTCTAACCTGCAACCTCCCCCCACCTAGTTACCGCCTGAGTTTCTAATTCGTCTTCATCCGGATAAATTTCTTGCAACAATGCTAGATGAAGCCAGATCCAAATCCGCATCCTCAAGTATAATGCAAGCATCTTTTCCACCCAATTCCATTTGTAACGGAATCATACCCGCCTTTTTCGAGATTGAAATATCGGTGTCTCCGTCCTCAAGTATAATGCAAGCATCTTTTCCACCCAATTCCATTTGTAACGGAATCATACCCGCCTTTTTCGAGATTGCAATACTGGTGTCTCCGTCTGTGAAGCTGAGTAACGCAGTAGTGGTGACCCGAAAGGTTTAGTTTTGATGGTTTTGTTATTGAGATTAAGATTAGTAGATGATAATAGTAATAATCACCTTATGCAGTTAACTCCAGGATGCATTGTGAGAAAGACTCCGATTTCAGAACCTTTTCTGGTTACACAGCTGATTACGCCTGTGGTACCCGCGGAAAATCCACAGTCATCCTGAGTTAACATCTTGCCGTTTTGGATTACTTGTCAAATTTCGGGACGAAATTTCTTTCTAGTTGGGGATGATGTGACAACCCGGGATTCCAAGGTCTTTCCTTTGCACATCACTGACTTTACAATTTGATTTACATGGTGTCGTGTGTAGTTTATCTGAATGATTTATGTGTTATGTGTAATGATTGGTTGATAAATGTGTAGTGTTAGATATAAATTATTTAAGGTTTATTAATATGGTTCTTCGCCACAAGATCCCTTCGACGAAGAAAGGAGTTCTTCGCCACTCCTATCTTGACGAAGAATGAATCTTCGTCGCATAAGGTCCTTCATCGGAGAGGGCTTTTGGCCCAGGAAGATTCGCGGCCCAAACTGTTATAGTATATTGTGTGTATAGCCCCTCATAACCAGGAGACGAAAACACAAACCCTAAAGCCCCACCTCTTCCTATTCTCTGTGCGACCGCAGTTAGGGAATCTCGAAGCTTTGCTATCTCGACTTGTCTAAACACTTTAGTACCACGGTTAGTGTCTATATGTGAATTATGTTAACCACTCTCAGTTCGATGTGATTTTATGTGAATTGTGACAATGATTATGAGATTGTGTGACAACATGATAGAAATTAGAATGCATGCTAGAACCGTGGATGAACTTGTTAAGGGAAACGATCGAATTGATTAAGGTTGATAGGGCACATGATAGTATCAACTGTTAATGAACAAACTAGGGTTCATGACAATCGACAAGCCATAGTTTATGTCTATCTTAAAAGCTTGGTCATTTGGGGTTATGCATAATGAACGATCTACTGTTACGAATGATTACATTGTTTTGATTCGGCATGATTCGGTTGACTGATTAACCTATTGTTGATTTATTTGATAATTAGGGTTGTGAGTTTCAATGATTGGAATTATATGTGTGAAATGGAAACTGTTATGATGATTGTTCATATTAGGGTTTGTTAGATTACACAAGGTAACTGTCACACCCCGACCACGTTAAAACAACAAACCGTGGCGGAAACGTCGGGGAGTGTCGTGGCAGAATTATTATTTCACAACCATGGATACATAAAGTTTCGTTTTATTAGAATATTTACATTAACATTGTTTTAAAACCAAAACCAACAAGTTACATATCGACTAATATTGTTATTATGTCACTAAGGCCTCGTCCAGATCCTATGTGACTCATGCATCCTAGAAATCAACATCAAGTAACATCACCTGAAACATATGTAAAAACAAAGTCAGCAAATAAATGCTTGCGAGTACATAGGTTTTATGAGAGTATCGGACTCATGGCTCGTTTACATGCTGCAATACTTTATTAGACTACAAGAGTAAAAAATACACACCTTGTTTTGAAAAGTGTATTGCAACATAATTAACCAACTCAAATCAAGTTGGTTATAACTTATAAAATCTCCTAGCCATGATTCTTAACCCCAAAACATTTGCTTTAGTAAACCAACTCGTAAAACATTTCGAAAAAAAACTCGTTAATAAAACTCCTATGGTTTATAACTTCTCGAAAACATTGTTATGAGACATCGTTTCAAAATCGTTTCCCCAGTGAACTAAATAATGACACAAAATGTAGTATGATAAGAGCACTTATATATAAGATGTACCAGCGGCGTATTTACCATGCTTTTATCATGCTACACCCGTCCCATTATCTAATCACAACCCAAAACGAATCGTTTAATCAAATCGTTTAACTTGTTCAAATCGTTTCAAAATCGTTTAACTCGTTTAAATCATTTCCAAATCGTTTAACTCGTTTAAATCATCCTTGTTTTAATTGTGAAAACTATTTTTGGTCATCTCGCTAATAACATTCAAACCTTCGTGACTTGACTATCTCGCTTCTCGCATTAACAAACCACCAAAGGGTAAGTTAACAATCACAGATTCGGTCGTTACCCACATAACCCACACATAACCATGGGTGCAGTCTGATAACGGGATTTGTCAGATCCTATGGTACCATAACCTAATACTGGTCGGTTCGGCCAAAATTAATGAATGTCATTCGTTATGTAACTACAACCAACAAGTTCGTTCACATTATCGAAATCGTTATTAGTTTAGTATAAACCATCTTAATCGTTTTTGAAACCATTGTTAAAATATCGAAATCGTTTTGATACATATGAATCACCCCAAAACAATTGAAAACAGTAAAATAGGGGAACTATGTACTCACTTGAAGTGCAAAGTATCCTCAATCAATAGAACTTCAACAAACTCAAGTAAACCAGAAAAATCAAGCAGCACCTAGTAATCGAATCACTATTAAATAAATTGACACCTCAATCGGAAGATCGGATAGAATGAGGCCCTGTAAACCAAATGAGTGTTGGGACTCATTTGATATGGTTTAACAAAGTCTACATTCTAGATCGGAACTTAACCTAAGTGCTTTCGACCCATTACGACCCATTAAGGTAGCTTACGTTACTTTAACGCGTCGTTCGCGCAAAGCCCGTTCGAGACGTCTAACTAGCCCTATGACAAGTGTTATATGCCTAAACATGTTGCATAATCAATTAAGTGACAAAAGTTTATGTTACATATGCTTAATTATCAATTATGCATGAAAAGGGCATTTTGGTCATTTACCTAAGGCATATAAACTACCTATCATACAACTAATTAAACCTAAGTGACCATAAGGTATAACCTCGGAAGGTTATTCCCTATGCAACTATGGTCACTAACCATGTTTGGCCGGATCCTAATGATCGACCAAACGGGTCGAGTTCGAAAGTCTAAGCGGGTGTTTAGTCCGCTTGACTTACGACTCTACACAAGCACTAAACTAAAAGTGACGAGCTAAACATGTTAATACATGTTTAGTTAAGTTAGAAAAAAAGGTTTTGGTATCAAAACAAACGGTTTTGATACCCAAGAGTAGTTTGGTTACAAAATACGCACAAATACGCATTTTGGCCGAAACTACGACTCGTCACTATGCCTAGTCAACGTGGTAATCAGTAGGTATAGTCATAAGGGACTATAATCATCGTGATTACGCTCACGTTGCAAAGTTCAAATGAACTTTGTGTTGACCATTGACTGGTCAAAGCTGAAAGTCAAACTCTGTTTGACTTTCATGCTTGAAATACAAGAACAAGCAAGAAGAGGACTTACAAAGGGTCCAAGAAGGTGTTTTGATTCAAAGTTACTCAGGTATGAGGTGTTAAAACCTCAACTTAGAGCAGAAGTTGAATCAATGTGTGAAAAACCCAAATCAGGAAGCTGGCTATTTATAGGAAGTTGAGATCAATAGGATCATTCCATGTGTTTAGGGGGCGTAATCTTGGCTATACATGTGGGTACATGGTATTAGAATACAATGGGGGTCGAAAACCAGCTCCAGGTATTGTAAAAGTTACAAAAAAGACCCCCAAGTTCAACCCCGTTGCTGAAAAATGCTGAAAATCAAGTTTCTGTCTAGATCAGGCCGTGGCGTCGCGCCACGGCAGAGGCATATGGTGGTGGCACAGTGCCACCAAGTACCAGTTCCAGAAAAGTTTGAAAAATGGCAGAAATGGTCCCTGCACATGTTTAAGGCCTTTTTCGATGCGTTTAAACCACGTTAACCTCATTTCAAGGCCCTAAAATGAAGTTAAAGTATAGGGAACATGAAACATGCTCAAAAATACCTCGGATGTCGGTTCGTTTGGTCATACGGTTGCGTTATTCGGTTAATTACGACGGAAGTCGTAACGAACGCAAAAACGATCCAAATTACGCGACGAATGGAATTTTATCAAGCCAATCACTAAAATAAAATATTTTAATGATTACATAAATTTTTGGATGTCCGGATACATTCAGAACATAAGATATGCGCGAAAATGCAAACTTGTGCACTTTTTGACGCTTTTAGTCCCTATTGATCAAATAAGTTTATTTTAGCATACCGAATCCCTCAAAGCCTATTTCTAAGCTATGTAAAGGATATTTAGGGTATGTTAAACTTATGATCAAGTTCCGAAATGTTCGTTACTATACAAATCGGTATAGTTTCGCAGTTTGACACAAATAGTCCCTGCGATAGAACAAACTTGATTTTGACACATCAAACCATCCAAAACTTATTTCTAAGTTATGTGGAGGTTATTTAAGGTATGTTAAGCCTATGTCACTATTCCGGAGTGTTTTTCGCGTTAAACTGATTGCGTTTTCATATCAGTTTGCGTATAACCTTCCAGAAAGTGATTTAAAGCTTGAAATGGGAATCGAATTAAATTGTAAAATCATCAAACATATATACACACATAATAACATCAAAACACATATAGTAACACCAAAGCACATATAATAACACCAAAGCACATTGTTTTATTGATAATTAACATTGTTTTACATTGTATATCGATTACAGAACACAGTTGTCACAGTCTCCCCTACTTTAGGAAATTTCGTCCTGAAATTTTATGTAGAGGAAATTTGTGAAAACAAATGCGGATATTTCGTCTTCATCTGGTCCTCACATTCCCAAGTAAACTCTAGGCCACGTTTGGATTCCCAGCGAACCTTGACCAATCGAATCCGTTTGTTCTTCAACTGTTTGACTGCACGGTCCACTATCTCCACAGGTTTCTCGACAAAGTGCATCGTTTCATCGATTCGGATCTCGTCGAGAGGGATGTGAAGATCAGCTTCAGCTAAACACTTTCTCAAATTGGACACGTGAAAAGTCGGATGAATATTTCCAAGCTCTGGAGGTAGCTCTAGTCGATAGGCAACCTTCCCAATCCTTTCCACAATCTTAAATGGTCTAACATATCGTGGTGCAAGTTTTCCTTTCTTTCCAAATCTCACCACTCCCTTCCAAGGTGACACCTTGAGTAGGACATGGTCTCCGACTTGAAATTCTAAGGGCTTGCGTCGCATATCCGCATAATTCTTTTAACGGCTTCGAGCTGTCACAAGATTATCACGGATTTTCTTGATTTTATCTGTTGTTTCCAGAATGAGCTCAGGTCCAGTAAGCTGAGCTTCACCGATCTCATTCCAATAGACATGTGAACGACATTTTCAACCGTAGAGAGCTTCGAATGGTGCCATATTGATACTAGCATGATAACTATTGTTGTAAGAGAACTCGATCAGTGGAAGATGAGAATCCCAATTACCACCAAAGTCTATCACGCATGCTCTAAGAATATCCTCCAAAGTTTGAATCGTTCTCTCATATTGTCCATCTGTTTGGGGATGATAAGCAGTGCTTAGATTCAGTTGGGTTCCCAAAGCAGATTGCATGGTCTTCCAAAAATGAGATGAAAACCGAGCATCACGATCGGAAATGATGTCCAACGGAACACCATGTCGTGATATAATCTCATCAACATAAATCTTTGCAAGTTTATCAGCAGATAGATCCTCGCGAATCGGAATAAAATGAGCTGATTTCGTTAATCGATCGATAACAACCCAAATAGCATCATGACCTTTAGATGTACGCGGTAACTTAGTGATGAGATCCATAGCAATGTTCTCCCACTTCCAAACCGGTATCTCTGGTTGTACAAGCAAGCCAGAAGGTCGTTGATGTTCAGCCTTGACTTTGAGACAAGTTAGGCATTTTGATACATACAAGGCAACATCCTTTTTCATACCAGGCCACCAGTACTGAGTACGGAGATCCTTGTACATTTTATCAACACCAGGATGGATAGAATATCGAGACTTGTGAGATTCGTCCATTACCAAGGTGCGAAGATCGTCTTGTTTCGTAATCCACAAACGATCCTTGAAATAAAGCAAACCATCGTCTTTCCTTTCGAGCTTAAACTCAAGCTGGTGTGGTAATTCCTTACCTATCAAATTTTGTGAAACACAAAATTGTTGAGCTTGATGGACACGAGTTTGAAGATCAGATAGAGTGAGAACAGAATGAAGCTTGACTCGCTCTTTTCGGCTAAGCGCATCAGCTACGACATTCTCCTTACCAGGATGGTAGCGAATCTCGCAATCATAATCACTTAAGAGCTCAACCTAACGTCGTTGCCTCATGTTCAGCTCCTTCTGATTTAGAATATGCTGGAGACTTTTGTGGTCTGTGAAAACCACACACTTCGTGCCATAAAGATAGTGTCTCCAAATTTTAAGAGCGAAAACCACAGCACCTAACTCAAGATCATGAGTTGTGTAGTTCTTTTCGTGAACTTTCAGCTGTCTTGACGCATAAGCTATCACTTTACCCCGTTGCATAAGAACGCAACCAAGGCCTAAGTTGGACGCATCACAATAAACAACAAAACCATCGTTTCCATTGGGCAAAGATAGAACAGGAGCATCACATAACTTCTGTTTTAGCATTTGGAATGCTTCTTCTTACTTGGGTCCCCACTCAAAAGGCTTATTCTTCTGAGTTAAAGCAGTGAGTGGAACCGCGATCTTCGAGAAATTAGAAATGAATCGACGATAATAACCAGCAAGACCAAGAAATGATCGAATCTCTGTAGCTGTCATCGGTGTATTCCAATCCTTAATAGCAGCTATCTTGGATGGATCTACATGAATACCCTGTTCGTTAACTATATGACCCAAAAACTGAACTTCTTTAAGCCAGAATTCACATGTGGAGAATTTAGCAAAAAGTTGTTCCTTCTTTAGGAGTTCTAATGTCAAACGAAGATGTTGCTCGTGATCGGCTCGAGACTTCGAATAAATGAGAATATCATCGATGAACACAATGATGAACTTGTCTAAATAAGGTTAACAGACCCTATTCATTAAGTCCATAAAGATAGCTGGGGCATTTGTCAAACCAAAAGGCATGACAGTGAACTCATAATGCCCATATCTCGTGCGGAAAGCAGTTTTGGGAATATCTTCTTCGAGAACACGAAGTTGATGATACCCATAACGCAGATCGATCTTGGAAAAGCATGAAGCACCTTGCAGCTGGTCAAAGAGATCATCAATTCTAGGTAGGGGATATCGATTCTTGATGGTAAGCTTATTAAGCTCACAATAATCGATACACATTCGAAAAGATCCATCTTTCTTTTTCACAAAAAGGACAGGAGCTCCCCAAGGCGAAAAGCTCGGACGGATGAATCCTTTATCAGATAAATCTTGAAGCTGTTTCGATAACTCTTGCATCTCAGACGGTGCAAGACAATAAGGTGCTTTCGCAATCGGGTTGGCATTGGGTATAAGGTCAATACGAAACTCGACTTGACGAAATGGGGGCAAACCAGGCAGTTTATCAGGAAACACCACTGGATAATCCCGAACAATCGGAATATCCTGAATATTCTTGCTCTTTCTTTTCTCCTCGGTGACATGTGCCAGAAAAGCAACATAACCTTTTCGTAAATAACTTTGGGCTTTCGTACACGACATAAGCTTCAATCCACCTGAAGGTTTCTCGCCACGAACTTCCAGAACATCGCTAGACGGAAGAGGAATACGAACAATCTTATCGAAACAAACCACCTCAGCATGGTGTTTGGTTAACCAATCCATCCCAACGATAATATCGAAACTCCCAAGTTGCATCGGTGTGAGGTCAATAGGAAAAAGATGGTTATCAAGGTTTAACAGACAATCACGAATAACAGAATTGAGAACAAGAGGTTTACCAGTAGCAACTTCGACAGATAAGGGTTTCCTCAGTTTAGTTCTAGGTATCGCAAGTAAAGGCTCAAAAGATAACGAAACAAAACTTCTATCGGCACCAGAATCAAAAAGAATAGATGCAGGTCAATTGTTAACAAGAAACGTACCATTGACAACGAGGTTGTCAGCTCGAGCCTCGTTTGCATTCAGATTGAATGCTCGTCCACGAGCGGGATCGACAATTGGAAAAACACAAGAGGTATTGAAAATATCGACGAAATACAAGGAAGGCGATCATTTGTTCGTTACCTCGAAAAAACAAACGACACGCAGTGACTAATCAAAGTAAATGGGTCAAAATAACGTATCGCGAAGACATGCTTGCCTATAAGTGAACACTCACCCCAAGAGTTCCCAGGTAAGAGTGACTGGTCCGATTATGTGGATTTGTACGAACACTCTAGCCTTAGACAGAAAACTCAGGGTACAGGCATTCACTCTTCCAGTTTGCACGTGTTCACATTATTTAGACCCAAACTTTGACGAGATTTTGAAAACTCAAAAGGTACTAAGCCAAATATGAGTCAAACTGGAAGGGTTCATAACCTAGTAATCAATCATCCTAGAACGGATGATTAATTTTCGAAGCAGATTCGAAATTTGTGTTCTCGTTGTGGTTATCACCTAAGGGTAGGTGACGGTTTTGTTTTAAAAATCTAAACGCAAATTTCCTTGCATTAGGGTCCTAAAAGTTATAGTCTAGGTCAAAGCATTACTAATAACCTAATTCCCTATAACCATTGGCTCTGATACCAACTCTTCTGTCACACCCCGACCACGTTAAAACAACAAACCGTGGCGGAAACGTCGGGGAGTGTCGTGGCAGAATTATTGTTTCACAACCATGGATACATAAAGTTTCGTTTTATTAGAATATTTACATTAACATTGTTTTAAAACCAAAACCAACAAGTTACATATCGACTAATATTGTTATTATGTCACTAAGGCCTCGTCCAGATCCTATGTGACTCATGCATCCTAGCAATCAACATCAAGCAATATCACCTGAAACATATGTAAAAACAAAGTCAGCAAAGAAATGCTGGCGAGTACATAGGTTTTATGAGAGTATCGGACTCATGGCTCGTTTACATGCTGCAATACTTTATTAGACTACAAGAGTAAAAATACACACCTTGTTATGAAAAGTGTATTTCAACATAATTAACCAACTCAAATCAAGTTGGTTATAACTTATAAAATCTCATAGCCATGATTCTTAACCCCAAAACATTTGTTTTAGTAAACCAACACGTAAAACATTTCGAAAAAAAACTCGTTAATAAAACTCGTATGGTTTATAACTTCTCGAAAACATCGTTATGTGACATCGTTTCAAAATCGTTTCCCCAATGAACTAAATAATGACACAAAATGTAGTATGATAAGAGCACTTATATATATAAGATGTACCAGCGGCGTATCTACCATGCTTTTATCATGCTACACCCGTCCCATTATCTAATCACAACCCAAAACCAATCGTTTAATCAAATCGTTTAGCTTGTTCAAATTGTTTCAAAATCGTTTAACTCGTTTAAATCATTTCCAAATCGTTTAACTCGTTTAAGTCGTTTAAATCATCCTTGTTTTAATTGTGAAAACTATTTTTGGTCGTCTCGCTAATAACATTCAAACCTTCGTGACTCGACTATCTCGCTTCTCGCATTAACAAACCACCAAAGGGTAAGTTAACAATCACATATTCAGTCGTTACCCACATAACCCACACATAACCATGGGTGCAGTCTGATAACGGGATTTGTCAGATCCTATGGTACCATAACCTAATACTGGTCGGTTCGGCCAAACTTAATGAATGTTATTCGTTATGTAACTACAACCAACAAGTTCGTTCACATTATCGAAATCGTTATTAGTTTAGTATAAACCATCTTAATCGTTTTTGAAACCATTGTTAAATATCGAAATCGTTTTGATACATATGAATCACCCCAAAACAATTGAAAACAGTAAAATAGGGGAACTATGTACTCACTTGAAGTGCAAAGTATCCTCAATCAATAGAACTTCAACAAACTCAAGTAAACCAGAAAAATCAAGCAGCACCAAGTAATCGATTCACTAGTAAATAAATTGACACCTCAATCGGAAGATCGGATAGAATGAGGTCCTGTAAACCAAATGAGTGTTGGGACTCATTTGATATGGTTTAACAAAGTCTACATTCTAGATCGGAACTTAACCTAAGTGCTTTCGACCCATTATGACCCATTAAGGTAGCTTACGTTACTTTAACGCGTCGTTCGCGCAAAGCGCGTTCGAGACGTCTAACTAGCCCTATGACAAGTGTTATATGCCTAAACATGTTGCATAATCAATTAAGTGACAAAAGTTTTTGTTACATATGCTTTATTATCAATTATGCATGAAAAGGGCATTTTGGTCATTTACCTAAGGCATATAAACTACCTATCATACAACTAATTAAACCTAAGTGACCATAAGGTATAATCTCAGAAGGTTATTCCCTATGCAACTATGGTCACTAACCATGTTTGGTCGGATCCTAATGATCGACCAAACGGGTCGAGTTCGAAAGTCTAAGCGGGTGTTTAGTCCGCTTGACTTACGACTCTACACAAGCACTAAACTAAAAGTGACGTGCTAAAATGTTAAGACATGTTTAGTTAAGTTAGAAAAAAAGGTTTTGGTATCAAAACAAACGGTTTTGATACCCAAGATGAAGGGGTAAGGTCCCAAAAACCTCATAATAAGTGCTTGGGACCATACCACAACCTCATCTTTAAGCTCTCTTTTTACCTTGCGCGGCCGCGCACTTGTCTCGCAAAAGAAAGGCTTAAGAAACAAGCAACAGTCAACACTTGCGCGCCAAAAGGAAATCATAAGTCCTTCGCTTTCTTCCATGAGCAAAGGATGAAAATCCTAGATTAAACACTTCCGCTCAATATCCAGACTTGGATATTATTTACCCAGACTTGGGATTTATTTATTCAGCTGATTCCACACGATAAGGAGTCACACCAGATTACAGTAGTAATCTTCTAGGGGGAATTCAATCGTGCACAACTAAGACGGTTATAACCGTCTGGACACATGTCGCCACCTTAGACGTCCCTGGAATCACAACGATAGCATGTAATTAGAGAGTAATCTCCACTTGATCACTTTCCACGTGGCATATCCCCAGCCATAGATCTACACAGCGATCCGTGTGCATTCACGTTGGATCAAGAAGCTTAAACGGAAGGAAATGTAACCTCTCACGAGGTTAGCATCTTCCGTCAACTTTTCACTAACGGGTTTTCCCGCCCAAAACTCTCGGTTATAAATATGAGATCAATTCAGGTATGGAATTCAAGTTACACACACTTCTTCAATACTTCTTCTTCTTCATAAACCCATACTTATTCTCACACCGGAGTCGGGTCAAGGACATAACCCCTTTCTCCCCTTGGCGAGTCTAACGGTGCTTCTTTTTTGCAGAGTTTTATCGGAGAAGAAGGATAGTCCCATCTGATCGAACGAGAGAAACCCACCTTTTTATGCGGATTCAAACCCCCTAGATATTCCGATCCCGGTCGATTATCTAGTGTTTCTTCATTGGCGCCCACCGATTCCTCTGTCTTATCAATTTTCATCTCGATTCGATTCAGTCTATTCATTCTCTGTTTTAACATGACAGAAAATTCGTCATCTCACCCATCAGGTCCTCGATCTGAATTCAAGGGTTCTGCAATCCAAAATACCCAGATCGACGAAATCATGGGAATCAACAAACACAACAATCATCCAGATGGAAAGAATTCCTCAGATCAGCTCACAGAAAAAGCTCCAGAGTACTGATTCGCCAGATGCCAGACTACTTTAAATCAGATTTTCACACAAATTTACAGATCTGAATCCCCAAACATCAGATCTGACGATCCAAAAGGAAACAAGAATGAATTCAGTACTGCAGTATTAGACCTACAGACACCTTGTCAGTGGGACATCCAATCTGACAGTTATGTTGAGATACTTCAACAATCAAAAAATACCAACTATCAAGAAACCAGACAAATAAACATGGTTCAAGGTGTAACACCTGTGTCTCCACGGCCATCAAACAAATACCAAGCCAATGAAATATTGTATTTCATACTTTGTACTTGTATAAATATGTGTATCTTTTGCACATATCAACTCTTGTTCGATTTCAAGCTCTAAATCGCTTTCTGGAAGGTTATACACGCACTAATGCGTAAATATAACCAGTTTAATCCAACGAACACTCCGGAATAGTGAAATAGGCTTAACATACCTTAAATAACCTTTACTTAACTTAGATATAAGTTTTGGAAGGTTTGGTGTGGTGAAATCAAAGTTATTCGTCTACAGGGACTAAAGTTGACAAACTGCGAAAGTAGGCCAATTTGAACTGTAACAGACCTTCCGGAACATGACCATAAGTTAAACATACCATAAATATCCTTTACATAGCTTAGAAATAGGCTTTGAGGGGTTCGGTGTGCTAAAATAAACTTTTGTGTCATTCAGGGACTAAAAGTGTCAAAAAGTGCACAAGTTTGCATTTTCGCGCATAACTTACGTTCTGAATACATCTGGACATCCAAAAATTTATGTAAGCATGACTATATTATGCTTTAGTGGTTGGATTGCCAAAAATCCATTCGTCGCGTCATTTGGATCGTTTTTCGCGCTTATGCGCATTCCGTCGTAATTAAGCGAACATCGCGTTCGTACGGCCAAACGAACCGACATCCGAGATATTTTTGAACATGTTTTAAGTTCCCTATACTTTAACTTCATTTTAGAGCTTTGAAATGGGGTTAACGGGCCTTAAACGTGTCGAAAATGGGCTGATTGCAATACAGGGACCAAAAGTGTAATTCTGCCAAACTAGGGCCTAGCGGTGCGCTACACTTTTAGCGTAGCGGTGCGCTAGGGGTCTGCAGACCAGATGCGGTGTATTTCACAGCCTGTTTGCAGCTGTTCCATCCTCCACCACATGTTCTAATTCGCTTAGTCAGCTGATAAGATCATATTTTAGCTTCCATAACCTTCCAACAAGTGTACGGATGTGATCGAATCACGTTATTCCATGAAATGATCTTAACGGTTACCCGAATACTATAAATACCCCACCCCCCATTGCTTTAAAACTTACAAGAATTCTGATTTGAGAGCTCTAAGTTGAAACCATTGTTTCATACCTGAGTTCTTGGATCGGGATTAGCATTCGGGGACCCTGGGTAAGTATTCTTTCGTTCTTTTCCTTATTTTATTGCTTTTCGAGTCAGAAAGTCAAACTTTGTTTGACTTTCAGCGTTGACCAGTAATGGTCAATGCGAAGTTCGTTTGAACTTCGCAACGTGAGTGTAATCACGTTGGTCATAGTCCCTTGGGACTATGCCTACTGATTACCACGTTGTCTAGGGTCGTAGGGTAAGCGATCTGATAAATCGCTTATACCTTCGAACCCGACCCAGTTTGGTCGATCATTAGGATCCGACCAAATACATTAGGTGACCATAGTGTAGGGAATAACCTTCCGAGGTTATACCCTATGGTCACATCGTTTAAGTAGTTGTATGATAGGTAGTTTATATGCCTTAGGTAAATTACCAGAATACCCTTTTCATGTATAATTGGTAATTTAAGCATATGTAACCTAAACTTTTGTCACATAACTGATTTTGTATCATGTTTAGGCATATAACACTTGTCATAGGACTAGTTAGGCGATCCGAACGCGTTCCACGCGAACGACGCGTTAAAGTAGCATAAGCTACCTAAACGGGTCGTAATGGGTCGTAGACACTTAGGTTAAGTTTCATTTAGTATGTAGGCTTTGATTAACCATATCACATGAGTTCCTACACTCATTTGGTTTACAAACCCTCATACTACCCAGTCTTCCGATTTAGGTCCGGTTTATTAATGTAGTTACCTATATTAGGTGCCGTTTGATATTCCGCGATCTCTAGCATTGCTTGGCGGTTATCCTAGGACTTCTGAGCAATCTCAAGTGAGTACATAGACCCCTCTTTTACTGTTTTCCAAACATTTTGGGGTGGAACACATGTGCCTACTTGTTACTTTCATGCTTTCCTGTTTTCACATCATATACTGCTATGTTCATTAGTACATTATAGTACATGATTTTAATACATTTTATGCTAGGTGTGCCCATTGTGTGCATTACTTAGTACATCGTTTTACATGACATTTCATGCTAGGTGTGCCCATTGTGTGCATTACTTAGTACATTGTTTTACATTGCCTTTCTGTTGCATATGCTTATCCAGCGTATGAACACATTATACTACATTTTGAACCGTTGTAATCATTTGACTATGTGATCCGTTGATATCTGTGAACCGTTTGCATTTGTAACCGTTGAACCATGTGAACCGTTTGTAACCGTTGAACCATGTGAACCGTTTGTAACTGTTGAACCGTTTGTATCCATTACATGATTTACATTAGACATGAACATTACTTTGGTGGTTTGGTTTGATTAAGTGATTAAGTAACAATGCGTGTGTAATATGATACAAACATGGTGGATACGCCGCTGGTACTTCCTATATATAAGTGTTTGTATGGTATTACATATTGTAGCGTTATTTGAATCATTTCAGTTTGAGACATAGAACATTTTTATACAAATAACATACTTTTCACAAGACATTGATTTATAAACGACTTATCTTATACAAACACATTTTACATGGTTATTCATTTAACCTGACATTTATTTATACATATCATCTGATCTTATTGTTTTTCAAATGATTTACAAGACAAAGCAAATTACAAGGTTCATGACTAAACATTTTCTCAAACATAAGTCATGAAACCTATTTTCACAAAACCTATGTATCTCACCGGCATTTTTATGCTGGCGTACCATATTTTCACATGTGTTTTTCAGGAGCTGTTGCATAAGATGATCAAGATACACATAGGCAGACTTGGGCTTTGGTGACAATAAAAGATACAAGACTAGTTAATTATGTTGTATTTCCTTGTTTGTTAAGACATTGTAACACTTTTAATCAATAAAACGAAACTTCAATTGCCATGGATTTGAAACAATTAATTCTGTTACAACACTCCCCGACATTTCCGCCACGTTTTGTATGTTCTACGTGGTCGGGGTGTGACAGAAAAGATGGTATCAGAGCCAATGGTTATAGGGAATTAGGTTATTAGTAATGCTTTGACCTAGTCTATAACCTTTCTAGGACCCTAACGCGAGTTTACTTGCGTTTAGTCATAAAACAATACCGTCACCTATCCTTAGGCGACGACCACAACAAGAACATAAATTTCAAAACCGCTTTGAAAACTAATCATCTGTTCTAGGATGATTTATTACAAGGTTTTGAACCCTCTATTGTAAGGTTTTGAACCCCTTTGAGTTTTCAAAACTTTCGTCAAGGTTTTGGGTTTTAAATAATGTGAACACGTGCAAACTGGAAGGGTGAATGCCTGTATTCTGGGTTTTCTGTCTAGGCAAGCACTTCGTATATATCTCATCAGACGCGAGACCAGTTGTGCTTACCTGGGAATTCTTGGGATGAGTGTTCACTTATAGGCGAGCATGTCTTCGCGATACATTATTTTTTACCCATTTACTTTGATTAGTCACTGTGTGTCGTTTGTTGCTTTGTAGTAACAAACAAATGACCACTATCCTTGCTTTCTTCAGATTTGTTTCATCTCATTCTTTTCGTCTAATTCTCTCACTCGTTTCCTTTCATGTTTCCTCTTTTAGAATGCCTCCTCGACGCAAAAACCAGATAGCGACTGCCGAACTGGCAGAAATTATTGCGCAGCAAATGGCTGCTCAATTCCCAAACCTCTTTGCTCAATGGAATCAAGCCAACAACAACAACAATGGTCCATGCAATTTCAAGAGTTTTAACTCGGCGAAACCACTCAAGTTTAGTGGTTCTGAGGGAGCGACTGGGCTTCTTCAATGGTTCGAGAGCATTGAGAATACTTTCCGCCACGTGCAGTGTCCTAACAATCGCAAGGTCGAGTTTGCTTCGAGTGTGTTCCAGAAGAGAGCCCTTACGTGGTGGAACGGGGTTATGAGAGATCGAGGTGCAGAAGTTGCTCTAGCACAGACATGGGCTGAACTTAGGGCCCTTATGATGAAGGAATTATGTCCTCGTCACGAGATCAGGGCCTTGGAAAGGGAATTCGACAATCTTGAGCAAGACAGCGGTGAGCATCGAGCCTACACGGACCGTTATGAAGAGTTAAGTCTGTTATGCCCAAACATGGTCACGCCTTTGGATAAGGCAATCGAAAAGTACATTGATGGCCTTCCTGACTCAATACAAGACATTTTGACAGGTAGCAACCCTACTACTGTTAGGCAGGCCATTGAGCTATCTGCAACCTTGACTGAATCGCAGATCAGGAAACGTAAGCTTTTCCGAAAGGGTGACAAGAAACTGGTCGAGGAATCGAAACCAATCGAGGAATCAAAGACCATGGATGAACAGACTGGATCCTCTAAGAAGTCAAAGAAGCGAAAGGCTTCTCAGAACTTCGCCGTGGTCGCTCACAATGATCAAGCCGTCCCCAACCAACTAGCTCAACCCCTTGCCAGGAAACCTTACAACGGAACTGCACCCTTGTGCAACCAATGTGGCCTACATCATCATGCTGGTGTGAAGTGCCGCACATGCCAAGTTTGCGGACTTATAGGTCATACAGCGAGGGTTTGCCCAACAGCAGCAGCACCAAATCAGATTAACAACAATCCTGCTCAAGCTCGTTTTCCACCGGGGTCTTGCTACAACTGTGGCGAGATGGGCCATTTTAGTAGGAATTGCCCAAGACTTGCTAATGCAAATCCAGCGCAGGGATGAGCATATGACCAACCAGAAGACAACATCGTTTAGAAATAATCACGTCTTATGTATTATTTTCTTTTGTTGTCACGATCCATGAAACGGTTGTTGTTATCATTGTTTATAAATAAATCTTTTATTTACATCGCAATTTATTTATGTGATTGTATGTATAAACAACATATCCTCTACAATACCGACAATCAAGGAACCGCATTCCTTGAAGAACAGACTACCCCCCAAATTTCTTCCATTTTATGATCTCTTGCGTTTTCACGAAAATCCTAAGTACCCGTTTCTTCCAAGAGAAACAAAGTACGAGGTGCCAAGTTAATAGCAATCAATAACAAGATGATAACAATTAAACAATTATGTGGTTATGTGCTTATGTGTTCCCTTTTATGTGTCATGTAATTCAAATTATGTTATCCAAATCCTCGTAAAATCTTACATATCCTTGTGCAAGAGATTCCTAGTAGGATACCCAAAGGTACTACCTAAAATCCTTAATGGACTTCTACGTTGTAGTTAAAGTCCCTTGGATTTTAATGTACTACTTCATAATTAGACCCCTTTAGTGGTCTAGTTAAACAGATTGATCCAAAAAAATCTGGTTAGGGATATCATGTGATGATATAGCTGAAAGGACTCCTTAGTGGCCTAATTAAGAAGATCCTCTGTTGATCTAATTAAAAGGACCCTATGGTAGTCTAGTCACTCTCATCTCAAGTTTGATATCTTTCCCCACAACATTACAAAACGAACTGTGCGGACTGTGCAAGGAATTACGTAATTATGGATGCATACATAATTATGGAATTTAGTGCACAGAAAATCACAGCAAGTTCTATCATGTATCTAGAGTTAACCGTATTCATTTCCAATTCTGATGAAGCATCCGTTGAGGAAAAATGAACTAGCTATTCATTTTTCACTTCTGAAGAATATCCGTTGAGGAAATGAATATCCGTTGTTTATCTTTTCATTTCCATTCTGAAGAATAACCGTTGAGAAAAATGAATTATCCATTCATTTTCATTCTGAAGAATATCCGTTGAGGAAATGAATATCCGTTGTTTATCTTTTCATTTCCATTCTGAAGAATAACCGTTGAAAAAAAAATGAATTATCCATTCATTTTTGTTCTGAAGAATATCCGTTGAGGAAATGAATACCCGTTGTTTATCTTTTCATTTCCATTCTGAAGAATAACCGTTGAGGAAAATGAATTATCCATTCATTTTCGTTCTGAAGAATATCCGTTGAGGAAATGAATATCCGTTGTGTAATCCTTCATTTCCAACTCTGAGGAAATAACCGTTGAAAATGACTCCGTTAGTTCATTTTCGTTTCTGAAGATTTATCCGTTGAGGAGATGAATATCCGTTGTGTAGTCCTTCATTTCCGTACCTGAGGAAACAACCGTTGAAAATGACTCCGTTATTTCATTTTCGTTTCTGAAGATTATCCGTTGAGGAAATGAATATCCGTTGATTTTTCTTTCATTTCAAATTCTGAAGAACAAACCGTTGAGGAAAATGACCCCGTTTGTTCATTTTCGTTCTGAAGAATATCCGTTGAGAGAAATGAATATCCGTGGATTATTCCTTCATTCCCATTTCTGACGAAGAATCCGTTGAGAAAGAATGAATCATCCATTCATTCTCACTTCTGAAGAATATCCGTTGAGGGAAATGTATATCCGTTTAGTTAATTCCTTTATTTTCCATTTCCGAAGAACCCGTTGAAGAAAATGACTTTGTTCGTTCATTCTCGCTTCTGAAAAATATCCGTTGAGGAAAATAATCAGATTATGCTTTACATATCTTTGATGACTATTTGACACAAAGTCATAGACAGACTCCTACGAATAAATTTCGGGACGAAATTTCCTAAAGTAGGGGAGACTGTAACACCTGTGTCTCCACGGCCATCAAACAAATACCAAGCCAATGAAATATTGTATTTCATACTTTGGACTTGTATAAATATGTGTATCTTTTGCACATATCAACTCTTGTTCGATTTCAAGCTCTAAATCGCTTTCTGGAAGGTTATACACGCACTAATGCGTAAATATAACCAGTTTAATCCAACGAACACTCCGGAATAGTGAAATAGGCTTAACATACCTTAAATAACCTTTACTTAACTTAGATATAAGTTTTGGAAGGTTTGGTGTGGTGAAATCAAAGTTATTCGTCTACAGGGACTAAAGTTGACAAACTGCGAAAGTAGGCCAATTTGAACTGTAACAGACCTTCCGGAACATGACCATAAGTTAAACATACCATAAATATCCTTTACATAGCTTAGAAATAGGCTTTGAGGGGTTCGGTGTGCTAAAATAAACTTTTGTGTCATTCAGGGACTAAAAGTGTCAAAAAGTGCACAAGTTTGCATTTTCGCGCATAACTTACGTTCTGAATACATCTGGACATCCAAAAATTTATGTAAGCATGACTATATTATGCTTTAGTGGTTGGATTGCCAAAAATCCATTCGTCGCGTCATTTGGATCGTTTTTCGCGCTTATGCGCATTCCGTCGTAATTAAGCGAACATCGCGTTCGTACGGCCAAACGAACCGACATCCGAGATATTTTTGAACATGTTTTAAGTTCCCTATACTTTAACTTCATTTTAGAGCTTTGAAATGGGGTTAACGGGCCTTAAACGTGTCGAAAATGGGCTGATTGCAATACAGGGACCAAAAGTGTAATTCTGCCAAACTAGGGCCTAGCGGTGCGCTACACTTTTAGCGTAGCGGTGCGCTAGGGGTCTGCAGACCAGATGCGGTGTATTTCACAGCCTGTTTGCAGCTGTTCCATCCTCCACCACATGTTCTAATTCGCTTAGTCAGCTGATAAGATCATATTTTAGCTTCCATAACCTTCCAACAAGTGTACGGATGTGATCGAATCACGTTATTCCATGAAATGATCTTAACGGTTACCCGAATACTATAAATACCCCACCCCCCATTGCTTTAAAACTTACAAGAATTCTGATTTGAGAGCTCTAAGTTGAAACCATTGTTTCATACCTGAGTTCTTGGATCGGGATTAGCATTCGGGGACCCTGGGTAAGTATTCTTTCGTTCTTTTCCTTATTTTATTGCTTTTCGAGTCAGAAAGTCAAACTTTGTTTGACTTTCAGCGTTGACCAGTAATGGTCAATGCGAAGTTCGTTTGAACTTCGCAACGTGAGTGTAATCACGTTGGTCATAGTCCCTTGGGACTATGCCTACTGATTACCACGTTGTCTAGGGTCGTAGGGTAAGCGATCTGATAAATCGCTTATACCTTCGAACCCGACCCAGTTTGGTCGATCATTAGGATCCGACCAAATACATTAGGTGACCATAGTGTAGGGAATAACCTTCCGAGGTTATACCCTATGGTCACATCGTTTAAGTAGTTGTATGATAGGTAGTTTATATGCCTTAGGTAAATTACCAGAATACCCTTTTCATGTATAATTGGTAATTTAAGCATATGTAACCTAAACTTTTGTCACATAACTGATTTTGTATCATGTTTAGGTATATAACACTTGTCATAGGACTAGTTAGGCGATCCGAACGCGTTCCACGCGAACGACGCGTTAAAGTAGCATAAGCTACCTAAACGGGTCGTAATGGGTCGTAGACACTTAGGTTAAGTTTCATTTAGTATGTAGGCTTTGATTAACCATATCACATGAGTTCCTACACTCATTTGGTTTACAAACCCTCATACTACCCAGTCTTCCGATTTAGGTCCGGTTTATTAATGTAGTTACCTATATTAGGTGCCGTTTGATATTCCGCGATCTCTAGCATTGCTTGGCGGTTATCCTAGGACTTCTGAGCAATCTCAAGTGAGTACATAGACCCCTCTTTTACTGTTTTCCAAACATTTTGGGGTGGAACACATGTGCCTACTTGTTACTTTCATGCTTTCCTGTTTTCACATCATATACTGCTATGTTCATTAGTACATTATAGTACATGATTTCAATACATTTTATGCTAGGTGTGCCCATTGTGTGCATTACTTAGTACATCGTTTTACATGACATTTCATGCTAGGTGTGCCCATTGTGTGCATTACTTAGTACATTGTTTTACATTGCCTTTCTGTTGCATATGCTTATCCAGCGTATGAACACATTATACTACATTTTGAACCGTTGTAATCATTTGACTATGTGATCCGTTGATATCTGTGAACCGTTTGCATTTGTAACCGTTGAACCATGTGAACCGTTTGTAACCGTTGAACCATGTGAACCGTTTGTAACTGTTGAACCGTTTGTATCCATTACATGATTTACATTAGACATGAACATTACTTTGGTGGTTTGGTTTGATTAAGTGATTAAGTAACGATGCGTGTGTAATATGATACAAACATGGTGGATACGCCGCTGGTACTTCCTATATATAAGTGTTTGTATGGTATTACATATTGTAGCGTTATTTGAATCATTTCAGTTTGAGACATAGAACATTTTTATACAAATAACATACTTTTCACAAGACATTGATTTATAAACGACTTATCTTATACAAACACATTTTACATGGTTATTCATTTAACCTGACATTTATTTATACATATCATCTGATCTTATTGTTTTTCAAATGATTTACAAGACAAGACAAAGCAAATTACAAGGTTCATGACTAAACATTTTCTCAAACATAAGTCATGAAACCTATTTTCACAAAACCTATGTATCTCACCGGCATTTTTATGCTGACGTACCATATTTTCACATGTGTTTTTCAGGAGCTGTTGCATAAGATGATCAAGATACACATAGGCAGACTTGGGCTTTAGTGACAATAAAAGATACAAGACTAGTTAATTATGTTGTATTTCCTTGTTTGTTAAGACATTGTAACACTTTTAATCAATAAAACGAAACTTCAATTGCCATGGATTTGAAACAATTAATTCTGTTACAACACTCCCCGACATTTCCGCCACGTTTTGTATGTTCTACGTGGTCGGGGTGTGACACAAGGAGGCCCGTCACGAAGGCCAAACAAACGAAACCATGATCAACATTGGAAGGAACAACAAGTTGTGTTTCCTGTTGTTCCTGGAGGCCCTCAGGAAGAACGACCAGTGATTATTACTGGCGTCTTCGGCCATTACCGGACGGACTATATGTTTTCAGAGGAGACATCGGTAAAACAGTCGAGGTATACACCAAAATACGCACAAATACGCATTTTGGCCAAAACTATGACTCGTCACTACGCCTAGTCAACGTGGTAATCAGTAGGTATAGTCACAAGGGACTATAACCATCGTGATTACGCTCACGTTGCAAAGTTCAAATGAACTTTATGTTGACCATTGACTGGTCAAAGCTGAAAGTCAAACTCTGTTTGACTTTCATGCTTGAAATACAAGAACAACCAAGAAGAGGACTTAAAAAGGGTCCAAGAAGGTGTTTTGATTCAAAGTTACTCAGGTATGAGGTGTTAAAACCTCAACTTAGAGCAGAAGTTGAATCAAGGTGTGAAAAACCTAAATCAGGAAGCTTGTTATTTATACGAAGTTGAGATCAATAGGATCATTCCATGTGTTTAGAGGGTGTAATCTTGGCCATACATGTGGGTACATGGTATTAGAATACAATGGGGGTCGAAAACCAGCTCCAGGTATTGTAAAAGTTACAAAAAAGACCCCCAAGTTCAACCCCGTTGCTGAAAAATGCTGAAAATCAAGTTTCTGTCCAGATAAGGACGTGGTGTTGCACCACGGCAGAGGCATATGGTGGTGGCGCAACGCCACCAGGTACCAGTTCCAGAAAAGTTTGAAAAATGGCAGAAATGGTCCCTGCACATGTTTAAGGCCTTTTTTCGATGCGTTTAAACCCCGTTAACCTCATTTCAAGGCTCTAAAATGAAGTTAAAGTATACGGAACATGAAACATGCTCAAAAATATCTAGGATGTCGGTTCGTTTGGTCGTACGGTTGCGTTATTCGGTTAATTACAACGAAAGTCGTAACGAACGCAAAACCGATCCAAATTACGCGACGAATGGAATTTTATCAAGCCAATCACTAAAATAAAATATTTTAATGATTACATAAATTTTTGGATGTCTGGATACATTCAGAACGTAAGTTATGCGCGAAAATGCAAACTTGTGCACTTTTTGACGCTTTTAGTCCCTATTGATCAAATAAGTTTATTTTAGCATACCGAACCCCTCAAAGCCTGTTTCTAAGCTATGTAAAGGATATTTAGGGTATGTTAAACTTATGATCAAGTTCCGGAATGTTCGTTACTATACAAATCAGTATAGTTTCGCAGTTTGACACAAATAGTCCTTGCGATCGAACAAACTTGATTTTGACACATCCAACCATCCAAAACTTATTTCTAAGTTATGTGGAGGTTATTTAAGGTATGTTAAGCCTATGTCACTATTCCGGAGTGTTTGTCACGTTAAGCTGACTGCATTTTCGCACCAGTTTGCGTATAACCTTCCAGAAAGCGTTTTAAAGCTTGAAATGGGAATCGAATTAAATTGTAAAATCATCAAACACATATACACACATAATAACATCAAAACACATATAATAACACCAAAGCACATATAATAACACCAAAGCACATTGTTTTATTGATAATTAACATTGTTTTACATTGTATATCGATTACAGAACACAGTTGTCACAGTAACTGTCATTGATCCATTGATCTTGTGTGTAACTGATGTTGTGATTAAGTTTCGTGGAATGACCTCGATGAAACACTGATAGTTCATCACAATCCGATCACGAAGAAGAATGTATAGTTCGTTACTAGTAGTCTCGACGAAGAATGATACTTTGTCACACACCTAGTTCCGACGAAGAATGGGTACTTCGTCATACTCCAACCCGACGAAGGATAGTCCTTCGTCGCCTAGGTTCTTCACCATAAGAGTAATAGACAGAACAGTAAATAGATTATGATGTATATGAAGATAGATACATGTGCTTGTAAAACTCTATCTGTTGCATGATGAACAATGTTAATCTTGACTTGACTTGTGTGGGTAAACAACACAACTGTAAATGTTGTTATGTGATTTGCACATGAGATGTGGACTTGTAGGAGAATAGGATATGTGCTACATGTTGTACGGTGATCTTTGTGATAAATGCAATCTGGAATAATACGTGTTTCTTTATGAACCTGATGTTATTGGCAACTATTGTTGGAAACATGAACTTGTGTTATAAACGTGTATGAAATCCAAACACTTGCTATGTGTTATGTGACAATGGTATTACGTGTGACTTGTTGTATACGTGAATTGGATATGTGTTTACAAAACTGATTATTCTTGGTAACCACAGTAGGGTATGGTTGACCAACTTGGAATGGGTAATGTAAGGTAACATACAGAGCAATCTAAGGTGAGTTCACTCCTCTTGAGCATGCGTCCCGGTGGGTGGGACAGTCATTGGGTATCCCAGAGAGGGATAGGTTTTTGGGTAAATCAAATGGGTATTCCTGAGAGGAATACGTCTTGTGGGTAAAATCGGGAATGTTGGATAATACACTCATCCTATCACCATTAAGTCCCATCTTGTTTGTTACCTGAGAGGTAACGAAGTATTAGTTGGTAGCGCTATCTAGGTTTTGCACCCTCACCTCGTACCTGAGAGGACGGGTGTGAACTAATGACTCAGTCATGCCTAATGCTTTGATAGGAGCATTGGGGAAGGGAAAAATAAATCTGGAGCCATCTTGTATTCGAGTTATTATCAGCATTACTTTCGGAATTGTTATTAAACTTGATTAAACACTTGGTAAACAAACGTTTTCATAAAACTGTGAACTCACCAGCGTTGTCTGAAACACTTGTGTGCATGCTCGCAGGTTATAGATATGTGGAATGTGGAACTAGCTGTCTGGGATGCTGGAGTGGTCATGAGTTGAGATACATGGAATCGTAAGACAAGTCTTATGGTTTTCGTACATATGGTTTATGGAACACTTAACAAATGATTTATGCTTTCGCTGAACACGAAGAATTACATTTAATGTTTTGTAACACTTTATGTTAATAAATGAAAGCTTTTATTTAAATCTTGATATTAGTTCAATGTGATTGGTGGCTAGATCCTGGTACGTCACACGCCTAGCGAGGTTTTCGCATGTGGTATTTTGGGGGTGTGACAACGCCTTTCGGGAATCCAGCTAAGTGAAAGCAATGTATCATATAGAGTACAAACACCGCACCCTGAACAAATTGACGTTTAAGAACACTGTTAGTTAAAACTAGACACAAAATTTGCTAAATATTATATTTCTGTTATATTTATCTCCTCACATGGAAGTTTCTATAAAATGAATGTAGGTAAAAGAGAGAAAGAGAAGAAGAGAGAGAAAGAGAATAGAGAGAAAGAGAAGAGAGAGAAGAGAGAAAGAGGATTGAAAACGAGACGTATTAGAAGTGGGATGCGTCTGGGCCCACCTGCAAAATGCCACGTGTCCAATTTTTATTGAGTGTTTAAAGGGTCTGCATATGGACGCATCCAAGCCGGATGAGTCCTTCCAAAGACGCATGAGGGTGACAAATCTGAAAATAGTTTTGGTCAACTGACATTTTCGTAATTTCCCCTTATTCAAAGTCTTATGAATTTTGAATGTTTGGTGTTTCTGATAACCAAATATCCAACAATCAGCCTTCTATAGAAATTACTAGACTTAACAAACGGGTCGGGTTGGGTTGGGTAGGGTCGGGTCGGGTCAAAACGGGTTCGGGTCAGAACGGGTTTCGGGTCGGAACGGGTTTTGGGTTTTGTCACACCCCCAAAATCCACAAGCGGAGTATCACCGCAGGAGGCGTGACTGACCAGGATCCAACCACCAATCATATTGAACAACGTAATTAAATAAGTAAGAGTTCAACCACACAATATAATCGGTGTCCAAAACAAAACAATTAAGTTTAAGTTATTAGCGGAAGCATAGAGTTTAAAACCAAAACATAAGTTATAAGTTCATAAAGTTTAACATGGAACTCAACTGTCCATGTCCCACAACCTAATAGCGCTATTTAACTAATGACCCGCTCGCCATTGGCCCGGCGATTAAGTCGATATAAAAATGAGAGACTTCATGATAGAGTTTTGTCTAGTAAGTTATATGTTCTCATCCTTCCTACGGAGGATGGAGGTACGTAATCTACCCAAGGAGAATACGCAGGTTTAATGTTGGCATCCTTCCCATGGAGGATGGAGGTACATATTCTACCCAAGGAGAATATGCAGGTTCCGTTTTAGCTTCTTAACCCATTCCCAAACCATAAGGTGCACGAGCTATTGGTGCTGCTCCAGGAGCTAGCTCGATTTGAAACTCGACCGGACGATGAGGCGGAAGACCAGGTAATTCCTCAGGAAAGTCGCGTACAATAGGAATGTCTTCTATCTTCTTCTCTTTCGTTAAGGTGTCTGTAACGAGGGCTAGAATAGATGTGTGGCCCTTTCGTAAGCACTTCTGGGCCTTAAGGAAAGATACGATGCCTACTACAGCACCACTCTTGTCACCACGAATCATGAGAGGTTCTTCGTCAGAACGAGGGATGCGGACAATTTTCTCCTTGCAGAGAATCCTGGCTCGATGTTGGGATAACCAGTCCATCCCGATGACAACGTCGAAGCTACCAAGAACGATGGGGATAAGGTCGATAGAGAAGGTATGACCAGCTAGAATGAGATAACAACCCTTAACTATGTGTGTGGCCTCAAGACTTTTACCGTTTGCTAGTTCTAGAATGTGCTTGGTGTTCAAGGGAATTGGAGTACGCTTAAGCATCTGACTAACTTTTGTGGACACGTAACTAGTATCGGCACCCGAATCAAACAAAACTAAAACAAAGAAATCATCCAGTAGGAACTTACCCATCACAACATTGGGATCACTCCTCGCATCACCCTGACTGATCACGAAAGCACGTCCCCTGGCACCATTGCCATCATTGTTACCCCCATTGTTTCCATTTCCCTGGTTGTTGTTGTTGTTCTGATTCTGGTTCAGCTGTGGACAGTTTCTCTTGAAGTGACCTTCAGCACCACAATAAAAACATCCCTTATTACCCTGTTGTTGCTGCTGCTGCTGGTTCTGTGGAGCTTGTGGCTGCTGTTAACGATTCTGATTCATAGGGTATGGGCTCCTGCAATCCATGGTTGTGTGACCAAGCTTGTTATATCTATGACAACGACCCTTATTGCATGGCCCGCTATGGTGCAAGTTACATCGATTGCACTTAGGGTGATTTCCCTTGTACCCACCCTGACTCTGATTCCCAGAAGACTGCTGACCGCCTGACCGAGGCTCTTGTAGTCGTCAGTCCTCCGCTGCTGAGACTGAACAGAAGTAGAACCTTTGCTTGAATTTCCATCCCATTTGTGCTTGTTGTCGCTAGGAGCATCTGAAGTAGTTGTAGCACTAATACGCTTGGGCAGCTTGTTCTGCTCAACTGCCTGATCAGTGAGATGGTGGGACAGTCGTATGACTTGCTGGATCGTAGGGAGGTTAGCTGAAGTCACCATACTCTGAATCTCTGGCACTAAACCCTTGAGGTACAGCTCGATATGTTTGATAGGAGGATCCACCATAGTAGGACACAATGCAGCCAATTCGTTCGATCTCTTCGTATACGCCTCGATTTCAGACCCCGTCATCTTCAAATTGTAAAACTCTACCTCTAGCTTGTGAATGTCGTCGCAATGACAGTACTCCTCTTTGATTAGCTCTTTGAAGTCGTTCCATGGGGTGGCATTAGCAGCTGCCAACCCTAGCATCTGAACCTGTGCGTTCCACCAAGTTAACGCACCGCCTTCAAGTGTTCCAGTAGCAAATTTCACCCTACGAGCTACAGGGCATTCACACATCTCAAAAACGGATTCAATCTTCTTGAACCAGTGGAGAAGACCTACGGCTCCTTCTGTGCCGTTGAAGGTACTGGGTCGGCAATCTATGAAAGTTTTGAACGTACACACAGGAGGCTGAGCAGGTTGACCTGTCGCGTGAAAAAGAAGGGACAGAGTTAAGCACAAGAGTAGAATCACAAAAGTAGGATCTAGACATCCTAGGATAGGTCGAAATGGCATGTTATACCTCCTGCTTGAGCTGCTGCGAGTGCCTCAGCAACTCGTTTGTTGATTAGAGCCGTCAGCTGGGCTTGAGTCAAGTTGAGACGTCCACTCATGATCTTCACATTGAAGCAAACGTAAGTGAGAAAGGTGTCGTGAAAATGCGTAAGTATGGGATGACAGAAGAGAGTAAGCACACAGGGTTTCAAACAATAGTCGTTACGCTAGCTAAGCATACCATGAACAATGCACTATGTAAACCAATAGACAGGTAATATAAACATAAACCATATCACCTATAGTGTTGACTCTTGCACGTGGAGCGAAGCGTCGTTGTGGATCATTGAGCACTGTACAGGTTATAGTCTGGTTTTTTCAAAAAGCTTTTCCCTTTTTAAAACCAAGTTCACTTTAACCAATGGCTCTGATACCAATCTGTCACACCCCCAAAATCCACAAGCGGAGTATCACCGCAGGAGGCGTGACTGAACAGGATCCAGCCACCAATCATATTGAACAACGTAATTAAATAAGTAAGAGTTCAACCACACAATATAATTGGTGTCCAAAACAAAACAATTAAGTTTAAGTTATTAGCGGAAGCATAGAGTTTAAAACCAAAACATAAGTTATAAGTTCATAAAGTTTAACATGGAACTCAATAGTCCATGTCCCACAACAACTCCCACTCCCATGCAAGCTCCAGCTAAGCATCTAACGACCTGCAAGGCATGTAATAACGAGTCAACAAAGTTGAGCGAGTTCACAGTTGGTTGTCCATTTTAAAGTTGTTCCAAAAACCATGAGTTCATTCAAAAAAACCCTGAGTTATCCAATTCATTGTTTCCCAAACCATAACCAGTGGGGGCTACCCCATGTAACCACTAGACCCGTTACCATATCGACAACTGACAGGAGTCATGTTTATGTGCCCTACGTCAATGTCTATCATCATTGACTAAGTGCCTAGATCCATTAGTCCACTCCCATCCTCTGCGACACGGTGTGAGGCTTGTCAAACCTAATAGCGCTATTTAACTAATGACTCGCTCGCCATTGGCCCGGCGATTAAGTCGATATAAAAATGAGGGACTTCATGATAGAGTTTTGTCTAGTAATTTATATGTTGTCATCCTTCGTACGGAGGATGGAGGTACGTAATCTACCCAAGGAGAATACGCAGGTTTAATGTTGGCATCCTTCCCATGGAGGATGGATGTACATATTCTACCCAAGGAGAATATGCAGGTTCCGTTTTAGCTTCTTAACCCATTCCCAAACCACCTGGAATCCCATGCCTTGTATAAAGTGTGAACTCACCTTGGTTTGCTCGGTTTGTTAAGTTACTTGTTCTCACTTAGTTATTCAAGGCCTAAGGTGTTCATGCACACGTAATCAGTTTACATTCTTATCGCATACGTACACATATAATCATAACGTGCATTCAAATAACGATTACTGAATAATACAGGACAATTCCAAACCCATTCGATTCACACTTCACATATATGTTTCACAAGGGTAATTAACAGTTGGATGCATTACTCGTTTTAACCAAATCAAGTTTCCTTCAGTCAATGCGTACATGCTCATATCTTTAACAAACAGTAGTAGTGTTTCATCACAAAGATCATGCGTATATCCAGTTCCAATCACAGACTGTCATGGACTAACACTTGGGCGGCGAAACACCTCAGTATTTCATCGACTCAATGTTGACGAAACTTCAAGAGTTTCATGGGCCATGATTTGTGACGAAACTTCAGAGTGTTTCGTCACCTGGGCCTTTCGTGGGAAGGGACTTTCATCACCCTGTACAACAGTTCAAGATTCTCAAATTCTAAACATGGCAGTTTCTAGAATCGACCTATCCCACTGACAATAATCTCATCTATCAATCACCAACATCAGCCTAGCCAGGAATTCCAGATTACTAGATTATCATCATCACATATTCGTATCACCGATTTACTAGACATACGTAAATCACAAGTAACACAATAATCCAACATAAACAGAATCATAATCATAAATACTGAGCAGTAGACATAACAGAACGATCACACACATCAGATCTAGTCTAATAGATTAGCAACAGACATCATACCCTAATTGATCACATATGAGAGCACAGTTTCTAATAAACCCCTATGTTCACAATATATCACAATTAACACATAACAATCATCAACAATGAATCAAGCAGATTAAGTCGGGTAATCTAATCACATACTAACCGGTTGCAAGATGAAACTAGCAAGAATTCGAGAGAGATTGTCACACCCTGGCTTTGCGGAAGCGTGGGTTTATTTGGTGTGACTTCTTAATACCATAGCAACAATCATAACAATCCTATATGATAAAAACATGAGATATTCATCCATTAATAAAGTTTAGAAAAATCCCATTTTCAACAATCACAAAATAAGTTACAAACCTTAACTTGATTTAATTGAGTTCATAAAGACTTAGCAAAAGACTTTAAACAATACTAGGTTTAGGGATATGTAACCCGTCCAGGAAGAGGTTACACCTTCTAAACCCTGGATGACTTCTTTATTCAAACGCAGCTTGAAAATACGTGCATACCGTGCCAGATTCGTTAGTTTCCTGAAATACATGTACTTTGAAAAGTCAACATAAAGTTGAGCGAGTTCATGTGTAAGTGAGTATGTCTAAACCTTTGTAATAGGTTTGTATGTATGAAAATCCCTGGTATGTAGCAAATAAGGAAAAAGAGATCACCATTGGGTTGCAAAGCCAATGATATATGTGAAGTGCAATAGGAAGACACAAACCTAGCAGATTTTTGCGTCGGGTACCAAGTCACCCCGAGGTCCGTACTGTTGGGCCTGGGGCTGGGCTCGCTACACCCAGATAGATCTACCGCTAAAGACCCTCGGTCCTACAATGAGGATTAATGGCCTCCAGTTCCCGCCTACCCACTCACATGATCTAAGTAGTAACCCTCCTTACGCTAACCCTACCATGTAAAAGTATTCGTAATCATAGTAACATGTATTTCACCCCGCAGTTTAAAAACTGAAAACAGTTAAGAGAAAAGGGGGACATGAAGTCACTGAAGTGCGTATCCAGCAACGTCAATCTCCAACTCTATCTGCTGCATGACGACCTACACGTACTAATTCCTATTAGACGGACGGCTGTGCCTTAGCTTAAGGTTTAACGTTTATGGGAAATAGTTAGACAACTATTTCGAATTTACACTTCTTAATCATTAAATAAATATATTCCTTCCCAAGGATGGGGGTATTAATACATGTGCGTTTTATAATTCCGAAAATATATTTTTAAGTCTCACTTGAAAATATATTTTAATTCACTTGTCTAAAATATTCTGTTTCCAAAATATACATATTTTTCCCAAAAATATTATATTTTACTTCATACAATTTTCCAAAATAATACTTTATCAAAATACACATTTAAGAGTATTTTCCGAAAATACGCAAGTTACATTTTAGAGTTCGCGTTGTATAAACAATACCGATGTAACTTAAATATTTATTTGTGAGGGCGTTGGTATTATTTTGGAGTCGTATTTTCATGATATTTCAAGTAATATTATCTTTACTCTAAAAATAATATATCTCTTGTTCACAAAATAATCACGTAAGCACACAAGCGTTTTATTATGGAATATATATTCTCAATATATATTTAACAAGTTTCATTTACGAAAATCTACCTCCGACACTTGGTTATTTTGTAATAAAAATCATGGCGAAATTTATATTTTGGAAAACAAGTTAAAAATATATTTATAACACTTGTCACCAAAAACATTTCTAAGTGTTATATTTTCTGGAAAAATTTCGCCAGAGTTTCCTCTGTAAACGGAGGCGTCCACGCTTACTAGCGTATCATTTTCTTTTGTAAAATCATTCAATTAGTTCTCAATTAACCAACCCGACATTCAGACATGCAAAACACTACTTATATCGTTTCAGTTTTAATATACAAACTGGGTTGTTTTCGAGTATTTTAATAAAATAGTTATCTTATTCCAAAAATTCCCAAATTTTTATAGAATGTCTTATACGAACCAAAAATTATTGTGTAAAAATATCTGGGTCCAAATCATCACCAATATTTTATAGAAAATCATTTTCCGGACCGAAATCAGATTTATCTTTTTCTGACCACAGTCTGCAGAATAATTTATTTAAAATTCATCGTGAGTCCGATTTACGAAATTCCAGTGAGAGAGTTACAAATACATCGGTGTTCATCTACAGTATAAATTTTATGATCTGACTCTACACAGAAATCAAGTTATGACTAAAAATATGACTCTCATTTACTGCTGTAAAAATGCAGCTTCAGCTGCTGTTACATAATGGCACTTTAAAAATAGTAAAAGAAGTCCAAAAATTATGATTCCAGTGCCATTAGAACCGTATTTCATAATACATAAACCTAGACTTCAGAAAATACATTTTTCGTTTTATTAAGGTCCTGTTACAGCCAGTTAAACTCGGCTGAAAAAGACAATCAGCAAGCTGTTTATAGTATAAGTGCCATTAAAAAGTACACATACGATTACCATTCATTCTAATATGATTAACATCAGACCCTAAGTCATTTACAGCAGATTTTTGTTCATTTAATCCAGATTTATCATGTATTATCACCTTTCATCTCATGACCTTTGTATAAAGCTTTTATGTTCATGCTTTAGGTTATGATCTTTAGAGTTCCCAAGTTTAACACCATGAATCATACTTTAACCACCTTCAAAGCATGTAAAATGAATGGATCTAAGAGACATACCACTAGCACAAAGCTAAGAGAGTTCGAGTGAAGAAATGTGGTGGTTAAAAGAAAACGAGAGAGGTCCTTGAGCTTCCGAACACACCAAGCTTCGTTGTATGATCACTTGCACCTTTGTATGTATGGAAGATGGCTAGAAAGTGGCTTGATGGTGGTGCTATGGTGGTTAGTGATGGCTGCCGAACATAAGCAAGAAGGAAGGAGAATTGTTGATGGATGGTGATGTTAGAAGTGAGAGATTGGTGAACTCTTATGTAAATTTATAATCCAACTTTGTGCTTTATCCATCATACAATATGTCTTCAAGATACTAAAGAATACTTAATAAAATAATCAAAAATGGTGGGGTGTGTCCCCCACTTCCCAACCGGTTCGAACTAGGGGGTATGGTTGGATTTCAAATGGATAGTTAAGTTCTAGTTATGTTTAGTTACGATTTTAAGTAGGTTATTAGTGTGTAGTGTAATATAAAGGGTGTTAGGGTGTTCGGGGACCCTAACTAGCTTAGAAAAGTATAAACAATGTCTTTGACAATATTTTTATGTTTCGGGTAAAGTCCGGTTGTTTGGTTGGGTATCGTTCCGTTAAAGTGCTTAATTGTTCCGTAAAGTGTCTTTTATAATGCTTTTTGTGTCACAATTAATCTCCGACACTTTAGAAGGTATACAGGATCATTTTGTCAAGTTTTTGCACATTACTAGCATATTTAAATGCTGAATTTTATTTAAAAGTGCAGAATTTGCAGTTAAAGTATGTTTTAGGCACTTCCCGGCACTATAACTACCACCTAGTGACGCAGTTTTACAATCCTCCTCTCCCTACACTCCCTACTAGTGTAGTAATCTATTCCCGGCTCATACTGGCCTCAGAGACAATGTCTGTCTAGTGCTGGCAATGTCAGCATGTTTACTGGGTTATCCGCTCAGTGTGCTAACTGTGCTTTGTGCATCAAGTTTGTCACTAAAGTTTGCATATAATAAATGGAGTGACAATATGAAGGTGATGCATGTGTATGTATGTAACAGAAATCAGTAAGCAGTTAAATCAACTGTTGTAATCAGCACAGTCATTAAGCACAAATTAAATACAAGTTAATTGTACGGATACCCGAAATTTTTAGGGTTGTCACATTCTCCCCCCGTTAAGAAAATTTCATCCTCGAAATTTGTACTACCTTAACCCCCTTATGGTTTCGTCACACGTGTATGTATATGAATAATATCAAGGTAGATAATCTTCAAACCGAATCAAATCTTACTCACATTTGGTGAGTCCAAGAATATATATCAACCCGAATCCAAGGGTTAAAAGGTGTGTGCTCATAGCAGTTGATGTCATGGGTACAAGACGTACTTGACGTATAGCCTAGTGTAATCCAGCTAGTAGGGGGTCCACAAAAGAGGGGTTTGACTAATAAGATCCTCAAGCAATCGATTGCAATATGCAAGCGAGTTTTCACGAAACATAGCACCCGCTATATGTATTCAAAAATCAACAACCCAAATGAAATAGTAAAATGATCTGTCAACTCCCGAGTGGACGAATGGTAAGATTCAGTGTATTGAACATTTTGAATTGCGAGAATACGTCGAGTGAACACAAGCGAATCTGGTGTATCCTTGCTTTGATTTGTAGTTGCATCAGGAATGTTTAAATGACAAGTCAACAAAAGTTTATGTATTTTTGCGTGAAACGGTTGACCATGATTAGCACAAGCTATAAGTTTGTAATAACACCACAAGGTGTCACAATGACATAATTCCATAATAGCGGTGATTGAACAAGTTCACCGTGTTTGAGATCAGATGAAAGTGTACCGAAACAAGCCTGGAGAATTGATTTTCACAATGTCATAAAGTTTTTCGGTTGAATATGGAACATCAAAGTACCACTGTTTTGATCGAAGATGAAAAATAATGAGTATCGCAAGGCATTTGATTGACAACGAAAGAATCGTTAGGAGGTACATTGTGCTTATGAAATGAATATATGTACCATTGCCTTAACACACAATTGTGTTGAGACCGCTTTGATCGTGAAGATCCAAAATGGATTGTTAACTACTAAATAGGGAATTGAATTCTGTGTACGAAGTGAGTAACCAAATAAGCGCAAGCTTCAATTTTGTGAAAATCTCACCGCAAGGTATCGAAACAAATCAAACGTTTTAGTGGAGTCGTAGACCAACCAAATCTACTACGACTCGAAATGAAAGAATCTCTGCAAAAATAGTTGAATATGATGCTCCCAATATAGCATATAGCGTTTCAAATTAAACCTGTGAACTGGATAAGTTCAAGTAATTGAACTTGGTTTCAACGTAACCCGACAATAAACGTATGTATCAACAAAGGAATTCTCGGTTATGGTAGCAAAAATAAACAATGACTGTAACTTGAAAGAAAGCGGTTTCAAGAAAGTGCGTTGGCTTGGTAAACAAAGAGCCAACAATAATAATGTAGGTCACTCGAATCAGGAATCAGTAATTACGTGTAGCAAAATAATATGTAAATTCCAATGAAGTGTTTATTCAAAACAAAATCACATGCGTAGCATGATGCATGTATGTCAGGTAAGTTTCCTAGAAAAGGAACAACGAGTATCTGCTAAAGTGAAGAAATGACCAGCTATCGAAGCAAATGTGTGTTCGCTCTCAGCGAGAAAATTATTGTGATGCAACTACCATTAAGGGGAGTAGAGATGCAAACATCTACTCGCCAGAAGTAAAAGAAATCCAAGTACTCTCTGTTTGGTCAACGGAACTGGCATATGCGCCAGGTTAATGATGGTTGATTGAGTTGACAGATATGGTTCCTAAATCTATGTTTTCTAAATCCTCCAGATTTCGTATCTCGTGTAGACTGGTTTGTGCATTGTGTAGGAAGCACTATTTTTGTGTACGTCTAAGAACAAGTCGTTGTCCCACAATTTTTCCTTGGTATACCTTCTTACTGAATTTACCGCCAACAACGCTTGATCGTCGACCAGTCGTGTGGTAGTAGTTGAGTCCTCATAGTCAGTTATGTAAGAGGTTCGTTAGCCCTTAGTAAGAGTCACCGACTCTTGTGCGTTATCTCGTTCGGCTCCTGGTAGTTGATGTTTATTTGAAAATCATCATCCTTCTTTTTGACGAGCAGAAATAGGGTTACCCAAAAGGGACATCTTGGTCTGTTATCTTCCTTCTCTATCCACTGCTAAAACTTCACTGTCAATCCTTGCATTTCCGAAGGTGTAAGTCGCTCAGGGTGCATTGACTACAGGCGCAATGCCTGGAATCAAATCGATGCAAAAATTCGACTTGTCGTTGAGGAGGTAATTCTGGCTAGTCTTCGAGGAAGACTTTAGGGTATTCTCCGATCACGGGGGTATCGTTAAGTTTTAGTTCTTCGGCTCCCTTGTCCCCGACATGAGCCAGGAAACAACACATCCTTCCCACAACAACTTTCGTGCCTTAAGCAATTCGTGATCGGTGGTGGCGTATCCTACTTCTTGAGTCACAATCGTTCCTTCATTCGTCATCGAGGTGCGGATATCAACCTCCGCTCGACCGCTTGCCAACTAATACATCCAATTACCACGTTGAAGCTTCCCAACTCAACTGGCAATAGATCTAGCGTAAACTTACGTTCTCCGGGTTCTATCTTGCCGATTCCAGTTACTGTGTTGGCTTCCACTAGCTTCCCCTAAGCTAGTTCTAATAGGTACTAGAATATCTACTTACTCGCTACTTAAACCAATTATACTCTCGAACTCTAGAGGTGCGAATCGTAAAATTTGCAACAGTATTTGGCAATACAGATGCATAACATTAAGTAATTCGGGATGTACCGATATCCATGCTTGGATCCCTGGCGTATCTCCCTAGCTCCGGTGGGGAGCTTTCATCCTTGTGCCTGATTGTTTTTAGGGCAATATTTTCTGAAATGCTTTTTTTTTGCTTCCACAGTTAAAACAACCTCGGGCACGTTTCTTTTTATCACTCATTCTGCCTTGACAATTGTCGTTGTTTCCTTCGTGATTCCCACTACCATCTTGGCCTCCATTACTATGTTCAGTATTTGCCAACAAGTTTCTTTGGGATGCCCCTTCTTACCACAGTTATCACATTTTCCATATTTACATCGCCCGATATGATAACGTAAACAATTGTCGCACTTAGGCAGGATACCCTTGTAGTCTTTTCCCTTTTTGGCCTTTTTCTTGCTACTCCCCCGAGTAGCCATCCTGAAAATTGCGAGCTTTCTTTTGTTATCCCCAGATGTGTGACAACTTGAACCCTTGACCTCGATCGTCATGAGACGAGCCTGTTATTATTATTAATATTTTATTACTATTACTATTATCATTTTTTTTAGTGATTATTATTTACTAAAATAATTGGGATTTCCGTTATAATGATAATAAAAATCGGGCCAGTTGGTTGAGCAAGACTCCTAATCGTTTAACAGGTTCACGCACTTGGGCCAGGCCCAAGCCCACTCCCTAAACCTAAAACCCTACACTATTTAAATAACCTTATACCTCACCCTCTCATCTTGGTAACCGAAAACCCTAGCAAAGATCAGCCACACACTCCTTTAAACCCTCCATCTCCGGCGACTGGAGATCCGATTCCGGCTGTCTTCTCCGGCCGCTCACCGTCATCAGAACACCTGCACACCCTTGAGACCCTCCACCCTCTCACACGTCAAAAACCAAACCTTAATCCCATTTTGGGAAACATCTCAGCCGCACCCCTCCTTTTCGTGGCGGTGAACGTTCCCGGCGATAAAACGGGAACAGAGGAGAGAGAGACACTGTTTGAGGAGAGAGAGAGAGGAAGCCAACAACTGTAGTTTGCGGCGACGATTCCGCCATCGGCGGCGGAGCCGCGGCGGCGACGGCGGCGCTTTGGTTCCGACAAACCTTCATTTACGAGTCTCGCTCAGTTTCAGTTCGGGTTCGCCAGATTTGAAGAGGCGGGTTCTGGTGGCGCCTCAGGTCAGCCGCGGTCTGGAAGCTTCGGGTCTCGTCTGATTTAGTCTCGGGTCGCACATAGCATCATGTCCTTAACCCTCCGGTTCGTATGCGATTACCTTGCATCTTGATGTCTTCTTTTTGTGAGATATATGTGTATTTAGCTGTTTGAATAGAGCTGCACATCGGTTAGAGTTGCTATTTGATTGTGAAGTAATAGTATGTTTGTGATTAATAACTTGTAAGGTTTTGAGCATATAATCATTAACTGTTGTTACAAATGAACATGAGATTCGAAAGTTGTTTTCAAAATTTGTTTGGAAGTTGTTTGAAAGAATGAATAAAGTTAATTGTTATGGAGATATGTAACTGATGATATTGGCCGGTTGCTTGCTTTGGTCGCTGAATGGAAATAATAAACTATTTTGGATAAAGGAAATGATGTAATATGTGTTATCTTTCATAATCTGCATAAGATATAGGAACATGTAATAGGATGATGACTATAAGCTATTTTGTGTATGAGTCCAAGAATAGAATAAAATGTTTGACTAATTAAGTATGACTACCATCACATGGCCATTTTGTATAGAATCTTTAGTATAAACTATTTGTTTATAAGACCTGTACATATGTTTGATTTGGGGTTCTGTACGAAAGTTGAGGATTTATTAGCATATGAATGAATGATGACTGTTTCTGTGTTGGTATCCTTGTAAAAGGTTCATATCTATGTGATAATTAGATTAATGATAACAAGGATCATATGATAGATGTTAGGATGAATCTGTTGGATAAAATGGTGAAAACCCTAAATAATAAACTGTTTGGAGATGTTTTGAATATTTGAATATATGTTGGTTTGATCTGAATTTAGGAGTGTATGGTTATGGAACATGTTAATAAAATCTGATTGGACAGTACATGTTATGAAATCTCATTGGTTAGTACATCAGAGGTTCTAGAAGGATTCTTGTGCACGTATCCGAGGTTGCGACTCGAAACCCCCGGTTGCAACTCGCAACCAGATCATGACAAGTCGAAACCTCCGGTTGCGACTCGTAATCAGATCATGACAACTCGGAACCTCCGGTTGCGACTCGTAACCAGATCATGACAACTCGAGACCTCTGGTTGCGACTCGTAACCAGACCATGACAAGCCGCAACCTCCGGTTGCGACTCGCAACTGTGTGTTCTCGAGTCGAGACCACCTGGTCTCGACTGGGCTGTTAGTTATTGGGCCCAAGTGTATTAACTGTACATGCTTGTTACTGTTTAGGTGGGCTACGTGTTAACTGTTAACTGTTGCTGTTAAAGAACTTAGACGGGCCCAATGACCTATTGGGTAATTATATGTTGTGCATGCTATGTGTTAGATACGTGTAGTTATACGTGACATTACTTGCATACGAACCTAATAAATATTTCATAACCATAATAGGGTATGGTTGACCAACGTAACACGAGTAAATTAATTACCGAGCAAAGCAAAGGTGAGTTCACTACTTTTTACTTAAAGCATGCGTTCCCGGTGGATTGGGAAACGGAACAAAACACTTTTCCTGGTTTGGGATTGCTTACTATCTCCTTGTGCGGGATACGGTATTTCTATCTCCTTGTGTGGGATACGGGTAACAACGCTGTCCCCTTATGAGGGATACAAACTTACTTTCTTCCCTTGTTACTGGGAACAAACTTACTTACTTCCCTTGTTACTGGGAACTTTTAGTTAATTACTGTTTATACTGGATGCAACAAGCAACACTAAACAAAACTCTATCACTCAAGTCCTCACTTCTTAATACCGATTAGTCGCCGGGGCCAGGCGAACGGGTTATTAGTTGATAGCGCTATTTAGGTCTCACCAACCTCACACCGTGCCAAGGTATGGGATCGGTCGTGAACTAATGTACTCTGGCAACCGTCAATGATGATAGAACATTGACAAACGGGGCACTCTACGGAAACGTACGGATGAATAGTATTCGGTATTGTAAAAACAGTTTAGTCGCTTACTTATGGGGTAGCTCCCCATCGCATGTATAAACGGATAAATTAACTGGTTAAAACAAGTTTTTGGAATTAAAAACTGGAAAACTACAAACACGTGAACTCGCCAACGTTATGTTGACACTCTACTGCATGCTTTGCAGGTTGCTCGATACAGCTCTGGACGGACGTTGCAATCGGATGGAGTGCGTGGTTCGTAAGTTTCGTATGAACAACTTGCGGGTTTAAATTATGATATGTATTCTTTTCCCTTCCGCTGTGAACTTAAACTATGTTTTGAAAAATTTAAATTAGGTCACTAATTATGCTAATGTTCATAACAATAACTAATCCGTTCAAAATAATTAGTGGCTAAGATCCTGGTCGGTCACGCCTCCAAGCGGTGGTACTCCGCATGTGGATTTGGGGGTGTGACAGATTGGTATCAGAGCCATTGGTTATAGTGAACTAGGTTTAAGATATAAAATATTTTTAAGATGAAAAATGTTTTATATGAAAAACCAGACTATAACCGTTCTTTAATGAAAACCACAACGACACCACACTCCGGATTGCAAGGTTCGTCAACCTCAGATGCTCACCTGGTAATGGTAGACTAACGGCATTTACTTGTGCATAACTTATGTGTGTGAATACGCATGTGTGTATGTATATAATTATCATATATGTGTTAGTATGTATGCGTAGATTTAGTATTTAACACAGTGGATCATACGAAGGCTAGAGCTAGTGTTACGTGTTAAACAGGAGCGAGTCCTCCTAAACCTGGTTCGAAACCACGATACACTAAGGGAAGGAACCAATTATTCCGAGCCTTCGTCCACGTATTTCCTGATATCATCCCTGGACTGCGAATCGACACGAAGGACGTTTACTCGATAGACATGCTCAGGAAAGGCCTGCTACGAACCACATAGGGAAGTTACGAGAACGAACCGACGAAGGGAAGCCACCCCTATATCGTGAAATATTAGAAAGAACGACGACGTCATTCGCATCCTTTTTACTTGCGTATTTCCTTTCTCGACTTAAGTAGTGAGACTTGTACCCTCATACGACTGATCACCTAGATTCTTGAAGCATTCTAGTAAGTCTACACCTTTTGGGTTTCCGTTTGCACGTCTCGAACACGAAAAGCATGCGTGGTGTATGCTTCTTATTGTAGTGCCAGCAATCGTCTCACCTTTCCATTGACCACATAGTTATTTCTCCCTAATCCCTCGTTACATGGTTAACCCCTATTCAAGTACAACCTTATGCCTTAGCACGCCCCAAAACCCAAAGAATTGATAATTTTCTTACAAACCGGCGTATTTGAAAGCGTGGCTAGACGAAGACACGAGCCAGTCAACCCACCGACGAGTACGGCGACCTTGATGCTTACCCTATCCTCCATTTGTCAGAACTGTTATTGTCTGACGACTTCTCTGATTCAATGAATCCTCTCACTAACTTTCGTACGAATCCGCGTTTATTGCTCAGATGGTATCCCCGCTCCTATCGTTACTTTGTCATGACATCCACGTTTCTCCGTTTAGAGACCTTGACCAGATCTCTCTTCAGTTTGATGAATTCAACAAACTCGACCTTTAGTCGGCAAACTTTTTAATTCAACAAGGTGTTACTTCAATCGTACTTTCCTGAAAACCTGTTTTCACAGTTTCACGTCGAAACCCCCCCCCCCCCTACTGAGACCCTGACCAGATTTCCCTCTAATTTGGGGAAATTCAGCAAGCTCGGCTGCTAGTCAATAAACTTCTTGAATCCTAAAAATCGTGACGTGTGATCCAAACGTATCCTTTCAGACATATTTTTATTACCTTACATGGAAACCTTTCGACGACACCAGCACTACTTCGGGATCGTCCTCACGACTACGGTAGTCTATTCAAATTTGGTTACTTACCGGCTTGGGAGATCACAAACTCGTTTGTCGCATATGGCTCAGCTCAGAACACCTTGTTAGACGTTTTAGTGAACCTAAACCCCCCCCCCCCCATACGACGACCGTCCTTCTCTATCGTTGGTTCTTGTTGTGCCAGTCATACTGACGTAACACCTCTTATCGGCAAAACGACGTTCTTTATCCTAATCGCCCACGGCTGGTGTACGACCAGCTACCTCATCGACATCAGATAAATCCTTATTGCCGACCACCAAGCCTTTTATGTTTTGTCTCAAATTGAACGCACCAACGTTGACTACCCTTCAAACATTACCTCGCTACTCGTATTATGAATTCCCTGATTCTTATCCTACCCTATTCTGCACAAATCTCCGTTTGAACGAAATACTTCCTACAAATGTTACTCGTCGGAGCAACGAGCCAAGGACACCCCGAGGGTAACGGGTATCGCAAGCACTGTTCTTCGAACTCGATACGATCAACACCTAGTCACGACACTCGAATTTATTCCATCCTGTCAATATTCGACACTTGTTTCTTTCGGCGACGCCCGAACCGATTCTGAAAGTCTGTAGGGAATCCGAACGACTCCTACGCTTTACCTTGGAACTTCTACGACGCAAAGCCGCCTTGCGCTAAGTTTTCAGTGCACGACTTTTAACGCCACAAAGCCCACATTTCTCGACCGTATACGCAACCTCTCACGATTTGAACTCAAAAGGGGCATCACCTAGCATTCGAGAGATCCTCAAACGATCCGCAACCCCAGCAACTGGAAGATAATATACGAGGAGCTACTATCTTATTCTAACCTGTCCAAGGCATTGATGAAATATCTGCTAGTAACGGCACGCGACCAAAGAAATCGACAAGTTTCCGAACTTGCAACCATCTACTTGATAGAAGTAGATACTAGGCACGAGATGCCAACTTCTCTTTTACCTGATCGTAACCCACGTTTTGCATCCGATTCTTCGCAAGGCTGTGCACGAAAAGACTTTTGGGCTCATTGTTAGGCATGAGCACCGCTTATCGAACGCAAACTGACGAAGGGGCCAAACGCACCATCCAAACACTCAAAGGCATGCTAAGAACATGTGTTATCGACCCTTAGATACTAGTGACACTTCCCTTTTATAGAATTCTCTTCCAACAACTGCTACCACACTAGCATTCAGGCAACACCATTTGGGGCATTGCACGGACGCAAATGCCAGTCACCTCTATGTTGGGCAGAAGCCAAATTACCGGCCCAGAACTTGCCCCTGACACAATGGGTAGGATCGCCCAGAACTGACAACGTATGGCGGCAGTTCTAGCCCGTCAGAAAGGCTACGCGGATAAGCGTAGGAAACCTCTAGAATTCCTAGTCGGAGACTGGATTCTACTTAAAGTTTCACCCTGGAAGGGTGTGGTACGTTGTGGCTAACGGGACGAGCTTAATCCGTGATATGTTGGACCGTTCGAAATTTCCGAAGGGATCGGTAAGGTAGCATACTGACTAAACCTGCCTGAAGAGCTGAGCGCGGTACGCAACGCCTTACACGTGCCTAATCTGAAGAAGTGTCTGTCAGATGAAACATTCGTCGTCCTTTATAGGAACTCGTGATCAGCAACAAACTACGCTTCGTTGAAAACCAGTTGAGATCAAGGATCAAGAAATCAAAACTCTCAAGCGTGGTATGATATGCCAACAGCCCGAGTTCGTTGGGTCTCGCGCTGTGGCCCAGAGCTTACCTGGGAACGGGAAAACCAAATGATGCGCATGTATCCCCAGTTGTTTACAAACATTACTTCCAGCACTGAGGCTACCGCTAAATTTCAAGAAGAAATTTCAAACCAACAAGGGGATGATGTGACACCCCACAAAAACGTTTAAACACACTAGCCTGTCAGTGGCTGCACTCTAAATTTCGGGACGAAATTTCTTGAACTTGGGGATAATGTGACACTTCGGGTCTTCCTGTACGTTTCTTGGATGCGATAACTAATTTTTTGAAATCCTATACTCTGTGAGATACGTGCAAACTCTGTGAATCTTATACTATATGACTGTGTGTGCTATGTGGCTTGCATGTTCGATCTGTAGACTTTCGTGAAACTGCTTATATCTACCTATGGTGATGGAGTCTATGTATGCATATAGAGCGTAGTGTATGACTGTTGCTTAAATTTCGAGGACGAAATTCCTGTAACATGGGGAGAATGTGACAACTTGAACCCTTGACCTCGATCGTCGTGAGACGAGCCTGTTATTATTATTAATATTTTATTACTATTACTATTATCATTTTTTTAGTGATTATTATTTACTAAAATAATTGGGATTTCCGTTATAATGATAATAAAAATCGGGCCAGTTGGTTGAGCAAGACTCCTAATCGTTTAACAGGTTCACGCACTTGGGCCAGGCCCAAGCCCACTCCCTAAACCTAAAACCCTACACTATTTAAATAACCTTATACCTCACCCTCTCATCTTGGTAACCGAAAACCCTAGCAAAGATCAGCCACACACTCCTTTAAACCCTCCATCTCCGGCGACTGGAGATCCGATTCCGGCTGTCTTCTCCGGCCGCTCACCGTCATCAGAACACCTGCACACCCTTGAGACCCTCCACCCTCTCACACGTCAAAAACCAAACCTTAATCCCATTTTGGGAAACATCTCAGCCGCACCCCTCCTTTTCGTGGCGGTGAACGTTCCCGGCGATAAAACGGGAACAGAGGAGAGAGAGACACTGTTTGAGGAGAGAGAGAGAGGAAGCCAACAACTGTAGTTTGCGGCGACGATTCCGCCATCGGCGGCGGAGCCGCGGCGGCGACGGCGGCGCTTTGGTTCCGACAAACCTTCATTTACGAGTCTCGCTCAGTTTCAGTTCGGGTTCGCCAGATTTGAAGAGGCGGGTTCTGGTGGCGCCTCAGGTCAGCCGCGGTCTGGAAGCTTCGGGTCTCGTCTGATTTAGTCTCGGGTCGCACATAGCATCATGTCCTTAACCCTCCGGTTCGTATGCGATTACCTTGCATCTTGATGTCTTCTTTTTGTGAGATATATGTGTATTTAGCTGTTTGAATAGAGCTGCACATCGGTTAGAGTTGCTATTTGATTGTGAAGTAATAGTATGTTTGTGATTAATAACTTGTAAGGTTTTGAGCATATAATCATTAACTGTTGTTACAAATGAACATGAGATTCGAAAGTTGTTTTCAAAATTTGTTTGGAAGTTGTTTGAAAGAATGAATAAAGTTAATTGTTATGGAGATATGTAACTGATGATATTGGCCGGTTGCTTGCTTTGGTCGCTGAATGGAAATAATAAACTATTTTGGATAAAGGAAATGATGTAATATGTGTTATCTTTCATAATCTGCATAAGATATAGGAACATGTAATAGGATGATGACTATAAGCTATTTTGTGTATGAGTCCAAGAATAGAATAAAATGTTTGACTAATTAAGTATGACTACCATCACATGGCCATTTTGTATAGAATCTTTAGTATAAACTATTTGTTTATAAGACCTGTACATATGTTTGATTTGGGGTTCTGTACGAAAGTTGAGGATTTATTAGCATATGAATGAATGATGACTGTTTCTGTGTTGGTATCCTTGTAAAAGGTTCATATCTATGTGATAATTAGATTAATGATAACAAGGATCATATGATAGATGTTAGGATGAATCTGTTGGATAAAATGGTGAAAACCCTAAATAATAAACTGTTTGGAGATGTTTTGAATATTTGAATATATGTTGGTTTGATCTGAATTTAGGAGTGTATGGTTATGGAACATGTTAATAAAATCTGATTGGACAGTACATGTTATGAAATCTCATTGGTTAGTACATCAGAGGTTCTAGAAGGATTCTTGTGCACGTATCCGAGGTTGCGACTCGAAACCCCCGGTTGCAACTCGCAACCAGATCATGACAAGTCGAAACCTCCGGTTGCGACTCGTAATCAGATCATGACAACTCGGAACCTCCGGTTGCGACTCGTAACCAGATCATGACAACTCGAGACCTCTGGTTGCGACTCGTAACCAGACCATGACAAGCCGCAACCTCCGGTTGCGACTCGCAACTGTGTGTTCTCGAGTCGAGACCACCTGGTCTCGACTGGGCTGTTAGTTATTGGGCCCAAGTGTATTAACTGTACATGCTTGTTACTGTTTAGGTGGGCTACGTGTTAACTGTTAACTGTTGCTGTTAAAGAACTTAGACGGGCCCAATGACCTATTGGGTAATTATATGTTGTGCATGCTATGTGTTAGATACGTGTAGTTATACGTGACATTACTTGCATACGAACCTAATAAATATTTCATAACCATAATAGGGTATGGTTGACCAACGTAACACGAGTAAATTAATTACCGAGCAAAGCAAAGGTGAGTTCACTACTTTTTACTTAAAGCATGCATTCCCGGTGGATTGGGAAACGGAACAAAACACTTTTCCTGGTTTGGGATTGCTTACTATCTCCTTGTGCGGGATACGGTATTTCTATCTCCTTGTGTGGGATACGGGTAACAACGCTATCCCCTTATGAGGGATACAAACTTACTTTCTTCCCTTGTTACTGGGAACAAACTTACTTACTTCCCTTGTTACTGGGAACTTTTAGTTAATTACTGTTTATACTGGATGCAACAAGCAACACTAAACAAAACTCTATCACTCAAGTCCTCACTTCTTAATACCGATTAGTCGCCGGGGCCAGGCGAACGGGTTATTAGTTGATAGCGCTATTTAGGTCTCACCAACCTCACACCGTGCCAAGGTATGGGATCGGTCGTGAACTAATGTACTCTGGCAACCGTCAATGATGATAGAACATTGACAAACGGGGCACTCTACGGAAACGTACGGATGAATAGTATTCGGTATTGTAAAAACAGTTTAGTCGCTTACTTATGGGGTAGCTCCCCATCGCATGTATAAACGGATAAATTAACTGGTTAAAACAAGTTTTTGGAATTAAAAACTGGAAAACTACAAACACGTGAACTCGCCAACGTTATGTTGACACTCTACTGCATGCTTTGCAGGTTGCTCGATACAGCTCTGGACGGACGTTGCAATCGGATGGAGTGCGTGGTTCGTAAGTTTCGTATGAACAACTTGCGGGTTTAAATTATGATATGTATTCTTTTCCCTTCCGCTGTGAACTTAAACTATGTTTTGAAAAATTTAAATTAGGTCACTAATTATGCTAATGTTCATAACAATAACTAATCCGTTCAAAATAATTAGTGGCTAAGATCCTGGTCGGTCACGCCTCCAAGCGGTGGTACTCCGCATGTGGATTTGGGGGTGTGACAAGATGCCTCTATTGCAGTCTCCTTTTTCTCCTCCGCAGCGGAAAATGCTCCTCGTCTAACTGCTTCTTCCGTGAGTGCCATGCTTATGTTGATAGCCTCGGTGATCATTGAAGGTTTAGATGTTGTTACCAGGCTTAGAATCTGAGGTGCCAATCCCCCTATGAAATGTTCAATTCTCCTAAACTCTGGTCCCACCAGGAGCGTAGCAACTTGTGATAAATCGTTAAATTTCCGCACATACTCAGCTATCTTTGGTCCTTTCATCTTCAAGTTCCACAGTTCCGTTTCCAACTTCTGGACTTCTGCCTTCGAGCAATATCTCCTACGCATCAGATCTTTCAGCTCATCCCACGTCAAAGCATTCGCAGCGGCCTCGCCCATTGTCTGAACTTGAAGGTTCCACCATAACAGAGCCTCATCTACCAATAGTCCAGCTATATACGTGACCTGATGTTCGGGGTCACATTTGCTCAATCGTAAAACAGAATCCGTCTTCTCAACCCAGTGCACGAAGGCTAAGGTACCCCTAGTGCCGTCGAACTCTCTAGGGTTGTGGTCCAAGAACTGCTTGTAGGTGCAGCTTGCGATGTAAGCAGCATTATTCTCGTAAGGCCTTAGCAAGGCACTCGTGGAAATGTCCAAACGTTTTGTAATGTGTCTTAAAGGACTAGACATTACTGTTGGGGGGTTATTTCCCGAGGTACCTCTGCTGAAATCGGAGCGACGGGCCTCGTACCGTGCGATGGCCTGTAAGAGGAGCTCTTGCATTTCTGCCTCTGTTGTCGGTAGAGGGTTGTTGATATCGGTGTTCCCTTGAGTCGACATCTTCCTAGAGGAAGGTCGGTTAGGTCAGGTCTTGTTAAGGACGCGAGCACACAAGTCTCTATTCAACGAATAAGACCTCAGAAGTGTATTACATATACGTATATTCGCAGTCGTTATAACATTCAATCACATATTATCACAATTATTGCACAATTTGTAAATAGGAATGTAGCAAGTAAGTATGTAGCATTATAATTGTAGCACAAACATGTAAATTAGCGTGCTTAGTGAGGACATAGCGACCAAGTTCTTCATTAGTTATTACTCACAAATATTGTCGCATGTTTAAAGATGATTGGGCTTTCCTTATCCTCCGGCCACAATCACTGTGTCTAACAAAATGTATCACATCAGAAGGGACACAGGGTCACCCTACACTTGTCCAACAAGTATATTAGTGCATCAAAATTTCGTAATCAGAAGTGGTCCTCAAAAGTCTCCGCAATCCCGGCTTATCTTTAGTGTCTTTACCCAAGCGTAATGCAATCCGCATAATCCAGAAACCAACTATACTGGTGACTGAGGTGGAGGAGGAAAGAAAAGTAAACTGTTAGCATGCGTGAGTCCCTCCTCGAGCTTGTATATACGTTGTAGTAACTATCTGCTCTACCGCTCGATAGTAAAGAAATGAGCATCAGAATCCTGGGAACGGTGTAATAGCAACGGTCGAGAGCGCAAAAGGAACCTTGATGTATGTGGCGAATTGAAGTATGCTGACAATAGACAGGGTGGAGGACGTGGTGTCTTACATAAACTTTTCTGACAAAATGTTGTCTTGTGATGTAGACACTTAAATCATGTTTTCGGTTATGTAATGTTTTGCATCTGAAGTTGCCAATTGTGGTGTCAGCTCAAGCTCCAACATTCTGCGACTCATATCCTCAAACTGTAGTTGGTGTTATAGGAGCAACTCATCTCATATGTGGCCTCCACTACGTGAGGGATGGTAAGGGTCTAAAATCTGCATAGTGTATTATAGGATCCATCAAATCGGCTCGTACAGCGATGTAGAGGTGAAAGGTGTAAACGGTGCAGCCTGTAAGGCCGTAGAAAATGTTGTGGTAGCAAAAGGATCGTTACGAGGGTACTGACCTGGAGTACCTTTCCGGGGCGTAGGTATGTCTTGAAAGAAAGCGATAGGCGCGTTGGCGCAATGGACATCGGTCTTCATAGGGGAAAGGACCAACATCAGCGGTTATGGATACAAAAACAAACGTTTCAACCAATAAGGAGATTTTCAGGTGCTGGTACTGGGTTAGATAGTAGGGGTGCAATGTCTTGTAAACCAAAAGTATCAGGGTCACAATCAAGCAAGGGTGTAGGACCAGCAGTTGCAACATCAGGCTGACTCAAAAGGTGCAGAAGCTAGCTCAGCAGCATGCCCTGGGTCGTGTAACGGTGTGGTGCCTCGAGCAGGTGATAGTGCAGTAGCCATGTCGTCGTCGTCTTGTGTCAGTAGTAGAATGCTGTACTCCAGCTGTTTGTAAGGTTGCAGGTATCACAGACTCAAAGGAGTCTGAATGCATGCTAGAATCAGAGGATGGCTTGTTAACAGGGGTCTTAAGAAGTGAAGTTAGTAACAGTGTCCTCATCTAATTTTCTATCGTCATGGGCGTCGGCAGGAGGACCATTGATAAGCATGCCAACGTAGTCATATATTGTTTGTCGAGTAGCCAACCTTTAGTAGAAGTGTCCGCAGGAGACGCATCATCGAGGATTGGATCCATGGTGTGTCCATCATCGGGATGACCAGTGATGGAGTGGTCATGGATTGAAACAAGAGTGACAGAAAGATTCTTGTCAAAGAAACCATCAGCTAAGATGAAGTATCACCAAAATCTGGTAGCACGGATTGTTAGGAGTTGTCCTCTTCCTTAGCATATCAGGATCACTCTCAGTATCTGACGTAATTGTCTCTGGCGCAGATGTAGTTTCACTATCTGTGGCGGTGGTCGTAGGGTTATCAATGCCTGATAACTCGTTCTCCAATTAGAGTGACATGTGTGCCAGTGCGTAGCATGTATATCCATAGTATTTACTAACAATTAGTGTATGCGAACAACTATCACATAAGCACGTACATCTACCTTAAATCAAATAAGCATGTAAATCTCAATTAATGCAAGCAAGTAATCACCCTAGTCTCACTAGATTAACCTTCCAGCCTCTCAGACTGAACCTCCTAGTCCCACTAGATTACCTTCCCAGCCTCTCAGACTAAACCTCCTAGTCCCACTAGATCGACATCCCAGCCTCTCAGACTGAACTCTCTAGTCCCACTAGACTAACTTCCCAGCCTCCCAGACTGAACTCTCTAGTCCCACTAGACTAACTTCCCAGCCTCCCAGACTGAACTCTCTAGTCCCACTAGACTAACTTCCCAGCCTCCCAGACTACTCCCTCAGTCTCTCAGACTGAGTTATAAATTTAAATTTGGGAATGTGTATTTGTGCCTTTTTGTTTGTAAAAAGGTTTGTTCCCTGGATCTGGACGTATAGTGTATGCAATGTAAAAGTGTTTGAAAACGTTTTCGTGAGAGCCCTGATGATCATAGTCTAGACTCGAGAAAGAATCCTAGTTCGCTATGAACCTGGCTCTGATACCAAGCTGTCACACCCTGGCTTTGCGGAAGCATGGGTTTATTTGGTGTGACTTCTTAATACCATAGCAACAATCATAACAATTCTATATGATAAAAACATGAGATATTCATCCATTAATAAAGTTTAGAAAAATCCCATTTTCAACAATCACAAAATAAGTTACAAACCTTAACTTGATTTAATTGAGTTCATAAAGACTTAGCAAAAGACTTTAAACAATACTAGGTTTAGGGATATGTAACCCGTCCAGGAAGAGGTTACACCTTCTAAACCCTGGATGACTTCTTTATTCAAACGCAGCTTGAAAATACGTGCATACCGTGCCAGATCCGTTAGTTTCCTGAAATACATGTAGTTTGAAAAGTCAACATAAAGTTGAGCGAGTTCATGTGTAAGTGAGTATGTATAAACCTTTGTAATAGGTTTGTATGTATGAAAATCCCTGGTATGTAGCAAATAAGGAAAAAGAGATCACCATTGGGTTGCAAAGCCAATGATATCTGTGAAGTGCAGTATGAAGACTCAAACCTAGCAGATTTTTATGTCGGGTACCAAATCACCCCGAGGTCCGTACTGTTGGGCCTGGGGCTGGGCTCGCTACACCCAGATAGATCTACCGCTAAAGACCCTCGGTCCTACAATGAGGATTAATGGCCTCCAGTTCCCGCCTACCCACTCACATGATCTAAGTAGTAACCATCCTTACGCTAACCATACCATGTAAAAGTATTCGTAATCATAGTAACATGTATTTCACCCTTAACCTTCTGGGGTAGCCCAGTTGGCCAGCCTCACCCAGGCCTCTACTTGAGGTCACCGGTTCGATTCCCGGCAATGCTCTTATGGGGTGTTGGGGCTCTTCACCGTGGGTAATCACCGCCAGGCAGCTATGGGGCTAAGCTAGCTTGCGAAGTTGCAATACTCCGGCGGATGGGAGGTCCGTGCAACTACCCCCCCCCCCCCACATGTATTTCACCCCCGCAGTTTAAAAACTGAAAACAGTTAAGAGAAAAGGGGGACATGAACTCACTGAAGTGCGTATCCAGCAACGTCAATCTCCAACTCTATCTGCTGCGTGACGACCTACACGTACTAATTCCTATTAGACGGATGGCTGTGCCTTGGCTTAAGGTTTAACGTTTTTGGGAAATAGTTAGACAACTATTTCGTATTTACACTTCTTAATCATTAAATAAATATATTCCTTCCCAAGGATGGGGGTATTAATGCATGTGCGTTTTATAATTCTGAAAATATATTTTTAAGTCTCACTTGAAAATATATTTTAATTCACTTGTCTAAAATATTCTGTTTCCAAAATATACATATTTTTACCAAAAATATTATATTTTACTTCATACAATTTTCCAAAATAATACTTTATCAAAATACACATTTAAGAGTATTTTCCGAAAATACGCAAGTTACATTTTAGAGTTCGCGTTGTATAAACAATACCGATGTAACTTAAATATTTATTTGTGAGGGCGTTGGTATTATTTTGGAGTCGTATTTTCATGATATTTCAAGTAATATTATCTTTACTCTAAAAATAATATATCTCTTGTTAACAAAATAATCACGTAAGCACACAAGCGTTTTATTATAGAATATATATTCTCAATATATATTTAACAAGTTTCATTTACGAAAATCTACGTCCGACACTTGGTTATTTTGTAATAAAAATCATGGCGAAATTTATATTTTGGAAAACAAGTTAAAAATATATTTATAACACTTGTCACCAAAAACATTTTAAGTGTTATATTTTCTGGAAAAATTTCGCCAGAGTTTCCTCTGTAAACGGAGGTGTCCACGCTTACTAGCGTATCATTTTCTTTTGTAAAATCATTCAATTAGTTCTCAATTAACCAACCCGACATTCAGACATGCAAAACACTACTTGTATCGTTCCAGTTTTAATATACAAAACTGGGCTGTTTTCGAGTATTTTAATAAAATAGTTATCTTATTCCAAAAATTCCCAATTTTTTATAGAATGTCTTATACGAACCAAAAATTATTGTGTAAAAATATCTGGGTCCAAATCATCACCAATATTTTATAGAAAATCATTTTCCGGACCGAAATCAGATTTATCTTTTTCTGACCACAGTCTGCAGAATAATTTATTTAAAATTCATCGAGAGTCCGATTTACGAAATTCCAGTGAGAGAGTTACAAATACATCGGTGTTCATCTACAGTATAAATTTTATGATCTGACTCTACACAGAAATCAAGTTATGACTAAAAATATGACTCTCATTTACAGATGTAAAAATGCAGCTTTAGCTGCTGTTACATAATGGCACTTTAAAAATAGTAAACGAAGTCCAAAAATTATGATTCCGGTGTCATTAGAACCTTATTTCATAATACATAAACCTAGACTTCAGAAAATACATTTTTCGTTTTATTAAGGTCCTGTTACAGCTAGTTAAAGTCGGCTGAAAAAGACAATCAGCAAGTTGTTTATAGTATAAGTGCCATTTAAAAGTACACATACGATTACCATTCATTCTAATACGATTAACATCAGACCCTAAGTCATTTACAGCAGATTTTTGTTCATTTAATCCAGATTTATCATGTATTATCACCTTTCATCTCATGACCTTTGTATAAAGCTTTTATGTTCATGCTTTAGGTTATGATCTTTAGAGTTCCCAAGTTTAACACCATGAATCATACTTTAACCACCTTCAAAGCATGTAAAATGAATGGATCTAAGAGACTTACCACTAGCACAAAGCTAGGAGAGTTCGAGTGAAGAAATGTGGTGGTTAAAAGAAAACGAGAGAGGTCCTTGAGCTTCCGAACACACCAAGCTTCGTTGTATGATCACTTGCACCTTTGTATGTATGGAAGATGGCTAGAAAGTGGCTTGATGGTGGTGCTATGGTGGTTAGTGATGGCTGCCGAACATAAGCAAGAAGGAAGGAGAATTGTTGATGGATGGTGATGTTAGAAGTGAGAGATTGGTGAACTCTTATGTAAATTTATAATCCAACTTTGTGTTTTATCCATCATACAATATGTCTTCAAGATACTAAACAATACTTAATAAAATAATAAAAAATGGTGGGGTGGGTCCCCCACTTCCCAACCGGTTCGAACTAGGGGGGGTATGGTTGGATTTCAAATGGATAGTTAAGTTCTAGTTATGTTTAGTTAGGATTTTAAGTAGGTTATTAGTGTGTAGTGTAATATAAAGGGTGTTAGGGTGTTCGGGGACCCTAACTAGCTCAGAAAAGTATAAACAATGTCTTTGACAATATTTTTTATGTTCCGGGTAAAGTCTGGTTGTTCGGTTGGGTATCGTTCCGTTAAAGTGCTTAATTGTTCCGTAAAGTGTCTTTTATAATGCTTTTTGTGTCACAATTAATCCCCGACACTTTAGAAGGTATACAGGATCATTTTGTCAAGTTTTTGCACATTTCTAGCATATTTAAATGCTTAATTTTTATATAAAAGTGCAGAATTTGCAGTTAAAGTATGTTTTAGGCACTTCCCGGCACTATAACTACCACCTAGTGACGCAGTTTTACAATCCTCCTCTCCCTACACTCCCTACTAGTGTAGTAATCTATTCCCGGCTCATACTGGCCTCAGAGAAAATGTCTGTCTAGTGCTGGCAATGTCAACATGTTTACTGGGTTATCCGCTCAGTGTGCTAACTGTGCTTTGTGCATCAAGTTTGTCACTAAAGTTTGCATATAATAAATGGAGTGACAATATGAAGGTGATGCATGTGTATGTATGTAACAGAAATCAGTAAGCAGTTAAATCAACCGTTGTAATCAGCACAGTCATTAAGCACAAATTAAATATAAGTTAATTGTACGGATACCCGAAATTTTTAGGTTTGTCACAGAGATGATGGTTGTCGTCGGGTGCAAAGGGGAAGAGAGCCTAGGGTTCGCCGGTTATGATTTTTACTTAGGGTTTCGTGAATGCGAGGTATATAACTGGTTTGTGCATGGGCCTTGCTTGGGTCGCGGGCCCACATGGCGAAACACCCTAGTTTCGTCGTAAAGTGCATGACGAAACCTCTAGGTTTCGTCGAGTGAGAGTTGTGGCGAAATTTCATATGTTTCGTCGTGATGGTTTGTGGCGAAACGCCTAAGTTTCGTCGTGTATGGTTTCTAACTCTTAAACAGTTCACAAGTTTATATTAACTTAAACATATAAATTATACACTAAACCATAATGCACACATACGCAAACAAATTATAGAAACAGAGTTTGTAGCAAGTAACGTGTCGAGGAAAGACCTAGAAAACTCGAGTTGTCACAGGTTTCGGGTCGGGTTGGTTAAAAATGTTTTTGTCTCCCACAACACAACCATGTCTTGTGGCGCCATATGGATGAAGCTCGGAGTTTAGATCTAGCGGTGGACAAGTATTTTTCACAACTTTTTTATCCTTCACCGGTGAAATCGAGCACATCCAGAGCGTATTAGAAGGGATATACGTAGGGTGAGCGATGGGAGTTGGTGAAGGTAAAAGATGTGTTTATTTTGTTATAAAGTTGTAATCTTATTATTTTGATCTTTGGATATTTATGTGTTTTTGTTAATTCTTGTATGCGTAGGCAAATTTGGAACCTGTAAATAATGTATCATCAGTTTGACTCAAACATAGGTTAGTTTTTTCATGGCTTTTCCCCCTCTGATATGCACATCATTGTGTGTATTTTGATAAGATTCAAGGGATATTGATGTTTTTAGACAATGTTTTTAAATATGCATACCACAAGAATAGGCCTCTATTTTCATATGCATTTTAACATTTGCAGATGAAAAAATATATATTTAGGTAGACGATAAATGTATTAAAAAAGCACATTGGCCATATTTTTATATCTGTGTTCATGTTTTCATTGCATTAGTCTTGATTAGTAGGCTTTTTAAAACTATAAAAGAGGCTAAGTCAATAGGGACTTCTTTAAATTATAGAAATAGGCATATCTTTAAACTATAGAAAAAGGCATATCAGCCAAAATAACAGATAATTTTTCATATAAGCAGTATTTTTCATTGCATTGGTCACAATAACATGCCTTATTTAAATTACAAAAGGAACCATATGAAAAGAGTTAACAGTTAGATTTTTAAATTAAAGAAGTTGGTTAGTTTCTTCATCATTTTAGGCTTTTTAAATGGTAAAAGTGAAAGTGTTCATGGATCGATATATTATTGATTGATTTGAATAGAATACAAGAAACCCTTTTATATAGGGAAGAACCATAAACCTATACAAGCACCTAATTAGGAACAGATAACAATTCCTAATTTACAAGGATTCCTATCAAGAATATAAACATTCTAGAATAATCTAAATAATAATAATAATATACGGTGCTAATATTCCCCCGCAGTTTGAGCGGGCGGAGTACAAACGCTTAAACTAAAGCGAAAGGACTGAAACAAGTCCCTTGGAAGGCCCTTGGTAAATATGTCAGCGTATTGATTTGCAGCCGGAACATGAAGCACGCGAATGTGACCAACACGGACTTTCTCACGAACAAAATGAATGTCAATTTCGATGTGCTTTGTTCGTTGGTGCTGCACAGGATTGTCTGATAAGTAGACGGCGGAAACATTATCACAGTAAACCACCGTAGCTTTCTACAAGGGAACATGCAACTCAAACAATAAATTTCGTAACCAAGTAGCTTCTGCAACCGCATTTGCGACCCCATGATATTCCGCTTCGGCACTAGAACGGGAAATAGTAGCTTGTCGTTTAGATGACCACGAAATTAAATTATCTCCCAAAAAAGTACAATAACCACTAGTCGAGCGTCTCGAATCCGGACAGCCACCCCAATCAGCGTCTGAGTATGCAATTAAGTCATTGGAGGCCCATTTCACGATCCGAAGACCATAATCCATTGTTCCCTGAAGATATCGAAAGATGCGTTTCATGAACACAAAGTGTGGCTCCCGGGGCTCGTGCATAAAAAGACAAACTTGCTGCACAGCATAAGAAATTTCGGGCCAAGTAAAAGTTAGATATTGTAAAGCACCCGCTAAGCTTCGGTATAGGGTCGGATCAGCAAAAAGCGGACCCTCGGTTGCACTCAACTTAGCCGATAGATCAACCGGTGTGGTGCAAGGCTTGCAAGCAGTCATGGAGGCACATGCGAGGATATCCTTTGCATATTGAGATTGCGACAGAAACAATCCATGGGAATGCCATGAAACTTTGATCCCCAAAAAATAATGTAAGGCTCCCAAATCAGACATAGCAAATTCTCGGGACAGAATCTGAATAATATTGTTTAATAGAGTAGTGCTAGACGCTGTAAGAACAATATCATCCACGTATAAAAGCAAATAAGCCATGTCAGCCCCCTTTGAATAAATGAACAACGAGTTATCACAAGCACTATTGCTGAAGCCCTTTTGCAAAAATATATGATGCAAACCTAGTGCACCAAGCTCGAGGTGCCTGTTTTAGGCCATATAAAGACTTCTTTAGTCGACAAACGAAATTAGGACGATGAGTATCAACGAATCCCGGCGGCTGATGCATAAACACTGTCTCATTTAAATGACCGTGAAGGAAAGGATTTTTTTACATCTAATTGATGAAGGCCATGAACGATTGACCGCCAAAGAAAGAACCGTTCTGATGGTTGTCGGTTTAACAACCAAACTAAAAGTCTCGTCACAGTCAACTCCTACTGTCTGTGATTTCCCATTAACTACCAGTCGGGCCTTGTACCGTTCCAATGACCCATCGGCTTTAAACTTGTGACGAAAGAGCCACATACATCGGATAACCGGCTTGTCATGAGGTCGTGGAACCAATTCCCACGTTTTGTTTTCCTGTAAAGCATTAAATTCTGTTTGCATGGCATGTACCCAATTAGGGTCGGCAAAGGCTTTAGCGTAGGTGGTGGGAACGGGCGAAATAGGGATGGTCATAAGGGTCGGGTAAAGCGGAGGTTTAATCGAACCGGTTTTGGACCGGGTCGACATTGGGTGGATGTTGTTTGAGGAAGAAGGTCGTGGTGTTGGGGTGGCGGAGGTAGGTTGGGTTGTTTGTGTGGCGGCTGAAGGAGGTGGGCCGGTGGGTCATTGGGGATCGGAGGTTGGCCGGTTGTGGATTGAGGAGGTTGTTGTGGGCATGTAGCAGGCTGGGTTAAAGGGTGAGTGGTAGTGGGCCGTGGATGACAAGAACAGGTAAAGGGATAAGGGGCCGTGACATCGGGCTTTGGGGGCGGCGTTTGGCCGAAGGTAAACCCAGTGGGTATTGAGTCGTCCAAAAAAGAATATGTAGCCGAGGGTATAGGTAGGGAGTATGGAAAGGTTTGCTCATCAAAGGTGACATGGCGGGATATGTGAACCCTGCATGTGGTAGGGTCGAGGCACCGGTGCCCACGAAAATCAGCGGGGTAGCCTAGAAAGATGCAACGAATTGCACGAGGATGTAATTTGTGTGGTTGGATAGCCGAGGTATTCGGGTAACATGTAGACCCGAACACGCGGAGGTGGTCATAGGTTGGGTGACGAAGATAAAGGGAAAAAATGGGTGTAAAAAAATTTAGGCGTTTTATGGGAGTATATTGTGAAGGTATGTGGCGGTATGAAGAGCCTCGACCCAAAAAATGGGTGGTAAGTGGGCGTGTATAAGAAGGGACCGGATGATGTCGTTCAACCGACGAATCATTCGTTCGGCTTTCCCGTTTTGTGAGGATGTTTGAGGGCAAGAAAACCGAAATAAGAGTACCTGCTGATTAGCAAATTGTTTAAACAGGTTGTTGTCAAATTCCCCGCCCAAGTCACATTGGAAGGTTTTTATGGGGCGGTTGAATTGGGTAAGGATAAGGCGGTGAAATTTAACAAAGGTGGGGAAAGTCTCGGATTTGTATTTTAAAGGGTAGACCCACACAAAGTGTGAGAAGTTATCTATAAGGACCATGTAAAATTTGTAACCGGTTTTACTGATGACAAGTGAGGTCCATAAATCACAGTGACTAATATTGAACGGTGAAAAAGTGAAGGAACTGGACGTATAAAATGGCAATCGTTTACTATTAGATAAATGGCATGAATTACAAAAAGTAGTAGATATGTCTCTATTACATAAAAAATTAAATTTTCTACTACGAATATCTAAGACTTGCACTCCAGGATGCCCAAGTCTATCATGCCAAGGGAGAGTAGAAGTGGTAATGAAGCAAGCTTGTGGCGGAAGTTGTGGTGGTGTGATTGGGTAGACGTCTCCGGTACTATTGTGGCGGGAAAGGTGTCGTCCAGTTTTGAGATCCTTCACAGTGAAACCAAAGGGGTCAAATTCAATAGAGACATTATTATCACGTGTAAAGCGTCTAACTGAAATCAAAGTTTTGATAACGGACGGGCTAAAAAGTATGTTAGGTAGGATGTAGGTGCGGTCAAAGATTTTGCAAAAGCCAGTGTCGGACCCTTTTATCGGGAGACATTGCCCGTTGCCAACAAGAGTTTTCGGATTTACAAAAAAAGAATTGGGAAAGGAGATTATACCTGAATTCTCGGTGACATGGGAGCCCGCGCCAGTGTACATTAGACCCGGGTCCGGTGTTTGCTGATTGAGATTCATGGCATTGAACGCTGCTTGCAACTCCGCTGGATTAAGTGCGTCGAAACCAACAGGTGGGGTCTGCTTTCCTTGCTGATCGGCCATGTAGTAAGCAGGGGGGCCGAAGGTCCTGTGTTGGTCGATCAGTTGGCAGCAGATGGAGGAGGACCTGTGTGATGCGGTGCGTATGGGCCAGGGTTGGTCCATGCCAGTTGTGAAGGGTAGGGACATGGTGGAACATTCCACCAAGCCCAAGTAGGGTATTGTGGTGGCTGAGTCGGCCAAGGTGAGTATGATTGATTGCGGCCTGAACCCCGGCCTCCCCTGTTTCTGTTCCAAGATCCCCGACCGCGTCCTCGGCTGCGGGTAAAGTTTGGGGGCTGCTGCTGCTGGGAAGACCAAGCCGGCGGCTGCTGTTGATTCCAAGATTGCGGTTGTTGCTGGGAGGGCTGCTGCGGTGAAGACCGATTAGAAGGGCCAGTGGAAACCATGACCGAGGACGAGTTGGATTTACGTGCCTCTATGCGGATAAGTTCATCGGTGAGCATGGTGTGACAACTGGCCCAAACCGGTAATTTCCGTACACATTAATTATTGCTTAATGACTGCAATTATGAGTTTAATTGTCAGCAATGTCTGAACACATGATTAAACAAGTGAATTCATGCATGTTGTATACTACAAAATATTGCTTTATGCATAAACAAGAGCGTTGCGTCAGAATAATAGTAAACTCACCGGTAAGACACACTGTGTCGACTGAACTGCAGAAAGCAGACAGACAATAAAATTGGAACCTAGGTGTAGGTCCGACGACAAGAATGCATTAAAACCCAAGAGTACATACAAGGGTTAATATATATGCAATACGAAAGCAAAAATAAGCACTAAAAAGCACCCGAAACGCACTTTAAGTGCAGAATTTATACAAATCAGCAATAATTCAGCATTTAGACATATAAATATTATGCAGAAATGTCGTTTTATTATCCAGAATATTTCCCTAAGTGTTGGGAATTGAAAGAGTACAGAAAGGCACTTAAACGACACTAAAAAGTGTAATTTAGCACTTTAACGAATCGGTATGAAACCGAACAACCGGTTATTACCCGGAACACCAAAATAATGCTAGAAGCATTGTTTTTATTTTTCTAAGCTAGTTAGGGTCCCCGAATACCCTAACACGCTATATATAACATGACACACAACTAACCGGGTTAAGCACTTAACTAACTTACTTAACCTAACTAATAAACTAACTAAATGGTTGGAATGGAACTAACTACCCCCCCCCCCTTTACAACCGTCCCCATTAGGGGGGACATGCTTTGTCCTTTGATGATTATAAAAATCTTGTTTGTCTAATATCTTGAAGACACATGGTCCATTGGTTAATTATCTTAAGTTTGTCTATAAGTTCAAAGATTAACCCACCAACACTTACACTTCACAACACTCAACAAGAATACTCCTCTTTCTCTCTCAAAGGCTACGGCCAAACATCCCTTCCACATACATCCATTTTCAAGTTTGATTCTTGCCATTCCAAGATCATTCAAGCAACAAGGATCACGTATTAGGAAGCTTGGAGCAAGCGGAACGCGAAGGACCTCTCTACTTTGCTTTTATCCACCCTATTTGCGTCTAGATCCTTCCCTAGCCTTGAGCTAGAGGTATAACACTTAGAACTCGTATTTAAACTATTCTAAAGTGGTTAAAAGGATTTTTGTCGGTTAAAACTCGTTAACATACAATATGATGCTTAAAAGTCTACTTAAAACACTAAAAATGGTGGTTATTAGCACATAAGTTGTGTAAATGATGTAGTATTCGAAATGTATGATTATTGAGACCCGATCTATGATTGTGGTAGCTCGGACCACCATTTAACCCAATGTAGTCATGTTCTTGGATCATGACATAAGGTTATGTTAGAAGATATAAGGGTTAAAAGGGTGAAACTCTACCACACATGAAACATGAACTTGTGTAAAAGTGTTTTTACTTGCAAAATATTGTTCAAAACTAGTAGATCTAAAGATCTACAAGTGGTTTTTCGGAAGAACCAAGCAAAAATATTAGTTTTGTTAAAAACCGGATCTTATCCGAACTAAAAGCATTTTTAGTAAATAAACAAGTGTGTAGACACTTGTGTCACAAGAAAATTTAACCAAGAAGTATTTTTGCGAATCTCGACTAGAAGTTGTGAAACTTCATATTCTTTAAAAATAAAGTTTTTAAGAAATTAAACTTATTTTTAAAGATAACAAGACTTACTAAATGTGCTAGTAAGTTACTACACATTTTTGGTAAATATCCAAGTTCATGAAGTGGGGAAAAGTAGTGATTATTGTTGATAATTACTGTTGATGATTATTGATGATTGATGATGATTTAAAAGAAAATAAACACACGTTTTGAAAACGTGGGAAACCTCCATTTTTAGGGGAAACTCTGTCAAAATTTTTATAAATTTTGACACTTAGAAAAATATAAGTTTTTGAGAAACTTATTCCCTAAAAATGTATTTAAGGTTACTACCAAGGTTTCCCTAATTTTTGGTGACGAGAAATGGTGATTTTTCAAGAATGAAAATGAATATAAATATGTATATTTTTGAGAGAAAAATATATATTATTTTGTCACCAACTTTTGTGCTAAGTGTGTATAGTATGTGTTATACGTGCTAGTGTATTAAGACTTAAAAATACACTAAATACTCGTGAGGAGTAGAAACATAAAAATACACATACAAAACACAAGATACATAATTCGGGTGCTAAGTGCAAAACATAAAAGACTTATATTTATTTTTGGAGAAAATAATATAAGTAAGATACGTAGTTAAAAATATGGAATATTTTTAACACAAGATTATACAAAAGAGAGTGACTGTACTTGTGCGACGCAAGTCTAGTGACTAACGTTAAGAAAACGCGTATAGGTTACGACGTTAATTAAGCAAATCCGGTGGAGTTTACGACGCTAGGAACGCAAAGTTGTGAGTTCATGCTCCCCCTTTTCTCTTTAACTGTTTTCAGTTTTTATAACTTCGGGGGTGAAATACATGTACAAAAGTACAATATTTATAAATGGTATGATATAAATACAAGAAGTACACTTGGTGAGAACGAGAACCAAGTGTGACAAAATATAAATACAAGAAGTACACTTGGTGAGAACGAGAACCAAGTGTGACAAAATATAAGAATACAAGAAGTACACTTGGTGAGAACGAGAACCAAGTGTGACGAAATATAAGAATATGAGAAGCGCACTTGGTGAGAACGAGAACCAAGTATGAGGCGCTATGAGAAATGATAACAAGAAACGCGCTTGGTGAGGACGAGAACCAAGTAGGATGCGTTATGAGAAATAGTGTCACGAATAGGGTAAAGAAGCACCATTAATCAACGTATACATTCAGACCGCAGAACAAAAGGTTAGATCTAACGGGTGCCTGGCAGCCCCACTCCCGGTCGGGGCGAGAACCGAGGAGTGTTTTTGTGTCTCAGAATATACCAATTAAATGCCTTAGGTTTGGTGACTTCCTATGACGTGCCACATGTTAATGGCTTTGCAACCCATTAACAATTTGATATTTACAGAAATACTGTATTTACATAAAATTCATACCATTCTAAAATTGATATATAACTTGAAGTACGTGGGGTACTCAAGAGAATTGATATATAACTTGAAGTACGTGGGGTACTCAAGAGAATTGATATATAACTTGAAGTACGTGGGGTACTCAAGAGGATTGATATATAACTTGAAGTACGTGGGGTACTCAAGAGAATTGATAAATAACTAGAAGTACGTGGAGTACTCGAGAAAAACTTGATTTACTCACAAACTATGTTTTCATACAAAGTATACAAACATGAAAAACAAAACTGCATGAATTCACACCAACTTTATGTTGACGTTTTTCCAAAAACTCACATGTATTTCAGGTAACTAGGATGGATGTGCGCGTGGTCTTGCATATGCTCGTGGATGTCGCTTGTGTTTAACTTTAAATAAAGTTGTAAACTTTTAAGACAATGTCTTTATGCTGTCTAGCGATGTAAACGCTAAACTTATGTTTTCAAATCATGGTATTTGATGTTATTTTACGAGCATGTAGCATGTTTACTCTTCGTATGCAATGAGAACCTTTCATGATCACACCTCGTGCTTCCGCCGTAGAAAGGGGTGTGACAGATTGGTATCAGAGCTGCGATTGTAGTGAACCAGGATTCCTTCTCGAGTCTAGTCTACAATCTCTAGGATCCATTCACGAAAACAATTTTCAAAGAGTTTTCATTGCATAAAACGTCCCGCGACATCCACTGCCTGAAACTGTCTACATGAGTCTAGAAAAGACACTACGAGGCTTAGAGTGCACTTGAGTAGCACTTGTCGTGAAAAGAAATTACTTGCAATTATGTGTGATAATTAGCATGTACTAGAAATGGAATGTCACAAGTATATGTGACTTTACCTGAAAACAATGGCCTACCTGAAGGAAGAAATACGAGGATGAAACAAACTGTGCGGACTGTGCAAGGAGTTACGTAATTATGGATGCATACATAATTATGGAATTCAGTGCACAAAAACCACAGCAAGTCTTGTCACATATAGATTCCCTCAGTGCAAGCCTACTAAGTACTCTGCTAGAGTAATAATTGTTTGATGTCACTTATGTGGTATATATACCTGTGAATATATATGATACCACTGTCTAGTGTGACGATATCAAACAAATGCCTATACCTATTGGGTTGTGTTCGTCAGAACATGACACCCAGAAGAGCTGTGAACGCTCATGATCAACCTCCTCCTCCCCCACTGCCAAGAGCTGCTGAAGAGCTGAACGCTCTACTGGAAGAAAGGCTCTCCGTTGTTATCGCACACTACGAGGCGAACCGAACTCAAGACAGTGGAGGCCCAAGCAACGCTAGATGTAAAGGGAATGGAGATTCGTCTGGAGGCAATGCCGCTCAAGGCTGCACTTTCAAGCAGTTCCTCGACTGCAAGCCGATGAACTATGACGGCACAGGAGGTGCAGTAGCATTTGTGCGCTGGACGGAAAAGACTGAAGCTACTTTCCGCATGAGCAAGTGTACCACGGATCAACAAGTCACTTTTGCTACTGGGTTATTCGTTGATGAAGCTCTGACTTGGTGGAACCTGCAAGCCCAAACTTTGGGTGATGACGCCGCTTATGGCCTCACTTGGGAGGAACTGAAGGAAAGGATGAGAGAGAAGTACTGCTCTCGTGCGGAACTCCAGAGGCTGGAAACAGAGTTCTGGCACTTGACTATGGAAGGTGCTGACATCAATGGTTACACTCGAAGGTTCCACGACCTGTCGCGAGTGCTTCCCTACAGGGTGACTCCTGAATTTAAGCGTGTGGAACGCTACATTTGGGGACTGGCCCCAAAGTTTCGTGGCATGGTGACGCCGGCCAAACCACAAACAGTCACTGAGGCTGTAACTCTGGCTGTCAGCCTTACTGAAGATTGTGTTCGTATGAAGAAGCTATCGTTGAACCCCATGAGAAGACCGAGACGCATGTTGAGTCGTCCGGTGACAAAAAGAGAAAGCATACAAGTTTGAACCAAGCTACTCGCAACAACAAGGGTTTCAACAAGAAGCGCGACACTAATCCACCTCAGGAGATGAAAACCCATGCAACCAAAGCATACCAAGGCTCCATGCCTAGATGCCAAAAATGTAAGTATCATCATGATGGAGCTTGTCGCGTTCCAAGGTGCGACAAATGTGGTAAATTGGGCCATCAGACAGAAGACTGTTGGGGAAAAGGAAAGAACCGAAGTGGGAACGGTGCTGGTAACAAGAATGGTAGCGGGAAAGGCCAAGGATGCTTCAAGTGTGGAAGCAATGACCATTTCATGAAAAACTGCCCAGAGAGAAACAACGCTCCGGCTCGAGCATTTGTGATTGGAGCAAGAGACGCACGCGAGGACCCTAACGTGGTCACCGGTACGTTTCTCGTTAACAATCACTTTGCATCCATATTATTCGACACGGGCGCCGATTATAGCTTCATGTCTGTGGAATTTAAACGCATACTCGGAATAGAATCTAGTAGATTAGAAATTCCTTATTCCATAGAACTAGCCAATGGTAAACTTGTTGAATCGGGCGAAGTTGTCAGAGGCTGCACATTAGAACTTGGCGAACGAAATTTTAGCATCGACCTCCTACCTATTCAATTGGGTAGCTTCGATGTGGTAGTCGGAATGGACTGGTTGTCCAAGAACAAAGCTGAAGTTGTTTGTCATGAGAAAATCATTCGCATCCCTTTAGCGAATGGTGAAACTCTCATCGTGCATGGAGAAAAACGAGACGCGCCTCTTCGAATCATCAGTTGTATGAAGGCACAGAAGTGCTTAAGGAAAGGATGTGTCGCTTTCCTAGCACACGTTATAGACAAGAAGGCTGAGGAGCCGAAACTCGAAGACATTCCTGTGGTGAAGGAATTTCCTGATGTGTTCCCTGAAGATCTGCCAGGATTACCTCCGCAACGACAAGTCGAATTCCGTATAGACTTGGTTCCAGGAGCTGCTCCTGTAGCCAAGGCACCCTATCGACTTGCTCCACCCGAAATGCAAGAATTATCCACACAACTCCAGGAGTTGTTGGATAAAGGATTCATAAGGCCAAGCTTCTCACCTTGGGGAGCTCCAGTATTATTCGTGAAGAAGAAGGATGGAACATTGCGGATGTGTATCGATTACAGGGAACTAAACAAACTCACAATCAAGAATCGGTATCCGCTACCGAGGATTGATGACTTATTTGATCAACTGCAAGGATCAAGCTACTATTCCAAGATCGACCTTCGATCTGGATATCATCAGCTGAGAATCCAAGATGAAAGCGTGCCAAAGACTGCATTCAGGACGCGCTATGGGCACTACGAATTTCTTGTGATGCCATTCGGGCTGACGAATGCACCTGCGGTCTTTATGGATCTAATGAACCGCGTATGCAAACCATATCTCGATAAATTCGTGATTGTATTTATCGATGATATCCTGATTTACTCGCGAACGAAAGAAGAGCACGAGCAACATCTCAGAACCATCTTGGAGCTACTGAAGAAAGAGAAACTTTATGCAAAGTTTTCGAAATGCGAATTCTGGATTCGCGAAGTACAATTTCTTGGTCACGTGGTGAATGAGAAGGGCATTCATGTAGACCCGACCAAGATTGAAGCAATAAAGAATTGGGAAGCTCCCAAGACCCCAACTGAAGTTCGTCAATTTTTGGGCTTAGCGGGCTACTACCGGCGATTCATTGAGAATTTCTCGAAGATAGCTCAACCGCTAACGACCCTTACTCAGAAAGACAAGAAGTACGACTGGGGTCACAAACAAGAAGAAGCCTTCCAGTTACTTAAAAACAAGCTATGCGATGCACCAATACTATCATTACCCGAAGGCACTGAAGACTTCGTGGTATACTGCGACGCCTCACGACAAGGCTTGGGTTGCGTGCTCATGCAACGCCAAAAAGTCATCGCTTATGCTTCAAGACAACTGAAGGTTCACGAGAGAAATTATACCACTCACGACCTGGAACTGGGTGCAGTGGTATTCGCCTTGAAGATTTGGCGACATTATTTATATGGTACTCGATGTACAATCTTCACAGATCACAAAAGCTTACAACACATATTTGATCAGAAGGAATTGAATATGCGCCAGCGACATTGGGTCGAGCTGCTGAACGATTATGACTGTGAGATTAAGTACCATCCTGGAAAGGCGAACGTTGTAGCGGACGCGTTGAGCCGAAAGGAAAGGGGTAAGACCCTAAGGGTTCGAGCGTTAGAAATGACCATTCGAACGAACCTCACTGCACGCATTCGGGATGCACAACAAGAAGCTCTTAAAGAAGAAAACCGTAAAGCTGAATACCTACGGGGTATGCTGAAATACATGGTGCCAAACGAAGAGGGAGCCTTATACTTTAAGAAGCGTATTTGGGTTCCACTCTATGGTGGCATACGAGAAGTCATCCTTAATGAAGCCCACAAATCGAGATATTCGATCCACCCAGGATCGGACAAAATGTATCAAGACTTGAAGGAGTACTATTGGTGGCCGAGACTCAAAAGCGACGTTGCTGTCTATGTTGGAAAATGCCTAACCTGTGCTAAGGTTAAGGCAGAATATCAGAAACCGTCCGGCCTACTACAACAACCAGAGATTCCCGTATGGAAGTGGGAACAAATCTCGATGGACTTCATAACGAAATTACCCAGGACCCCGAGAGGGCACGATATGATATGGGTAATAGTTGATCGATTGACGAATTCTGCGCATTTCCTACCAATCCGAGAGAAGGATAGCACTGGAAAGCTGGCAGAGATATACTTAAGAGAAATTGTGGCACGTCATGGAGTGCCAATCTCAATCATTTCAGACAGAGATGGACGCTTTGTCTCAAGAATCTGGCAATCATTTCAGGAAGCCTTTGGATCTCAGTTAGATCTGAGCACGGCATTCCATCCGCAAACAGACGGCCAGAGCGAACGGACTATACAAACGTTAGAAGATATGCTTCGCGCATGTGTCATGGACCTAGGCGGCAGCTGGGATACTCATCTACCTCTAGTTGAGTTTTCCTACAATAACAGTTATCATACGAGCATAAAAGCCGCGCCGTTCGAAGCTCTGTATGGCCGCAAATGCCGATCGCCCTTATGTTGGGCAGATGCCGGAGATAAACGTATGGTTGGTCCTGAACTTGTACAAGAGACAACCGACAAGATTGCGCAGATCCGAGAGCACATTAAGGCGGCTCGAGAGCGACAAAAGAGCTACGCTGATCCTAATAGAAAATCGGTAGATTTCAAGGTGGGAGACAAAGTGTTGTTAAAAGTCTCACCATGGAAGGGCGTAGTCAGATTTGGAAAGCGTGGAAAGCTGAATCCACGATACATCGGACCATTCAGAATTTTGAAAAGAATTGGTACCGTGGCATACAAGTTGGAGTTACCGGAAGAACTTAATGGAGTACATGATACGTTTCATGTATCCAACCTGAAGAAGAATCCAACACAAGAAAACGTGATCATCCCGATGGATGAAGTGCATATTGATGAAGCCCTCCGATTTACAGAGCAACCCGTTGAGGTTACTGACTGGAAAGTCAACAAGACCAGGAGGAGCAGTGTGAAGCTTGTCAAAGTACGTTGGAGCTCTAAGCACGGACCCGAGTATACATGGGAACGTGAAGACCAGTTCAAGAAAAAGTATCCCCACCTATTCAAGAAGACTCCAGCGAGAGTTAGTTCAGTCTGAATTTCGGGACGAAATTCTTTTAACGGGGGGAGACTGTGACAACTGGCCCAAACCGGTAATTTCCGTACACATTAATTATTGCTTAATGACTGCAATTATGAGTTTAATTGTCAGCAATGTCTGAACACATGATTAAACAAGTGAATTCATGCATGTTGTATACTACAAAATATTGCTTTATGCATAAACAAGAGCGTTGCGTCAGAATAATAGTAAACTCACCGGTAAGACACACTGTGTCGACTGAACTGCAGAAAGCAGACAGACAATAAAATTGGAACCTAGGTGTAGGTCCGACGACAAGAATGCATTAAAACCCAAGAGTACATACAAGGGTTAATATATATGCAATACGAAAGCAAAAATAAGCACTAAAAAGCACCCGAAACGCACTTTAAGTGCAGAATTTATACAAATCAGCAATAATTCAGCATTTAGACATATAAATATTATGCAGAAATGTCGTTTTATTATCCAGAATATTTCCCTAAGTGTTGGGAATTGAAAGAGTACAGAAAGGCACTTAAACGACACTAAAAAGTGTAATTTAGCACTTTAACGAATCGGTATGAAACCGAACAACCGGTTATTACCCGGAACACCAAAATAATGCTAGAAGCATTGTTTTTATTTTTCTAAGCTAGTTAGGGTCCCCGAATACCCTAACACGCTATATATAACATGACACACAACTAACCGGGTTAAGCACTTAACTAACTTACTTAACCTAACTAATAAACTAACTAAATGGTTGGAATGGAACTAACTACCCCCCCCCCCCTTTACAACCGTCCCCATTAGGGGGGACATGCTTTGTCCTTTGATGATTATAAAAATCTTGTTTGTCTAATATCTTGAAGACACATGGTCCATTGGTTAATTATCTTAAGTTTGTCTATAAGTTCAAAGATTAACCCACCAACACTTACACTTCACAACACTCAACAAGAATACTCCTCTTTCTCTCTCAAAGGCTACGGCCAAACATCCCTTCCACATACATCCATTTTCAAGTTTGATTCTTGCCATTCCAAGATCATTCAAGCAACAAGGATCACGTATTAGGAAGCTTGGAGCAAGCGGAACGCGAAGGACCTCTCTACTTTGCTTTTATCCACCCTATTTGCGTCTAGATCCTTCCCTAGCCTTGAGCTAGAGGTATAACACTTAGAACTCGTATTTAAACTATTCTAAAGTGGTTAAAAGGATTTTTGTCGGTTAAAACTCGTTAACATACAATATGATGCTTAAAAGTCTACTTAAAACACTAAAAATGGTGGTTATTAGCACATAAGTTGTGTAAATGATGTAGTATTCGAAATGTATGATTATTGAGACCCGATCTATGATTGTGGTAGCTCGGACCACCATTTAACCCAATGTAGTCATGTTCTTGGATCATGACATAAGGTTATGTTAGAAGATATAAGGGTTAAAAGGGTGAAACTCTACCACACATGAAACATGAACTTGTGTAAAAGTGTTTTTACTTGCAAAATATTGTTCAAAACTAGTAGATCTAAAGATCTACAAGTGGTTTTTCGGAAGAACCAAGCAAAAATATTAGTTTTGTTAAAAACCGGATCTTATCCGAACTAAAAGCATTTTTAGTAAATAAACAAGTGTGTAGACACTTGTGTCACAAGAAAATTTAACCAAGAAGTATTTTTGCGAATCTCGACTAGAAGTTGTGAAACTTCATATTCTTTAAAAATAAAGTTTTTAAGAAATTAAACTTATTTTTAAAGATAACAAGACTTACTAAATGTGCTAGTAAGTTACTACACATTTTTGGTAAATATCCAAGTTCATGAAGTGGGGAAAAGTAGTGATTATTGTTGATAATTACTGTTGATGATTATTGATGATTGATGATGATTTAAAAGAAAATAAACACACGTTTTGAAAACGTGGGAAACCTCCATTTTTAGGGGAAACTCTGTCAAAATTTTTATAAATTTTGACACTTAGAAAAATATAAGTTTTTGAGAAACTTATTCCCTAAAAATGTATTTAAGGTTACTACCAAGGTTTCCCTAATTTTTGGTGACGAGAAATGGTGATTTTTCAAGAATGAAAATGAATATAAATATGTATATTTTTGAGAGAAAAATATATATTATTTTGTCACCAACTTTTGTGCTAAGTGTGTATAGTATGTGTTATACGTGCTAGTGTATTAAGACTTAAAAATACACTAAATACTCGTGAGGAGTAGAAACATAAAAATACACATACAAAACACAAGATACATAATTCGGGTGCTAAGTGCAAAACATAAAAGACTTATATTTATTTTTGGAGAAAATAATATAAGTAAGATACGTAGTTAAAAATATGGAATATTTTTAACACAAGATTATACAAAAGAGAGTGACTGTACTTGTGCGACGCAAGTCTAGTGACTAACGTTAAGAAAACGCGTATAGGTTACGACGTTAATTAAGCAAATCCGGTGGAGTTTACGACGCTAGGAACGCAAAGTTGTGAGTTCATGCTCCCCCTTTTCTCTTTAACTGTTTTCAGTTTTTATAACTTCGGGGGTGAAATACATGTACAAAAGTACAATATTTATAAATGGTATGATATAAATACAAGAAGTACACTTGGTGAGAACGAGAACCAAGTGTGACAAAATATAAATACAAGAAGTACACTTGGTGAGAACGAGAACCAAGTGTGACAAAATATAAGAATACAAGAAGTACACTTGGTGAGAACGAGAACCAAGTGTGACGAAATATAAGAATATGAGAAGCGCACTTGGTGAGAACGAGAACCAAGTATGAGGCGCTATGAGAAATGATAACAAGAAACGCGCTTGGTGAGGACGAGAACCAAGTAGGATGCGTTATGAGAAATAGTGTCACGAATAGGGTAAAGAAGCACCATTAATCAACGTATACATTCAGACCGCAGAACAAAAGGTTAGATCTAACGGGTGCCTGGCAGCCCCACTCCCGGTCGGGGCGAGAACCGAGGAGTGTTTTTGTGTCTCAGAATATACCAATTAAATGCCTTAGGTTTGGTGACTTCCTATGACGTGCCACATGTTAATGGCTTTGCAACCCATTAACAATTTGATATTTACAGAAATACTGTATTTACATAAAATTCATACCATTCTAAAATTGATATATAACTTGAAGTACGTGGGGTACTCAAGAGAATTGATATATAACTTGAAGTACGTGGGGTACTCAAGAGAATTGATATATAACTTGAAGTACGTGGGGTACTCAAGAGGATTGATATATAACTTGAAGTACGTGGGGTACTCAAGAGAATTGATAAATAACTAGAAGTACGTGGAGTACTCGAGAAAAACTTGATTTACTCACAAACTATGTTTTCATACAAAGTATACAAACATGAAAAACAAAACTGCATGAATTCACACCAACTTTATGTTGACGTTTTTCCAAAAACTCACATGTATTTCAGGTAACTAGGATGGATGTGCGCGTGGTCTTGCATATGCTCGTGGATGTCGCTTGTGTTTAACTTTAAATAAAGTTGTAAACTTTTAAGACAATGTCTTTATGCTGTCTAGCGATGTAAACGCTAAACTTATGTTTTCAAATCATGGTATTTGATGTTATTTTACGAGCATGTAGCATGTTTACTCTTCGTATGCAATGAGAACCTTTCATGATCACACCTCGTGCTTCCGCCGTAGAAAGGGGTGTGACACATGGAACGAGCCTGATCCCAATCGGCGTTGGTAGAGTTGATCAACGAGGCGGTAGTATCAAATTCTTGAGGCAATCCACGGACCAATTGAAGAACGAGACGTGACTCGGAAATTGGTTGATCAACATCTTCGAGTTGATTTGCAAAATCCTTCAACTTTCGACAATAGTCATCCAAAGAGGAGCATGCGGCAAGGGTTAGGTTCACGAATTTTGTCTCTAATGCCGCCGCACGAGCTTTCTTGTTACTTAAGTAAATTTTCTCCAGTTTGACCCATGCACCGCGTACAGTGCCGTCCGAATCCATGACTCGAGGTAGGAGGTCGTCAGAGACGGTGCTCCATATCCACTGTAGGACTATCGCATCAAGCTCGAGCCAAGAGTCATATGTGGGGTCGGTTTTTGATGGGGCGGCGGTGCCATCAATGTGGGCCGAAACCTTGTAGGCAACGACATGTAGCTTGAATATCTTAACCCAGGCAGAATAAGTAACTATTATGCCATCCAACGTGTGGATTTTTTTATTGAATATTCGTAACGGAATAAACAGGATGTAGCAGGTTTGGTTTCGAATTGGAATCCGAGGATTCCGGTTTGTTGGTGCCAGGCATGTCGATCAGAAGGAATAAAGGCGACGGCTGGAAAAGAAGACACTATGGCGACGACTGGAAAAGAAGAACTATTTAGGTCTTCAGAACCGAGGCTCTGATACCATGAAAGTGTTCATGGATCGATATATTATTGATTGATTTGAATAGAATACAAGAAACCCCTTTATATACGGAAGAACCATAAACCTATACAAGCACCTAATTAGGAACAGATAACAATTCATAATTTACAAGGATTCCTTATCCTATCAAGAATATAAACATTCTAGAATAATCTAAATAATAATAATAATAATAATAATAATAATAATAATAATAATAATAATAATAATAATAATAATAATATACGGTGCTAATAAAATGGAGGCATATGAAAAGAGTAAACAATTGGTTTTGAAGTTATAGAAATTGGTTACTTTTTTGTTTGACCCGTTCACTAAAATTGATGAGTTTGACCCGCTTATTATAAGAGATGAGTGTAACCCATTTATTAAAGTAGCTCACTCTGTCCCGTTTATTTTAAATGGTAACCTTGACCCGTTTATCGACAATGATAAGTGTGACTATTTATGGTAGTAGCTAATTCTGACCTGTTTACTAATTATTTTGTTGGTGCAGTGAGGGGAGGCTTGTTAACATTAACTTTGGATTCATTTTTGAAATATCACCTGGTGGGTACATGCGAATTGAAAGTGCTCACTTCATCCTAACTTAGGATATCTATGTCACAAGATGACTCAGTTACTTGATCCATCTGCGTAGGATCAAACAGATGTTATTCAATTTGTGTTGAAGACATGTTAATTACATGTTTAATTAAGCTATGTTTCTTTTTATCTGATTATTTTGCCATTAGACTGGAAGGTATAGGGGCCGGCTTAGGCCCGGCCTGGCCTGGCACCGGACCCCCACACCGCCCCCCATAGGGCCGGCTCGTCCTATCCGTCTCCTACACGACGTGCACGACGGGGCAACATTCAAAATTCTAGCCGTTTATTAACGGCTATATTAATAAAAAAAAAAAACTTTTTCACTTTAAATAAATACCCCTTCTCTTATCCATTTTTATATCAAATTCTCAATACTTCTCCCATTCTCATCCAATTTTATAAAAAACACTCCATCTTTTTTATAAAATCATGAATCCATTCAACCCAAACAACCCCAACCCGAACAATCCCAACCCGAACCAACCTAACTTTTTTTCGACTCCCGCTTACACTCCGAATATCGATCCGTCATGGGTGTCTCCGCAATTTACGTTTTCGGGTTTCCAACAATCACCCAACGCTTTCAAACAAATGTCTCAAGTTCAACAAATGCAACATTACCAAGCACTCCAACAAATGATGCAACGCAACTCGTTTGAATCTCTAGCGCAATTCCAATCGCAACCGCCAACATCCCAAGTGCAACCCTCGGTTCCACTTGACGATGATGAAGAAGTCATCCCCGAATCGCCACCTCAAGAGCTCAAGCGCAAAAAAAAACAAGGGGAAGGGGAAGGCGGTTGAAACCGTAGCCGAAACCAAAGGCGGTTCGAAAGCAAAGCCCAGACCTTGGACAAAAATAGAGGAGGAGGCGCTAGCAATGGCGTTTGTTAAGTCCTCAACTTGCCCGATTGTCGGTATGAACCAAAGTTTATTTTTTTAATTTAAATTTAAAAAGATTTATTTTTTATTTTTACTAATGCATTTTTTTTAATTTAGGAAACAACTAAACGGGTAGTAGTTTTTGGAAGGCGATAACGGAAAGAGTTAACGGGATTATGGAGCAAGGCCCGATGCGTGATCTCGATTCCGTCTCGGGCAAGTGGCGTAAAATGAGCAAGGCCATCAACACCTTTAGCGGGTATTATAACCATATTTACACTAATCCTCCTAGTGGGAGTAACGACGAGTACATTCTTAACCTTGATTTGGCTAAATGGGACTCTAAAAATTCAACACCTTTCCAACACCTCCGAGCATGGAACATTTTTAAAGAAAGAAAACAAATGGAAGCCGGTTCCAAATGAGGTCGCAACCGCCAAACGGAGTAAAACTTCCGAGTCCGGAAGTTATAATGCGGGAGGCTCCACCGCTCGTTGTCAAATCGACATAAACGACGACCTAGAATATGACGAGGAGGTGTTGCCCGTTCACAAGTCGGAACGTCCCCCCGGAAGGGACAAATCAAAAAAAGAGGCGGCCAGAAAACGAAAAGGGGGCGGCTCGAGCCAAACATCTTCCGGGGCGGGTTCGAAAATGGACGTGTTGATATCCGAATTCCGTTCGTTCAAATAGCTCACAGCGGAAAAATATAGTTACAAGAAAACCTTGTCGGCCGACTATGCTCGAGCGGAGGATTTTAGGATTATAAGGTTGGATCTCGACTCGGTTCCGGATGATGAACGCGAGGTTTACCGGAGGATGAAAAAGGAGGTTAAGAAAAAATGGACGTCGTAGGTTGTTTGTTTTTTTAATCGTATCGATTTTTTTTTTTTTTTGCTTTTATGTTTACCGTTTCTAGGATTAGTAATTTTAATTTTTAGGAAATGTAATTTTTTTTATGTTATGAAATGAATTTAATTATGTTGTTTTATGTTTTAATTTTTATCAAGTTAACAAAAAAAAGTTAGAAAATTATAAAATTATTAGGTGGGGTAGGCTCATTCTCCACCCCCTTCAAAATGCAAGGAGGCCTATCCTCTATAGGATGGTGATGTGGCGCCTACGTGACGGCCCATCCTCATGGGAATGAGGCTCTCCATACCCTTTAGTCTTAAATAATGAGTTTCCTATGAGCTACAAAGTAAGTGCTGATACAAGCGCTAAATAAAATTGTTTATATTTTCATTATATCCTAATTTGATAGACTATTAGTCTAGAGTAAACTTCCGTTTTGCTCCCTGTGGTTTGGTCATTTTAACGGTTTTGCTACAATAGTTTAAAAATAGCCATTTTCCTCCCTGATCTTTCGAGTTTGTCGCCAGTTTGCTCCCTAATCTTTCGAGTTTGTCGCCAGTTTCCTCCCTGAAGGAGTTAGAGGCCGGGAGAAAAATTGAAGATAAGTTAGAAAAATCAGGGAGGAAAATGGCTATTTTTAAACTATTGGAGCAAAACCGTTAAAATGACGAGGAAGCAAAACGGAAGTTTAGTCATTAGTCTAATTTACAACCGTCTTTTTCCTAAGTAAGGTGATTTTGGATCAATTATGCATTAATTTACATAATATATATAGGGAAAATTACCAAAATGTCTCTTGACCAAGTGCATTTGCAAAATTGTCACATTCCTGCGTCCTTGGAAGGTCCTCCCAGCATCGGAAGCGTCCACCTTTCGCGTTTAAGAGTCCGCCTGTCCGTTGAAGCGTCCGTTCCCTTTCAAGCGACACGTGTTGAAGCGTCCGTTCCGTTACGAAATTGCGTCAGTCACCGACGCATGATAACCATAAATTTTTTAATGCGTCTATGTCTACGTTTCCGAGGCCTGGCCGACGTTTCCGATGCCTGGCCAACGCTTCCGAGGCCTGGACGACGCTTCCGAGGCATGGACGACGCTTCCGAGGCTTGACCCCGACGCTCCTCGATGCTTGACCGACGCTTCCCGACGCTTCCGTAAAAAAAAATGGAAACTCAAAAGCCGTTTAACATTTACCGTTGCACACATTTACCCCACTATATAACCTGTTCACTTATCAAAACACCCGCCGTTTTCAAAAAAAAATTGCAAACAAAAATCAGCCGTTTCACTAGAAAATCCGACGCCGTCAACGACCCGACAATGGCCACCTCCTGGACTGACGTTGAAGACATTGCTCTGTGCGAAGCATGGGAGCAGTCAATGATCGATCCTCCACACGGTGGGCTCTGGGTCCGTGTTCAACAAAATTTCGCCCAACTACGTGGTCCGGAACACAACCGGACCGTTGACGCACTATCCTCCAGGTTCCGTGTGCTGCGGTTGGAATGTGAGAGATTTGATCGATATTTCAAGAAAGTGGAGACAGAAATGCCGGACCTTGGTGAGGACGATCAGAAGGAGGTGGCCCTCATCAACTACCGCCATAAAGAGAGGCATGATTTCAAACATGTCTCGGAGTGGGAAGATATTAGGATATGGTTTTAGATAATAATAAATAATATTATGTGTTGTTTGGTTTTTTTTTTTTGTTTTTATTATGTTATGTTTTTAATGTTTAATATAAAAAAATTTAACTAAAAAATAACATGTTTTATATCGTTTAAAATTTGCTCCGTTAAAATACATATAGTTTAATTTTTATAAAGAGCATGCACATGATCCCATGTTAGAAAAATGTTTATAAGTTATAAAAAAAAATTGGACAAAGATACGGAACGTTGGCCGACGCTTAAGAAGCTTCGCGGACGCATTGCGCCTGAGGCGGACGCTTCAACATCGGACACGTGTCGCTTGAAAGGAAACGGACGCTTCAAGTGAAAGGCGGACGCTTCAACGTGAATGGCGGACGCTTCAACATCGGACACGTGTCGCTTGAATGGAAACAGACGCTTCAACGGACAGGCGGACACTTCAACGTGAAAGGCGGACGCTTCCGAGGCTGGGAGGACCTTCCAAGGACGCAGGAAGATGACAATTTTGCAAATGCACTTGGTCAAGAGACATTTTGGTAATTTTCCCATATATATATATACGATTGTTAAGTGTCGATTTGCATGAAACTTGTGCCAAAGAGAAATCTGCTAAACCTCCTAGGAGGTTGTCCATCCCCAGCAAGCCAATTGCCAGTCCTACCACTAAGTGGGTGTTTGGGATTCCTTCTCAAAAATGACTTTTTAACTTATATAAGTCATAAGTGAGAAGTTAGTCTCAAAAATGACTTCTCAACACACAAAACTCTTCAAAATAAAATAAGCTAACCCAAACATTCAAAAAATAACTTATTAACTTTTATAAGTCATAAGTTGCTCCAAAATAAGCTAACCCAAACACCCCCTAAATCAGTTGGCTACATCACTCCAATATCAGAAGCCAGAGCAAAAAGGACCAGCAAGATCAAGGGTAAAAGCGTCACACCTGGTTCAGATGTTTCAAGATCACTCGGTCAAAGAAAGTTCACTGTTTTGTCTTCAGCTTCATATTGGCTCTCTCACATTAAATTGTCTGGAAAACATCAGTTGTTGCTCGGGTTTTTCAAGCTTTCCCTCGATGCAGGGTGTGAGGTAACAAAACACTATTTTTATCAAGAAAGTTGTGTTTATTGTTTAAAATTGTAAAATGGTTTTATAATTGTATCAAAATTTTGTATTGTTGAATGTTTAGCTATTGAAAGATGAGCTAAAGTCTTATGCTTGCCGCCACAATCTCGGAGAATCTGTAAAACAAGTGTTTGACGGTTACGGTATACAAGAAAGCGTTGAACACGTGCCGCAGATCTGGTATAAGGTAATTAACCAGTTACTTTATTTAGTTGATTTTGTTAACTATGTAATTGTAGATGTTTATGACTATTCAATCGTAATTTCAACAGCGATCGGCTTCGTTTTACTGTATTTTGCCAAGTAGTTACCAGTTTGGCCCAAAATTTCGCCAAAACCGAACGATGAACGCCATTGACGGATCAACAGTCTATTAATAATAATAATCTCCATGGAAATAGGAATATAAAGAACAACCAAATCACAGGCCCCATCCCTTCAACGCTGACTCAAATTCCCAACCTTAAGACACTCTAAGTTGTATTCGTCCTTTTCACTTTCCTATAAAGATCGTCTTCTTCTCGATAATCGGATTATCTTTATAAAATTTTGTTTTTGTTATTTTGATTTGAGTAGTGATTTGGCACAAAATCAGCTGACCGGTGAGATACCCAGATTAATATACTGGAATGAAGTATTGCAGTATCTGTGAGTACTTGTTCACCTGAATTATTTTATTTTTTTACGGTTTTATCTAAAGTGTTATGTAACTTTATTTTTACAGTGGCTTGGGAGGCAATTTGTTAACCGGGACTCTGTCTGCTGATATGTGCCAGTTAGTTAACTGGCCTTTGGTATTTGACTATTTGTATGTATTTCTAACGTAAATATCTTGTTTTAAGTTCTTGTCAAGTTACTTAAACGTTGTTATTCATGATTTTTATTTAGTGATGTTCGGGGAAATAACTTGACCGGCACTATCCCAGATAGCATTGGTAACTGTACTGGCTTTGGGATATTGTAAGTCTCATTTTTACTGATTTTTAAGCTAAAAATGTGTAATATATCGATAACACTGACGACTAAATTTGTTTGATCTGCAGAGATACAACAACAACCATACCCAGTAAGTCCCACAAATCGCAGAGCTATTTATAGGGTCTGGGGAGGGTGGGATGTAGACAGACCTTGCCTCTATCCATATGGATAGAGAGGCTGCTTCCAGAGAGACCCCCGGCTCGAAAACGAACAGCAAACCGACACATCAAGTCAAAGGATATAGAAATGATGAGAAAGGATCAAATACAAAGGGAGTTAAATGTAAGAAGGGTAAGAAGGAATAGGATGATGACACCTGGCAAAAACTTCATCTAATCTTTAATTAGTCCTGAATTAGAGGAAGGGGCATTTTTGGAAACTATTTAAGCCTTCAATAAATCACAATAAAACAGGGATACGCACCATAAAACAGGGATTACGATACAGACGTGATTTTTGCCCTAATTGATCGCAATTCACGAGATTGAAGCTTCAATTTTACAGCAATTTCATGCCGATGAATGGTACGTGCTCTGAGTTTGATGTTATTGTTGAAAATTATGATTGAGATCTGATTAAAAACTGTGTTTTGATCATGTTTATCGTTGAGAATTCTGCTATTATCAATGAGAATTTTGACCATGTTATTGTCGCAATTTTGGTTGTTTCATCGATGTTATCGTTCAGATGTTCAGATTTCTGATTGAGATCTAAAAGTGTTTTGATTATGATTAGGTATATGTTTAACTTAAATTTTTCATTCGTTTATTGTCGTGAATTCTTATTGAGATCTAAAACGGTTATATGTTCTGTATTGTTTAAGTTATTAATGCATTGTGTCTATTGCTCTGTATTGTTTAAGTTATTAATGCATTGTGTCTATTTTATTTTCATTGTGTCTGTTGCTCTGTATTGTTTAAGTTATTAATGCATTGTGTCTATTGCTCTGTATTGTTTAAGTTATTAATGCATTGTGTCTATTGCTCTGTATTATTTAAGTTTTTAATACATTGTGTCTATTTTATTTTCATTGTGCCTAACTAACTTTTTGGTTGATTTTGACATGTGTGTTATTGTCTGAAATTATGTCATATTTTGTCATAATGTGTTATTTTGTTTATTTTCATTGTGCTTAACTAACTTTTTAGTTGATTTTGACATGTGTGTTATTGTCTGAAATTATGTCATATTTTGTCATAATGTGTTATTTTGTTTATTTGAATGCGTGTTATTCTGCTTTTGACATGTGTGTTATTGTCTGAAATTATGTCATATTTTGTTATAATGTGTTATTTTGTTTATTTGCCATGTTTGTATGACATATATATGTTTTAATTTTACATTGTTTATTTTTTATTTGTGTAGATGCTATAGTTTACAAAGAACGTGGTGTACAGCGTGTATCACCACGTACCGGAAAAATATTTTACACTCCTGCTGTGAGCGAGTCACTTAAACCTTGTGTTGGTATGGTCTTTGACTCAATTGACCAAGCTTATGGTTTTTATGTCAAGTATGCTCATGCAAGTGGTTTCTCGGTTAGGAAGAACACTTCATACAACAATGCAAATGGTGTTCTTAAGTTGAAGTACTTTACATGTTCTAAAGAAGGTTTTAAAATTCCTAATAAGGGTAAAGGAAAGCGTCGGAAACCATCTAAGAGAATTGGATGTGAGGCTCATATTAAGTTACAGCTAACTGTTGATGGGAAGTTTGAAGTATATATTTTTCAAGAGGAACATAATCATAGTTTCGTGCATGAAGAAGACCTCCAGTTTTTGACATCCGTGAGAAGGGTTGATCATGTAAAAGAAAATGCCATTCAAGCGTTGTCTACGATAAATCTTGGGCCTGTAAGGGCATTTAATGTTTTGAAAAGTTTGTATGGTAGTTACGAGGAGGTAGGTGCTACAAGAACTGATTTTAAAAATTATAAGAGGGACTTAAATCAATACATTGGGGAGAATGATGCAGATATGGTTATTAAGCGTCTTGCAAAGAAAAAAGAGTATTGTCCAAATTTCTCATTTGAGTATGAAGTCAATCAAGATGGAACTTTAGGTGGTGTTTTCTGGGCGGATGAGATTTCAAAAATTAATTATATGGTTTTTGGTGATGTCGTTGGGTTTGATGCTACATATCGGTCAAACAAGTAAGAATTATGGATTGTATAGAACTTTTTGTTTATTATCGTTGTGTCATATTTAGTTACATTGTGTCATATATAAGTCCATAGTGTGTCATATTTAAGGACATTGTGTCAAATATAATAACATTGTGTCAAATTGTTAATTTTATTTTATCTTTTTTGTAGGTATGATATGGTATTTGTTCCTTTCACTGGTATAGATAACCACAATAGGAATGTAACGCTTGGTGCTGCGCTTCTTGGATCAGAAACTGCTGATTCATATAGGTGGTTGTTGAGGATGTATGTTAAGGCGTTTGGTGTTGCACCTAAAGTAGTTGTTACCGACCAAGATCCTGCCATGAAAAGGGCTATTTTAGATGTTTTACCAGATAGCCGTCACAGGTTATGTATGTGGCACATATGGGAGAAATTGACTCCTAAGGTATCATTTTAATTTTGTTTTTTTTTTTAAGATTTTTATTGTTTATTGTCATTGTGTCTTTTATTATGTTATTGTGTCATTATTGTGTCTTTTATTCTGTTTCTTATTGTTATTGTTTCTTTTATTTTCTAGCTTGGACCAGTTTTGTGTAACACTACAGATTTTAAAAAAACATTGGCGAAGATTGTATGGTCAGATTCAATTTCACGTAATGAGTTTGAGGAGAAGTGGCATGCAATACTTTCTGAGTATGGTTTAAGTAATCATGAATGGTTGGGCAATCTTTATAATATTAGACATGATTGGATTCCAGCATACTATTTAGAAGAAAATTTGTCAGGGCTTATGCGTACGACATCAAGATCAGAGAGCGAGAATCATTTCTTTAATCAATTTTGCAATCCACAGTCAACTTTGGTTGAGTTTTTTAGCCATTTTGAAACTGCAATTGAGGCTCAAAGGTACGAGCATAGAAAAAATGATCATGAGACAAGATACAATGAAGATGAACTTTGGTACCCTGATTTTGTACTTGAAGAACAAGCCTTAAAGTTGTTTACACGGACAATATTTTTGGATCAACAATTGGAGATTGATGATGCCATTAAAAAATGTGCGTCTGTTTCTAGACAACAAGTAGATGGTTGTATGAAGTTTGAAATTGAGGATCTCTTACATCCACGCACTTCATATTTTGAGGTATAATTTTGTTCATGTATTTGTATAATATGTTGTGTATTTTTGCATTGTGTCTTTTTAATGATATTGTGTCATATTTAGTCATTGTGCCATATTTATTCATTGTGTCATATTAATTCATTGTGTCATATTTATTCATTGTGTCATATGGTTCTTAATGTATTGTGTAATCTATTGTGTTATATTTGATGACATTGTGTCATATTTATTCATTGTGTCTTATGGTTCTTAATGTAATTTGTAATCTATTGTGTCATATTTATTCATTATGTCATTTTTATTCATTGTGTCTTATTGTTTTTAATTTTTTATGTGTAGGTTATGTTTCGAAATGAAGATCAAACAATATCTTGTAGTTGTAGAAGGTTTGAACAATGGGGATTACTATGCCGGCATATTTTTTATGTTCTTAGGCTTTGTTACGTAACTGAGTTCCCAAAGAAGTATGTGGCAAAGCGTTGGAGGAGAGAAGCCGTTCCAAATAGTTCACTTCGACCTATAAGGTATGATGATATCGAAAACAATGGTGATGATATTCAAGAAATACTTCGTGAAATAAGGTTTGCAAATGAATATGCAATAAATCGATTGGTTCAAGACAAAGAGCAGTTGTGTCTTTACAGAGATTATGTAAAAGCTTACATGTCTAAGGCTGATGATGTTCAAGTTGTTGCTCCGGCTCCTAGTAGGAGAGATAGATTTGCAGAAATGACTGGGACTAGTGAACCAGGTGATTTTATAGTTAGAAATCCAATTAAAACAAGAACAAAAGGGACTCATAAGCGTTTGAAGTCAGCTCGTGAGATTGCAATTGCTCGAGCTGGGAAGAAACAAAAAGAATGCAGTTTTTGCAAAGGTACTGGTCATAATGTACGCACATGCAGTTTACGCATACAAAGTACTAAGGAGAAAGAAGCGACAAGCAGTTCAGGAGTTACCAATATTCAAGAATAGAGTGTCTATTATTTCTTAATTGTGTTGGGGTCATACATTGTTTATTTTAGATATACATTGCGTTTTTTTAGCTATTTCAATCTATTTGTGTTATACATTGCGTATTTTTAGCTGTTACAATCCATTGTGTCATAATATCATTCCATTGTGTCATATATCATTACTTTTTCGTTGTGTCATATATCATTTCATTGTGTCATATATCATTACTTTGTGTGATATATCATTCGGTTGTGTCATATATCATTCTGTTGTGTCATTTATATTCCATTGTGTCATATATCATTACTTTGTGTGATATATCATTCCGTTGTGTCATATATCATTTCATTGTGTCATATTGTGTGATATATTATTCCATTGTTTCATAATATCATTCCATTGTGTCATATTGTGTGATATATCATTCCATTGTGTCATATATCATTCCATTGTGTCATATATCATTCCGTTGTGTCATATATCAATCATTCCATTGTTTCATAATATCATTCCATTGTGTCATAATATCATTCCATTGTGTCATATATCATTCGGTTGTTTCATAATATCATTCCATTGTGTCATATATCATTACTTTGTGTGATATATCATTCCGTTGTGTCTTATATCATTTCATTGTGTCATATTGTGTGATATATCATTCCATTGTTTCATAATATCATTCCATTGTGTCATATATCATTCCGTTGTGTCATATCTCATTTCATTGTGCCATATATCATTTCATTGTGTTATATTTTCCTGTACAAAAACATTGTGTCATATTTTCCTGTACAAAAACATTGTGTCATATTTTCCTGAAAACATAAACCTCCTTAAAAACATTAATATCCACGAAGTTTCTATACATAAGTCCAAAATGAAAAAAAAAAAACATCAACTTAATCGACTTAATTGAAACAAAACATCAAGTTTTCTATACATCAAGTCCAAAATGAAAAAAACATCAACTTAATCGACTTCTTTAATCATCCTTGACAAGATTCTTTTAAATCCACCTCGTCTAAGCTTTTGTTTTTCTTTAGCTGGTAGCTCTTGAAATTTTGACACCAAGTGAACAACATATGGTCTATTCTCGTTAACATCATGTAACAAGATCTTGGTTGTGTACTTTCGGCGCAAGTCTTCAATTTGTTTCTTTTGTAATCCAGATTCCTCTTTTGCGAAACCACAATGATAATTATTTGCATCTTCACCCATGTATGTTTCCATGTGGCGCATAAGAAAAATTCCACAATCAACACCATTAAAATTGGTTCTCCATGGCATTTTAAGACGATTTATTGATGTAGCCTTCATGTTTGCTGCTTTTGGATGTGAGATACGTTCAAGATAACCTTCGAAAGCTTGTTTCTTAAAAAATAAAATGCAATTGTGTTATTTCTACAGCATGCATTGTGTTATATTTAAAATACAAGATTTCGAACACTTACTGTTTTTTGTGTCCGACCATTGTAGGGATCATGATCACCCTTTTCCTCATCTTCAAGTGGTGCAATGTTGTCAAGCAATGTAGTCTTTGTGCGTTTGAGGTCGAAACACATGAGATAAAAGTGTTTTTTCTCATGATGAAAGATAGGCACAAAGACAATGTCAAAGTCTTTGATAGTTTTTATCTTTTCTTTTTTCAAAAACTCATTCATCTTATTGGTGAACTCATCAAGGATCACATCCTCTTCTCTTTCATATGTGTCCTTTTCCTGAAATGAAACAAATGCATTGTGTCATATTTCAAACCATTGTGTCATATTTAAAACCATTGTGTCATAATCCCTGTATTCCTATAATATTATCCACCACTCTATTCGTATTGTGTCAAATTCCAAACCATTATGTCTTATTTCAAACCATTGTGTCATAATCCCTGTATTCCTAATATCCACTACTCTGTTCCTATTGTGTCATAATCCCTGTATTCCTAATATCCACTACTCTATTCCTATTGTGTCATATTTCAAACCATTGTGTCATATTTCAAACCATTGTGTCATAATCCCTGCATTCCTGTTATATTATCCACTTCTCTATTCCTATTGTATCATAATCAACTTATCTAATTAATTTTATATAACACAATAAAATCATTAAACTTACAATCATAAGAGGATAGCAAAAGAGTCGGTAATCAGTTCCCTTCTTCCTTTTCTTTTCTGATATGTTTAAAATATGACTCCATGCATTGATAAGATTAACATGTAGTTCAACTTCAGGGCACAAGCTTTCAAAAATAACTCTCGGCACAGAGACAACATCTTTAACATAAAATAGAACATCCCTGCAAAAAAAAAAAAAAAAAAAAATTAGAAGTATTTTCGTTGTAATAATGAGTAATACAATAGTGACGGTGTTTTACCAAAGGTCTTCTTCTTTCCCACAAAAAATATAATTAGAAACAGCGATTTCTGCTTTTGTCTGTTTTTCTGCCATTATAACCGCCCTTTGAATATAAGGAGAACACAATGCTTCTGCCGGATTAACATCTCTTTCAGGATTTTTTCTGATGTTTTGTTGCGGTTTTACACTTGTAATTGGTTCGACAAAATGCACAATGTTTTTAGCTGGGGTTATGTAACCCTGTTCTTCTATTGGTAGCATATTTATATCCGCTACAACTTGCATAATATCTTCTGTTGCCTTCATTGTGTCTTGCTTGTCATTTTTAACCACATCCGCTTTTTTCACAGTTTCATCCACTTGTTTCACAGTTTCTTCCGTAGGTGTTGGTGGTGTTGGTTGAGAAATGTTTAACTCAAAGCTTGGCGGTTCAAAATCGGAATAAGAGATTTTTTTTTGTGTATTTGGTTTCGTTGTTTTGTTGATGGCCTCTTTTTCTGCTTGACTCCATTCCAACATTTCAGATCCACTCACATGATATGGTGTCAAGACAATAGCAAATTTATTAGAATTCTCCTCATTCTTTTGATTGTTTTCTTCTATACCTTGATGTACAAAATTAGACACAACGAACTAAAATTAGACACAACGAACTTATAAGATTAGACACAATGAACTATTAGACACAACGAACTTATAAGATTAGAAACAATGATTGTTTTCTTCTATACCTTGATGTACAAAATTAGACACAACGAACTTATAAGATTAGACACAATGAACTATTAGACACAACTAACTTATAAGATTAGACACAATGATTGTTTTCTTCTATACCTTGATGTACAAAATTAGACACAACGAACTTATAAGATTAGACACAACGAACTTATAAGATTAGACACAATGAACTATTAGACACAACGAACTTATAAGATTAGACACAATGAACTATTAGACACAACGAACTTATAAGATTAGACACAATGTGTATGACACAATAGATTATGACACAATTCCATAATAGTTACCTTCAGTATGGGCTTTATCTTCACTTGTTTTTTTGTTTTGATCTTCTTCAACATGAGCAACATCAACATTTTCACTTGTTTTTATGTTTTGTTCTACCTCAAAATCAGCAGCTTGCTTTTCAACAGCCATGACTTCATCTACAACAACAACCGTTTCTTTCACTTTTTCACTGATTTCATCTCATAGACTTGGAACTTTTAAGTTTTTGATTGTCTTTTCCTTTTTCGTTGTTGGAACTTTTTTGCTTTCGGTTGTGTTTTTCTTCTTCATTGTCGATTTTTTATTATCTTTTTGTTTTTTTGTTTGGGTCCAAAGAACAACATCACCAACCCTCTTGTTTCCCACCCATGATTCTAGCGTGTGATATTTACACAACAAATGTGCAAATTTTCTTCTTTTGGCATACATTAGTTCACTATCCTTGAAATCTTTTCTAGACTTTTCTAGTAAGGATTCGATCTTCTTTGCATGTGCCTCAAATACCATAAGCTCTTTGTCGATCAATTCAGCCCTCATCTGTTAAACAAAAATACATTCAAGAATTTTGTGAACAATTTTGTGATATATCTATATAAAGCATACATATAATCATGGTTAACTTTCATACCTCTTCCGTTTCAACCTCAACTGTTTCATTTTCAACCTCAACTGTTTCATTTTCAACATCAAGTGGTTCTGTTTCAACAACCACAATAAAACACAAATAATATTAAACACATTTCAACTTAGACAAACGAGAAGATATTAGACACAATGACAACAGACATTAGACACAATGTACCTTGATTAGACATTAGACTTTTCTAGTATGCAACATAAGAATTTAAAGTTACCTCTCAGATCGCCAGCGGTTTCAGATTGATTGGATAAAGCATTTCGTCCCAAATTAGGGACATCATGAACTGGATCAGAAACTTTCATTTTTTTCACCTTCTTTCTACCTATAACCAGACAACCACTTCAGAAACCATACTCATATTACCAAATCTAAAAAAGATCGCTATTTACTAATCAATTCCAGCACAATACATATTCAGAATTACAAAATGTATACTTATAAAAATTAGACACAATGATAACAGACATTAGACACAATGAACCTTCATTATCAGCTTCTTGTGCTTTCAGTGGAATAACTTTTCGCTTCTTGATAACTACTTTCAACGAACCTTTCGACACAATAAAACAAAATAATATTAGACATAATGATATTAATTAAAATGTTAACAGACATTAGACACAATGTACCTTCATTATCAGCTTCTTTTGGTTTCGGTGGTACTACCTTTTGCTTCAAGGACTCTTTCGATTGTTCAACCGTCTTGCTTTTTTCCGAAGCTAAATAATTCATTTCAAACTCGGAAAGCATTGTGTAATCAATTTTGGCAAGAACGTCCGATGTTATTATCCATTTGTCCTTTTTAACGAGTCTTTGCTTTTCAAACATATAAAACATCTGTTTATGGATTCAAATATGACACAATACATTAAGAACCATAAAATACAACATATAAACAAAGACACAATGAAATGCTATATGACACAATCTCATCAAATATAGCACAATAGAATGACATTTTGTAATATATATGAAATAGTTAAAAAAATTACCGAAAGCAATAGCATAGGACCATTGAACAAATCTGCTTCCCCTTTCCACATAAGACGAGTTCTTTTCAAACAATCAACGATGTAGTCACACCAGTTTAGTTCTTTTACATCAATATCTCCGTCTAGTGATAACAAAAACCTTTGGTTTACTGTGTTACTCAACATCATCTCACCCATTACTGAAAAAAACATCACCAAAAAATTCAATTGGAAGATCCTTCCACAATCTTTTCTTTTTTTTCAGATGGTCACTGAATAACTTCATTGTTATCTTCGCGGGAATTGGTTCACCAAACTGACTACGCCATTCATTTACAACTTCATTTTTTGAGTTTGGTCTAAACTTGGTTACAACAAACTTTCCACCATTTGGAATCCCAAAAATATCATTGATCAAAGAACTAGAAACAGTAATTTCATGAGTTCCATCAAATATTTTTTGTGTGTTGGGATCATAGTTTTGAATCAGCCAATATGCAAAACCAGTTGGGATTGTGTGTATATTTATAAACAATATGTCGCCAAACCCCATTTCTTTAACGACCTTCTTCTGAGCTGGAGTTAAGCCTTCAAGAAATTCAGTAAGGTTTCCAGGCGAACACCTCAAGTTCGCCTTTTGATTTGTGAATGGATGATATTTTTTAGATGATTTTTTATTTTTCTTTTTCGGTATCTTTGTTGCAATCGGTTCAACCTCTTTGGTTTGCTTCTGTTTTTTTTTTGTTGTCTTCATCTGACAGTTTTTGATTTGCAAATACGTTAATAGTTTTGATCGCATCACCTATAACACCATTATTACACAATAACAAAAATACATTATGTTTAAACCAACTTTTATGTTAAACATGACACAAGTACAACAGTCTGAAATCAATTTAAATAACACAATGAAACGACAATATTAGACACAATCAAACCCTAGGTCAGCACATAACACAATCAAAATCGACAATAACACAATGAAACGACAATATTAGACACAATCAAACCCTAGGTCAGCACATAACACAATCAAAATCGACAATAACACAATGAAACGACAATATTAGACATAATCAAACCCTAGGTCAGCACATAACACAATCAAAATCGACAATAACACAATGAAACGACAATATTAGACACAATCAAACCCTTGGCCAGCACATAACACAATCAAAATCAACAATAACACAATGAAACGACAATATTAGACATAATCAAACCCTAGGTCAGCACATAACACAATCAAAATCGACAATAACACAATGAAACAACAATATTAGACACAATCAAACCCTAGGTCAGCACATAACACAATCAAAATCGATAATAAAAGGTCATAAACTTTCATATAACAAAATCACTGAAGTAAAATAAACACAATCATGTAAAAACCCTAAAAATTAAATAATGTACCGGTTTTGGGAGTCCTTTTCGCTTTTTTCTTCTTTTTCGGTTTCAAAACTTGTTCTTCCACTTCAGAAATACGCAATGTCGATTCGGAAGAAACTGGATCGGCAGATAACCTTTTAATCGGTGAACGACGAGGTAAAATCGGAGTTTCGTGATGCTTAATCGGTGTATTTTGAGGCAGTTGGGGTGAAGAATCCATGAGAAATCGGTGTATTTTGAGGCTTAATCGAGTGTAAGAATCGCTTGGAAGAAGAATCGTTGATTGCAGAACCGTGTGGAAGAAGAATCGTTGAAGAAGGGGCTGGAATCGTCGAAGAAGGTCTGGAATCGTCGAAGAAGGTATGAAGCGTAGTGAGGAAGGAGTTTGAACAGTTAGATGAAAGTCATTTAGGACGATCCTACCCTTACCGCCCTTTTTAATTACATTGTTGCCACCGTTTTATTTAGAGCCCTTGATGAGTTTATGATCTGATCCAAGGGCCAGAAATCCTTCTTACACTTTGTATTTTAAGGGCCCTTTGTATTATAACCTAACCCTAGAAATGATAAAGAAAAAGGAATTCATCCATACCAAGAAAGTGATCTGAGTGGCACATTATAATGTAATTTAAAATATGTATAATAGCATGCAACATCAATTAGGCATAGACACAATGTACATCAAGTATAATAGCATATTAAGGCAATCACCGGAAAAGTCCCTTAAAAAAATAAGAAAAACCTACATCCCTGAAAAGCACCTAAGACCTTACTGCAATATCCTCTAGAAGTCCTTAACCCTAATCCTACGCCTCCACGAAGTCCTATCATGGACCATGTCCTCCGAAAGGTGCAACTCTAGTAAATCATGCCTAATCTGCTCATCCCATGTCAGTTTCGGTCTGCCTCTTCCTCTCCTCCCCTCCACATTAAGAGTTTCCACTACTCTAACTGGTGCCGTCGCTTCCCTCCGCGTCACATGCCCAAACCATCTCAATCTCCCCTCCTTAATCTTCTCCGATATACTAGCCACTCCTAGTCTTTCCCTAAAAACCTCATTTCTTATCCGATCTAACCTCGTGTGTCCACACATCCACCTGAGCATCCTCATCTCTGCTACCTCCATCTTGCGCGCTTGAGTCTTCTTGATAGCCCAACAGTCTGTTCCATATAGCATAGCTGGCCTAACTGCTACCCTGTAAAATTTCCCCTTTAGTTTAGTTGGGAACCTCCTATCGCACAATACCCCACTGGCTGCCCTCCATCTACACCAACCAGCCTGTATGCGGTGGGTTACATCACTATCTATGCCACCATCTCTTTGCACAAACGCCCCCAGATACTTAAATCTAGTTACCTGCGGGACCAATTGATCCTCAATGGTGATTTGGGTTTCATCATCCAAGGCTACACCGCTGAAATCACAATGTAGATACTCAGTCTTAGATCGACTAATCCTTAGGCCCTTGCCCTCTAAAGCTACTCGCCACTCATCTATCCTCGCGTTTAGGCATTGTTTAGTCTCTGCAATCAACACGATATCGTCTGCAAAAAGCATGCACCACGGAACTGTCTCCTGAATCAATTTGGACAACTCATCCAAGACAACCGCAAAAAGAAAAGGGCTCAACGCAGACCCCTGGTGGAGTCCTACCTCCACCGGGAAGAAGTTCGTATCTCCTACAGGCGCACGGACAGCAGTTTCCGTTCTATCGTACGTATCCTTAATTATGTCTATATACTTTCCCGGTAGCCCTCGACCCTCCAAACTATCCCAAATCAGTTGGCGTGGGACAGTGTCATATGCCTTTTCCAGGTCAATAAACACCATTTGTAAATCTTGCTTCTTCGCTCTATATTTTTCCATCAGCCTCCTTAGAATATATATCTTATAATCAGATCACCGGTGAAATCCCATACAATATCGGGTTTCTTCAAGTGGCAACCTTGTAAATTTCTGCCTTTTCTGATTACTTTTTAAATTGTTGTACATATTTGTAGCATATCTGATTTTCTTAACTGTATTTTAGGTCCCTTCAAAGTAACAAGTTGACCGGAAAAATTGCTTATAACTATGTGCCTTTTCTTTTTCATTTTTGCAGGCTTCTACGATTGATTGTTGACCACAATATTGCTGATTACATGTGTTCAAAGAACAATGTTGTGTTGTCTTACAAGGAAATGAGTCACACAAACTCAAATGGGTTGATGCGTGGTCTCCAGGTTGCTTCTCTTGTAGCACGGTACTACGGGCTGGTGCTGGATCTTTTATTTCTTGGGTTGACCCGTGCGAGCGAAATTGCTGGCCCCCCACAAACGCCTAATGAGTCCTTTACTTTCCGGGATACTAAAGTTGAAACACGACACCCGATACGGTTGTACTCCCGGTACATTAACAAAGTGCATATCATGTTTTGTTTTACACATGAAGAGGCCTGTGACCTTATCCAGCGCCATCTCACTGAGCACCCTGATCCTAAAAACGAAAATATGGTCGGGTATAATAATACAAAGTGCTGGCCCAGAGATGCAAGAATGCGGCTCATGAAACATGATGGTAAACTTTCTTAGATTGATATTATTCTAATAATTCCAATAATCTTGTATTTGTGATCATACCTGACCATTCAATATTAATAATAATTATTATTTAATAGAGTAAAATGCTATTTTCGTCCTTGAGGTTTTGCCAGTTTTGCGCCTTTCGTCGAAAGGTTTGTTTTTCAGCATCTGCATCCAAAAGGTTTGAAATCTTGCCATTTTCATCCGGCTTGTTAACTCCATCCATTTTTCTCCGTTAAATCAGGGGTATTTCCGTCTTAATCTTTAAGTTAAAGGGCAATTCGGTCTTTTTCAAGGGTATTCTGTCTTTTTACATAAAGTGAAAAAGACCGAATTGCCCTTTAAGTTAACAAAAAAAAGACTGAAGTACCCTGACTTAATAGAGAAAAATAAATGGAGTTAATGAACTGGATGAAAATGGCAAAATTTTAAACCTTTTAGATCCAGATGCGGAAAAACAAACCTTTAGACGAAAGTCGAAACTGGCAAAACCTCAAGAACGAAAATGGCATTTTACTCTATTTAAAAAGTGAAAAAGTTTGCGTGTAAACATCACCAGACAGCCTGTATATACTCATACTAAAACGAACTTTTACAACTTGTTTCACAACCCACCTGATCTGCTCATCTTGCCATGTGTTAGTATTTTTAAATGTTAGGAGATAATTGTACCTCAATTATTTTCATCCAATACTCAATAGTGTATATTTTTTTTTGTATTTTATCAGTGAATCTAGGAAGTGTTGGCAAAGGCCCATTAACATCATTCACATCTCGGTGGATTTCAGAATACTTGACAGCGGAATTATTAGACATGATTGAATGAATGAATGTTTGAACGAATAGATTGAATGGACAAAACAAGAACGAATAGTTATTGAATGTCTTGGTGCCGGAGAATGTTGCCGGACCAACTTTATTTATATGAGCAAACATGGCGGTTAAGTTTGGCGGGAGAAACTGTCATTGGACAGTTTTCGAAATTACCCGCTTATCACCCACCATAACTTATCAACATGTTCCGAATTCTAAGTTATATGAGTATAAATACAATTACATATCATAATATAATTTAGTTTAATAAATACTTCTATTAGGAAGAAGTGTTTTTTTGGGAAATGAAGAACCGCCTTCCTCGGAGTATTACAACTCTAGAGTGGGAGAACAGCTTTGTTCTTGTTTATAGCAAAGACAATCCAAACCTTCTGTTTGTAAGTTGCTTGATACTTTCCCACTTCACACACTTTGTTTCTTAACTTCATTTAAACGAGAATTCCGCATATTATAACTAGCTATCTGTTTAATGGAATGCAGGTGCGGGTTTGAGGTTCGTATATTGTCAAAAATACGGGCGCCCCAGGAAGCATTCAGTAATGCTAGAGATGGTGTTTTGAACTTGCAAAATGAACAGAAAAAAGAGCGTACAACAATTGCGTTCTTACGAGTTGATGATGAACACATGCAAGTGTTTGAAATAGTGTGAGGCAGATTCTTATGAGTTCAGGTTCTACAACATTCACAAAAGTTGTTAACAAGTGGAATACAGCTCTAATAGGTGCCAGTTTTGTACTTCCGTTTGATATTTTTCAATTGTTATCTTCTTGTAAGCAGGAATAACAGAAAAACTTTTGGTTTATTATCTTGCAGGAGGCCTTATGACTTACTTTCGTGAAGCAACTGTGCATACACGAGAGCTCTTAGATCTGTTGGTCAAATGTGAAAACAAGATCCAAACCCGAATCAAAATTGGATTAAATTCAAAATGGCCTAGCAGGTACTTGAATAACCATCTTTGTGGTGTTCTACACACCCAAAGAGATTGGAGGGCTTGGCATGTTATCAATGGGTCACATCTTGATTCCTCATAGTGATCTTCGGTACAGTCAGCAGACAGATGTTGGTGTAAAAATTTCAGGAGTGGTATGAGTCACGATGAAGACCAATTGATACCAAATTTATATCGTTATATCCATGCATGCAGTATTCTATGCTCTCAATATCTTTAAATGTTTTAAATTATTTTGTGGCATTTTATTTCCTGATTGCTTTTTTTCTGTTTATTTTGAACAGCCATGTGAGAGCGAGTTTATCGATGATTCACGTGTTTGGGCGGAATTTGCTCTCAAGAGGCAGTGAGTATCATTTTCATTTAAGAGCTATATAACATACATTCACTTAATATCAATATTATCTGAATTGATGTTTATTTGAAACTTTCTTATAGGACTCGTGGGACCATGGAATACCAAGAATGAATACCTGTTCCAGAAGGACAAGCACATACTCAGGTTTGAAACATAATTCATTTTGGTGGACCCACCAAAGGCATGATGGCAAACTTCACAGCTTGAATAATAATAATTACCGAACTGATATGATTCAAGCACTTGGCGGTGTCGAGGGAATTCCCGAGCACACACTACTCAAGGGAACATAGTATGTTCTACTCTTCTTTATTCATGTTAGTTGTCTATTATTATTTTATTATTTCTTGAACTATTTTCGTTGTTTTACAGTTTTCCAACATGGGAAGGTTTGTTTTGGGAGAAAGCTTCAGGCTTTGAGGAGTAAATGAAGTATAAGAAGCTGACCAATGCTCAAAGGTCGGGCCTTAACCAAATCCCAAACCGTAGATTCACACTGTGGTGGTCCCCAACCATTAACCGACCCAATGTTTACGTCGGTTTCCAAGTTCAGCTGGATTTAACCGGCGTATTCATGCACGGTAAAATCCCAACCCTAAAGATCTCCCTGATCAAAATCTTCCAGGCCCACCTGTGGCAGAAGGTCCACGAGAGTGTCGTTATGGATCTCTGCCAGGTGTTGGATCGGGAACTCGATGCATTGGGAATCGAGACCGTGCAGAAGGAAACAATCCACCCGAGAAAGAGTTACAATATGAACTGCTCATGTACCGATATTCTTCTGTTTGCCACATGTAAATGGCCCATGTCAAAGCCCCGCCTAGTGGCTGAGTCAAAGGATGTGTTTGACCAGAAAGAAAGTAATAGATACTGGATTGACGTGCAGCTTCGTTGGGGTGATTATGATTCTCATGATATTGAGCGCTATACTAAGGCCAAGTTTATGGATTACACCACTGATAACATGTCCATCTATCCATTTCCAACACATTGCTCAGGTCAATAGCATAAGATCATTTAATATGGAGTTAACAAGATGTGCGGGTTGGTTCATTTGGGTAGGAGGTTAAAAAGGGTCTGGTGATTTGGGTAACATGCTAACATCCATGTATTCCCTTGATATATTTCTTTCCGCTTCATTTACATGAATACCTTGGAGTGATGTTAGCTATGAATAATGATTATCTAGATCAGTCAGATGGTTAATAATCTATGGCCTAAAAATACCCTTTTATTTGTAGTCTCCCTATATCAAAGTAGTTGGAACAATGTTCTTACTTATACATTTAGTAACTTGGTGAACAATTGTTTTTGGTTTTGGTGATAACTGAATGAGTGTTTGGGGAATGATTTAGGCTGATATGCAGATGTACATAACAATTTTAATAATAAATTAATTAAAAATACAAAACTCTAAATCTAATAATATAAGTTGGAGATAGAAGAAAATCATATACATAGAGGAAATGATTCATGGAGAAGTGGGTTGAAGACGGTATGGATGAGCTCGGTACCGATCAGCACCGAAATTCTCAAAAATTGGGTACCGAAATTTTGACATACATGACAAGTAATAAAATTACTCACAGATGTGTTTGTTTAGAATTTATTTTATATCATAAAATCATAGGTGCGTTTATACAAGATTTTGTTTGTTTCCTATATAGAAGAGCTATACAATATCATGGGCGAAACTTCATTGGGGAAAGGGGCGTCCCCTTTTCTCTTTGTAGTGTTAATTTTACCAAAATTTTCAAAACTTTATTTTGTAGTGTAACATATTGGATTTTGAGAGTATCTTAACCGAAAATTTAGATTTTAGTTATAACCCAACTAAACTAAACATTCTCATGCACACCCTTAGAATTACTAACAAGTGTTGTGTTTTCCGTTGCATTACGAATTTGGTTTTGGTTATGGCTCAAAACCGAACCTAAGTGATATGTTTACCAACCTAAGTAATATGTTTCCCGCCGCATCGCGCGGGTAAACGACTAGTATGTATGCAATGCAATGCCTTGCCTTGGCATGGCATGCCATGTCATGATCCGTTAGGAATCACCATTAATGTAATGTAATGTAATGTCATGTCAGGATCCGTTAGGAATCACCATTTATTGCGAGAACCAATTTGAACACAACCAAAATTAACTTAAAAAAATCTAAAAAACACATAAAAAAAAATTTTAATACTTTTTTATCAAAAATAGCTACATTTCGTTATTAAAAAAACTATAAAAAAACAATTTAAAAAAAATTCACTACTAAAAGTTGCGATTTTTTTCATAAAAAAATGTGTGTTTTTAGGTTTTTTTTTTTTTTGGGTTTAGATTTTAGCATTTAGCTTGGGTGTGTGTGTGTGGGGGGGGGGGGGGTTAGGTTTTTGAGTGGGTTTAGTTTTTTAGCATTTAGCTTGGGCGGTTTAGTTTTTTTTTTTTTTTTTTTTTTTTTTTGGGGGGGGGGGGGGGGGGTTCTTAGGTTTTTGGTGGTGTAGTGGGTTTATTTTGTTGTGTTCACATTGGTTCTCGCATGAACCCTAGAGAGAGAGAGAGAGAGAGAGAGATTGGGTAAAATGAGAACTATGCTTAGTTGTGAGAAAGAGGAACTAATCTCATCTTTTGATCAAGATGGGATGTGTATGGCTGAGATTTGAGGACCATGCCTTTTTAATAAAAAAAACCACTGAAAATACATAAAAGGGTAAATATGACATTTTTACACATTATACTTTTTGTAAGAATTATCTTTGTGAGGTTGTCCCATCAAAACAAATAAAACCCACAAAATTGTTTTTTTACAAACCAAAATTATTCAAAACTACATATTTACATAAAAAATATTTTCATACATGTAAATATATTTTTAATGCAAAATTGCATTTTATACAACAAAAAAGTTCCTAAATATCCACTCGCCAACAGATCTACAAATTTATGTTGACGTAAAATCACCAAACACATGTGTCGAAAAAATTAATGCACCCAACTCGCCTTCATCTGTTGTTCGTTATCCTCGTCTTTTGAACAACAAAGCCCCAACACCTGCGATAATCAGAGAAAAAAACAGAGCGTTTACATTCCACAAACGTGAAAACACTTTTTTAACGTATGTAAAACAAAGTGTTTACATATTCCATCGTACGCAACAAAATTTTTACATTCGTCACCCGTTCGTAAAAACATTTTACAAATGCATGTAAATAAAAAAAAATTACAAACGTGTGTAAAAATATATTTACGTGTGACGTTTAGAGGAGCTCGAATGCGCGATCAGGGCGTAAAAAACATTTTTCTATCGCATGTAAAAAACAATTTTTACTTTTGACACCGTGCGCAATTTTTTTACATTTGTCAACGAACGTAAAAACATTTTTTCAAACGTATGTAGAAACTACAAATTTACAAACATGTTTATAATTTTTTATTTGATGCCGCCGACACGTAATTTTTTGTTTTTACCTCAACCCCCGTTGTGAAATAAGCTTAGATATCTTCCAAGCCTGGATAAAACCTTGTGTTAAACTATCGAATAAGTTCCAACTTCCAAGTTATGTTTAGATATCTCCCACCCTATCTTTGATTTTTAAAAGGGTGCTACTTTCTACACCCCCTAGTTACTTTTTACACCCACTCCTCTCACATACTTACAGAGAGGGGGTGTGTTTAGAATCAGCCTTTTAAAACTGTGTTAAACTATTATTTAATTTCATTATTAAGAATATTAGAGTTAGTTTTGTCTCATTATGGTTTTAGTGGAGCTTTTTATGCATGTAAGTTAAAGGATAGACATCAAAATATATGAGAAAATAATAATAATAATAATAATAATAATAATAATAATAATAATAATAATAATAAGAGCATGCGTAGTGGTAAGGTGAATAATGCCCCCACCCTTGGGCGTTTTCCACCATGTGACAGTCTAGTCAGCAAGGGACATTATTGTGCGTTTTTCTAAAATGAGTGTAGTGGGGATTTGGATATTATGTTAAAAAGTGGTCTAAAGAATTAAATAAAAAAAACTAACCAAAAAATGGAATTGACCAAGAAAAAGAGGGATGCATGTGATTAGCTAACAATTTGCCATTTTGGCGTGATTCAAAACACGCCTTGGGGTTTTTTTTTTTTTTTTTTTTGCAAAATAACGCCGAATCACGCCAATGGGGGTGGGGGCATGAGGTTTTCAGGCGTGTTTGGGGGCTTTTTTTTTAAAACACGTCCACTACGGACGGTTTAATAACATAATTATAAAAGTAAACAATTACATTAATTAATTAAATAGTTTTTTTAACGGGATGTGTATGATGATGCTTGTGAACAGAGCTAAATATGTAGTCAAATCATAATTATTAGTCACATCAAGGGTAAACATAACATCATAGCATAGTCTTTGCTTTCATTTTACAAATTCTGACGAACCTAACAACCCATCTATTAAAGTAAAATTTTCAACTAACCAACACCAGGGAAGAGCGCGGTACTGACCGGTACCAGAACTGAAAGTACCGTACCGAAAATTCGCAAAAGTAGGTATCGGTACCGAATATACCTGGTATGGTTCGGTACCGTTATTTGAGGGTAAAAACCGGTAAATACCGTTACCGAAAATATCAAAAGTCGGTACCGAAAATGTACCCGGTTCAGTAAATTCGGTACCGGTACCGGTTCGGTACCGGTACCGGGTACCATTTGCTCATCCCTAACCAACACTACTGCATTCTTCCATTAGTCGCTCGACTTCATGAATTGTTTTTTAGGGGAAATAGGCAAAATAGTTGTTGACCGGTCAAAATATCAAAAATAGCCAATTGAAACGGCTCCACGAGCCTTTTCACAAGTTTCGACACTGCTCCAAGAACTTTCCTCAGCAACCACTCACCTGTTGCCACGTGACGACACCCTTTCTCTCTCCTTTTTTTTTCATAAATGAAGAATGTGAACTTTGACAGCATAGAAATACACCCCTCAACCTTTTTGAAGAGACCCCTCCACCTCTTTGTGAAAACCTGCATCTTTCTTCTCCTTCTCCTTCTCTATCTCTCTCTCCTCTTGGGTTAGTCACCACCATCACCACCACCTCTCTCTTCCCTCCGAGCAGCTGTGTTATGTCCAATGCAACATTTGTGAAACTATCCTTGCGGTACAAAACATCATCATTATCAACCATATTACTTATGTATATGCATATCTCTCCTGTTGGAGCCATCACAATCTTGAATAAACTCTCAAATACTTTTACAACTATAGATCTTTGATATGATTATCTTTGTTTCAAATATTCTTAAAGATTTTCATGAGAATGTACCGGAAAGAAAAACAAAAGGAATATTATAAAATGTTGATGATAGATAATATCTTTGTTGCAGCGACGACGGTGGCGGCAACAGCGCGTGCCGGAGCAAAAACGTTCTCACGCCGGTCCGAAACGGTTCCACCGCCGTAACTTCGCCGACCGGAAACGTTAAAAAGTCATGGAGTTCGGCGGTTACTCGCCGTTTCATCCGATTCAATCCACGGCCATTGACTACCATCGGGCTGAAGATCAGATCTGGATGAATTGAAAGGAAATTGTTTGATTTGGATTGGAGAGCTATGAAGATTTGGGGATTTGAGGGTGAGTTAGGGTTAGGGTTTGAATAATTGGGGATTTGAAGGGGTGAGAGTCGGTTACGAAAGAGAGCGAAAGAGAGTGAATTAGGGATTTTGTTGTGGAAAAGATATTTGGCACTCAAGTAACTGTAACATGGTCAAAAACCAGCACATGGTCAGAAAGATCCCCAAGTGGCAAAAAGTGAGTGGTTGCTGAGGAAAGTTCTTGGAGCAGTGTCGGAACTCGTGAAAAGGCTCGTGGAGCCGTTTCGGTTGACTATTTTTGATATTTTGACTAGTCAACGGTTATTTTGGTTGTTTCCCCTTGTTTTCATTGCTTCATCGAGCAAGGTAACTCTCTTTAGAAGCTTTCCCCTCGTCTCCTTAATCAACTCTGACTCCTCCAGCATCACCTTCTTTATGCCACCCCCTTTCACCATCACCTCGTCCGTGATTGCATTCACCAACTCTTTATTCACTGCATGAAAAACCTTAGTTGGAGCGATGTATAAGTCAGCATACGCTCCACAACAATCTTCCAATAAGCGGTTAAAGACATTATTAACCTTGTTTCTTGGAACATGAACCAGATGTGTGGTAGCCACGGTCCCATGGCGTCGAAAATTCTGTCGCGACTTCCCAAAAACTTTTCATAACATTCAGAGCCGCGAGTGTAATAGGTCATACTCTCCAACTCTATCATTTCATGCATTCGCTTAACAAACTTTAGTTTCATGTTCCTCATCACCTTATTAGTTGCATTCTTCATATAATCCATCATTTGTGGGCAATTCCCATGACAGTTATCAACTACTCTAACACAAAAAGTTTCAAGAAATTCCCCAACCTCATTGGCAAAGATGATGAACAAAGAAGAGAAGTTTTTTTTACCTTTTTTTAAGCAAGTTCAGAAAGGCCTTGCTAAGTAAAAAATCAGGTTGCCAAGGCCCATGAGCTTCCTCTATTGCCTTGATTTCCTCCAATAAAAAACCTTCTTTTGAAAACATATGACTTGATTGAACCTCTTCTACAAATTTGTTTATCATATCAGACATATGAGCTAGGCAGTTCACCTTATCATATTCATATTCAGGTAGTTCACCGTCAATAAGTATCTTTTTAAGCTTTTCTTTCAACAACCCACACACGCGCATAAATGAACCCGTTAATTCAACATCATTTTAGAAATCACGGGTAATTTTTCGAGTTCCTTAACAACAGAAAGAACCTTGCCATGTATGTTGTTGAAGATGATGGGTAAACAACTTAATAGACTGATGATTGAATCTCAAGAAGCTTAATGGCCAAGCTTTGAACACCGATGGTAGATTTGTCGAGATTGCACAAGAAAGAGGTTTCAAACAGAATTTGTTCTTTGTTTCGAGCATCTCCAAATGTTTCATCTTGGATGCGATTTCTAAGGAAAAAGTAGCCCATGCCTAAGTTCCCGTTAATTTTGGTCATATTGTCAAGCACGCCCTCAGCAGATTCATCACATTTCATAACAACCGTTAGTATTCTATCCTTGATACAACCTACACTTTGCAACATGGAAGCTGATTCGCATGTCAAGAAATCAACAGAAGCTGAAATAACATTCAAAATGACGTTTTTCGGCTTGATGTATTCCGATATGATGTCTTCAAAAAAAGCATACATATATGTATTAAATCATAATAAACATAACTTTGTCTAGCAATTAAGTTGGATATACTAATAAGATATCCAGGGTCATATCATGTCTCTAAATATAATTTTTAGAAAGTGTGAAAACTTTACAACTATAATTTAGAGTAAATTACAAGTTTTGTCCTTTGTGTTTACACCAAATTGCAGGCGTTGTCCTTTAGCGCAAAATGTTGACGAGTTTTGTACTTTATGTTTCAAAATCTTGCACTGTTTGTCCTTTGAGCCTAGCTCAGTCAGATTTTTGGGTTAAGTATGGTCATGTGCCTTGTACATGAGGGCATACTTGTCATTTCACCTTCCCCGGGGTTATTTTATAAACACTTATTATTGATGGACTGTATCTACAAAACTAAAAAATAAAAAAATTCTAAACTCTTTCCCTGTAATCTCAACCCACCACCACAACCCAATCCCTCTCTAATCTCTCTCAACCCACCACCACCACCCCACAACCTTCACCGCCGCCACCCACCCTACCTCAGCCTCCACCGCCTCCACCCCACCTACCGACCACCCCAACCCTACCGCACCAACCATCACCACCGTACCCACCATCACTTCAACACTATGTCTCGCAACTTTAATTTGTGTATTTAATCTTACATAAAAGCTTTCTAAGCACACATCTAAACACCCACAAATTATCCATTTATAACCAAAGTAAAGTAGCCGATATGAACAATCGTAAGCCCTAAAATCCCCAAATGTGTAGACAAAAGAAAAATTAAAACAAAGAAGCTAACTGAAAAAAAACAGTGCATGAAATACCTCGTAAAATAAATAATTAGTGAAAATTAGTTATGGACAATATTAGTGAAATATACACACGCAGAATGAATCAAATACTTGAAATTAGGAAGAATGAATCAAATAATTTCACAATTAAATCCATAAATAGTAATTCATTCGATGTAAAGCGAATTCAATTAACCGTACATCACACAAATCAATTAAAGGAAATTGGGAATAAAACATTGATGAAATAAACCTAAACCTAAAAGTAACATACATCTTCTTGTAAGTGCTGCAGCAATTTGACGGTTGAAACATGCAACCGCATTATTTCTCATGAGTGAAGAGGATATATCGAAATGGCGATGGTTGGTGCAGTAGGGTTGGGGTGGTCGGTAGGTGGGGTGGAGGTAGTGAAGGCTAAGGTAGGGTGGATGGCGGCGGTGAAGGTTGTGGGGTGGTGGTGGGTTGAGAGAGATTGGGTTGTGGTGGTGGATTGAGATTACAGGGAAAGAGAAAAAGAGAGTTTAGAAAAAAAAATTTTGTTTTTCAATTTTGTAGATAAAGTCCTTCAATAATAAGTGTTTATAAAATAACCACCGACAAAGTGAAATGACAAGTATGCCCTCATGTGCAAGGCACATGACCATACTTAACCAAAAAATCTGACTGAGTTAGGCTCAAAGGACAAATCGTGCGAGATTTTGAAACATAAAGTACAATACTCGTCAACTTTTACACTAAATGATAACACATGCAATTTAGTGTAAACATAAAGGGCAAAACTTGTAATTTACTCTATAATTTATTATTAGTATCTTTATTCATAAAAAGAAAGCTCCAGTGTCAATTACAACAGCTCAGTATGATGCATTGCCCAACATCGCATGTCAGCCCAACTATATGTGACACTTGTGCTCCGTAAACACACACGATGTAGGACACTATCTTTTATCAAAGAAACAATGTGTTTCGATCTCAAAAATTTGTTTATTTTGGTTTTACAATTTCACGTTTTGATTCTAGTTCATTTTCAAGCCTTAAATCGCTTAATGGAAAGTTATACGCGAACTGATGCGTAAAAGTAATCAGTTTAATGCGGAAAACACTCCGGAACAGTGACATAGGCTTAACTTACCTTAAATAACTTTTATATAACTTAAAAATAAGTTTTGAAAGCTTTGGTGTGTCAAAAACAAGTTTATTTCACACTCAGGGACTATTTGCGTCAAACTGCGAAAGTCTGCTGATTCACATAGTATCGAACATTCCGAAACTTGATCATAAGTTAAACATGCCCTAAATATCCTTTACATAGCTTAGAAATAAGCTTTGAGGTGTTTGGTGCGCAAAAATAAACTTATTTGATCAATAGGGACTAAAAGCGTCAAAAAGTGCATAAGTTTGCATTTTCGCGCATATCTTACGTTCTGAATATATCTGGACATCCAAAAATTTATGTAATCAATAAAATATTTTATTTTAGTGATTGGCATGATAAAATTCCATTCGTCGCGTAATTTGGATCGTTTTTCGCGTCCGTTCGTGTTTCGTCGTAATTAACCGAACAACGCAACCGTACGGCCAAACGAACCGACATCCGAGATGTTTTTTAGTATATTTTAAGTTCCCTATACTTTAACTTCATTTTAGAGCCTTGAAATGGGGTTAACGGGGCTTAAACATGTCAAAAATGCATCGAAAATCAAGTTCTGGGCTGCAGGGACCAAAACTGACATTTTCTGATACTTGGCTAGGCGGGACGCGTAAGGTGAACCCTTTCCTTACGCGGGCCGCGTGAACTGCACAGATTAACAAACTGATTTTTCTAATTCAGCAGCTGGTTTCAGGTCTTTTGCACATGGTTTCTTTATACTATGGGCTTGTTTTAAACACCCATAGGTTTACAAAACAAGGGGTACACATGGACAGTCCAGATTGATGCTCGTTTATCGAGGAACGATCTTAACGGTCTTGGGAATCCTATATAAACCCACCCCAACTTCATTTCAATTCACACATTGATCTGAATTTTCTCTAAGTTGAGGTTCAAAACCTCATACCTGAGAATTTTTAGATCAAATCTTCTAGCTTGGACCTTTGTAAGTATTCTTTCGTGCTTTTATGCGTTTTCAATCACGAAAGTCAAACAGTGTTTGACTTTTTGCTTTGACCGGTCAATGGTCAACACAAAGTTCGTTTGAACTTTGCAACGTGCTTGTAATCACGATGGTTATAGTCCCTTGTGACTATACCTACTGATTACCACGTTATTTAGGTGTAGTGACGAGTCACAGTTTCGGTCAAAATGCGCGTTTATGCGTATTTTGCAACCAAACTATTCTTGGGTATCAAAACCGTTTGTTTTGATATCAAACTTGTTTTCTAACTTCGTTAAACATGTTTTAACATGTTTAACTCATCACTTTTAGATTAGTGCTTATATAGGGTCGTAAGATAAGCGGTCTAAACAACCGCTTAGACTTTCGAACCCGACCCGTCTGATCGATCGTTAGGATCCGACCAAACATATAATGTGACATAGTTGTATAGGGAATAACCTTCCGAGGTTATACCTTATGGTCACTTCGTTTAGTTAGTTGTATGATAGGTAGTTTATATGCCTTAGGAAAATGACCAAAATGCCCTTTTTCGCATAATTTCATTTTAAGCATATGTAACACATGTTTTGACATCTAAACTGATTATATAACATAATTAGATATGTTGAGACATATAATACTTGTCATAGGACTAGTTAGGCGTCTCGAACGCGCTTTCGCGGTGAACGACACGTTAAAGTGGCGTAAGCTACCTTAATGGGTCGTAATGGGTCATAAGCACTTAGGATAGGTTCCGATTTAGAATGTAGGCTTTGTTAAACCATATCACATGAGTTCCAATACTCATTTGGCTTACAAGACCTCATTCTACCCGATCTTCCGATTTAGGTGTCGATTCGCTAACATAGTATCCTTTACCCTAGGAACCGCTTCAACACTTGAACTCTTGGTCTTTTGAGCTTTGTTATACCATTTGAACCGGAACTATACACAATCCCAGGCGAGTACATAGTTCCCCTCTTTTATCGTTTTCAAATGTTTTGGGGTGATTCATATGTGTAATCGATTTGTTTTCAAAATGTAAGGCATATATATGTTCACTAAGTGCTTTTAGAGTATTATTCCGATTATGCAAATACGATGTTTATATGAATCCTTAAGTGATCTACCTATCATCATAGTTAGATTCATATAGGATATTTGAAGTGCAGTCTTAGATCTTCCTATCTTCATAGTAAGGTTTTTAAGAAGTACTTTACAACTCGATGGTTGGTTTTGTGTAGATGGTTGGTGATTCAGATAACGAAACTAGATAATAAAATAAGCATGCTGGTACTTCCTATATATAACTGTGCTTATTGTATTACCCCTCGTGGCATTATCCCGAATCACCATTAGGATTTAGGATTTGTTTTGATTCAATGTAACATAAACCGAATCCTTATAGCATCTATCTATCTTCATGGATTGATTCTTGTAGGATGTTTAGAGTACTAATATTGGAGTCCTTGATTGGATTCATTGTGTGCTTTAATGCGTATGTGAGTAGACAATGTGACAGAACCCGAATCCTTATAGCATCTATCTATCTTCATAGGTTGATTCTTGTAGGATGTTTAGAGTACTAATATTGGAGTCCTTGATTGGATTCATTGTGTGCTTTAATGCGTATGTGAGTAGACAATGTGACAGAACCCGAATCCTTATAGCATCTATCTATCTTCATAGGTTGATTCTTGTAGGATGTTTAAAGTACTGATATTGGAGTCCTTGATTGGATTCATTATGTGCTTTAATGCGTGTTTACGAGTTGGTACAAGTTGAGGATTTATGTGTTATGTGGTAGTTGTGATTTAAATAAGAACACCTTCAATACCTTTACCCTTATTTTTCATCTCAGCATCAATTGCAGCTTGACGACGAGCTCTCACTTCTTCAACTTTAATTTCTTCAAACTTTTGCTCAACAGATTTTCCAAGCAAATTTTCTAACACTTTGTTTATCATATACATCTCGTGTTCTTTCTTTGCATTGGCAGCCTCTAACTCTTTGTTTTTAAGCTTGAAATACTTATTCTGCTCATCTCTGCGAGCCTTTTCTTCCTCTAACTCAGCAATTCTCACTTTAAGAATATCAATGTCAGTCTGATCAGCTTCAACTTTCTTCATCAATGACGAGTTTTCAGCTTCAACTGACTTGACACGCTTTTCAAGTTTCTTCTCACGATCTACCAACTTTTTGTTTTCAACCAATACTTCTTCCACTTTCTTTTCCAAATTCTTTACCTGCTCATCATTCACAAAGCTGAAATCTCCAATATCATCAAGAGGAATATTCACTGGAATTTGAGGAAAATCTTTAAGGCCTGAAGAACCAGGAGTGGTTTGAACTTGTGGTTGGGTAGATGGTGGTGTTTGAAAATTTGCTGTGAAGTAACAACAGGTTTTTCATATGGTGGTGTTAAATTTGATGGTGATAGATGTGGTGGTGATTGTTGTGGTGGTGTGGGTTGTCTTGGTGGTGATGAATGAAGTGGTGGTGTAGGTTGTCTTGGATGTGATTGATGTGGTGATTTAGGTGGTGATAGTTCAGGTGGTGGTGATGGTGGTTTACTTTGTTCCTGAATAGGTTTCTTCTTTAACAAGATCTTCAATCTTTTAGCAACAACAGGAGATACAACACGCTTTCTAGCAGATTGCTTCTTCCTACCACCAGATGATGGAGGTGTTTGAGATTCTAGAACATGTTCTGGAGATGGGTTATACAATTCATCATCTTTATCCTCTCTCCTTTTTCTTATTAACTGTTTCTCCTTCTCTATTTCAGCTCTAATTCTTTCCGCACGTTCAGTTTCATCAACCTCTGATTCAGATGAGCTTGATGAACTGTTCTCTTCATTGTCACCTTCAATATCTCCAGCTGCTTTAGCTGCTTCACCTGCTTTAAAACTTTCTTTAAGAACTTTTAACAAACGATCAGATTCTGGAGATAGACGAACTTGATCTCCTTCAACATTAGCTTCTGGTTCAGCTTCATCTTCTTTCTCTGATTCATCAACAAGCATAGTCTCAACACTTTTCTTTTGACGCTTTTGCTTTGGTTGAGAAGATGAGCCTTCTTCTGCTTGTACTTTTGGAGTTGTCTTTCTACTCCTTTTCTTTTTCTCTTCCTTCAGAAACCACTCATTTCTTGTTTCTTTGAAATTTTCAAGTATTTTCAACTCATCTGCATAACTCTTTTCTTTCATTTCTTTGTCATTCCTCCACTTTTGATGATCAACTGGATCTGGATCTTGGTAATTTTTGTCTTTGATGAACCCAAAGAATTCAGCTTTTGTCTTTGGCTCCGGATGATTTTTGTGATATCTGGCCAATACTTTCAGCATTTCATTATCCATGTGAAACAACACCAACAAATCATTGTTTTCATCTTTCTCCAAATCAGGATAAGCATGATCTAACATCATCTGTATAAATCTAGGATATATCCATGTTTTGCTTTTTGAAGTAATATTCTCTACCATGTAGTGAAACACAATCTTTGAAAAGTTATACTTCTTGTTTAACACAAGTGCAGTCACCATGCACATTTGATAGTCCCGCATCATATCATAACCTCCTTTTCGATGACTGAGAGCATGCAAAACTGAATGTATAAGAAACTTGTAAGGCTTTGAGAAATGTGCTTTTAAATAGTTTGCTTTGTTCAATGGTCCACTATACCCCATCCTTAGCATACATCCCTTCACCATTCTTTCAGGAAACTTTGTCGGAGAATTTTCATCATCTGGAAAGTCTAACACTTCTCGAACAAGTTTTTTCAGTAATAATGATCGGTTTATCTTTGCCATTCAAACTAACAATCGAATTTATCGTTTTGCTTTCTTCGTCATACGTGGCATTCTTCCAAAAACGCTCAATGTGTGATCTGAAAACAAGATGTTGATTTGTCAAAGCTTTCTGAATAGGTAATCTCTTCATAAAATCCAGAATACTCTTGAATTCAGCCAACTTTGGAATTTTCTCATCATAAACACAACAGATGTTGTGTAATGGATCGAACTGCACATTAGAAGCCTGAAAGAACAACAGCATACATTCAAATCAAACACTTTGAATATTTTTCAACACAAACACTTCATACAAATGAAATGCCCTCAAGCGAAATGACCTTACATGCAAAATAGCACATTCACATGAAATGACATTTACAAACGAAAACAGTTTCAAACGAAACAACCAATTTTCAAACGAAATCAGCTATAAACGAAATGACTTGTTTGAAACGGAAAGGCTATTTCGTACGAAATCAACTTATCGTTTCGTTTGAAATCTTGAGTATGAACAGTGAATTTTCAGGTGTTCAAAACATGAACTGATGATGAAATTGATTCTCTGGGTTTGTTCTTTGATGAATTCCGAGCACATGGGTGTGATTTTTATTCATTTATGACCACAAACAAACCCTAGATCTAAGTTAAAAGTTCCAGATCTACCGTGTTTATGTAAATCCATCAAATTGAAACCCTAATCTAGATCTACAACACCTTCTAAGTTCATGGGTGTGATTATTGTTCATTTTAATTCACCAATAAACCCTAGATCTAAGTTTCAGGTCCTATTCATCGCTGTTCAAACGAAATCAGACAAATCTGAGTAAAATCAACCATCAAACTCACCTTTCCCATGATCTAAGTTGTACCAACCAACTTAAAATCAGATTACAAACAACAAATGGGCAAGAGTTCGGCTAAGAAATGATGAATTGGGTGTTTTCGTGTGAAATCGCCTTAACAGTGGGTTTGAAGCGAAATGACGAAAATGATGAGTTCAAGCGAAATACGGCCACTATTTATAGGCGAGCTCATTTCGTACAAAATGAGCTTTTAGGCAGTTTCATGCGGAATCAAGTTTCAAGCGAAATCAAGTTTCATACGGAATGGCTATTTCGTACGAAATAGTCATTTCGTTTGAAAATCACTTTTTCAAAAATTTTCAAACTTTTAAACTTTTTGAATTTTTACTTTCACACCCAGTTAACCAAGTCCAAGTTAATGACCCTGGTCAACTGTTTAGCCTGCCAAGTCCTAGTTAATGACCTTGGCTGATCAAATTATGAAGTTTGCTGACTTTTGAAACAGATTAAGTTCAAGTTAATGAACTTTTAAACTTTCAAGCAATTACCAACACCTTTTCTCAAACTTCTACTTACCCAAACCTCATGATCCAAACTTGTTCAGCACATAAGACTTTGATTATCAGATCCCCAACGTCCGTTGTCGAAAATAAGATGAAAATCAAATCTTTTTGGATTTTAAATTTGCTAAACAAACAGACAATCTTTTTGGATTTTTTATAAGCAATGAACTGTACACACAATATTTTTTGGTGAGCGTGTTAGGGGATCATATCAGCTATTGACAAGATACAAGTACCGTTAAGCTTTGATTTCATTCTCAGCATTAAACAATTCACTGTGATTGTCGATATACTGATCCTCTTAAATTTTCACACAAATTTCAATCTGTTCAGGATACGAGTTTAGTGTTTTAAAGTCTTAACTTTTACGCGTGTACCACCTCAGAATATATTCCCGTATCCAGATCCCAATATTCAGTCTTACAGGTGAGTATACCTAGATGATATCTGTAAAGGGTTAAATACAAGGGCCATGAGAGCTCAGGCTATTGCTTCCGCAAAATCACAGAGATGATGGCTTCGACTTAAGGTGTGTTCCCTTTAGAGAATCTTTTCTTCAACAGCACATGATTAGCATTTTGCAATGTTTCATCATTTTTATGCTAAGGGTGGGCTTTTATTTCAAGCAGTGTAAAGTATACTCCGGGGACTAGGCCATTGCTTCCGCAAAATCAGAAGTCTTAGGATAATACCTCAGATATCACTAAGCATAAAGACCTAGTATCTCAGAAAGAGGGACCTTTCAAACAAGATTTCGGGGGTTACCCATATATCCGAGAGATGTTCCCCACGTAAAAGCAAGTAATGATTTAGGTTTATATCCCGAACAAACCTACTAAATGTGTAAAAACCTATCGGCACATCATCAGCGAGACTGCTTAACACATATTAACCATTACATTTCTTTAGCGTACTGCAACTGTCTAGCTGATGTACTATCATTTCCCCTTTTTACACAAACTCTTTTTCAGTTTTTCACTATTTTTGGATTTTGAAATTTTATCATGTTTTTGGATTTTCTGCAAACTTTCTCCCCCTAAAAACAAAAACATATTTTTGTGTTTTTGGTTTTATCAAAAGCAGAAAATAAACTGTACAGAAACTTGACAACAAGATGTGGATCACTTCAGATAGCCATCCACCCCGGCTTCACATTCTATTACCCTCCCAGAAAACAAAATTTTCATCCCGTTCAATTTTAAAAGATAGTTAAATCTTGATCTATCAAACGGTTTTGTGTAAAAATCAGCCCTCTGATCATCGGTGTGAATATGTTCAATTCGAATCAATTTCTTCTCGTGACAATCACGGATGAAATGATGTCGAATTTCAATATGCTTTGTTTTAGAATGGTGAACCGGGTTTTTAGTTATGTTTATCGCTGCCTCATTGTCCACATAAATGGGCATGTCCAAGAACTGCAAACCAAAGTCCCTCATCTGCTGCTGGATCCAGAGGATCTGAGAGCAACAGCTGGAGGCCGAAACCTATTCAGCCTCGCATGTAGAGAGAGCGACTGAGGTTTGTTTCTTGCACTGCCAGGTGACTAGTCGAGTTCCAAAGAACTGACACCCAGCAGTGGTGGACTTTGCACTTTGCTTGCAGCTTCCAAAATCAGAATCAGCATAACCCGTGAGAGAAAAGTCACCAGACTTAGGATACCACAAGTTGGTGCTTGGGCAGCCTTTTAGATACCGTAAAATTCATTTCACGATCGTCAGGTGTAACTGTCTTGGGCTGGACTGATATCGGGTGCATAAGCAAGTCGGATACATGATGTCCGGGCGGGAAGCAGTTAGATACATCAAGGATCCAATTATCGACCGATAATACGTCTCGTCCACTTTCTCTCCACCTTCATCCGGACAGATCCCGTGATTTTGAGCCAGGGGGTTGATGTTGGAGTAGATTCAGACATGTTGAACTTTTCCAGAACATCGTTCACGTATTTGGTTTGATGAATGAAGATTCCTTCTGGCATTTTCTCCACCTGTAGCCCTAGAAAGAACTTCATCTCCCCCATCGAACTCATTTCAAACTTTCTTTTCATCACTTTCTCAAACTCTTTACACAAATCATCATTTGTCGATCCAAAGATGATGTCGTCGACGTAAATCTGCACAATCAATAGATGCCCTGCAACCTCTTTTGTAAACAAAGTACTATCAACCGTCCCTCTGGTGAACCCGTTGGCCAGCAGATATTGGGAAAGCATCTCGTACCAGGCTCTCGGGGCCTGGTGTAGTCCGTAAAGCGCTTTGTCGAGAAGATAGACTTTGTTTTTGTGCACTGGATCTGTGAACCCCGGCGGTTGTCCAACGTACACTTCTTCTTTGATATTGCCATAAAGGAATGCAGATTTCACATCTAGATAGTAGACTTTGAATCCTTTCCAGGACGCGAATGCCAGGAAGATTCTTATTGCCTCGAGTCTAGAAACAGGTGCATATACTTTCGTAAAGTCAATGCCTTCTTACTGACTGAAACCCTATACTACCAAGCGTGCTTTATTTCTTACAATCACTCCTCTATCATCTCTTTTACATTTAAAGACCCACTTAGTCTTTATCAGCTTCTGATTTTCAGGAAGATCTACCAATCTCCATACTCCCAGCTTCTCAAACTGCTGCAACTCTTCCTGCATAGCGTTCACCCAGCTTTCTTCAGTTAAATCCTCTTTATACGTTCGTGGTTCAACCTGTGAGATGAAACATTTTAGAGAGAAATCAACTTGTAAAGGAGCGACAGTTGTATAAAAACATGTAAGAGCTCTGTTGATCTGATCCCGCGTTTTTACTCCACTCTGAAGATCACCAATTATTTGCTCTGAAGGATGATAAGACAAAGTTCTTGGCATGATAGTGTCAGGCATGTTCACTTCCGATTGCAAGTTTGTGATGTCTTGATCACCGGTGTGATCAACAGCTTCTGTCGATGCAGTATTTGGTACCTCATCAAAAATCGGACCGTCTTCCGATTCTGAGTTGTCAGAGTGATCAAATACTGGAGCTGGTTCCTCTGGGGCTTCATGTACTGTTCCACTTGGATCGGCCTCGTGATCGTTTGCACCCACGGCGGGCTGAGAAACTACCAACGGTCTTGGCACCTGATCTTGTGACAAAGATTGTTGATGTTGGTATAATAGTACGAGTTCCTCTACACTTGGCTCAGTCGGTAGTTGGAAAGACTCCCAGAATTTGTCATAATAGAAAAGCAATCTTTTTCCGGGAAGTTGCGGTGGAGGTGTAAACCTCTGACAATCAGCATGCTGAACCTGAATTATCTTCCCCAGGCATGGAACGAACACCCTCTTCAGCGGACTCGCATAACCTACAAAGAAACCCTCGTTACTTTTAGCACCAAACTTACCATCTGGATCAATGAAGGTACAAGGTGATCCAAACGGTTCTAAAAATTTCAAATTTGGCTTGTAACGATGTAGAAGTTCGAAACAGGTTTTCTTGTATTTCTTTACTGTTAGGACACGATTCAGTGTATAACAAGCTGCTGCAATTGCTTCACTCCAGAAAAATATTGGCAACTTGGAATCAGCGAGCATAGTTCGAGCTGTTTCAATTAAGGTGTGATTCTTTCGTTCAGCTACGCCATTTTGCTGTGGAGTGTATGGTGCACTAAATTCATGAAGAATTCCTTTCTCATTACAAAACTCGAGCATGCAATTGTTTTTGAACTCCGTTCCATTGTCGCTTCGTATTCTCCTGATCGGCAATTTGTACAGCGTTTCCATCTTCTTGAATAAGATCATCAGTGAATCAAATGTTTGATCTTTTCTTTCCAGACACATCACCCATGAAAATCTAGTGAAGTCATCAGTGACTACTAAACAGTACAAGTCTCCACTAATGCTTTGCACATTAACTGGTCCGAAGAGATCCATGTGGAGTCTCTCGAGCGGTACCCTGATTGATTTTAAGAGCTTCTGTGGGTGTGTCTTCTTCGTTTGTTTTCCCTTCTTGCACTCTACACAATCATCATTCAAATGAAAATTTTTATGATTTACACCTTCAACAATGTCACACCCTGGCTTTGCGGAAGCGTGGTTAATTTTGGTGTGACTTCTTAATACCATAGCTTAATCATAACAAAGCTATATGAATTTAAAAACCATGCAAGTCATCATTTAGTTTAGAAATCATCATACAATACCATTGTCTTAAACATACGACCATAACCGTGTTCAGTAAACATTACAACTTATAACAAACATAAACGAGGGTTAAGGATTGTGTCTTGTCCAGGTAAGAGAACACAACCCCTAATCCTTGATGACTTCATGAAGATTGCAGCGGGAAAACGTTCATACCGTGCCAGAATCCGTTTAATTTCCTGAAATACATGTGAGTTGAAAAATCAACAATAATGTTGAGCGAGTTCATGTGCAAGTGAGTAAGTAAAACACTTGTAAGTATAAAAGTTTCCTGGTATGTAGCAGTGTAAGAGGACTTGTGATCACCAATGGTTTGCAAGGCCATTAGCATGTCGTGAAATGCAAGTAAGTAAGATACAACCCTAGCCGATTTTGCGTTGGGTACCAAGTCACTCCGGATCCGTTCTGTTAGTCCTCCGAGAGGCCTGTTCTGTTGGACCGGGAGCTGGGCTCGCTACACCCAAATAGATCTACCGCTCGAGTCCCTCGGGGTTCTAACTACCCATTCACATGATCTAAACCTCCTTACGTTATTCATACCGTGTATAAAGTACTTGTAAACAAAGTAACATGTATTTCACCCCCGCAGTTAAGAAAACTGAAAACAGTTAGAGAAAAGGGGGACATGAACTCACAGTGGATGCGTAACTCTATCAAGCGTCTCCTGGTACTGTAAGCTGTGCAATGACCTACAAGTGCTAATTCTATTAGACGGACGGCCGTGCTTTAGCTTTACAGTTTATGTTTGCGGGAAATAGTTAGACAACTATTTCGTGTTACATTTTGTATATGCTTGATAGTTATTTCTCCTTCCCAAGGATGGGGGATACAACACATGTGCGTAAGTTACGTTTTATCATTCTTGTGGTATTGTAATTACCGGTGTAACTTATATGTTTGTGTAAGCGTTTGCAAAGTTTTGGAATCATTAACGCTTGTAAATATTATTTTTACCCTAAAATAATATTTATGTGTTTCACAAAATAATCATAAACAGTGTTGTGACAAATATATTTATCACGTTAATCTTTGTGAAAATCTCACCTCCGAATGTTTAGTAAAATATAGTACTGGCGAAATTTTATGTTTCAAAAGTATGTCCAAAAATAGTTGTAACACTTGTTGTGTAAAAAGTCTAAGTGTTAGGTTTTTAGAAAATTTCGCCAGAGTTTCCTCTGTAACTGGAGGTGGCCACGCTTTCACGCGTATCATTTTCTTTTAACAATCAATTCAACAATCTTCTTTATTTCAATCAAACAATTTCCGACACATCAAACTAGTCAATAAATATGTAAAGTTGCATAATCGCATGAACTTGTAGTTTTTCCGAATCTATATTATAAATCCCATTTATATACGTAGATCTTTATATAAAGTACTTTCAATCTTGTAAAAACCTCGTTTTTAGAGAAGTCCGACTTTACAACTTCTAGTTATTTTTCTCAAAAATAGTTATTTTGTCGAAATATGCGTTACACAAGTGTTTACACACTCGTGTGTTCTAAATATCATTCTTAACATTGTAAGATCCGTTTCTTTAAAACATGATTTCTTTAAAGTGTGGTCCTTTGAAGATACCACTTGCGGATACGTAGATCCGCTAGTTTTAAACACCATTTTACCGGTTAAACCACTTTTACACAAGTAAAATATTTCTTTACAAGTTCATGTCTCTAAAATGTGGTAGTGTTTCATCTTTAACCCTTGTATCTATCAAAAACAAGCTTATGTGATGATACGTGACTTTTCAAAGTCGGGTTAAACGAAGTTTTGAGCTACCACATTATAGATCGGGTCACAATAAGCACAAATTTCAAGTCCTACGACTTTTACACAAGTTATATGCTATTAACCACCATTTTTGTGATTTTACTAGACTTTAAAGGTTCAAAACGCGTGTTTACGATATTTAACCGACGAAAGTTCTTTTAACCACTTTAGATATGTGTAAAAACGAGTTTTAAAGGTTATACCTCTAGCTCAAGGCTAGGGAAGATCTTTGACGAAAAACGCGTGGATAAAAGATAACGAGAGAGGTCCTTCGTATTCCGCTTGCACCAAAGCTCCTTAAATGCAACTTGTGATGTTTGTATGTGCTTGGAATGAAGAGATCAAGACCGAAAATGTGATGTGTGTGTTTGGTGTGTTCGGCCGAGAGCCACAAGAGAGAAAGAGAGTGAAAGTTGTGGTGTGGATTAGTGATAATGATCTCTAGAGATTAGTGAGGGTTTATATAGGCAAACTTAGTGTTAGTGTCCAATGGTTCATGTGTAGGGTGGATATTAAACATGGCAAGATTTACCAAATCACCAAGTACAAATTGGTGCCCCCTAGGTTGAGGGGCCGGTTACGAGAGCAAGGGGGGGGGTATCTAGTTTGATTTTAAGTGGATAGTTAGGAGTTTAGTTATGGTTAAGTAAGTTAGTTTAGGTTTAAACTCCGTTAGTTACGTGTAACATGTTATGGCGGGTGTTAGGGTAATCAGGGACCCTAACTGGCTCAGAAAAACAATAATAGTGAAAATACTAATATTTTCATGTTCCGGGTAAAGTCCGGTTGTTCGGTTGGATAGTAATCCGTTAAAGTGTTACGAAAGACTTTAAAGTGTCGTTATTACATTTTAGTGACACATTTCGTTTTCCCGACACTTTAGAAAGTGTCTAGTGATATTTTCTCATTTTTGGCACTTTACTAGTCAGCTAGAAGCTGGTTAAATTATTTAAAGTGCTGTGTTTGGTACTTAAAGTACGTTTTTGGCACATCCGAATCAGTGTATCTTATCCCTAGAGACGCGGTAACACAACCCTTATATCCTACACTCACTACCAGTGTAGCCAAAATATATGAGGCTCTTAACAGGCCTTAGAGGCAGTATTTGCCTGATGCTGGTTATATCAGCATGTTCACTGTGTATCCGTTTAGTGCTACTGTGCTTTTTGTGCATCATGTTTGTCACTAGGGTTCAGTATGCAATCAATGTAGTGACAGCAATTAAAGTATGATGCAAGTAAGTGCATGTATCAGTATGCAGGTAGCAGTTTATCAGCTAGTTTCAATCAAGCACAGTAATCAAGTAATAATCAATCATTAATTAAGTTGTACGGATACCTGGTTTTGTGCGGGTTGTCACATACTCCCCCCGTTAAATAAATTTCGTCCCGAAATTTTAAGTTCTGCCTGTAGATGCAGGGTTCTTGGGAAATAAGTGGGGGTACCTTTCTTTCATCCGGTCCTCACGCTCCCAGGTGTATTCAGGACCATGTCTGGCATTCCAGCGAACCTTGACGAGTTTGACACTGCTCCGGCGGGTCCTGTTAACCTTCCAATCTGTGACCTCGACGGGTTCTTCTATGAAGTGGAGCGTGTCGTCAACATGAATCTCGTCGATAGGAATGGCAACGTCAACTTGAGTTGGACTTTTCTTTAAATTGGATACATGGAATGTATCGTGAACACCATTTAGTTCAGCAGGTAGGTCCAACTTGTATGCTACTGTCCCAATTCTTTCCAGAATTCTAAAGGGACCAATGTAGCGCGGATTTAACTTTCCTCGCTTTCCAAAGCGTGCTACCCCTTTCCAGGGTGAAACCTTCAATAATACCATCTCTCCGACTTGGAAGTCCACATGTTTACGGTTTGGATCCGCGTAGGCCTTTTGTCTGTGGCGAGCGGCTTCGATGTTTTTAAGTATTTGCGCGATCTTATCTGTCGTCTCTTGGACGATTTCGGGACCGGCAAGTTGCCTATCACCTGCGTCAGCCCAACATAGGGGTGATCGGCACTTGCGTCCGTATAGGGCTTCAAAAGGCGCGACACCAATACTGGTGTGGTAGCTGTTGTTGTAAGAAAATTCGACCAAAGGTAAGTGTTTATCCCAGCTACCGCCCAAATCCATAACGCATGCTCTCAGCATGTCTTCCAAGGTTTGTATCGTTCGCTCGCTCTGGCCATCAGTTTGCGGATGGAATGCAGTGCTCAGATTTAATTGAGAGCCAAAAGCTTCTTGGAAGGATTGCCATATTCTTGACACAAACCTTCCGTCTCTATCAGAAATGATTGAGAGAGGCACTCCATGCCGTGCGACTATCTCTCTCATGTAAATTTCAGCCAACTTGCTTGTGTTATCCTTTTCTCTGATAGGTAAGAAGTGTGCTGTCTTTGTTAGGCGGTCAACTATTACCCAAATCATATCATGGCCTCTTGGCGTTTTTGGCAGTTTTGTAACAAAATCCATTGAGATTTGTTCCCACTTCCACTTGGGGATCTCAGGTTGCTGCAGCAGCCCCGAAGGCTTCTGGTATTCAGCTTTAACTTTAGCGCACGTTAAACATTTGCTCACGTAGACAGCAACGTCGCCTTTCATTCTAGGCCACCAATAGTAATCTTTAAGGTCTTGGTACATCTTATCCGCCCCCGGATGAATAGAGTACCGCGACTTGTGCGCTTCGTCGAAAATAACATTCCTTAGATCTCCAAACAAAGGAACCCAAATCCTTTTCTCGAAACATAACGTTCCTTCATTGTTTGGTACCAGTAACTTCTCCATCCCACGGAGATATTCTTCCTCAAGGTTTCCCTCCTTGAGAGCTTCCGTTTGTGCAGCACGAATGCGCGAGGGAAGATCGGTTCGTATGATCATTTCCAAAGCCCTAACCCTTATGGGCTTGATTCTTTCTTTACGACTTAGGGCATCGGCGACCACATTCGCCTTCCCTGGATGATACTTGATCTCGCAGTCGTAATCGTTTAGTAATTCAACCCATCGTCTCTGTCTCATATTCAGCTCTTTCTGGTTGAATATGTGTTGCAAGCTCTTGTGATCTGTGAAGATTGTGCATTTCGTACCATACAGGTAGTGTCTCCAGATCTTTAAGGCAAATACCACGGCGCCAAGTTCTAAATCGTGTGTGGTATAGTTCTTTTCGTGCACTTTCAGTTGGCGCGATGCATAAGCAATAACTTTTTGGCGTTGCATCAACACGCAACCCAATCCTTGACGCGATGCGTCGCAGTATACCACAAAATCATCCGTACCTTCTGGTAGTGCTAAGATTGGCGCATCACAAAGCTTGTTCTTCAATAACTGAAACGCTTCTTCCTGTTTGATTCCCCAATCAAACGTCCTATCCTTCTGTGTGAGCGCGGTAAGGGGTTGAGCGATCTTTGAAAAGCCCTCTATGAATCTTCTATAGTAGCCAGCCAAACCCAAGAATTGTCGAATCTCGGTTGGCGTCCTTGGCGTTTCCCAATTCTTGATTGCCTCGATCTTGGTGGGATCAACATGAATTCCATCTCCATTAACCACATGTCCAAGAAACTGGACTTCGCGTAGCCAAAACTCGCACTTGGAGAATTTGGCGTACAGCTGTTCCTTCTTTAGCAGCTCCAGAATGGCTCTTAAGTGCTGTTCGTGTTCAGCCTTCGTCTTTGAGTAAATCAGGATGTCGTCGATGAATACAATCACGAACTTGTCTAAATATGGCTTGCAAACTCTATTCATTAGATCCATGAATACCGCAGGCGCGTTTGTTAAACCAAATGGCATCACGAGGAACTCGTAGTGTCCATAACGAGTTCGGAAGGCTGTTTTTGGGATACTTTCCTCCTGTATCCTTAATTGATGGTATCCAGATCGAAGATCGATCTTAGAGTAACAACTTGAGCCTTGAAGTTGGTCGAACAGATCATCAATTCTTGGTAGAGGGTATCTATTCTTGATCGTCAGCTTGTTCAACTCTCTGTAATCAATGCACATCCGAAAACTACCGTCCTTCTTCTTAACAAACAGGACTGGAGCTCCCCAAGGCGAGAAGCTTGGTCGAATAAAACCCTTGTCTAACAACTCTTGAAGTTGTGTCGACAGTTCCTGCATCTCAGATGGAGCAAGTCTGTAAGGTGCCTTAGCCACAGGCGCGGCGCCTGGAACTAAGTCGATGTGAAACTCGACTTGTCTCTGAGGTGGCAGTCCGGGTAAGTCTTCTGGAAAGACTTCTGGATACTCCCTTACGACAGGGATGTCTTCGATCCTTGGCTCGGCAGCCTTCTTATCCACGATGTGTGCCAGAAAGGCAACACATCCCTTCTGTAAACACTTCCTTGCCTTTAAACAGCTGATAATTCTCAATGGCGTCTCACGCTCCTCTCCATGTACAACAATGGTCTCACCATCATCAGTTGGAATACGAATCACCTTTTCGTGGCAAACTATCTCCGCTTTGTTGCCAGATAACCAATCCATTCCTACCACCACGTCGAAGCTCCCCAATTGGACTGGTAGTAGATCCAGAGTAAACTCGCGTTCTCCCAATTCTATCACACAACCTCTGATAACTTCATTTGCTTCTACTAATTTTCCATTAGCCAATTCAATCGAATACGGAATATCTAACTTATTCGTGGCTAAACCAAGCATATCCTTAAATTCTAACGATACGAAGCTATAATCGGCACCAGTATCAAATAAAACAGATGCATAGCGTTGATTTACAGGGAACGTACCGGTAACAACGTTGGGATCCTGGCGCGCTTCCCGTGCACCGATCTGGAACACCCTTCCACGGGCTTGGTTCAGTTCTGGGCAATCTTTCTTAAAATGCCCAGCATCACCGCAATTGAAGCATCCAAGTCTTTTACCACTTCCCGCACCATCCATAACTGGCGGGTTGTTCTGGTTAGCATTTCCAGCTTGGTTGGCATTGTTGTTTCGATTATTCCCCTGCTGGCGACCTCCAAAACCTCCCCGGTTGTTATTCCTATTCATATATCCTCCCTGGCCTCCCCGGCCAGTACCAACCCAACAGGTGTCCTTAGAGTGACCACGTTTCCCACATGCTTCACATACTTTTGGCCCACAATGACCAGAATGGTGTCGCTGGCAGGCACTACACCTGGGATGGGTGCCCATATATCCTCTTCCTTTCCTTCCACTGCCAGCTGCACCCTGAGCTGGCGTGCTTGGTGCTCCTCTCTTACCATCTCCGCTAACACTTTGTTTGAAGTTCGAAAACTTTCTTTTGTTACTTCCGGACGACTCAACATGAGTCTCTTTCTCCTTTGCCTTTACATCACCAAACTTGTTTAAACGAATCCCCTCCTCGGTGAGAGCCACGCTCAAATCGATGGCTTCAGTGATAGTTGCTGGTTTGGAGGAGGTTACCATGCTTATTATTTGGGGAGCCAAACCCCAAATGAAGCGCTCGATTCGTTTGTATTCTGGCGTAACCATGTATGGAACCACTTGAGATAGGTCATGAAACCTCTGAACGTACTCTGCTACTTTCGGACCATCCATCTTTAAGTGCCAAAATTCAGTCTCCAACCTCTGAATTTCTGCGCGTGAACAGTACTTTCGGCGCATCAGTTCTTTCAATTCGGCCCAAGTCAGGGCGTAGGCGGCAGCTTCGCCTAGAGTTTGGACTTGTAGGTTCCACCATGACAGGGCTCCGTCTAGAAACAGCCCTGAAATGTACGTGACTTGTTGATCCTCAGCACACTTGCTCATGCGTATGACAGAGTCGGTCTTCTCAGCCCAGCGGGTAAAGGCAACTGCGCCTCCCATGCCATCGAAGTTAACTGGTTTGCAGTCTAAGAACTGCTTGTAGGTGCATCCTGCACGTATGTTAAAACATGTGGTTGGTATTAGCATCCCCGCTAAAATCTCCAATTAGTTCATGGTAGGTTCGAATGGCGTAGTATTACCGTGAGGTGGGTTGTTATTGCCTTGATTAACACTTCCGCTCCCTCCTGGCTGAGAAGCTGCGTACTGCGCTATGGCAGCAGCAATGACTTGTTGTAGCTCTTCCTGAGTGGTAGGCATAGGCTGTTGTTGACGTCTTGGCGGCATCTTTCTAAAAGATGGTTTACGTCGGTCAGGTCGTATATAATGATAGTATTAGTACATAACATCTCATGTTATAATCACATTAATCACACGACATCTCATGTCACAAATATCAATCACACAACATCTCATGTTATCACACATCACAATTATCAATCACACAACATCCCATGTCATAAAATAATAACAAGTAATCAAGCGAATCAAGATATGGTGAGAAAACTGCGATTGCCATATAAATGAGACCACATTGTAAGTGTATACATACAATCATCAATCACTGGGGCTACATCACCCCTGTCAAAAGCTACATCAGTATCAATACAACATCAAGTACATAACAAAAGTCAAATCATAACGTAGTCTCCCCAAAATGCTGTGCAAGTAAAAGCAATCGCCGACTTCTCACCTCGCCTACCCTAGTGGCACCGATGAGCTCAAGCAGGTGGTGGTGGAGGAGGAAAACGGGTATAAAACAAACGGCGCATCTCTAACCAATCTGCCTCCATCGCCTGCTGCGTGCGAATAACGGAGGCAATCTGCTGCTCCAAAGTAGTAAGACGAGCAGCATAATCAGGGGGTAATGATCGAAACGGCTGTAACGGAGAGGGTGCCTGACCATGGCACTGACATGGCCGAGCTCTCTCGAGCTCCTGTAGTCGCTGCTCGTGCGACTCATGCTGGTAAACAAAAGACATCAGTACATCCTCAATGGTGTGGCCCACATGGAACCTGTGGTATGGATCAGTGGGTGGCATAGGGGAAAACGGAGACCAAAGCAGTGGATCTCGTGTGGGATCGAAGGGTGCTACGCCAAAAGGAGCTGTAATAGGTGAAACAAAGGGCATCTGTGGTAAGAAAGGCATGGGCATCGGTACATGCCCTGATGGGTGGGCTGAAGAGCCCTCTCCAGGCCCCGCTGGAGGTATGTATGTGGGAATCTGGAACGAAAAGTCAGTGTGTCTAGCGTCTGGAATCTGTGGGGGTAGTGGTGGGACGTCCTCATCAGCCGGGATCCACCCGTGCTGTGCGGCCTCGTCCGGTGGATCCATCTGTGCCGCGAACGGTGCATGTCCGGGCTCTATGGGAACGGGATCAAATAAAGGGGCTACAACAGGGTCAACAGGTGCCAAGTGCTCAAATGGTGGGTCAACAGGTACAGCAACAAGGGGTAGGGGATCAATGGGATCAACAGGGATATGATCGTCTGCAATCAAAGGAACATCTAGGTGGGGATCATCAGCCATGGGCTCGAGAGGTATATCAGCATGCATAGGATCATGCTCTGGTAACGGATCAAGAGCAGCTGCCTGCTCAGGGGCAATGGCAGGCTCCCAGTCATCAAACGCCATATCAAGGTCAAAGTCAGGATCGATCGGATCAAAAGGATCAATAGGATCAGCAGGATCCTCCATCATCTCGTCCATAGGGACAAACTCCAAATCTCGGTCAGGATCATAGCCTGGGGGAAACATAGGGTCTGAATCCCCCTCGTCGTCAGGATCATAAACAAGTCCCGGTACGGGAGCAACAGAAAGAGCCTGGTCCGAATCAGACCCGTGGGAATAGTGCTGCACGCTAAGAGCATGTGTCGAGGCAGAAGCCACAGACTCAAAGGAGTCCTGGGCTGGGGAATGTGCAGGTGCCTCCGCAGCCGGAGCATCTGCAATCAGTAGAGGGGCAACAGCAGGTAGGGCCTCGCCCTGGGCGTCCTCCTCGTAAGGCTCCTCCTCAAATAAGTCGACGTCGTCCTCCTCGTCGATGGGTAAATCATGAGCAGGGTAAGCAGCGAGGGGTATGGGAGCAGGAATCACCGCTAGTGGCAAATCCCCGGCCGGAATATCAACAGGGAGCTCATCGTCGCCATCAGGTAGGGCGAAAGGCTGGAAGTCGTCATCGTCTGTACTGGTAAAGTCTGATGTGTACACCTCGTGCTCCGAGGACTCTAAATCATCCGACACTATGGGTCTGGGTCCGGTGGTGCCTGAACCACCTGAATCTGACGAGTCCATGTACCTGTAAGTATGCACAACCAGTCAATCATAAATCAAGTAATCACGTGAATTACCAAGTAAGCACTCAAATTATCCTCCTAGTCCCACTAGCCAACATTCCTAGTCCCACTAGTCAACACTTCTAGTCCCACTAGCCAACACTCCTAGTCCCACTAGTCAACACTCCTAGTCCCACTAGTCAACACTTCTAGTCCCACTAGACCAACACTCCTAGTCCCACTAGTTAACACTTCTAGTCCCACTAGACCAAACCTCAGCCTCCCGACTGGGCCTAACATAATGAATAAAATGTGCTCAACATTTGTTTGTAAAAAGTTTTGGATCTGGACTTGAGTGGTATGCAGAAAATGTTTTCGTGAGAGCCCTAGTGATCATAGTCTAGACTCGAGAAAGAATCCTAGTTCGCTATGATCAGAGCTCTGATACCAAGCTGTCACACCCTGGCTTTGCGGAAGCGTGGTTAATTTTGGTGTGACTTCTTAATACCATAGCTTAATCATAACAAAGCTATATGAATTTAAAAACCATGCAAGTCATCATTTAGTTTAGAAATCATCATACAATACCATTGTCTTAAACATACGACCATAACCGTGTTCAGTAAACATTACAACTTATAACAAACATAAACGAGGGTTAAGGATTGTGTCTTGTCCAGGTAAGAGAACACAACCCCTAATCCTTGATGACTTCATGAAGATTGCAGCGGGAAAACGTTCATACCGTGCCAGAATCCGTTTAATTTCCTGAAATACATGTGAGTTGAAAAATCAACAATAATGTTGAGCGAGTTCATGTGCAAGTGAGTAAGTAAAACACTTGTAAGTATAAAAGTTTCCTGGTATGTAGCAGTGTAAGAGGACTTGTGATCACCAATGGTTTGCAAGGCCATTAGCATGTCGTGAAATGCAAGTAAGTAAGATACAACCCTAGCCGATTTTGCGTTGGGTACCAAGTCACTCCGGATCCGTTCTGTTAGTCCTCCGAGAGGCCTGTTCTGTTGGACCGGGAGCTGGGCTCGCTACACCCAAATAGATCTACCGCTCGAGTCCCTCGGGGTTCTAACTACCCATTCACATGATCTAAACCTCCTTACGTTATTCATACCGTGTATAAAGTACTTGTAAACAAAGTAACATGTATTTCACCCCCGCAGTTAAGAAAACTGAAAACAGTTAGAGAAAAGGGGGACATGAACTCACAGTGGATGCGTAACTCTATCAAGCGTCTCCTGGTACTGTAAGCTGTGCAATGACCTACAAGTGCTAATTCTATTAGACGGACGGCCGTGCTTTAGCTTTACAGTTTATGTTTGCGGGAAATAGTTAGACAACTATTTCGTGTTACATTTTGTATATGCTTGATAGTTATTTCTCCTTCCCAAGGATGGGGGATACAACACATGTGCGTAAGTTACGTTTTATCATTCTTGTGGTATTGTAATTACCGGTGTAACTTATATGTTTGTGTAAGCGTTTGCAAAGTTTTGGAATCATTAACGCTTGTAAATATTATTTTTACCCTAAAATAATATTTATGTGTTTCACAAAATAATCATAAACAGTGTTGTGACAAATATATTTATCACGTTAATCTTTGTGAAAATCTCACCTCCGAATGTTTAGTAAAATATAGTACTGGCGAAATTTTATGTTTCAAAAGTATGTCCAAAAATAGTTGTAACACTTGTTGTGTAAAAAGTCTAAGTGTTAGGTTTTTAGAAAATTTCGCCAGAGTTTCCTCTGTAACTGGAGGTGGCCACGCTTTCACGCGTATCATTTTCTTTTAACAATCAATTCAACAATCTTCTTTATTTCAATCAAACAATTTCCGACACATCAAACTAGTCAATAAATATGTAAAGTTGCATAATCGCATGAACTTGTAGTTTTTCCGAATCTATATTATAAATCCCATTTATATACGTAGATCTTTATATAAAGTACTTTCAATCTTGTAAAAACCTCGTTTTTAGAGAAGTCCGACTTTACAACTTCTAGTTATTTTTCTCAAAAATAGTTATTTTGTCGAAATATGCGTTACACAAGTGTTTACACACTCGTGTGTTCTAAATATCATTCTTAACATTGTAAGATCCGTTTCTTTAAAACATGATTTCTTTAAAGTGTGGTCCTTTGAAGATACCACTTGCGGATACGTAGATCCGCTAGTTTTAAACACCATTTTACCGGTTAAACCACTTTTACACAAGTAAAATATTTCTTTACAAGTTCATGTCTCTAAAATGTGGTAGTGTTTCATCTTTAACCCTTGTATCTATCAAAAACAAGCTTATGTGATGATACGTGACTTTTCAAAGTCGGGTTAAACGAAGTTTTGAGCTACCACATTATAGATCGGGTCACAATAAGCACAAATTTCAAGTCCTACGACTTTTACACAAGTTATATGCTATTAACCACCATTTTTGTGATTTTACTAGACTTTAAAGGTTCAAAACGCGTGTTTACGATATTTAACCGACGAAAGTTCTTTTAACCACTTTAGATATGTGTAAAAACGAGTTTTAAAGGTTATACCTCTAGCTCAAGGCTAGGGAAGATCTTTGACGAAAAACGCGTGGATAAAAGATAACGAGAGAGGTCCTTCGTATTCCGCTTGCACCAAAGCTCCTTAAATGCAACTTGTGATGTTTGTATGTGCTTGGAATGAAGAGATCAAGACCGAAAATGTGATGTGTGTGTTTGGTGTGTTCGGCCGAGAGCCACAAGAGAGAAAGAGAGTGAAAGTTGTGGTGTGGATTAGTGATAATGATCTCTAGAGATTAGTGAGGGTTTATATAGGCAAACTTAGTGTTAGTGTCCAATGGTTCATGTGTAGGGTGGATATTAAACATGGCAAGATTTACCAAATCACCAAGTACAAATTGGTGCCCCCTAGGTTGAGGGGCCGGTTACGAGAGCAAGGGGGGGGGTATCTAGTTTGATTTTAAGTGGATAGTTAGGAGTTTAGTTATGGTTAAGTAAGTTAGTTTAGGTTTAAACTCCGTTAGTTACGTGTAACATGTTATGGCGGGTGTTAGGGTAATCAGGGACCCTAACTGGCTCAGAAAAACAATAATAGTGAAAATACTAATATTTTCATGTTCCGGGTAAAGTCCGGTTGTTCGGTTGGATAGTAATCCGTTAAAGTGTTACGAAAGACTTTAAAGTGTCGTTATTACATTTTAGTGACACATTTCGTTTTCCCGACACTTTAGAAAGTGTCTAGTGATATTTTCTCATTTTTGGCACTTTACTAGTCAGCTAGAAGCTGGTTAAATTATTTAAAGTGCTGTGTTTGGTACTTAAAGTACGTTTTTGGCACATCCGAATCAGTGTATCTTATCCCTAGAGACGCGGTAACACAACCCTTATATCCTACACTCACTACCAGTGTAGCCAAAATATATGAGGCTCTTAACAGGCCTTAGAGGCAGTATTTGCCTGATGCTGGTTATATCAGCATGTTCACTGTGTATCCGTTTAGTGCTACTGTGCTTTTTGTGCATCATGTTTGTCACTAGGGTTCAGTATGCAATCAATGTAGTGACAGCAATTAAAGTATGATGCAAGTAAGTGCATGTATCAGTATGCAGGTAGCAGTTTATCAGCTAGTTTCAATCAAGCACAGTAATCAAGTAATAATCAATCATTAATTAAGTTGTACGGATACCTGGTTTTGTGCGGGTTGTCACATACTCCCCCCGTTAAATAAATTTCGTCCCGAAATTTTAAGTTCTGCCTGTAGATGCAGGGTTCTTGGGAAATAAGTGGGGGTACCTTTCTTTCATCCGGTCCTCACGCTCCCAGGTGTATTCAGGACCATGTCTGGCATTCCAGCGAACCTTGACGAGTTTGACACTGCTCCGGCGGGTCCTGTTAACCTTCCAATCTGTGACCTCGACGGGTTCTTCTATGAAGTGGAGCGTGTCGTCAACATGAATCTCGTCGATAGGAATGGCAACGTCAACTTGAGTTGGACTTTTCTTTAAATTGGATACATGGAATGTATCGTGAACACCATTTAGTTCAGCAGGTAGGTCCAACTTGTATGCTACTGTCCCAATTCTTTCCAGAATTCTAAAGGGACCAATGTAGCGCGGATTTAACTTTCCTCGCTTTCCAAAGCGTGCTACCCCTTTCCAGGGTGAAACCTTCAATAATACCATCTCTCCGACTTGGAAGTCCACATGTTTACGGTTTGGATCCGCGTAGGCCTTTTGTCTGTGGCGAGCGGCTTCGATGTTTTTAAGTATTTGCGCGATCTTATCTGTCGTCTCTTGGACGATTTCGGGACCGGCAAGTTGCCTATCACCTGCGTCAGCCCAACATAGGGGTGATCGGCACTTGCGTCCGTATAGGGCTTCAAAAGGCGCGACACCAATACTGGTGTGGTAGCTGTTGTTGTAAGAAAATTCGACCAAAGGTAAGTGTTTATCCCAGCTACCGCCCAAATCCATAACGCATGCTCTCAGCATGTCTTCCAAGGTTTGTATCGTTCGCTCGCTCTGGCCATCAGTTTGCGGATGGAATGCAGTGCTCAGATTTAATTGAGAGCCAAAAGCTTCTTGGAAGGATTGCCATATTCTTGACACAAACCTTCCGTCTCTATCAGAAATGATTGAGAGAGGCACTCCATGCCGTGCGACTATCTCTCTCATGTAAATTTCAGCCAACTTGCTTGTGTTATCCTTTTCTCTGATAGGTAAGAAGTGTGCTGTCTTTGTTAGGCGGTCAACTATTACCCAAATCATATCATGGCCTCTTGGCGTTTTTGGCAGTTTTGTAACAAAATCCATTGAGATTTGTTCCCACTTCCACTTGGGGATCTCAGGTTGCTGCAGCAGCCCCGAAGGCTTCTGGTATTCAGCTTTAACTTTAGCGCACGTTAAACATTTGCTCACGTAGACAGCAACGTCGCCTTTCATTCTAGGCCACCAATAGTAATCTTTAAGGTCTTGGTACATCTTATCCGCCCCCGGATGAATAGAGTACCGCGACTTGTGCGCTTCGTCGAAAATAACATTCCTTAGATCTCCAAACAAAGGAACCCAAATCCTTTTCTCGAAACATAACGTTCCTTCATTGTTTGGTACCAGTAACTTCTCCATCCCACGGAGATATTCTTCCTCAAGGTTTCCCTCCTTGAGAGCTTCCGTTTGTGCAGCACGAATGCGCGAGGGAAGATCGGTTCGTATGATCATTTCCAAAGCCCTAACCCTTATGGGCTTGATTCTTTCTTTACGACTTAGGGCATCGGCGACCACATTCGCCTTCCCTGGATGATACTTGATCTCGCAGTCGTAATCGTTTAGTAATTCAACCCATCGTCTCTGTCTCATATTCAGCTCTTTCTGGTTGAATATGTGTTGCAAGCTCTTGTGATCTGTGAAGATTGTGCATTTCGTACCATACAGGTAGTGTCTCCAGATCTTTAAGGCAAATACCACGGCGCCAAGTTCTAAATCGTGTGTGGTATAGTTCTTTTCGTGCACTTTCAGTTGGCGCGATGCATAAGCAATAACTTTTTGGCGTTGCATCAACACGCAACCCAATCCTTGACGCGATGCGTCGCAGTATACCACAAAATCATCCGTACCTTCTGGTAGTGCTAAGATTGGCGCATCACAAAGCTTGTTCTTCAATAACTGAAACGCTTCTTCCTGTTTGATTCCCCAATCAAACGTCCTATCCTTCTGTGTGAGCGCGGTAAGGGGTTGAGCGATCTTTGAAAAGCCCTCTATGAATCTTCTATAGTAGCCAGCCAAACCCAAGAATTGTCGAATCTCGGTTGGCGTCCTTGGCGTTTCCCAATTCTTGATTGCCTCGATCTTGGTGGGATCAACATGAATTCCATCTCCATTAACCACATGTCCAAGAAACTGGACTTCGCGTAGCCAAAACTCGCACTTGGAGAATTTGGCGTACAGCTGTTCCTTCTTTAGCAGCTCCAGAATGGCTCTTAAGTGCTGTTCGTGTTCAGCCTTCGTCTTTGAGTAAATCAGGATGTCGTCGATGAATACAATCACGAACTTGTCTAAATATGGCTTGCAAACTCTATTCATTAGATCCATGAATACCGCAGGCGCGTTTGTTAAACCAAATGGCATCACGAGGAACTCGTAGTGTCCATAACGAGTTCGGAAGGCTGTTTTTGGGATACTTTCCTCCTGTATCCTTAATTGATGGTATCCAGATCGAAGATCGATCTTAGAGTAACAACTTGAGCCTTGAAGTTGGTCGAACAGATCATCAATTCTTGGTAGAGGGTATCTATTCTTGATCGTCAGCTTGTTCAACTCTCTGTAATCAATGCACATCCGAAAACTACCGTCCTTCTTCTTAACAAACAGGACTGGAGCTCCCCAAGGCGAGAAGCTTGGTCGAATAAAACCCTTGTCTAACAACTCTTGAAGTTGTGTCGACAGTTCCTGCATCTCAGATGGAGCAAGTCTGTAAGGTGCCTTAGCCACAGGCGCGGCGCCTGGAACTAAGTCGATGTGAAACTCGACTTGTCTCTGAGGTGGCAGTCCGGGTAAGTCTTCTGGAAAGACTTCTGGATACTCCCTTACGACAGGGATGTCTTCGATCCTTGGCTCGGCAGCCTTCTTATCCACGATGTGTGCCAGAAAGGCAACACATCCCTTCTGTAAACACTTCCTTGCCTTTAAACAGCTGATAATTCTCAATGGCGTCTCACGCTCCTCTCCATGTACAACAATGGTCTCACCATCATCAGTTGGAATACGAATCACCTTTTCGTGGCAAACTATCTCCGCTTTGTTGCCAGATAACCAATCCATTCCTACCACCACGTCGAAGCTCCCCAATTGGACTGGTAGTAGATCCAGAGTAAACTCGCGTTCTCCCAATTCTATCACACAACCTCTGATAACTTCATTTGCTTCTACTAATTTTCCATTAGCCAATTCAATCGAATACGGAATATCTAACTTATTCGTGGCTAAACCAAGCATATCCTTAAATTCTAACGATACGAAGCTATAATCGGCACCAGTATCAAATAAAACAGATGCATAGCGTTGATTTACAGGGAACGTACCGGTAACAACGTTGGGATCCTGGCGCGCTTCCCGTGCACCGATCTGGAACACCCTTCCACGGGCTTGGTTCAGTTCTGGGCAATCTTTCTTAAAATGCCCAGCATCACCGCAATTGAAGCATCCAAGTCTTTTACCACTTCCCGCACCATCCATAACTGGCGGGTTGTTCTGGTTAGCATTTCCAGCTTGGTTGGCATTGTTGTTTCGATTATTCCCCTGCTGGCGACCTCCAAAACCTCCCCGGTTGTTATTCCTATTCATATATCCTCCCTGGCCTCCCCGGCCAGTACCAACCCAACAGGTGTCCTTAGAGTGACCACGTTTCCCACATGCTTCACATACTTTTGGCCCACAATGACCAGAATGGTGTCGCTGGCAGGCACTACACCTGGGATGGGTGCCCATATATCCTCTTCCTTTCCTTCCACTGCCAGCTGCACCCTGAGCTGGCGTGCTTGGTGCTCCTCTCTTACCATCTCCGCTAACACTTTGTTTGAAGTTCGAAAACTTTCTTTTGTTACTTCCGGACGACTCAACATGAGTCTCTTTCTCCTTTGCCTTTACATCACCAAACTTGTTTAAACGAATCCCCTCCTCGGTGAGAGCCACGCTCAAATCGATGGCTTCAGTGATAGTTGCTGGTTTGGAGGAGGTTACCATGCTTATTATTTGGGGAGCCAAACCCCAAATGAAGCGCTCGATTCGTTTGTATTCTGGCGTAACCATGTATGGAACCACTTGAGATAGGTCATGAAACCTCTGAACGTACTCTGCTACTTTCGGACCATCCATCTTTAAGTGCCAAAATTCAGTCTCCAACCTCTGAATTTCTGCGCGTGAACAGTACTTTCGGCGCATCAGTTCTTTCAATTCGGCCCAAGTCAGGGCGTAGGCGGCAGCTTCGCCTAGAGTTTGGACTTGTAGGTTCCACCATGACAGGGCTCCGTCTAGAAACAGCCCTGAAATGTACGTGACTTGTTGATCCTCAGCACACTTGCTCATGCGTATGACAGAGTCGGTCTTCTCAGCCCAGCGGGTAAAGGCAACTGCGCCTCCCATGCCATCGAAGTTAACTGGTTTGCAGTCTAAGAACTGCTTGTAGGTGCATCCTGCACGTATGTTAAAACATGTGGTTGGTATTAGCATCCCCGCTAAAATCTCCAATTAGTTCATGGTAGGTTCGAATGGCGTAGTATTACCGTGAGGTGGGTTGTTATTGCCTTGATTAACACTTCCGCTCCCTCCTGGCTGAGAAGCTGCGTACTGCGCTATGGCAGCAGCAATGACTTGTTGTAGCTCTTCCTGAGTGGTAGGCATAGGCTGTTGTTGACGTCTTGGCGGCATCTTTCTAAAAGATGGTTTACGTCGGTCAGGTCGTATATAATGATAGTATTAGTACATAACATCTCATGTTATAATCACATTAATCACACGACATCTCATGTCACAAATATCAATCACACAACATCTCATGTTATCACACATCACAATTATCAATCACACAACATCCCATGTCATAAAATAATAACAAGTAATCAAGCGAATCAAGATATGGTGAGAAAACTGCGATTGCCATATAAATGAGACCACATTGTAAGTGTATACATACAATCATCAATCACTGGGGCTACATCACCCCTGTCAAAAGCTACATCAGTATCAATACAACATCAAGTACATAACAAAAGTCAAATCATAACGTAGTCTCCCCAAAATGCTGTGCAAGTAAAAGCAATCGCCGACTTCTCACCTCGCCTACCCTAGTGGCACCGATGAGCTCAAGCAGGTGGTGGTGGAGGAGGAAAACGGGTATAAAACAAACGGCGCATCTCTAACCAATCTGCCTCCATCGCCTGCTGCGTGCGAATAACGGAGGCAATCTGCTGCTCCAAAGTAGTAAGACGAGCAGCATAATCAGGGGGTAATGATCGAAACGGCTGTAACGGAGAGGGTGCCTGACCATGGCACTGACATGGCCGAGCTCTCTCGAGCTCCTGTAGTCGCTGCTCGTGCGACTCATGCTGGTAAACAAAAGACATCAGTACATCCTCAATGGTGTGGCCCACATGGAACCTGTGGTATGGATCAGTGGGTGGCATAGGGGAAAACGGAGACCAAAGCAGTGGATCTCGTGTGGGATCGAAGGGTGCTACGCCAAAAGGAGCTGTAATAGGTGAAACAAAGGGCATCTGTGGTAAGAAAGGCATGGGCATCGGTACATGCCCTGATGGGTGGGCTGAAGAGCCCTCTCCAGGCCCCGCTGGAGGTATGTATGTGGGAATCTGGAACGAAAAGTCAGTGTGTCTAGCGTCTGGAATCTGTGGGGGTAGTGGTGGGACGTCCTCATCAGCCGGGATCCACCCGTGCTGTGCGGCCTCGTCCGGTGGATCCATCTGTGCCGCGAACGGTGCATGTCCGGGCTCTATGGGAACGGGATCAAATAAAGGGGCTACAACAGGGTCAACAGGTGCCAAGTGCTCAAATGGTGGGTCAACAGGTACAGCAACAAGGGGTAGGGGATCAATGGGATCAACAGGGATATGATCGTCTGCAATCAAAGGAACATCTAGGTGGGGATCATCAGCCATGGGCTCGAGAGGTATATCAGCATGCATAGGATCATGCTCTGGTAACGGATCAAGAGCAGCTGCCTGCTCAGGGGCAATGGCAGGCTCCCAGTCATCAAACGCCATATCAAGGTCAAAGTCAGGATCGATCGGATCAAAAGGATCAATAGGATCAGCAGGATCCTCCATCATCTCGTCCATAGGGACAAACTCCAAATCTCGGTCAGGATCATAGCCTGGGGGAAACATAGGGTCTGAATCCCCCTCGTCGTCAGGATCATAAACAAGTCCCGGTACGGGAGCAACAGAAAGAGCCTGGTCCGAATCAGACCCGTGGGAATAGTGCTGCACGCTAAGAGCATGTGTCGAGGCAGAAGCCACAGACTCAAAGGAGTCCTGGGCTGGGGAATGTGCAGGTGCCTCCGCAGCCGGAGCATCTGCAATCAGTAGAGGGGCAACAGCAGGTAGGGCCTCGCCCTGGGCGTCCTCCTCGTAAGGCTCCTCCTCAAATAAGTCGACGTCGTCCTCCTCGTCGATGGGTAAATCATGAGCAGGGTAAGCAGCGAGGGGTATGGGAGCAGGAATCACCGCTAGTGGCAAATCCCCGGCCGGAATATCAACAGGGAGCTCATCGTCGCCATCAGGTAGGGCGAAAGGCTGGAAGTCGTCATCGTCTGTACTGGTAAAGTCTGACGTGTACACCTCGTGCTCCGAGGACTCTAAATCATCCGACACTATGGGTCTGGGTCCGGTGGTGCCTGAACCACCTGAATCTGACGAGTCCATGTACCTGTAAGTATGCACAACCAGTCAATCATAAATCAAGTAATCACGTGAATTACCAAGTAAGCACTCAAATTATCCTCCTAGTCCCACTAGCCAACATTCCTAGTCCCACTAGTCAACACTTCTAGTCCCACTAGCCAACACTCCTAGTCCCACTAGTCAACACTCCTAGTCCCACTAGTCAACACTTCTAGTCCCACTAGACCAACACTCCTAGTCCCACTAGTTAACACTTCTAGTCCCACTAGACCAAACCTCAGCCTCCCGACTGGGCCTAACATAATGAATAAAATGTGCTCAACATTTGTTTGTAAAAAGTTTTGGATCTGGACTTGAGTGGTATGCAGAAAATGTTTTCGTGAGAGCCCTAGTGATCATAGTCTAGACTCGAGAAAGAATCCTAGTTCGCTATGATCAGAGCTCTGATACCAAGCTGTCACACCCTGGCTTTGCGGAAGCGTGGTTAATTTTGGTGTGACTTCTTAATACCATAGCTTAATCATAACAAAGCTATATGAATTTAAAAACCATGCAAGTCATCATTTAGTTTAGAAATCATCATACAATACCATTGTCTTAAACATACGACCATAACCGTGTTCAGTAAACATTACAACTTATAACAAACATAAACGAGGGTTAAGGATTGTGTCTTGTCCAGGTAAGAGAACACAACCCCTAATCCTTGATGACTTCATGAAGATTGCAGCGGGAAAACGTTCATACCGTGCCAGAATCCGTTTAATTTCCTGAAATACATGTGAGTTGAAAAATCAACAATAATGTTGAGCGAGTTCATGTGCAAGTGAGTAAGTAAAACACTTGTAAGTATAAAAGTTTCCTGGTATGTAGCAGTGTAAGAGGACTTGTGATCACCAATGGTTTGCAAGGCCATTAGCATGTCGTGAAATGCAAGTAAGTAAGATACAACCCTAGCCGATTTTGCGTTGGGTACCAAGTCACTCCGGATCCGTTCTGTTAGTCCTCCGAGAGGCCTGTTCTGTTGGACCGGGAGCTGGGCTCGCTACACCCAAATAGATCTACCGCTCGAGTCCCTCGGGGTTCTAACTACCCATTCACATGATCTAAACCTCCTTACGTTATTCATACCGTGTATAAAGTACTTGTAAACAAAGTAACATGTATTTCACCCCCGCAGTTAAGAAAACTGAAAACAGTTAGAGAAAAGGGGGACATGAACTCACAGTGGATGCGTAACTCTATCAAGCGTCTCCTGGTACTGTAAGCTGTGCAATGACCTACAAGTGCTAATTCTATTAGACGGACGGCCGTGCTTTAGCTTTACAGTTTATGTTTGCGGGAAATAGTTAGACAACTATTTCGTGTTACATTTTGTATATGCTTGATAGTTATTTCTCCTTCCCAAGGATGGGGGATACAACACATGTGCGTAAGTTACGTTTTATCATTCTTGTGGTATTGTAATTACCGGTGTAACTTATATGTTTGTGTAAGCGTTTGCAAAGTTTTGGAATCATTAACGCTTGTAAATATTATTTTTACCCTAAAATAATATTTATGTGTTTCACAAAATAATCATAAACAGTGTTGTGACAAATATATTTATCACGTTAATCTTTGTGAAAATCTCACCTCCGAATGTTTAGTAAAATATAGTACTGGCGAAATTTTATGTTTCAAAAGTATGTCCAAAAATAGTTGTAACACTTGTTGTGTAAAAAGTCTAAGTGTTAGGTTTTTAGAAAATTTCGCCAGAGTTTCCTCTGTAACTGGAGGTGGCCACGCTTTCACGCGTATCATTTTCTTTTAACAATCAATTCAACAATCTTCTTTATTTCAATCAAACAATTTCCGACACATCAAACTAGTCAATAAATATGTAAAGTTGCATAATCGCATGAACTTGTAGTTTTTCCGAATCTATATTATAAATCCCATTTATATACGTAGATCTTTATATAAAGTACTTTCAATCTTGTAAAAACCTCGTTTTTAGAGAAGTCCGACTTTACAACTTCTAGTTATTTTTCTCAAAAATAGTTATTTTGTCGAAATATGCGTTACACAAGTGTTTACACACTCGTGTGTTCTAAATATCATTCTTAACATTGTAAGATCCGTTTCTTTAAAACATGATTTCTTTAAAGTGTGGTCCTTTGAAGATACCACTTGCGGATACGTAGATCCGCTAGTTTTAAACACCATTTTACCGGTTAAACCACTTTTACACAAGTAAAATATTTCTTTACAAGTTCATGTCTCTAAAATGTGGTAGTGTTTCATCTTTAACCCTTGTATCTATCAAAAACAAGCTTATGTGATGATACGTGACTTTTCAAAGTCGGGTTAAACGAAGTTTTGAGCTACCACATTATAGATCGGGTCACAATAAGCACAAATTTCAAGTCCTACGACTTTTACACAAGTTATATGCTATTAACCACCATTTTTGTGATTTTACTAGACTTTAAAGGTTCAAAACGCGTGTTTACGATATTTAACCGACGAAAGTTCTTTTAACCACTTTAGATATGTGTAAAAACGAGTTTTAAAGGTTATACCTCTAGCTCAAGGCTAGGGAAGATCTTTGACGAAAAACGCGTGGATAAAAGATAACGAGAGAGGTCCTTCGTATTCCGCTTGCACCAAAGCTCCTTAAATGCAACTTGTGATGTTTGTATGTGCTTGGAATGAAGAGATCAAGACCGAAAATGTGATGTGTGTGTTTGGTGTGTTCGGCCGAGAGCCACAAGAGAGAAAGAGAGTGAAAGTTGTGGTGTGGATTAGTGATAATGATCTCTAGAGATTAGTGAGGGTTTATATAGGCAAACTTAGTGTTAGTGTCCAATGGTTCATGTGTAGGGTGGATATTAAACATGGCAAGATTTACCAAATCACCAAGTACAAATTGGTGCCCCCTAGGTTGAGGGGCCGGTTACGAGAGCAAGGGGGGGGGTATCTAGTTTGATTTTAAGTGGATAGTTAGGAGTTTAGTTATGGTTAAGTAAGTTAGTTTAGGTTTAAACTCCGTTAGTTACGTGTAACATGTTATGGCGGGTGTTAGGGTAATCAGGGACCCTAACTGGCTCAGAAAAACAATAATAGTGAAAATACTAATATTTTCATGTTCCGGGTAAAGTCCGGTTGTTCGGTTGGATAGTAATCCGTTAAAGTGTTACGAAAGACTTTAAAGTGTCGTTATTACATTTTAGTGACACATTTCGTTTTCCCGACACTTTAGAAAGTGTCTAGTGATATTTTCTCATTTTTGGCACTTTACTAGTCAGCTAGAAGCTGGTTAAATTATTTAAAGTGCTGTGTTTGGTACTTAAAGTACGTTTTTGGCACATCCGAATCAGTGTATCTTATCCCTAGAGACGCGGTAACACAACCCTTATATCCTACACTCACTACTAGTGTAGCCAAAATATATGAGGCTCTTAACAGGCCTTAGAGGCAGTATTTGCCTGATGCTGGTTATATCAGCATGTTCACTGTGTATCCGTTTAGTGCTACTGTGCTTTTTGTGCATCATGTTTGTCACTAGGGTTCAGTATGCAATCAATGTAGTGACAGCAATTAAAGTATGATGCAAGTAAGTGCATGTATCAGTATGCAGGTAGCAGTTTATCAGCTAGTTTCAATCAAGCACAGTAATCAAGTAATAATCAATCAGTAATTAAGTTGTACGGATACCTGGTTTTGTGCGGGTTGTCACAAACAAGATCATTGTGTACAAGGAAATTCATTTTTCTGACATGAATGTGGCCCATCTTTCGATGCCACATTCTTGACTCCTTTTCTGTTGCTTTCGTTTTTGTTACAAAACATTGTTTCTTTTGATCTGTTGTTGTTGCGACACTCATATCCAGGACATACAAATCGTTTTCCCGGGGAGCTCGCATCAACACCATGTCTTCAGGAATTTTAAAATCAGGTTTTATGATTAAACACTCATTTTTAGTAAAGTGTACTGTGAATGACTTGTCACAGATCTGTGAGATGCTCAACAGATTGTTTTCAAATTCGATGATATAGTTCACTTTGTCAAACGTTACGACTCCATTTGTTAGAGTTCCTTCACCAACTATTCTGCCACCCTGATTTCCTGCAAATCCAACATATCCTCCGTTGATAGATTTGACATCATAGAGCAACGCCAACATCCCTGTCATATGCCTCGAAGCTCCGCTGTCCATGATCCACTTTGAGATTATTGACCTCGGAAGCCCCTGCAAACATCAAAGAAATTCATTCAAACAATGAAGCCCATGATTTCTTTTCCTTTGGAACACTACCAAACACAAAATCACATGATACATCAACTTTCGAAATGTTAAAGATAACGTTTGGAATAGCAAGTTTGGATTTTGGTTTTAAATCTCCCTCCTTAATTGGTGGGAATTCCTCAAGCAACTTGTCTAGTTCAAATTCCATTTTTTCAACATCATTTCCAAGAATTTTGGTTCAGATTTTAGCTCATTTTCCATCTTCTTTTCTTCAACTGATTGTTTTGATTTTGCCACCCATGATTGGTTTTCAAAAATTTTCATCTTCGGATAAACCTTTGAAGTCTTTGGTGATTTCGAAGATTCACCAATCTCAAAAATTGATTTTGGCTTATCATCGGACTTCAAAGATTCTCCTCTTTTCAAAATTCGAACGGGGGAAATCATTGGTGTTTTGTCCTTGACATCAGTTGAAATTTTAGGTTTGGGTTTTTGCAAAACTGGTTTCTCAAGCTTTTTCACGCACTGCTTGGCCATGTGACCAATTTCATTGCAGCGGTAACAGATTCTTTTGTCATACTCGATAAAAGTTGATCTGTAGGTCTCCTGTCTCAACTTCTTAGCTGCATTGAAACCGTCAACGGCTTTTTGACTGAATATATAATCCTTTTCAGCATCAACACTAGGACCAGCAACAAAAACATCACTCATCTTTTCTTTTGGCTTGACATCCTTCTTAGCCATTTTCTTTTCAAAACCAACACCTTTATTTTTAAAGTTGTTACCATGTCTTTTGTTCTGATCATGATTACCCACCCATTCTTTCTTTCCCGGGTTAGTTAATTGTTTCACAAAAGACCTTTTTGGTTTTGAAAAGAACTCATTGTTGTTAACCTCTGAAATATCAATCTCAACAAGTTTGAACACTTTTTCAACATTTTCCATTCTGGCATTCTGAATTGGATACTCAAAGTCATAATAGAGTTTGTCAGTTCCGGTCATTGTGTAAACCACAATGATCGAATCATCATTCACAACTTTATCTGATTTTGGTATAAATCTGTCCAAGAAGTTACCTTCTTCTTCATAATCAGAAATGGAGTTTTCAAAATGAGTTTTCACAGTACCAAATTCCGAGTTATCACTTTCTTCATCTAACACTTGGTCAACAACAGTTTTGATTACCTGTGACTCATTGTCAGTGTCGGACGGAGAAAATGTAACATCGATATTCTCTGGTAATTCATTCTCCATTGTTCTCAATTTGAGATTCAAGGCAGCTTCCACCCCATCTGGATATTTTTGTGTATAATGATTCCACATTGGGGGTGGAACACTGTTGAAGGCAGGTGTCGCATCAGGTTGTTGCGGAACAATTCGATCAATCACATATGATGAAGCAACATAACTGATTAATTTTTTATCAATTCTTTCATTTTCAATTCTCATTAATTCTAGTTCCTTTTTCAACGAAGCAATTGTGTCCAGATGGATGTTAATTTCCATCTGTTTATCCATGACTCTGGATTTTAACAGATTAGTGGCTTTATCATTTTCAAAACTTTCTTTTTGAATCATTTTGATTGATCGTGCCAAAGTGTCATATGCTTCTTTTGCCTCACTTAGATCATATTTTACTTCATCAGTATATTTCTTCAATTCTTGAAACTTTTTGTCTTTTTCAAGACATTCCATGCAGGGTATTGAACAGTTTTTGCATGGAGTTTCAGAAATTGAATCAATCTTATCAAAAATCTTTTCCTCTTGTTCAGTTTTAACAACTGGTTTACCAAAACCATCAGACTCTGACTCAGACTCTTCTCCTCATTTTCTGATTTATCGTCAGACTCCTTTTTTACTGACTCCGTATCGACAGACACACTTTCAACTGACTTTGTTTCGACAGACTTTGTTTCAACAGATTCTGTTTCTACCTCTTTTAGCTTGCCCATCAACGCTTTGTCAGCAATTTCTTTTAGAGTCTCTTCATTCATTTCTTTGGACACGTCTATTATCTCTTCGACTGGAGCTTTCTCAACGTCGTATTGTGGGCAGAATCATGTGGTTGGCTCACTGAAAAATCCTACAAAAGAGTCAAACATGTTAGGAGGCATTATTGATTTGAAAGAACTAGCAATAATCTCCTGTTCAGATTGATAGTAGTAAACTTCTGCAGCTGCTTCTTCAAGATCAGCCAAACTCTCTTCAGACATGACTTCACTGACTTCTTTTGTTTCAACAACACATTCCGGTTCTTCCACAATCTCTGCCATCATGGCCATACCCTTACTACCAGGGATATACTTATCCCAGCTAAAACCTTCAGCAACCTTCTCATCATCCTGATTGACTAAAAGAGCTTTTCAGGCTTGTTTTCGATCTGAGGTCTTTGGGTGAATGGTTGTTGACTTGTCTTATGATAGATTGCTTGTCTGTAGTAGTTGTTTGAGAACGGATTTTGATGGTTGTTGACTTCCCGGTTTGGACATTCACGTTTGAAATGTCCCTTCTCTTTGCATTTGAAACATGTGACTTTTGATTTATCAAACCCAAGCTTGCTATCCGGTCCTGAAAGACTATTTCGACCAGTAATTTCCATAAATCTTTGAGCTCTCCTCATCAAGCTTTCCATTCCCCATTTGATATCGATCAACTCCAGCTCCTCTGGATCAATCTGATCATAATCTTCCTTTGTCATATCAGGGTTCCCAATTCTACCTGCAACCAAACTTTCATAAGATTCAAGCACCGAAGCAAGTAGTGCTATGTGTTGTTTCGCTGATGATTCAGTAAAGTCTTGAGCATTCTTTATGTTCACCGCTATGTTGCACATAATTCCTGGACCTTGACTTTGACTGTTTGATCCTAACGAACTTTGAGTATAAGATTGATCTGGTGAGTTTTGAGCCTTTGGATTTGGTTCAAAACTTGCAAATGGTGAATTATTGTTACTTGATGTGCCAGGTGAAACTCCGGATGTTGAATCAGCACTAAAAGCTGTCTGGATATTTGGACTTAGATTCGATGTTGCTGACGAGCTTCCTTTGTAGTATAATGAAACATCTTCTTGTACACTTGAAGATTTCATTTTTCTGATCTTTTTCAGCTCAAGTTCATGTGCTTCAATATTCTCAATAAATGTGTTAAGGTTGAATCCAACATATTCCATATTATTTTTCAACACCAACAGATAAGTACCCCATTCATCGTATGGTAACGCATCTGCTAGCTTATCAACCCATTCTTCATCCGTTTTGTTTATGCTCAACCTCTTCATCTCAACAACCAGATGGCAGTATCTCTCGATCAATTCCTTAGTTGTCTCACCCTTGATACCCGTGAAGATGTCAAACTCTTTCTTCAGCAAAGCAGTTTTGCTTTTTATCATAGACACACTTCCAAGAAACTTTACTTTCAAAGCATTCCAGACGGACTGTGAGTTTCCCTGATGTTGTAGCAGTACTAAGATATCCTCTTTGATGGTTTGCTATAGGATACTCATCATTTTCTTTTCTGCTTTGAAACCGTCTTGTTCAAGTGGAGTTAAACTTCCAATAGTTTTCTCTATTCCCGAACCATTTGTTGGAGGAACATACTTAGACTCGATTTTCATCCAACATTCAAAATGGTTGGCTTGCACCCAAGTCTTAAACCTTTCTGACCATCCAGCATACTCATCAATATTCATCAACTTTGGCGGTTTCTGCATTGTACCGAGTTCATTTTCCATGTTCACATTTTGCACGATACTGGCTGGAGATTGAATTGATGTCATTCCCCCACCTGCAAAGAAGTTGTAAAACTCTTGGTTATCCATTTATACGAAAACAGTTTCGAAAAATTTTCAAGTTTTTGAAAACAGTCACTTTCAAGCGAAATAGCTTCTACACACGAAATGAACTTTCGAGCGAAATCACACAAACGAAATGGACTTCAAGCGAAATCAAGTTTTATGCGAAATCAACTTTTCAAACGAAAACAACTTTCAAACGAAATGACACTTTCAAGCGAAATGAAGTGTCATTTCGTGCGAAATCAGCAAAAACTTTCTTTTCATGCGAAATACTCAAGCGGAATGACTTTTCAAACGAAAAGGTTCATTTCGCGCGAAATGAACAAATGATTTCAAGAGAAATAGCAACTTTTCACATGAAATAGCTCATTTCGTACGAAATAAACTCAAAATTTCAAGCGAAATACTGCTCGTTCACACGAAATCAAGTTTTTGGCCCATTTTTATCAGTTTTAGTCTGAATTTAGGTCTGATTCTTTCAAGGATTTGTTAAAACTGTATTTTACACGTTATATCAAAAGATCAATCCATTTTGTCCATGAATTTGTCCAGAAATCCAAGAATGAGTAGAAAAACAGAATTCTAAGCACTGATTCAAATGAATTGACTCATCCTTAGCTCTGATACCACTTGTAGGATCGTTTTGTGACCTATATGAGTCGTTCATAGTCAAAACTAAGCTGTTTGAAAGGCAAAAACAGTCAAACAACTGAGAATCAGTGATAGAAAGGTGTAGAAACAGAGAATTATACATAAAACAGGTTTTTCATTGATATTCAACTTGATTACACGGTGAAAATTTGGCAGCAATTCGTTACACGTCTCACTATTTCGTACCAAATGAAAAACCAGCATCTCCTATTTATAGGCAGATGATTTCGCACGAAATAGCAACATGCTATTTCGTACGAAATAGCAAACTTTGATTTCGTAGGAAATAGCCAAATGCTATTTCGTGCGAAATGACTTTCAAAACACATAAAATTACATATTTGACACTTTTAACCCTAATACAAGCTACCGACATGACCTAGACTGTAGACGTAGGCTATAGACATTATGCACCAACACTTTACATAGCTTAGAAATAGACTTTAAGGTGTTTGGTGCGCAAAAATAAACTTATTTGATCAATAGGGACTAAAAGCGTCAAAAAGTGCATAAGTTTGTATTTTCGCGCATATCTTACGTTCTGAATATATCCGGATATCCAAAAATTTATGTAATCATTAAAATATTTTATTTTAGGGATTGGCATGATAAAATTCCATTCGTCGCGTAATTTGGATCGTTTTTCGCGTCCGTTCGTGTTTCGTCGTAATTAACCGAACAACGCAATCCTACGGCCAAACGAACCAACATCCAAGATGTTTTTTTGCATATTTTAAGTTCCCTATACTTTAACTTCATTTTAGAGCCTAGATATGGGGTTAACGGGGCTTAAACATGTAAAAAATGCATCAAAAATCAAGTTCTGGGCTGCAGGGACCAAAACTGATATTTTCTGATACTTGGCTAGGCGGGGCGCGTAAGGTGAACCCTTTAATTACGCGGGCCGTGTGAACTGCACAGATCAGCAAACTGATTTTTCTAATTCAGCAGCTGGTTTAAGGTCTTTTGCACATGGTTTCTTTATACTATGGGCTTGTTTTAAACACCCATAGGTTTACAAAACAAGGGGTACACATGGACGGTCTAGATTGATGCTCGTTTATCGAGGAACAATCTTAACGGTCTTGGAAATCCTATATAAACCCACCCCAACTTCATTTCAATTCACACATTGATCTGAATTTTCTCTAAGTTGAGCTTCAAAACCTCATACCTGAGAATTTTTAGATCAAATCTTCTAGCTTGGACCTTTTGTAAGTATTCTTTCGTGCTTTTATGCGTTTTCAAGCACGAAAGTCAAACAGTGTTTGACTTTCTGCTTTGACCGTTCAATGGTCAACACAAAGTTCATTTGAACTTTGCAACGTGAGCGTAATCACGATGGTTATAGTCCCTTGTGACTATGCCTACTGATTACCACGTTATTTAGGTGTAGTGACGAGTCATAGTTTCGGTCAAAACGCGCGTTTATGCGTATTTTGCAACCAAACTATTCTTGGGTATCAAAACTGTTTGTTTTGATATCAAACTTGTTTTCTAACTCCGTTAAACATGTTTAACTTGTCACTTTTAGATTAGTGCTTATATAGGGTCGTAAGATAAGCGGTCTAAACAACCGCTTAGACTTTCGAACCCGACCCGTCTGGTCGATCGTTAGGATCCGACCAAACATATAATGTGACCATAGTTGTATAGGGAATAACCTTCCAAGGTTATACCTTATGGTCACTTCGTTTAGTTATTTGTATGATAGGTAGTTTATATGCCTTAGGAAAATGACCAAAATGCCCTTTTTTGCATAATTTCATTTTAAGCATATGTAACACATGTTTTGACATCTAAACTGATTATATAACATAATTAGATATGTTGAGGCATATAATACTTGTCATAGGACTAGTTAGGCGTCTCGAACGTGCTTTCGTGTGAACGGCACGTTAAGGTGGCGTAAGCTACATTAATGGGTCGTAATGGGTCATAAGCACTTAGGATAGGTTCTGATTTAGAATGTAGGCTTTGTTAAACCATATCACATGAGTTCTAATACTCATTTGGCTTACAAGACCTCATTCTACCCGATCTTCCGATTTAGGTGTCGATTCGCTAACATAGTATTCGTTACCCTAGGAACCGCTTCAACACTTGAACTCTTGGTCTTTTGAGCTTTGTTATACCCTTTGTACCGGAACTATACGCAATCCCAAGAGAGTACATAGTTCCCCTCTTTTACCGTTTTCAAATGTTTTGGGGTGATTCATATGTGTAATCGATTTGTTTTCAAAATGTATGGCATATATGTGTTCACTAAGTGCTTTTATGTGTATTATTCCGATTATGCAAATGCGATGTTTATCTGAATCCTTAAGTGATCTACCTATCATCATAGTTAGATTCATATAGGATATTTGAAGTGCAGTCTTAGATCTTCCTATCTTCATAGTAAGGTTTTTAAGAAGTACTTTACAACTCGATGGTTTGTTTTGTGTAGATGGTTGGTGATTCAGATAACGAAACTACATAATACAATAAGCACATGGTGGATACGCCGCTGGTACTTCCTATATATAAGTGTGCTTATTGTATTACCCCTCGTGGCGTTATCCCGAATCACCATTAGGATTTAGGATTTGTTTTAATTAAATGTAACATAAACCGAATCCTTATAGCATCTATCTATCTTCATGGATTGATTCTTGTAGGATGTTTAGAGTACTAACATTGGAGTCCTTGATTGGATTCATTGTGTGCTTTAATGCGTATGTGAGTAGACAATGTGACAGAACCCGAATCCTTATAACATTTATCTATCTTCATAGGTTGATTCTTGTAGGATGTTTAGAGTACTAATATTGGAGTCCTTGATTGGATTCATTTTGTGCTTTAATGCGTATGTGAGTAGACAATGTGACAGAACCCAAATCCTTATAGCATCTATCTATCTTCATAAGTTGATTCTTGTAGGATGTTTAAGGTACTGATATTGGAGTCCTTGATTGGATTCATTATGTGCTTTAATGCGTGTTTACGAGTTGGTACAAGTTGATGATTTATGTGTTATGTGGTAGTTGTGATTTAAATAACGAAACGGGTATAATAAAATAAGAACATGGTGGATACGCCGATGGTACTTCCTATATATAAGTGTTCTTATTTTATTATTCTTGTAGCGTTATCAGGATTACTTTAGGATTTTGTGTATGATTATTTCAATGTTCAATTATCCAAATCTTTGTAGAATCCTCCATATCTCTATATGTAGGATTCTTAGAAAGATATCTGAAGTATTATCATGACTCATTGATTTGATTTATATAATACTTACAGAAGTTTTGATTTATTTCAAAATAGTTATTATTAATCCTCGATTGGGTGTCTAATAACATATTAACAAGTTTTTACGATGATTTAAACAAGATTTCAATGTAAGGCATAAAATGACTTAGTAAATATCATGTTGCCATACACAAACCTATTTTGTCATGAGTTTTCACAATTAAGATTAAAGTATTGCAATACCAAATGTTTTGCCATTTGCATGGCTAATAAAACCTATGTATTCGCCGGCATTTTTATGCTGACTGTTTTTTGCATATGTTTCAGGTTTTCAACTGTTTCAAGCATGCAACGCATAGGACTGCATTCGGACCACAGACTTCTAAAATAAAAGAACAATTACATGTATTCTTTGTTTGTAAAACGATGTTAATGATATTGAAACAATTTAGTACCAGTAGTTGTGAGTAATTTGTAACGTGACTCCCCGATATTTTCGCCGCGTGTTGTTGTATTACGCGATTGGGGTGTTACACTATCCACGAAAATTGGGCCATAACTTATCTCCCAAACCCAATCCCCAGTCCAATACAAACCGGTCGTTCGGTTGGTTCTACCAATAATAAAACTCCACATTTACCAACTAATTACAAACACACTTTTAATTTTATATAATAAAATAAAGAATAGAGTATAATTTCTTACCAGAAATTCTTCGATAACTAGAAACACACTTTTTAATTTTACAATAAAATTCCTCGATAAATTTCTTCCGGTGGATCAGTAATGACTCCTTGCGTGATTTTAGGCAACCTAATTAGAGTTAAATCTGGTACAGCGTGCTTGTAAATCAAAAAATTCAAAGGAACATTTGATATGGCGTTGGAGTCTCCAACGATCTCTACTGTTGCCTTACTAATCGCTTTAGATATTTCATTTGCTTCAATGTTAACAAGTTTTTCAAGATATTCAAGACGGCACACCGGCTCTGAACCCTCATGGCGTCGAAGGCTTAAGATGAGGGGTAGCCTGATGTCTTTTCCACGCGGCAAACTTACTCCGCTGAGTGACTCTAATACACTAGTCTTTCCAGAAGACTCGTCTCCGACGACGACGATGGCCGGAAGAGGAACGCCTTCTTGAGTGACGTTCAGGCGGCGGTGCTTATCCACGGCGTCAAGAATGAGACGTTGATTGTTGTGGTAAGATACATTCAGAGGGGGGCATTGTTTTTTGTGTGTGTGTGTTTCTAGAGAGATGTTTCAAGAGAGAATAGGGTTTTCGAAGGGTTTTTCTAATGGCACACCCCTCTGTCTATCCGCACACTTTTTCAATTCAATACGCATCGTATAGACCTATACGATGCGTATTGAAATAAAGTAAAAGACATGGCAGACTGACAGGTGCAGGTTATGTCTGGCGGCGGGGTTGATACGCATCGTATAGGCCTATACGATGCGTATCAAGGCACTGATTTTTTGAAGTTTATTTTTTGTTATGTTGTGTTGAATGCGAACCCGAGAAACGAAATGGATTTCGAGCAGTTGGTCGATGACATGATAGATAAAGATCGTGACACGATCATATCCATTTTCAAGTATTAGACTAGATAGTCCAAGGTGAAATATATTAAAACCATTCAAGCTCACCAATCTACAATGTGTTATGGTAAGATTTTTCAAGTATACATAGTGGGAGAAAAGACTAGCACCCCTGTCAATATTGTCATAATGCAATGAGACATAACTGAGATTTAAGCGGCATGTTAAAACGGAACATAATCCCAGATTGTCTAAAGAAGCGCTTTTATCATGTGTCATGTGGTAAACAACTACCAAGGGGGTATTCAGATCTCTATTCGGTCATCTTTCCAAGCTTTTACACACGAATATGTGGTTCCCAATTTGCGAAACATAATCCTAGATTGTCTAAAAAAGCGCTTTTATCATGTGTCACAGATTCGACAATAGGGCCCACGGATCTTCAAGCCCACCAGTCTACAATGTGTTATGGTGAGATTCTTCAACTTTGCACAGTGGGAGAAAAGACCAGCACCCTTGTCGTTCCGTATTTTCTCCTTTTCTAATTCTTGAAGAATCTCGTAACGTATTCTCTGTTTCTCTAAATCGTCTGTAAAATTATGTTTCTCTAATATGACACATGATAAAAGCGCTTCTCTAGACAATCTGGGATTATGTTCCGTTTTATGACACATGATAAAAGCTCTTCTCTAGACAACAGGTGCAACTTTACACTACGCTTACCTTAATCACATTTTCCATGGAGTCACAGATCCGACAATAGGGCCCACGGGTCTTATGCCCACCCGAGACCGACCTTTGGATCACACGTGGGAGAAAAGACCAACACCCTTGTCGTTTCGTATTTTCTCCTTTTCTAATTCTCGAAGAATCTCGTAACGTATTCTCTGTTTCTCTAAATCGTCTGTAAATTATGTTTCTCTAATATGACACATGATAAAAGCGCTTCTCTAGACAATCTAGGATTATGTTCCATTTTATGACACATGAGACATCACACTTACCTTAATAACATCTTCCATGGAGTCACAGATCCGACAATAGGGCCCACGGATCTTATGCCCACCCGAGACCGACCTCTGGATCACACGTGGGAGAAAAGACCAACACCCTTGTCGTTCCGTATTTTCTCTTTTCCTAATTCTCGAAGAATCTCGTAACGTATTCTCTGTTTCTCTAAATCATCTGTAAAGTTATAAAAAACAAGCTATGCGGGCTTTCCATCCATATATTCCGTCCAACATATGACACATGATAAAAGCGTTTCTCTAGACAATCTGGGATTATGTTCCGTTTTATTACAGTCGTGAGGTGGTCAAACCTTTCTAAAAGTAGAAAAAAATAAAACATTAACAAGTAACAAAGATTGAAGAACAAAAGAAGAAAGTGTTCCTCTTTGTTACCAAGCATGTCATCTGAAACAATTAACATGACATTGTTAACAGGGGAATTCTATTGGAACACCTGATCGAGAGAAACTTCTTCAAGCTAACTGTCGATATCTCATCCTTCTTATCTTGCTATTAAACAAGGTATAATAGCTAATAAAATATGTTAAACTTTTGAAGTCTGTATATTCTCTAACTTTTGAAGGTTCTTTATATGCTTCTTTCCTGATGCATGTCTGTATCGAACAGTTTCTCCATCGCTAATTTCTCCACTCACCGTGAAATCGAACAGTTTCTTAATAGATTCCGTCCGGTTTCAAAGCCGGTTGAGGATTACGAGTGTTCTAGACTCGTTCAAGGCATGCTTGTTTGTGCGATTTACAGAAATAAGGATGCATTCCACGGTAAACGATGCAACTGATGAAACCGAAGCTGTTATTTCGGTTGTTCAGTACTTCCGAGACGATTCAAGTGAGTCCTATGAAGCAAGTGTCTGTCTATTCAATTGAGAGGAATCATTATATGCTTCTTTCCTGATGCATGTCTGTGTCGAACAGTTTCTCCGTCGGTAATTTCTCCACTCACCGTGAAATCGAACAGTTTCTTAATAGATTATGTCCGGTTTCAAAGCCGGTTGAGGATTACGAGTGTTCTAGACTCGTTGAAGGCATGCTTGTTTATGCGATTTACAGAAATAAGGATGCATTCCACGGTAAACGATGCAGCTGATGAAACCTAAGCTGTTATTTCGGTTGTTCAGTGCTTCCGAGACGATTCAAATGAGTCCTATGAAGCAAGTTTCTTTCTATTCAATTGAGAGGAATCATTGCATTACATCCCGTTGAAAACAAGTGGTTGTAATGATGGGACCCTTGATTTGAAACACATTTTTGAGAAATTTATAGTTTAATACGAATCGTATAGGCCTATGCGATGCGTATTAATCGATGAAATTACTGAAATACTCCTGTTTTTTATAAATTCAGGGGTATTTTTGAGAAAATTCAAAGTTTAATACGCATCGTATCGGTCTATACGATGCGTATTAAGCCGATATACGATACGACATAGGCCTATATGATCGTATATGGCATAATTTCAAATTTAGTTTTATCGTGTTTCCCTCGGTTCGACGACCGAACTTTCGCATATTATGTCATTTTATGACGTATACCTTCAACATACGTCATTTCGGTGTCGTTCGGTTGCGTGCGAATATCGTATTCTATGATTACGTACAGTTTTGTTTGAAATCCAGTTGTACTGCATAGTGTCGTGTTATATGTATACGTGTGTGGAAATATCATTAGTCGCGTATTTTGACGTATTTTTGCCTATTTTGATGTATTCTAACATATTATTGCGTATTTTATAGTATTTTTGACGTATTTGAGTGTATTCTAACTTATTTTAGCTTATTTTAACGTATTTTAGGGTATTTTCACGTATTTCGGCGTATTTAACGTATTTTCATGTATTTTTTTCGTAATATGACGTATATTAACATATTGCAGCGTATTTTAGCATATTTTCATGTATTTTATCATATTTTAGCGTATTTTTGAGTTTTGTTTCGTATTTTAGAGTTTTTTTTTCGTATTTTAGAGTATTTTAGCTTATGTTGAAGGATAACGCAAACAAGTTCTCCACAGTTTGTTATTCAGATCTCTATTCGGTCATCTTTCCAAACAACAACACACGATATGTTTAAACTTTATAGTGTGTGATTTGACTAGGAAATGATTGGAGATGATTTATACTTTTAATAAGCTGTCACAGTTGTCAAATTCGTTGCGTGCGTTCATATTGTTTAGACAACAACAGATAATGAATGGATTGTTGGACTTCTTGTTCCAAATGCAGCTGTAGGATCCATACTTAAAGGTCTCTCTAAAATATGCAACTGAGACAGCCTTGTGAATTTTAATGAAGCAATGAAGATTGAATGTGCAAACTGCAACCATTTTTTACTATGGAAACGGTGGCTATGCGAAATACAAACCGCGCAATCGTTTGTGACTATGGGAAACACTAGCAAAAGAAAAAAATATTTTTAGAGAAGCATTGGGATTCATGGGTTTAGTTAGAAAATAATCCTAGATTGTCTAAAGAAGCGCTTTTATCCTAGAATGTGTGCAGACTGAAACATCTTAACACGATATAATTGCAAGACTGTTTGTCGGGCTTCCAATGCTCACATAGGGTGATAAACAACGCTGATATGAACACATACCAACTGATTCAAATTTAAACAATGCACGACTCAATTCATCTTTTTTACTCTTTTCTTCGATTTCAACAAATCTTTTCAATAATCAGTACGCAACAAATCTTTGTGTAGTTATTCGGAATGTTTTGGATCATCATCGAAGACGAAACTTCAGCAACCATTTTTCCTTTTCCTTCAATTTCTAGAACATTCTCCGTAACATGAAGACGTGTCGGGTTATTCTGCTAGTGGTTTCTGTAACCAATTGGGAACCACATATTTGCTTCAAGATTTATGTATCTGAATCAGTTTCTCAAACAAACACTACTAAAGATGAGTTGGTATTGAACCAAGAATATGAAGATCATGGTGTAAAGAGACCGCCTTGTTAATTTTAATGAAGCAATGAAGATTGAATGTGCAAACCGCAACCTTTTTTTACCACGGAAACGGTGGCTATGGAAAATACAAACCGCAATCGTTTGTGACTATGGGAAACACAAGTTTTCTTTTTGAGCTTGATGGATGTCTGTTATCTCGACGCTTCTCCTTACATTACTGATCTGGAATTGGAGAACCGTTGTGTATTTGCTTACTGATCTGGAATTGGAGAACCGTTGTGTACCTGAATCAGATTCTCAAACAAACACTACTAAAGATGAGTTGGTATTGAACCAAGAATATGAAGATCACGGTGCAGACACGTGGGAAGAAAGTCATTGGACTGCCGCAGATGAAGTCAAATGTGATCAAACTTGGACATCAGACGTAAATCTTGAAGCAAATATGTGGTTCCCAATTTGCGGAACATAATCCCAGATTGTATAGAGAAGCGTTTTTATCATGTGTCATATGGTAACAAAAGTATGATGTTTCAAGATCAATTCCAATTGCAGTTTTTTCAACTCTCCTGTTCCAAATGCAGCTGATGAAACCGGAGCTGTTATCTCGGTTGTTCAGTACTTTCGTGATAAATACAATGTTCATCTTCGTTATCTTTTGCTTTCTGCAATTCAAGTAGGCACATATGCTAAACGTACTGTTATTACATCCGAGACGATTCAAGTGAGTCCTGTGAAGCAAGTGTCTGTCTATTCAATTGAGACTAATCATTGCATTACATCCCCGTTGAAAAACAGAATCGATAATTTAGGGAAAATGGGGTTGAAAGATGATAACCCAACAGTGGAGGATCTCATTCTACAGCTTCTATAAATTCAGGGGTATTCTCAAATAATGTTTTCTAGATGTTTGAAGACCAACAAATGTCCAAAGTACTGCTTCTTCGTTCGCGTGACGGAAAGCTACCGCGTGACAAGAAGCTACAAGCTACCTTGCAAAATTAAAAAATTAAATGGACACCTTCAATACGCATCGTATAGGCCTATACGATGTATATCACTTTTTTATAAGAGGACATTGTCAGCCTTTGACTGACATAGAAGTTTGAACCCACCTCAATACGCATCGTATAGGCCTATACGATGCGTATTGAGTGTGTCGATTTAATCCCCAAGGTGTGCCAATAATACGACCCTTTTCAAAATAGGAATGTGTAGTGGATGCCGTTCAAAAAAAGGAATATGTAGTGGATAGTGTGTTTACCAAGCCAGGTTGGTTTTTGAATTAGATAAAAATTGGAAAAAGTTTATTGTTTTCTTAATTATCTTATTAATGTTTTTTTAACATCTTATTGACTTATTAACTTTTTCTTCTAAAGTTTTGTAAACGTATTCCGTATTCTGTGTTAATTAAAATATCACCATTCCCAAATAAAATCTATACTATATAATAAAAGAAACATATTTTGGGACACGTGTCATTCATTGGAGACATCTATTTTTAGGGTTTTTCGTGTTTCTTTTATATTTATCTTTTAATAATTATAGATAATATTAAATAGAAAAAAATTTAATTGAATAAAAAAATATATTGGATAACATCGGATTACTTAGATGATAACATACACATATGAGATTTTTTTTACTATTATTATTATTTTATTATTTATCAAATATATCGATTACTTTAATTTTTTATACATAAGACTTTATCCAAAATTATATTTATTTAATATAGTATTAATCCAAAATTACATTTATTATATATAAGACTTTATCCAAAATTATATTTATTTAATATACAATCAATCCAAATTTACATTTATTCAACTCGTGTGGTACACAAAGTTTTTTAATTTTGTTATTATTTGGTATATAGATTACATTTGTTCAACCCATACAATACACGAGGTTCTTAAATATATAATATTTATTATTATTATTTTTTTGAACGAAAAATTATTTTATTCCCGGCTGTTTTTAAAAGATTTAACTTTTTATTATTTGGTATATAAATTACATTTATTCAACCTATATAAAACACGAGGTTTTTAAAGATATAATATTTTTTTATTATTTAATATATAAAATTACATTTATTTAACCAGTGTAATAAATGAGATTTTTAAAGATATATTGTTTTATTTTTTTAGTATGTAAAATTACATTTTTTTAACCCGTGTAATACACGGGGTTATAACCTAGTATCTAATAAAATAAAGTTGGATCGTGAATTTCGTAAAAGGTTTCGGGGTCTTTTTTAATTATTTTATTTTACAGTTAATTTTTTTTAACTTTTTAAATTAAAACGTTTTGAAGAGCAATACTTTTATTCTTTTGCAAATATATTTTTATAAAGATTTCATTTCTTTTACATATACTATTAGAAACGATTTTTGGATCATATACCTAGGTAAGCAGTGGCGGATCTAAGATTCGCGCCAAGCTGTAACGTTTTATAAATAAGCGGTAACGAAATAGAAAAAACGTCAAATTTTTCCAAAATTTACACTAATTTTACACTTCCGCCGGAGCGGCAAGGGGTTGCGGGCATTACCCCTTGTTATACACTAGATCTGCCCTGTAGGTAAGGTATTATGTGAATGTTTATAGGTGCAACTATTAGCTCTCCATATTTGTAAGAATTCTTTGATTTCGCGATTAGGTTTGCATAAACTGCACTTTGGTTTCCATGATGTACCCATTTCTTTATGTAATTTGCCCTGATGATTGGAATGAAAATAGCAGATTTGTGTGAAAAAAAAATAAATAAATTTACCCCAACTCCCAAATAATATGGCTTTTGTTAGACGTTCTAAGAAAACTAAAGGACCGAGGACCAATGGTGTACTCAGAATTCGTTTTCATGGGAGGCGGAATTAGTAGAAGTCAATTGTCTGCCGTTAAATTTTATAAAAAAGATATCGGTCTGATTTGTGTTGGGCCAGGTTCGGGTAGACCACAATGACCAAAAAGATATCAAGGCAGTGGGTTATGAACCGGTAAAGAAACAGAACACCAAGACTTTAATTTATTCGACTTTTTCTATTTGTTGAAAACAAACCATTATGATTATAAAAAGCTTAAAATAGGATGGAAAGTGTTTTCTTTCGTGAAGAACAAAAGAAAAAAATATGAAGAGTAATAAAACGATAAAATTACATATGTACTATACAATTTATCAAATTAAAATACTTTATAGATTAAAGCAAATAGACTGATCAAAATGAAATAGTAAAGAAGCTAAAATATATTTCATGATTTTTATCATATTTATTTATATGACTATTAAATAACTACAGCATTTTACAATGTAATTTTTGCTGGGTTTGGCTCTATATATTCAAGCCTTTCACAAAACAAAACAAAACAAAACAGAAAATAATAATAATAAAAACAAGTAATAATCTATTTATACTTTCTATGAAAGGAGAAAACGCGATGACATAAGAAAAGCTGATGTAGCAGCCATAGAAGCTATCCAACAATGTTTTTCTTATATCATTATTGTATCATAAAAAACGACGCGTAAAAAACGGGGTGTAAAAAGGGTGCGTAAAAAAATTAGGCGTAAAACGGCGCGTAAAAAACGGGGCGTAAAAAAACAGCTCGTAAAAACGTTTTTTTTGTAAAAATTCTTTAAAAAGATTGTTTTTTTTTTGTAGAATAAGTCTGATTTTAAAATGTTTTTTAATAAAAATCTGTTTTTAACAAAAAAACAATTAATATAATGAGACAAAAAAGTAATAAAAAACAGTAAATACAAATAAGACAAAAAAAAACAAATTTACTAAACTACCCTTTTGACATTAAAATATTAGAAACATAATAAGACAAAAAGGATTTAATATTAGTTTTAATTACTTTTAATCTCATTCATCCATCTCCAAGATCCAATGGTTGAAAAGTGGTTCTAACGGTTTTCGCAACTGAAAATGGTTTTCATTTTAGCGGTCCCCTATATATATATATATATATATAGGGAGGGGCTCATGCGAGAACCACCCTTATTGTGAGAACCGTGAGAACCAATGTGAACACAACCTAAAATAGCTAAAAAAAACCTAAAAAAAACCTAAAAAAACCTAACCCCCACCCCCCCCCCCCCCCAAACCTAAACCCCCCACCCCCCCCCCCCCAAAAAAAAAAAAAACCTAACCCCCCCCCCCCCCCCAAAAAAAAAACCTAAACCCCCCTCCCCCATCCCCCAAAAACCTAAACCCCCCCACCCCCCCCCCCCCAAGCTAAAATGCTAAAAACTAAACCCCCAAAAAACCTAAAAAAATCTAAAAAAAATCTAAAAAATCTAAAAAATCAAAAAAAAATCCAAAATTTTTTTTTTGATTTTTTTAATATTTTTTAGGTTAAAATCGCTACTTTTCGAAGCCAAAAAAAATTTTTTTTTAAAAAAAATTTCTTTTTTTTTTTTTGTTCGAAAAGTAGCGATTTTAACCTAATTAATATTAAAAAAATCAAAAAAAAAAATTTGTGTGATTTTTAGCTATTTTTAGGCATTTTTGGTGTGTTCACATTGGTTCTCGCGGTTCTCACAATAAGAGGTGGTTCTCGCATGATCTTCTCCCTATATATATATAGGATAATGCTATATAAGAAACCCTTAATTTTTAGAAAACTTTGCAAACTCAATATGTGGCCTATATTTATCCACATCATCCAAGTCAATTGATTAAGCTTATGGCAGCTAAGGGTATATTAGTAATTTGGTACATCTATCCACCCACCTCAAGAACTCTTCCCCATTTGATTTGACATCACCATTAATGCCTATCACCTCACATCCATACCCCCCATTTATAGATTATTTCATTTTTGAAATCCAAATTATATACACCTCGTCCCTCATATCTCCTCATCTTCACCTGCATATGACCATTTTCTCCATTAATGTCCATGGAGACAAATCCACCAACCTTCGATGTGATTCTGGAAGATGATTTGAGTTCTGCATCTGATCTTCATGCAGCTACTGTTAATTCTTGCTCTGAGAATATAGGTCAAGAAAATGGAAGCAGTTATAATCCAAATCATCAAAATTACTTTGCTCATCCTCCTCCAAGTCAAAGTCAACCACTAATCAAGAAAAAAAAGAAGTGTTCCAGGCAACCCAGGTTTAAATCTCTGAAATATTTAATCTTGTTTCTTGGCTTTTTCACAATTTTCAAAAAAAAAAAGACGAAAAAATGGTGGGTTTTCAATTTTTCATTATTTCTAAATGAAAAATATGTTTTTTTCAAAGAAAGTCTACCATGAATGTACTAGCAGTTGACCCCAGGTTGAAAATGGTTAAATCTTTAATCTTTTTTCATGAGTTTTGCAAGTGGATATTTGTACTTTGTAACTCTTAAATCAAAAACATATTTATAAAAAAAGTAATAATAAATTATGTGATTATGAAATGACAATTGAGACAATTTCTGTCTTTAATAAACTTAAAAATAAATTGTAAAAATTGTGGATCCAGAAGCAGAAGCGATATACTTATCACCCAAGACATTAATGGCAACAAACAGATTTGAGAAAAAGATTGCAATTTAGCTAAAAAGTTGTGATGTTGTTTGAGAAAAAGATTTTCTGGCTATGAATGTGTTAATAGTTATGTCTGGTTAACGACTTAACGGTTATCTTATCTTTTTGTTATTAGGATGGTGATGGATACAAGGGAAAGAAGATCCAATTCTCGGGACCGTTGATTTCGTCAAACGTGGATCAGATGCTTAAGGATCATGACCATGTTTATGTTACAGCACAACACAACTAACACGTGTTATAGTTTGAACTTCAGGACATGCATGTGTTACATGTGACATGAAACCCATGTACAACGTAACACGTGTTAGTGCTATGTATTTTTGTTTACTAGTAATATGTAATGTGAGACTCTTCTTGTTTTCTCTAGTACACGATGTTAAAACGGTCTAGACTTAACACATTTTCTATTGGAGGCGCCCGTATTTGTACCTCTACTGTTACAGTTACTATTGAAGTTTATGCATCCATTCTGGAAGTCTTAACACATGTTATAATAGAGGCTTAACACACGTTATATCAGGTTTACTCTGTTGTTATTAAGTTAATATTGGAGTTTATTCATCCATTATGGAAGTCTTTACACACGTTATAATAGATGCTTAACACACGTTATACATTTCAGTCGCTTAACACATGTTACAGTATGTATATACACATCATGGTGTTTTGGAAACCAATAGCTTATACATAACACCATGTTAGGTTAAACCAAGATTATAACAGAGGGTTAACACATGTTATCCCAGGTATACGGTGTTACGATATTAACTTGTATGTTCCATATTAACTTGTACACGTGTTACGATCAGTATATGCACATAATAGTGTTTTGCAAACCACTTTCATACACATGAATATAAGTCGGGTTACAACAAGATTACAATGGTGGAGGCGCCCGTATTTGTACCCTCTACTGTTACAGTTACTATTGAAGTTTATGCATCCATTCTGGAAGTCTTAACACATGTTATAATAGAGGCTTAACACACGTTATATCAGGTTTACTCTGTTGTTATTAAGTTACTATTGGAGTTTATTCATCCATTATGGAAGTCTTTACACACGTTATAATAGATGATTAACACACGTTATACATTTCAGTCTCTTAACACGTGTTATAGTATGTATATACACATCATGGTGTTTTGGAAACCAATAGCTTATACATGACACCATGTTAGGTTAAACCAAGATTATAACAGAGGGTTAACACATTTTTATCCCAGGTATACGGTGTTACGATATTAACTTGTATGTTCCATATTAACTTGTACACGTGTTACGATCAGTATATGCACATCATAGTGCTTTGCAAACCACTTTCATACACATGAATATAAGCCGGGTTACAACAAGATTACAATGGTGGAGGCGCCCGCATTTGTATCTCTACTGTTACAGTTACTATTGAAGTTTATGCATCCATTCTGGAAGTCTTAACACATGTTATAATAGAGGCTTAACACACGTTATATCAGGTTTTTACTCTGTTGTTATTAAGTTACTATTGGAGTTTATTCATCCATTATGGAAGTCTTTACACACGTTATAATAGATGCTTAACACATGTTATACATTTCAGTCGCTTAACACATGTTACAGTATGTATATACACATCATGGTGTTTTGGAAACCAATAGCTTATACATGACATCATGTTAGGTTAAACCAAGATTTTTACAGAGGGTTAACACATTTTATCCCAGATATACGGTGTTACGATATTAACTTGTATGTTCCATATTAACTTGTACACGTGTTACGATCAGTATATGCACATCATAGTGTTTTGCAAACCACTTTCATACACATGAATACAAGTCGGGTTACAACAAGATTATAATGGTGGAGGCGCCCGTATTTGTACCTCTACTGTTACAGTTACTATTGAAGTTTATGCATTCATTCTGGAAGTCTTAACACATGTTATAATAGAGGCTTAACACACGTTATATCAGGTTTTTACTCTGTTGTTATTAACTTACTATTGGAGTTTATTCATCCATTATGGAAGTCTTAACACACGTTATAATAGATGCTTAACACACGTTATACATTTTCAGTCACTTAACACCTGTGTCAGTATGTATATACACATTTGTTATATTTCCTAAACATCAAGTTACATCATGGTGTTCTGTTACAGCATGAACCACCAACACATGTTATAAATGAACGAAGACTTCTTTCCCAAAGGATGTGACTTTCATATACATGAATACAAGTCGGGTTACGGTGTTACAATATTAACTTGTATGTTCCAAGATTATACAAGTTAATAGTCTTTTGGAAACCACTAGCTTATACATGACACCATGTTGGGTTAAACCAAGATTATAACAGAGGCTTAACACATGTTATCCCAGGTATACGGTGTTACAATATTAACTTGTATGTTCCATATTAACTTGTACACGTGTTACGATCAGTATATGCACATCATGGTGTTTTGCAAACCACTTTTGATATACATGAATACAAGTCGGGTTATAATGGATGCTTACATGTTATCATATGTATACAAGTGGGGTTACAACAAGATTACGATATTAACTAAGGTCACCATTAAACTCATCACCCCCGTCGACTGTTTTCACCCTTGTCACATGTTAATCAATTACATGTTCCGAACAGACACATTGTAACACATGTTAGATCAGTATATACACATCATGGTGTTTTGTAAACCACTAGCTTATACATGAATACATGTCAGGTTACAAAAATATTATAACAGAGGCTTAACACATGTTATACATTCCAAAATGTGCAAAACATGTTAGAAACGAACAAAAACTTGTTACAGCATGAAAAGTTCTTTATGGATCTGTTACAGCATGAACCACTAACACATGTTATAAACGAATGAAAACTTCTTTCCCAAAAGAGTTGACTTATTCAATGTCCCCGCATTAACGTCGCCTACATCCATCCAGCTTGTCAATTGAATATCTTTATGGATCTGTTTCTGTAAATCAACACACGTTATATATCATTCTAACAGGTGCTTAACACATGTTATGGGTATGTTTCTGTAAATCAAACAACCCAACAAAAAAAACACTTACTGTTCAGATTAAAAGCCCAAACCAGCAACCAAACCAACAAAAAAAACAATTATTGTTAAGATCAAAATCCCCAAACAAGCAACCAAACCAACAAAAAATCTCGTTCAAAATCTCATCCTAAAGTTTTCGATTTATTTAAAATACATGAAGATTAACCATTACTAGATCTTGATTGAAGACAGAGGAGATGAGAGAGAACATTAACCATTACTAGATCTTGACTCCGACGACGTTCCGAACTCCGGCGCCACCAACCACCCACCCTCCACCACATTCTACAACCACCCACTGTCGCCGCTATCAACCACCAACACCCCAGAATGAACCAGTCACCACCTTCCACCAACCACCAGATCTGCAACCACCATCGTCTTCTGCAACTGAATCATGCTTTGATCTGCAACCACCATCGTCTTCTGCAACTGAATCTGGGATTAGTATTTCTTGAAATCTTGAAGGTAGATATTTTAATTATGAAATGAGAACATCTTCTTCTTGTTCTTCTTCATGTTTGTGGGGTGGGGGAGGAAAGAGATGTGATAATTGTGAGTAGAAAGTGGGAGAGAGAAAGAGAGATATGATTTTGAAATCTCTTATTTGATTTGACATTGGCAGATGGGTTTTTGTTTTCCAATGCTCAAAAAGTCTTTTTTACTACCCAAAATGCCCTTTATGCATTAATTTAAATCTAATATATACACCAAAAAAGGAGAGCCATTGATCTATTAAAGTGAAACCAAATCAAGGGTGAATATAGGGTTTCCAAGGTTTCTTAAAAAAGATGGGGTTTCATATAGAGCCCACCCCTATATCTATATATATATATATATATATATGTAGCATATATGAATCTAGCTTCACATTCAAATTTTAATTCATCTCTCTCACTCATATCCGCGAGCATATCTCTCTCTTTCAAATGCATAACTCTCATGATTCAGCCGGTTAATCTCCGATTACAGATCTTTGTTCGAACATTTGTTGATTCTGTTTACACGTCATCGTTCCAATATTATTGTTACAACATCGTCGTTCCAATGAAGCTTCCCATCACACATCAACGTTTCCAACATCGTTGAAAGTTGCATGTGCTACCTTCTTTGATGGGAGAGTTGCATGTTAGGTTTGTGGCTTATTTTTTTAACTGTAATTATACTAATTTAATTTGATTATGAAGAAACAAGTGTTGATAATGTTGATAATTTTTATTAACAGTCACATTTTAGAATATGTTAATATGTATATTGATAGTATTAAATTAAATACATAGAAAGATAAAAATTTACTGAAATATGCATAAAATATTACACACTACAGTTAATACTTGCTAGGGTTTCGTAGACTCTCGTCTTTCTCCATGCGATTTCATTCTCTCTTTTGTTTTACAGATCGGCTAGCATGTCGCAGATTTTCTGATCATGTTTTAGTAGTTGTGTCATAAACTCTTTTTCGTTGTTCTTGAAATATGATGGAGGAGATTGGAGGACTTCATCAAGCAATCTGATACTGTTCCAGGTTTTCTTGTAATTATTATCACTGATGATGCCGACTTTTCTGTTTAGTTCTTCATCTGATCTCTTTTCTTTGAGTGACCAGATAGAGAATTGCGTTTTAACATCGCTGGTGTCTGACCAGTGGTAGAAGCATCTGTTTGCCATCTAGATTTTTGTTGGTTTTGCTGATTTTGATTTGTTTTTTGGCAGACAGTGATTTAAAAGACAATTTGTTGTTTCCCATGGTCATCGCAAACTCTCTATTCTCTATGATTCCGTTGTTTATGGTACTGACATTCTGGATGGTGGTCTCTATAGATTAGAACTAGATGATGATTTTTCCAAATCTTTGTTGTCATATAATATCATGGTTGCAAAAGTCGCTAGGCACTCCCTAGTCGGTCGACCAGGGAGTTGAGAGTACTCGGTCTAGGCGGAGAGTACTCGGGGAGTACTCGGACATGTTAAATTATAAAGAAATTACTTTTTGGAGATTAAATATATGTCAAATTACATAAATTTACTAATATTTATAACAAAATATGTGAAAATGATATTCATTCCTTAATATGATGGGCATAGAAATTATGTTTTATTATTATTTAAGTCAAACTAGGCCCGAGTTGACCTACTAGATCCAATTCTGGCCAAGGTTGACCGCGTTTGACCGACTCCGAGTAATTAGGTGGAGTCGAAGAAAGCCGCCTCGGCAGCCTACCTTGTAGCGACTACTCGGGGAGTACTCGGCCTTGGAAACCTTGTTTTACAACCATGTATAATATTAATGAATCACTCACAAAGATGAAACAGAAAGGAGACTTAGAGACTTCATCCATGTTGTGGCATCAACGTTTAGGCCACATCTCAAGAGAACGATTAAATCGTCTCGTAAAGGATGAAGTCTTACCTCCTCTCGATTTCACCGATTTTGGAACATGTTTCAAATGTCTTAAAGGTAAAATGACATTAGCGAATACGAAAGGTGCCACTAGGAGCTCTAATTTATTAGAACTCATTCACACTGACATTAGTGGTCCCTACTAAATTGCTTGTATCACTTGACATACTTCATTTATCACTTTCATTGATGATTATTCTCGTTACATGTACTTGTATCTTATTAAGGAAAAAATCTAAACCTCTTACAACTTTTAAAGATTATAAAGCTGAAGTTGAAAAACAACTAGATCGTCAAATTAAAGTTGTGAGATCAGATAGAGGCGGTGAATATTATGGAAGACATACTGATGTGGGTCAAGCTCATGGTCCATTTTATGAGTTTTGTAAGGGCCAGGGGATTGTGAACCAATACACCATGTCCGGTACACCTCATCAGAGCGGTGTTGCTGAACGAAGAAACCGTAACCTTATGAACATGGTGCGCAGTATGTTAGCCAACACTAATTTACCATTATTCTTCTAGACTGAAGCGTTAAAAGCAGTTGTTCATATACTCAATAGAGTTCCTTCTAAGTCTGTCCCTAAAACTCCTTATGAACTTTGGACAGGAAGGAAACCGAGTCTTAAATATATGAAAGTATGGGGCTGCATTGTTGCAAAACTTTATAATCCTTTCCTAAGGAAACTTGACCCTAAAACAGTTACTTGTTTCTTTATCGGGTATCCTGATCACTCAAAGGGTTATCGTTTCTATTGTCCTTCCCATGTCATCCGTATTGTTGAAACCAAGCATGATGCGTTCCTGGAGGATTTCAAGGTCAGTGGGAGCAGTACCAACTCTTACGAAGAATAGCAAGAAGTACAAGACGCGGGGGAGAGACTTGTCGCTTACCATTACTCTGTTTACTCCTCTTGTACCCAATGCAACAACTGCACCTAAAGCTACTGCACCAACTCAAATTTTACCTCCACAATCAGAACCCATTATACCTCATAACGAAGGCACATCAAACGCTCAAAACCAAGACAACGCTGAACCTGATAATCAACTCAGGAGGTCATCTAGGCCCAGAAGGCCTACTAATTGGGATGATTATATTACCTACCTGACTGAAATGGATCATGGAAAGCTCAGTGATCATATCTCTTATAATGAAGCCATTAGCAGTGATCAGTCTTCTGAATGGAATAAAGTAGTGATTGATGAGCTTGGATCCATGAAGAAAAATGACGTTTGGGATTTGGTAGAATTACCCAATGGTGTCAAACCCGTAGGATGTAAATGGGTATTCAAAACAAAACTGGATCCGAATGAGAACGTTGAACGCTACAAAGGGAGATTGGTTACAAAGGGCTATACTCAGAAAGAGAGAATTGATTATCACAGTTTCCCCTTTCTCTTGTAAAGATTCATTAAGGATCGTTATGGCCCTAGTAGCTCATTTTGATTTAGAGCTGCATCAGATGGATGTTAAAACCGCTTTCCTTAACAGAGACTTAGACGAAGATGTTTACATGAAACAACCTGAAAGCTTTAAACCTGAAGGACAGGAGCATCTAGGCTGTAAGTTGAATAAATCCATTTACGAGTTAAAACAAGCATCACGTCAATGGTATCTCAAGTTTGATGAAGTCATGAAGAAACAAGGTTTTATAAAGAATCAATTGGATCAATGCACCTACCTCAAGATGAGTGGGAGCAACTTTACTATACTTGTCCTTTACGTAGATGATATTCTATTGGCAAGTAATAGTTTAGACATGTTGCATGAGTCGAAGCGGTTACTCTCACATAACTTCGACATGAAGGATCTCGGAGATGCTTCTTACGTCATTGGCATCGAAATTCACCGAAATAGACACAAAGGGATCTTAGGATTGTCTCAAAAGGCTTACATAGATCGTGTCCTTACACGTTACAACATGCAACAGTGCAAACCCTCAGTCGCTCCAGTAGTTAAGGGAGATGTTTTCGGTTCATTCCAGTGTCCGACAAAAGAGGTTGAAAAGGAGCAAATAAGCCAGATACCTTATGCGTCAGTGGACGAGAGCCTGAGGTATGCTCAAGTCTATACTCGCCCAGATATCGCTTATATTGCTGGAATGTTAGGCCGTTATTAGACTAATCCTGGCCTAGATCACTGAAAAGCAGCTAAGAAGGTACTACGATATCTGCAAGGGACAAAAGACTATAAACTGACTTATAGAAGAAGTGATCATTTAGAAGTGGTAGTCAATTCTGATTCTGACTTTGTCAAATGCAAAGATGACAAGAAGTCCACTTCGGGTTATATCTTTATGTTAGCAGGCGGACCCATCTCATGGAAGAGACATAAACAACAGTTGACCACAACTTCCACAATGATGGCAAATTACATTGTTGTTTATAACGCAACCTATCATGGAATGTTGCTTTGGAATCTGATCACTAGACTCAAAATCGTTAATTCCATTTCTAGACCATTGAAGTTTTACTGTGATAACTCAGTTGCCGTTAGTTTCTCGAACAGTAACAGTTCGACTGGAGCTGGTTTATATCTCGATATAAAGTATTTGTTCGTACGTGAACGAGTTAAGGAAAACAATCTTTGTATTGAGTATATTAGTACTAAAGATATGCTTGCGGATCCGATGACTAAAGGTCTCCCACCTAAAGTTTTCGAAGAACAGATTTATATGGGATTTACTAAAGACCTTATTTAATAGCATATTGTACTAGCTTATGTTTTAATTAATGAAATTTCCTCAGTTTGATTTTGTATGTCTCTAACATATGTTCTGCAGGTATAATGACATATAGACAAATATTAATACAAATCAAACACTAAAGGGCTTATGCGTATTTTGATCATAACTGTTAGGTTTTAAATTGATGTTGTAGTATGACTAATGGGGGTCCTGAGTCGCATAATGATTCAACGGTTGTATTTCTCTGCTACGGTTCTTGGTTTAAAGCTAAAATGAGTGTTAACTCCTGGTCAGGTTTATCTAATACTCATGGTAAATGATTATTCGGCTAAGTGGGAGAATGTAAGATTAAATATATTATTATTGTAATATTTAATTTTGTAGCCATTATAATCATTTATATTATATAGATCAAAATATATTAATCACATATTATATAATTAGTTGGTAATTGAGTTTCCTCTTGGGTGTATATATAAGGAGATTATTAGAGAGGTTACAGGTTACACAACCTAATAACTCATAACATCATAATATCGCCCCTCTCTCTCCAACCCGAAACCTCCCTTGTTTCGGTTAATACCATCATAATCTTGCACCCTAAGGAGGAACTAGATCATCCTGACAAGAATGTCAAACTCAATAGTTGCATCACTGACTGGATTCTCTGCTGACATGTCTGTTGTCACATGTATTTCATTTATGTTTTCCATGATGTTTAATTGTTTATAAAGAACTCATCAACAAGTTGATTATTATTAGTAAATTTTACAAAATGGATGTTATTTTGTATATTGAAATGTCGAATAGCTGTTTTTTTAAGATTAGTTAACCATATATTTTGTATATTGAAATGTCGAATAGTTGCATGACTGAAAACCTTCATAAACTTAAACCAATGAATTAAATCTACAAATTTCATGGATGTCCACTCACTCGTGACATTTCTCCCACTCCTCCTTTTCCTCCCTCCCACCAGTCTTTTTGTTTGAATCCAAATCCATCTTTTTATATGTTACTCAACTTCCAAATTTAATTCATCCCAATTCATTTATCATTCATCTGCACTAGTCCCTCTCCTCTCAACCCCTTGATGGATCTCCCGGAGATCCATCACTTTTTCCAAATGTTCGATCATGACGGTGATGGCAAGATAACCATACATGAGCTATCAAGGTCTCTTGAAAGGCTCGGGATGGACATAACCGAAAACGACCTTCACCACATGATCGATCATATTGACAAAGATGGTGACGGGATGATAAACATGGAGGAATTTGAGAGGTTGTACGAAACAATAATAACAGAGGAGAGGGACGAAGAAGAGGATATGAAAGAGGCATTTAATGTGTTTGATATGAATGGAGATGGGTTCATCACGGTTGAAGAGCTTAGATCCGTCTTGACTTCACTTGGGTTGAGACAAGGTCGAACCATCGAGGATTGTCGACTCATGATCAAGAAGGTGGATAAAGATGGAGATGGGATGGTTAATTACAAAGAGTTTAGGGAGATGATGAAAGGTGGTGGCTTTGCAGCCATTTAAAGCGCTTGATTTACATCTACTGAACTCTGATTTTGAATTACCATCTTGTTTAAATACCATGTACATCTATGGCGTTTCATATTCAATCTAAGAATCCATCATTTGGTTACATTTTGCATCATTTTAATCATAGATCCAACCTTTTTTTTAAATCACATTAACATCATAAACTTTCGGGAGAAGTTCAAGTTCCATGATAATATGAATCCTAATTCCTATGCTTGATAGGATAAACTCACATACGCGATATGCTACACATCATATTCATATGTTATGTATAAACTAATATAATAATTATAATCAATCTAATAATATGCAAAACATATTCTATTCTTTACGTACAAAAAAGCTCGAAAAACAAGCAAAGAATAAATAAACTAATCAGAAAAAATCACATAAAAATAAAAAGTCATGTTATCCTTGTTAGGTTAGCCAAAAAGCTCCATCTAAAGATGCACTTCAAGTGCAGCCTTTAGCCCGCTTCAGGGGATCTCTACGCTTCAACAAAGCTTAGGCGTTTTCCCATACGCCTTGACCGCCTCATGCCTTAGTCATGTTTTTTATAACCATGCAACTAGGTTTGAACAAAGCCTCAAGTTTTCTTCATTGTGTTTGTAGTAGGCAATAGTGTTAACTCATAACAAAGGTGATTCAATTCATTGGGTAAATTGTAAATTTCTTACAAAAACTGATTTTGCGATGAGCATTTCATATAACGCAAATGACAAAAATTGATTGGTTACAGAATGAACACTGCAAAAACTTTCAAAAAACATTGATGTCATAGAAAAAGTGAAAAAAATTAATATTGGCAATTATTTTTCTTAGTTGAAACAAAAGGAAGTTTACACAAAACTAACATATGAAACATGAAGAAATGTAATACAAGATTGCAGTAGACTTGGATAAAGATACATACAAGAATCTGTCACCAACCATACTTGGCTTGTGTTTCTGCTTTTGTGAGAAAGCCTTTGGATCGACGTTCTGCAAGTTCCGCCTCTTTCGATCTCATATCAAAATATAACGATCCAATCTGATGTTTCCTCTTGTGCAACTTTGATGGCTTCCCTTTTGTTGAAGAAGTGGGCTGCAAGCAAACCAAAACAAGTTTGTATAAGGATTCAAGAAAATATGTGTAATGCTTGAATGTTAAAAATTTCGATCCATGCATATTTGAAGTGCAATAGTTTAAGGTTCAAATTTCAACTCATGCATATTTGATGTGCACATGTTGAATGTTCAAGTTTCGCTCCATGCATATTTGAAGTGCAATATTCAAACACATGCAATAGTAAACAATGTTAGAGATTCAAATCATGCAGATTTGAAGTGTAACAGTTGAATATTCAAATTTTAATCCATACGTATTTGAACTGCAATAGATAAATGTTCAAATACGCGCAATACCTGAATGTGAATGTTCGAGTTTCAAATCATGCATACTTAAAGTGCAATAGGTGAATGTTCAAGTTTCAAATCATAAGCATATTTGAAGTGAATGTTCAGGCCTCAATCAATGCATGTTTGAAAGTGCAACAGTTGAGTGTTCAAGTTTCAATTAACGCATTTTCAAAGTGCAACAGTTAAATGTTCAAATGCGCGCACTTCTTGATCGTTTAAATTCAATTCATGCATATTCAATGTGCAATAGTTAAACTAGTCTTAAGCCCCCAAACGACGACCAAAGTCGAGAAAAGAACTTAAAAACACGAATTTCTAACACTAAATGACTCTCGTGAATTGATACCGACGCATACTAGAAAGTCGAGGGGGTAAAAAAAACTGCGGGGCCAAATATCATCACCAAACGACGACCAAATCCGGGAAAAAAGTAAAACAAAAACTAATAAAAAAACTAAGCACGTTGAACTTTTGTGGCAATTTATTAGAAATTAAAGTTTTGTTAGTAACATGGAAACCCCCAAAAGTATCACAATGTTATGAATTAATATGGCATAGAGAATGTCCAAATACGCAGAATTGTTGATTGTTCAAAATTGAATTCATGCATAATAGCTGAAAAATATGCAAAATATTGAAATGTAATGAATGACCTGATACGAAGGCCCAAAAGCGATTCCAGTTAGTTTAGCTTGATCGGGTCGTGGGCGGTTCTTCATCAGTTCATCTTGATTAACCTCAATCACTTCCGCAGGAATCTCATTCCTACCCCTCTTTCCATGTGGCTGCTGCACCACTGGAATTTCAGAAACCCATTTACTACTCTCATACTGCCCATACCCACTATTACCAGCATAACCACCACTTGCAGGACCATAAACATCCGTATCCACATTTTGATATCCACTGTAATCATAACTCCCATAATCTGCAGCCACATTGGCGTATTCATTGTAACTATTCGCGTAACTGTCAGCAGATAAATTCACATTATGCTCATCCTTCACCTGCTTATCAGAGGATTTACCAACGCTTTCATTCGAACTCGATAATCCAGGTACTTGGGCTTCCAAAATCGACCGTCGGCCAGCGCCAGCAGACGAAAGTCCTGCACCGAGTGAACCGGAGTTCCTGGGAGCCGGAATACTCGACAAAAAAGACTTCACAGATGGCGCTTGAGGTAAAAAATCATCCTTTTTCTTATCTTCTTTCTTATCATCTTCATCGTCATCATCATCATCATCAACAACAACTTTGGTAATTACTGGGGGCCGAAACTGTACAACTTTCTTGGGCTTAGGGTTGTGAGAAAGAGGGTCGGATTTGGGTTGAGGAAGTTTAGAGAATAAAGATGCGGATGAAGGTGAATCAGATGAGGGGGGTGGAAGAGAGGAGAATAAGTTTGATGCGGGTTGCGAATGAATTGGTTGAGGTTGTTGTTGATCGTCTTCTTCGTCTGAAGATGCATAAGAAGCTAGCAGAGAATCCATTGATTTGTACACAAAAATTGGGATTGGGATATTTCTAGGGTTTTTATTTTTATCGCGACTTCATCTTCGTTCGACCCGGAAAAAACAATGATGATTGGGCTAATCCATTTATGGGCCATGGTAGTAGCTACGTACTTGGGCCCGATTCTCAACCCCATTCTGATTGTATTATCTTTTTTTTTATCCCTGGCCTCTTGGTCTTCCGGGATAGGTATTTATCACCGGTGCTGTTTGTTTTTTCTAAAAAGGTTTGCACAACCTCTTCTGTTTGCGTCGCGCAGACTGTTTGTTTTTCCGAAGACGTTTCATTAAAAAACGTCTGTGCGAGCTTTTCTTAGTGCAGACTTGGCCCAACCACTTCTAAGATCTTCTAAGGTCTACAGAGGGTTAAACACCACACTCACCACCACCGCCCTTCACCACCACCACCGTCCACCACCGCCACCGTCCACCGTCCAGCACCACCACCGTCCACCACCCACTACCGTCCATCACCACTCCCACCGTCCACCACCCACCATCACCGTCCAGCACCACCACCACCGTCCATACACCACCACCAGTTTATTTTAGAAGTCTGCATATGTTAAAAAACAAACAATCTTCTTCTTGCAGAATGCAGAGGTTTAGTCCACCTCTTATTCTACAGATGTCTGCAGCTGTGGTCCGCAGACTGCAAACATTTTACCTCTTAAAAAACAAACAACACTTAAAGCAGTGTGGGTTAAAGTTTCACAAAATGAGCAATAAATGGATTTTAGGTGTAGGAATTGGCCACAATAAGTGGTAAGTATTTGGGCCAGATTTTGAGCCCATTATGCGAAGATACTTTCTTGGGATATCGCAGTACATAATCGGACCGGACTAATAAATTAGTAACTTTGCTTTAGCATTTTTATAACCTCATTACCTTTTACTAATTCATCTAATCTATCTATATCTAAATCTATCTATACATTACAATAAAAAAATTAATAATAATACTGGCCACATGGCAGCTTCTAAAGCCATTGTTTTTGTCAACTACCGCCTAAAATTTTTCTCTACACAATAACCCAGATTATTATACCTAAACATTCTTTGTGAACACCGAACTTCATCCTAACCCTAAATCCATCCCCACAAATTCTCCAACTCTAGATCTTTCGCTATTTGGGGTTCAACATCTCTAGCTTGATTCACGGATCTTCATTTGAATCTCCATTTACAATCAAACACCGATACCTAGTGAAGAGCGATACCTAGTGAATTTATGAAGCATATTCGAAAAGAGGAACGGATTAAAGAAATGTCAAAGGAAGCTTCTCTAAGAAGATTTTAGTTTATGAAATGGGTTCCAACGACCAATCAAACACCGATACCTAGTGAAGAGCGTTAGAAGCCTCGAAAGAACTTTTTTGGAAGATGAACGTGTTCTGGTGATTGATATGGCGAAGCCCTATCGGATTTCACACAGATCTATAGCTGTTAAACAAATTAATGAAAAAGGTGAAATGAAACAGTAATCTTGATAATTATCACTAGTTAATATGAATTCCACACATATGAACTAGGCAAACAAATCTAGGTCCTATGCTTATTGGATAAGAAGATCCTACGATCATTTCCCCATAATGGCCAAGAGAATGGGGTCAATTGAAAGATCATACATTGGGTGAGATGATGAAACAAAATCGGGTCGCGTTTTGGGTTGGGCTGCTTCGTAGGGTTGTGAAAGTGATGAAGGAGGAAGGCAGCGCATGGGTTACAACCTGTAGGGCAAGTGGGAAAAACAATTCTTGGACGGTTTGTGTATTTAATTCTCTTTTTTTTTTTAAATTTCAAGAGGTCCGGTTTTACGATCCGGGTCGGGTTTCGGAGATCCATTTTTGATGGATGTTACAGTCAACGGGGCCGGTTGTGCTCAATGATGGTAAAATAGACATGTGTGACTCTTTTAACTCATTATGAGCGATACTTGAAAACAAAGTCAGAGCTCGTCAATCGCTGACATAATTAATTAAATTTGACATATTGAAACCTAATAGGACATGATCGATGGAAGTAACAATGAAGTTGGATGGAAGGTTTAAAAAGGATTGAAGGCTTTTGTCTCATACTTGACAAACTAAAACAATTTTTGAAAATTAAGTTTTTAGCATCGGTTTACGGGGACATTGTTGGGAACTTAGGATATAATGGCATTGATGCTTACCAAAACTACAAAGTGTTTTGTTGAAGATTAAAGTTAGCTATGAAAGTTAAAGTTCATACAAAAAGACAAAAGTTGATACTGAAGTACAAAATTTATACCAAATGTCCAATCAATATGTTTGCTACCGTCATTGAAGAATGATACTGTCAACAAGTGTTTAGTCAAGGATATTGTTTCAAAAGCAAATATTCAGTCAAGACTATTATAATATCTTAGAGATCCTTAATTTGAATGTTTCCTTGTAAATATGAATTAAAAATTTTCAGTTATGATTGGAGAATGATACTCACATACCTACTTAGAGAGATTAGCGGTCATCACCTTTTGTATTATTCTAAATTGTAAATTTAGAGAACTTAAACTTTTTGAATATATGAAAGAATTTGATAGTGAAACATTATTCTTATTGTTTTCTATTGATATTGTATTGTTCTATCTTACTCAAATAGTAAATTGTTAGGTTAACAATTCTATTGAGCTAACCTAATTGGGTGTGTGAGTACCGCCCCGTGTTATCCTGGCAACAACACAATTTGGATTGAAACAACATAATATTAAAAAATAACAAACTTTGAATTATATGTAAATCATTATGAATTGGAACAAGGTAGTTTGAACTTAAACAACACATTTTCGGGTTCAATCTAGAAAAGAACACATTTTGAACGGCTTAGTTTTGAAGTCTTAGAGTTTGTATTGAATCCGGAAATAGTTCATTTTGAACAATAAACATTAAGAACACATTATACAAATCCAAAACTCGCATAACGTTAAAACAACTCATGATTAATGTGTAAACACAAAACATAGTACATGATTGTTATAACGACGCTTTCTAGATGTACGAAGATACCCTTGAGCCTAAGGGGATTAAAGGCACCTGCGGGTAGGATGATGCGGGTATGTGAATGTCACACCCCAACCGATGGCGGAAACATCGGGGCACGGCACTAAGCGAATCAGATTGCTCAAGAGAATCCACAACGCTATTTGTTTCGATATAGATTAATCAAAATTTCATAAAATAAGTCTAAAATGTCAAACATAATCCACAACCACAATAAGTATCAAAATAACATAACAATTCAAATATTGTTCAAAATTTTCTAATTATCTAAGATGAGTTTCTAAGCATCATCCTATCTTGTTTTCTTGATTCCAAGCTACTTTCAACTTGCAACATGTATTAAAATACAATCAACAAAAATGTGGGTGAGCGTACAAGTTTGGATACGTAGCATATCGTTTTAAAAACTCATATCCAACATGAATACATATCAAAAGTTTCAACATGCTAGTTTACGTGGTTCATATGGTAACCCAAGTTTCCAACGCGTTAACATGCCTTTCCTACTTCGACGCATCGAAGAGGAGGTAAAAGAATAAAAAACTTAACAAAACTCCCAAGACTAATGGAGAGGTGCGTTACCCCTATAGCGCTACAATTGTTAAGGCGAGCTACACATAAGAATCAAACGTTCACATAGCATAAAAGTCTCAAGTATCACAAGTTTCACGTTTTCATGTTTAATACAGATAGAGTATGTTTCAAATAAGTTTCAAGTGTCAAGTGTCTCGATATAGAATACATGTTGCATCCCAAAAGTGTTTAAAACAAAAAGGGATCGAGTATACTCACAGTGGGTGCTTAAACCAAACACTGCTAAATCGGATCGAAGGGAGCGCTGGATCAGCCTGCGTGCGGGGAACAGAGCATAAGTCCTCTAAGAGCTGACCCGGTCGGGAACATAGTGTCGAATGGTGCGAAAATCGAGTAAAAGTATCAGACAGACTACCTAAGCGGATAGTCATCCGGACAGATGGTCATCCGGATGGATGACCATTCGAACGGATGGGCTCCATCCGATCGGATGGTCATCTGAGCGGATGACCATTCGAACGGATGGCCATTCGAACAGTGAGTGTTTGTGAACTGTTAAAGTTTTCAATGTTTTGATCATAGTGTCCTGTAAAATAAACAACAAGTGTCATCATGATCAGATCATATGGACGAATGGTCATCCGATCGGATGGCCATTCGGACAGATGGTCAACGAGTGAAGTTTTGTGAAATTTTTTAAGTTTCGGTTTAACGGTGACGGTGCGACGACGTGTCAAACAACGGAGACATACCAAACCCAGCTCGTCTGATCGGATGGGCATCACCCCGTTTTGACCCGACGAGCTGTTTCTGATGAAGTTTCATGTTTGGACCGTCAATCGGCCCGTTCTCCTGTGGAATTCAGTTTTCAAGCCGACTTTTGACTAAGGAACGAGTCAAGAGTCTGTTTGAGCCTGATTTCACCAAGGTTTGCATAAAAATTGAAGGAGAGTTCGAAAACCAGTTGTAAAACGTGATGTTCATCAGATCTAAGCCGGAAACATGTGAAATTCCGTCAGATCTGGTGTAAGAGTGTGAGATTCCTTTAGATTTTGCTGAAAAGTTGTGAAAATCCTTTAGATCTGAGGCCGATCTTGGCTAAATGGTGTTCCACAACAGTTTGCATAACCAACTGAGTGGAAACCACCTTCAAGAGGTACAAATCAGTTGGTATTCATGAAAAAGTTGAAGTGTTCGTGTGATTTTTGATGAAGAATATGGTGTAGAAGTGATAAATGATGAAAGTTGTACAAGAATTTATGAGAAATACTTACGGAATGGGCTTGAATCTTGATTAAAGCGACTGAGAGTGCGTGTGGTCGAATGACAGAGGCAAAGGTGTGTATTGTCACACCCCAAAAACGTCGCAGCGGAATTTAAAATGTAGTGGTGACGGAAGTTGGTGCCCATTTCTATCTTGACGTTTGATGCATTATATTCTTGGACATAATTACTTATTTAAAACATAGATTTTAAACTTAGCGTCCCAAAACACGACATAACTATGACATGATAAAGTTGTCTTTGATCCTCACGGATCTCATTACATTTGTCCCAGAAAGTTTTAAAGTTAGTCCAACATATTTAAGTGACAAAACATGCATCAACAACCACAAGATACGCCATGATTCCCGAAGCCGAACTCAAGTACCTGTAGAACACGTTTAAAATCAAGTGTCAACACAAAGGAAGGTGAGTTCACATATTCAAATTTAACAATTTGATCCTAAGGAAAAGCTTTCTAATTATGTGTTTATTATAAAACATCCATATAATTTTAGAAAGTCCATTTATTTCCTTAATAAAATCCATGGGTCATCCGTCGTAAATTGAAAACTCGTCATCAAGGCATTTTCCCAAGTTTTGTATATTAAATTTATAGCGTCAACGTTCAGACTCATATGTTAGCTAGACAATACGAACTATATATTTACCATGTAGGGATAATCAATGCTAGACAATAAACATAATTTCAATTCGTCGTTTGACTTGACACGGGGCGACCGGTCACGACGGGGTTGTCAACCCGATAAATCTACCAATAATTCATCGTGTGCAATACTTAAATGATTAAACGACACCATTGGCGCATGGTCCATATTGAGACCATTTATGATGTCTGCCTCACGTACAATATATATATCCTACTTATATGACAAATTTAATATATGATGTTGTACGAATTCCCTGAAATCCCCGCCGAAAGGTAAGCCTAAGCCGATACTTACTCTCTTGAGATCAAGCCAAATTCGTTCCAACTACACGGTCGTTTTCCCCCAAACGCCGTGCAAAATCCCGTTTCCACCCGAAACATATTTACTCACCAAAACATTTCATCCCGAAATATATATAATTTATCAAAAATCCATATATTTTCAACGAAAATATATAATTTATATCAAAAGGTATGTTTTATTTCAAAAATATTATTAAACCCTTTTTAGGCGTGTTCTACCCCTAAAACATATACAAAACAGTAAAAAGAGGGGTTTAGTGACACTCACCTTTGGGTGCGTATTTTAAATAGCGCAATCCCACAGATTGATTTCTACACGTCCTATTATATGTAGGAACGATGTTTTTGAGCGAAGATGAAAAGCAATGAATATCACAAAATGTTCGCTCGATGGTGAAAGAACCGTTAAGAGGTACATCGGAATATGACATAGATTTGTGTACCATTATCTTAACACACGATTGTGTTAAGATTGCTTTAATATGATAAACCAACGAAGCAGATTTATTATCAATAAACAAATAAATAAATAATTAAATCTGTTCATGATGTGAGCAACGAGATTAGCACAAGCTTCAGACTTATGAAAGACGCCACCACAAGGTGATCGTGATCAAAGAAACGATTTAATGAAGTCGAAGACCAAACAAGCCTGTTATGGTTCAAAACAAATGAAGTGCTTGTTGGGATTAAGTTGAATATGATGGCCTCAATCCATCATATGGAACCTTGAATCGAATATATATTGTGAGCAAGTTCAAACAACTGAACTTGGTTTAGACACGTTCCAACAATGAATGCATGTATCGATACGAAATTTCGACATGGTTACAACGAAAAAGCCATGTATGCCACTCCAAAAGAAAATGAGTTTTCCAAGAAATCCGTTGACTTGATACCAAGGAGTCAACATTTTGCAATAATATGGGTCGTCTAGAATACAATGCAAAGATTTAGTATAGCGAAAAAAAATATGAGATGTTGACAAAACAACCATTCGAAGTGAAACCACATGTGTAGCAAACAATGCATGCGTAGCGTACGAATTTGTCAAGAAATAAGCAAATGATTGTTCGCTATCATGAAATAAAATCTTCGTGATGCAATGACCATTAGGGGGAAGTAGAAATGTAAAAAAAATATACTCACTAGGTGCAAAAGTCGGAATTTCAATAAAAGAAATTTAAGGACTTTACCTGGAATTTCGTGTGAGGACTGGTTGTTAGGTGACATTACCATGGAATGTCGAACATAGCGTATTTGGCACAAATGAATTAGGGGGAATTGCGAAAGCATGTGACTTCTTTTGCAGGGCCGATAACTGTGAGTCTCTTTAGACTAAGTAGCGACTATTGTGAAATCTTGTTCTAACGTACCTCAGCGAGATTCGTGTCGTTTGCATGATCACGTGGCAAAGTGCTGCATTGCAGTCGGTAGTTCTCCCGCTGCCGGGATTAGTATCATTGCTATCGTGCCCAATCATGTTTTCCCAAGGCATTGCCTTGAAAGTCGTGTGTGATGTACTTCGACGTCCGCTGACGTGTAGTTTAAGTTTCATGTACACTTGTGCACTAGCGTTTCATTTCTCATAGAATGTGATGTGCTCCGACATCCGTTGACGTATAATTTGAGTTTCATGTGTTCTTGTGCATTAGTGTTTTGTTCCGCGTAGGTTACCTGCTCGGGTAAGTAAGATAGCATAGACGCAATAATATAATGGCGTTTGCACGAGTTAATAGTCACGGTTTCTACTTGAGGACCTTTAATGAATTTCGACATAAGTTCCTCATCAATAGTTTTCCAGAGGTCTTATATGCGTGTTATCAAAACCCTCCAGGTTTTGCTTACTGTGTGTAATCGTTTCGTGTACCGTGTATCAAACACAACACTTGTGTATTTTTAAAACCAAAACATTTACTCATTGTTTCGGCAACGGTTGGAACCCATATTCGAGTCCTAAGCGTTCTGTATATATTCAATGGCTTAACAATCTAAGTCCCTAGAGGAAAGTGAGGTTAAAGCCTAGGTATCTCTACACAGAAACCTAATTCGCTGAAACCTATAGCTCTGATACCAATCTGTCACACCCCGAAATATCAGAGCATTGGCGTGACTGGACTGGTATCTTCATTGCACAGCGGAAGCAAATAGCTAAGACTTCTAAACAATGAACGCCCGCTAAGTACTCGAAATCCCATGGTTTCTCCTACTCCAACCGTTTCGTAGTTTTGAAAAATGCAACCTGAGAAAGAACATGCGAAAAAGTCAACATAAAGTTGAGCTAGTTCATAGTTTGTTTTGAAAAAGATTTTAAACAAATCTTTTTGTTTACCGGTTTAAAAGTTGTGGAGAAAATTTAGTAAAATCAGTTTCTCGGCATGTTATATGAAAACTGTAGGTCTAGCCCACGAGAGTCTTTGTGCATTGCACGAGAGAGAATGGGCCGAGCCCAAAAGAGTCTTTGTAAGCTGGACCAACCCATCCTCTTACTTATACATAAGTTGAAAAATGTTACCAAAGTTCGTAAATCATGTATTTGTGAGTTTTTATCAAATGAATCTTTAAAACATTTGAAAATCCGAGTATCAATAACTGGTATGTAAGCGTCTATGAACAGATCATTAATGTTTTGCAAGGACATTAATATATGCGGCGACATAGGAAGCACTCAACCCTAGCGAATTTCCCCCGGTCCACCCGGTTAGAACAACAAAAGCACTACATGGGTCACACAAGGACCCAAGAGTGGGGCTCGCTACACCCGATAGATCTACCACTTTTCCCTCGGTCTTATACAAGATTAATGGAACTTAAGAGAGATTACTATTCGCTCACATGATCTAACAGTCCATTCCCTAATTAAACCATACCATCGAGACATTGTATTTCCCCCGAGAGTGATAAATCCGAAAACATTTAAGAGAGAAGGGGGACTTGAAATCACTGGGTGTCCTGTTCTTCAAAAGCATACCAACCCAGTCCCATTGTTATAACTAGGACGATCTTGTCCCTACTCATGAAAATCATGCACGTTTCGAGAATACGCATTTGTATTGTAAAACTGGTATATTTAGTATAAATCGTTCGTAAACCATTTGAGTTCTTTGAAATCCATTCGTAACATGGTTTAGAAATATGAATTTTCGTTTATCGAAAAATTGTTTACTTTTGCAAAACTTGCATGTCTTTCTACCCCCCGAAAACATTTATAAAAATGTAAAACCGTAAAAAGTGGGGGTTATGAACTCATCTTGATGTCCTTGTGCAAAGCTAGCTAAAAGTGATTGCGTGATGTCGTTCCAAGAACGTGAACTTGCTAGCGTGCAACTATACCATTCCTAACAGGGAATAACTTATCAGTTTCTAATTTAAACGTAGCTAAACTACATGTCCGAGCTCTACCGAGACGTAAATAAAACGACTCTACGAAGGTGTTGTTAGTTTGACTTAGAATAACCGATCAATGGTTATTTGATCCCGTTTATCATCGGGATAATACTAAGTCATGGAAACGACTTAGTTTTCCGAAGGACTTAGGATATATATTTATATATATATATATATGTAAATACTTACGAAGTCATGCTAGTCGTCGCGAATAGAAGGCGTAGATGTATAGTAGTACGGCTCTCCGTAGCTTTTGTGAGTCGTAAATAAATAAGTAAATATGTATATACTCGAAATCTTGACATTTGAAAATGAATATACAATACTATATTCAAATTATAAGAATATTCGGGTTTTAGACGATCGAAATAAATATAAATAATTATATTTATTTTATGTGATATTCGAATAATAAGCGTTGGAAATATAAATTCCGAATTCCGTCATTTGAAATATATAGAAACATCATATTTATTGTATAAAAGTGTTCGGAAATCTTGACGTTTGAAATAAATATAGACATTTATTTATTTTAGAAAAGTATTAGGGTTTCGTTGATTAGTAATTCGTGGGTGTCAAAAAGTTAAGTTATAAAATATTGCCAAAAGTAAATATACTTTATACTTATTTCACAACAATACTTTGCTTCCGATAAATGTCGTTTATAAGATACAATTGTTTCGTATTTTGAATTTTTACAAAAAACGGGCAGAGTTTCCTCTGTTTTTTAGAATAACCTCGACATCCAAAGTGTCGATATTTTGATCAAAACACAACAATTTTCAACAATTTTCCAATAACATAAACACTATATAGATATAATTTTCATTAAAAACGCCAAGAATATAACAAGTCGCTAATGTATAAGCGTGAACTAATCGGGTCGAGCTCGGTTTCGCGTAGTCTAAAAATCTAAAGTCTAAACTAACGTATAATAACTCGCTACTCTTAAACTTTACCTGTTCTTCGAGTTGACCGGGCGTTGATACTGTTGACCCGAAACCGAAAATATCTGAACCGTTGACTGCTTTGAACCGACTGAGTTGAGTTGAACCGAGTCGAACCATACTGAGTTAACCCGAGTTAAACCAAATCAAATCTGACTTTTGTTGACTGAACTTGAGCCGGTTGAGCCAAACTTAACCCCGAGCCTGAACATGTACCGAACTGAAGCTTGAACAACCTTCACTGTCACGAACTCGAAATAAAGCAACCATAATAACCACCCCCACCCCATTGTCGCTGCCGCTGGCCGGCCCTAGTGCCGCCGACGGCGATCTTCTTCCTCCTGCTGTCGATCACCATCAACGTGTAAGAGAACCACTACCTCCTTCACCTGAAACGTCAACCAACACGGGCCAGAGATAATAGATCTTCACAGATCTATTGTTTAAACAAAAAAAGGAGATGACGGGTTGAATGCTTACCGCTGAAACCCACTGCTACAACCACCGTGAGCGGCGGTGAAGCCCTTCACCGACCACGGTCGGCTGTTGTCTTGCTCTGTCTGGTCTCGTTGAGTCCCTGCTGCCACCATCACGCGCCGCCCTGCCCTCGTTTGTCAAACAGCGCCGCCGCCGTGCACCACCCTGGGTGGCCATGGTGCCTCCAAGCCTTTTTTTTGTGAGTGTTGGGTGGGTGAGCTGCCAGCAAGAACCGGGGGGGAGCCGGTGAAAAGGTGGGAATCAGGGTTGGGTGTGTGTGTGTAATCGAAGAAGAAGGAGAGGGCGGATGGATGTTGTAGTGGTGTGCGGCTGCAGCTTTGTAAAAGGAAACAAGGGTTTCTCAAATGAAATGAGGGTATAAAGAGACTTTTTATACCTAGGTTTTTATCAAGTGGGTTGGGCCCAGGGCCCGTTAGCGCGTTTTAAGCGGCCCAGTAACAATTCTTAGAGCCCGTTTCCACACTCGCTTGTCGTAAAATACCGTAGAATGAAAATTTAAAGTCTAAACACTAAAAATTTAATTGGAAATTAAGATTCTGAAGCGTAGTTTATCGGTTGCGTTAAAACGCGTAAAACATTTCGTTCGTCGTTTCTTGTTCGTTTTGTGACCCGTTTTCAACTACGGATAGTAAAATTTGAAAACGAGGCTAAATGTATCATAATATATTAATATCGAGACATATTTCAAGTCCGGTGCTTCCGTTTCGTCGTGGATTGTCGGTGCATTACTATTTCTGTGTTTTTCGTTCACGTATGCGCTTTGTGGCGTTCGAAAGCGTGTTATTACCGCAAAACCACATTCTTATGTATATGTTACACGTATAAACTTCATATTTGTCGGCGTGGTCAGTATCTTGTATGGTATTAATTCGTTACCTCTTATTTCTCAGCAAATTTCCCAAAAATCATCATACGCGCACAGTAACGTCAGATAAGCGTCCCTAGGCATTCCAGTAGCCTAATTAAGTTAATTCGTGCCTTAAACACTACTTATTATCGCCTTAAACGTTTGTTAATCGTGTAATTAGATGCCGTTAATTACCGGTTGTCACAGTCTTATTGAATATGGTCTTGTAGTTTCTGCGAGAAACTTTGATTCTTACGAAGAATTCTCGTAGACCTATATTATATATTCTCATTTCCTAATTTCACGTCTCAATGCTCTCTACCTTTTCCAAGGTTCATCGTTTACGAGTACTAAATCAGAAAGAGTTAAGTCAATTGTTCCACCATTTCAGGTTTAACACACTTATATTTACGCATACATTGTCCTATACCTGAGGTAGTTTGAGTTTACACATGATTAATCCAACTCAAGTTGGGCTCTCAAAAGTATCTAATCTCATGAACTCGTTTTCTTCCCTTCTTGAATTCATTTCAAATATCCACGGATTGCACAATCAATAGATCGCATGTACTATTAGTAATCTTGAATCATCTCTCTGGTTATCATCATAACTCTTCTAACCATCCGTACTGCTTCTACGGTACTTCGATAAACTTCCGTTTATCGCCTAAATAAATCTCAACAAAGAATATAATCAGTGTATTATCCATTATACACTTTTTCAGACTGGACACATGAAACACATCATGTATTCCACTCAATCCTTATGGTAGCTTGAGCCTATAAGCGACTGATCCAACTCAAGATGGGCTCTCGAAAGGACCTAATCAATGTGGCTCAGCTTTTCTTTCTCTACTAATCCTAATAGCACCTTTTTAAGATAACTCCTTCAATAGAACACAATCTTTGATCTGAAATCGCAATAGTTTCCCTCAATTGTCCATGTAATCCTTCTGTTGATCAATTGGCGACTTTTAACCTTCCCTCGATCTAGGTAAACCCTGACACTAGTTTCCTGGATAAGCTCGGGTCCGGTTAGTTGTCTTTTGCCACATCAGCTCAACAAAGTGGCGATCGACACTTCCATCCATACAAGGCTTCAAACGGAGCAACCTAGATACTAGCGTGATAACTATTATTGTAGGATAACTCTGCCAAGGGCATGTGAGTATCCTAACTTCCTTCGAAATCCATCGCAGATGCTCTCAACATTCCCTCCAATGTTTGAAAAGCTTCCTCCTACTTTTCTGTCCAATCAGTTATTAGCGTCGAAGACCGCACTAATCTAGAGAAATTCTCAATGAGTCTTCGGTAGCACCCAGCTAGCCCTATGAATTGTCATACTTCTGACGGGGGTCTTTGGTGCTTCCCAACTCTTGGTCGCTTCGATCTTAGACGGATCCACATGTATACCTTATTCATTCCTCAACAACTCCATAATCAACTTCAGATGTTACTCATGATTCTCTTTGGTTCGCGAATAGACAAGTATATCATTGATAACTATCACGAATTTATCCAATTAGGGTTTGCATACCTTGTTCATGAGATCCATGAGTACAGCCGGCACATTAGTTAAGTCAAAAAGGCATGACTAAAAACTCGTAACGGCCATATCGTGTTCGAAAGGTAGTCTTTGGAATATCTTCGTCAGCAACCTTCAACTGATGATATCCTGATCGCAGGTCAATCTTCGAGTAGTAGTTGGATCCCTGTAGCTTGATCGAACAAATCGTCAATCCTCGGTAAAAGGGTATCGATTCTTGATAGTCAACTTGTTCAGCTCTCTGAAATCAATACACACCCTGAAGGATCCATCCTTCTTCCTCACAACAGAACATGTACACCCCTAAGCGAAAAGCTTGGTTGAATGAAACCCTTGTCTAGTAGCTCTTGAAGCTGATCTGACATTTCTTTCATTTCAGACGGTGCTTAATCTATAAGGAGATTTTGCAATTGGTGCAGCACCGGGTACCAGATCGATTTGGAATTTGATCTGTCTCGCAGGGGCAATCCAGGTAAGTATTTTTAGGAAAACTTTCGGATAATTGCGAACAATAGGAATCTCTCTGATATTCCTACATTTTGCCTTCATATCCACCACATTAACAAAGAACGCAGGATAGCCTTTTTGTAACAGCTTGAACATCTTCATAACACTAACGTCACTCAAGAGTAACGTAAGATATGATGAGATGTAATAACTTAAAATTCTAAACCATAAACCATGTTAAAAACTAATAAACATAACGAAGTTAATATATATCATATGAAAACCAATAATCCAAACCTAAATGTTAAATAACTAATGAGAACGCCTCATGTGAGGTATAACCAATTCAACATTCAAGACTTGGTCAGTTTCATCAAAAGAATAGTGAACCGTGTCACCCTCCTTAATGCCAGCATATTTCATGAATCTCGACCATCTGGTTAACGCATAACGAAAACCTTTATCTTTCTTTTCACGTATGGTACCGTTGATAAACTCCTTTTGCGGACTCAGATGCAGAAGTCTGACGGTGATAGGTTTTAAATCAGAATCAAGTTTAGCCATCCTTGAAACATTATCAGGCAGTCTCTGTATTGTTTTAAAAATAAAATTAATAAGAAGATGAATATAAAAATAATAATGCAATTTTATGTCAATAAAAAATATGTAAAATTTAATATTTAGTAGTTTCAAAATAATATTAAAACTTAGGAAATATGTAGCCGCCATACGAACAAACTTATAGCGACGACCATGTGGTTGTTCATCAACAGCAGGTGCTGCAACTGAATCAATAGGTGCAACTACATGCTGCAAATTAAATATAACATTTATTAGACTAACAATATAGTAATTAAATATATAAAGAAGCAGACAAATGTATAGTTACCTCCTCGACATCTACATCAGCAAAATTCTTTTCAACACCGTTTTTACCAAAAATTCTTCCATGGAAATAATTCCCAAAATATTTTGTAAATAAAAAATAACAACCGGCCTCCAATTGAAACTGACAAACAATTACATCAATGCCATTGGTAAAACCGACTTTACCATCAACCGTTTCAATCTTAACGTGAAACGTTTTGTTGTCTATATATATAGTGGAAATTATATCATTCGATGTATAATCATAGGACTTAGGCAGGATACACTTGGGAATGACCTGTAGGAATAATAAAAAAATAATAAAAATGTTAGTGTTGTAATCAGTTCAGAAAACGTAAATGTATTAACATAAATAAAGAGAAAATAAAACATAATCTTACACTAAAGTGAGATGTTGTAGATACCAGCGATGTCCAGAAAGAGCTACGACTCACACCATCAATGAAATATGTTAGTTCGAATGTAGTATAATCTACGGGATTGAAGACTACCAAACATCCTTTTTTCAGTCGTAAATGTATGACAACATTCGACCAACCATGCAGAACATTTGTAGGCGCTTTATCCGTACCCCACAATTTGCACGCAACGTCAGAAGGAATCGCCTGATAAAGCAAAGAATACAAATTGAGTTATAATTATAATTAAAATATATAAACATACAATAATAATAAATTGTCTTTCATGATAAAAACAAATAGAACGTATAAATCATGTCAGAATTTATCAATTACCAGTAAAACTTCATCCGCTCGATTCATGTGCCTAGACAAGGAAGGATCTCTGATACTGATTAAAAAAAAAAAGATATTAATAAACCATAACATGTTAATGATATTCTTCGAAACAAATGATAACATGAAAAACAAAAAATACCTTCATGAACTTTCAGCCATATTGAAAACCTACAAACACAGATTACATAAACAAACCAATTCAGATTATATATTATAAAATATCACAATAAGAAGAAAAAAAACAATGTGATGGAGATGTTATAATAACAATCTGTATACATGAATAGGTTTCGTAAACATACAGAATGTAAGAAACGCACCTTACAGATTTGGTTGACGATCAACAACAGATAACTTGAGTTTGATTCGGAAAACTGAAAAATATAAACAAAGTCTTTTGTTATCATATAAGAATAAAAAATCGAAAATATATATATATATAGGTGAGATGTAGTAAGATAGAACAAATCAATGTTATTACAATTCTTTAAAAAAATTATAAAATAACAGCCGATGAGTATTTCCAAATATGTATTGATACAAATCAATTGTAATTGTTTCCTTATAATTTGTTAGAATTAGATGGAACATTCCAAAAAAATATAATATCAATACCAAATAAAAACACTCTTGAAGAAGCGAGATAAAAGTCAAATCTTAATGAATTTTAAAAAATATGTATATTCAGAAACGAAAAATATATGTAGGTTATAATTTTTTTTGAGCTTATATGGTTTAAAGAATATGTAACAACTTAATTTGATTAATATATATATTTAGAAACAATTTTAGTAACTATATAAAAATAAAAGTTGATTATCTATTACATCCAATCCAAATCTATTGATAAAGAAAATCAGTTTCCTAAAATACTCATAACAAATATATACTGAAAAATAAATCGTATTATCCTTTAAAGAAAATCACCCATAATTAAATTAATCCGAAATTTATAAATCAACTAAAAATTGGGTATTATTTACAAATATTATAAATAATGCAAGTTGGTTTTTATATGATTTTAGACTATCCATACTTAGATTATGTTTTATATTTTTTGTAACATTTTAATGACCCAACATATCATGAATCTTTTAAAAAAAATAAAATGTACTATTATTAACATGACTATTAGCAAAAAGAAGTGTGATATCATATACATATATATATATATATGTATATGAAAGAGAAACTACTAATAACATTGTTTTACAAACCATCAAGTTAATAAGTTTAAAAACAAAAACATGCAACATGACCATCAAAACATTCAAAATTATAATATCTAATATCAAAAGGTAAATATAGGTCGTTGTTAAACTGAAGTTTCGTCATTTAGAACGATCTTCTGCTGCGAAGACACGTATGTGAAGTGCAACATATCACCAAACCTCAAGTTATTATCATTCATGAACTTCCGCCAACCATCAACCGCGTAATGTGGCTTGCACTCGTTTAACTCCATCTTCACATCATAAACATCCACAACTCCAACCATATTCTGAACTTTCAAGGGATGAAGATCAAGACAAAGAACTGCTCGTCTGGCAACTTCAATAGGAAGACGCTACATGTATTGTGTGAAAGAAAATAATACTCAGACAAATAAACTTAAATCATTAGTTTGTTATAAAAAAATGGTATACCAGCCTATATTCTCCTTTCCGAACAAAGTGAAAGAACTCAGGGTCGAGAAGATGAGCAGAACGTTGTTTTGCAGTCTTTGTTCTCTTATTTGTACGCTTACGCTTTTTGTGAACTTTGCTGCCTCTCTTCCCCTTGATGAAAAAGTATACATATACATGTGAATTAAAAGCATGTGGAATATATGCGCAACAAAAAAAAACAGTTTATATAAGTTAGACCAAATTAAGTGGCGAGTATAGATACCTTAACCTTATGAGCAGACGAAGAACATGCAATATCATCAATTGTGTCGATATGTATCGTGGCATGGAAACCCTTAGTCGTATTCTTGAAAATCTCCTTTGTGTCAGAATTAACTTTACCTTTCTTCTTAACCTGTTGTCAAAGAGTAACGTTAATAAGCATAATAATATAACAATCTTTAAGATGGTAAACTTACATCTTGTATTATCTTCAATTGTGAAGTCATGCGTTTCTTCGGCGTGCATTCAACATCAAACTTAACTGCTTTACGTGAATTAACAGCCTTTGGTAGTGCATTAGTTTGTAACTTCTTCTAAGTATTACATTATTGGATAAATATAACATCAGTAAACAACATTACTAATAATTGTAAAACCATTTAATTCTTTTATGTGTTAAATTAAAAATAAATAATTCTAATAATTAAGTAAGTACCTGTCTAAAAGATTTCCCTTCACCTAAAGAAGCAACGTCTTCGTCCTCATATATGTCATAGTCAACATTACTAGAATAATTAATAAAATGCTAAAATAAATAAATATTTTACTGGTAATGATTAATACATACGTACCTTGAATACTTTCTCAAAATAACCAGCCTTGGATATCTCAACTACAATATCATCGGCAGATTCAGCTTTACTCGACAACATAATCTCAGTCTCGTTTCGATAAACTAATAATTCAAAAACAACATTATCAATTTTCCTGAAGATAAGCAAATCATCGTCTAGTATCCTAAGATCGTTGCACACTTCTGGCCATCCTTTTGCAAATACAAAGCTGGTATGAAACTTAGACGCCTCAACATTCCAATAAGAACCCTTATAACAGATTTGATATCTGCCAGTTGGTGGGCTGTTTACGTACCATTGTTTAATGAAACAATCTTCAATTATCTGCATAAAATAAAAAATAATCAATAATATACATAAAATATGTAACTTATGAATGTGCAAAAGAATTGAAGTTAAAATAAATTGTCGTACCGTAAAACCAAATTTTGCATAACGATTCAACGTGAAATACGATTCACCACAAATGCCATTCACAAAACATGAAAGTTCAAGCCCAAAATCTGCTAACGGTCTGAAAACCATCAAAGTATCCTTCGGCATATTCAGATCTTTAACAACTCCATCCCAACCATCAGTTATTACCGACGTTGAATTTTGTGTTCGGATCCTCACAGCCTATTTTTTACCACTCTCATGATAGATGTACAACTTTTTTTTTCCCAACAGTCTCCCACTTTTGATTAGCAAAGGATAAAGGTACATCCTGTATATCATTTTTATTTATTGTAAGAAAATATAAACCAAAACAGTTGCTAAATATATATTTCAACAACAAAAAATTACGTATCTGAAAACACGTCATACCACTTTCAATGATTCTGGGTTATCAAGAAACTTCACAAAGGTAGAATACATGATCAAACCTGATTCAATAAAGATGTTAGAAAAATGACATTAAAAACTTGTCTTCGAATATTGAAATGCATACATTAGTAAACATGAACTTTTTGTATTACACACTAACTGTTAGAACAAAATATATTAACTATACTAAAAACTAGGTAGCAAACAATGTAATTAACTTGTTTTAATATTTATATCAGTAAGTAGTTATTACAAAAATATACACCAAATATATACTTCTTGGTGATCTTTTTAAACATGCAAAAACAAAATCCATACAACAAAACACCAAAGTGTTGAAAAATACAAATAAATACTTGATCAGCATTTAATTATAACTTCTATAACTGCTTTTAATAATGATTATTTAGCATAGTATCTACTGAAATTCATCATACAAACAGAGTATGTATTAAAAATTATCCCACAAATAATGAGTATTTAACATTTTCTCAAAGAATGATTCGGTAACTTAACTAAATCCTTATACAATCTATTGTGATAAACGATTATATTCATAGTTGTAGCAAGATAGGATTCAATAGAATATCTACTGAAATTCATCATAGAAACAGAGTGTGACAACCCTCACCAAACCAGGTATCCGTACGAACTAATTAATATTTAATTACTGCTTAATTACTGTGCTTGCTTACAACTGTGATTAAACTGCTTACTGATTTCTGATACATACATACTCATGCATCACATTTTATACTGTCACTCGATTATTTATACACAAATGTCAGTGACAACCTTGATGCACAAAAGCACAGTAGCACAATGAACGGATAACCCAGTAAACATGCTGACATAGCCAGCATCAGACAGTTACTGTCTCTAGTTACTGTCTCTGAGGCCATTACGAGCCGGGAATAGTTTACTACACCAGTAGGGAGTGTAGGGAGTTGAGGATTATAGAACTGCGTCACTAGGTGATATTTATAGTGACCGGATGTGCCTAAAACGTACTTTAAGTACAAGATTCTGCACTTTAACATAAAATTCAGCATTCATTTAACTAGTAAAGTGCCAAAACATGAGAAAAATATTACTAGACACTTTCCAAAGTGTCGGGAATAAATTGTGTCACTAAAAATAATATTAACGACACTTTAAATACTCATGTAGAACATTAACGGATTAATATCCAACCGAACAACCGGACTCTACCCGGAACATAAAAATATTGACATTGACATTGTTTTGCTTTTTCTGAGCCAGTTAGGGTCCCCGAATACCCTAACACCCGTTATAAATTACTACACACTAGTAACTTAATTTATTTTTCCTAATAAACAAACTAGCACTAACTAAATGGTTGAAAAACAAACCAATTACCCCACCCCTTACAACCGATTCGGTTTCCCTTAGGGGACACCATCCAACCATTTGAATATTTTATTCCAAGTGGTCTAATATCTTCCATACATAATATCCAATAGGTTTTAGTAAAGGATGGTTTATATGAAGGCTTATAGGATAAACATTTCATTTCACTAACACTTAAACCAAAATTTACTCTCTTTCCCTCCTTTGGAGACTCACGGCCGAGAACCACAAGCAACATCCACCCACTTTCAAAATTTGATCAAGCCATTTTACATACTTACTAGTGTATTAGAGTTCATTCAAGGAGACCCGGTGCCTACGGAATCACAAGGACCTCTCTACGACGCTATTAACCACCCATTTTTCGTCTAGTTTCTTCCCTAGCCTCGAGCTAGTAGTAAGTGTCTCTAAACATTCTCTCGATCTTGTTTAAAGTGGTTAATAGAAAATTTAACGGATAAAAATTATGAACACTAAAGGTCAAACCTAAAAGTCTTGCTAGAATGATAAACTTGGTGGTTAAAGACTAACTAATAGTGTAAAACTTATGGAACTTGTTTTGTTATGATTGTTTTATGTTGTTTGATGCTAGTAGTAGAACGGATCGTCATCAAACCGGGTTAGATCATGTTCATGAAACATGAACTAGTGATAGGTTAAATGTAAAAATGGTAAGATGATGAACTCTACTACTTATAAACATGAACTTGTGTACAAACGATTTTACTTGTAAAATAGAGTTTTAAACTAGTAGATCTAAAGATCTACAAGTGGTATTTTTGAATAACCAAGTAAAATATACACAAGTCTTATTTTAAGCCGGATCTTACACAACTAAAAATATTTTGTGAACAAACAAGTGTGTAAACACTTGTGTGACAAAAGATTTAACCAAGAAATATTTTCGTAATTTTCGGGATAGAAGTTGTAAACTTACATATTCTTTAAGAATAATGTTTTCAAGAAACAAAAGTTATTTTTAAAGATGACGAGGACAACGAAAAATGATGGAAAATTACTACACATTTTTACACAACTTGCAAGTTCATGTGGTTGCGATTTATACTTGTTTTGACTAGTTTAATGTTTGGATATTGTTTTGTGATGATTGGAAAATTGATTGGTTGAATTTTCAAAAGAAAATGATACGCTAGTAAGCGTGGCCACCTCCAGTTACAGAGGAAACTCTGGCGAATTTTTTTTTTAGAAACATAACACTTAGAATATTTTTGGTGACAAGTGTTATGAATATATTTTTGACTTGTTTTCCAAACAAACTTCGCCATGATTTTTATTACAAAATAACCAAGTGTCGGAGGTGGATTTTTGTAAACAAAACTTACTAAATATATTTTTAGAATATATATTTCGTAGTAAAACACTTGTGTGATTTTATGATTATTTTATTTTGTGAACTATATGTATATTATTTTTAGAAGTAAAAATAATATAACTGGAATACATTGTGAAAGCACGACTCCAAAATAATACCAATGTCTTCACAAATAAATATCTAAGTTACACCGGTATTATTGTTACTACACGAACATTAAAACGTAACTTATGAATTTTCTGAAAATACCCTTAAATGTGTATTTTGACAAAGTATTATTTTGGAAATTGTATGATATAAAATATAATATTTTTGGGAAAAATATGTATATTTTGGAGATAGAATGTTTTAGACAAATGTATTTGTTAAGTGAGACTTAATAATATATTTTTGGAATTTCAAAACGCACATGTATCGAAACCCCCATCCTTGGGAAGGAATACAATTACTAAATAATTAAGAAGTGTACACACGAAATAGTTGTCTAACTATTTCCCAAAAACTTAGACCTTAAGCCAAGGCACGGCCGTCCGTCTAATAGAAGTTAGTACGTGTAGGTCGTCACGCAGCAGGTTACTTTGGGACGGACTATTTCGAGACGCACTTCAGTGAGTTCATGTCCCCCCTTTTCTCTTAACTGTTTTCAGTTTTTATACTTCGGGGGTGAAATACATGTTACAATTATTAAGGAAATTTTTATACACGGTATGGTTAGCTTAAGGAGGGTTAGGACGTACAGATCATGTGAGTGGGTAGGTGGAACTAAAGGCCATTAATCCTCGTTGTAGGACCGAGAGACATTAGTGATAGATCTATCTGGGTGTAGCGAGCCCCCCTCCTGAGTCCGCAGGGTGGACCAGGTGGTGACTAAGTGCCCGACGCACAAATCCGCTAGGGTTGAGTCTTCCTGCATCACTTCACACATATCATTGGCTTTGCAACCCAATGGTGATCTCTTTTTCCTTATTGCTACATACCAGGAACATTTTTACATCAGGACGTACTTAAACGATTTTTACATTGGGACGTACTTTAAAGGTTTTACATACTCACTTTAACATGAACTCGCTCAATTTTATGTTGATTTTTCAACTTACATGTATTTTAGGAAATTAACGGATCTGGCTAAGTATGCAAGGGTATTAAGCTGCGTAAGAGTTACAAGGTCATCCACGTTTAGGGATTGTGACTTTTACCTGGACGAGTCGCAAGTCTTAAACGGTGCTTATTTTATGGTTGTGTCTTTCGAACAATGTTTCTATTTTGTTAGGTTGTAACTCGTTGCATGTATCAACTTTAAACAATGTTGTCGTAATTTACTTTTAAAACTTTAATCAATGGATGATCTTCATGGTTTTATTTGCATATAGCTTTGTTGTGATTAAGCTATGGTATTAAGAAGTCACACCAAATAAACCCACGCTTCCGCAAAGCCAGGGTGTGACACAGAGTATGTATTAAAAATTATCCCACAAATAATGAGTATTTAACATGTTATCAAATAATGATTCGGTAACTTAACTAAATCCTTATTCAATCTATTGAGATAAATGATTATAATCATACTTCTAGAAAGATACGATTCAATTAAGAACGGTTAAAGACTACAAAAATCATTACAATTATAATGTACATACCTTTTGCTCAAGAAAAGCACGAAAATCTTCGGTTGATTGAAGTGTAGAAGACCGAGAATAGGAAATTATAAACCCTAGAAATTTAGGGTGAGGAAGACAAACTTGAGAGAAGAAGGCAGTTGATGTTTGATGTTTGATGTGTAATGATGGTGGATGTGTAATGATGTTCTGTTTTCGATTCCCCATATTTTCAACCGAATAAAAAAAAATACACATACACCCCTTATTGAATTCTAATAGTTCAAGAAAAGTTTCAAAAATGTAATATATATACTTCAAATTTATTTTACAAATTGTTTAAATAAATAAAAAATAGCATAAGTATACTTAAAAATTTGAATGTAAAAGTCGATTACAATTATGATGAACGAAGATATAAAATCTAATCAAGTATTTATATAAAAAATAAACTTGAAAACTTTGAATTTCAAAATAAACTTTACATTTTCAGCTATAATTTCCCGAATATTTCTTTGTAAACAACGTTTGCAGTTTTATTTGTCGGCCTCCCATCTTTGTCAAATATTAAAAGCTTCACGCCATCTTTGGTCTTTACTCTCGACAACGCAACATAAAGCTGCCCGTGTGAGAACATGGGGTCTCTCAGGTATAGACCAACTCTCGATAGAGATTGTCCTTGGCTTTTGTTAATAGTCATCGCAAAGCATACGGTTAATGGAAACTGCCTTCGTTGAAACTTGAATGGTATTTTCTTGTCCGATGGTATCATGCTAATTCTTGGAATGTAAGCTCTTGAACCAACATTACCTCCCGATAGTATCTCAGCCTCGATAACACGTTTACCAAGACGTGTAATCTGAAGACGCGTACCATTGCATAAACCATTTTGTTGATCAATGTTCCTCAAAAGCATCACTGGAACACCCAACTTTAACACCAATCTATGATTTGGTAATCCAGAAACCTTGACACTATTTAACACCTCAGGATTATACAAATCTTGGTGTACAGATCATTAATTTCCTCAGTTGGGCATACACTATCTGAGCTAAGATACTCTACTTCTTCACCGGGAAACAATGCAAGCAAACGATCATTGATACTGATGACGGGGGTAGCCCAATATCAAATAAAATGACTTAAGTACATGCACGCTCGAAAGGTTAAAATGTTCGAAGGTTAAAAAACTGTGAGGTGGGGAAAAGCAATACGGAAACAGTAACCAGTCACATCCTCGGATTGCTTCACCAACCCACCAGCCGCAAAAGCAATGCAGGTCTGCAGAGCACACGCTATTATCCAGGGGTCAAAAGGCTTCAACCCCCGAAAGGGTAAGCCCCTCACTGCAAGCAAGGTCGCTAGTCAAAACCATTCTTCTTTGGGAGATGTCTTCTCCTATATATTTGACACTTCATTTACTGAAGTGGGACATTCCTGGCCAGCTTGATTCCTGAAATCTCTGGTCACTTACATCGAGTACTTTCTTCATGTGAGTCACTCCCTTTCACATCCAACACACACATTATATTTGCTCCTTCATCCGGATCTGAACACATTTCAGAGAAGGATCTTCAGCAAATAACAAGAACAAACTAGTGAACCTCCTTCCACGTCTTGCAAACGTGGGGGGAGCCCACGACCTGCGTTAGGCAAAGTTGAACCCTTCAACCCTTTTGTCTAACCAGCCCAGCTACTATCCTTGGTCTATTATTTGTTGCATCAACAAGTTGGCGCCACCGTGGGGCTACGCCACTATTTCTTCTCAAAAAGACCTAGTAGTGTAGCTCTTTTCTCTTGAAACTACAATGTCAGAAAGTGGATCCCCGGAAGAAGTGAATCAGGTCCTAAACGCCTCTACCCCGGGTTCTAGCCAAGCTCATGTGGCTATATCCACTTCTTTCTCAACTCCGGGGAGCACTCCCGAGTTTCTCACTTTCAACACCCCTACTCCGTCCAGATCTGGAGTCCCTTCCCCCAATATTGGTGTCACTGACACCCCAGCACGTGTTGAACTCACCCCTGAGGAGGTTGCCAACAACTTCCTTGAGTTGAGGTCTCTCCTCAACCAATATGTAAGTAGGGAAAGAGACAAAGGAGTGAGGATTCTTCTAGATTATGATGAGCCTGAACCAACGTTATCTCCTGGACCTCCCGTCCCTCCTTTTGCATCTAGGGAGGAGGCTGGCCCCAGCAATCCTCCAAATCCTAACCCATATCTGTACGCGAGACCGAATCCTACAGTGCATCCTCTCTTCTCATCTCAACCAGTCACGAGTGGTGCTCCTCTGGGCCATGAGCTGACCCTAGATCAGCTCCTACAGTCCCCAGTAACAATCATTCCAGCTCCTACAACAACTTCATGGGAACAGGCCCTGTCCGTGCTTCCGTTGGCACGAAGTGCTGTTATGAGCACTCCTCTAGGAGTTAGCTGCTCAGTTGCACCTGGAAGCCTCCAAGGCTTCAACCCTATGACCCAGATGATGACCCAAATGATGGCCAGCTTCCCGTGGCAACACTTTATTAATCAAGTGTTGGCCACTCAGGGAAACAACGGTAATGGCAATAATGTGGGTGCAAGGGCCGACGAAGACTTGGCTAAACCATATAAGCCAAGTAACCTTTCATGCTTTTCACAGCAAATAGCTGATTATGATTTTCAAGCAAAGATCAAGATGCCTCATCACATCAAAACATACGATGGGACTGAAGATCCTGAGGACCATCTTCAGATCTTTACCGGTGCAGCGAGGATTGAGAAGTGGTCAAATGCTGAATGTTGTCTAATGTTCATACAAACTCTTGTTGGATCAGCCCGGATCTGGTTTAACGACTTACCTGCTCGAAGCATTCGAAGCTTCGACGACCTCAGCAAGGGTTTTCTGGCCAACTTCTCCCAGCAAAGGCGATATGTCAAAGATGCTACTGTCATCTTTCAGATAAAACAACGTGATGATGAAAGTCTTCGAGAGTTTATTGAACGATACAAGAAGGAAGGTCTCACATATGTAGGGGCAGATGAGAAAATGAGGGTAGCCGGGTTCATGAACGCTATCACCTCAAAATATCTCACAAGAGATTTCAACAAATCTCTGCCCAAAACCTTGGAAGAAGCTCTCGAAAGGGCAGAAGCCCATATTCGGGGAGAGGAGGCAGTTGATATCAAAGAACAAAGGAAAAGAGGACCCAGTTGGCGAAGCCACAGCCCGACCAGAAAAAGAGGGAACTTTAACCCCTATGACAGACGTCAAAAGGGTTCGGATCATCGAAGGCTTGAAGGCCGGAACCCTCCAACCAGGGAGAAAGGTATAAGCTTCACACCCCTCACAAAGACTCCTTAAGAAATCCTTGCAACGGAAGAAGTCAAGCAGAACTTCAGGCCTCCTAGACCTCTCCCCAAAAGCAGGAAAAATGAAAACTCCACGCAGTATTGTGAGTTCCATGAAGAAAAGGGTCACCACACCAATGATTGCTTCCAGCTCAAGAAAAGAATTGAAGAAGCCGTTAAGTCCGGAGAACTCGCTCATTTGGTGAAGGGGGTACAGGACAAAATGGCTGAAGGAAAAGGCAAGGAAGTCAATATGGTGGATTTTGCTGGAAGGGTTCCTCACAAAAGACAATGGTTGGAAGCTTGGGAGCTTCAGTGTGTCTGCTTCCCCCCAACGGAGAAAGACCCTCTCTCTAGCCCTCTTGTGATAGAAGCTACTGTGGGAACATTGCAAACAAATAGGGCATACATAGACACAGGGGTAGCCACTGAAATCATGTTTGAGGAATTCTTTAATCGCTTGAGCAACGAAGAACGTTCAAGGCTTCAACCCTCTGGAACCTCCATAAAAGGTATTGCCGATATACCCCTTAAGCCCTTAGGGCAACTAACACTTGATGTTCGTTTCAGTGAAGGCCAGAAGGAAAGAATTCAACCACTCACCTTTGTGGTTATCAACATTCCCTCGAATTATGATGTGATCATCGGTAGGCCACGACAGTGTGCATTCTACATGGATGTATCTGTTGGCCATGGCACTGTCAAGTTCCCCACCGAAAGGGGAATAACAACCCTTCAACCCTCCCAGGAAGCCTACATGGTTGAAGGTGAGAGCTCCAAAGATGAAGAAGACAAGCAAAGGCTAATAATAAACCCCAAGTACCCTGAACAGAGAATAAGGGTCGATCTAAGCCTTTCACAAGAGACCTTCTCGTACCTCGAGAAGTTGCTAATACATTACAGCGATGTCTTCGCTTGGTGTCCAGAGGATATGACAGGGATCCCTCGAAACATTGCTGAGCATGAGTTAAGAATACCACCGGATGTCAAGCCAGTGGTCCAAAAGAAAAGAAGTTTAGCACCTGAGAGAAGCCAGGTTGCTTGCCAAGAAGTTGAAAAGCTGGTATCTGCCAGCATTCTCCGAGAAGTCAAGTACCAATCGTGGGTTGCAAACCCGGTTATGGTCAAAAAACCCGACAACTCTTGGAGGATGTGCATAGATTTCAAGGATCTTAACAAGGCTTGTCCTAAGGATTGCTATCCACTTCCGGAAATTGATCTCAAGGTTGACTCCCTCACCGGTTACTCGTTCAAATGCTTCCTTGATGCATACAATGGTTACCACCAAATCCTCATGAAGAAAGAAGATGAGGAAAAAACAGCCTTTCACACGGACAAAGGGATCTTTTGTTATCAAAAGATGCCTTTTGGCCTCAAAAATGCCGGTGCAACCAACCAACGACTCGTTGACAAAGCCTTTGCAAGCCAAATTGGTAAAAACATGGAGGCGTATGTCGATGACTTGGTGATCAAAAGCAAGACGGAGTATCAAATGCTTGACGACATTCAAGAAACTTTCAACAATCTCAGAAAAGTTAACATGAAACTCAACCCTGAAAAATGTTCATTTGGATTTGAGGAAGGAAAATTCTTGGGCCACATTGTTGGGAAACAAAGCATCAAGGCTAACCCAAACAAAGTGAAAGCTGTCCTTGAAACCAAACCACCAAAAACCAAGAAAGAGGTTGAAAGCTTAAACGGGAAGCTTGCAGCCTTGAAGCGTTTTACCTCAAAGTTGGCTGAAAGATCTCTGCCCTTCTACAAAACGCTCAAGAACTGCTCAGATAAGAAGGATTTCAAATAGACTGAGGAAGCTGAAGAAGCTTTCAACCAGATGAAGCAATATCTAGCTTCCTTACCAGACATTGCGGCACCTGAAATAGGGGAATTAATTTCTGTGTACCTTTCAGTTGCTGAAGAGGCCATCAGTGCAGTCCTCACCATTGAGAGAGACAAGGCCCAGGTACCCGTTTATTTCTTCAGCAAAACTCTAAAATTGGCTGAAACAAAATATCCTCCCCTTGAAAAACTTGCCCTAGCCCTAGTTCAAACAGCTAGAAGGCTTCGAAGGTATTTCCAAGCACACCCCATACAAGTGGTCACGGACCAACCTATTAGGAGTGTGCTTGAAAAACCAGAAAACTCAGGGCGATTAGCCAAATGGGCGGTGGAACTAGGTGAACACAACATCACCTACATCCCAAGAAAAGCTATTAAAGCCTAAGTCTTGGCTGATTTCATTGTAGAAATCCCAAAGCAAACATTCACTGAAGTGAACACTGCAACCACTGAACCCTCTCACCTTGAAGCCTGGAAGCTTTTCACTGACGGGGCTTCAAGCGTTGAAGGGTCAGGGGCTGGCCTCATCTTGATCAACCCAAAAGGGTTGGAATTCACATATGCTCTTCGTTTTAATTTTCAGACCACCAATAACAAGGCTGAATACGAGGCACTAATCGCTGGCTTAAGGCTGGCTAAAGAAATGAAGGTTGAAAAGCTTGAAGTATTCACAGATTCGTTGCTAGTCTCGAGCCAAGTAAACGATAGCTACATTGCTAAAGAGCCAAACATGAAAAAATACAAAGAAAAATCCAAGGAGCTGATGCGTACCTTCCAAGCATGCAACATCAAACAGATTCCCAGATCTCAAAACAAAAAGGCTGATGCCCTAAGCAAGCTTGCATCCCTCACTTTTGCCCACCTTACCAAGAAAGTGCTGGTAGAAGTGTTAAAAACCCCATCAATTGATAAATTGGAAGTACAAGATGTAGTCACCGAGGAAGATCCAAACTGGATGACTCCCATAAAAAATTTCCTTAAGAATGGTGAACTACCCAATGATCAAGTAGAAGCTAAAAGGGTTGAAATCAAGGCAAGGCAATATGAACTACAAGGAGAAACCCTTTACAAAAAGGGTTACCTTGCTCCCTTGCTAAGATGTGTTGGTCCTGAGCAAAGTAAATATTTGATCAAAGAGATTCATGAAGGCATATGCGGAGCTCACTTTGGAGCTAGGTCGGTGGTTGCAAAGCTCATGAACCTTGGGTATTTCTGGCCTTCAATGCATCGTGATACAGCTGAGCAATTGAGGAAATGTGATGCTTGCCAGATTCATGCACCGATCCCAAAAAGTCCCAAGCATGACTTGGTCCCGATAACCTCGGCATGGCCATTCCATAAGTGGGGAATGGACATTGTTGGTCCATTTCCCCCAAGCAAAGGAGGAGTAAAATTCCTGCTGGTGGCAGTAGATTATTTCACCAAGTGGCCTGAGGTTAAACCACTTGCAAAGATCACAGGCAAACAGGTTATCGACTTTGTGTGGGAGAACATTATTTGCCATTATGGATTGCCAGGAGTACTTGTCACTGATAACGGAAAGCAATTTGCTGAGAAGCCTTTCAGCGTTTGGTGCAAGGAATACAGAATCGACCAGGTTTTTAGCTCAGTGGCTTACCCGCAATCAAACGGTCAGGTTGAAAGGACAAATAGAAGCATAGTGGAAGGTATCAAGACAAGACTGGGAAGATACGAAAGCAACTGGCTTGAGGAATTGCCTAGTGTTCTATGGGCAATAAGAACAACCGAAAAAACAAGCCATAAGAAAACACCCTACAGCTTGGTATTTGGATCCGAGGCTGTGATCCCCGCCGAGATAGGAGTTGTAACCCAACGAATCGTCAACATGGATCCTGAAACAAACCAAAAAGAGACTATGTTGAATTTACAACTCCTAGAGGAAGCACGAGAACAAGCTGCAATTCAAGAAGCCAAATGCAAACGACAAATGGAAGCCTACTATAACAAGAAAGTCAAGAACGAATGTTTCAAGCCAGGAGACCTGGTCCTCAGAAACAATGAAGCCAGTAAAAAAGAAAATCAAGGAAAGCTTGGCCCAAAATGGGAAGGTCCATATACCATCCTCGAAGCACACAAAGGTGGATCCTACAAGCTGGCAGATTCGGAAGGTAAAAGGCTTCCAAGGCATTGGAACGGCAAAACCCTGAGAAGGTTCCATGTTTAGACAGAAAAGATTGGTTTGTATCAAAATGTATTTCGAAAACAACACTATGAATACCTTTTGTAAAAAGCAAGTATTGCTTGAATGAATGAAGTTGTTTTATCAAACTTGTCTTTCTATCCTAAAATCAGGTTGAGAACCTAGCAAAAAACTCCATGGCAGGGGCCATGTAAGGGGATGAGCTCCCAGGCCACATCGCTCAATAGGTTCAAGGGATGAATGAATCTATATAAGGGGTGAGTTCCTAAATCAATACAACTCCATGAGACCTACTATGTGAAAACGAAATTGTCTCATAGACGGGTTTGAACAGCCCACATCAAATGTTCCTTAAGCCTTAGAAGTATAGTCAACAAACAGGCTTAGGAAATCAAAGGAAAAACAAAGAAAGGATAAAAAGGATAGGTGTTATGTCTTCTTGTTAAAAATACCAAGGCTAAGTGACTGCAGCACTGAACCCTTTAAGGTATAAAAAACATAAAGGCAACACAAACTCAACAAAGACAAAGTTACAAGAAAAAACAATCTAAAGAATAATACAACTTGGGCAAAAATTACGAAGATATAAACCAAGTCAGGATATAAAACTAAGAAGCCTTCAAGGCTTCAAGCCACCTGGGTAACAACTCGAAACCTCAAAGGCTTCAACCTACCAACGGATAGCCAAAAGGCTTGAAAGGTTAAAGCCAAACAAACTGCCTTAACAAAATAGGCACAAGTATAAAAACATAACACAAAGAAAATAGTCAAACATCATACCACATCAAAGAAAGCCCAAAAAGACTTTCAAACACAAGTTAAGGCAAGTCCTAGTAACTTGCAAGTTTAGCTATTGTTCAAGCGGCCATACAGGCCTAAAACACAACCAACAGGAACCTTAAGGGTTCCTGAAAACCTAATATTGTTTAAAAAGTTACAAACCACAAATTGTTTTTAGTGCTAAGAAAGCTACGAATTAAGCATCAACAGAGGGCTTCGAAACTCCGGAACCTTCACCTTTGACCTTCTTCGCTTTCTTCAGCTTCTTAGCTTTCACACCTCCATCACCACCAACAGCTGAAGCCTCCAAGCTTACATCCTTTGGAGCATCCGGTTAACCTAAAATGGTGTCATCACTATCCCCCGAATAGGATCTCTTCCTTGAAAGAGAACCCAAGATCTCAGCACAGACCTTTTCATTAAGGCCCTCCGTTTTTAAACCCTGCAGCACAGAAAGAGGCTTACCAAAACAGGCAGAAACTTGATGAATGAAAGGGTAAGTCAGCCTCTCCATTTGTTCAACAGAGCCTTTGAAAATATCGGAAGCATCAGGATGAAACAAGGGAGATTGTTCCAAAGCATGACCGGATTCATGAAGCTTATAACCAGCAATGAGGCCTTGGTGTTTCCCCAGGTTAAGCAACTTAGTATAAACTTCACCAAGGGCAGAGTTGAACTCCTTGGAATGTAGAAGGTAATTAACAACCTGCTGGAAACCTTGCTCAATCAACCACTGATTGTCAGCGGTAGAGCGAGCAACTGAAGCTTTCAACCCCTCCTTCTCCTTACCAAAAGCCTGTTGTTGAACAAATAAGGCTTCCCAGTCAGCCTTAAGCTTCAACCGATCAGCCTCAAAGCTCTTTTTCAAGTCACTCATCTCAATCTCATGCATCCTAGTCAGCTCACTAACCTTTTTGTCCTACACCTCTTCCTTCTCAGCAAAACCAGCTATCTCCTTCTTCATCGCAGCCATGGAGGATTTCATTTTATCCTTCTTCTTGGAAAATTCTTTATATTCCTGCATCCTCTTACGAAAATGAGCAATCCCTTGAGGAAGCATAGCAGCAAGGTTGCAGGTGCTCAAAATCATCTGAGACAACATCAAGTCATCATCCATTACAGCAATGGTATTGTGGACTGAAGGAGGAGAAATATGACTCAGAGCATCTTCACAAACAACAGCATCCTTAAAGCTGTCATCATTTTTCACCGACCAACCCGGCACATAAACCTCTTCGGGATCCAACCCTTCAACATCCCTGCTTGAAGAACCCTGAACAGGGGTCACAACAACATTTTTTCCTGAAACCTTCTTACCATGAACAATAAGCTCCTTTTCCTTTTCAACACCTGCCTCAACACCTTGATCCTCCGAAGCTTCAATATCATCACTCAAATCCACAGGTTCAGTAGAAGTGGATTGAGGACCAGCCTTCAACAAACGGCGCGAAGATCGACGGGTTGAAGACTTGGGAGCATGGGACTTAGAGAAACCTTTAACAATGGAAGTGCTAACATACCCCAAACCCTCGAACCTTTGCTCAACAGTCCTAACCACAACATTTTCACCAGGAACAGATGGGACATCCCCAAACATAACATCCGAAGTGTCATCACTCTTGATAAAATCCAGGGCAGACATGACTGCAAATGATAAAAAACAAAAACACATAAGACATAAGTCAGCAAAAATGCAAAGAGGGTAGAAAAGAAAAACGCATACCCATGCCACCTCTCATTAGAACCGGATCCCGATCGGCTTTCCCCCAAATGTTACTAACCCCTAAAAGAACTAACAAATGTTCATGGAAGGGACGAACCCTCGAAGGGCATCCCCGGATGGCTGTAAGAAAATCATCATTCAACTCAGATTCAGAGGGCTCCGGATCATTGAGAACAGCATCCGGTTGCTTCCACACCAACGTGAATGGGACAATAGAATTGGAAACCCAGAAAAAGCGATCCTTACAGGCCCCAAGTGTTGTAACCATAGACGAGATGAGACAAGAATCAACCTTTGATGTTTCAAAGGTGAACCAATCGCCATTTTTAGCCAAACGAAAAACCGGCGAAAAAGCAACAATGAGGGATCATACCCAAGGGCACGGCACAAAACCTCAAAATGTAAAACCCTAGCCATGCCCTTCGGATGAACTTGCCCAAAGGAAACCTGTTGATACAACAAATAAGAGACCAAGGATGGTAGCTGGGCTGGTTAGGCAAAAGGGTTGAAGGGTTCAACTTTGCCTAACGCAGGTCGTGGGGTCCCCCCACGTTTGCAAGACGTGGAAGGAGGTTCACTAGTTTATTTTTGTTATTTGCTAAGGATCCTTCTCTGAATTATGTTCAGATTCGGATGAAGGAGCAAATAGAATGTGTGTGTTGGATGTGAAAGGGAGTGACTTGCATGAAGCAAGTGCTCGAGATGAATGACCAGAGATTGCGAGAATCAGGGCTGGCCAGGAATGTTTTCTGAAGTAAATGAAGTGTCAATTTATAGGAGGAGACATCTCCCAAAGAAGAATGCATTTGACTAGTGACCTTGCTTGCAGTGAGGGGCTTGCCCTTTCGGGGGTTAAAGCCTTTTGACCCCTGGATAATAGCGTGTGCTCTGCAGACCTGCGTTGCTTTTTCGGCTGGCGAGTTGGTGGAGCTGTCCGAAGATGTGACCTGTTTACTGTTCCCTTATTGCTTTACTTCATCTCCTCAGCTTTTCAACCGTTGAACCTTTTAACCCTTTGAGCATTTACATATTTAGTCATTTTATTTAGTCTTTGGCTACCCCCGTCATCAGCCCCCCAAGTCAGAGGTTTTTGGGGAATGAGCTCAAAGACTTCTGACTTTTATACATGTATTTTATTGCCTAAAGGTTTCAAGGGTTCGATACTTGAAGGCTTGAAGGGTTGTGAGCAGTTAATATTTGAATTTTAAATAACTGACAATTGATTTGATTGATGTATGGCAGTTTAATAGGGTGGCGGTTACTGTTTGCCATTATTACCCCTATTGTAGGTTATTTTATATTTGCATATCTCATTTATCACATTTTATTTTGAAGAACATCACTTTGCTCCTTTTTTCTCTCCGGTATCCCCTTTTTTTTCAAAATCAGGTCAGTTCCGATTTGCTTACTTTCTCTTTAATTGTTCATTGTGATGGGTGCTCGTAAGGATATGGCAAAATCCTTCTCTCGACTGACCCAAGAGGAAGTCGATTTATTTTTTGTGGAATGGGGAATAGGGACAAAGTATAAACCGGTTGCACCGGCTTGCGATAAATCTATCAATGCATGTCCTTCTGGTATGATTGCTTTGTATTGTCATCATTTTGAGTTTTCAAATCTTCGTTATCCGTTTTCAAACTTTGTCTTGAATGTTTTGGAATATTACCGGGTGTCTTTTGGTCAAGTTCATCCCCTTGGCATGGCTAGGGTTTTACATTTTGAGATTTTGTGTCGGGCTTGTGGGTATGATCCCACTCTTCTAGCATTCCGTCGCTTTTTCCGACTTGCTAAGAATGGTGATTGGTTCACCTTCGAAACCAGTCAAGTTGACACTTGTTTGATTTCGTCCATGGTTTCTACACTTGGGGTTTGGAAAGATCGGTTTTTCTGGGTGTCGGAGGAAATTGTTCCCTTCAAACTTGTTTGGAGACACCCAGATGCTGTTCTGAACGAGCCGGAGCCCTCTGATTCCGAGATAAACACTCGCTTTTTAGAAATTCTTAGGGAGTGCCCTTCTAGGCTTCGTCCCTTCCATGAGCATTTGTTGGTGTTGTTGGGTATAAGTAAATTGTGGGAAAAGGCTAACCGGGATCCGGTGCTTATTAGAGATGGGAAGGGTATGCATTTATTCTTTTCTTGCTTTTTTGTTCCTTTCTCTTTATTTGATCATGTGCTTTTATATTTGTGTTGTAGCTATGTCTGCCCTCGATTTTATCAAAAGCGATGATACCTCTGACGTTGTTTTTGATGATGTTGTTGCTACCCCTGATGAGAATGCTGTTGTCAAGGGTTCTGATTACAGGTTTGAGGGTTCTGGTTATGTAAATGTTCCGAATGTTAAAGGCTTCACCAAGGTTACTATTTCCAAAGGTTCTACTCGTCGTTCCCAACGTCATCTGAAAAGTGTTGACCAACCTTATGGTTCAGAGCCTATTGATGTTAGCGATGATATTGAGGTGTCAGGGGATCAAGTTGTGGATGTTGGTAAGGGCAAGGAAAAGGAGTTGATTGTTTCAAGCAAGAAGAAGAAATTGGTTAAGAAGGGTGCCATTCCTGCTATTCAAGGCTCGTCAGCCAAAAATGTTGAAAGCTTCGAGGGTTCAGAGGACATTTATGTGCCTAATTGGGGGGTTAAGGTTGGTGACAATTTTAAGGACCCAGCTGTTTGTGCTGAAGCCTTGGCTCATTTTGCTCCTCCCGGTGTTCGAAGTGCCATATCTGAGATGGAGGCAGATCATCTTATTTCTAGGATGATGCTCAGTTCCTGCAACCTCTCATCCTTTTTGGCCAAAGGTGTAACTCGCTTTGCTAAAGGGATGCGGGAATATGAGGAGGCCTCCAAGAAGAAGGAGAAAATGAAGGCTTCAATTGCTGCCATGAAGAAGGAACTCGAGATTTTTTCTGAGAAGGAATTGGCTTGGACCAAGAAAGAGGAGGAGTTAACAAAGAGGCACATAATTGAGATGGGTGATCTCAAGAAGAGCTTTGAGGCTAGCTTATTGAAACTGAAAGCTGACCGGGAGGCCTTGGCTGTGCAAAAGAAGGCTTTTGATAAGGAGAAGGATGGTTTGAAAACTTTGGTTGCCCAAGCTACCGGAGATAACCAATGGCTCATTGAGCAGGGTTTTCACCAGGTGGTTACCTATCTCTTGCACTCTAAAGAATTTAACTCCGCTCTTGGTGATGTCTACACTGAACTGCTCAATCTGGGAAAACACCAAGGTCTTATTGCGGGTTATAAGCTTCACGAGTCTGGTCATCCCTTAGAGAAATCTCCCCTGTACCGTCCCGAGGCTTCGGATGTTTTTAAGAGTTCCGTTGAGCAAATGGAGAGGTTGTCATACCCGTATATGAGTCAGGTTGCTTATTGTTATGGTAAGCCTCTCTCCGTTTTGCAGGAACTGAAGCCGGATGGTTTGAATGAAAAGTTATGTGCTGGGGAATCCGATGCTCCGAAGGATGTTAGCCTGGAGGTTTCAGCTGTTGAGGATCTAGGTCCAAAAGCTAAAAAGGCTAAGAAGACTAAGAAGACCAAAGGTAGCAGTTCTGGGGCTTCTAAGCCTTCTACTGATGCATGAATTCGTAGCTTTCTTAGCACTCTTAAAACAATTTATGGTGTGTAACTTTTAAACAATGTTAGGTTTTCAGGAACCCTCAAGGTTCCTGTTGGTTGTGTTTAAGGCCTGTATGGCCACTTGAACAGTAGTTAAGCTTGCAAGTTACTAGGACTTGCCCTAACTTGTGTTTGAAAGTCTTTTAGTGCTTTCTTTGATATGGTATGATGTTTAACTATTTTCCTTGTATTATGTTTTTATACTTGTGCCTTTTTTGTTAAGGCAGTTTGTTTGGCTTTAACCTTCCAAGCCTTTTGGCTATCTTTTAATAGGTTGAAGCCTTTAAGGTTTCGTGATATTACCCGGGTAACTTGAAGCCTTGAAGGCTTCTTAGTCTTGTGACCTGACTTGGTTTGTACCTTTATAATTTTCTGTCTAGATTTTCTTTGTCTTTTTGTAACTTTGTCTTTGTCGAGTTTGTGCTTCCCTTATGTTTTTTATACCTTAAAGGGTTCAGTGCTGCAGACACTTAGCCTTGGTATTTTTGACAAGAAGATATAGCACCTATCCTTTTTATCATTTCTTTGGTTTTCACTTGACTTTTCAAGCCTATTTGCGGATTATATTTTTAAGGCTTAGGGAACATTTGGTGTAGGCTGTTCACACCCGTCTATGAGACACTTTTATTTTTTCTTAACAAGTCTCATGGAGTTGTATTGATTTAGGAACTCACCCCTTATATAGGCTCATTCAACCTTTGAACCTATTGAGCGATGTGGCCTGGGAGCTCATCCCCTTACATGGCCCTTGCCATGGAGTTTTTTGCTAGGTTCTCAACCTGATCTTAGGATAGAAAGACAAGTTTGATAAAACAACTTCATTCATTCAAGCAATACTTGCTTTTTACAAAAGGTATTCATAGTGTTGTTCGAAATACATTTTGATACAAACCAAACTTTCCTGTCTAAACACGGAACCTTTTTAGGGTTTTTCCATTCCAATGCCTTGGAAGCCTTTTGCCTTCTGAGTCTGCTAGCTTGTAGGATCCACCCTTGTGTGCTTCGAGGATGGTGTATGGACCCTCCCATTTTGGGCCAAGCTTTCCTTGATTTTCCTTTTTGCTAGCTTCATTGTTTCTGAGGACCAGGTCTCCTGGCTTGAAACGTTCGTTCTTGACTTTCTTGTTGTAATAGGCTTCCATTTGCTGCTTGTATTTGGCTTCTTGGATTGCAGCTTGATCTCGTGCTTCCTCTAGGAGTTGTAAATTCAACATGGTCTCTTTTTGGTTTGTTTCGGGATCCATGTTGACAATTCGTTGGGTTACAACTCCTATTTCAGCGGGGATCACAGCCTCGGATCCAAATACTAAGCTATAGGGTGTTTTCTTATGGCTTGTTTTTTCGGTTGTTCTAATTGCCCATAGGACACTAGGCAATTCTTCAAGCCAGTTGCTTTCGTATCTTCCCAGTCTTGTCTTGATGCCTTCTACTATGCTTCTATTCGTTCTTTCAACCTGGCCGTTTGATTGCGGATAAGCCACTGAGCTAAAAACCTGATCAATTTTGTATTCCTTGCACCAAATGCTGAAAGGCTTCTCAGCAAATTGCCTTCCGTTATCAGTGACAAGTACTCCCGGTAATCCATAACGGCAAATGATATTCTCCCAAACAAAGTCAATGACCTGCTTTCCCGTGATCTTAGCGAGTGGTTTGACCTCGGGCCATTTGGTGAAATAATCTATTGCCACCAGCAAGAATTTTACTCCTCCCCTGCTTGGGGGAAATGGACCAACAATGTCCATTCCCCATTTGTGGAATGGCCATGCCGAGGTTATCGGGACCAAGTCATGCTTGGGACTCTTTGGGATTGGTGCATGGATCTGGCAAGCATCGCATTTCCTCAACTGTTCAGCTGTATCACGATGCATTGAGGGCCAGAAATACCCAAGGTTTATGAGCTTTGCAACCACCGACCTAGCTCCAAAATGAGCTCCGCATATTCCTTCGTGAATTTCTTTGATCAAATACTTACTTTGCTCAGGACCGACACATCTTAGCAAGGGAGTAAGGTAACCCTTTTTGTAAAGGGTTTCTCCTTGTAGTACGTATTGCCTTGCCTTGATCTCAACCCTTTTAGCTTCTACTTGATCATTGGGCAATTCACCATTTTTAAGGAACTTTTGGAGGGGAGTCATCCAGTTTGGATCTTCTTCGGTAACTACATCTTGAACTTCCAATTCATCGATTGATGGAGCCTTCAACACTTCTACCAGCACCTTCTTGGTAAGGTGGGCGAAAGTGAGAGATGCAAGCTTACTTAGGGCGTCAGCCTTTTTGTTTTGAGATCTGGGGATCTGTTTGATGTTGCAAGCTTGGAAGGTACTCATCAGTTCCTTGGATTTTTCTCTGTATTTTTTCATGTTGGGCTCTTTAGCTATGTAGCTATCATTCACTTGGCTTGAGACCAGCAACGAATCTGTGAACACTTCAAGCTTTTCAACCTTCATCTCTTTAGCCAGCCTTAGGCCAGCTATTAGTGCCTCGTATTCAGCCTCGTTATTGGTGGTCTAAAAATCAAAACGGAGAGCATACATGAATTCTAACCCTTCTGGGTTGATCAAAATTAGCCCTGCCCTTGACCCTTCAACGCTTGAAGCCCCATCGGTAAAAAGCTTCCAGGATTCAGGGTTGGAAGGTTCAGTGGTGGTGGTGTTTACTTCAGTGATTGCTCGGCTCGGGATTTCCACAATGAAATCGGCCAAGACTTGGGCTTTGATAGCTTTTCGTGGGACGTAGGTGATGTTATGTTCACCTAATTCCACTGCCCATTTGGCCAGTCTTCCCGAATTTTCTGGTTTTTCAAGCACATTCTTAATAGGTTGGTCAGTGACCACTTGTATAGGATGTGCTTGGAAATACCTTCGAAGCCTTCTAGCTGTTTGAACTAGGGCCAAGGCAAGCTTTTCAAGGGGGGGGGGGGGTATTTGGTTTCAGCCAATTTTAGAGTTTTACTGAAGAAATAGACAGGTACCTGAGCCTTGTCCCATTAGATGATGAGGACTGCACTTATGGCCTCTTCAGTAATTGATAGATAGACTGAAATTGGTTCCCCCGTTTCAGGAGCTGCGATGTCTGGTAAGGAAGCGAGATGTTGTTTCATCTGGTTGAAGGCTTCTTCAGCCTCATCGGTCCATTTAAAGTTCTTCTTATCAGAGCACTTCTTGAGCGTTTTGTAGAAGGGTAGAGACCTTTCAGCCAGCTTGGAGGTAAAACGCTTCAAGGCTGCAAGCTTCCCGTTTAAACTTTCGACTTCTTTCCTGGTTTTTGGTGGTTTGGTTTCGAGGACGGCTTTCACTTTGTTTGGGTTGGCTTTGATGCTTTGTTTCCCAACAATGTGACCCAAGAATTTTCCTTCTTCGAATCCAAATGAGCATTTTTCCGGATTAAGCTTCATGTTAACCTTTCTGAGGTTCTTGAAAGTTTCTTGAATATAGTCGAGCATTTGATATTCCGTCTTGCTTTTAATTACCAAGTCGTCGACATATGCCTCCATATTTTTTTCCAATTTGGCTTTCGAAGGCTTTGTCAACGAGCCGTTGGTAGGTTGCTCCGGCATTTTTGAGGCCGAAAGGCATCTTTTGATAACAAAAGATCCCTTTGTCCGTGTGAAAGGCTGTTTTTTCCTCATCCTCTTCCTTCATGAGGATTTGGTGATAACCTTTGTATGCATCAAGAAAGCATTTGAACGAGTAACCGGTGAGATAGTCAACCTTGAGATCAATTTCCGGTAGTGGATAGCAATCCTTAGGACAAGCCTTGTTAAGATCCTTGAAATCTATGCACATCCTCCAAGAGTTGTCGGGTTTTTTGACCATAACCGGGTTTGCAACCCATGATTGGTACTTGACTTCTCGGAGAATACCGGCTGATACAAGATTTTCAACCTCTTGGCAGGCTGCCAGACTCCTCTCGGGTGCCAGGCTTCTTTTCTTTTGGACCACAGGCTTGACATCCGGTGGTATCCTTAACTCGTGTTCGGAAATGTCCCGAGGGATCCCTGTCATATCTTCTGGACACCAAGCGAAAACATCGTTGTAATGTGTTAGCAGTTTTTCGAGATACGAGAGGGTCTCTGGAGAAAGGTTTGGATTGACCCTTATTCTTTGTTTAGGGTACTTAGGGTTTATGACCAACCTTTGCCTGTCTTCTTCACTGTTTGAGCTTTCACCCTCAACCATGTAAGCTTATTGAGAGGGTTGAAGGGTTGCTATGCCCTTCTCGGTAGGAAATTTGACTGTGCCATGGCCAACAGACACGGCCATGTAGAATGCACACTGCCCTGGTCTTCCAATGATCACGTCATAGCTTGAGGGGATGTTGATAACCACAAAGGTGAGTGGTTGGGTTCTTTCTTTCAAACCTTCGCTGAAACGAACATTAAGTGTTAGTTGCCCTATAGGCTTGAGGGGTATATCGGCGATACCTTTTATAGAGGTTCCAGAGGGTTGAAGCCTTGAACGTTCTTCATTACTCAAACGGTTGAAGAATTTCTCGAACATGATTTCAGTGGCTGCCCCGGTGTCTATGTATGCCCTACATGTTTGCAACGCTCCCACGGTAGCTTCTACCATAAGAGGGCTAGAGAGGGTCTTTCTCCGTTGGGGGGAAACAGACACACTGAAGCTCCCAAGCTTCCAACCGCTGTCTTTTATGAGGAACCCTTCCATCAAAATCCACCATATTGACTTCCTTGCCTTTTCCTTCAGCCATTTTGTCCCAGACTCCCTTTAACAAATGAGCGAGTTCTCCGGACTTAACAGCTTCTTTAATTCTTTTCTTGAGTTGGAAGCAATCATTGGTGTGGTGACCTTTTTCTTCATGAAACTCACAGTATTGTGTGGAGTTCTCATTTTTTCTGCTTTTGGGGAGTGGCCAAGGAGGCCGAAAGTTTTGTTTAACTTCTTCCGTTGCAAGGATTTCTTGAGGGGTCTTCGTGAGGGGTGTGAAACTTATGCCTTTCTCCCTGCTTGAAGGGTTCCGGCCTTCAGACCTTCGAGGCTCTGAACCCTTTGACCGCCTGTCATAGGAGTTGAAGTTCCCCCTTTTTCTAGCTGGACTATTGCTTCGCCAGCCGGATCCCCTTTTTCTTTGTTCTTTAATGTCTACCGCCTCCTATCCCCGGATGTGGGCTTCAGCCCGTTCGAGAGCTTCTTCCAAGGTCTTGGGCAGGGATTTGTTGAAATCTCTTGTGAGATATTTAGAGGTGATGGCATTCATGAAACCAGCCACTCTCATTTTCTCATCTGCACCTACATAAGTCAGACATTCCTTCTTGTATCGTTCAATGAATGCACGAAGACTTTCATCATCACGTTGTTTTATCTGAAAGATCACTGTTATGTCTTTAACATATCGCCTTTGTTGGGAGAAATTGGCCAGAAAACCCTTGCTAAGGTCGTCAAAGCTTCAAACGCTTTGAGCAGGTAAGTCGTTGAACCAGATTCTGGCTGATCCGACAAGAGTTTGCATGAACATTAGGCAACATTCAGCGTTTGACCATTTCTCTATCCTTGCTGCACCGGTGAAGATCTGAAGATGGTCCTCAGGATCTTCAATCCCATCATACGTCCTGATGTGGGATGGCATCTTAATCTTTGCTTGGAAATCATAATCGGCTATCTGCTTTGAAAAGCATGAAAGGTTACTTGGCTTATATGGTTTAGCCAAGTCTTCTTCAGCCCTTGCATCCATATTATTGCCATTGCCGTTATTTCCCTGAGTGGCTAGCACCTGATTAATAAAGTGTTGCCACGGGAAGTTGGCCATCATCTGGGTCATCATGTTGGGCATGAGGTTGTAGCCTTGAAGGCTTCCAGGTCCAACTGAGCAGTTTATTCCAAGGGGAGTGCTCATAACAGCACTTCGTGCCAAAGGGAGCACGGGCAGAGCTTGCTCCCACGTGGTTGTTGTAGATGCTGGAAAGCTTGTTACTGGGGACTGTAGGAGCTGGTCAAGGGTTAGCTCATGTCCTAAAGGAGCACCACTAGTAATTGGTTGGGAAGACAAGATAGGATGCACTGTAGGATTTGTCATTGTGGACAGATATGGGTGAGGGTTTGAAGGATTACTAGGACCAGCCTCATTTCTAGTTGTAAAAGGAAGGGGAGGTGGTCCAGGAGACAACGTTGGTTCTGGCTCATCATAATCTAGTCAGATTCTCACCCCCTTTTCTCTCTCTTTATTCACATGTTGGTTGAGGAGAGACCTCAATTCCAGGAAATTGTTGGCAACCCCCTCGGGGGTGAGTTCAACACGCGCCGGGGTGTCAGAGACACCGACATTGGGAGAAGGAACTCCGGATCTGGATGGAGTTGGTGTGTTGAAGGTGAGGAACTCGGGTGTGCTCCCCGGAGTTGAGAAAGAAGTTGGTATAGCCACATGAGCTTGGCTGCTACCCGGGGTAGAGACGTTTGGAATCTGATTTACTTCACCCGGGGATCCACTTTCAGACATGGTGATTTTAAGTGAAGAGAGCTACACTACTAGGTCTTTTTTGATGAGAAATAGCGGGGTAGCCCCACGGTGGGCGCCAACTTGTTGATACAACAAATAAGAGACCAAGGATGGTAGCTGGGCTGGTTAGGCAAAAGGGTTGAAGGGTTCAACTTTTCCTAACGCAGGTCGTGGGGTCCCCCCACGTTTGCAAGACGTGGAAGGAGGTTCACTAGTTTATTTTTGTTATTTGCTAAGGATCCTTCTCTGAATTATGTTCAGATTCGGATGAAGGAGCAAATAGAATGTGTGTGTTGGATGTGAAAGGGAGTGACTTGCATGAAGCAAGTGCTCGAGATGAATGACCAGAGATTGCGAGAATCAGGGCTGGCCAGGAATGTTTTCTGAAGTAAATGAAGTGTCAATTTATAGGAGGAGACATCTCCCAAAGAAGAATGCATTTGACTAGTGACCTTGCTTGCAGTGAGGGGCCTGCCCTTTCGGGGGTTAAAGCCTTTTGACCCCTGGATAATAGCGTGTGCTCTGCAGACCTGCGTTGCTTTTGCGGCTGGCGAGTTGGTGGAGCTGTCCGAAGATGTGACCTGTTTACTGTTCCCGTATTACCTTACTTCATCTCCTCGGCTTTTCAACCGTTGAACCTTTTAACCCTTTGAGCATTTACATATTTAGTCATTTTATTTAGTCTTTGGCTACCCCCGTCATCAAAACCCGATAATATTCTAACAGATTCAAAACAAAGAGAGAAAAGGGATAACGAAGATTCGAAAACTCAAAGTGACGGCAATACAGAGCAATCGAACCAGGGGTCGGTTTATCAACAGGAACATCACAACCAGGAGTAGTTGGATTAAACTTTTTATCAATACCATATTCCAAACAAAATAGGTCTACCTCTTCTTGTGTTAATCGGGAAAAGGATTTCGCTAAATCCTTAAGAGCACCCATTTTTGAAAATACGAAGAATGTAAGGAAAATGCAAAGAAAACTGAAACTAACCTTGAAGAAGAGGAAGGAAATCGCAGGGGAGACTTGATGAAAAAATGTGGAAAGTAAATAAAGAAGCAAGTATAAAAAGGAAATAAAATTCAAAATAGGGGTAATAATGGTGAACAGTTTTTTCTGCAAAACCGCCACCCTATGAACTGCCATACATCAATCAAATCAGTGTCAGTTATTTAAAATTCAAATATTAACTGCACACAACCCTTTAAGCCTTCAAGCATTGAACCCTTGAAACCTTCAGGCAATAAAATACATATACAAAAGTCAGAAGTCTTTGAGCTCATTTCCCAAAAACCTCTGACTTGGGGGGCTGATGACGGGGGTAGCCCAATATCAAATAAAATGACTTAAGTACATGCACGCTCGAAAGGTTAAAAGGTTCGAAGGTTAAAAAGCTGTGAGGTGGGGAAAAGCAATACGGAAACAGTAACCAGTCACATCCTCGGATTGCTTCACCAACCCACCAGCCGCAAAAGCAATGAGGTCTGTAGAGCACACGCTATTATCCAGGGGTCAAAAGGCTTCAACCCTCGAAAGGGTAAGCCCCTCACTGCAAGCAAGGTCGCTAGTCAAAACCATTCTTCTTTGGGAGATGTCTTCTCCTATATATTTGACACTTCATTTACTGAAGTGGGACATTCCTGGCCAGCTTGATTCCTGAAATCTCTGGTCACTTACATCGAGTACTTGCTTCATGCGAGTCACTCCCTTTCACATCCAACACACACATTCTATTTGCTCCTTCATCCGGATCTGAACACATTTCAGAGAAGGATCTTCAGCAAATAACAAGAACAAACTAGTGAACCTCCTTCCACGTCTTGCAAACGTGGGGGGGCCCCACGACCTGCGTTAGGCAAATTTGAACCCTTCAACCCTTTTGCCTAACCAGCCCAGCTACTATCCTTGGTCTATTATTTGTTGCATCAACAGATACCATGAATAACTTCATTTTTAGGAGCAAGTATGACTCTCTCTGAAAAGTAGTCACAGTCTTTAAAATGGTCAAGAACTAAAGGATATACAAAGTCAATCAAACTTTGAATTGGATTAGTTGAATCAATTATTAAAAGATCGTTTGGTATCTCTATAGTTGACTCGCCATCGTTACCATCACCAAGATTGCCTTCGCCAATTTCAAGAAGCCATTTAGCAAAATCGTTTATCTCCTCGATGTTTGCACTATTGGTTCCAACAGATAAACACATGTTCCTTGTCAATTTTAAAACCGTGCAAGTGGACCAAATGTAAGAGGAACATAAAGAGGCGTGTACGATGTCTTGCCTGCTTCCATTTTGTACAACCGGTAGGATTTGCCTAAAGTCACCACCAAAGAGAATAGCCTTTCCACCAAATGGAAGTTCAGAATTTCGTGAATTAGAAACACTCAAAACATCTTTCAATGTACGGTCAAGAGCCTCAAAAGCATGTTTGTGTACCATCGGTGCCTCATCCCAAATAATCAACTTAGCTTCGTTTAGAAGATTAGCGATTTCAGAATTAGGCTTAATATGGCAAACGGAATCTTCAATAAGATTAATCGGAATATGAAATCTTGAATGGGTGGTACGACCTCGTGACAACAACAATGATGCAATCCCACTTGAAGCCACATTAATAACAATATGTCCATTGCATATAATGGAAGCAGCTAACGTTTTCTATAGAAATGTATTACCTGTACCACCATAATCGTACACAAAAAAAAAACACCACCTTTCCCACGTCGAACAACAACCATAATCTCGTTATACAATGCTCTTTGATCATCGTTTAAAGAATTATGAAGCTTATTGCACTCAGCCCTAACTTCATCCGTGTCCCAAGAAAGCTCCTCATTTATCAGACGATTGGTCTCATATACTATGGAATCTTCATCAGGAACAGGCATTGGTGATAATCTATGCAAGCTGGAACCATTACGAAAAAGATAGTTTTCGATTTTAGACAACGTTATATTCTTTAAACGCTCGTCTGAAACAACCAATCCTACAATCAAAAGTAAATTTAACTAATTTAAAAAAACACTTTGTTAATATAACCATAACTCACTAACAAAAAAGATGGATTTTATGTCACAAAAACTATTAGAAAATTAAAAAAAATACCACTAAAGCCAGTATCCTTCTGCATATTGTATAAAATGTCCTCGGACAAAAGCTCCCACGTCTTCTCCCAAACAACTTCTGGCTTTGCAAGCGTATTAGACAACAGTAGTGTACCAAAAAAAAGAACGGAGATAATGACCATTTCCTGTAAAACTGGCTTCTTTAATACACTCAATGTATTCGTTGTCATCGTCTAAAAGGCCACGTGCATAACAAGCATCCCTAAAAGTAGGATAAACAACACCATCATAGGTTCTGATTTCTTGAAACGATCGTGGTCCCCTTACCTTGGTTAGAAGAATTCTAAGGTAATAAGCCTCACCAAGAGAAGGAGACACAGAATAAATTCTCCCAACAACGACATAATTTTTACGCGGCTGCCAGCACCGATCCTGTAACTTCCAAACATACTTTGACGGAAACTCAACATAAGTAAGTTTCCTTGCTTTAGGTTTGGAATTGTTCATGTTCATCCACTCTAGAAAAATCGAAGAATTAACCTGAGGTTTGTTTAGGACATCTTCAATATCATCTTCACCACTGAATACTACATTTTGCTGGTCTGGAAGATGAAATGGTAACCTCATAACAGATGGATACCTATAGTGAACCTCACATGCAAATATTCTCCAGCTGGCTTCACATGCGGAAACATATCTAGCCTCGTAATATTCTTTTATTTCGTCTTTGGGTATTTCCTCCTCAATTCTTCTATCTGAATCTATAACAGCAACAGTGGCTCTGTCTGGTCCTTTATTAATGTATTTAAACAAATACTTAATTGAACCTGTCTGATTGCACCACTCCATATTAATGTGCGCCTGATATCTTCTAAGAAGCCTTTTGTTATATGGAACGACGCTCCTGTTGTCCAATGTGACACCCTTCTTTACAACTGTGTGACCGTCATCTCTTCGCCTATAAAGGGGAAATCCATCTGAATCAACAGAAGTAGCCTCCAAAAACTTCTTTGGAAAATTCTTAGAACAACGGTTGCCTACCATGCATGGACATTTCATGTTAGCGTGTCCACATGGACCATGAATCATGAACTCACACACTAGAGAATATAATTCAGGATCTTCATTCTTATCAGGAATCTCAGCTGAGATAAAAGGATCGATATGTTCAACAGTAGGAAACTTATGATCAGCTTTCATAAACACACATAAATGCGCATGTGGCAGACCACGCTTCTGAAACTCGACGGTGTAAACAACTGTAGAAAAAAAGGTTAGCAAATACAGATAAATGCGTGTAAACAAAAAAGAATCCACATACCCGCATTAATTTCGCCAAGAAATTTTCTTTCCTTCAGGTCTTTTATCAACGCATCAAGCTTCATCTTAAACAATCGACAAAGTATATCGGGTCTGTCTACAAGCTTAACAGATGAGTCACCAACAAACCTTACCATCTCCGGCCATTTCGGATTACATGTAATCGTTATAAAAAAATTAGGATACCCATATGTCCTATATAAAGCCATAGCATCCAGGTAGTTTTGCATCATATAGCGAGCTCCACCGGTAAAAGACGAAGGTAATATCACAGGTTTTCCAGTATGAGACAAATCACTCTGCCCAACTTCCTGAACATTTTTTAGATTGTTAAATGATTCGCATCTTAATTTTTTTTGTTGAAATCGTATGTAGTTTAGCCTCTTGTTTTCGATCATTGTGTATGCGTCGACTAAAAACTGCTGATACAACCTCCTCGCATTAAGTATTAGAGAGAACTTGTTGTCCCTATCCTAGATCCTATAAGCAAAGAACTCTCTCATCGTGCAATTTGGCCGTGTCTTCTTTGTGTCTGGACCAAAATCCCTATGAGGAATGTTAATCCTATAGCCATCATTTCCATAAGGAAAAAGAATTGGATATTGTAGAGCAAGGTATGACGGATGTAACTCGCTAATACGCTTAATCACTCCTGACTGCTCTTCGACAATAATATCACATTGTTCCATGCTTTGATCTTCATCGCCAACAATTAAAGCAGCAACTTCGGATGACGTAGGTAAATTGTAAGTCCTACCGTCGCGATCTCTCTGATAAATCAACCGAAGCCTAAGGGAAACGTTAGGTTTCTCATGATGATGGTTTCGAACCATTCGATATGTTTTTACCAACATGTTTTTAGAATCTAACATGTCGGTAAGATACTTTATGAATTTATCGTCAAGATCTTTTGCTCTGGAAGATGACTGAGTTGTTGAATCCCTGGTAGAAAAATTAAAGATATTTAATAAAAAGTAGATGATAGGAAAAAAAATTATTAAGAAGTAATAGATGATTATATATATAGGTCCTGAAAAAAGTAACATGCCCAAATAAGGTCTTCCTATTGAAAAGTTCATTTCAGTATCGTAAATATAAAGTTGTGAAAACTTTGGTTTGTCTCCGGGTTTAGGAAGAAGGCTACCCATACTATGTGCATTCTGACCGCTGATTCTATAAACAAAAGGAGCATTACCTTTGTTTATCTTAGTATCCACTTTCCCTCCCATAGAAGTAAAGGAAAACATTGAATTGTAATGTCGAATGTTCTTTAAGAAAAACTTGCTATCTGAATCTAAAGATCGAAACAACATCTGGTAAGCTGGGTCAGATTCTTTATAATCAGGAAAGTCAACTTCACCATAACCACAACATAAGCCATATGTTCTCTTTTCAAGTGTAATCCGACCCTTTCCACCTTCAGCTGTCCATAACTTTGCAAAGCATAACCCACAACTAAGAGATTGGTCGCCATGGTCAAGGTAATCTGATCAGGTTTAACACAAACTGAAGAGTTAAGAATGTAAAAAAAACAAATACCAAAAAACAATGATTAAATCTAATCTGTTACCTTGAAATGTGCCTCTAGTGACGTCTTTAACCACTTGTTGAACACGATTTTCATCATCAGAATCAAGATCAGCCATTCGTATGGGTTCTATTTCGATTGGTTTATGAGTAAGCATATGCTTTCCAGAAGAAATCCTTTTTACCGAAGACTTTTCCGTCATCGAGGAGGTTGCATTGCGTTTACTGACAATCCGCGGAGTAATAGAATAGCAATCAGTCAATGGTAAAGTAGATGACGTTGCAATATTGTCTGTTATAACAAAGAAAACATGATTTAAGAATAAGTATATAAATTGGAGTAAAAAAATTATAAACATATATAATTTAAAAATATACCTGGAGAAATACGATTCAAAGAAGACATATCATCAGTAAACTGTGAGACATTAGGAATTTCTGAACGTATATTTGTGATACACGAAGCAGGTGTTATGTTTTCTTTGTTTGCACTATTTGTACATCGCGTTGATGTAGAAGACTCTTGCAATACGTTAGTCTTCCTATTCAACGTCAAAAACGATCCAGATGAAGACGTCACCGTTGTTGAAGAATTTAAATTATTTCCTACCACAAAAAGAATACAAAGATCATATTACAAATAAGCATTCAAACAAAAGGATATTGACATATATCAGGATGATAAAAAATATTAAAAATCATCCGTTAATAAAAAAATTTTTTGTACATGAACCTGGTATTATGTTTGATACGTTTGACAACGGTGTACGCTTGGGTGTTGTATAAGGGTCTTGCACCAATTTTCCGTTCTTCTTCATAGTAGAAGGTGTTATAATGGAAGTTCGTACGTTACCGGAAGAATTTAAACAATTGCCTAATACAAAATAAACAATCATTATTGTAAGGAAAACATATAATACAACCAGTTTTCTATATGGTATAAAACAATATTGTTAAACTAATAACATCGTTTAACGTAAAAGTAAACTTACTTAAAGGTAAAACAGTTGAACAATTCGTAGGCAACCTTGTGATTGAAGAATTCGGTGTTATATTTTCTTTGTTGTTTAAAACGACCCGTGTTGTTGATGAAGACGTTGAATCCCCTTTTGAAGGAATAGATTTTCGAGTAATCCTTGATCTCTTACTATCAAGATAGAGTTTTCTTAATCTACGCCTGTTTTTTGCCTCGGCAACTGCAATGTTAAAATGGTTAAAGCAAGAAAATATGACATAATAAAAATGAAACAATACCAATGATAAGACTACTATAAAATTAATTTTTTTATAACAAACTCTGTAGAACTATACTTATAATTTGAGTAAGTAAATTAAGTATGTATATATATAAAAAGAATGATAAAGAACTCACCTTTGAGAAAATAAGGATGAACTTATGTAGTACATTTTGATCTCTTATTATCAAGATATAGTTTTCTTAACTTTCGTCTACGTCTGGCCTCGTCAGCTACAATTCCAAAATAATTAAAGAGGTCAAGTAAGGAGTAACAAAAAATTTAAAACCAATATAGATTCAGTTTAAAACGTAATAATACATGTAAAATTGAGAACAACATTGAATTACCTTTCATAACATAAGATAACCAACGTCTGAAATCTGAAAGATTTTGGGAAAACAGAAATTCATTACTCTCTTGAATTTTTTAAAAGATAATATATGATAAAACAAAATAAAGAAGCACACTTACAGTCATTAACTACGGCATTCATTGGAAGTTCGGTAGAAGATGAATATAGTTGTTTCAACCTGTTATCCATTTTCTAAACACCAGCAAAAACGTAAAATGAAACATTACAACAGACGGTTATAATTATAGAACCAAAACTTTTATCTTCTAAAAAATATTTAAAACTACCATAGGTTTATCATCAGTGGCAAAACATTAGAATACGTAAAAATGATAGTACAACACATGAGAACTTACTGGAAATTTAAAGAGTGATGGAAAAAATATGACAACGTAGGAGAATTCTGAATCAAGATTCAAAGAAACTTGAAGATGAAATGAAGAAGTGTGTATTGTTTTTTGTATTTATAGACATAATCTATTTAAGGAACTAATAATAGAAATCCTTAAAAATCAATTACAATGAAATTGATGTCCTTGATTATAGAAAGGATGTTAAATTTAGAAAGTGTGCGAAATTTTAGAAATCAATCAATAAAAATATCGAATTTGTATAATCACGATGTTGTATAAACTAAATTAAATATTGTAGATTATTTATAGAAAGAATTTAAAATAAAAGATTAGTGTTACTTTCATTCTAAAATAAGTAAGGGTAAGAGTAATATTAAATTTTTATTTTGGTTTTGATCTAAATCATATGATTAGATTAGTAAATAAATAATGTAATCTAATTCAATAAGTAAAATAAGAAAACATCATTTTCAATCAAACAAAACAATATATAACAAATGATGTCATATTACATACAAAAACCATATAAATGTTTTAAAGCACCACAAAAAAAAAAATCAAAGCAAACAGTCAAACATCAAACCAAATGTTTCTTATTGTAACAATCACTTAGTTCGTTTATCAATTCTTGGCAACATCTTCATCAGAACAAATGCTACCACCACTTATGCGAGGTTTACTTGCCGACGATCCCGGTCCCTCTTCAATCGCATAAACATCACCAATGTTACGCTTCAAATCGGCTGATGATTGATTCAAGTCAGCAACAGAATCCTTTGAAACAGGTGTAGAGTTATCACCAGTGTAAGAAACACCATCCTTTAAAAAAAAAAACAAAAATAAAACCAAAGCATTTTTAATTCTATATCATTATAGTTTTTAAAGGTTAAACCTTTGCACTTTCAACGCCAACATCTTGGAAATCAGACTGACTCATAGCAAACGAATCAGATGTGACAACTGGCAAAAATAATGGTAATTCCGTACCACTTAAACACTCGATTTAACGTTAATTTCTCTCATTACGATTTAATTATTGCATGATTAGGTCATATAAGATCTAGCAATCATAGGACATGGTTAAAAATGCTAAACAATATTAACACAATCGCTTTGTCATGAGAAAACCGCAAACTATGTCCTAATATGTTGGCAAAATGCTGAAAACACTATTCACCGGATCACACTATTCATGCCAGCTAGTTCTGAAAACTATCCGAAGAATGGCATGAAAGAATATTATAGAGGGAATATAAATAAAAACCCCTAACTAGGGGCACCAAATGATAAAACATATAAACTTTCAAAAAAAAAATATATTTATAAGGTGTTCGTTCTGCGCCAAACTGTAACCGCATAAAATGTCTGCGACACAATAATTCAGAATTTTAATGTCCGTAGAACTTGTAAATAATATTGTACACCATAAATAGGCCTGGGGATATCAATGGGATATCCGAAACACAAGCTATCGGTACAACGTCGCAACTTACATCACTTGTCCGTTTTTGAACCGACGGACTAGTAAACAATATTTTTGTCACCCTAACGCCTAAAAGAATCATCTAGCGAACTAGTGAGCGATATTTTGGCGTCGTAAACGCCTTGAATAGACGCCATAACTTCAATGGTAAATTAAAACCATAGCTCCCGGTATTAAACTACACCTTTGTATATCACCCGATATCGAACCGGTGAGGGAACTAGTGGTATTTTTACCATCCGAAATTTATACCCACTAAACTAATAAACTAGTCAGACCTTATTTATAACTCTAAACCACCATTAACTCCTAATTGCCATAATTAAGTTAATTGTCAAAATATCTATCATATTAATATATATATATATATATATATATATATATATATATATATATATATAAGTCACATGTTTGAATTTAAAAAAAAAAAACATAAATGTCTTGTCTCAAGGCCATGTTTTCGGCCATACCCATCCTAAAAGACTAGATGTGATGATAATGTTGAGTATAGTTATGTAGATTTGTTTTTTACTTGTAAAAGTTGCAAGAATTATAACCTCACAACCAACCATAATTTCCTTCATTCCTTACAACTTATTACAACACATAAAACCTTCTACTCTTCCCCTCATAATCTCGGCAGCCACCAACCCCCCTTAGATCCTCCATTTTGATTCACAAAAATCACAATTTTAGTCTTTACAAACTCATTTCAAGACCCATCAAGGAAGGTGCATGCATGGAGGATTCTTAGGACTTTATTTGGAGCTTATTCTTGCCATCTAGGAGCTTGTTTTCTTGATCATCTTTATCTAGTTCATCTGCTAGATTCTTGCAAAATTGTAAGATCATCTTTTATTATTTTTTTTTTTGGAGTTAAATGCCATTTTAGTCCCTGTGGTTTGGGCCATTTTGCCAGTTTAGTCCAAAGGTTTCATTTTTAACCTGTGGGTCCAAAAAGGTTTCACAGTTGCTATTTTAGTCCACTGGGTTAACTTCATCCATTTTTTATGTTAACCAGAAGGCCATTTCGGTCATTTTATATGGTTGAATTGCCCTTTTAGTTAACAGAATTACATACAAAATGACCAAATTGGCCTTCTCGTTAACAGAAAAAATGGTTGAAGTTAACCAAGTGGACTAAAATGGCAACTGTGAAACCTTTTTGGGTCCACAGGTTAAAAATGAAACCTTTGGACTAAACTGGCAAAATGGACCAAACCACAGGGACTAAAATGGCATTTAACTCTTTTTTTTTGCTTGTTATTGTATTAAGATTTATATAGTATAAAGCATGTTGATCATCTTGAACAAAAAAAAAATCAAAGATTAAAACCCTAACCCCACCATAAAAAAATCAAAGATTAAAACACTAAATGTGATGTATATTATGTTGATTATGTGCTTGATGATGCTTTACATGTGTAGATCTTGTTAAAGTAGGTTATTTACATGGATGATCTTGTATGATTAAGAACCAAAAATAAAGATTTAAAGATTTTTATGTTTAAATCTAAACAAGATCATCATTCTTATGAGCCATGAACTTTACTACAACATAAAGATGATTTATTCGAATGTAACTTTTCTTAAAGATTAAAAACGATGATTTAAGTTATAATAGCCTTGAAAAGTGAGTTAAACAAGTTGTTTAAATAAAATATCAAGGATATATGTAGGGTAAAAATGATGGTTTAAATAATCTTGTTAAAAGATCTAAAAGTGTTATAATCTTTATTAAAAGTATGGTTAAAAATATATAAGTAATGTTCATGGAGCATAAAGATATTTCTGTGTAAGTTTAATCATGAAAAGTTGGTAGGTTGAAACTTGAGTTGAGTTTAATTGTGATTAAGGGGTTTAAGCATGCTTAAAATACGTTTTAAAAACGTGGAAAACGCCATAGTTTAAAGGAAATTATGGCGAAAATTTCTAAATATTAATCGCGATTAAAATGTAATTAACTGGGTGATTAGCATGGTTAATCGTGATTAGAAACCTTAATTGTGATTAGCAACCCTAATCATGATGAGACAAACCCTAATGACAATGGTTAAGTCTTAACCTTCCAAGAGCTTATATAAACTTAAAAAGATATTTTTATAAATAAAAGTGAGTAAAAATATTAATTATTGTTGTGAAACAACGACCTACTAGCAATGTATAAAGAAGAATGAGAGAATGAAAGATGGGTTTCTTATTGATGTGTCACATACAAAATACATGAGCCACTATATATAGGTTATAACATTAATACAAACATAAATGAGACATGGGAGTTAGAAATGTGGATAGTCACTAATAATGATGCATTCATGACACTCCCCCTTGACTATCCACATGATGATATACTATTTTTTTAATACGCTTGGTGATGCTGCCTCGTTAAAAACCTCGTTAGGAAAACCCAGTGGGACAAAACCTCAGCTAAGGGAAAAAGAGTGCAGCGCGTATTGCCTTCCCCTAATACTTCTGGATTAGGTATGTTGCCTCATTAAAAACCTTACTAAGAAAACCCAATGGGACAAAACTTAGTCAAGGAAAAAGAGTTCAACTTGAATAACTCTCCCCCTCATTTTAACATGTATCCTTTAAGTGACATGTGTCCATCTTCCTTGAAAGTCGAACAAAGCTTTTGTAGCCAATGATTTGTCGCTTGATTCCATAATGTGCAATCCTTTATGTTGAGCAATGTTGTATAATCTTCTAACGAGACTTTAGGTGCCTCCTTCCAAAAATTATCATATGTCCACGATTGTGTTTCGTTACATACCTGCATCTACAAGACTAACCAAACTTGTTTTGATGGGTTAGTAAATATAATCAAATATCGTTAATACCTGAAATATTTCTTTGAACTCATTCCAATGTCTCTTCATTTGACAAAGGTTATATCATGACAATAAGCTCAAGTGAAAGATATTATAACCATACATAGCTAGCAAAACATATTAATGCACTTATGCATTTAACGATGGAACCTCTAGAATGAGAATCTCTACTTTGGTAGGAGATGATAATAGGCATTTCTTATAACAAATGACTTAACAACCTTTAACATACTTTAAGGTTCAACTATGTCCATACTAAAATATCCAAACATCATCTTCTAGATGTACTTGAGGGATTAGTAAAATATAATTACATATATACTCGAACTGCAGTTTGAGTAATAGTTAGACCGTGCCAAGGTCATTCAAAAATTCTCCCTCTAAAAGCTCGACAATTTCTCTCAATGATGCCTAGACATCATTACTGTAAATTGCGATTATAGTGTACTTTTAAAAGTAGAATGTTCATAGAACATGGCTAGTTTAATCAAACTTATATCCCTCTTTATGCGGATATCTCGAGTTGTACAAAACTCGTTTCGGCTATTTAGTCCATACGTATTTTGTCAACTTCATATAATACATTCTTGAGGTTTTAACATCATTAATGCTGCCAGCATTATCAATCCATGAGGGAATTTATTCCATCTTATCCAAATATGCATGTGCTATCACTCTTTAGAAGTTTTGCTACATAAATTTGCTCATTTAACACATAGATATCTATATCATATGCAAAATGTCATGAACCCTTGCTTTTATCTCCAAAATCCATATTGACCATGCGTGTACACTATTTATTGAGATATCTCAATCACCGGGTACAAGTTTTCTATGTATGTTTTCTTGGTGCACAAGTATTACATCGTTAAGATGTGTCAATTAACCTTTTAAGCACTCAATTGCTTTAGAAACTCATCAGGAGTTCCAATTATGTCCAACATGTAAAATAATCATAACCTATTCAAATCAGAATATGTATAGAATGATCACATTGTTCTCAAGAACTTACTTTACATGACCTACATAATTTAATCCTGCGGGATTTTCATGTAAACTTTCAGTATCAAGTGATACATAACATTCATAAGACGAATATCAATTCTCTCTTTATATTACCAGACTAATAAAATATTGGAAAGTCAATATATCCACCACTGGAGAAAACGTCTCCTCATAATCAATCATATGTCTTTGCGAAAATTATTGTGCTACCATATTTGATTTTCACATAATTCGCATAAAAGACCCGTTTATGTCCAACATATTTTACAACTTCAATTGTATGTACTGTTGGTCCAGATACTTTCCATGTCATCAGAGAATTCAGCTTTGCCTTATTTGCGTCTTTCCATTTTGGCCAATCATTTTTTAATATTCATTCATAGGCAGATCTTAAATCTTGATCCTCATCATTTAATCATTTTAAGCGCTACATTATATACAAAAGTATAATGACGTAGATTTTTATTTCTATTCCATACATATCTTAGACATGATACAACTTATCGAGATCTCTTTATTTTCAGGTACCTGAGGTTCTTCTTGAACCATCATGTCTATTGTCTCTTCAGGAGATCTTATTACTATAACCTCGACTTGACCATCTTAATTACTTGCTCTAATTTTCGAGGAATTTTACTATTGGAATCAACTAGTCTACCACGCTTTAGGCGTGCAATAGACTCATTACAAAAATATGTGGTTGTCCTCTTGGAACACAAATATAACTGGAGCATAAGCATTTGATTATGTGACTTACTTAGTCACTCTATTTAAGTCAGTGAACTTGTCTGGTAATTTGTTCTTTAATGTTGGTAAATGAATTATTCTTTAAACTTCTAGTTCATAGTTTATAGTCTGAGGATTAAGATGACATGATAATTCATTTCACTTTTCACTTTCCAACTGCTTGTTATCTCCCCCTAATGTTGGGCACATTCATTCATTAAAGTGAAAACCAATGAGCCATAAACGAAATTCTCACTAATGGTTTTAAGTATTTAATCATAGACGATTATTTATACCCAACATATTCTCAAACTTTTTACAAGTCCCATGTTTGTGCGGTGTGGTGGATGAGTATCAATATATGTCGCACAACCAAAATCTTTGATGAGACATATTTGGTTCCTGACCAAAAACCAACTGTATGGGGAGAACTATAACTTATTGGCTTGATATGACTTGATGGTACTAAATATAAAATTACATGTACCTAAATGAAATTTTGCTCCTCTCATGATTATTGGCTTTGTAACCAATAGTAGACGTTTAGTGATCACAATAACACTAATTCCAATGATCGTTAATAACTTGGGAATCAAATTCACTATTATCAAATAAATATACTAATCTGGATTAATATGCTTGCTATCACATTAGCTAAGCCACAATCACACAAGCTTCAGGTTGTGGATTTGATAACCATTTAGACGATGCATCGATTTAAAAAAAACTAAATGGTATCATGTTGGGATATGCATATCCTTTAATCGATTCCAGAACATTTAGGTATACACACCCTCGTTTATTTTTGCAAATATATAATTTCCTTTGAGAGCAAACATTACATGCTAATTATTATCTTGAAGCATCTTCTAGTTCTTCATTATGTTTCACATCATCATTGACTTTGTGTGGTCTAACCAGTCATGCCAATTAAGTAAATAATCATGATACATAAACTTATAGTTTACGATCGTATGTGTAGTAGTTGCATTATGCGAGAGAAAAATGTGTTATCATTGCAAACTATTGTGTTATATAACTTTTATCCTTTTTCACATTTTGTTCTCGTATAATCACTACCATAATTTGCCACTTATAGTGGTCAATCTCATTATGACCATTATTACCTGAACTTGGCTATCATATCATTCTGATATGGTCAATCTTATTATCAACTTGGCTATCATAACACTTCTGATGACCGATCTCATGATTATTATAATAGTCATTATAAATTTCTCAATTATGTCCATGATCACGATATTTTCAATGATCGTTATATAATCACATTCAATTCAGGGAATGAAGTAGAACCAGAACAAGTCTTATAGCTTTTCATTCTTCATCGGAGGTTTTATGGATCATACATGTTTTAGTTGCACTCGTGTTTGTTTAATACACGACATAAAATATGAGAGAACCGTATCTTATTATTTCAAACATTCATGTTATACATGTTTCATATATTATATTCTTGTATAATCACTTCCTTAGTGAGTCACTTCTTGTGGTTGATTTCAATATTAACATGGTTGATCTCACTATCAATATAGGATAATTACAGTTTTCTCATTTACCATGATCACGACCTTTATAACGATCATTGTATAATCACCACATGATTGATCTCATTATTCACATGAGCATAATAACAAACTTTCATGGTGGCATCATTTTAATTTCCTTTAGATCATGATCGTGACCTTTACACTGATCATCATCATATTCACTTTAAGCAATGGGATAGAATCCGAAAACATTCATGGATTCTCATTCTTTGTTTAGTCACATGGGTATGAAATTATTTTAAAATCATACTTTGTTAATGGTATCGGTACTTCATGAGCATACTTAGGTGTGACAAATGAACATCTTTTATCCAGATGTTCATTAAAGACAATCTTCTTTTCATATATTATAATTTGAGAAATCGTTACATGACCAAGTCATGTAGTATTATCGGTCTATAAATCTTATGACCTTTATATAAATAATAATCAGATCGAGAGCATGACAATTCTGATGTCATATTTTGTAGGAATCCGTTCGTGTAAAATAAATAAAAATCCTTTATTAACTTGAATTACAAGAACAAATCAGAAACAAAATAAAATACATTACAATTACAACTGAAAAAGGAAAAACAAGAACAGAAACTCGAACAGAAAAACTGTTCTTGGCTGAGGATCGTGTTAGACACGGGTCCCTTAAAACAAATTTCGTGTCTCCCAGGAGAACACGTTTGTTTCCAGGATACAGCAGCCACAAGCAGTTGCACTGCCGGTCTTGACTCCAACCCGAAGGTGTACCTTGCTGTTTGAAGAAGATGAAGATCCAGTAGAGAGAAAGATTGTATTGCTGTGTTTCGATGTGGTGAATCTACTGAAAGAGCCTCCTATTTATACAGCAGGTCTTGAAGAAACTGAAAAACGAATTTAATGGGAGAATTAAACTGCATTAAACGTCTTCAATGCACTTTAATTCGTCATTAAATTCTCAGTCAAACGCATTAACTTCGTCAGTTTCGAATGCTGAAACGTAACTGCATTGGCATTAACTGCCGCTAGAAGCTTTTGCGCGCGTGCGCGCGTGCGCGCGCACACAGGTCTGCACGCTCATGCGCGATGCGTCCTTTTGGCTCACTGCCATGCGCGCGTGCACCACTCTGACTCAGGTCCATGCGCACCTGCGCTCGTGTGCCACGTCACCTGTGAACCTATACTAGCATGCCACACAGTCGCGCCGTATTGGCTCACTCTGGTGCGCCACGCACGCCACATCAGGCCCCATGCACCATGCGCAACCGCGCGCCTCCATGCCATGTGTACTCGCGCGCGTATGCGTGTGACTGCCATGTCATGCGCCAGTGCGCGCGGACCCTCCAGGGCCATGCCACATCACTTACCACTTAGTCCTTGCAACCCTAGTGCTCCACCACGCGCACGTGGTCAAAAATACAAAGGCGTTTCTCAAGCGGCTCGCGGCGATGCGAGCGTGCGAAGTGCAAAGTGCGCCATCAAAGTGCCATATTGCGCCTCATCGCCCACGCCACGTACGCACGCGTGTGCGAGTGCTAGTGCGAGTTAGGGTGCTCCGCACCCTTCGCGAGTACACTAGTGAGTGCTTCCATGAAACAATAAGGATGGAGAGTTCTCACTTAAATACCCCTTTAAGTTTCAACTCTCATCAGATGTGGGACAAGGTGCCACTTTCCCACTCTTTCCAGCATTCAAGTTTCAAACACCAAACTTTGAGCATCGATATCTCATTCATCTTAGCTCCGTTTTGGACGTGGTTTAGTTCGTTTCGAAGCTCTTCCAACATAGAACACAAACCCACAAATAAATATATAAAACCCACTCATTTTATTATATTTATTTCTAGTCTAAAATAGGAAAAAATCATTTTCCTATATTTGTGAAATTCCTATTTTTTCACATATTTCCAACAATCCCCCACATGAATAGAAATCGATCTATCAAGTTTCAACGATACACGTTCAACAGTTGAGTATTGCAAGATAGGTAGGTGTAACCTTTGAACCTTCTTTTGTGAAGCATACTTAGCCTCCTAGGGTCTTGTAGACGCGGTGTCCTTGAACAATCCCCCATTTATGTAGGCGACAATATACATTCACACAATACTCTCCCTAGTCGAGTCAAGTCCTCATGGTTGTGTCCGTTTATGGTCATGGTACACGTTCCTGGTTCTGCGAGATCTCTAGGATTTGCGCCTCCCCACAAATCCATTCGAAGCGACCCCACTTTTCTCTAACATAGGTGATTCCCTGAATCATTAAAAGCATCATGGTTAATTTTGGATTACCTCAAAATCCTTAACCTCAACATGCTTAACCTTTCCTTCATGTCACTGATTGGAATGGACTAGGAAGTATACAACTCCCTTTATTGATTTTGGGGCACCCCCCACAGTGACTCCCTTTGGGTTTATGATTAAGTTTGCCTATTGAACCTAGATCTTGGGATCTCCAGTCAACTAGGTTAGGTTTCCCTTATATTCCCTTCGTCTATGGGCTTTAGTCCCATTCCTCTTGACAACCAATACACCTTATATGTGCTTAAGCCTTTGGTTAATGGGTCCGCAATGTTCTCCTTTGACCTAACATAGTCAACTGAGATCACACCCGTTGAGATAAGTTGTCGTACCGTGTTGTGTCTACGTCGAATGTGCCTTGAACTGCCATTGTACATTGCGCTTTGTGCTCTAATAAGCGCGGATTGATTGTCACAATGTATGCAGAATGCCGTCAACGGCTTTGGCCATCTTGGAATATCTTCCACAAATTGACGTAGCCACTCCGCCTCTTCCCCACTTTAATCTAAAGCGATGAATTCAGATTCCATTGTAGATCTAGCTATAACAGTTTGCTTGGAAGACTTCCAAGCTATAGCTGCTCCGCAAGTGTAAACACATATCCACTTGTCGATCTATGATCTTTTATATCCGATATCCAGTTCGCGTCAGTGTATCCTTCGATCACTGGTGGATCACGGGTATAATGTAATCCATAGTCTCTTGTGTATCTTATGTATCTAAGCACCCTCGTGATAGCTTTCCAATGATCCTCGCTCGGGTTACTGGTGTATCTACTTAGCCTGCTCACAACATATGCTAAGTCGGGTCTAGTACATGTCATTAGGTACATGAGACTACCAATGATCCTTGAGTACTCTAACTGAGAAACACTCTCGCCTCTATTTTTCCTTAGGCGTTGGGTATTATCAATTGGAGTTCGAGCTATACTTTTATCATCCGAATTGAATTTCCCAAGGATCTTTTCCACGTAGTTAGATTGACTCAACACAAGACCATTTTGGGTTCTAGTGATTTTTACTCCAAGAATCACATCCGCGAGACCTATGTCTTTCATGTCAAACCTCGCTTTTAACACGTCTTTCGTTGAATTGATCATATTATCATCACTCCCAATGATAAGCATGTCATCTACATAGAGACATAAGATCACATAACCTCTTGGTGTGTCTTTATAATAAACACACTTGTCGCACTCATTTATTTTGAAACCATTGTCAATCATGACATGATCAAACTTTTGGTGCCATTGTTTTGGAGCTTGCTTCAAGCCATACAAATACTTGACCAATTTACATACTTTGCCCTCGTTTCCTGGGGCGGAAAAACCCTCAGGTTGTTCCATGTAAATTTCTTCTTCTAAATCGCCATTTAGAAATGCGGTCTTTACATCCATTTGGTGAACTTCCAAATTTCTTAGAGCCGCAATTGCAAGAACCAATCGTATAGAGGTTATTCGCGTCACAGGCGAGTAAGTATCAAAATAGTCTAGACCATCCTTTTGTCTAAATCCTTTGATTCCTAACCTTGCCTTGTATTTATCAATACTTCCATCGGCTTTCATCTTCCTTTTGAATATCCAACGATATCCAAGTGGTTTACAACCAGGTGGAAGATCTACTAACTCCCAAGTATGATTTTACAATATAGAATCAATTTCATTCTTAATTGCTTCTTGCCATTGAGGTCCTTCCACAGAGGTAACCGCTTCGCGGTAGGTATTGGGCTCACCCTCAACCATATAGCTCATGAAGTCTGGAGCAAAGGATTTTTCAACCCTTTGTCGTTTACTTCGTCTAAGCTCACTCTCCTCGACCTCGGGTCGTTCATGTCTTTCATCTAATCGCGTAGATGAACTTGGTCCTGCTTCATCTAACCATGTAGATGAACTTGGACCTGCTTCATCAACCGCTCTTGATGAAGGCGCATGTGTTTGTCCTAACATAGGAAACACATTCTCAAAATATGAGACGACGTTAGGATTTGCCTCTATGATAGTGTGTTTATGTACATCGGGATTCTTAGACTCATGTACAAGAAAACGATGTGCGCTACTTTGATGTGCATATCCAAAGAAAATGCAATCAACAATTTTGGGTCCTATCCTAAGAGCCTTAGGAGGTGGTACAATCACCTTAGCTAGGCACCCCCACACTTTCAAGTATTTGTACGAAGGCTTCCTTTTTCTCCATAATTCATATGGAGTTTCGTCCCTATTTTTCAAAGGTATATTGCTCAAAAGATAGTTTGCTGAGAGAATGGCATCCCCCCACATTTCTCGGTTCACTCCCGAGCTTATCAACATGGCGTTCATCATTTCTTTCAATGTGCGGTTCTTACGTTCTGCAACGCCATTTGATTGTGGAGAATAAGGAGGTGTACACTCATGTACAATGCCACTTTTTGCGCATAAATCCGTAAAAGGTGCAACATATTCACCTCCTCGATCGCTTCTCAAAGCTTTTATCTTCTTTTTAAGTTGATTCTCAACTTCGTTTTTGTACAAGGTAAACTTCTCTGTTGCTTCGTCTTTACTTTTAAGTAAATACACATAGCAATATTTAGTACAATCATCAATAAACGTGATGAAGTACTTGTTCCCTCCACGCGTGGGAACCGCTTTTAAATCACACACATCGGTATGAATTAAATCAAGGGGTTCGGTTATTCGCTCAACCGATTTAAACGATGATCTCGTATGTTTGGATTCAACACATGTCTCGCATTTGTGATTGGACTCGATATGGAATGTTGGTATCAAGTTTCATTTAATTAAACGTCGTAATGAATTAAAATTTACATGCCCCAGTCTACCATGCTAAACATTAGAAGACTCAATCATGTAAGTAGAAGTAGAAATTTCATTCAAACTTTTGTTTTGGTTTACAACCATTACATTCATTTTAAACATACCATTAAGGGAATAGCCCTTTCCAACAAACATTCCACGTCTAGACAAGACCAAATTGTCTGATTCAAACACTAGACGAAATCTATACTTGTTGAGCATCCATCCCGACACGAGATTCTTCCGTATCTCTGGGACATAAAGCACATTTGTCAAGGTAAGCTCCTTGCCCGAAATCATCTTCAAAACGACCGTGCCTTCCCCCTTGATGCTTCCGGTAGCTTTATTCCCCATATAAAGCTTTTCTTCACCCGACGCTTCCTTGAATGTAGAGAAAAGAGCCTTGTCTCCACAAACATGGCGGGTTGCACCCGTGTCAACGAACCAACCTTTTGGGTTTTCACCCATTGCGTTGACTTCTTCAATCATAGCCACTTCCTCGGTTATCATTGCGATTAGAGGCATACCATCCTCATCAACCATGTGCGCACGCTCACGCTTAGGTTTCTTGCATTGGTTAGCACGGTGCCCCGTCTCGTTACAATTGTAACAAGTACCTTGGAAAGGCGCAGGCTTCTTTTTCACAGCCCTCTTTTTCGGTCCAAGGTTGTTAACCTTTGCTTTCCCATTGTTGTCCTTTTTACCCTTGCCTTTCTTGCCCTTTGAGGACTCCCTAACTTCCACCATGTTTGCTTTAGCCGAAGCTTGCAAAATGGTGCCTTTTTGGGCCACCCTGTTGTCCTCTTCTATACGAAGACGAACAAGTTCCTCCACTGACATTTCCTTTCGCTTGTGTTTAAGATAATTATTAAAATCCACCCAAGCAGGAGGTAATTTCTCGATCATGGCTGCCACTTGAAATGTCTCGCTGAGTACCATACCCTCAGCGTGGATGTCATGAAGTATAATCTGTAACTCTTGGATTTGGTTCATAACAGTCTTGTTATCAACCATTTTGTAGTCCAAGAAACGGGCTACCACAAATTTCTTTGTGCCAACATCCTCCGTTTTGTACTTCTTCTCCAAGGCATCCCATAATTCTTTGGAAGTCTTGACGTTGTAGTACACATTATACAAAGCATCCGAGAGATCGTTGAGTACATAGTCCCGGCATATAAAGTCCGAGTGCTTCCAAGCCTCTACCGCGCTCAGAGCCTGAGCATCGGTCTCCCCTTCCGCAGGTTGGGGAACGGTCTCATTCAAGAACCTCGCAAGGTTCATGGTGGTCAGATAGAAAAACATTTTCTGTTGCCACCTCTTGAAGTGGAGACCCGAAAACTTCTCGGGTCGTTCAGCATGATTCGCCACTGTGGACGCTCCCACAGTGTTGGCAGGGTACCGACTACCGACAACCAAGTTGACGTTGTTATTTTCAGTCGACATTCTGAAAAATTCCACAAAACCAAGTTAATAAATCTGTTAGAATAATAAATGTGCTGATTTATTATTTTATTAACAGAATCGATGAGTAACAAAATCAGCCTCGTAGCTTCTAAGTCCAACTTTGAAGACTACAAGAGAAGATCTTAGAACTCAAGGATGAAGAAGGAGTAGAAGAACAGAGTTCTGTTTTGACAAAGTCGCTACTTTGAATCAAAACAGAGAAAAACTTTTTAAAACACAACCTGCTGTGAAGAAAAAAAAATGAAACACGGCAGAATTGTTAGTGTCTTACACGAACGGTGTTTTAAAAATTTGTTTTAAGATTGTAGGAATTCGTTCGTGTAAAATAAATAAAAATCCTTTATTAACTTGAATTACAAGAACAAATTAGAAACAAAATAAAATACAGTACAATTACAACTGAAAAAGGAAAAACAAGAACGGAAACTCGAACAGAAAAACTGTTCTTGGCTGAGGATCGTGTTAGACACCGGTCCCTTAAAACAAATTTCGTGTCTCCCAGGAGAACACGTTTGTTTCCAGGATACAACAGCCACAAGCAGTTGCACTGTCGGTCTTGACTCCAACCCGAAGGTGTACCTTGCTGCAGAAGATGAAGATCTAGTAGAGAGAAATATTGTATTGTTGTGTTTCGGTGTGGTGAATCTGCTGAAGGAGCCTCCTATTTATACAGCAGGTCTTGAAGAAACTGAAAAACGAATTTAATGGGAGAATTAAACTGCATTAAACGTCTTCAATGCACTTTAATTCGTCATTAAATTCTCAGTCAAACGCATTAACTTCGTCAGTTTCGAATGCTGAAACGTAACTGCACTGGCATTAACTGCTGCTAGAAGCTTCTGCGCGTGCGCGTGCGTGCACAGGTCTGCACGCTCATGCGCGGTGCGTCCATTTGGCTCACTGCCATGCGCGCGTGCGCCACTCTGACTCAGGTCCATGCGCGCGTGTGCCACGTCACCTGTGAACCTATACGAGCACGCCACACAGTCGCGCTGTATTGGTTCACTCTGGTGCGCCACGCACGTCACATCAGGCCCCATGCACCATGCGCAACCGCGCGCCTCTATGTCATGTGTACTCGCTCGCATATGCGCATGACTGCCACGTCATGCGCCACTGTGCGCGGACCCTCTAGGGTCAAGCCACATCACCTACCACTTGGTCCTTGCAACCCTTGTGCTCCACCACGCGCACGTGGTCAAAAATACAAAGCCGGCTCTCGATGATGCGAGTGTGCGAAGTGCAAAGTGCGCCATCAAAGCGCCACATTGCGCCTTATCGCCCACGCCACGCGCGTGCGCGAGTTAGGGCGCTCCGCACCCTTCGCGGGTACACTAGTGAGTGCTTCCATGAAACAATAAGGATGGAGAGTTCTCACTTAAATACCCCTTTAAGTTTCAACTCTCATCCGATGTGGGACAAGATGCCACTTTCCCACTCTTTCCAGCATTCAAGTTTCAAACACCAAACTTTGAGCATTGATATCTCATTCATCTTAGCCCCGTTTTGGACGTGGTTTCGTTCGTTGCGAAGCTCTTCCAACATAGAACACAAACCCACAAATAAATATATAAAACCCGCTCATTTTATTATATTTATTTCTAGTCCAAAATAGGAAAAAATCATTTTCCTATATTTGTGAAAAGTCCTATTTTTTCACACATTTCCAACATATTTAAGCATATTTATACTTTTTTTTATGATAGCATATAAACCACAAATTTGGTTTTGTTGTTTTATTCAACAATATTTACATGATGCATGATGACATATAAAATCAAGGTATAATGTAGAGTCAATTTACATAATACACTACGTTATAACATATCGTAGTAGAAAACAAGTTATAGAAAAACTTTATAAAATAAGATATATATCTTTTCATCACTTGCAATAAAACGTATGTAATTTATGCATAAATATAACATGATATAGCCAATCACATGTATATCATATATACACATATTTGTCACTATAGTTTAAAACATAAACAAATGTCACTATCAACTTTCTCGATCATATAATAACATATGAATCTTTATTACTTGTAAATGCACTTTCTTATACTAATAAATTTTGTTGCTCAAGAAAATAGAACAGGCATCTTGAGAATTTTAGTGTCATGTTAATTTGCAAATAATATCTTTTACCACACAAATATTTCATAGAATCAAATCACATATTTAAATATCTGATAGCAACTAAAAGGCTTATACAATTGCAATAACAATGATGTACAACAAAGTTAACTAAGTAGTTGACATATTATAACATGTTATCATATAAACACGTGCATTATTGTAAATTCATTAACAGAATTGCACTAATGATTATCTTCAAATAGAACTATTAGACATCACCTTTTAATACAAATTCTATTTGGTAGTTCATCATAAATTGTATAAATACTAATAACAAAAACTAATTAATGGACCAATCAAAACTCATAACCATAAGAATAGTCACATCCATTCACCAAATCAAAATTAAATTTATATATTAATATATTGAAATTTTCTCAGTAACCTTGCGGATCATTTATCAGCGATTTCACAAAACTCATCCCAAAATCAATAAAATTTTGTAAATTAAAAGCAAATAATGATTTAGAATTTATAATGTCTCTTTGAAACCCCAACAACGTAATTCGTTGTATAAACTTTAGAACAACAATAAAAGATTATTTATGTAAATTTAATGAGGTATACATAGGAATATGTTATTGTAAACGCTGTTACGCTTAGAGTTTTGGTGTCATTGTATTTTTTACAAAAGGTTTGTTGAAAATATGTTTGTGATTAGTGTGTATGCATGTATCATTGTTCATAGTTATGTATCACATTTATGTAAGTGTCGCTTTATGTTTCAAGTAGCATGCATGAATAATAACACCTCAACAATTCATATAGTTCACTTACATCATGCAAATTACATAAATTTACAACATAACTACAATTTACAATACGAATAACACAATGGACGTACATATAACACAAACAATATCGTCTCTATCATTTTGTGAAGATTTTTAGATGCATTATATTAAAAGACTTTCTAGCTTTCTACAATATGATCAACGCAAACATTATGATCCTGGTTAAATAAGGATGATGTCAATATTGATAATGATGATTTTAATCTTAAATCATAACTAATAAAAAATTATCAACAAAAGCGTAAGTTAATTTTCAAGTTTTATCATATCAACAATCGATGAGAAAAGAGGAAATTAAATTAAAACAATTAAGGGTTTTCATACCAGATCAATAATTTTGTCTTTTATCTCTTTCACCAACTGTGACAACCCGTATTTACAAGGTTAGCGTCGTTATACTTATTTTATTTATATAAATGCATGAACTTGGGTAACGAATTAATTACACTTATCTAATGTATTTTATATAAACGAATGCTTGAAGCCAAATTCTTATCGTGTTGAACCGACCTGAACCGTTTGAACCATAACTTGATTAATATATAATATATTAGTTGAAGTTGATGATAAATTATTCTATTAATTTTAGTTGATTTTAGAAAACGTAATGAAGTGTAAAAGTATTCAATTCGTTAATGCAAATTTCACCAATTCTCAAAATAAGGTGTCCTTTATTTTTTTATTAATTAAATTGGTTAGAAGGTAGATGAATTGATTGGCAAATGAAATTGGACAAGCCCTTATGCAAGCTAAGTTGTCGTTCTATAGGGACTAGGGTGCTATAAAAATTTTGTGATTAAAATGTTTGCAAAACAAATTAAATATCTGATATGAACTTCCCTTTTTGCGTTTCTTTGTGTGTGTCCCGAGAGTAATTGCAGCCCAACATGTATCCTTGTTTTTTTTTTATTCTATTTGTTAGCCCAAACCCATTTGAAACCAAACCTTACCAACTCCTATTTGCAGCTGTTATTTGTATGCATGTGTTATTATAACAGTTCAACATAAAAAAAAAAACCCTAACACCCTACTCCCCCTCCCTCGACGTACGGCACCCCCCCCCCAACAGTTGCGATCCACCTCCTCTCACTACTCTCTCTCGCTCGCATCTCTCTCCCACTCGCCTATCTATACGGTTAGTATTCTATGTTGTTTTGATTTTAAGTTTGGTCGTTTCATGGCTGCGTTGGTGATTGTCGTGATGAACCTGATGATATGATGTTAATTGATAGACTAGAAACTATGAAAAATGTATATGAGGATTTGTGTTACGGTTTAGTAGAGTATGGGCATGCGTAGTTGGATTAGGGTTGTCATGCTTTATGAGATTGATGTTATTGTATGTGAAATCTGATGTGAAACATTTATGAACTGCCATGAATATTGTAGAGGTGTTATATGACGGTAAAACACGGTAAAGAAACCCGGAAACTAGTATTAGTAATGTTTATGCGAAAAACAGAAAGCTGATTAACATTTACAGCCAACTTCAGTTGGCTGTAAACAGGTCGTTATATATCTAAAAACTGATTTTCTGAAGTCTAAAACGTACATTTTTGAAAAACGAATCAAATGGCACTGGAATCATATTTTTTTGAGGTTGTTTGATATTTTTAAAGGTCCGTTTGGTACAGCAGCAAAAGCTACGTTTTTTCTGCAGAAAATGTGTGTTATGTTTTTCGTCATAACTTGAAATCTGGATAGAGTCAGGTCACGAAATTTGTACTGTAGATGGCCACTGATGTCGTTGTAATTCCCCAACTATAATCTCATCAATCAGACTTACGATGAATTTTAAATGAATTTTTCCGTGGACTGCAGTCAGAAAATGACGAATCTGATTGCAGCCTGGTAAATGATATTTATAAAATAATTGGTAATGAATTGGATCCTGAGATTTTTACACAATAATATTTGGATCGTTTAAAACATTCTGTAAAAATTTGGGAGTTTTTGGAACAAGTTAACTATTTTATTAAAATACCCAAAAACAGTCCAGCTTTGGATGTTAAAGCTGAAACAATATGAGTAGTGATTTGCGTGTCTAAATGTCGGGTATGTTATCTGATAATGATCCAACGTGTTATATGTCAATGAAAGTGTTATGTGAGATATCGTATCCTTGCTCTTGAGTAGTTATTGGTGGAATGTTTATATGGGCATGAACTGTTAAAGTGAGTGCATGTTATGTGGTAGATGCGTGTAGGAACTACGTGCTTTATTTGAAATCACTAATAAACAAAATGGTAATCATACTAGGATGTGATTGACCAACGCTGACTATTAGCTATATTTTAAGAGTTCAACCGAGCAACCAAAGGTGAGTTCACACTTTCCACAAGGCATGGGATTCCCGGTGGTTTGGGAATGGGTTAAGTATACTAAGGAAACCTGCGTATTCTCGTTGGATAGAATGCGTACTCCCACCCTCTTAGTTGAAGGGTGACAACGTTGAAACCTGCGTGCTCTTCTTGACATGTACTCCCACCCTCTTAACTGAAGGGTGACAACATTGACACTAGACAAAAACTCTATCATTAAGTCCCTCATTTTATATCGACTTAATCCCCGGGCCAATGGCGAACGGGTCATTAGTTAAATAGCGCTACTAGGTTTGACAAGTCTCACACCGTGCCGCAGAGGACGGGCGTGGACTAATGGACTTGGGCACTAGTCAATGATGAAAGACATTGACGCAGGGCACATAAACATAACTACAGTCAGTAGTCGATATGGTAACGGGTCTAGTGGGATACATGGGGAAGCCCCCACTGAGTATAGTTTGGGAAACAAGGAACTGGTTATCTCATGGTTTTCGAAACATAACTATGGTTTTTGGGAACAACGTTAAAATGGACAACCAACTGTGAACTCGCTCAACTTTGTTGATATTCGCTATTATATGCCTTGCAGGTCGTTAGGTGCTTAGATCCAAGCTTGCACAGGAGGAAGAGTCATTGTGGGACATGGACCGTTGTGTGCCATGTTAAACTTTATGAACATTTAAACTTATACTTTGGTTTGAAATCTATTGCTTCCGCTGAATAACTTAGACTTTACTTTTATGTGTGACACTAATCATATTGGTTGTGTTGGATTTTACTTATTTTATTATAATGTTCAATATGATTGGTGGCTTGATCCTGGTCAGTCATGCTCCCTGCGGTGATACTCCGCTTGTGGAATTTGGGGGTGTGACACCAACGTTGATACGACATGGCGTCTTGTGTTGATACAATCTAACTTCAAAAGCAACTCGTGCTGATAACGTGTTGTGAAACAACGACCTACTAGCAATGTATAGAGAAGAATGAGAGAATGAAAGATGGGTTTCTTATTGATGTGTCACATACAAAATACATGAGCCACTATATATAGGTTATAACATTAATACAAACATAAATGAGACATGGGAGTTAGAAATGTGGATAGTCACTAATGATGATGCATTCATAACAATTATGACACCTAATATAATTTTTGAGAAAATTATATATACATAAGTTAAATACTCTATTTGGTGTATACTACTTGTATAATATGTGTACGTACTAGCGTTAGGAAAGATACACACCGAATACTTAAAACCGTTCACTTGTAAAAATACACAAAATATACACATAAAGCACACATAAATTATCACCACGAACGGACTTCGGACGAAACGATTCACGACCCTAAATGTTAACAAGTTAATATATACTTTCGAAACCAACACAAATACATAATAAACGCTATATCGAACAAAGCGCGTTATTATCAGTAACGGCTATCCTAGCATCTCGATCCGGAGCGTGCACCCATCGCAGACGACACATGGTTACTTTCGACACGAAAATATAAACTTTTGACTCTGCGACAGAACTCTAAATATAATGCAAATTTTTAGACAAGAGAAGTATACATTTATATTTTAACATTTATAAAATCCGGAAAGTATAAGGGGAATATTACTAAGTGTACATATACATGTGAGTATACAAGTATGATAATACGTATAAAATACGCTCAAAATACACTTGTGAAAGTATAAGAATACTTAAACTTATAATGGGCTAGTAAAGGCCCATTTATACAATAAGTTGGCCTAAAGCCCACTTACATAACATAAATATAGGGCTAGGCCCAATATCTTAAATACATGGGCAATGGCCCATTTTGATAAACACTTATAAAGGCCCAAATACCATAAAATGTGGGCTAGGCCCAATGACGCTAAAATATGGGCTAGGCCCAATGTAAAATACATGTATATTTTAATAAAAATATAATGTAAAAATACATTATAAATACGGTATACCTACATGTATAATACGGTATACCTATGGCATACTTACACGTATAGAACACACAAATACACCTATAGATACGGTATATGTATACATATAAAAGACTCAAATACATAATGATGTACTCACATACACTTGTTGAAGTGTACTCTCACAAGAATGTCGTACACGTACAATAACGTATTGATGACGTTAAAAATAAATATTTTTAACACTTATATCCATAAACGATACACGATATTATATTTGTGTAACAAATATAAAGTCTCGAATCAATGTGTACAAGAAACAAATGCCAACACATTATTAAAATACATAAGTATTCCAAAAACGAAATGAAAATAATAAATGTTCAAGATGAGCAACGAGTACAAGTTCTAAATGAGACCGAAGTGTCTAATGAAGTTAGAATACTTGTAGGTAACTCACGTTTGGGAATACGTTGCTAGAATATCTCTCACTCTCAGGAACGCAAAGCTGTGAGTTCATGTCCCCCTTTTCTCTTAACTGTTTTCGGATTTATAACTCTCGGGGGTGGAATACATGTCTCAATGGTATGGTTTAGCTAGGGAATGAACTGTTAGATCATGTGAGCGAATAGTAATCTCTCTTAAGTGCCATTAATCTTGTATAAGACCGAGGGCAAAAGTGGTAGATCTATCGGGTGTAGCGAGCCTCACTCTTGGGTCCTTGTGTGGCCCATGTAGTGCTTTTGTTGTTTTGACCTGGTGGACTGGAGGAAATTCGCTAGGGTTGAGTGCTTCCTATGTCGCCACACATATTAATGTCCTTTCAAAACATTAATGATCTGTTCAAAGACGCTATACATACCTGTTTGTTATAAAATATCTCTCACATGTTTAAAGGTTTAATTGGAGCTCACTCAAAACACATGAACTCGCTCAACTTTTGTTGATGTTTTCAAACTTACATGTATTTCAGGAAAATAATGGGATCTTGGTGATGGTGTTTACTATGAAGCTTTTGGATTACAAGTTATCGATGTCATCCCTTTTGGAGGGTTTGGTCCATATATCTCATCTTCAATGAGATATAGGATGCAAAGCCTTATGTTTTAATCTTATGTCAAACTAGTCCTTTTGTAAAACTTAAAACTTATGATGGTTTGTATCCTAAACAACTTATGATGTGTAATATTTTAAATTGTGTCAATGGATGAACATCGTTTGTTTTAATCATGTAGTTGTTTACTTAAATCGTATGCAATGAAAACTAATCAAGTTCACACCGCGCGCTTCCGCTAATGAACGGGTGTGACATCAGAGGCATCAACCTATAAAAAAATGGAAATCAAAATACAATTTCTATAAAGATCATTTAAAGGAACAAAAAAGTGAAAAACATTTAATATAACAATCCCTTACTTGATCAATTTTCCATTTTTTGTTTAGCTGATCCAAGATATCAGCATCATTGGTAACAACTGATATACCATAATTCTCAACAGCATTTGTAATATTAAAGTCTGTTACTCTAATCACGAAAGCACACTTGAGGTTAAGTAACGTCTCAAATTCAACAGGATATTTTCTGGGTACCTCATTTGTCTTGAGTATCTATATTGAAAATATCTCATATGTGGTCAGGATATATATGTAAAAAAATTATCTACTGTAATATTCTATTATATTTACCTCGTCCTGAATTTGTATAAGTTCCTTTGCAGTTTTCCCAACAAACGCCAACGCCTCATGATCAAACAATGTAAGTGTAACTGTACCGGTTGAATCTTAAACCCGAATTGGTATTTTAAACCTTAAAAGCGTATTTACATAGTTAACAAACAAAGGCAAACATGATAATACAAACAATGTTAGTTGTTGAATCAAGAATAGCAGAATTTTGAATAATAGATATTTTACATGGACATCGGGAAAACATCTTTTCCTTGACAATCCTTGTTGGAACATTTGTACACCTTCTCATCTCTAACATCACTTGTTCCATCCTCCTTGTCGTACGTTTCAAACTTTTGCTCAACTTTGGACTTGCAATAGTCACACCCATCATAATACCACATCTTATCAGAAACAATTGCTACGATAGTTCCAACAATAACAACCTTTTTTGGCTGTAAACAAAAAATTAGGAAGAAAAATTAGGGATAAAAAATTAGGAAGAAAAACAATCAAAAGAAAATGACCTGTAACATGTTCGACGAAGATTGATAGTCCGGCAGTGGCATAACATTTAGGGTTATTCATGAAAAAATTAAAACCAAAACAAAAGAATCAGTAACAACATCACTCAATAAAGACATCAAAAAAAAAATCCTCATAACATTCAAATCGGATAATGTAAATCATAAACAACAACACAAAAATTACAGGAAAATTTTTAAAATTGAGATAAAATACTTAAAACACATAACAATCTAATATTGTTTACATACCTTCTCTATATGTCTAATGATCTACAAAAAAATAAGAACAACGCAAACATTAGCAACTGCCGAAACGGTTTTCAACATCAAAAACTTAACTTTTCTTGAATAAATCGAAGATCGAACAAAATAAACAAACAGTATTTAACCTTCATCATGTAGTTTTACCTTAGATCTTTTTAAAGATTCTTGATTGAATATGCAGATCCAAGTGGGTAGGTAGAGAGAGATAACCGAGAGAAAGAAGTTGTAGGTTTGATATTTTGTTGGTACAATAATTGAGAGAAAGCAATTTATAAGATCCATATTCTTAATGGGTTATATCGAAACCTAAATGTCCGACCCAAGATATGCCAGATCCCTCGTCCAAGCTTAAATTGAGGTTTGTGTATTGTGAAGTCTACTTTGTGTAGAGTTAATTAGACAAATTCCCTCCCAAAATCAACCTCCACTAAACCAATGAATGCCACATAAGCAAAATGGCTCTACCATTCAAAGACAAATGGCCCAAATCATCACATTTATTAATATATATAGATTATAACATCCATATAATTTTATAAAGTCCATTTATTTCCTTAATAAAATCCATGGGTCATCTGTCGTAAATTTAAAACTCGACATCAAGGCATTTTCCCAAGTTTTGTATATTAAATTTATAGCGTCAATGTTCAGACTCGTATGTTAGCTAGACAATACGAACTATATATTTACCATGTAGGGATAATCAATGCTAGACAATAAACAGAATTTCAATTCATCGTTTGACTTGACACGGGGCGACTGATCACGATGGGGTTGTCAACCCGATAGATCTACCAATAATTCATCGCGTGCAATACTTAAATGATTAAACGACACCATTGGCGCATGGTCCATATTGAGACCATTTATGATGTCTGCCTCACGTACAATATATATATCCTACTAATATGACAAATTTAATATATGATGTTGTACGAATTCCCTGAAATCCCCGTCGAAAGGTAAGCCTAAGCCGATACTTACTCTCTTGAGATCAAGCCAAATTCGTTCCAACTACACGGTCGTTTTCCCCCAAACGCCGTGCAAAATCCCGTTTCCACCTGAAACATATGTATTCACCAAAACATTTCATCCCGAAATATATATATAATTTATCAAAAATCCATATATTTTCAACGAAAATATATAATTTATATCAAAAGATAAGTTTTATTTCAAAAACATTATTAAACCCCTTTTAGGCGTGTTCTACCCCCAAAACAGTAAAAAGAGGGGTTTAGTGACACTCACCTTTGGGTGCGTATTTTAAACAGCGCAATCCCACAGATTGATTTCTACACATCCTATTATATGTAGGAACGATTTTTAAATCAACATATCATAAAATTCCTAAGTTTCTCCGTTTCTTAGAATTGTCACTTAACTTTGAGATTTTCTCAAAAAGTTATCGTTTTTTATTATGTTTACATGTTAATATATATATATATATATATATATGAGTCCATATATATATTTTTTTGATTTTGCGACTTGAACAATTTTACTGGTGACCATTATCATGTAAACACATTAACACTCCCGTTTATACGTAATATATCTACGATTTGCGTGTCATAATATATATATATATATATATATATATATATACATAAACGTTCACATAAATTATTATCAAATCACGTGTAATCTCGTTAACTTATTCATTTTGTCATTTTTAAGGCATACATACATAAAATATCTTATATGTATCAAATTTCTTGCTTGACAAACAAGTTACACATTTAACGCGATTTTTACCGTTTCTATCGCATAAAACGCACAAGTATACATGCTTAGTCTAGATTTCAATATCATGTTAAAACTTAACATATTTTCACATTCACATGTTTAAATCACATAACACATTTTATCACATAATGTTCACTCAAAACAACCCATACTAGTGTACATTGAAAAATGCGTATTTTAGCGATTCGGTAACGTTTTCGGGCGTCGGAAGTCACGTATGACCAACCAAACACCAAGTAAACTTAAAATTAGTTAAAATACTTATTTTTAAACTAAAAATATCAGTTTACTTACTGATCTAAATCAGTTTCATAAAAATCATTTGAAAAGCCGATTTTGACTATTTTAACGCATAGTTTTGCGTTAAACGTTACTATAATCATCCCAACTCGGAATGACTTGATATTTTAACACAATACATATTATTTACTGATTAAAATAGTGGTTATAATCAGATTAGTGCAGTTTTTGTGTAAGTCACATAAATCATGCGATTTCATGTATTTTACAACTTCTAATGCACCAAGTACAACATGCAAAGCTAGTAAACATTATGACAAAAGTATATACCATTAAACACTTCAAATACTTAAATTTTTAGTGTTTAGAATCTGATTAAAATTTATTGTTACTAAAACATGCTCAAATCATCATTTCATGATCATATTTCAACATGCATGATCTAGTAATGCATCTAATGCATCCATAAGCATGTTCTAATCATTTTGTATGAACTTGAATGCACTTAGATCTTCATTTAACTCATGTTTCTCATACTCAAACATTCCAACATTCTTATGATCATCATACAATCATTTCTTATAAATGCAAGACATATACCTTCTTACATATTTAAGTCTTTTAATCATCAAAATTTACATGCATGAGTACATATACATATATACATACACGACACATATACATACTGTTGGACTCTGTATGCCCAAGACACATATTAAATTGATGTGGCTAGTACGTTATGATCCAAGTCGAGTCATACCCAAATACAAGCTAGACAAACACTTATAATATTTATTTATGATGTGATCAAACAAATGAATATTAACACTTAGAATATTTAGAAACTGGTTTTCTAAATAATTGCACTTGACAAACCAATAAATTATATGGATAATTTATTTTGAAAGAATATTTTATTTTGTTATTTAATTGGTTAAATAACATTATAAAAGCTATCTGAGATATTACATAAAAGTCTTGCAACATGGTATATTATATTTATAAAAGTTATAAATATAATATAAGACTTAAATTAATTAAGAGAAATTGTTTTTTTTTTTTTTAAATCGGCCAAACATGGGCTCTTCCCAAAGAAGTTGTGGTCCAATGATGTTTCATGCATTTGCATGGGTCTTGATTGGGTGGTCTTCCCAAGACCTTTGTGGTCCAATCACCTTTCATGCACTTGCATGTGCTAGATGGTTTGTGATTGGGTACTATGGGTGGCCAAGTTCTCTCTCATTCTTTTAAGACAAGTTGTTGCAAGACTAAATGAGGATGATCATTTTAAAAATGAGGGAGTTCAACGACACATTACCTATGTCAATATTCACCCCTTAGGAAGGACCTTTTGGCACACTTGTTTCGGCTAACAAGTGTTGTCAAAAATAGTTGGCTATGGTTATGCACCTATTGATATGTGTGTTGTGCTTATGTGGTTGTTTTATTTATGATCGTTTGGATGATATACGGATATGCATAACAAACTAATAATCAACAACAAGCTTAAAATTGGTTCTTTAAAAGTTCATTAAAAATTGGTTAATAAAAGGTTATTAAAAATTAATGATTTTATAATAAAATGGGTTTTATTAAAAAGAACCTTGAAAATTTGTTTTCACAAAAGTACCAAGGATTTGAATGCATGCAAATATATGGTACATAAAGTTTTCTAAACTAGAATTTTGAAAACTCAAAAATCCCTTTTATAAAACAAGTCAAACACCATCCTTTTATACAACACTCGAATCACTTGGGAACTCTTTTGTGGGATAAAGGTCACCTAACCACATTTGAGGGAACTTGTATGTTCGGGGTGGGTTTACCATGTTTGTGGGATAAAGGTCACCTAACCACTTATGTGTATAAACTCACATGTGTGTGTAAGTTGGACGACTTGATTTGGAAACCATGAACTTAGGGTCACCGAAGCATGGCGAACAAAAGGTGTTGATGGGGTTAAACATGCCAACTAAACATAAAGATGTTTAACCGATCCCATATAGCTAGAAGTTGCAAAGGGTTGCAATTGTCAAACGTTGACTACCTTGTTAATTTAAATAGAGGGATAAATGTCACCTAACCAATATTTAAATGTAACGTTGGATTCTAGATTTTAATTATTAATTGTCTTTGAGACGTAAAAGGGTATTAATGATTAAAATATAATAATATCGAAAATACTAAAATTGAACCTTGTTAAAATTTTGTAGATGGCCGCTAACAATATTACCCAAACCGTCCGTAACCTATCACTAAAAACGATCCTAATCCTGATGAATATCTTATGGAAGATAAGGATGTCTACGACGATTGGATTAAGTATATCGAGGATACTACGCAAGCCTCTTGCCTCATGTTAGGAATTATGATTCCCGAGATTCAAAAGGATTTTGAACATCATGAGCATGTGACATGATTAACCAATTGTAGGAAATGTTCCTAAGGGTAGAACTCTTCGAAACGGTTCGAGCATTTCATGCATGTCGAATGGAGGAAACCCAATCGGTCTCATCTTATGTCTTTAAGATGAAAAGCCACATTGATCACCTCAAAGGCGCAATATGGATAAAAGGGCTTTATCCATTCTAACGATCAATGAGGGTGGCAACTAGAAAGGGCATCACCCCGACACCAAAGCAAATGTTGAAAATGGAAACGGGAAATTCAAAGGGAAAGGAAAAAGAAAGACAAAAGAAAAACCACCGATACCAAAAGAGAAGCAGGCAAAGGTTGCCACGAACGATCTATACTTTGAGTATGGAGAAATAGGACATTTAAAATAGGAATTGTCTAACCTATCTCAAAGAGTTGAAAACTAAGAGGGATGCTAGGCAAACCTCAGGTACAATCTTTATAAAACATATTGACCTTAATATTATTTCTTCTAACACATGGGTATAAGATTCCGGATGTGGAACTCATGTTTGCAATTCGTTGCAAGAGTTCAAAAGAAATAAGCATTACAAGAAAGGAGACTATGTTTTGAAACTTCCAAATGGTTTGGAAATTGTTTTAAAAATATATATTGTGTGCTCCTAGTTTGACTAGGAACATTATTCAAGTTTCCCTTATAAGACAATATGGTTTTGATTTAAAGTTTGTAAACAATGAAATTCATGCTTCGATGAATGACATGTTTTTACTTTAAAGCTATGCTTTCAAATGGTATTTATGAATTGGTTCATAATAATACGTCATTTGATAGTTCAATGTACCAAGCAATCACCAAGAAACTCAAAAATGGATTTGAGTAAGACCTATCTTTGGAATTATCGCCTTAGTCATATAAACAGATGTCGCATGTAAACACTTCGAAAGAATGGTCTTTTGGAGACAAATGAAGTTGGTTCATTTGATACATGTAAATCTTGTTTACAAAGTAAAATGACTAATAAACCCTTTAGTGGGAAAGGGCAAAAGATTTATTAGGTATCATACATTCGAATGTATGTGATCCCTTTAAGCCAATGACTAGGGATGGTGAAAGATACTTCATTACTTTTACCAACGACTATAGTAGTTGTGGTTATGTGTACTTGACACAATGATGAAGTTTTGAAACGTTCAAAATCTTCAAAAGGTGAAGTACAAAATCAACTCAATCAAAGTTCTTCGTTACGATAGAGGAGGAATCAAACTCTATTTGGATATGGTTCGGAGCGCAATATCTCTATCATTTTGGGGTTACGCTTTGCTCTCAATGGCCCGTATATTAAATATGGCCTCAACCAAGAAAGTGGATAAGATACCTTTCGAAATATGGCATGGAAGGGTTCCATCCTTATCATATTTGAATTTATGGGTTGTGAAGCTTATGTGAAGCAATACACCCCAAACAAATTAGAAGTACGATCCACTAAGTGTATCATTGTAGGATATCCTAAAGATGGTATAGGATATTAATTCTACGATCCAACAGAGCAAAAGGTATTTGTTGCTCGAAAGGCTGAGTTCTTGGAAGCTAAGTTCCTTGTGGAAGGAATTAGTAGAACAGTGGAACTTGATAAGGATCAAGAACCACAAGCCGATACACGTTTGGTTAATACTAGCAATCAACAAGAGGTTGTTGAAAATGATCAAGTGATTGATCATTACACACAATACGTTCACAGATCTGGTAGAATCAGTAGTCCACCTGAAAGATATGGATTTTTCATGGATGGATGCTACATGGTAGACTCAGGTGAATCAACCACATACCATGATGCGATGTCAAAATCCGATTATGACAAGTGGCTTGAAGCCATGAACGTAGAGATGCATCCATGTATGACAACCAAGTATAGGAATTGGTTGTGTTACCTCTTAACTCCAAAGTAGCTGGAAGTAAGTGGGTTTTCAAGAAGAAAACCGATATGCATGGTAACTTGGATACTTGTAAAGCGAGACTTGTAGCAAAAGGTTTCACTCAAACTCAAGGGGTTGATTATGATGAGACCTTTTCGCCTGTGGCGATGCTAAAGTCAATAAGGATAATATTTGCCATACCTGCATAATATGATTATGAGATTTGGAAAATGGATGTCAAGACGGCTTTCCTTAATAGATATCTTAAGGATGATGTCTATATGGTTCAGCCTGAAAGTTTTGTTGATCCAAAACATCCTTATAAAGTATGCAAGTTAAAAATATCAATCTATGGATTGAAACAAGCATCTAGAAGTTGGAATCACCGTTTTGATGAAGAGATTAGGGAATATGGATTCATCAATAACGACGATGAAGCCTGTGTGTATAAGAAGGCTAGTGGGAGCATTATTACTTTCTTAGTATTATATGTCGAAGACATTCTACTATTTGGAAATGACATTCCAGCCATGGAAGGTGTAAAAAAACTGGCTTGGAAGTTGTTTTTCCATTAAGGATATTGGAGAAGTCGCCTATATTTTGGGAATAAAGATCTATAGGGATAGATCAAGGCACTTGATAGGTTTAAACTAAAGTGCATACATTGACAAAGTCTTGAAAGTGTTCAAGATAGAGAACTCTATGAAAGGTTTGGTACCTATTCAAAGAGGGGACAATATTGAATGCGTTTCAATGTCCAAGCTCAAAGGATGAGCAAGAAAGAATGGAAGGAATCCCATATGCGTCAGCTATAGGATTAATTATATATGTAATGATATGCGCTTGACCGGACATGTCACGCGCATTAAGCATGACGAGAAGATACCAGCAAGTAACCGTCATTGGTTGACTGTTAAAATATATATATTGAAATACTTAGAAGAACTAAGGATATATTTCTAATATATAGATCTGGTGAAGAAAAACTCGTTGTAAAGGGTTACAGGGATGCGAGTTTCAGAATTCGTTGTATAGGGTTACATGGATACGAGTTTCCAAACTGATCGAGATGGTTCTCGATCACAATTAGGGTAGCATTGTCCACTACAGAATCAGAATACATCACCGCTTCATTGATCAAGATAATTCATATGGATCTGCCACTTGAATTATTGCCGATCTAGGGGTAGTCCCTACCATTCAGGACCCCTAGAGATCTTTGTGATAACGATGGTGCGATTGCTCAAATCAAGGAACCTCGTGCACATCAAAAGACTAGGCACATTGAGCAGAGTTTCAACTACATAAGGGATGAAGTTGAAAAAGGGAAAGATATGTATTCGCAAAGTTCACACTGATCAAAATATTGCGGATCCACTCACGAAGCTCATTAAACGGGCAAAGCATGAAGGGTCATACTTATGCCTTAGGACTTCGATATTCTAGTGATTGGATTTGATCTATTTTGTATTTGGATATTGGAACAACTATTATTATAACTCTTTATGGTATTTTGAGTTATGTTCCATATTAGTATGTTTAAATCCGTGAATAAGTTACTTATTCTAAATGTCCGTAGTCGATCATACTTGTGGGAACAAATATGAATGTAAGACTATTATGAACTTGGATTGGTGGATATTCATTAGGTATGAATATAGAGCAAAGTGTTGCTGCTAAAGTTCATAGATATTTGTGGGATACAAATATTGGACTGACTCGCCCTCAAATCTTACTGCATGGAATCATTTGTGATTGATCATAAGTAAATTTGAGTAAAGGAGAATATCATAGTATCCTCTGACCTGAGATACATATTGGGTCTTGATATTCACCAAATATTGTACCTTGACTTATTTCTTCGCTGTCAGTAATATGACAGTACATAAGGCTAAGCTCAGGTGTGGTACAAGGTGATTGTGAGAGACGTATGTAGTCAAGAAGGGATTTGTTCCTCTTATTCCTTGAGAGTAAGATGTCTAAGGCCTGCTAAAGTTAAATCAACAGAGAGTGATCACTCTATGTCTCTGGATTTAACATGACATCTGTAACGAAAGGATAAATGATAGATTCACCTAAATCATTTTCAAGTAAGGGACTTGAAGGGGATGATGTTATTGAATGGCACATATAGTCATACGTATTAGGGGTAGTAAACCGTAGTTAGGCGTCATTTACTGCTTGCATCAATATTCTATGTATCTTGTGCAAGTGGGAGATTGTTGGACTCTGTATGCCCAAGACACATATTAAATTGATGTGGCTAGTACGTTATGATCCAAGTCGAGTCATACCCAAATACAAGCTAAACAAACATTTATAATATTTATTTATGATGTGATCAAACAAATGAATATTAACACTTAGAATATTTAGAAACTGGTTTTCTAAATAATTGCACTTGACAAACCAATAAATTATATGGATAATTTATTTTGAAAGAATATTTTATTTTGTTATTTAATTGGTTAAATAACATTATAAAAGCTATGTGAGATATTACATAAAAGTCTTGCAACATGGTATATTATATTTATAAAAGTTATAAATATAATATAAGACTTAAATTAATTAAGAGAAATTGGTTTTTTTTTTTAAATCGGCCAAACATGGGCTCTTCCCAAAGAAGTTGTGGTCCAATGATGTTTCATGCATTTGCATGGGTCTTGATTGGGTGGTCTTCTCAAGACCTTTGTGGTCCAATCACCTTTCATGCACTTGCATGTGCTAGATGGTTTGTGATTGGGTACTATGGGTGGCCAAGTTCTCTCTCATTCTTTTAAGACAAGTTGTTGCAAGACTAAATGAGGATGATCATTTTAAAAATTATGAACTTGAAAATACTAGAGATTTCTCTCTAGAAATCGGCCATCATATGGTGGATTTAGATTTTTCAAGTTTGTAATTTCTAGTGCAAGAACTCTCTAAAATTGTCTCTCATATTTTCGGCCAAGGTGGTGGTTTCATGAGGGATTTTCAAGTGAGTTTATAAGTGTAGAAATCCTAGCTAAACATAAGGTGTTTGTTGGAAGGCTTGGGGTATACAAGCTTGAGGTCTTCTACACTTGAAGGCAACCGTTCAAGAAGCATCATCATCTTCATATTCTTTACTCCTTGGAAGGTAGTATTCTAAACACCCTATGGTTGTGTTTAATTTTGATAGCATGCATATTCGTATATGGATCCGGGGATTGAGTTTTACATATAAAATGGGTTTTATAACTTGTAAGTAACATGTTTTAAATAATATTTTCCGCTGCGTTTTTATTTTATAAGGATAAAATACTTTGATAAACATGTGAAAAACCCAACACATACATGCATAAACCTCTAAAGTTTTACTTTTTATCATATCCATTTCAAATCATAAAAACCTTTTTAAGAACATTCTTTTGATCACATATGCATTCCACTTTACAAAATCACATCAAACAAGAATCTATCAATAGTCAAAACTCAACATACATATACATATATACATACATACGGCCATACCCACATATATATACTCATCCATTTTATTTTTGTTTCAAAAATCCATTTGTTTTAGTTTTCAAGTTAGTGTTTAAATCTAAGAATAAGAGAAACCTTCCATAACATCTTCATCACCAAGAATCATGAACATGGTTTGAAAGTAAATATGTTATACCTTCAAGATTTCTTAGTGGGTTTTGAAAATGATGATGATATGAGGCCTTGTTCTTGCTTGAATCTTCTTGGAATCACCTCTAAACCTCCATACTAGCTTGAAAACACCTTGAAATGCCTTTGAATTTTCAAGAAATAGTTTGAAAATTTTGAATGTATGTGTTTATGGGGGTGTCCGGCCGAGATTCATCAAGAGAGAGAGAGAGAATGAAAAGGTGAAAGGGTTTTCTTGGGTTTTGAGTGTTTATGGAAGCTTTTAGAGACATTAATCATCACATATGGTTTTCCCCATGTCCACAAGTGTCAAGAGAGAGGAGAGAGAACTCATAATCAGCCGCCATCTCCTCCTTTATATACATACTACACACATTCACACACTCACACACATATATATATATATATATATATATATACATATACACTATATTATACATTATACATATACATATACATACATACACTATATATAATGCATATCCGAATGGCAGAAATGGTCATTTGCCACTTTTTCAACATTTACAACCCTTTAAAGTTTGTTGTACAACCATTTAAAGCACACAACAAATAACGAGAAATCTGTTGGGCGGGATCTCAAATTTGCAGGCGGGATCTCAAATTTCAAACAGCATAGGAATTGTCAGATCTACTTTTTCCTTCATCATCTACTCTCCTTTCTCTTTCTCTCTCCTCTCTCGCTTTTTCCCTGTTCTCCTAAATCTCCAGCCTTTTCCCTCTTTCTCCTATGGTGAACACCGATTTGAAGAGATCCTCGTTCGATTCGCTGCTTAGGAATAATGATTTGAAGAAATCCCCATCGATTTGCAGGTTTGTTCTCGCACGTGGTATTTTTGGCATCGTCAACTCCTCTCAAAACACACAGATTAATTTTATGGTTTCATCAGCCTTTTCCCCCCATCTCTCACTATCTCTTTTTTCTCCAGATCTGAGAGACCGAGATTTACATCCGCCTTCTGAATATCTTCAGCCAGCCACTCAAAATCAAGGTATCAATTGGTTGTTAGTTAGTTAAATATTTTGATTGAATATGTTGTTGTTTGTTTGATAACGTGTTTGGAAATAGTTTAGGTTTTTAAAATATGGTGTTTCTAGGGTTTATAATCACCAGCTTTGGTTGCTGAGTTTCTGATATTAGACTGAGATTCTACAGTGATTATGATCTATGCTATAACTTAAACATGAGCCGTTTGAAATCAAAACATTCTTATATTTACATTTTCTCTTAGTTTGTTATTGTATTTGTTTTACCATTGAGAAACTTAATTTGTTTTACTTCTGTTGCAAAGTTGAGAGTCTTTAGGTTAATTGAAAGGATTTTGTTTTCATTAGAAGATTATTTTGTTGACAGTCTTCTCGATTCTAAATAATTAAGTAATAGTTGTAGAGAACTCCTCTTTACTTTGGATGCTAGAGTTAAATTGTATGACTACAATTCTATTGTATGACTACAATTGTTTGATTTTATGTAATTTAGTAATCAGTAATAGCTGTAAAGATTTTCTCATTGCTTTGACCATAGAGGATGCAAAATTAGCAGGCCTGGCACAATTAACATTGACTATTCCAAATATGTTTTGTCTTTTGTTGTAACAATTGAAGTGTGATTTATAGTGGCTTTGTTGTACATCTATCCATGGTTTAAAAAAACGGCCGAGGCGGTTGTACTGAGGCGCGCCTCAGTTCGAAACGGAGGAAAAACGCATATGAGGCGGCGCCTCAGGTTCAGGAATTATACGGACGCCTCAGTTGAGTGAGGCGTAAGTTTCAGATCTGAGGCGGTACGAAAATGGCGAGGCGTAAGTATATTTTTTTAGGCGCTTCTGGTAAGCTTCCGGCCAAAAAACGACTTTCCGGTGACTATTCCGGCCGGATTCCTGCCCAGTTTCAGGCGAACTTTTGCAAACTAGTGCCATTTTTCGTCTGGACAGTGGTTGTGAATGGATCATCGGAGAGCAGAAATTTGATGAAGATGAAAAGAAAAATAATGAAAACAATCTGATTTGATTTGCAGAAAGGAGGAGTATGTGTTTTGAAGAGAAGAGGAGATTGCTTAAAAACTAAGCTTAACAGTGTTTTGTTGCAGAAAAAGCTACCTTTTGCAGAAAAAGCTACCCTTTTGCAGAAAAAGCTACCTTTTGATGTTAAGTATTTATTATTTTATGATATATATAATTTTAATATTTATTTATTAATACCGTCTCGGCCTTACGCCTCGTTCCGCCTCAATACTTACGCCTCGAAGGGAAAACGCCTCGATACTCGTTTCCGTTTTTTTAAACCTTGCATCTATCTTTATTTTTAACAAGTTCTTTTTTTATACATGAATTGGAGTTATAAATAAATGAAATGGAGGTATAAATACATAAAATAGATATAAATGATTTGGTTTGGTTCGGCTAACTAATGGTATTAGAAAACCGATAGCCGATTTTCGGTTAATTCGGTTTCAGTTAATTTCGGTTCAGTTTCATCGGTTAATGGTTCGGTTCATGGTTTAAAAAAACGTTCGAGGCGTCCGTTTTGAGGCGCGCCTCGAGGCGAAACGGGAAAAAAACGTTTTTGAGGCGGCGCCTCGGTGGTTAATTTTATACGTATGCCTCATTTGGTCTGAGGCGGTCGTATCTGGTAGAGGCGTACATTTCTAATAGAGGCGTACGTTTCTGATGGAAGAGGGAGAATTAGGGTTTTTATCCTTTGGAGATGACTACTGTATCAACAATTGATGCTTACCAGGTGTGGTGTTGAACAACAAACACAGCAGATGGACATGTAGCATGGACGATCCGAAAGAAACAAACTATATGAAGATGACGACGGCTGTATAAACAGTTAGGTTTCTGATGGAAGATGGAGAATTAGGGTTTTAGATGTAAAACACGCATGCGGCTCTGAGTTTTTATAAAAAAGTGGGCTCTTTCAAAACTTGGGCTCATTCTTAAAACATGGGCTCTCCTAAAAATAAGGAAATTTGACTTAGCCCAATGAATTCTTGAAGTATTTATTGGAATTTTGAAGTACTATTTTATTTTTTTTATAAGAAATATAATTTTTATATTTATTTTTTAATTCCGCCTCGGGCTTACGCCTCGGTTCACCTCGAGGCTTACGCCTCGTGAGGCGAAAGAAAAATGCCTCGAAACTCGTTTCCGTTTTTTTAAACCTTGGTTCGGTTATTGCTCACACCTAAATCATGTTATTTAGATATTGGTGTGTGATACTGAGATATAGGTTTGAAGACATTAGTGTCTAATTAATGAAGAGGTTTGGTTTAATGTATGACTTAACAACAATCTTTAATGTTTGGGTGTTAATTCAACAGGAGATTATGTATCTTCAAGGATGTTTTCCCAGGGGACCCGAAGAAAAAAGTGAAGGGAAACCACCATACTTATATTATCATATGAAGGATATCTTGTTTCTTAAACATAAGCCACTTCTTGATAAATTTCGTGAGATGTGAGCGTATGAGAAAAAAAGTTAAGAAAGTTGTGTCTAAGAAGAACAAGGATCTTGCTGAACGGTTGTTGACTAGAAAGCCTACTTACACTCTTGATATGCTTATTCGAGAGAGGTTGGTTTTTATCTTATTTAAGTTTTTAACATTTTTACTCGCTATTTTTAGTTTCGTTTAATATATCGCTTTCTTGATATGTATTTTGTGTCTGTCTTTAGATATCCGAACTTTATTGATGCATTAAGAGATTTGGATCTGTCTTACAATGGTGCACCTTTTCGCTGCCTTACCTGCCATAGAAAGGGAAAATATTCAAGCAGAAAGAATCCACAACTGTCGAGGGTATGCGTTGTCTCACTGAGATTTCTTCTAGCTCTATTTTTTATTTTTTCGATACATTAATCAAAATTTCCTTAAAAAAGTTATAATGGCATATATGTTTCATCAGGTTAAGCCTTGAGTGGCAGGCGTATATCTCCCACACACATAAATTACGAAAGGCTTTCATATCAGTGAAAGGAATATATTACCAGGTACAATGATCCTGACATATCTGTTTTTTTAATCTTTTGCACATGTAATTTCGACTAACGTGTGTTACCAATTAACCCATGTTTAGGCAGAGGTTGAAGGTCAAAAGGTGACATGGTTGACTCCTCATGCACTCCAACAAGTCATGCCTCAAGATGTGGATTATAAGATCATGCTTACCTTCTTGGAATTTCATGAGGTTTATGATCAATAATTAAAGTTTGATACTTTGGTTATATATTTTTACTGTTACTTACGTATACATTTACTTGATATGCAGACTCTCCTTGGTTTTTTTTAATCTCAGACTATATCATTCAATTAAGTTGAAATATCCACCTATTCTTGATCCTCGATTGAAAGCTTTAGCAGCAGGTATGAACCTGAACTTGCTATAACATGTTTAAATTCTTGTTGGATAACTCTTTTAAAATTTTTGTGTAGATTTATATGCTTTGACAAGATATGCTGATGCTAAAGACCGAGCAATTGGAGCAAATGATGAGGAATCTGAGCTTAGGTTAGCACAGCTTCAGGACCAACTTCCTGCTAATGAACCTGGTGCATTAATGCACCTTGTTGAAAACGTTGCTGATGATAACGAAGATGATGAAGAAACAATAGCCTGCAAAACACTCTTTCTGAATAAAACATTTTTCTTGGGTCATGAGGTAAGATCATTGTATATTTTCAGTACATGGTTGGGAAGTAAGTTCAGAAAAAAACGTCTTATTTTTATTAGTTTGAATATTCCTTAATATTTCGATGTTAATGACATTTCGATGTGTCTTTAATGCAGGCCTGAGGATCTTCGGAGGCCGTTTGGACACTTTGGTCCTTTAACGTACATTTACTTGCCAAGGGATTATTATAGCGGGTAAGCTGGTGGTTGTAGCCTTAATTTCTATAATTTTAGTTATATCGTCATTTTCGCACGAAGTTCTACTTTGTAGTAGTAAAGTCATAATTTGTAATGAAAATCCACTTCATTAATCATACAAACCATGCCTGTCACATCATATTCAATTTTCTTTCTCAACTTTGTTAGGGCTTTTGAACATGTGTAGCCATGTTGTTTTTTGATCATGCTATACAGTTGTAAGTTGTTACTGATGCTATGCTTTCCAGATATTTTAACTTGTTTTAAACGTATCTGTTTTGAATCGTTTGAGTGTTAGGTTGTCTTCATCCTCCATTTATGTTTCTTAGATTTTTAACAGTATCTGATTGCATCCACTACCTATTGAATAAAGGAAATATTAAATAGTTAATAAAAAAGATTTAGGAAATATAAACTCATATTTTGAGATAAGATATGATTGAAAATACGTATAAGTAAGTACTTTAATTAACTTTTTTAAATTAAGAAATATAATAATTAGAAGATATTGTATACTTATGAATAGTTGATCAATAATACATAACACCTTAACAGGTTTTCAATGTTATATACTACCTTGTGTGATATTGATACGACCACCGCCACTCCTCCACATTCAAAATGGTTAATCTGAATCGCGAGTGGGATCATGACTTGGTCGCTTTCACTTTTACGATCTGAACTAAACCATACTTGACGATATGGAAAAAATTGATCAAGATCTTCATGTTGTGAGACGACTGATAAACTAACGCTAAACAAGTATCCTATTCATAGTTGTTAATAGCGATCATGGCGGTCGCAATAGCGCGCTTCATAGCGTTGCGGCCATGTGTCGCTAAGTGGTTCATGGCGATGTATAGCGATGTTAGCGATATTTGGGTTTTTTTTTTTGGGTTTCAGGCTGTATTTTGCCTCTTGTTTGGACCGTTAAAAAAAAAACTGCATTAAAAACGAAAGTTAAATGGTGTAAAAACTGCCCTCACGCGGGCCCGAGGTTTTCGGAGTTGCATTCGTGTCCGCAGGACACGCACGAGTTCAATTAAATTCCAGTTCAGAAACTCATTTTTGCACCCCCCTGCGCGCGGGTAGGACTTGTGGTAAAACATGTCATAAAGCTACAATGGAGTAGTAAAGACTTTACCTTATAAACAACCACTCACTTTGTCCCCATACCGATGTGGGACAAAGTATTTACCACCTTTTGAGACTTTCATTTACACACCCAACATATAAGTCCTTTGCTACTAACTATTAGTTTTTGTTAAATATACATGTAAAATAACATATATACAAGGGTATTTTGATGTGATATACATATAAAAATTTTCAAATTTTTTTTTCTAGTGTAATCGCTATTTATAAAATAGCCGTCGCTATTTGTCGCTATTCGCTACGTAGCCTAGCCATGCCTTGTCGCTATTTGTCGCTATTCGCTATCGACAACTATGATCCTATTGTAAATTGCCACTCCTGCTGCATCGCGCGGGTAAATGGCTAGTGTATATATATATACACATATATGTAATATAGTGTAAAAACAGGTATTTTACTGGATACCGGGTATTTTATCTAGCGTTTTAATCCCGTTTTAGTTCGTTTTAAATTATTTTTACCATTCTATAAAAATAATCACACAAAATTATCACTGAAATAATTACCAGTTGCCTTGACTGGCTGCGTTGACAGTATTTTGTCTAATACGCGCAGTATCGCTCGGTACGCGCTTAAACTCGAAAGATAGAGTTTCTTAGGTTTTTAGTTCATTTTTCCACAAGAATATGATTAAAATTACTATTCTAATCATAACAGGCTATTTTTAGAATTTTACACTGATCGGGCGGTCACCGACGTTCGTTTCACATTTAATCGTTACGATATAAGCGTTTATCTTATCGTAGCCAACATAATTTTTACCAATGTTTGAGTTTACCAACTTATTAAATATCATACATAAATATCATAATAAGTCAAATACAGCCTTTTTATCTATTCACAACACGTGTTACAATTATACGGTACGACCTGAAAAGCCAGGTGTCACATGTATGAAGGGTCAACAACCCTATTTATAGGTGATAGTGACAGTTGGTGGAGAAGGGCAGGCGGTCGGATGGCTTTCCGGCCGAATGGCCATCCGGTCGGATGGTCATCTGAGCGGATGGTCATCCGATCGGATGTCCATTCGGACAGCCGATACCCATTTGCTAGTTTTCCGACTTCGGTTCGTTTTGCGAGCTAGATTAAGTGTTGCGTTGCGTATTATTGTGAGTAACCATTACATGGTATTATTTTATAATTAACACAAAAGTTTCCGTGTTTCAAGTCAGCGTTTAAGCTAGTTTCTCGTTCAATAAGTATCAAGGTTTCTCGTTCAATAAGTATCAAGTGACAAGTTTCTAGCATCACAAGAGTCAAGATTCAAAGTATCAGAAAGGTGTGGTGTATTCCTAGGGAGCGAAACAGGAAGACGCCTTCCAACTCTTGAAGCAAAAACTCTGCAGTGCACCGATTCTGTCCTTACCTGAGGGTACCGAAGATTTTGTGGTGTACTGTGACGCTTCTATTCAAGGTCTCTGTTGCGTGTTGATGCAACGCGAGAAAGTGATAGCTTATGCCTCTCGGCAGTTGAAGAATCACGAAAAGAATTACACGACCCATGACTTAGAGTTGGGGGCCGTGGTGTTTGCACTCAAAATCTGGAGGCATTACTTGTACGGTACTAAATGCACTATTTATACCGATCATAAGAGCCTTCAGTATATCTTTGACCAGAAGGAGTTGAACATGCGACAGTGTCGCTGGGTAGAACTCTTAAACGACTACGATTGTGCAATCAAGTATCATCCAGGTAAGGCTAACATTGTAGCTGATGCCCTTAATCGAAAGGAAACAAAACCCAAACGTGTCCGCGCCTTGCAGCTCACCGTTCATTCTAATTTACCTGATCAGATTCGCTCTGCTCAAACTGAAGCATTGAAAGGGGAAAACATTGAAGCTGAGTATTTGCGGGGCATGGAGAAATGACTCGTAGAGATATCCGACGGCATTTACTATTTCATGGAGCGAATATGGATTCCTCTGTATGGTGACCTTAGAGATCTTGTGATGGATGAAGCACACAAGTCTCGATACTTTGTTCATCCGGGTTCGGATAAGATGTATCAGGATCTACGAGTCTTATACTGGTGGCCAAAGATGAAAGCTCACATCGCGGCTTATGTGAGTAAGTGTTTGACTTGCGCAAAAGTCAAGGTAGAATACCAAAAACCCTCTGGTCTGCTTCAGTAACCGGAGATACCTACGTGGAAATGGGAGCAAATTGCTATGGATTTCGTCACTGGTTTGCCAAGAACTCAAAACGGAAACGATACCATCTGGGTGATCGTTGACCGTCTCACAAAATCTGCGCACTTCATCGCAATCAAAGAAACTGACAAGTTCTCGCAGTTGGCTGATATCTATCTAAAGGAAGTGGTTTCCAAGCACGGGGTGCCAACCTCCATTACCTCGGATCGTGATCCGCGTTTCATATCCGATCTGTGGCAAGCGATGCACAAATCATTTGGCTCACGCCTTGACATGAGCATTGCCTATCACCCTCAAACGGATGGTCAGAGTGAGCGAACCATCCAGACATTAGAAGATATGCTGCGGGCATGTGTTATCGATTTTGGTAAAGGTTGGGAGAGAGACTTACCCTTGGTGGAGTTTTCCTACAATAACAGTTACCATACCAGTATCCAGGCAGTTCCGTTCGAGGCTTTATATGGACGGAAATGTCGATCTCCCCTCTGTTGGGCTGAAGTGGGTGACAACCAAATAACAGGTCCAGAACTTGTGCTTGAAACCTCCGAAAAGATTGTTCAGATCAGAAATCGTATGGCGGCAGCGCGTGATCGTCAGAAAAGCTACGCTGATAAGCATAGGAAACCTTTGGAGTTCGCTGTTGGTGATCATGCCATGTTGAAAGTCTCACCCTGGAAGGGTGTGGTACGCTTTGGGAAACGCGGCAAGCTCATGTCGGGCCGTTTAAGATTTTGGAACGAATTGGTAAAGTGGTGTACAAGCTCGAGTTACCTGCCGAGTTGGGTAACGTTCACGATGTCTTTCATGTTTCGCTACTAAAGAAGTGTTTGTCTGATGAAACGCTTGTAGTACCATTCCAAGAACTAAAAATCGACGACAAATTGTAGTTTGTCGAAGAACCCATCAAAATTATGGACCGGGAAGTCAAGGTCCGTAAACACAGTCGAATTCCAATCGTGAGAGTCCGTTGGAACTCAAGACGTGGACCAGAGTTCACGTGGGAACGTGAAGACCAGTTGAGGCTCAAGTATCCTCACCTTTTCCCATCTGACCAATCTAATCCTGATGCAACGAGTGAATTTCGGGATGAAATTCCCTTTCAAGTTGGGGATGATGTGGCATCCCGAGGAAAATCCACAGCCATCTTGACTTACCTATCTTGATATCACTTCACTCCCCTGATACTGCTGATCAAATTTCGGGACGAAATTTCTTTCAAGTTGGGGATGATGTGACATCTCGTGTTTTGCCGTTCTTATACATTTATTTCATAATTATAACTTGCGTGTACGTTAACAAAAACTATTATGTTCAATGACAATTCCGTGGTTGTGATGTATATTTTTTTTTTTCATATTATGGGTTTTGTATATATGGGCCGTATTCTAATCGCACACTCTAGCACCAAACTCGGCCCAAACCAAACCCAACCCAACCCATCCCTTCTTTTCTCTTGTATGCGTGATTGCATGAGAGCATTCACATAATTCTTTTTCTCAAACATTTGCAAACCCTAGACCCTCCTAGCAAGTGTCGGCTGTGAATTCTTTGGAACGCCCCCATCGATCGGCCTTCTCCTTTGAAGACATCATTTGCTTCATTCAAGCTCGCACTTCTCCTTGTTCGATCGGTATATTTTAATCGGTTGAGGATTATCATATTCGGTTGTTTTAAATTATATTTTGTGAATTACCTTGATTGTGTCTCGTATATGTGATCGATGGAAACTGAGTGATTGTAAGAATATCCATGTCGTGATGTTTAAAATCTGAATTAGAGTGTCAAGTGTGAATTACTATGATGATTTAAAGATTGGAAACTGAATATGGTGTTAATCGATGAACTAGGGGTTTATAATTTGGTGATCGACAAAACTTGTGTTAGAATATATCCACAGATCTGCTAGTTTGATACGTAAGTCTTGAACTTCAATTGTGTGATTTGATCTAGTTTGAATTATTGATGGTACTATGAATTGTTAGATATTGAATTAGGGTTCATGAGAAATTTGGGAAGTTTGACATAAATTCATAATGATTTAGGAAACAAAAAACTGTGCAAATTTGTGTAACCGAATGTGTTGGGATTAAATCGGTGGGTCGCACAAGTCTGCCCACACGCACAAGTCGGCCCAATCGCACAAGACTTAGTCGGTCGCACAAGTCTAGGTTAATCGCACAAGTCAAGACTTGAGTGGACTATTTGGGCCGATCCATGTTGGGCCTGCACTATTGGATCGCACAACCCACGAACCCACGCACACATGAGTCGCACAAGCGTGTATCAATCGCACAAGTCCAACGGGCTGGCATGGATCGCACAAATGGGCTCAGTCGCACAATCTGGTGGGCCTGCGTATTATTTGGGCCACAGACCCAGTAACAAACCGCACAAGGCAGCCTCAATCGCACAACTTGACTGGACCACACATCATTATTATGCATGAATTACTTGATTGAGCATGGTTGTGCTGTATGGTTAATGAATAAATTGTAGACGGCTCAGTAGTGCATAGTACATGTTATGTGGTAACTTTCTGGTGTGAATATGTGATAGACTTGAATGCAAATTGATTACGTATGCTTGAAATGTCGTAGGCCTTGAGTGATTAAGTTCGACCAAGTAACTAGTCTTACCGAGCAAACCAAGGTGAGTTCACTTCTTTCAAATACAAGCATGCATCCGGTGGGGACAATCAAACTGACAAACAAATAAATGGATTTTGATGAACCCACATCCCGGTAGGGGATGTGAGGCGGATTTCACAAACCCATATCCTTGCAGGGGATATGAAGAAGTTTTCAGTAAATGTTGATGTTGGATAATACACTCACTTTCTATCATTTAAGTCCCATCATACTATCGAGTTAGTTGCTTGTAGGGCAATGGGGTTATTAGTTGATAGCGCTATTAGGTTTGGCACCCTCACAACGTACCTGGTTAGGATGGGCGTGAACTAATAACTTTAAAGTCATGACCAATGTTTGATAGAGCATTGGAGAAGGGCAAAAAGGGTCGTCTGCGGTATCGAGTTATTATCAACATAACATATCATAAGTCAATACTTGGTAACAAACGGTTAAACTAAACGTGAACTCGCCAGCTTTCGCTGATACACTTTTCTGCATGCTTGCAGGCCCTTAGGTACACATATATGGAACTTGCTGTTTGGGATGTTGGAGTGGTCATGGGTCGTGGCAGCTGGAATGCTTCTTGAAGTCTTATTGTTCTCAGACATTTCGTTAAACTCAATGAACCAATTTAATACGCTTCCGCTGAACAAGTTGATTTCTTAAATGGATGTTTGAATTATACTTTATCGTTTAATGAAAGTTTTGTGTTACTTATGGTTCAATGTGATTAGTGGCTAGATCCTGGTACGTCACACGCCTTGCGGGGGTTTCCGCTTGTGGTATGTTTAGGGGTGTGACAGTTTGGTATCAGAGCCACTGGTTATAATGAACTAGGTTTTAAAACGTTTTTATAAAACCAGACTATAACCAAACAGTATCGAAAACGACCATGACACTCAGCTCCAGATCGCAAGGTACGTCCTCTGTTTACTTTATGCATTACTTACCTAGTAGACACACACTCACGACTTGCATGAAACTACATACCATGATGTGATAACCTGTGTTACATGCTCTAATGATGCTTGATAGTTTAACACTACCCTTCGACTTATGTGATTCTTAGTTTTGCGATATCTTTCGTTTTATCGTTTGAGTGTGGGGAACCTTTTAGCACGAGTTAAGAGGCACTGAGATAAGCACGCAAATTGCCTTATTATTATGGATGCACACATAATAATGACGTGAGGTGCATGTGAACCCCAGTGAGGCTTAATAAGTGTGAAATGGGTTCTGTTCCACTATCCGTATTATGTTAGAGTTTCTCGAATTCCTAGAAGTCGTAGTGATGGTCAACTTCTACTTGATTGCGATCCTCATTCTTTCCACTATTTTCTTATTTAGAATCATGAGCGGACGTGGCGGACGTAATGGTGGACGTGGAGGTGGCCGCGGCGGTGGACGTGGCAACATCAACATGACCCAATCAGAGTTGACCGACCTGATAAACAGCCGAGTAGCTGAGGCCCTGGCGGCTCAGCAAGCTGGTACGATACATACCAGATGAAGCCTAGTCCTAGGTCATTTCACCTGATTCTTATTCGTGCGTACTTTCTTTTGTTTTAGGTCAACCTGTGAACCCAAACCTGAACAATCCACCTGTGTGTATGTTCAAAACGTTCATTGATTGCAAGCCTCAAACTTTCAGCGGGACTAAAGGTCCCGTGGGACTGCTTCGGTGGTTCGAGAAAGCAGAATCAGTTTTTGCTATGTGTAACTGTCCAGCTGGGGACTGGGTGAAGTTTGCTTCTGGCACCTTGGAGGATGGTGCTTTGACTTGGTGGAATGCTCAGGTGCAGATGCTGGGCATTGAGATGGCAAACGCTACCACTTGGGATGATTTTAAGGAACTGATGAGAGAGGAGTACTGTCCTCGTGATGAAGTTCAAAAGTTGGAAAACGAGTACTATAACTTGAAGATGGAGGGATCAGAGATCGAGGCTTATACGAAACGGTCTCACGAGCTGGCAAACATGTGTCCGAATCTATCCCGACCACCACCCCGCAGGATCGAACTCTACATTAAGGGATTGGCACCACAAGTTAAGGGATTAGTCACTGCAGCAAATCTTGACAACTTACCACGGATTATCAGACTGGCTCACAAGATCACTGATCAGGAGGTGGAGCGTGGCTCGCTGCCACCACGTGTTGCTGCCACTAACGCTACTACTGCTACCCCCACCACCGACAACAAACGTAAGTGGAATGACGCAGATAAGGCGGCCAACTCGAATCAGTCGCAAAAGAAGCCTGACAACAACAACAACACTCGTAGCTTCAGTCAGTCCTCTTCTGTCAACCATAATCAGAACAGCCAAACTTCGGGTTCTTATGCGAGGAAACAGCCGAAGTGCAACAAGTGCGGTTTTCACCACTACGACTCGTATAACCGAGCGTGACGAAGGTGTTACAAGGTGGGTCACATGGCGAAAGACTGTAGAGCTCCACATCCCAAGCAACAGCAGCAACAGCCCCAACAACAGCACCAAAGGCAACAACCCCAGCAGAATCGGGGTAATTAGAGGGGATGTTATCAGTGAGGTAGTGAAGGGCACTTCAAGAAGGATTGCCCACAATTGAATCAGAATGCCAACAATAACAATGGGGGTAATCGCAACAACAACAACAACGCAGGGAACAACAACAACGGGAATAATGGCGGGAATGGTGCTCGTGGGAGAGCGTTTACAATTGGAGCAGGTGACGCAAGGAATGATGGCAATGTCGTAACTGGTACGTTCTCTATCAATGGTATTTTTGCTACTGTATTATTCGACTCTGGTGCCGACTAGAGTTATGTGTCTTTGAGGTTCAGTCGTCAGTTAGGGTTGACTCCTACGTCTCTTGTAAGCAAACAAGTAGTAGAATTAGCTGATGGCAAATCGATTGAAGCTTCACATGTTCTATTTGGTTGTAAACTCTATCTTCTGGGTCAAGTGTTCGGCATTGACCTTCTCCCCATCACTCTTGGTAGCTTTGATATAGTTGTTGGTATGGATTGGTAGTCAAGACACCGAGCCGAAATACTTTGCAAGGAGAAAATCGTGGGTGTACCTCTCCCTAGTGGGGAATCATTATCGATCCAGGGTCATCGAAGTGGTGTGACCGTCAGCATCATTTCATCTATGAAAGCCCAGAAGTGATTACGTAAGGGCTACCCTGCTATTTTAGCACTTGTTACTGACACTTTGTCTGGAGAGGAGAAAATCGAAGATCTACCTGTTGTTCGTGAATTTCCTGATGTATTTCCTGAAGAACTTCCTTGTTTACCTCCACACAGTCAGGTGGAGTTTCAGATCGACCTCACACTAGGAGCAACCCCTATTGCTCGTGCTCCTTATCGTCTTGCAATAATTGTCTAACCAACTTCAAGAACTGTTGGATAGGGGCTTCATCCGATCTAATTCTTCGCCTTGGGGAGCCCCGGTTTTGTTTTTAAAGAAGAAGGACGGATCCTTTCGCATGTGTATAGATTATCGCGAACTCAACAAGGTAAGAGTCAAGAATCGTTATCCCTTACCTCGCATTAACGACTTGTTCGACTAGTTACAAGGGTCGAGCTTCTACTCGAAAATAGATCTAAGATCGGGCTATCATCAGATGAGAGTCCGGGAAGAGGATGTTCCCAAAACAACCTTCAGAATGCGGTATGGCCATTACGAGTTTCTGGTCATGCCATTCGGGTTAACCAACGCACCAATGGTATTCATGGATCTCATGAACCGCGTATGTAAACCATATCTTGACGATTTTGTCATCGTGTTTATCAATGACATTTTGATATATTCTAAGAGCAAGGAGGACCACGAACGACACCTGCGTCTTATCTTGGAGCTCCTGAGGAAGGAGCAGCTTTATGCGAAATTTTCCAAGTGCGACTTCTGGATTCGAGAAGTACACTTCCTTGCGCACATAGTCAATGAGCTGGGAATACACGTGGATCCCGCCAAAATCGACTCTATCAGGAATTGGACAGCGCCAAAGAATCCTTCGGAGGTGCGACAATTCCTGGGTCTCGCTGGATACTATCGAAGATTCATTGAGGGTTTTTCAAATATCGCTCAACCTCTCACTGCCCTGACACAGAAAGGTGTGGTGTATTCCTGGGGAGCGAAACAGGAAGACGCCTTCCAACTCTTGAAGCAAAAACTCTGTAGTGCACCGATTCTATACTTACCTGAGGGTACCGAAGATTTTGTGGTGTATTGTGACGCTTCTATTCAAGGTCTCGGTTGCGTGTTGTTGCAACGCGAGAAAATGATAGCTTACGCCTCTCGGCAGTTAAAGAATCACAAAAAGAATTACACGAACCATGACTTAGAGTTGGGGGCCGTGGTGTTTGCGCTCAAAATCTGGAGGCATTACTTGTACGGTACTAAATGCACTATTTATACCGACCATAAGAGCCTTCAGCATATCTTTGACCAGAAGGAGTTGAACATGCAACAGCGTCGCTGGGTAGAACTCTTAAACGACTACGATTGTGCAATCAAGTATCATCCATGTAAGGCTAATGTTGTAGCTGATGCCCTTAGTCGAAAGGAAACGAAACCCAAACGTGTCCGCGCCTTGCAGCTCACCATTCATTCTAATTTACCTGATCAGATTCGCTCTGCTCAAACTGAAGCATTGAAAGGGGAAAACATTGAAGCTGAGTATTTGCGGGGCATGGAGAAACGACTCGTAGAGAGATCCGATGGCATTTACTATTTCATGGAGCGAATATGGATTCCTCTGTATGGTGACCTTAGAGATATTGTGATGGATGAAGCACACAAGTCTCGATACTCTGTTCATCCGGGTTCGGATAAGATGTATCAGGATCTACGAGTCTTATACTGGTGGCCAAAGATGAAAGCTCACATCGCGGCATATGTGAGTAAGTGTTTGACTTGCGCAAAAGTCAAGGTAGAATACCAAAAACCCTCTGGTCTGCTTCAGCAACCGGAGATACCTACGTGGAAATGTGAGCAAATTGCTATGGATTCCGTCACTCGTTTGCCAAGAACTCAAAACAGAAACGATACCATCTGGGTGATCGTTGACCGTCTCACAAAATCTTCGCACGTCCTCGCAATCAAAGAAACTGACAAGTTCTCGCAGTTGGCTAGTATCTATCTAAAGGAAGTGGTTTCCAGGCACGGGGTGCCAACCTCCATTATCTCGGATCGTGATCCGCGTTTCATATCCGATCTGTGGCAAGCGATGCACAAATCATTTGGCTCACGCCTTGACATGAGCACTGCCTATCACCCTCAAACGGATGGTCAGAGTGAGCGAACCATCCAGACATTAGAAGACATGCTGCGGGCATGTGTTATCGATTTTGGTAAAGGTTGGGAGAGACACTTATCCTTGGTGGAGTTTTCCTACAATAATAGTTACAATACCAGTATCAAGGCAGCTCCATTCGAGGCTTTATACGGACGGAAATGTCGATCTCCCATCTGTTGGGCTGAAGTGGGTGACAGCCAAATCACAGGTCCATAACTTGTGCTTGAAACCTCTGAAAAGATTGTTCAGATCAAAAATCGTATGGCGCGTGATATTTAGAAAAGCTACGCTGATAAGCGTAGGAAACCTTTGGAGTTCGCTGTTGGTGATCGTGTCATGTTGAAAGTCTCACCCTAGAAGGGTGTGGTACGCTTTGGGAAACGCGGCAAGCTCAATCCGCGTTATGTCGGGCCGTTTAAGATTTTGGAACGAATTGGTAAAGTGGCGTACAAGCTCGTGTTAACTGCCGAGTTGGGTAATGTTCACGATGTCTTTCATGTTTAGCAAATAAAGAAGTGTTTATCTGATGAAACGCTTGTAGTACCATTCCAAGAACTGAAAATCGACGACAAATTGTAGTTTGTCAAAGAACCCATCGAAATTATGGACCGGGAAGTCAAGGTCCGTAAACACAGTCGAATTTCGATCGTGAGAGTCCGTTGGAACTCAAGACGTGGACCATAGTTCACGTGGGAACGCGAAGACCAAGTGAAGCTCAAGTATCCTCACCTTTTCCTAACCTACCAATCTAATCCTGATGCAACGAGTGAATTTTGAGATGAAATTCCCTTTCAAGTTGGGGATGGTGTGGCACCCGAGGAAAATCCACAGCCATCTTGACTTACCTATCTTGATATCACTTCACTCCCCTGATACTGTTGATCAAATTTCGGGACGAAATTTCTTTCAAGTTGGGGATGATGTGACAACTCGTGTTTTGCCGTTCTTTTACATTTATTTCAAAATTATAACTTGTGTGTACGTAAACAAAAACTATTATGTTCAATGACAATTCCATGGTTGTGATGTATATTTTTTTAGATTATAGGTTTTGTATATATGGGCCGTATTCTAATCGCACACTCTAGCACCGAACTCGGCCCAAACAAAACCTGGCCCATCCCCTCTTTTCTCTTGTATGCGTGATTGCATGAGAGCATTCACATAATTCTTTTTCTTAAACATTTGCAAACCCTAGACCCTCCTAGCAAGTGTCGGCTGTGAATTCTTTGGAACGCCCCCATCGATCGGCCTTTCTCCTTTGAAGACATCATTTGCTTCATTCAAGCTCCACTTCTCCTTGTTCGATCGGTATGTTTTAATCGGTTGAGGATTCTCATATTCGGTTGTTTTAAATTATATTTTGTGAATTACCTTGATTGTGTCTCGTATATGTGATCGATGGAAACTGAGTGATTGTAAGAATATCCATGTCGTGATGTTTAAAATCTGAATTAGAGTGTCAAGTGTGAATTACTATGATGATTTAAAGATTGGAAACTGAATATGGTGTTAATCGATGAACTAGGGGTTTATAATTTGGTTAAGGAAATTATATTTTGGGCCGACTTGTGCGACCGAATGTGTTGGGATTAGGTGGGTTGGTTAAGGAAATTATGGGGGGAATAAATTATTGGGTTGCATAAGTCTGCCCAAACACACAAGTCGGCCCAATCTCACAAGACTTAGTCGGTCGCACAAGTCTAGGTTAATCGCACAAGTCAAGACTTGAGTGGACTATTTGGGGCGATCCATGTTGGGCCTTCGCTGTTGGATCGCACAACCTACGAACCCACGCACACACGAGTCGCACAAGCGTGTATCAATCGCACAAGTCCAACGGTCTGGTATGGATCGCACAATTGGGCTCAGTCGCACAAGCTAGTGGGCCTGAGTATTATTTGGGCCACGGACCCAGTAACAAACCACACAAGGCAGCCTCAATCGCACAACTTGACTGGACCACACATCATTATTATGCATGAATTACTTGATTGAGCATGGTTGTGTTGTATGGTTAATGAATAAATTGTAGACGACTCAGTAGTGCATAGTACATGTTATGTGGTAACTTTCTGGTGTGAATATGTGATAGACTTGAATGCAAACTGATTACACATACGTGAAACGTCGTAGGCCTTGAGTGATTAAGTTCGACCAAGTAACTAGTCTTACAGAGCAAACCAAGGTGAGTTCACTTCTTTCAAATACAAGCATGCGTCCGGTGGGGACAATCAAACTGACAAACAAATAAACGGATTTTCATGAACCCACATCCTGGTAGGGGATGTGAGGCGGATTTCGCAAACCCATATCCTTACAGGGGATATGAAGCAGTTTTCAGTAAATGTTGATTTTGGGTAATACACTCACTTTCTATCATTTAAGTCCCATCATACTACCGGGTTAGTTGCTTGTAGGGCAACGGGGTTATTAGTTGATAGCGCTATTAGGTTTGGCACCCTCATGACGTACCTGGTTAGGACGGGCGTGAACTAATAACTCTAAATTCATGAGTTTGATAGAGCATTGGAGAAGGGCAAAAAGGGCCGTCTGCGGTATCGAGTTATTATCAACATAACATATCATAAGTCAATACTTGGTAACAAACGGTTAAAATAAACGTGAACTCGCTAGCTTTTGCTGATACACTTTTCTCCATGCTTGCAGGCCCTTAGGTACACATACATGGAACTTGCTGTCTGGGATGCTGGAATGGTCATGGGTCGTGGCAGCTGGAATGCTTCTTGAAGTCTTATTGTTCTCAGACATTTCGTTAAACTCAATGAACCAATTTAATACGCTTTCGCTGAACAAGTTGATTTCTTAAATGGATGTTTAAATTATACTTTATCGTTTAATGAAAGTTTTATCTTACTTATGGTTCAACGTGGTTAGTGGCAAGATCCTGGTACGTCACACGCCTTGCGGGGGTTTCCGCTTGTGGTATTTTTAGGGGTGTGACACTCCTTTAGGAGATTTCTTCCCCCAAATCTAAGAGAAAGACTGCTCGAAGAGCTGTGGATACTTGGTTTTCATTTTACTGTCGAGTTCCCAGTCGAATTTGGCGCCACGCTTTCCTTCCCATCGCACCTTAACTATGAAAATTTTGCTGCGCCTCAGCCGCTTGGTACCTCAGTCCATGATTTCGACTGGTTTTTCCACAAAGTGAAGAGTCTCGTTTATTTGCAAGTCTTCGATGGGAACCTGAAGTTCCCCATCTGCTAAGCACTTCCTGAGATTAGAAACGTGGAACGTCGGATGTACGTTGCTGAGCTCTTCAGGCAAATCGAGTCGGTAAGCCACCTTGCCAACCCTTTCGAGAATCTTGAAAGGACCCACATAGCGAGAGACAAGCTTTCCATTTTTACCAAAACGCATAACTCCTTTCCAAGGAGATACTTTGAGCAGAACTTGATCTCCAACATTGAATTCAAGAGGCTTACGCCTTTTGACTGCTCCTAGCCTTGATCAAGTTATCGCGGATTTGAAGAATCTTATCCGTCGTCTCTTGAATGATCTCAGGTGTGACATCCGTGCTTGTAATCATTGTACAAACTCTGAATAGTTCAATTATCAATAAAACAATGTGATTTGATCCCAATATTTGTTTATTTATGTTTGACATTTTGCACGTTTTGATTTTTTGTTCGATTTCAAACTCTACATCATTTTCTGGAAAGTTATACGCAAACTGATGCGTAAACGTAATTAGTTTAACGCGACAAACACTTTGGAACATCAACATATGCTTAACATACCTTAAATAACCTTTACATAACTTAGAAATAAGTTTTAAAGGGTTTGGTATGGCAAAATCAAGTTTATTCGCTTACAGGGACTATTTGCGACAAACTACGAAAGTATGCCGATTAGTATAGTAATGAACATTCTGGAACATGATCATAAGTTAAATATACCATAAATATCCTTTACATAGCTTAGAAATAGGCTTTGAGGGGTTCGGTGTGCAAAAATAAACTTATTTGGTCAATCAGGGACTAAAAGCGTCAAAAAGTGAATAAGTTTGCATTTACGCGCATATCTTACGTTCTGAACATATCCGGACATCCAAAAATTTTTGTAATCATTAAAATATTTTATTTTAGTGTTTGGAATGCTAAAATTTCATTCGTCGCGTAATTTGGATCGTTTTTCGCGTCCGTTTGTATTTCATCGTAATTAACCGAATAACGTGACCGTACGACCAAACGAACCGACATCAGAGATTTTTTCAAGCACATTTCATGCCCCCCTATACTTTGACATCATTATTGAGCCTTGAAATTGGGTTAACGGGGCTTAAACGTGTCAAAAATCAAGTTTGAAGCATGCAGGGGCCAAAACTGCCAAAAACTGAAAGTTCGGGCTGGTCAGCCAGGCGACACGCTACAGAAACCATGTCATCTGTCACGACATGCTTGAGAATGCTCTGTTGTCATAACCCCCGTCCCCAAATTACCCGGGAACGGGCGACCGTTGCCAGTTTCAGTGGTATCGGTGGTTATCATTTTGGCAGCGGAAATTACATCAGGACCGTAGTTAGAAAATAATTTATCAGAGTAAAATACCACATTTTCATAATATTAAACATGTGGGAAAATCCCAATTTTTCAGTACACACATTTTTATAGGGATAAACCCTATTTTATTTAATAAAAACATCTCTTTATTTTAGGTAACTTTATAGCCACTTTTCCAAGCCTTCAGTGCTGTCCAGCTGGCTTCTATTTGGCTTTCAAATTTTGTTACCTGAAATGCGTTTAAAAACATTTTGTCAGTGGGAAATACTGGTGAGTGAATCTCAGTTTAATTAAGTTAAGTAAAACCATTGTACAGTATTGAGGGCGGTCGCGCAATTACATTTGTTTCCATCTACTTTAATTACCACCCACGGTACTGTCATTGTTACTTTTATTATCAGCTTCCTTAACAGATTGAATAATAAATGGCATTGCATCTATAATTCCTTGTGCCACTATGTGTTGGATGGCACTATTATCCACTTGATTTCCATTGTTATTGTTGTTCGGGTTATCGTTATTCTGGTTTTCATTGTTCTGGTTTTCCTGGTTCACTTCATTGTCCATCTGAGTTTTAAACATTTGCCAATTATTAATATTACAAAATAATATTGAATGCAAAAAATCACATGACACATATTGATCAAAAATGTCGAACATTGCGACTTACTCTTTTTTTATATATAATATGTATCCATATATATTACAATACAACTGGAATTGAAATTGCAATACTAGTAGGCATCTGTATCTATTGTCTAGATTTTTTTCAAACATACACACGTATTATATTATTATTATTATTATTACTACCTCCACCATCACTGATATGGGTTCATCCAAAACTCCATATTACGCTCGTCATACTTCCAGACGAGTCGTTCTCCAACCTGCCTCATCCTCTCGCTACTTTCTAAAATTTCCTGACCGAAAGTTCGGAGTTCTTGCACATTTTCTGCACTCATTGGGGGTGCAGGTGCTGGCACTGGGTTTGGGAACTGGGGCATGGGTTCCTGGTAAGGGTAAGGGTTCTCTAGAATTTCCCTGATGAATTGATCATTATCATAATAAGGTCTAGAGGGTCCAAGTTTGGGTAAGCTGCTAGGTTATGGGGTAGTGTTGCTGGTAATCCCTATGGTCGTCGAACCACGAATAGTAGTTCGGGTCTAAGGGATTGGGTGCTGGCACTCTAGGTATCTCATCTGGGTTGAAATCATGCATTTGGATTTGATTTTCTGGGTTGTTTTCAATTTCCATTGGCTGGGTGGGAAACAGTGATAATGGTTGGGGTGCTATGAGTTGCTCCAGGTTAGGGTCTGAGGCTGTAGTTGCTAAAATATGAAAGTTTGCTTGACTCCTATTTAACATATCCTGGGCATGAGCATCTGTTTCTCTCTTAGCGGCTGCTAAAACACGTTGCTGCTGTAACTTTTTCATTCTTTTCTTACGTTCATGTGCTCCTCTACTGAACCATCCTCTCTTTTTAGGAGGGAATGGCTCTTCAGACTGAGCCTTAAACACGAATATCCTATCTTCATTGTCAGCTGAATACCCTGAGAGGGCAGGCTGTGAAGAGGTGCCTTCGCTACTAGGTGAGCTGGACAACCGACGGTAGGCGTCGGAAGGTCCTTGGTCGCTCATACTATAAACTGACAAATAGTCAAATAACACACAACAATAAAATACAAATGTGCATGTATTTCCATAGATAATTTCCTAACATTTCAAATAATATCTTGGTGTCAGCAGAACACTTCTGTGGCTGAATCAGTGGCTTAGCTCTGATACCTGAAACGTGTTTAAAAACATTTTGTCAATGGGAAATACTGGTGAGTGAATCTCAGTTTAATCAAGTTAAGTAAAACCATTGTACAGTATTGAGGGCGGTCGCGCAATTACGTTTGTTTCCATCTACTTTAATTACCACCCACGGTACTGTCAACCCGACGTGTGTTCATGTTACTACTCATAATGTAGTAACAAATTTTGTATACAAAACCCCAACATACCGACGATAATTGTAGAATACAAATACTCAATAACTGTTTAATATAATATTAATTGTGTGAGGTTTTGTAAAAACAGTTTGCAACAAGGAGATTACTCACATTGCTGTCTTAGGGTTTTCCTTAAGGATTTCCTGGTGATTATCTATTAAATACACAAATGCACACGCGTTAGTATAATAACCCAATATTTACATTAGTAATACCCTCTCCGAGACGGCATTCCAACGACTACGTCGGGCAGAACCTCGACAGCCGTTACGGAACCCTGGATCAATCGGGCAGCGTATCTAATACGTAACCAGGGTTATGATACTTACAACAGGGCAAAACTTCGTTATTTAGGAGGGTATTATGCCCGAGAATAGCTTATACTATGTGAGAATTCGAGAGAAATAAAGAAAATTGAGCGAGTTTAGGCTGGTTTTCTCATACTTTAGGCTGGTTTTTGGACATGGTTTTCTCATACTTTAGGCCTGTTTCCTTGGATTTTGGACATGGTTTTCTCATACTTTAGGCTGGTTTTTGGACTCCCATGGTATTTAAAACCATGTGCCACACTTGTATGGCTAGGATCAAAGCTCAAAACTCGAGGAACGATCTTAACGGTTCTTGAAAATCTATATAAACCCAACAATTTCATTTCCAAACTTGCTCAACTTTAGAATTTTCTCTCATTTCTGCTTTGGAGCTATCCCTTGACTGGTTGGAGGCTCCATTTCTTCTAGTTTTCTTTGTTCTTGATCAAGCTTGGACCTCTTGTAAGCTTCTTTCATGCATTTTATGCATTTTAAGCATGAAAGTCAAAGAGTGTTTGACTTTCTGCTTTGACTAGTCTTTGGTCAACACAAAGTTCTTTTGAACTTCGCAACGTGAGCGTAATCATGATGGTTATAGTCCCTTGTGACTATACCTACTGATTACCACGTTGATTAGGCGTAGCGACGAGTCAAAGTTTCGGTCAAAATACGTATTTATGCGTATTTTCAACGAAGCTATTTTTGGGTATCAAAACACTTTTTTTATATCAAACTTATTCTAACTTAGTTAAACATGTTTTAACATGTTTAACTCATCACTTTTAGTTTAGTGCTTGCTTAGGGTTGTAAGTTAAGCGGTCTAAACAACCGCTTAGACTTTCGAACCCGACCCGTTTGGTTGATCATTAGGATCCGACCAAACATATTTTGTGACCATAGATGTATAGGGAATAACCTTTCGAGGTTATAACTTATGGTCACTTCGTTTAGTTAGTTGTATGATAGGTAGTTTATATGCCTTAGAAAAATGACCAAAATGCCCTTTTTACGCATAATTTCATTTTAAGCATATGTGACCTAAATTTTGACATCTAAACTGATTAGGAAATGTTATTAGACATGTTAAGGCATATAATACTTGTCATAGTACAAGTTAGGCGGTCCGAACGCGTTTTGCGCAAACGACGCGTTAAGGTAGCGTAGACTACCTTAACGGGTCGTAATGGGTCGTAAGCACTTATGATAGGTTCCAATTTAGAATGTAGGATTTGTTAAACCATATTACATGAGTTCCAATACTCATTTGGTTTACGAAACCTCATTTTATCCGATGTTCCGAATTAGGTCCGGTTTATTAACGTAGTTACCTATATTAGGTGCCGATTGATTCCGTGATCCTTCTAGCGTTATTTGATTGTTATCTCAATACTACTAAGCATTATAAAGTGAGTACATAGTCCCCTCTTTTACTGTTTTCAAATATTTTTGGGTGATACAATGTGCCTACTTGTTACTTTAATGCTTTTCGTGCTTTCATGACATAAACTTGTTATGTTCAGTAGTACGCATATAGTACATGATTTCATTTATGCTTTGGTATTAATGTTGATTGAGCATGCTAGCACATTGATTTCATAAATGCATTTGTTTCATATGTTTATTTCAGCATATGTACACATTGATTTACATCACATTTTTGCTATGTATGTTCATTTAGCATACTTAGTACATTGTTTTCACATAACATGCTTACATTTGGTTTGTTTAACGGGTCTAAAATACATTCATTAACACTGATCACGCCGCTCGGTAGTATTTAGTGGTACCATAGGAATTGACAACTCCCATTCCTGGAATCCTAGGTTTGTTTGGACGTAAGGAATGACAGAATCCGAAAACATTTTGATAAACCTTTAACTTGTTAAGGGTTTGTCCTTCAGTCTCAAGGTTTGGATGTATGCGATAAACATTACCACATAAATGTTTGTATCAGTAAAGCATTGATTTTGCAAAACATAACTTTTGACTTAAACTATGATTTATTCAAATACATTGTTTTGTACATTTTACCTATGGGATTAAGTAATACTTTTATTCAACATACATTTCTTTGATTACACATAAACATTATACATATGGTTTGAGTAGTTACTTTTTACTTGCCATACATAACATTCGATTATACAAGACATGATTTACATTTAACAATTGGACATTTATTACACATAAACATTTTGACATTGGTTTAAACAAGACATTATGATGGTTATTGATAAATGATTTACATAACGAGGCGACGTGTAATATGATAAAAGCATGGTGGATACGCCGCTGGTACTTCCTATATATAAGTGCTTTTATGATATTACATATCGTGGCGTTATTTAAATCATTTCAACAAAGATATGATATATTTTATTCAAACGACATATTTTCACAAGATATTGTTTTACAATCGACATAACTTATACAAATTCATTGTTACTTGGTTATTTATTTAACCATGCAGTATTCTTTCATATATCATCTGATTTTCTTATCGCTTTTTGTATGATTTATAAAAGAAAACATCTTCTTAAGATTCATGACTAACTTTTTAAACATTTCTTTTAACTTACAAGTCATGAATCCTGCATCAACAAAACATATGTATCTTATAGGCATTCTTATGCTGACGTACCTATTTTCACATGTGTTTTCAGGAGCTGATGCATAGGGTTGATCGTGATACACTTAGACGGACTCGGGCCTTAGTGACAATAAAAGGTGCAAGACTAGTTTAATGTATGTTATGTTTTCCTTGTTTCAAATAATGTAATCAATGTTAATAAATAAAACGAAACTTTAAATATCATAGTTGTGAAACAATAATTCTGTTGCTACACTCCCCGACGTTTCCGCCGCGGTTTGTTGTTTTACGCGGTCGGGGTGTGACATCAGGGCCAGTAAGTTTCTTGTCACCAATCTCATGCCAACTGAGAGGAGATCGGCACTTGCGACCGTAAAAAGCTTTGAAAGGAGCCATCTGAATACTTGAATGGTAGCTGTTGTTGTACGAGAACTCGATCAATGGTAAATGTACATCCCAACTACCACCAAAGTCGATGACACAAGAACAGAGCATACCCTCTAGGGTTTGAATAGTGCGTTCTGTCTGTCCATCCGTTTGAGGATGAAAGGCTGTACTAAGATTCAAGTGAGAACCCATAGCGGATTGAAAAGTGTTAGTTCATATGTCTGTAGCTTCCGTCAGCATTGAGTCTTATTTTGTACTGTGTATGTCTTTTGTGTATATGTATGTAATTGTATGTGTGTTTGTGTAAAGCAACTCAGGGAACGACGCATAATGTAAAAGTGAAATCCGACGGATGTCAGATGTCATCCGATTGGATGGCCATCCGATCGGATGACCATCTGATCGGATTACCACCCGATCGGGTGACACTCATAACCTTCCCTGATGTTTGCCTATAAATAGCTAGCTTGTGTTAGTCATTTAGAACTTTTGGCTGAACTTGTAAGGAACCTCTGCCAGTCTGAGATTCTACCAGAGCTATTGTACTTTCAGCATCAATCTAATAGAAATCAGATGAGATTAAACGTTGAATGAGTTGTTGTTGATTCTTAGACATAATCAATGGATTCCGCACATTGATTTTGATCGATCCAGCCACGTTCCACACGAACAGATCCTGATCAAACCAGCCTAACAAGTGGTATCAGAGCCACATGAGGTTGAATCAGAGATGGCAACAGCAAATTCACCGGATTTTCAGCGATTCATTGCCGATTTCTGTCGAATTTCACCGGAAATTTGACCAATTTCTCATCTTCTACTCATTTCTTGTTGTGCTTTACATTTTTACACCTAAAAACAAGAAAAACTCAAAATTGAATGGGAATTCAGGGACAAAATTGACTGATTTTGACATCATTAGATTCGGAATTAAACAAAGATCAATTCTTCAAATTTTCATTAAGAAATTCCAACTAAAACTGAATCAAATCAAGCAAAAACCATGTCTAGTTCTTCGTTCTTGCTGACGTCATCCACCCGATTGGACAGCTATCCGATCGGATTGGCATAGACTGTGTTATTCTCATACTTGCTGACGTCATCATCCCACCCGATCGGAACACCATCCGATCGGATTGGCATTGATATTTTCTGTTTCATCAGCTTACGTCATCATTCTCACTCGATCGGATCACCATCCGATCGGTGAAAGGTTGAAGGTTAAAGTTTTCAAAAGTCTTGTGTCACTCGATCGGACAACCAATCGATCGGATCACCACCCAATCGAGTCGCCATTCGATACTTGCTTGTTTGACACTTGTTATTTGACTGTGTCACTCGATTGGATCACCATCCGATCCAAGTGCATCAGTTTGAATTTTGAAAATTGTGAAATTTTTTCTAAGTGTTTGAAATTTTTTCAGGTACTAAAAAATGGGAGACGAGTTCATGAATCTATTCAGCGATGTTTTTGCATACAATACCGGGGACGCATCAACAAATACCTCCAACACTAATCCAAATCCGAAGAAAGCAATTGCTAATTCACTAAGTGTGGATAACGCTTATGGTACTTACAACAAGCCGCCCAAACTGATGGCGATTGAAGACTATAACAGATGGGCAAACAGATTCGAGGATTGGTTGAAGGCGTTTGCTTATCAAAGCTAGAAATGTATGAAAAACGGTTTCAATCTTGGAAGTAAAGATTATGAAAATTTGAATGATGGTGAACAAGAAACATTTGTTGCTGAACAGAAATGTATAGAATTATTACATCAATCTGTTAGGGATGATATCATTTCTTTAATTAGTTATGAAAATGTAAAAGATTTGTGGGCGAAGTTAGAGAAAAAGTGTATTGGAGGAGCAGATATCATCAAAAACAAGAAACGTCTACTGAAGAAAGAGTTTGACTTGTTTGCGTGCATGAAGAATGAGAATGTGCTAAAGATGGTTGAACGGTTCTGTCATCTGAGGATAGAACTTACAAGACACGGTATCACAGTGACTGAAGAGGAGATAGTCGAGAAACTGTTTGAATCCTTACCTGAAGAAAAGGATTGGCAATATTATGGGTTGGTACTGAAGAACACCATGGAAATGTCAGACATGACGGTTGACTGGCTAATTGAAAGGTTTGAGAGCCATGAACTTGAAATCAAGAAGATGAATAAAGTCAATAACACCCCTTACCAACAAAACGTCGATCTGTACTTCAGGGGTAGTATGATACCTAAAACTGTTTCACCAAAAACTGCATTTTCAGCTGAGAGCTCGAACACAGTTAATCAAGAAAGACAAAGCAGCAGTTCAGCACCTAGCAGTGGTTATCACGGGGGTTCTTCTTCATCTGCTCCAAGCCAGCAACAACAAACTGTTCCTAAAAACGTGTTTCAGTGTAACATTGCAGTGAACCTGAACAATGCTCAGAATTTCAATGAAGAAATAGCTAAGCAGCAGATGGTATTTCTTGCTTCAATCCTGGAATCTTATGAAAGCTTGGTAGCTGGGAAAATCGGAAACACGAACTTGACTAAAGAAGATTATGATCAAATCGATCCCGAAGAAATGGAATTGATTGACATACGCTGGTGCATGGCAAGCGTTATTCGACGTGTGCAAAGGTTCATGGAGATAACCGGGAGAAATTCAATTGGTGGGCCTTCAACGAAGTTGGGTTTCGATAAGTCAAAGGTTACCTGCTTTAAGTGCAAACAAAAAGGGCACTTTAAGAGGGAATGCAGGAATGCAACTTCAGATGAAACAGCCAATCCATTTCATGATGATTACTATAAAAAGGCTGTGTATCATCGCAACAGGGAAGAACCGCCAAGAATGAAACAAATTGAAGAAACTCCTAAGGAGAAATCAAGAGCCTTAGCAGTAATTCATGATGACGAGGGATTCGACTGGAGTGAGTTTCTACCAGAAGATGATGCTGTAGGTTATGCTTTCATGGCAAAAGTTGAACCGTACAAAGATACACGAACTGAAGAGCAAAAATACACCTATCGGAAGCTGGTAGCTCAAACCATAAAAGATAGAAACTATCTAGCTTGGAAAGAGGCCAAGAGGGCTAACATATGGGATCCGGATCGTGAGTGCTATTTGGACCCAAAAGGCAACATAATTGATGAACCATCATCACTCATAGTTGAAACTCTCATTGAAAGCTTGAAGCAAGAGGATGATGTGACAACCCGAGTTTTCAAGGTCTTTCCTCTACACGTTATTTGTTCACAATTGTGTTTGCATAACTTGTTTGCTTTGTATTTGTACATGCTTCATTATGCTTGAGATATTGTGTTACTGTTTGATTGATGAGTGATAGAAATTATTAACTGTTTGAGATTACAATTCCACAATCGACGAAACATGGTGAGCTACACACCACACACACACCACGACGAAGCCTAGGAAGTTTCGCCACAACTATCACTCGATGAAACCTAGAGGTTTCGTCATGTGTTCCTCGATGAAACAGGAGAGTTTCGCCATCTCCTTGACCGATGAAACATGGATGTTTCGCCATAAGGGCCGCCGGCCCAGGTAGTTACGGCCCAACATCGAACGATTTAAAACATAACCTTGTGTTATTGAAACCGTCAATCATAAACTCAAACCCTAATCCTCTCTACACCAAGTGACGGCAACAAACTCTCTGCAAAGCACCACTCCCTCGATTTATTTTCCCTAAAGCGCAAATCTGGTGTTCTTGCGCGAGACTACGATCCTTCTAGGTTAGTCCATTAGCACTAGCGTTAACTCTTGATTGTTCGTGTTATGCGACGTATTTATTATGTGTTAAGAAACTGAAATTGTTCATGATATTTGTTGGTGAATCAATGATTAGAAAGCTAATGGATTTGATGATCTAGACGGTATGATGTTTGAGAACTGTTGTGTTTGTATGTATATGAATTGACTCGATTAAGGATTTCATGATGATACTGTTAAGCGATAACTAGGGTTTGTGTGTGTGCATTAATAATCATGTTCAACTATAATTATATGTAGGGAATGTAAACGAGTACACTGGAAGGGTTAATGTTTGTTCATGTCTAGGGTAGTATGAGCACGAATGAATGTTGATTGATCCATTGTTCATGATGATAGTGTGTAGCTGCTAGTATGTGTTGATAGTGATTGGTAACTGTACATGTGATCCGACGAAACAAACACCTCGACGAAACACACATCACAATGAAACCTGTGATGTTTCATCGAAGGGGGAATCATGACGAAACTTGGGAGTTTCGTAATGAAGGATCACGACGAAACCTGGGGTTTTGTCAGTAAGGAATCACGACGAAACAAGGGGAGTTTCGTCCAGTGGGTAAACAGACGCAGTGAACTAAGTTAATTTCTATTGAGGGATGTTAAAGTTATGGAAATTATGTTAGTTACTGTTAACAATAATTGACTATGACCAAAGAGACATGATCTACTTCTCATGCATAGTATACTTACTGTTAGGCGTTGTTACTACACATATGTGTGAACTGTGAATTTGAACAAGTTGTGTAACTGCTATGTGCTATTCGGTGACCACTGAATTGATACTCACTGTGACTTGTATTTATACGTGAACCTTGCAAACATAAACTGATTTCGTATCTATGCATAGTATAGGCTTTGATTGATATACTGTGATCAAGTAGATTAACAAACCGAGCAAACCAAGGTGAGTTCACACTTTTTATAAGGCATGGGATTCCCGATGATTTGGGAATGGGTTAAGAAACTAAAACGAAACCTACATATTCACCTTTAACAGAATATGTACCTCCATCCTCGTTGAGAAGGATGACAACATTTAATCTACGTATTCTCCTCGGGTAGATTACGTACCTCCATCCTCAGTTGGGAAGGATGACAACATATAACCTACTAGACAAAACTCTATCATTAAGTCCCTCATTTTTATATCGACTTAATCGTCGGGCCAATGGCGAGTGGGTCATTAGTTAATAGCGCTATTAGGGTTAACAAGCCTCACACCGTGCCGGGAGGACGGGCGTGTACTAATGGATCTGGGAACTTAGTCAATGATGATAGACATTGACGTAGGGCACAACTTTTTCAGTCAGTTGTCGATATAGTAACGGTCTAGTGGTTACATGGGGTAGCCCCCACTGATTATGGTTTGGGAGACAATGAATTGGATAACTCATGGTTTTTGAATGAACTCGTGGTTTTTGAAACAACTATAAACTGGATAACCAACTGTGAACTCGCTCAACTTTGTTGTTGACTCGTTGTTACATGCCTTGCAGGTCGTTAGATGTTAGCTGGAGCTTGCAGGGGAGCGGAAGTCGTTGTGATACATGGACTGCTGAGTTCCATGTTAAACATTAAACTTTTAAACTTATGCTTTGGTTTTCGGTTTTAAACTTTATTGCTTCCGCTAATAACTTGAATTGGATTGACTTGTTTGAACACCAATTATATTGTGTGGTTGGACTTTTATTTATTTAAATTACATTGTTTAATATGATTGGTGGCTGGATCATGGTCAGTCACGCCTCCTACGGTGATACTCCACTTGTGGATTTTGGGGGTGTGACAGATGAAGAGAGAGAGAGAGAGAGAGAACAGGCAAGAAAAGCTGAAGAGGAAGAATTAAAGTCAAGGAAAGTCGATGATGGGATAATCGACACAACAAAAGAAATGACCGCAGAGAATCTGAAAAAGATGGCAGATAAAGTGCTTGCTGCAAAAGTACTAGAGGTAGATTCCAAATCTGCGTCTGAGTCAACAAACAAGGTCAGTTGTAGTGATTCAACAAATGAATCGGGTAAGACCGATAAGGCTAAAATTGAGAGTGATTGCAAAAATTGCATGAAAGATTGCAAGGTTTGCAGCACAAATGCATATCTCACAGTAAAAAAGACTGAAGAACTGACTGCAAAAATCAAAATGGTTGAAGATCAAATCTTAAGTTGAGATAAATTGGTAAGAGCTTCAAATGAGAGAATAAAAGAGTTAACTGAAAGAATTGAAAAAGATAAAACTGATGTAGAACGATTTAAGGAAGAAAATGAAAAGTTTAATTCATGAAAACAGACAACTTTCTGAAAATCATGAGAAGCTAAAAAGGACAATAAAAGATTCTGATGAGCGAAACAGTAAAACTTCTAAAGATAATTTTCAATTGTCTGAAGTTCTTCAGTTAAAAGAAAAAAAAAATAAACCAACAGTTGGATGAGATTACAAATTTTAAGCTTCAGTTTCAGGAAGCTAAGATTGAAAATGAAAGAATTAATCTAAAACTGAACAGTTACAGCTCCGCGAGCTTTGTTCTTCAACACATAGTTCCAAAACCCATTGGAAAGAACGAAGCTGGTGAAGATGTATACTCAGATGGAACCAGGTGGGTTATCATCAAGTTCCACTGCCCATGTTAAACAATTTTTCAAAGAAAAAGTCTGGATTGGATAATGATGATGAATCAAATGATGTAAAACTTCCAGAAACAATCGATGTCACATTCACTTCATCGTCTGATGAAGACAGTGTTCAGTCTAAGTCGTAAAAAATCTGGTTGAAAATGTTTTAAAATTAGATAGTGAATCGGCTGAAGATGAAGAGTGCTTTTTGAATAATTACATTCCGAAATCAAAATCCCAAAACAACTCAAGTGACGAACCTACTCTTGTCATGTACAAGATGTCTGGTTCTGATAAGTTGTATTCGGATCTTGAATTTCCACTTGAGAATGTGAATGTTGACAAGTTGAAAAAGGTTTTCAAATTGGTTGAAATTGATGTTTCTGAAATTGAGGGTTTGAAAAGTTCCAAAAGAATGTTGAATTTTGAAAATGACAAAGCTTACTACAAGAAACCTGCTGTTCCACCACGTTTTAACAATAACAATCAAAACAGTTGGTCGGGAGGTTATCAGGGTAGTAAGAACAATCAGAAAAGGAACTTTCAAAGCAAAAAGTTTGTCGAAAAGAAGGTGTTTGTCAAAAGTTCAAGTTCAATTTTTGAACAAGAGTCGAAAATCTTTTCGAAATCAAACAAAGAATTTTTTGAGAAGAAGGCCTCACAGCCTCAGACTGAAGGCAAAACTTGGGAAGTTGATACCCGAACATGCTTCAAATGCAATGAGGTTGGACACATTGCACGAAAGTGCACCAACTCGAAGCCTAAGTTTGTGGTTGTCGAGAGTCCAAAAAAGAAAGATGATATCAAAGACAAAGCGCTGATGTTTGTTGAGAAGAAAGTTTTGCAAAAAGAAAACATCAAAGTTAAAAATGAACCCGTAAAACAGTCAGCAACTAAAACTGATAAATTTTACAAGCGGGTCGCTTCTTCGCAACAAACGTGGAAGCCAAAATTTGAGGCTACAACAACAAGTTCTCCAAAATCAAAGGTTTCTGTGTCTGCAAAACAATCATCTTCAACTAAAAAGATGAATGTACCTTTGGATTTCTATGAGAAACTTGAGAAACAAACTTCGACCCCATCAGGGAAGAAGTATGTTCCGAAGAAAGACCAATCATCTGGTCAACCTCATGAAAAGGAATTCTTTTTATATAAAGAGGTTGAGATTGGGTCTGAAGAAAGTCTTAAGATGAATGATAAGAATTTCCCACCATTGTACACTGCAACAACCCACATCAACGTCAAGCTACCTGAGTCGAAAGAGGCTTGGGTTGCTTCAAAATCTCATTAAATGTTTGTGAAATGTGCAGGAGCTCCCGAGATCTATCTCACGTTGGATAATGGATAGTGGAGCATCCAGGCACATGACAGGGAGAAAAACCCTGCTTTATGATGTTAGAGGGTTTAACGGTGGATACGTCGGTTTTGCTGGTAATTAAGGAGGACATATTGTTGGTGAAGGAACATTATCAAATGGTGTAATCACGTTTGAAAGAGTCAATTGCATCGTTGAGCTAGAAAACAATCTTCTGAGCATTTCTCAAATTTGTGATAGAATGTATTCGACACACTTCACGGATAAAGAATGTCTGATTCTGAAGCCGGGGTTTGTCATCCCCGAGGAGTGGATCATCATGAGAGCACCGAGAGTTAATGATCTGTATGTGTTAGATATGAGCGTTGCTACGACTACCACGGGTCAAACTCACTGCTTCATGTCAAGAGCCACTGAAAATGAGTCTGTATTGTGGCATCGAAAGATGGGCCACATTCACCTGCGTAAGATGAATCACCTGGTTCATAAAGAATTGGTAAAAGGTGTTCATTTAAAGAGTTTCCATCTTGAGGGGGAGTGCATTAGTTGTATTAAGGGTAAACAACGAAGGAAATCTCGCCCGTGCAAAAAGATGAACTCAGTCTCGAAGCCGTTCGAAAGACTTCACATGGATCTCTTTGGTCATGTGAATGTCAAAAGCATAACGGGTGATCTCTACTGCTTAGTAGTCACATACGACTATTCGAGATTCTCGTGGGTGTCGTTCTTGAAGTCAAAAGATGAAACACTTGAGAGTTTGCTGAGACTATTTATAAGGATTGAGAATCTGTACCGAACCCGTATTAGAAGATTACGAAGTGATAATGGTACTGAATTCAAAAATAACAAAATGGATGAATTTTGTGATAAAAGAGGTATACTGCAAGAGTTCAACGCACCTTATACTCCGCAACAGAATGGAGTCGTAGAAAGAAAGAATAGAACACTGATCAAAACGACTAGGACGATGCTTGCTGATTCCAAGTTGCCTGTTAATTTCTGGGTAGAAGCAGTATCAGCCGCTTGCCATACTCTCAACAGGGTTCTTACTGTGAAAAAGCATAACAAGACATGTTTCGAGTTGATCAACAATCGGAAGCCTAATCTCGAGTATTTGGAACCGTTCGGGTCTCCCTGCACAGTTCTAGATCCCGATGGCAAATTTGGCTCAAAGAGCATTGAAAGTATCTTCGTGGGGTATGCTAGTCCACTCAGAAGAGTCTTTGTTCCAAGTCTTAAGCGAATCATCGAAGCACAGCATGTTGAATGTCAAGGTTATACAATGCCACCACAGAAGCCCGCAGACTCATGGCGATTTCACTACGATACTCTATGGGATTCATTCGAGTTAGAAGAGGAGCCAGAGTTCTTTGATGAGTTGGATATATTAATAGAATATGAAGCATCTTAGGAAATATTCCCAGCAGGATCTTCTACACGTCAACGACAAACTTCCAATGATGATGAAGCTGGTCCAAGTCACGCTGGAGAGAATGATGAAGTTCAGCAAACTCCGACTACTTCGGAACGCGAACCTGCTCCTGAAAATCAGACGGTGGTCAATGATAATTCAGAATCTGATGATAGGGCAACATTTGATCGTGGTGATTCAGAGTCTGAGGGGGAGCAAATCCAATCTTCAGATCAGACTATTCTTGACAATGAACAAGTTGTGGATCAGAACGTTACGAATTTGGAAGGCGAGGTGGATGTTCCTGGCGAGGTGATGCCGAGGACTCTTTCATACCATCCAGAAGAGTTGATAATAGGAGAGCTGCAGTCTGGAGTTCGCACCAGGAGATAAATTGACCATGGCCTTACTTGTTTTTATTCTAAAATTGCTCCTTTACAAACTGAATTTTCACTCAGTTGTTTCATTTTGCAGATTGAGCCGAGAACCTATAAGGAAGCACTAACTGAGGATTCATGGGTCATCGCTATGCAAGAGGAGCTGAGTCAATTCGAGAAACTTGGTGTTTGGAAGCTGGTAGATCTACCTGACGGACATAGGAAGATAAACACGAAGTGGGTGTTTAAGTGTAAAAGGGACGATAGAGGAGTTATTGTTCACAAAAAAGCTCGACTCGTGGTCCAGGGTTTCAGTCAGTAGGAGAGGATAGATTTCACTGAAGTGTATGCTTCAGTTGCTCGACTTGAAGCTATTAGAATCTTCCTAGTGTTTGCTTCATGTAAAGGATTCAAAGTGTATCAGCTAGATGTTAAATCGGCATTCCTTATATGTCGGACAGCCACCGGGCTTCACCGACCCAATCCACAAAGACAAGGTCTACCTGGTAGACAAAGCGTTGTATGGTTTGCATCAGGCCCCGAGATCCTGGTACGAGACGCTCTCTCAACATTTGCTTGCCAACAGCTTCTTCCGAGGAAAAGTGGACGCTACCCTCTTCACAAAAGAAGTCGATGGTCATCTTCTGATAGTCCAGATTTATGTTGATGACATTATTTTTGGGTCAACAAATGAAGAACTCTGCAAAGATTTTGAAAAAGTTATGAAGCAGAAGTTTGAAATGTCTTCAATGGGTGAGATGAAGTTCTTTTTAGGGCTCCAGGTTGACCAAATGTCTGAAGGAACTTTCATACATCAGACGAAGTACGTTCATGATGTTCTAGAGAAATTCGGGATGTCCGGAACTGCTCCAATGTCCACCCCATTAGCTACGAATCATGGGATCAATCCTGATCTCACCGGAGAGAAGGTTGATGAAACTTTATACCGCTCCATGATCGGCTCGCTAATGTATTTGATGGCATCAAGGCCTGATATAATGTACCCAACCTGCCTCGCAGCCCGATTTCAGTCAAGTCCCAGAGCCTCACATATGTCAATTGTCAAGAGGATTCTACGCTACCTGAAAGGAACTCCAAGCTTGGGGTTGTGGTATCCAAAAGATGGTGACTTCACGCATGAAGGATACTCTGATTCTGATTTCGGTTGCTGCAAAGTCAATGCTAAATCAACAACTGCAGGATACCAATTTTTCGGACCCCGATTGGTCACGTGGTAATGTAAGAAGCAAACTTCTGTTGCTTTATCAACATGTGAAGCAGAGTATGTAGCTGCCAGCAGTTGCTACTCTCAGATCGTGTGGATTCAGCAACAGATGCGTGACTACGGTTTGCAATTTCTTACTTCTCCTATCTTTGTTGATAATGAGGCAGCAATAAACATAACAAAAAATCCGGTACATCACGCTAAAACCAAACATATTGAAATTCGTCATCACTTCATCTGAGATTGCTTCGAGAAGAAGTTGATACGAATTGATAAAATCCACACCGACGAACAAAAAGCAGACTTACATACCAAAGCTTTTGATAGATTATGTTTTCAATATCTTTTAAAACTGAATGGTATGAAGTTGTTGTCGGTTGCGGAAGAGATTCTTGGCGTTGATGAAGGTACCACTGCAGACGATGTTGAGAAGCAGACTGCATTGGTTTGTCGTATTTTTAGTTGTTTTGGTATTTATGGGGAGATAGGTAATATTTTCAGAAAATACAAAAACAATAAAAAATGCAAAAATCCAAAAACATGAGATATTTTCAAAATCCAAAAACGATAGAAAACCCAAAAAGAGTTTGTGTAAAAAGGGGAAATGATAGTACATCAGCTAGACAGTTACAGTATGCTAAAGAGTTGTAATGATTAAAAAGGTGTAAAACAGTCTCGCTAACGATATGCCGGTAGGTTTTTATACATTTAGTAGATTTGTTCGGGATATAAATTATAAAAACATTTCTTACTTATTACGTGGGGAACATCTCTCGGATATATAGGTAACCCCTGAAATCTTGATTGAAAGATTTTTCTATTTCTGACATACTAGGTTTATGTGTGTAATGATATCTGGGGTATTATACCAGGACTTCTGATTTTACGGAAGCAATAGCCTAGTCCTTGTATAATACTCTGCACTGCTTTAATCTTTGAAGCCTACCCTCAGCATAAAAATGATGAAACATTGCAAAATGCTAATCATGTGCTGTTGAAGAAAAGATCCCCAAACGGGACACACCGAAAGTCGAGCCATCATCTCTCTATCTGAACGGAAGTTCTAACCTGAGCTCTCATGGCCTCGCATTACCCGTTTACAGATATCATTATTGAACGTTCAGCTGTAAGACTGAATATAGAAAGTCTGGATACGAGAGTATATTCTGGGGTGGGGCACGCGTATAAGTTAAGCTATTAAAACACTAATTCGTATCCTGAACAGATTGAAATTTGTGTAAAGACTTAAAAGGATCAGTATATCGGCAATCATAGTTTTCTAGTCTTAAACTTTCTTAAAATTCCAAAAAGATTTTACAGTTCTACTCTAGTTTTATCGACAAACCAAGGTAGAATGCTTATCTTCAGACTCGCAGTCATGAAGCAGATGCTGGAAGTTTCTGAACTGGACAACAGGGTTGGGAGCTAATCATGAAAAACTTGGTAAAATCCGAAGTCAATGCAAGTTCATTAAGTTGACACTTGTAAATTTTCATGAAAAAAGTGTGTGATAAATTTGAACGAAATGTCAGTTTGCTTTGTTTCGAGTCAACCAAGGTCATTAACTTGGACTTGGTCGGCAAATTAAGTGCCTAGGGTTATTAACTTATACCTAGATACTTAAGTGGATTTCTAAAACTGATCAAATCTGATTAAAATGGGAAAAAGTCAAAAGGTCAAAACACTTGAAAGTTAAAGAGATGTGTTCGGATCGAGTGGCAATTCGATCGGATGGCCATCCGATACTTGGTCACCCTATAAATAGATAGTCAAAGGGTTCAGTTAAACTTTTACTCGATCGGGCGTCCATCTGATACTCTCTCACACTCTCACTTTCTCTGATCTTGATTCTTCACTCTTTCTTTCCACAAGTCATTGGATTGTTGGCACACTCAACCTTCACAATGGGAAAGGTAAGATTTCTGATCTTTAACTTTTAAATTGATGATTTGATGACTGATATTGATGTCGGCGACTGTTCGGACTAAGTTTCTTAGATCTAGGCCTTGTTAGGATGTTTTGATGGAATCCAAACATAGGGTTTTGTTCACGGGCCTTAGATCTACAAGTTTACCATCTCAATTTGTGCTTAAACATGTTAGATCTAAGAAATTTGATGTTTAGAAGGTGTCGGCTGTCGATGTACTTATTGCCAAATTAAACTCAAATGACTGAGAATTAGAAGAAATTGAACATAGGGTTTTGATCACCTTAGAATTCTCTACATAGATCTGTGTTCAATTTGATGTTTAAACTGAGAAAATTTTATGATGCTTTGAATGTTCAAACTGTTCTTCAACTGTTCAAGGATCGAGTGGCAACTCGATCGGATGGAAATCCGATCGAGTGGGCATCCGATCCAATGCACTTAGTGTTTGAATATTTTTCTAAGTATGTGCCTAAATATTTATGCCTTTACATGTTAATCAGTTGCTTTGAATAGAATGGTAACCCGATCGGGTGGCCATCCGATCCAAAGCACTCTCATTCAATATTCATGAGAATTGTCAAGTTAATCGATTGGCAATCCGATCGGGTGGCAATCCGATCGGACAGCCATCCGATCCTCATTACTATGTTTTAAGAACTCTGCAACTTTGTCAATGATCGAGTGGCAATCCGATCGGGTGGCAATCCGATCGGACAACCATCCGATCCTCATCACAAAACGACAAAACTTTTCAACTGTTTAAAATTTGTCAAGGATCAAGTGACAATCTGATCGGGTGGCAATCCGATCGGGTGGTCATCCGATCCATATCATTCACTCAAAAGGGTTGACTTGTCAAAGGTGCTTCCTGCTTGTCATATGGATCGAGTGGCAACTCGATCGGGTGACAATCCGATCGAGTGGGCATCCAATCGACATGCACATGACTTGACTGTTTGTTCATTACATATGATGGTCACTCAATCGGATGCAATCCGATTGGATGACCATCTGTGACAACTGCACCTTATAACCGATGAACGATGTAAAACAATGTTGATTATTAATAAAACAATGTTCTTTGATATAATTATATGTGTTTTTATGTTGATTGTGTGTGCAATTATGTTTGGTGATTTTACAATTCGATTCGATTCCGATTTCAAGCATTAAATCGCTTTCTGGAAGGTTATACACGCACAGATGCGTAAATATAACCATTTTAATGCAAAAAACACTCCAGAATAGTGACATAGGCTTAACATACCTTAAATAACCTTTACATAACTTAGAAATAAGTTTTGAAGGCTTTGGTATGGCAAAAACAAGTTAATTCGCTTACAAGGACTAAACTTGACAAACTGCGAAAGTATGCCAATTTGAACTGTAACGAACATTCCGGAACATGACCATAAGTTAAACACAACTTAAATATCCTCCACATAGCTTAGAAATAGGCTTTGAGGGGTTCGGTGTGCTAAAATAAACTTTTGGGTCATTCAGGGACTAAAAGTGTAAAAAAGTGCACAAGTTTGCATTTTCGCGCATAACTTACGTTCTGAATACATCCGGACATCCAAAAATTTATGTAAGCATGACTATATTATGCTTTAGTGTTTGGCTTGCCAAAAATCCATTCGTCGCGTCATTTGGATCGTTTTTCGCGCTTATGCGCATACCGTCGTAATTAAGCGAACATCGCGATCGTACGACCAAACGAACCGAGATCCGAGATATTTTTGAGCATGTTTCATGTTCCCTATACTTTAAAATCCTTGTGAAGCTTAAAAATGGGCTTGACGGGTGTTAGAAGTGCCAAAACACGATGATACGCGCACAGGAACCAAAACTGCAAAACTGCAAAAATAATAAAAAAAATAGAAAAAAATATATATAAAAAAATGTATAAACTCATTTGTTCAGCCCTTAACACCCTCCAAAGGCCAAGGACACTTGTCAAAACCCTATGGTGAGTGCCAAATGAGCCACCACAACCTTACGACAAGTGTACGGCCTTGATCATGCCCCCTTTTCCAAGAAACGATCTTAACGGTTCTCCGAATACTATAAATACCCAACCCACTTCACTTCTAAACTCACAAGAATCTGATCCAAAAGACTCTAAGTTGGAACCATTGTTTCATACCTAAGTTATTTGGATCTAGATTAGCATTCGGGGACCCTTCGTAAGTATTCTTTCGTTCTTTTATTGCTTTTCGAGTCCGAAAGTCAAACTTTGTTTGACTTTCAGCGTTGACCAGCTTATGGTCAATGCGAAGTTCGTTTGAACTTCGCAACGTGATTGTAATCACGATGGTTATAGTCCCTTGGGACTATGCCTACTGATTACCACGTTGTCTAGGGTCGTAGGGTAAGCGATCTGATAAATCGCTTATACCTTCGAACCCGACCCATTTGGTCGATCATTAGGATCTGACCAAATACATTAGGTGACCATAGTATATAGGGAATAACCTTCCTAGGTTATACCTTATGGTCACGACGTTTAAGTAGTTGTATGATAGGTAGTTTATATGCCTTAGGTAAATTACCAGAATACCCTTTTCATGTATAATTGGTAATTAAACATATGTAACATAACATTTGACATCTAAACTGATTTAACAACAATATTAGACATGTTAAGGCATATTTTACTTGTCATAGGACTAGTTAGGCGTTCCGAACGCGCTTTGCGCGCACGACGAGTTAAAGTGGCGTAAGCTACCTTAATGGGTCACGATGGGTCGAAAGCACTTAGGTTAAGTTCCGATTTAGGATGTAGGCTTTGTTAAACCATATCACTTGAGTTCCAACACTCATTTGGTTTACAAGACCTCATTCTATCCGATCTTCCGATTTAGGTAATCTGTTGTTTGACTAGCGGTTCGATTACTAGGTGTTGTTTGATTTCACTGGTTTGCTCGAGTTTGTTGAAGTTCTATTGATTGACGATACCTTGCACTACTGTGAGTACATAGTTCCCCTATTTTACTGCTTTCAATTGTTTTGGGGTGATTCATATGTACTAAATGTTTTCGAGGTTATAACGATGGTTTCAAAAACGATTAAGACGATTTATACAAAACTAATAACGATTTCGATAATGTGAATGAACTTGTTGGTTGGGTTACATAACAAATGACATTCATTAGCAATGATCAAGCCGACCAGTATTAGGTTATGGTACCATAGGATCTGACAAATCCCGTTATTTTACAACACCCGTGGTTATGTGTGGGGGTTGTGGGTAACGACTGAATCTGATAATTGTTAACTTACCCTTTGGTGGTTTGTTAATGCGAGAGCGAGTGGAACGATGAACGAGTCATGAAGGTTTGAATGTTATTAGCGAGACGACCATATATGAGTTCTCACAATTAAAACAAGGACGATTTAAACAAGTAAACGAATTGGGACGATTTGAACAAGTAAACGATTTATAAACGATTAGTAAACAATGTTAAACGATTTGGGTAAACGATTGGTCTTTGGTTAAGTGTTTGGATAACAGGACGGGTGTGATATGGTGAAAGCATGGTAGATACGCCGCTGGTACTTCTTATATATAAATGTTTTCAACATATTACATACCGTGGCGTTATTTAGTACACCTGGGTAAACGATAGCAAAACGATGTCACACAACGATGTTTTCGAAGTAACAAACGAGTTTTATTAACAAGCTTTACGAGATGTTTTACAATGTGCTTTACTAAAACAAAGGTTTTTGGGTTAAGAATCATAGCTACGAGCTTTTATAAACTATAAACCGCTTGATTTGAGTTGGTTAATTAAGTTGCAATATTGTACTCTTTTCAAAACAAGGTTTTTAATAAAGTATTGCAACATCTAAACGAGCCATGATTTTGAGACTCCTATAAAACCTATGTACTCGCCAGCATTTCTTTGCTGACTTTGTTTTCACATATGTTTCAGGAATTGATGCTTGATGATGATTTGTAGGATGCATGAGTCACGTAGGATCTGGACGAAGCCTTAGTGACATAAAACTCTGATAGTCTATATAAAACTTGTTTGTTATGTGTTAAGACAATGTTAATGTTTAATATTATCAATAAAACGAAACACTTTTGTATCCATGGTTATGAAACGATAATTCTGTTGCAACACGCCCCGATGTTTCCGCTGCGCTTTGTTGTTTTACGCGGTTGGGGTGTGACAGAAGAGTTGGTATCAGAGCCAATGGTTATAGGGAATTAGGTTATTAGTAATACTTTGACCTAGACTATAACTTCTGAGACCCTAACGCGAGTTGTCTTGCGTTTAGATTTAAAAAAAAAAAAAAAACCGTCACCTATCCTTAGGTGATAACCACAACAAGAACACAAATTTCGAATCTGCTTCGAAAATTAATCATCCATTCTAGGATGATTGATTGCTAGGTTTTGAACCCTCTGTTATAAGGTTTTGAACCCTCTAAGTTTTCAAAAATCTCCTCAAAGTTTGGGTCTAAATAATGTGAACACGTGCAAACTGGAAGGGTGAATGCCTGTATTCTGGGTTTTCTGTCTAGGCAAGCACTTCGTATATATCTCATCAGACACGAGACCGGTTGTGCTTACCTGGGAATTCTTGGGATGAGTGTTCACTTATAGGCGAGCATGTCTTCGCGATACATTATTTTTGATCTATTTACCTTGATTAGTCACTGCGTGTCGTTTATTTGTTCGAGGTAACAAACAAATGATCGCCTTCCCTGTGTTTTGTCGACACCTATTTTATTTTTCCTAAATCTCAACTTCACTCGATTCTCTTGTTTCCTTGTTAGACAATGCCTCCTCGACGTGATCCTCGAACTTTTACTATTGAAGAAATTGCAGCCCTGGTTTCTCAGCAAGTGGCTGCTGTGCTTCCCGGTGTTGTAACCCAAGTCCACGAGATATTCAACAACATTAACAACAACAATAACAACAACAATAATGCACCGTGTAAATTCAAGGATTTCACTGCCGCGAAGCCGCTTAAGTTTTCAGGATCGCAAGGAGCAACTGCGCTCCTACAATGGTTTGAGAGTATCGAGAGCACATTCTTACATGTGCAGTGTCAGAATGCGCGTAAGGTTGAATTTGCTTCGAGCGTGTTTGAGAAGCGAGCGCTTACCTGGTGGAATGGTATTAAGCGCGACAGGGGTGCCGAAGTGGCGATGGCACAAACATGGGAAGAGCTTCGGGCTCTCATGATGAAGGAGTTTTGCCCCCGTCACGAGATTCGGGTTTTGGAATGAGAGTTTGACAACTTAAAGCAAGATGGGGCTGAACACCGTGCTTACACGGATCGTTTTGAAGAACTCAGTCTATTGTGTCCCACCATGGTTACCCCTCTGGATAAAGCAATCGAGAGATATATCGATGGCCTACCTGATTCTATTCTAGAGATTGTGACCGGTGTTAATCCTCCTACCCTTCGCCAAGCTATCGAGTTGTCTGCTACCCTCACTGAGACACAAGTCAGGAAGGGTAAACTCACCCGCAAGGGTGATAAAAAGAAGGCGACTGATTCTGAGAAGAACAAGAATAAGGGTAAGGGGAAGGAAGGTGAGACGTCGAAGAAATCGAGGAAGCGAAAGGGTGCACAAAATTTTGCTGTTACAGCACAGACTGCTCAGAACCCACAGAACCAACCAGCTCAGCCACCTGCAAAGAAAGCGTATGCTGGTACCGCACCTCATTGTGCACGTTGCAACGGTCATCACGCTGCACAACAAGCTTGCAGACAATGTGCGATGTGTGGTAAACTTGGGCATTTGGCAAACGTTTGTCGTTTTGGAAAAAATCAGGTTGCCCAGGTTCCAGCTCCGGGTCAGGGAAATGCTGTGAGATTCCCACCGGGATCATGTTATAATTGCGGAGAGTATGGTCACTTCCGCAACAACTGTCCAAGACTGATGAATGCAAACGCAAATGCTAACGCAAACCCGAATGCAAACGTCAACGTCAATGTGAATCCCCCTCGTGGACGAGCGTACAACTTGAATGCAAACGAAGCAAGGGCCGACAACGAGGTTGTCAACGGTACGTTTCTTGTTAACAATCGACCTGCATCTATTCTTTTTGATTCTGGTGCCGATAGAAGTTTTGTTTCATTATCATTCGAGCCTTTGCTTGCGATACCTAGAACTAAACTGAGGAAACCCTTATCTGTTGAGATTGCCACTGGTAAACCTGTTGTTCTCGATTCTGTTATTCATGGTTGTCAGTTGAACCTTGATAACCATCTTTTTCCTATTGACCTCACACCGATGCAACTTGGAAGCTTCGACATTATCATTGGAATGGATTGGTTAACCAAACACCATGCTGAGGTGGTTTGTTTCGACAAGATTTTTCGTATTCCTTTGTCTTCTGGCGATGTTCTGGAAGTTCGTGGCGAAAAACCATCAGATGGTTTGAAGCTGATGTCGTGTACGAAAGCCCAAAAGTTTTTAAAGAAAGGATATGTTGCTTTTCTGGCACATGTCACCGAGGAGAAAGACAAGAGCAAGAGTATTCAGGATATTCTGATTGTTCGGGATTATCCAGAGGTGTTTCCTGATGAACTGCCTGGTTTGCCTCCAGTTCGTCAAGTCGAGTTTCATATTGACCTTGTACCCAACGCCAACCCGATTGCAAAAGCGCCTTATCGACTTGCACCATCTGAGATGCAAGAATTATCGAAGCAGCTCCAAGAGTTATCTGATAAAGGATTCATTCGACCAAGCTTTTCACCTTGGGGAGCTCCTGTCCTCTTCTTGAAAAAGAAAGATGGATCTTTTCGAATGTGTATCGATTATCGCGAGCTTAATAAGCTCACCATCAAGAATCGATATCCCCTACCTCGACTTGATGACCTCTTCGATTAGCTGCAGGGTGCTTCATGCTTTTCCAAGATCGATCTGCGTTCTGGGTATCATCAACTTCGTGTTCTCGAAGAAGATATTCCCAAAACTGCTTTTCGCACAAGATATGGGCATTACGAGTTCACTGTCATGCCTTTCGGTTTGACAAATGCTCCTGCTGTTTTCATGGACTTAATGAATAGGGTCTGTAAGCCTTATTTGGATCAGTTCGTCATTGTTTTTATTGATGACATCTTGATCTATTCAAAGTCTCGAGCCGAGCACGAGCAACACCTTCGTTTGACATTGGAACTCCTGAAGAAGGAACAACTTTTTGCTAAATTTTCCAAATGTGAATTCTGGCTTAAAGAAGTTCAGTTCTTGGGTCATATTGTCAACGAGCAGGGTATTCATGTAGATCCATCCAAGATTGTTGCAATTAAGGACTGGAATACACCGACGACGCCTACAGAGATTCGATCTTTCCTTGGTCTTGCTGGTTACTATCGGCGATTCATTTAAAATTTCTCGAAGATTGCGGTTCCACTCACTGCTTTGACTCAGAAGAAAAAGCCTTTTGAGTGGGGACCCAAGCAAGAAGTAGCGTTTCAAACGCTGAAGCAAAAGTTATGTAATGCTCCTGTTCTATCTCTGCCCGAGGGAAGCGATGATTTCGTTGTCTTCTGCGATGCATCCAACTTAGGCCTAGGTTGCGTCCTCATGCAACGAGGTAAAGTTATTGCATATGCATCTAGACAGCTGAAAATTCACGAGAAGAACTACACGACTCATGATCTTGAGTTAGGAGTTGTGGTTTTTGCGCTTAAAATCTGGAGACACTACCTCTATGGAACGAAGTGTGTGGTTTTCACAGACCACAAAAGTCTCCAGCATATTCTTAATCAGAAAGAGCTGAATATGAGGCAACGACGTTGGGTTGAACTCTTGAGCGATTACGATTGCGAGATTTGCTACCATCCTGGTAAGGCGAATGTCGTAGCTGATGCGCTTAGTCGAAAAGAACGAGTCAAGCTTCATTCTGTTCAAACGCTATCCGATCTTCAAACTCGTGTTCTTCAAGCTCAGTAATTTTGTGTTTCACAAAATTTGATAGGTAATGAATTACCACATCAACTTGAGCTTAAACTCGAAGCGAAAGACGATGGATTGCTCTATTTCATGGATCGTTTGTGGATTCCTAATCAGGACGATCTTCGCACCTTGGTAATGGACGAATCTCATAAATCTCGATATTCTATCCATCCTGGTGCTGATAAAATGTACAAGGATCTTCGTACTAAGTTTTGGTGGCCTGGTATGAAGAAGGATGTTGCCTTGTATGTATCGAAATGCCTAACTTGTCTCAAAGTCAAGGCCAAACATCAACGACCTTCTGGTTTGCTTGTACAGCCAGAAATACCGGTTTGGAAGTGGGAGAACATTACGATGGATCTCATCACTAAATTACCGCGTACATCTAAAGGTCACGATGCTATTTGGGTTGTGGTCGGTCGATTAACGAAATCAGCTCATTTCATTGCGATTCGCGAGGATTATTCTGCTGATAAACTTGCAAAGATTTATGTTGATGAGATAGTGTTATGACATGGTGTTCCTTTGGACATCATTTCCGATCGTGATGCACGATTTTCATCTCATTTTTGGAAGGCCATGTAATCTGCTTTGGGAACCCAATTAAATCTAAGCACTGCTTATCATCCCCAAACAGATGGCCAATCTGAGAGAACGATTCAAACTTTGGAGGATATGCTTAGAGCATGTGTAATAGACTTTGGTGGTAGTTGGGATTCTAATCTGCAACTGATCGAGTTCTCTTACAACAATAGCTATCATACTAGTATTAAAATGGCACCATTTGAAGCTCTCTACGGTCGAAAATGTCGTTCACCTGTCTGTTGGAACGAGACCGGTGAAGCTCAGCTTACTGGACCTGAACTCGTTCTGGAAACAACAGACAAGATCAAGAAAATCCGCAATAATCTTATGACAGCTAGATTACGTCAAAAGAGATATGCGAATTTACGACGCAAGCCCTTAGAATTTCAAGTCGGAGATCGTGTCCTACTCAAGGTTTCACCTTGGAAGGGAGTCGTGAGATTTGGAAGGAAAGGAAAACTTGCACCATGATATGTTGGACCATTTAAGATTGTTGAAAGAATTGGAAAGGTTGCCTATCGACTAGAGCTACCTCCAGAGCTTGGAAATGTTCACCCGACTTTTCACGTGTCCAATTTGCGAAAGTGTTTAATTGACACTGATCTTCACATTCCTCTCGACGAGATCCACGTAGATGAAACGATGCACTTTGTCGAGAAACCTGTGGAAATAGTGGAACGTACATACAAACAGTTGAAGAACAAACGGATTCACTTGGTCAAGGCTCGCTGGGAATCCAAATGTGGTCCTGAGTTTACTTGGGAACGTGAGGACCAGATGAAGACGAAGTATCCGCATTTGTTTTCACAAGCTTCCTCTAGTTAAAATTTCGGGACGAAATTTCCTGAAGTAGGGGAGACTGTGACAACTGTACCTTATAACCGATGAACGATGTAAAACAATGTTGATTATTAATAAAACAATGTTCTTTGATATAATTATATGTGTTTTTATGTTGATTGTGTGTGCAATTATGTTTGGTGATTTTACAATTCGATTCGATTCCGATTTCAAGCTTTAAATCGCTTTCTGGAAGGTTATACGCTTACAGATGCGTAAATATAACCAGTTTAATGCAAAAAACACTCCAGAATATTTACATAGGCTTAACATACCTTAAATAACCTTTACATAACTTAGAAATAAGTTTTGAAGGCTTTGGTATGGCAAAAACAAGTTAATTCGCTTACAAGGACTAAACTTGACAAACTGTGAAAGTATGCCAATTTGAACTGTAACGAACATTCCGGAACATGACCATAAGTTAAACACACCTTAAATATCCTCCACATAGCTTAGAAATAGGCTTTGAGGGGTTCGGTGTGCTAAAATAAACTTTTGGGTCATTCAGGGACTAAAAGTGTCAAAAAGTGCACAAGTTTGCATTTTCGCGCATAACTTACGTTCTGAATACATCCGGACATCCAAAAATTTATGTAAGCATTACTATATCATGCTTTAGTGTTTGTCTTGCCAAAAATCCATTCGTCGCGTCATTTGGATCGTTTTTCGCGCTTATGCGCATACCGTCGTAATTAAGCGAACATCGCGATCGTACGACCAAACGAACCGACATCCGAGATATTTTTGAGCATGTTTCATGTTCCCTATACTTTAACATCCTTGTGAAGCTTAAAAATGGGCTTGACGGGTGTTAGAAGTGCCAAAACACGACGATACGCGCACAGGAACCAAAACTGCAAAATTGCAAAACTGCAAAAATAATAAATAAAATAGAAAAAAATATATATATATAAAATGTATAAACTCATTTGTTCAGCCCTTAACACCCTCCAAAGGCCAAGGACACTTGTCAAAACCCTATGGTGAGTGCCAAATGAGCCACCACAACCTTACGACAAGTGTACGGCCTTGATCATGCCCCCTTTTCCAAGAAACGATCTTAACGGTTCTCCGAATACTATAAATACCCAACCCACTTCACTTCTAAACTCACAAGAATCTGATCCAAAAGACTCTAAGTTGGAACCATTGTTTCATACCTGAGTTATTTGGATCTAGATTAGCATTCGGGGACCCTTCGTAAGTATTCTTTCGTTCTTTTATTGCTTTTCGAGTCCGAAAGTCAAACTTTGTTTGACTTTCAGCGTTGACCAGCTTATGGTCAATGCGAAGTTCATTTGAACTTCGCAACGTGATTGTAATCACGATGGTTATAGTCCCTTGGGACTATGCCTACTGATTACCACGTTGTCTAGGGTCGTAGGGTAAGCGATCTGATAAATCGCTTATACCTTCGAATCCGACCCATTTGGTCGATCATTAGGATCCGACCAAATACATTAGGTGACCATAGTATATAGGGAATAACCTTCTGAGGTTATACCTTATGGTCACGACGTTTAAGTAGTTGTATGATAGGTAGTTTATATGCCTTAGGTAAATTACCAGAATACCCTTTTCATGTATAATTGGTAATTAAACATATGTAACATAACATTTGACATCTAAACTAATTTGACAACAATATTAGACATGTTAAGGCATATTTTACTTTTCATAGGACTAGTTAGGCATTCCGAACGCGCTTTGCGCGCACGACGCGTTAAAGTGGCGTAAGCTACCTTAATGGGTCACGATGGGTCGAAAGCACTTAGGTTAAGTTCCGATTTAGGATGTAGGCTTTGTTAAACCATATCACTTGAGTTCCAACACTCATTTGGTTTACAAGACCTCATTCTGTCCGATCTTCCGATTTAGGTAATCTGTTGTTTGACTAGCGGTTCGATTACTAGGTGTTGTTTGATTTCACTGGTTTGCTCGAGTTTGTTGAAGTTCTATTGATTGACGATACCTTGCACTACTGTGAGTACATAGTTCCCCTATTTTACTGCTTTCAATTGTTTTGGGGTGATTCATATGTACTAAATGTTTTCGAGGTTATAACGATGGTTTCAAAAACAATTAAGACGATTTATACAAAACTAATAACGATTTCGATAATGTGAATGAACTTGTTGGTTGGGTTACATAACAAATGACATTCATTAGCAATGATCAAGCCGACCAGTATTAGGTTATGGTACCATAGGATCTGACAAATCCCGTTATTTTACAACACCCGTGGTTATGTGTGGGGGTTGTGGGTAACGACTGAATCTGATAATTGTTAACTTACCCTTTGGTGGTTTGTTAATGCGAGAGCGAGTGGAACGATGAACGAGTCATGAAGGTTTGAATGTTATTAGCGAGACGACCATATATGAGTTCTCACAATTAAAACAAGGACGATTTAAACAAGTAAACGAATTGGGACGATTTGAACAAGTAAACGATTTATAAACGATTAGTAAACAATGTTAAACGATTTGGGTAAACGATTGGTCTTTAGTTAAGTGTTTGGATAACAGGACGGGTGTGATATGGTGAAAGAATGGTAGATACGCCACTGGTACTTCTTATATATAAATGTTTTCAACATATTACATACCGTGGCGTTATTTAGTACACCTGGGTAAACGATAGCAAAACGATGTCACACAACGATGTTTTCGAAGTAACAAACGAGTTTTATTAACAAGCTTAACGAGATGTTTTACAATGTGCTTTACTAAAACAAAGGTTTTTGGGTTAAGAATCATGGCTACGAGGTTTTATAAACTATAAACCGCTTGATTTGAGTTGGTTAATTAAGTTGCAATATTGTACTCTTTTCAAAACAAGGTTTTTAATAAAGTATTGCAACATCTAAACGAGCCATGATTTCGAGACTCCTATAAAACCTATGTACTCGCCAGCATTTCTTTGCTGACTTTGTTTTCACATATGTTTCAGGAATTGATGCTTGATGATGATTTCTAGGATGCATGAGTCACGTAGGATCTGGACGAAGCCTTAGTGACATAAAACTATGACAGTCTATATAAAACTTGTTTGTTATGTGTTAAGACAATGTTAATGTTTAATATTATCAATAAAACGAAACACTTTTGTATCCATGGTTATGAAACGATAATTCTGTTGCAACACGCCCCGATGTTTCCGCCGCGCTTTGTTGTTTTACACGGTCGGGGTGTGACACCATCCTATCCTCAGTACTATGCAGAGTGAGATTTCCAAGGTTAGAAAAATCTTGACTTGTCACTTTATGTCTCGAACTTCGTGTAAAAGCTAACGTTGTATATTTTTGCAGGGAAGAGCATCAGATTGGGATAAATCTCACAACATCTACTGTCTGTTGGATGCACACTATACAGATAATACTCCGTTCAAAGTAATAGCAAAATTTTTGAGTGAAAGCAAGATTCATAAGGTATTAACCGATAAAACTGTAGTGTATGAATCACATGTGAGAATATTTTGGAGTTCGGTGAGGTATGAGGAAAAAGAAAAGTGTTATATTCAGCTGTTAGAAAGAAAGACGAGAATGGTCAGGACGTGGACTTAGAAATTAAGTTTAATGTTGGTGATTTAAGGAGAGTTTTGGAGTTAGGAGATTCTGATGATGATTCTACAATTATTCCTGAACGTCTATGCAAAGGATTATGGTGTAGAATGGGTTTTACAGGACACTTGAATGGAAAAATGATTAAAATTGTGTTCAGTAAACCTTATAAGTTCATGATCCACTGTGTAGTACATGCTTTATCTCATAGGAAGGGAGCTTATGATGAAACATCTGACTACATCATGAACATTATCACTTGTCTAGTGCTGAACAGACCTTACAATGTATCGCAAGTAATATTTAACTATTTGGTAGAAAATGTGGGAGCTGGAAGTGGAAAGTACATCATGTATCCGAGATTCATCCAAATGATGATAGTTGATTTAGTTAAAGACATTCCAAAGGATGATGATGATGTATTAGGTCTACGAAACATGACAACAGATACTATAAGCAGATTATCTAAAGGACCTGAACCAAGAGTAAGGAAAATGATATGCAGAATTGATAATCCAGCGTATGTTGCTCCTGAGAATGACGCATGGAGACATGACAATAGCAACTTAGAGAATGAAGATGAAAAGATGAATGAAATGGTTGAGAAGAAACTTTGATGTTGGTTTGTGAAGGATGGGAAGAGAAAGAGAACCAAAGACATCACCTGTTGTACCTGTTCTTAAAGCTGTTCCTCCGAAGATTGTTGTTAAGGGTATAGTTGAAAGGGGGAGTCATAAGAAGAAGTTAGAACTTTAATTGTTATATTATACTAATGAATTCTTCAATGCTTGTTTTGCAGGGCCTTCAAAGGAACCACAATCAAGTCTGATAGATAAGCCAGTGGTGAATCCAGCTAATATATCTCAACAATGCATTGATTTGACGAAGGTGATGTTTGAGCAGTACATAAAGATTACTGAAGAATCAATTGCCAAAGATCAAAGTGCAAGTGTTCAAGCTGAAGGTGTTAAAGGAAAAGAGCCTGAAGGTGTTGCTCGAGATGATTCAAGTGATGTTGACGATGAATCTACTGAGACAGAGCCAGAAATTGATTTGACGACGTTGGTCGTGGAAAAGTTCAATTGAAAAAGAAGCCTCAAAAGAAACAAAAAGGTTCTGATGAAGAGGATACTACTTATACGCCAACAGTTCAAGAGAAAAAGAAGCTAAGGATAAAGCGAAAGGCAGTTCAAACTGGAGTTATTCCAAGGAACGTTACAGCAAGAAAAGGTGGTGCTTCAATGCCTGAAAGTCACAGTGGAAAGGTTGAAAAGCATGTTACGGCTTCTAAGGGTCCTGAAGCTGTAAAAGAACAACATGTTGAAGTTCCTAAAGAACCAGAGGTGCAAAGCGTTGAAATACCTGAAGTTGAGGTTCAAAAGAATGTTGGTGATGATGACTATGTTGAAGTTAGGGTATCTACACCTCCACCACCACCACCACCACCAGAAAATGTTGAAGTTCCAGAGTCTTCACAGCCAAAGAATACATTTCTACCTGACATGTTTGAAGGATTTCCTAACATTCGAGGTGAACTTAAAGATGATTTTGTTCTAGGAGAAGACTTTGATATGTTCCATGATGCTTCAGTCAAAGCTTTGGAGAAGAAAGTTAGTATTCTAGAGAAAAAAAAGGCCAAGGCTGAAGCTGATCGTGACGAATTAAAGAGACAGCTTGAAGAGTTGATGAAGGTGAATGAGGAAATAAAGACTGTCATGATCAAGCAAGCTAAGAAGATAAAGAAAATGGAAGGTGATGTTGATGATAATGCAAAGCTTTTTGATGCTCTACAATCAGAGATTTCTGATTTGCATGTGAAGTATTTGAAGCTGAATGAGATAAACAAGACGCTGAATCAGTTGCTAAGCGAACTACAAGAAGCGTCAGGAAATAAGTTCAAGGTAATAAAGCTTGAGATGGAAGCAATGAAGGCTGATAAAGATATGAAGGATGAACAACTTACTATGTTATATACAGTGATGGAAAGTCATTTAGGTATTGATGTTCATTCTGTCTACAACAACATTGAGATAAAAAAGGCCGAAGAGCGAAGGATTGAAAGAGAAAGAAGGTTGGCTGAAGAAGCTACACAAAGAAAGAAAGAAGTTATTGTTGAGACTCAAGAAGCTGGAGGATCTTCGAGTCAAGTTGACGTTGAGATGGTTAATGCTGAAGTAGATCCTAAGGGATTTGTGCTTATTGGTGAGTCTTCTACTCTATCTTACAGTCTTGATGATATAGTTCGTCGTGTTCATGTTGAACAAAGAAAACGAAAGGCGAAAGAACCAAAAATACTATTATTACGATGGAAAGAAGAGGAGATAGTAGAAGAGGAAGAGGAAAAAGAGGATGAAGAGATGGATTTCTGGTTGAATGAAATTGATAACTATAATCCGTCGAATGATAAAGATGATGATGAAGATCAAGGCTCGTCTGGTTTACTAATTGTGAATCCTTCAGTTAACAAAAGATTGAAGACTTTATGAATGACGAGATCAATGAACAAGAGGAGGATCAACATCAGGAATCTTCATCTTCAGGAAAACAACATGCCGACCAGGAATTCCTCACACAACCAACTGTTATTTACTTGCATGCTCGGGTTGATGGGGAGCTAGAGGTGCCTAGGTCGAGGGCAGAGATGTTAGAAGAATTGGGTTTAGACAATGGCATATTTAAGTTTGATATAGAAAATGAGATACCTTCGTCGCCTGAGAGAGAATATGAGTTTAAGTATGCCCAAGAAGCAGATAAGTACAATGATGTGATTGTTGAAGAAGCATCTGATTCGTCTGATGAAGAGACTGTGTTTCACTATGCTGGTGTTGATAATACATTTCCGTCTCTTGCTGAAATGTTTAAAGAGCAGAACGAAGACGAAGTCAGACGGAAGATTGTGGAGAAGATAACAACTGAAGGTGTACCGAGAACCATTCCACGAGAAAATCTTGTTGAAGAAAGGAAGAAGTGGTTCAAGGTGATGCCTAAAGAAAGAAAGTTTATAAGAACGCTACAGTACTTTACGCATGATGCTAATATTTCATGGGGTGATATATTGTCTTGGGGGTATCTAGAAGATTTGCAAGTGTATGCTATTAGACGGGAGCAAGGGGTACAGTATTTTGAGTTCTTGTCAGACATAAAGACCCTCCCGTGGTGGGATGTTGATGAATTGGTCCAAACAAAGAACATCAAGCAATTTTATCATGGTTTGGATGTGAAGAAACACGACCAACACTTATGGGATTATGTAAAGCAACAAGCAAAGGCAAGATATCCAGATTGGAAGCCTCAATATCTAAAGCAGATTGTTACTATCTTGGAGAATGGAGAGAAAGACATTACGTTGGATATCAAGCCGTCGAGGTGCTTAAAGAACATGCCACTACATGCCATGGAACAAGATTTCTATGAAGATTTTCAAGGATGGTTGTACAACGAAAGCACAGTGGAAGCAGTGATATCTCTGTTTGACAAATCAAAGGGTGAATCAAGAAGGATCAGCATATTGGATCCTATGTGGCTTGTGAACTGTTCGAAGAAGGATATCGACTGCTTATTCTATAACAAGATTGTGTACGAGAAGCGAGATAAAGCTCAAGCAATGTAGTATCAAAAGATTGTGGATGTGTGCTTCTCTAAAGACATCAACTCTGGGAGATACTGGAAGACAAAGTGGATAGATCTAGAGATTGATGAATTCTTGAAGAGATACAACTGAAGTCAAAGATTTAAAGAGATAGCTGAGAAAGCTGCAAAGCTCAGAAGGTACAAATTGATGAGACCACCTCCAACTGACTAGACACCGATCGAAAAGGAAGAAAACAAGATCCCAAGATAGGATAGAAAGCGCGACGGTGATCCAGAGTACAGAAAGTACTGGAATGAAGTTGGTAGGCCACTCAGAAGAAAGATGCTGTAGGAGAAAGCAGAAAAGAGGAGGCAGAGGGCGAAAGAACGAAGACGCAGGAGGAAAGATTGAAGACTATGCTGGAAGGAACTACAACTACATCCAAGGGGGAGTCTGTTAGTTCATATGTCTGTAGCTTCCGTCAGCATTGAGTCTTATTTTGTACTGTGTATGTCTTTTGTGTATATGTATGTAATTGTATGTATGTTTGTGTAAAGCAACTCAGGGAACGGCACATAATGTAAAAGTGAAATCCGACGGATGTCAGATGTCATCCGATTGGATCACCACCCGATCGGGTGACACTCATAACTTTCCCTGATGTTTGCCTATTAGTCATTTAGAACTTTTGGCTGAACTTGTAAGGAATCTCTGCGAGCCTGAGATTCTACCCGAGCTATTGTACTTTCACCATCAATCTAATAGAAATCAAACGAGATTAAACGTTGAATGAGTTGTTGTTGATTCTTAGACATAATCAATGGATTCCGCACATTGATTTTGATCGATCCAGCCACGTTCCACACGAACAGATCCTGATCAAACCGGCCTAACAAAAAGTTTGCCAAAGACGCGAAGTAAAACGACCATCGCGGTCAAAGATAATGTCAATAGGTATACCACGACGACATATGATTTCATCGGTGTAGATTCGAGCAAGTTTCTCCACTTTGAAATCTTCGCGAATAGGAAGAAAATGGGCTGATTTGGTCAAACGGTCAATGATAACCCATATACTATCATGACCGACTAGTGTACGAGGAAGTTTAGTTATAAAGTCCACAACGATGCTATCCCATTTCCAGACAGGGATTTCGGGTTGTTCGAGAAGACCTGAAGGACGTTGATGTTCGGCTTTGACCTTTGAACCAGTAAGGCACTTCGAGACGTACGTGACGATGTCCTTCTTCATACCAGGCCACCAATAAGTCATACGCAAGTCATGGTACATCTTATCAGCACCTGGGTGAATAGAGTATCGGGATTTGTGAGCCTCATTCATAATGAGTTCACGAAGATTATCGCGATCTGGCACCCAGATGCGATTGAGATAGTATTGAAGTCCATCAGACTTTGTTTCAAGTTGGTCAACAGAAGCACCTCGTATTTCAACGTTTAGACTACCTTCGTTGGCTGACGAGTATTGGGCTTCACAGATACAAGCATGAAGGTCACTAGAGATCTGAGAACAGCGGATGCTACTAACATGAGTCTTACGACTAAGAGCATCGGCCACGGCATTCGCCTTGCCAGGATGGTAGCGAATCTCGCAGTCATAGTCGTTAAGTAACTCTACCCATCGCCGCTGACGCATATTCAGTTCCTTCTGGTTAGATGTGCTGCAGGCTCTTATGGTAAGTGAAAACCACACACTTAGTACCATATAGGTAGTGTCGCCAAATCTTTAACGCAAAAACAACTGTGCTGAGTTCTAAATCGTGGGTAGTATAGTTTTTCTCATGTATTCTGAGCTGTCGGGAGGCATAAGCGATGACCTTGTCCCGTTGCATGAGCACACAGCCTAGGCCACGGTTTGAGGCATCGCAATACACCACGAAATCGTCATTCCCATCAGGGAGAGCAAGTACATGAGCGTTACAGAGTAGGTTCTTAAGAGTTTGAAAGGATTCCTCTTGCTGAGGACCCCAAGCAAAAGGTTTCTCTTTTGAGTCAACGAAGTGAGAGGGACAGCGATCTTTGAAAAGTCCGAGATGAATTGACGGTAATAACCCGCCAATCCTAAGAAGAAACGAATCTCAGATGCAGATTTAGGCGTACTCCAATTCTTCCCTGCTTAGATTTTGGAAGGGTCAACATGAATTCCTTGTTTACTAACGACGTGCCCGAGAAATTGTACTTCATTAATCCAAAATTCGCACTTAGAAAACTTTGCGTATAAGCGTTCACCACGTAAAAGTTCTAACATGAGGCATAAATGTCATTCATGATCAGCTCGGGTTTTCGAATAAATAAGATCTTCATCAATAAAGACTATCACAAACCGATCCAAATAAGGTTTACAAACAGGATTCATAAGGTCCATGAACACGGCGGGTGCGTTGGTCAAACCAAAAGGCATAACCACGAACTTGTAGTGCCCATAACGAGTGCGAAATGCGGTTTTGGGGATATCTTCTTCGAGAACACGGAGCTGATGATAGCCAGATCGAAGGTTGATTTTAGAGAAACAGCTTGTGCCTTGTAGTTGGTCAAATAGGTCATCGATACGAGGAAGGGTATATCGATTCTTAACGGTGAGTTTATTAAGTTCACGGTAGTCGATGCACATGCGAAATGATCCATCTTTCTTCTTGACGAATAACACAGGAGCACCCCAAGGCGAGGTACTTGGATGTTTAAAACCTTTGTCGAGTAGTTCTTGCAGTTGACTGGATAATTCTTGCATCTCAGAGGGTGCAAGTCGGTACGGAGCTTTGGCAACAGGAGTCGAACCAGGTATGAGATCAATACGAAAATCAACAGATAGAGGAGGAGGAAGACCTGGAAGATCTTCAGGAAAGACATCGGGGAAATCACACACCACTGGAACATCACTTATGCTCTTTCCCTTGCCCTTTTGTTCCACTATGTGGGCCAAGAAGGCAGAGTACCATTTACGTAAGCATTTATTCGCTTGAGTGCATGACATCAACTTCAGTCCTCTAGAAGGTCGGTCTCCATAGACGTGCAAGGTATCTCCAAACAGGAGAGGTAAACGAACATACTTCTCATGACAAGCGATTTCCGCATGGTTCTTACGCAACCAATCCATGCCTATTATGATATCGAAACTACCCAATTGCATGGGTATGAGATCAATAGTGAAAACATGATCATTAAGAGTCAGGGAATAATCGCAGAGGATAGAATCAACTAGGATAGACTTACCATCGGCAATCTCAACAGAGAACGACTTAGGTAGTTTAGAGCGTGCACAGTTTAACAAAGATTCAAATTCTACAGACACAAATCTTCTGTCAGCACCAGTATCAATAGTATAGAAGCATAAAGATTATTAATGAGAAACGTACCATTAACGACATCATTGTCGTTACGCGCCCGATTCGTGTTGATGTTGAACGCTCGTCCTCGAGCGGCTTATTGTTGCTCCTAATTCAGCTGGGGACATTGGGGACGGAGATGAGTGGTGTCTCCATACTTGTAGCATGCTCGCACATTGTTTGCTGGTTTGGGGTTCTGCTGAGCTGGCGGTTCTTGCTGAATCTGATTGGCTTGGCGGCAGTAGGGAGTTGTGTGACCATAGCGATTGCAGTTGGTACACAGACGGCACGCTGAGTTGGCAGGGTGATGATAGTTGCAAGTGGCACGCTTGGGATGTACCCCAGTGTACGACTTCTTGGTGTTTTCAGGAGCAGGAGGGTTTGGGGTAGCAGCAGGCACGATGGCATTGCTCACAGGGTTTGAATTCGCAGCAGGGACAATTGCATTGCAGCTAGAGTTTTGAGGCTTTTGTTTCTTATTCTTGCTGCCACTTGGTTGCTGCGTGATTTGGTTTGTTGGCTTCGAGGGAGTAGAGTTTCCGAACTGTTTATCACGAACGCGGTTGTTGTTCAAACTTGCTGCAAGACGTAAACTTCTTCAATAGAGTCGAGTTGAGCTGCCTCAATGGCGTCACGCATAGTAGGAGGTAACCCACGGATGTACTTGGTGATCATGCGCTTAGGAGTAGACACCAAATGTGGCACGATAATGCTGAGTTGCTTAAAACGGGTAGTGTAAGCCAGATTGTCATCTCCAACTTGTTTCAGATGCCAGAATTCATCCTCAAGTTTCTGCTGCTCATGCGGAGGGCAGAATTTGAGCATCATCATCTCCCTAACCTCGGCCCAGGGTAAAGCATAAGCTTCGTCATTGGAGCGGATGTTTCTCTCATTTGTCCACCATTCTAGAGCTCTGCCTTGAAACACGCCAGTTGCACTCCTATTCTTTAGATGCTCAGGGCACTCGCTGTTAATGAAAGTAACCTCAATGCTGTCAAACCATTCCAACATTGTTGTCACTCCATCACTGCCCGTGAAAGGCTTAGGATTGCAGGAGACAAAGTGTTTGTAGTTGAAGCGCACATGCTTAGGCTGGACCGCCTTAGAGTCCACAGAGGAGTGATGAGTGTTTGATCCCTGGATTTCAGTGACAATATTGGGAACAATGCGTGCAATCTGGTCGGCCATAAAAGACATCTTCTTCTGGGTGTTGGCCTTTGACCTCTTGTGTGGGTTGGAAAGACGAATCGATGACATCTAAAGAGTCAGAGTAAGGATCAGGTGAGACTCGATCATAATGTTTTGTTTAATAACATAGTCTCACGAACACGTAGCATAGCATAAAGTTTCATATGATTGCATAAAAGACTCAAGTTGTTTCACACGTCACAAAATGTTTAACAAGTTTCACATTGTTTAATCACGTTGTCTCACATATCATAAAATGTTCAACATGTTTCTCATAGTTTAACCAAGATTCCCATGTAGTATAACACAATTGATTAAAGCATCATAAATTTAGTTCGTTCTTGAGAGATTATTGTTACTGTTTTAGATTGCGGAGGTACGTGCGATTCGTGTAAAAGTTTCGAAACGAACAAGGTATCAAGTATAAAACCACATGTAAATCGAGGCAACATAAATGATAGGCTCGTAAAACATAGGATTGTTTCGGGCAGAGAAACGTCGACTAACCAAAGTAAATCGAGCCCCTTTTCGAATTAAGGCAACGAGCTTTGGCTTACTTAGACAAATACGTTCATCGATGTTAGGCCTACGATATTTGTCCTTTTAGTCACTTCACGTCCTTAATAGCATGTGATTTGCATGTGCATGTTCTTTTAATTCCCTTAAACAAAATTACTCTTCCCACTTGATTTCTCCTTGGAAACTTATCACTCTATACTAGCTTCTTACACTAAAAAATCCCTTTGTATTATAACTCAACCCATAGTTTTATAATTATAATCAGATAAGGGTTTGGGAATCCTTCCATACACTTGTTCCATAAGACCGGTGGGTGTGGGCGTGGGTTTTGGCGGTGTTGACCCTTTAACGTCGGGTGCTTCACCCCGGGTTGGCGTTTTGGTGGGCGTTTCCCGCTTGGCGTGCCAATATTGCTTGGCGTGGGGCGCTGGCCTTGGGTGACGTGTCTGGTTCAAAGTAGCCGTTGGGCTTCAGTATTAGCTTGTGGATCCCACATGGCTGGCCACGCCAGCTAAACGACGCTCCACCACACCCCTAGTTTTTGAGTATTGGCTAGTGGATCCAACCATAGGCAGGTGTCGAGCAATACCCATAAATTGGGTTACATCGGTCCAATTGAAATGCTTGAGGGCCCAATAAGACTGATTGACTACATCGCATATCCGATTTGGTACCTGCTCAACATCAATGGCGTTGCTGCAACTGTCGAAGCTGCCGTTATTTCGCCGGTGTGATGGAGCCTTCTTCTTCATCTTCTCCAAACAGAGTTACCATCCAAGTACTCCTGCTTTATTTTCCGAATATTTTGTCAATTTCAGCCTGCTAGTTACTGATTTTAGAATTCGATCTAGTATTTGTTTGAACTTGAATTTGAATTTGAATTGAGAGCGATACAATTTGCTAATTCAGTTAAAAGGATGTCACAGAAACATTTGTAGTAGTAATTATGCAAATAAAAGGATTTCTGTTTGATGATAATCATCGCATCTGCTAGTGAGTTGTGATTTGATGTTAACTACTTCCACGTTGCAATTCAGTGAATGCACACAAAACTTGTCCGATACGAAGCTTCGCCACTCTAAAATCAGGAAAAGTTATACCAGTAAACAAGTGAGCAACTTTTTCTGTCTCTCTTCCTGACTTTGGGTGCTTTGTGGTTGGACATATTAGTAGACTATGTCCATCCCTTCATGTTCTATGTTGATTGTTGTTAGCCTTTTGCTTACTGTATACACAAAGGCGGCCCTTTTTTGAATAATAATCTTCTAGTCGTTTTCGTCTCATAAGGTAGCCTTTGGTGGCTCTAGAATCTTGATTTCTCGATGATTTTTTTTTCTTGATTTGTATTAATTAATAGGAAGAAGAGATTGGATGAAGTATGTCTCGAGAAGTTTCAGCAATATAGTCGAAATTACATTCAATCATGGATCATACAAGGTTACTCGTCTCGTCATTCTTTGTTTACTTTGCAGTCGCAATTCCAACCCATTTACATATATATTCTGGTTTTATTTTATCTCCACCAGGCCTAATGGGTAGAACATCACTCCTAGTACATTTTAATGCATAAAACCCCATAACTTATTTATTCTAAAATTTTTGTTTTATCATAATTATGTGCTTTCTGTAATCATATATAACACTAGTGATTTATTAAAAAAACTTAAACATATTGGATAGAAGCGGTCTAATTATGTGCTTTTTGTAATCAGGTCTAATGACCCTTACAGAATTAGCTTCTTTTACGACCTCTACTCAAAACTAGCTTTGTGTTTTAGGTAAGGTGATTGTTAATGGGAAAGTTGTAACTAAAGCTGGACACCAGGTCTCTGACAAAGCCATTGTAGAGATCAAGGCTGAAATACCAAAATATGTATGTAGGTGATAATTCTCCCAAGCAACTTACTTTATTTATTTATATGTGAAAATCAAGCTTCTATATCTGATTTCACTTAAGTTACTTTAGAGCAGGACATAAATTAGAAGCTGCCATTGAACAATTAGGTGTTGATGTTACTGGAAAAGTGGCACTTGACGCAGGGCTGTCAACCGGAGGGTTTACTGATTGTTTGCTTCAGTATGGTGCTTCTTTTGTTTATGGTGTTGATGTAGGTTATGGACAGGTAAATCCTACATAATAAATTAACATAAAGTATAATATTATGAAAAATAAAACATGTTTGGATTTTATACAGGTGGCAGATAAAATTCGTCGAGATGAACGTGTATCTGTTATCGAGAGGACCAATTTGAGATATCTTACTGAGCTTCCTCAAAAAGTTGACTTGGTGACTTTGGATCTTTCATTCATCTCTATACTTCTAGTAAGTGTTGTTTGCTTTGTCGTTAAAGAAACAAGTTCATTCATGACAAATTCTTAAATGTTTGTTTCATTCCTTTCGTTTTGTTAGGTCATGCCTGCTGTTGTTAACCTGATGAAAGAAGAAGCTACACTGATTACATTAATTAAAACTCAATTCGAGGCTCGTAGATCACAAGTATGAAAAAGGGTCTGTGTGCCCACTTCATTTTATTTTTTTGGCTTTGTGGTACTCATATATAAAAACACTCACATTCGAGTAAAATTTGGTCAGTTTTTTAAGTCATTTATCACTGAAGGGAATTTTTTTTTTTTTAACAGGTAGGAGGAGGTGGGATTGTTAGAGATCCCTTGGTTCATCAAGAGGTATGTTGCCGGTCTCTTTACAATTGTAATTTAACTTTTTAGAATAAAGCGATTTAGTAGGTTCAATTCAATCTGGGTTGACTTTGACCCGTTTTCTTTTTATTTAACCCATTTGCCCATTAAATCAGGAATGTAGCCCCAATCTGCTACGTTCCTAGCGGGCGGTTAATGTAAAAGTGAGTAAACATTGACTTTGTGTTGACGATATAGGTGCGGGAGAAGATTGTGAAGGGTGTAGAAGATCTTGGTTTCCAATGCAATGGTTGGATAGAGTCTCCTTTAAAGGGTGCTGAAGGAAACATTGAATTCTTGGCTTGTTTTACCAGAACCACCACCAATTCACCAGTGACAACAGAGTAGACTACTTATCCCGTCCCGTGTGCTATCACAGGGGGTGCAAAACTATAGTGTTTCAAATTTCACTTTTGCTGTACGTGTCTCCTGGAAATAGTAACAGTCACTGTTGAATTATTTTTGGCTTTTGTTGAATTTTTGGTGACGCTAGTAAGTAGAGACAGTGGCAGATTCATGAATTTTTTCCATTAGGTTCCTATTGGTAAATTTTCACTAATTTATCCAAATCATGCAAGGTTCTTACAAATTTTTTCTATTTTTTTTCAAACCTAAAGGGTTCCTGGGAACCCACAAATATGGGCTAGATCCGCCCCTGAGTAGAGATGGGCAAAATGGGCAGTTCAGACAGACAGGACGGGTCTTGAGTCAAAATTTATAATCTTTTAGTACGGCCCCGGTTCACTCAAACCATTTTATGTCCAAGCTTTTATATGTATTTAGATTAGATATGACATTTGTTTGTTCAATTGAAGACGAATGTGCATATGTTAAGAAAGTCGTTTTAAGTGTACTATATGCAACCTCCAAACGGCTTTTTTAAGACCTGTAACGTGTGGACTAATCCATTATCAAAACCCGCGGGTTAAAAGATCCAAAAAGAAATAAATAAATAAACCTGACGTGCAAAACAAACTACCACACTTCAATCACTCGAATACGACAATTATCCATCCCCAATTCATTACATTCCAAAGTGAGGTTTTCACATAAAGCCCAATGTTTCTCTTAACCGGACCGCAGTCCATAAATAGAAAAAAAAAAAAAAAAAAAAAAAAAAAAAACAAATTGAGTTGACTCGGTGAGTACAAAATGAGTCTGCATGGCTTCACTATTGAGGCTTAGATGGGGTTGGAGAAGATGGCGGCTTCATGTCGGGATACTGCATCCAAAATTTTAGTATTATTAGTTTGCTTCATGTTGTTGATTCATCATTTAATTGAGGAAAAATTAGAGGCGGCCGGGTCAGTCTGTGCCATACGGGTAGAATAAAATATTGTTTAATAGAAAACACCCCAAATGTATCAAAAGTCACCTAGTGCATAAATCATTTTATTTATTATTGAAATAATGTAAACGTAACCATATTTGACACTATCTTTCCTCAAAAAGTTAGAAAATTTGGACAAAAAAGTGTTTGAGTTTGAGATCAACCCTAAGCATACAAAAGTATCACACCTGTTTTGACCCATTGCCCAACCCGCACTCCCACCTCCAGATCTTACCATTGGGTATGGAGATGATGATCTTGTCTTAGGTTCCTTTGACGTATTGGCATAGCCATTGTCGGTTTGTTTGATTTCGGCTACGGTTGCTGGCTGGCTTTTGACCTCGCTCTGTTGTTCAATTGCTCCATTATTCCTTGCTTCTGTTGACTTTTTTACTTTTCTTTTGAGGGTAATGTGTACAGATGGCGGGAGAAGACTTTCTTGTATTTCCTATAAATAGAAATATCAATTGCGATGAATATGAAAATCAAATCATGCAGAGTCAATGGCTTTACATGTTGCCTCGCAACACTTGCGCACAAATTTGCATAATAAGATAATTATTGCATTTTTATAGAATCTCCAAAAAAGGAAATTCCCATATAAAAAAAAAGCTAAATCAGGATTAGATTCCTAAAAGTGCGTGTATTGATGTGAGTTGAAACTAAATATCAGTTTTGATTGTTTGGGTAAAAGTGGACAATGATTCCAAATTTCTAAAACTTTGTGGATCAAAATAGTCAGATTCGGAGAACCTATTAAGCCATTTATCAAAGCATACATCCAAATACCCCCTGATGTAGCGAGGACCCGATACTAGATAATGAGGAGTTTAAATTGGTTTCAAATCACAAAGGGCATTATTTGATAATCATAGTATATATCAAAAACTGTATAACATATGATATATACCAGCCACCCATTGGTGCCTCTAACCCCGCCTCTGATAGCATACGCCTCTTTAAACCCATTTTTGAACAATAACTCAGCTACCTTCATGGATTCGCCATCGAAACTACCTTACAAACAAAAGAAAGGAATCAAAAACAAAACATACTTCTAAGGCCATAGTTGAAAATAAAAGAGCATGCAAGGGCAACATAGTCATTTTCTAGTAAACGAGTTGCTTGAGTGGTAAAAAATTATATTTACAAACCAGCTTTCGTTGGTTTGAAGGCCGCCTGCGTTTTACCTGATCCCATTGGTTAGTATGGTATTTGTGGGATAACGTGAGTTGAGTTCTCATGATCCCAATTGTTAGGATAATTGGCCTCATATCAATTCCTTGGTTCTGACAAAGCACAATCTTTGTTGAAAAAAATTGATCCAAAAATTTGATTCTTGTTATATATGCATAATTTACCAAGACCAAATCATGGTGCTCATATCCAAGAGATTATATACCAAGGTTTGCATTAGGTTTAAATCAATGTCCTTCAATTTAAATTCCCCATATGAACCAACTATCCAATGGCTTAATATCTCTAGTCTACTCTAGACTTGTTTCCACAATGATTCACCTGTATCTCAATTTGGCATTTTGTTTTTGGTAACACGAATAGTCTGCTAACCAATATGATCAGGTAAAACGCAGCTTGCACCGGACAATTGGCCTTGGTGTGGTTAAAGGCAGAAAACCGGTGGAGGCACCGAGACCTCAGACTCCATAACTTACCATTGCGCCATCAACCACCATACATACATAAGGATTTAAAGTGTAAACATCACAAAGATTCTGCAAAAACTCACTTGTCAAGAATACAAACTGTGGTATTCGCAGGAGGATCTTTAAAACTCTCCTTCACTCTCTTCAGAAAACTCTCCTCATCCCCCTGTCGAAACTCAACCTGCACAGCATTCTTATTCAACAACTTCAAATTCGGCGAACCCAGAACCCGCAAAGTCTTACTATCCCTGATATCCAGCAGCTGACAATCCGGGTCATCTTTAAGCTTCTTGAAAGCATCAATGGCGGATATAAACTTATACTTTCTCAAGTATTCTTGAGTGGCAGGTATAACATAGAGCCAAACGAACACAACCCCGGCTACAAAAAACGGGTATCTGTTGAAAAAATCATCAATTGAAACCACAAGTGATTCTAGATCGATTTTGGCGGGTGTGGGTGTTTCTTCGGAAGCTAATGATGAAAGGGGGAAGTGGAAAGTAGTGAAAAGGAATGATAAAGATTGGGTTTTGAGGGAGGAGGTGGTGTTGGTTGATTTGTGGTTTTTGGTGGTTTTAAGTTTGGGAAATTTAGGGTTTTGATTTGGGGGAATTGGGGATGATGAGAGGATGATGGAGAGAGACTCCATATGGCAGAGTGAGTGAAAGTGAGGTGAAGTTTAGATATGATAAGATAGTGGTGGGCGGGATGATCATCAACCACCTTGGTTGTAAGCGTTACCTTTATTTTTGTATATTAGTTACAACCCGTATGTATATATGGGTTAAATAAATATACATACTAATGAAGTTTATTAGAACATTAAATTTAAATAATAGAGGAAATAAATCTCCGACTCACTACATTATAACATATGACGTAAAATGATAATACAAATAACATTAATAATAATAATAATAATAATAATAATAATAATAATAAAAGTATTGTATGCAGCTTGTAGATAATTTGTATGAATACATTTTCACACGTCATGATAGTGTTAGGCTAAGCTGGTTATCTTAGTTTCATTTATATAATATCCTGATTATAGAATAAAATAATAATAATAATAATAATATTATTATTATTTTTATTATTATTATTATTATTATTATTATTATTATTATTATTCTTATGAATTGAATTTTCTTTAGTTGGAATACAAAAGAAAGACATAACTTTAAGAATTTTAACAATATTATGAAATTTGTAAAATAACTAAAGAGTTAATTGCATGGATAGTCTCTGTGGTTTCAAGTTTTTTCATGTTTAGTCCCCAACTTTTCTAAATAGCAGTTGTGCTCCCTGTGGTTTGTTGGTTTATTACTCGGATAGTCCCTGCACCTAACTGAAGTTTGTTTTAAAGGTTAAGTCCCCTCACGTGAGGGTATTTTCGTCATTTCCTTTGCTCCCAAAACCCTGTTCACCCATTAAAGGCATGCAGCTCTTCATTATTGTCATGTCAGTTGTATCTTCCCTCCAAAAAAACCCAGTTCACCTTTCCTGACTAAGGGTTAGAAGAGAGAGAATTACAGGGAAGGTGAACAGGGAAGGTGAACTGGGTTTTTTTTGGAGGGAAGATACAACTGACATGACAATAATGAAGAGCTGCATGCCTTTAATGGGTGAACAGGGTTTTGGGAGCAAAGGAAATGATGAAAATACCCTCACGTGAGGGACACGTGATGGGACTTAACCTTTAAAACAAACTTCAGTTAGGTGCAGGGACTATCCGAGTAATAAACCAACAAACCACAGGGAGCACAACTGCTATTTAGAAAAGTTGGGGACTAAACATGAAAAAACTTGAAACCACAGGGACTATCCGGGCAATTAATTCATAACTAAATGAATTCAGTTAAAATCTAGAGTAAAATGACAAAATAGTCCATGAGTTTAGTTTGTTTTGCCACTCCAGTCCAAAAATAAACTTTTTTTATATCTGAGTTCATGAGGTTTTATTTTTGTTGTTATTTACATCCAATTGGCAAACTGTGTTAGAAATTTTTGCCTTTTTATCGTTTTCCTCATTTAAATGGAGTTCAGACATAAAATGACGATTATACCCTTCATTTAAATAAGGAAAACGACAAAAAAGGGTAAAAACGTTTAACCCATTTTGCCAATTGGATGGAAATGGCAACAAAAATGAAACCTGAGTGACCCAGATACAAAAAGTTTCATTTTTGGATTTTTAGACTGAAGTGACAAAAGTGACCTAAACTTAAGGACCGTTTTGACATTTTACTAAAAAAATATATAATTAATATTTGAACCTAAAAATACGTAAAATAAAAAGAAAAACTTATCTCTAGTTATGGCTTATCATTTATTAGTTAAAAATAAAAAGAAAAACTTATCTATAATTATGGCTTATCAGTTAAGAAATATGTAAATAATATTTAAATCTAAAGAATAGGTAAAATAAAAAATAAAACTTATCTATAATTATGTGTTATCATTTATCAGTTAGGAAATATATATATATATATATATATATATATATATATATATATATATATATATATATATATATATATATATAATATTTAAACCTAAAATATATTAACTAAATTAGAGAGAGACAGAGAGAGACAAAGGTCAGGAAAAGAATTATGAGGATGCATAGTAATACGACACGTCTCCTCCATAAGTATACTTTATTATATAGTATAGAATTTAAGAAAAATGTAAATGTGTGAGGCTAGCCATTTGGTAGAGTCACACGTCTTTTAGAGAAAAAAATCTCATTTTCAAATCTTGACAAAAAGAGTTATTTAATTAATTAGTGTAGTGTAGGGTAGGAGCAAGCTTTGCTATTAAAAAAAATCGTTTAAGTTAATAATTTAAAATTTGATTTATTAGCCGATAATACAGGTATAAACGGCTATAACAAAAAAGTAACATTCGTCTAGGTGTGTGACTGCCTATAATAGAAAAGTAACCCTTTTCTAGAGGTGTAAACGACTATAACATAAAAGTAGCCCTCGTGGAAAAGTAACCCGTGTCTAGGGGTGTTAACGAGCAGAACAGAGCTACTTGTGATCTACTAGAATACAACTCACTCAAAGCTCAAATCGAGCCGAGTCGAGCCAAACATAAACAAGCTTGAGCAGAAGCCCAAAAATAAGCTCGTTTAATAAATAAACCATAGGTTCACTTATGGAGTTCGAGTGGCTTCACGAGTCTATTATTTATATAACTTTTATTTATATTGTGACAACCCGAACTTTTAAGGTTAGCGTTACATAATCCCATGATCGTTTAACTATTGTTGTTACGCTTAATTATGTGCACGTCATATTGAGTCACTGAGTTATACTTGATAGTTATTGTTTGAGCAAGAGTTATTTGAAAGATAGTGTTTAGTTGCATGTGATCCCTAGGTCGCCCATTACGTATACGGACCGGATAACTCCTTTGCATTGTTTGTCTGCCCATGGTCCAGTTCTTTGGAGCCCAAAACGAAAATAAAACTCAAGTGGGTTCGGCCCACTTGTTTCGAACATATACAAGTTTGTGCATGGTTCTCATGCATCTCTCATAATCGCACAAGGATAACAAAACCCTACTCTTCTCCTCTCTTCTCTCCCTTCGACGGCAGGCCCCCCCATCTCTTTCGAAGCTCCTCTTCGGTTTTAGTACCATCACTAGCATCACGTAATCCGGTTAGTGCACCTTCATTGTGATGATCGAATTTCTTTGTTTGTTTGTTTGCAAATGTGTGTTGTCCGATTTATTTGATAATCAGGAGATGTGGGTATAAAAACCAGACTGTTAGAAAGATTAATGGCTATTAGAAAGATTTATTTCTATTGGTATAGGGTATGTTCGATGATTTATATGGTATTCGATGTTATGAGACTATGTGCATGGTTTGATCAACATGGGTCGATGTAATGTAATTAATATTATAAATTAATAAGGGTTCCAATGATGGTAACTATGATGAACTGGTGACATGAAACTGAACACAAATATTCATGTGGATATACGAGGGTTGTTATGATTTAGAGATTATTATAAAAGAAATCGATTTGGGATTAGGGTCGAATGGGGATGAATAATTGTTGGGAATATTATGTTATTTGATTGGTTTAAATATGAATCATGAAGCAACTGTTAGATTTCGTAAGTTACGGTTGTAAATTAGATTCCTACAATGATGAATTTTATTAATGGTTAATCATAATTAGGGTTACTTACCTATGTGAAAAGTTGTTTTAATTATAAGTGCGCAACCATGGATCAAGGGAAGTGTAACCGGCATACGTGAGTCGCACACTTGGATTGTGGACTGAACACTCATTATGTGCCATACGTTAATGGGTCGCACACTAGAGTGTGCGATAGAATCTCTGTTCGTTATGTGAAACAAGAAACGTGTTTACTTGCGCAATAGTGATTAGAATACATGAGTGGCTATGTGATTTACTAGTATACAAGCTGATTGTGTGTGTGTGTAAACATCATAGGCTTTGATTGACCAACTTGAACGAGTAACATAACATACCGGGTAGGGCTGTAAACGAACCGAACGTTCAGCGAACAGTTCGTGAACCGTTCGGCGGGAAGTTCGTTTATGTTCGTTCGATTAGCTTAACGAACGAACACGAACAAAAAATTTCGTTCGGTTAGCTTAGCGAACGAACACGAACACAGGTCTCGCTCGTTCGACTGCGTTCGTGAACGTTCGGTAATATGTTCATTTAATTATATTAAAATTAATAAATAATAAACCTTTTATCTAAACATATTGAAAACTTGAAACCCTATTTTTGTCTAAGTTGGCTAAAATTTGGACATTCCAAGACATTTTTGGGGATAATTATGTCTAAGTTAGTTAAACTGTATTTATCGTTTGGTGGCGTGATAGACTTCTTGTGTTTTGATTTATCATTTAATGGTTGTATTTAGTACCTATATCCAATGTTTAAGGATAACAATGTTTTCATTTTTTTTATTTTCAAGTTAAATGTTCGTTTGCGTTCATTTTTATTTGTTTGCGTTCGTTTGTGTTCGAGACCAGTGTTCACGAACTGTTCGTGAACAATTGAATTTCCTTAACGAACGAACACGAACATAAACTTATGTTCGGTAAGCGTTCGTGAACAGTTCACGAACATGTTAATTTCCTTAACGAACGAACACGAACATGGCCTTGTTCGTGTTCGTTCGGTTCGTTTACAGCCCTAATACCGGGCAAAACTAAGGTGAGTTCATTTCTCTTAAGCATGCGTCCCGGTGGGTGGGACAGTCAAATGGGTATTCCTGAGAGGAATACGTCTATTGGGTAAAAACTGGGATGTTTGATAATACACTCTTTTCCTATCACTTTAAGTCCCATCATATACCGAATTAGTTACCTGAGAGGTAACGGGGTAACGGGGTATTAGTTGATAACGCTATTAGGCTTGGCAACCTCACACCGTACCTGAGAGGACGGGCGTGAACTAATGACTTTAATCATGACCAATGCTTAGATAGGGGGCATTGGGGACGGGCAAAACAATCTGGTAGCCATCTTGTACGGTACTCGAGTTATTATCAACATTATTATCAATGAACTGATCTAAACACTTGGTAACTAACGTTTTCGTAAAACTATGAACTCACCAGCGTTGTCTGACATACGTGTTGCATGCTCGCAGGTCGTTAGATTTCTTGGATATGGAACTTGCTGTCTGGAATGGCTGGAGTGGTCATGGGTCGAACTGATTGGATACGCATGACGGATTTATTGATTTTCATACATTTGGTTTTGAAACATTAAACAATGGTTTACTTATCGCTTCCCGCTGAACTTGTTGGATTTTATTAAACTTATTGTTTGATACATTTTTTTATAATTGACAACTCCATTTGAAATCTTGTTATGGGTTCAATATGATTAGTGGCTAGATCCTGGAACGTCACACGCCTAGCGGGGTATCCGCATGTGGTATTTTTAGAGGTGTGACAGTTTGGTATCAGAACCACTGGTTATAGTGAGCTTGGTTTTAAAACGTTTTTATAAAACCAGACTATAACCGAACAATTCAGAAAATCGACCATGACACTCAGCTCCAGATTGCAAGGTTCGTCTCTCGTTTACTTATTGCATAGCACATCTAGTTTACACTTAAGTACGATATTACACGTGAATGCACACTTGGCACTACAGTATGAGTTCCTGTGTTACTAACCCATGTTATGTGTTTTGATAATGTGACACTTCCCTGAGCCTTCATGATCTATGTTGTGGTGTCTTTTGCTTTGCTACTCGAAAATTGAGGAACCTTTTTAGCATGAGTTGGGAGGAGCTGAGACGAACATGCAAATTGCATTATCATTATGGGTGCACACATAATAATAATGTGGGGTGCATGTGAGTCCCAGTGATGTTTAACGAGTGTAAAAGGGGTCCCGCTCTGTTGTCTGATGTAAACTTGGTATTCTATAGGAGTCATCGTGATGTTTAACTCCTACTCAAGTTTGACCCTTAACCTTTTCCCCTTCTTTTATATAGAATCATGAGTGGACGTAATGGTGGACGTGGTGGTGGCCGCGGTGGTGGACGTGGCAACATTGCTATGACTCAGGCCGAGTTAACCGATCTGATCAACACTCGTGTGGCTGAAGCCCTAGCGGCTTATCAGGATGGTACGATATGTACCAGTTATTCCTTATCCCTGTGTTGCGTACCCAATTTTAACCGTGTGTTGTACTCTCTTTTGTTTTTAGGTCAACCTGCGAATCAAAACAATCCGACTGTTTACACGTTTAAGACGTTCATGGATTGTAAGCCACAAACATTCAGTGGGACCGAAGGAGCCGTGGGGCTACTACATTGGTTTGAGAAAGCTGAGTCAGCCTTTGCTATGTGTAACTGTCCCGTGGGGGACCGGGTGAAGTATGCTACAGGCACATTGGAGGATTGTGCCTTAACTTGGTGGAATGCCCAGGTGCAAATGTTGGGCATCGAAATGGCTAATGCAACTAGTTGGGATGATTTCAAGGAGTTGATGCGAGAGGAGTACTGTCCTCGTGACGAGATTCAGAAGCTTGAGAATGAGTACTACAATTTGAAGATGGAAGGGTCTGAAATTGAAGCGTACACAAAAAGGTCATATGAGCTCGCGAATATGTGTCCTAACTTATCATGACCACCACCCTGAAGAATCGAATTGTACATCAAAGGTTTAGCACCGTCAGTCAAGGGTTTAGTCACTGCAGCAAACCTTAACAACTTGCCTCGAATCATCCGTCTAGCCCACAAGATCACGGATCAGGAGGTGGAGCGTGGCTCGCTACCACCACGTGTCTCTACTACTACTGCTACAGCTACTACTCCTGCTACTGACAGCAAGCACAAATGGAATGATGTGGACAAGGCGTCCAATTCGATACAGTCACAGAAGAAACCAGACACCGGGAGCGACCGCAGTTTTAGTCAGTCATCTTCTGTTAATCAGAACCAGAGTAACAATTCGAATCAGGGTTCTTATGCAGGGAAGCAGCCAAAGTGTAACAAGTGCAACTTTCATCATCGTGGGTCGTGTACCCGAGTCTGTCATAGGTGCAACAAAGTGGGTCACATGGCTAGAGATTGCAGGGCTCCACTCCCAAGACAGCAACAACATCAACCCCCACAGCAACAGCAGCCATAGCAACAGGATAGGCAGCAGCCTCAGCAGAATCAGGGTAATCGCAAGGGTTGTTTTTAGTGTGGTGACGAGGGTCATTTCAGGCGGGATTGCCCTCAGCTGAATAAGAATACTGGTAATAATAACAACAACACTGGGAATAACAACAATGGGAACAATGGTGGGAACGGTGCACGTGGAAGAGTGTTTACCATTGGTGCTGGGGAGGCTAGGAATGATGGCAACGTGGTGACTGGTACGTTTTCAGTAAATAATCTATTTGCTTCTGTATTATTTGACTCTGGTGCCGATTGGAGTTATGTATCTTTGGGGTTCAGTCGTCAGTTAGAGTTGAGTCCTACACCCCTCGTGACCAAACATATAGTAGAACTAACTGATGGTAAAACAATTGAAGCTTGACATGTTCTTGTTGGGTGTAAACTCGATCTTATGGGTCAAGTGTTCGATATTGATCTACTCCCTGTTACCCTTGGAAGTTTTGATGTGGTCGTTGGTATAGATTGGTTGTCTAAGCACCAAGCCGAAATTCTTTGTTTGGAGAAAATCGTGCGTATCCCTCTTCCCAGTGGAGAATTCCTGTCAGTTCAAGGTCATCGTGGTGGCACAATGGCCGGCATTATCTCAGCAATGAAAGACCAGAAGTGCCTGCGAAAGGACTACCCTGCTATTCTAGCTCTTGTTACCGATTCTCAACCGGAGGAGAGAAGGATCGAAGACCTTCCAGTTGTCCATGAGTTTTCTGATGTGTTTCCTGAAGAGCTTCCTGGTTTACCTCCACACCGTCAGGTGGAATTTCAGATTGACCTTACACCAGGAGCAGCTCCGATTGCTCGTGCTTCTTATCGTCTTGCACCAGGAGAGTTGCAAGAGCTGTCGAATCAACTCCAAGAACTGTTGGATAGAGGTATTATCCAACCCAGTTCTTCGCCTTGGGGAGCCCCAATTCTATTTTGTGAAAAAGAAAGACGGGTCCTTTCGAATGTGTATAGATTACCATGAACTCAACAAGGTGACCGTCAAGAACCGTTATCCTTTACCACGCATCGACGATCTGTTTGACAGTTGCAAGGGTCAAGTTTCTACTCGAAGATCGACTTAAGATCGGGCTATCATCAGGTGCAAGTCCGAGAGGAAGATGTTCCAAGAATGGCTTTTCAAACGTGGTATGGCCACTATGAGTTTTTGGTTATGCCATTTGGGTTGACTAATGCACCAGCGGTTTTCATGGACCTCATGAACCGCGTGTGCAAACCGTATCTCGACGATTTTGTTATTGTGTTCGTCGACGACATCCTGATCTACTCCAAGAGCAAGGAAGACCACGAGCGACATTTACGTCTTATCTTGGAGCTCCTGAGGAAGGAGCAACTCTATGCAAAGTTTTCTAAGTGTGACTTCTGGATACGAGAAGTGCACTTTCTTGGCCATATTGTTAACGAAATGGGGATACACGTGGATCCTGCTAAGATTGATGCTATCAGAAATTGGGCGGCACCGAAGAATCCATCGGAGGTGCGACAATTTATTGGTCTCGCTGGGTACTATAGCCGGTTTATTAAGGATTTCTCAAGGATCACTCAACCTCTTACCTCATTGACACAGAAGGGCGTTGTATACTCTTGGGGAACAAAGCAGGAGGATGCCTTCCAACTCTTGAAACAAAAACTCTGCAGTGCACCGATCTTGTCTCTACCTGAAGGTACCGGAGATTTTGTGGTATATTGTGATGCTTCTATTCAAGGTCTCGGTTGCGTGCTAATGCAACACGAGAAAGTAATAGCTTACGCTTCTCGGCAGCTGAAGTTTCATGAGAAGAACTATACAACTCACGACTTGGAGTTAGGGGCCGTGATTTTCGCGCTAAATATTTGGAGGCATTATCTGTACGGTACCAAATGCACTATCTACACCGATCACAGGAGTCTCCAGCATATTTTCGATCAGAAAGAGTTGAACATGCGACAGCGTCGGTGGGTAGAACTTTTAAATGACTACGATTGTGCCATCAAGTATCACCCAGGTAAAGCTAACGTAGTAGCTGACGCCCTGAGTCGAAAGGAAACAAAACCCAAGCGTGTACGAGCCTTACAACTCACTATTCACTCAAATCTTCATGATCAGACAGTTCGGCTCAGACAGAAGCGTTGAAGGAAGAAAACCTTAAAGCCGAGTATTTACGGGGCATGGAGAAACGACTTGTGGAGAGATCTGACGGCATTCGCTATTTTATGGAACGGATATGGGTTCCTTTGTATGGTAATCTTAGGGAGCTTGTGATGGACGAAGCGCACAAGTCTCGATATTCTGTTCACCCGGGTTTAGATAAAATGTATCAGGATCTCAGAGACATGTATTGGTGGTCGAAGATGAAAGCTCACATAGAGACATATGTGAGTAAGTGTTTGACTTGTGCTAAAGTCAAAGTGGAGTACCAGAAACCCTCAGGCCTGCTTCAACAACCAGAGATACCCATGTGGAAATGGGAGCAGATTGTTATGGATTTCATCACTGGTTTGCCAAGAACTCAAAGCGGAAACGACACCATTTGGGTGATCGTTGATCGTCTCACGAAGTCAGCACATTTTCTAGCAATCAAGGAAACGGATAAGTTCTCACAACTTGCAGCTGTTTATCTTAGGGAAGTGGTTTCTAGGCACGGGGTGCCAACCTCCATCATCTCAGATCGAGATCCGCGTTTCATATCCGATTTATGGCAGTCGATGCATAAGTCATTCGGTTCACGTCTCGATATGAGTACTGCTTATCACCCACAGACGGATGGTCAAAGCGAGCGAACCATCCAGACGCTTGAAGACATGCTGCAGGGCATGTGTGATTTATTTTGGAAAGGGATGGGAGAAACATTTACCGTTGATAGAGTTCTCATACAACAACAGCTACCATACCAGTATTCAGGCAGCTCCGTTCGAAGCATTGTATGGGTGAAAATGCCGCTCTCCTCTCTGTTGGGCTGAGGTGGGTGACAGCCAGATCACAGGTCTGGAACTTGTACTTGAAACTTCAGAAAAGATTGTCTAGATCAGGAATCGTATGGCGGCAGCGCGCGACCGTCAGAAAAGCTACGCTGATAAGCGTAGGAAACCTTTGGAATTCACCGTGGGCGACCGGGTTATGTTGAAAGTCTCGCCGTGGAAGGGTGTATTACGCTTTGGGAACCGCGACAAGCTTAATCCGCGTTATATTGGGCCATTCGAAATTCTGGAGCGAATCGGTAAGGTGGCTTACAAGCTTGAGCTACCTTCTGAGTTGGGTAATGTTCATGATGTATTCTATGTTTCGCAACTGAAGAAGTGTTTGTCTGATGAAACACTTGTGGTGCCGTTTCAAGAGCTCAAGATTGACGACAAGTTGCAGTTTGTCGAAGAACCTATCGAAATCATGGATCGGGAAGTCAAGGTTCGTAAGCATAGTCGAATCCCGATCGTGTGGGTTTGTTGGAACTCAAGACGTGGACCGGAGTTCTCGTGGGAGGGCGAGGATCAGATGAAGCTCAAATATCCTCAACTTTTCCCCGACGACCAATCTAATTCTGGTACAACTGGTGAATTTCGGGATGAAATTCCCTTTCAAGTTGGGGATGATGTGGCACCCGCAGAAATTATACAGTCATCCTGATCTAATGCCTTGCTGCTTAGGACTACTTATCAATTTCGGGACGAAATTTCTCTCAAGTTGGGGATGATGTAACAACCCAAACTTTTAAGGTTAGCGTTACCTAATCCCATGATCGTTTAACTATTGTTGTTACGCTTAATTACGTGCACGTCATATTGAGTCATTGAGTTATACTTGATAGTTATTGTTTGTGCAAAAGTTATTTGAAAGATAGTGTTTAGTTGCATGTGATCCCTAGGTCGCCCATTACGTATACGGACCGAATAACTCCTTTGCATTGTTTGTCTGCCCATGGTCCAGTTCTTTGGAGCCTAAAACGAAAATAAAACTCAAGTGGGTTCGGCCCACTTGTTTCGAACATATACAAGTTTGTGCATGGTTCTCATGCATTTCTCATAATCGCACAAGGATAACAAAACCCTACTCTTCTCCTCTCTTCTCTCCCTTCGACGGCAGGCCCCCCATCTCTTTCGAAGCTACTCTTCGGTTTAGTACCATCACTAGCATCCTGTAATCCGGTTAGTGCACCTTCATTGTGATGATCAAATTTCTTTATTTGTTTGCAAATGTGTTTTGTCCGATTTATTTGATAATCAGGAGATGTGGGTATAAAAACCAGACTGTTAGAAAGATTAATGGCTATTAGAAAGATTTATTTCTATTGGTATAGGGTATGTTTGATGATTTATATGGTATTTGATGTTATGAGACTATGTGCATGGTTTGATCAACATGGGTCGATGTAATGTAATTAATATTGTAAATTAATAAGGGTTCCAATGATGGTAATTATGATGAACTGGTGACATGAAACTGAACACAAATATTCATGTGGATATACGAGGGTTGTTATGATTTAGAGATTATTATAAAAGAAATCGATTTGGGATTAGGGTTGAATGGGGATGAATAATTGTTGGGAATATTATGTTATTTGATTGGTTTGAATATGAATCATGAAGCAACTGTTAGATTTCGTAAGTTACGGTTGTAAATTAGATTCCTACAATGATGAATTTTATTAATGGTTAATCATAATTAGGGTTACTTATCTTTGTGAAAAGTTGTTTTAATTATAACTGCGCAACCATGGATCAAGGGAAGTGTAACCGATATACGTGAGTCGCACACTTGGATTATGGACTGAACATTCATTATGTGCCATACATTAATGGGTCGCACACCATAGTGTGCGACATAATCTTTGTTCATTATATGAAACAAGAAACGTGTTTACTTGCGCACTAGTGATTAGAATACATGAGTGGCTATGTGATTTACTAGTATACAAGCTGATTGTGTGTGTGTGTGTGTGTAAACATCATAGGCTTTGATTGACCAACTTGAATGAGTAACATAACATACCGAGCAAAACTAAGGTGAGTTCATTTCTCTTGAGCATGCGTCCCGGTGGGTGGGACAGTCAAATGGGTATTCCTGAGAGGAATACGTCTATTGGGTAAAAACTGGGATGTTTGATAATACACTCTTTTCCTATCACTTTAAGTCCCATCATATACTGAATTAGTTACTTGAGAGGTAACGGGGTATTAGTTGATAGCGCTATTAGGCTTCGCAACCTCACACCGTACCTGAGAGGACGGGCATGAACTAATGACCTTAATCATGACAAATGCTTAGATAGGGGGCATTGGGGACGGGCAAAACAATCTGGTAGCCATCTTGTATGGTACTCGAGTTATTATCAACATTATTATCAATGAACTGATCTAAACACTTGGTAACTAACATTTTCGTAAAACTATGAACTCACCAGCGTTGTCTGACATACGTGTTGCATGCTCGCAGGTCGTTAGATTTCTTGGATATGGAACTTGCTGTCTGGAATGGTCATGGGTCGAACTGATTGGATACGCATAACGGATTTATTGATTTTCTTACATTTGGTTTTGAAACATTAAACAATGGTTTACTTATCGCTTCCGCTAAACTTGTTGGATTTTATTAAACTTATTGTTTGACACATTTTATTATAATTGACAACTCCATTTGAAATCTTGTTATGAGTTCAATATCATTAGTGGCTAGATCCTGGAACGTCACACGCCTAGCGGGGTATCCGCATGTGGTATTTTTGGGGGTGTGACATATATAACTTTTATTTTATATTAATATTGATTATATATATATATAAATTATAACTATAGGTATAAAAATAAATCCCCTAAGAAATAATATATGAACTGATCTCAAGCTTTTTAAACTACTTGTGGGACCTTGAGATTTAAAAATAGAGCTTAAAACCGTGTTCACGCTCAAACTCTCATTTAAATGAGTCAAACTTGAGCTCAGCTCGTATACACCCCACACTCCGTCTACATTTAACAGATGCAATGGGCAAACAAAAGAACATTCATTTTTATTGTTTGTTAATGCTTGTTCATTTAAGTTTGTTTAAATGAATGAACATAAAGGTACACACATATTCATGTTTTCCCATTTTTTTGTAAATAAAGTTGACTTCACTGATGCATAATAGTTTTGTAATATTTGGCTGAAGGAATACTTCTGGACAGAGAAAGATGAGCTGAAAAGACTAGAAAGTCCAAACAGCAAGGGCATAAGGGAAGAAAGACTAGAAAGAGGTAGAGGAAGCATTCACTATGCAAATGTCAATCCAATAAAAAGAGTTGTGAAAGTGGATGAACAGAAGATTGGTGCAGATGGCATGGGAGGACATTATGTACAAAACAAGTACACTCTTCTCAGACAAGATGGGACAGAACAGAAGATAACAGATGGAGACCTGGCTGATCACCTGCATCCTCTGGATTTTCTGTTTCTGAAGAATCATTATGAAGCTGAAAAAGGCAACAACTAATTTGTCAGAAGAGCACTAAAAACATATCAAAAGCAGGAATAAAGCTATTTGAAAGAATAGCTTTTGCTGATTTGATTTTGATTTATGCATCAACTATAACTATGTGCATCAGAAAAAGGTCCACGTCCCTCCACCTGACACATCAATCCCCTCAGAGCAGCAAGATCATGCCAGAATAGGAGATATCTTTGAACTACCTAGAATTAAAGGAAGACATAATCCATGTGTTGTGTTCAGAGATATTGAAGATAATAAGGCTCTCTTCAGAAGTATTGACATCTGCAAGTACTCCAACCAAACACTGAAATTCATCAAGGAGTGCATGAACAAAAAGCAGGAGCAACTTCAGAAGAAAGGGAAAAACAAAGAAAAGGAGAGACAAGAGATTGAACAAATGATTGATGAATGGATGCAAGTAAGAATATGGTACAAGGGAATGTATGACATCTGCAAGAGCCATTGGGTACCTGTTAAGACACGATTAGACATGTTTGACTGAAAAATACACCCTTTGACTTTTTTGATTTTTAAAATAATTAAAATTACAATGTTAGGATCTATCATTTATTCATCTTTGTACATAAAAGATAAAACTATTTGATAAACATGAGGTAGAAAGTAGTTAAACGAGTCGTAATCATGTTTGAAACTTATGTTGTGCGCGCCGTCAGAAACCTGTTAAGACACGATTTGCCAGCCTTAGCAAGAGGTACATCAGCTACAAGAAATAGCTGAAGAAAGGAGATGTACACAAACGTCCAAAATTAGTTTAAGAACAAGTTTAATTTTTATGATTATTCTGTTTTGTAATCTGTTTTTGAACAACAGTATGTGTGACTTGCAAATTTTGTTTCCACTGTTTGGGAAATTTTCTTAAGTTTATTCATCTGTCATAAGGTAGTTTATTTTTCTTACAATACTTAGGGGGAAATTGTTAGAAAACTTTAATATAGGTATTGAAGAAAAAGATGATCAACATGTTCATAAGCTGAAGATACAGTCAAGGAGTATCACTAAAAATGTGTCTACTTGATAAAGTGACAAGAAGAAAAGAAAGATAATCAAGACAATGAAGACAATCAGACAAGACCATTCTGATGAAGTCTGATGATAAATCTAGTATTTATCATCAGAATTTGGTAAGTCTGATCATCAGAATTTATGTTGATTAAGTTCATCAGAATTCTGGTAAGCTGGTCACCAGAAATTCTGGTGGACCAACTTGTCTTAAGAGATAAGCCCTGACACAATCCAAAAAGTAGCAAGTTGGCAATTACCAATTCAATGAATATGCCAAAAAGTCAGTTTGTGCAGAGCAAGTGATGAATAAACAAATGCTTATTCAGATCTAGACTCTCTATAAGTAGAGATGTCAACCCAGAAGGTTAAATGAGTTGAGCTAAGCAATCAATACACACACCACAAACTCCATTACCCTTCACACAAAATTCTTTAAGTATTCATTTTGTAATATCCAATAACTTTGTTTTAAAAAGTCATTAATACACTTGAAAATTTCTGTAAGTTGTTTCTTAAAAGTTTGATTTCTAGTTCTGCACAATATTTTCCTATTTGTTGAAATCACTTGCCATATTAAGTATTTGGGTATCTCTATATGGGATCAACAATGATGGAGACATTGAACAAATGTCTCACTTCAAAAATTGGTGGAGCTGATCAAATAGTCAATCAGTTCTGTTAATCATGTATGGACTCATAACTGGGTACAAACTTGATTATGGGACTGAAATCTTCAATCCGATGAAAAGATCAATTCTCACCAGAACTGGGAGAATCTATTCTCACTTGCCTTATCCAAGATTCATCTCAATTTTTATTGATGAGACCTTTGAAGAAAAGAATGTGGAAATTCTTATCTTAGAAGGAATTTGGAGTACAACAACCATGAAGCCCTGGAATGCAAATCAATGGTGGGCCTCAAATAAGGATGTCCCTGTGTTGCTAGAAAGTATGATGAATCTGTTTGAAACAAATTCACCATACAGACTACTACATGAGGAGATCCTGAATATACCAGATACACCTAAAGATACAACCACTATTGATGTTTACAACTGCTCTCCTTTACCTGAAGAAGAAGTTCAAAAGTCATGGTCATCAGAATCAGGAGTAGCTGAAGGAAACCTCAATCTGCAGATCAGGAATTCACCAAAAATGAGGAAAGCCATCAGAATCCTGACGCTGGATTCCATTTTGAAGCTGAACCCCATCATGATACAAAAATCCTACATGAAGCAGAGTCACATGTTGCTGGAACAAGTTCACCCATAAACACCATTTTAATTGATACTTCTGTAGCTAAGTCATGTTTTGAAGAATCAATTACTGCAACTTATTAAGTTAAATTTAGAAAAATTGGTGTTAATGAGGAGGTATCCAGTTTAATCCATCTCAACTCTGAATCAGATGATGAGGAGGAGGTTGAGATTACAACGGATAGAGATCAGGAAACTGATCAAGGAAATCCGGGTGGAGATAATTTGTTTATCTCAACAACTTGTGGAGAATCATTCACATAAATGGTTCAAGGAAACAACGTAATCTAGGGTGAAAATTTGTTTTTCTCATCTGGTGAAGGTAATTCTGGTAAACCCAAGGATGCACCAGATTCTGGTAAATCCAATGATCCACTAGAAACCTCCAAAACAGCACAAATGTGTTTACAACTGGTGAGTTAGAAGGAGCATCTGTTGTTCCAAATATCCAAGAAACACCATCTATGACACCTGAACAACTTCAGAAAGCCCTAGATGATGTACTCAAAGTTTGCAAGAAAAATCCAGTTGAGGAAAAGCTTGACCAACTGCTGTCAAAAGTGAGAGGTCAAAGAGCTGAATTGAAGACCTTGACAGAATCAGTCGAACTCATCAAGACACAACCTGAGAGGAACACTGAAGCTTTGAAAGCTCTGCAAAGACAGCAAGAAAAGACACCAGAACCCAGCATCTCTTCATCAGATATTCAGAAAATCTTCACAGAAATGGAGAAGATTAAGTCACAAGTCAAAGATGCTGTGGAGTCAAGAACATCAAGCAGCTCCAACAAGGTATTGGATGAGATCACAATTTTGAGGGCCAGCAACAATAGCATCACAGATGCCCTTGAAAATCTGATCAAAGAATGGGCTACACTGCAGGAGTAGAATCAAGAAGAATTTGCCAAAGTGCAGGAAAATAGAATAAAAAATTCTAAACTTGTGGGAGAAGTTCAATCTCTCATGAAGAGAATGAACTTCAATATTGCCAGACTGGTAAATGTTGACCCCAAGGAGATCATGAAACCCATTCCTAAAGAAGCCTCTCATCTGGAGATTCCTAAGACCACAGACAGCAACCCACTGTCACTCCTATCACTCAAGCTGGAACCACTTCAATTGGTCCACCTCCACCAATTTCAAAAGAAGACATGAAGAAAAGGTATAAAACTTTATCCAAAGTTGTCTCTGATTTGAATGTTAATATACCTCAGTCTGGTTCAAGACCAACTTCATCAGGGGATACAATTTCAAAAGAAGACATGAAGAAAAGGTATAAAACTTTATCCAAAGTTGTCTCTGATTTGAATGTTAATATACCTCAGTCTGGTTCAAGACCAACTTCATCAGGGGATACAATTTTAAGTAAAGACATAATAACCCTAAAAGCTAAAAGAAGATGGGAAGAGTCAGCTACATCTTCAAAACAACCACGGATTGTAAAGAAAAAGACTTCTGAAGGTGACACAGTCTTTGTTCAAGAAACTGACAAAGATGCGATGATGTTCCCTGAATACAACCTTAAGGAGTACTACTAGACAGAGAAAGATGAGCTGAAAAGACCAGAAAGTCCAATGAGCATGGGCATAAGGGAGGAAAGACTTGAAAGATGTGAAGGAAGCATCCACTATTCTAATTTCAATCCAATAAAAAGAGTTTTAAAAGTGGATGAACAAAAGACTGGTGCAGATGGCATGGGAGGACACTATGTGAAAAACAGGTACACTCTTCTCAAACAAGATGGGACTGAACAGAAGATAACAGATGGAGATCTGGCAGATTACCTGCATCCACTAGACATTTTATTTCTGAAGAAACATTATGAAGCTGACAAAGGCAATAACCAATATGTCAGAAGAGCACTAAAGAGCATATTAAAAGCAGGAATCAAGCTATTTGAAAGAATAGCTTTCACTGATTTTGATTTGTGCATCAACTATGACTATGTTCATCAGAAAAAGGTCCACATCCTTCCGCCAGACACATCAATCCCCACAGAGCTACAAAATTATGCCAGAACTGAAGATATCTTTGAACAACCTAGAATTAGAGGTAGACATAATCTCTGTGTTATGTTTAGAGATATTGAAGATAACAAGGCTGTCTTCAGAAGTATTGACAACTGCAAGTACTCCAACCAAACACTGAAATTCATCAAGGAGTGCATGAACAAAAAGCAGGAGCAACTTCAAAAGAAGGGGAGAAACAAAGAAAAGGAGAGATAAGAGATTGAACAAATGATTGATGAATGGGTCCAAGCAAGAATATGGTACAAGGGAATATATGACATCTGCAAGAAGTACATCAACTACAAGAAGCATCTGAAGAAAGGAGATGTGCACAAACGTCCAAAATTAGTTTAAAAACATGTTTAGTTTTTATGATTATTCTGTTTTGTAATTTGTTTTTAAATAGAAGTATTTTGTGATTTGCAAATTTTGTTTCCATTGTTTGGGAAATTTTTCTTTAAAGTATGTTCATCAGTTATAAGGTAGTTTATTTTTCTTACAATACTTAGGGGGAAATTGTTAGGAAACTTTAATGTAAGTATTGAAGAAAAAGATGATCAACATGATCATAAGCTGAAGATAGAGTCAAGGAATATCACTAAAAAGGTGCCTACATGATAACATGACAAGAAGAAATGAAAGATACATATTCAACTAAGTATTAGGAAATGATCAAGACAAGAAGACAATCAGGCAAGACCTTTCTGATGAAGTCTGATGATAAATCTGGTATTTATCATCAGAATCTGGTAAGTCTGATCATCAAAATTTCTAATGATCAAGCTGGTCACTAGAATTCTGGTGGACGAACTTGTCTTAAGAGATAAGCCCTGACACAACTGAAAAAGTAGCAAGTTGGCAATAACCGATTCAATGAATATGCCAAAAAGTCACTTTGTGCAGAGCAAGTGATGAATAAACAAATGTTTATTCAGATCTAGACTCTCTATAAATAGAGATGTCAACCCAGAAGGTTAAATGAGTTGAGCTAAGCATTTAATAGACACACCACAAACTCGATTACCCTTCGCACAAAATTCTTTAAGCATTCATTTTGTAACATCCGATAACTTTGTTTTGCAAAGTCATTAATTTACTTGAAAAATTTTGTAAGTTGTTTCTTGAAAGTTTGATTTCTAGTTCCGCACAATATTTTCCTATTTGTTGAAATCACTTTCCATATTAAGTCTTTGGGTATCTCTATCTGGGATCAACAGTTGGCCAATGCCAAATCCTCCGATCTTTATCTCCTGCCCCTGCCTCCGCAATAGTAGATCAAGGCTCCAGTACTGCAATGCCCGGACCCTAGGCTTCGTATTCAACCCATTTATTTTCAAATTGTCCATGTACAAAAGCTGCAAACAAGGGAAAAAAAGGATAAAAACTTATTAAAAAAACGAACCACTTATAACTGCACATACGCGGAAAAAAGAATTAATGTGACCAAAACACATTTTACCGTCAACACGGCTAGTGGTCCAGTAAAGTTGTTGTCAGCCGCACCTTTAACCCACTTCTTCTTGCACTTCCCAAGTTGTGTAGCAACATAAAAACACCAGTCTATATCCTCGAACCTGGTTTCACATATAAATCGTTTTGCCACCTCTTCCCTTCAGTACCTGTTTCGTTATAAATGTATCATAGTTGCAACAAGCAGCATCACAAAATCGAGCTTAAACAAAAACATGTCCTTTTACTCATCTTCTTCAAGTTCGGTAACTATCTTGGATGGTGCCACATATGATGACGGCGGAAAACGATCACGCTATTCTTTGAGGTCTGGGTGCAAGCTTGCTAATTCGGTAAGGTTGCTGAACTTCGTACCCCCTATCGGGACCCCCAGTAGGACATGAATTGCAGCCGCATCCACCTTGATATCCCCGCACGGCAGCCGAATTACCATTTTCTTAGCATCAAAATTGTCTACCACATAATAACCCAACTTTTCTGGGATACCATCCATCTTGAAGCCCAGAAGCCCACAAAAACCCATCTCATGAACTACCTGTTGTTGCACCATCATCAACGATGAAACCCCCTTATACAGCTGCCTTGGTGTCGAGCGCGTGTTTATATGGAACCATTTCTGCTTTTTTCGTATATTTCTTTCGCATCTTAGGTGCCTCTTCTTCGTCTTCCCCAGACGACATTTTCAGCTTTTTCCTAACACCCCGTTCAAAATGGCATGTTCCCACCCTCTTGTCTACGCTACCCCTACCACTAGTGTTCCCTATCAGCCGACGCTTTTTTGTTAACCCCTTTCAACCTTTTGTACTTCCTCGTATTCAAACAGCTCCTCACTTTCGGCGGACCATTCCACTTGGAATTTCCTCTCCGGCAGACTTTTACGATTATCTGACGAAAGCAAACTTCACAAAAAAAATCAAGGCAAAATAAAATAATCTACACACCAATAAAAAAATAAAAAATCTCAGGTAATGGGGAAAAAAAGCCAATGGTGAATATAAAAACAAAGCCAATGAAGAAACACTGACCTTATGGGTAAGCTCCGGCTAGGACTTCAACTCTTTGGCGATCTGAACAGCTAACTGCAAAACCAAACACCGTTAGGACTCGTTACAGGAATGGGGTTATTCCTGTAGCCACCCTCCAGCGTGAGAATAAGTCTCGGTTTGGGAGAAAGAAAGTATGAGTAGAGAAAGAGAGTAAACGAGAACAAGATGATTCGTACCTTTGATATTTACCTCTGTCACACCCCCAAAATCCACATGCGGAGTATCACCGCTTAGAGGCGTGACTGACCAGGATCAAGCCACCAATCATATTGAACATAGTGTACAAATAAATGTACAACCCAAACACAATATAATTGGTGTCCAACAAAACATAGTCTAAGTAATCAGCGGAAGCATAATGTTTAAAACCAAAACAAAAGTTCAAATGTATCAAATGTTTGACATGGTATATGACAATCCAAGTCCTACAACGACCACGCCTACCCGTGCAAGCTCCATGAGTACCTAACGACCTGCAAGGCATGTAACAACGAGTCAACAACAAAGTTGAGCGAGTTCACAGTTGGTTGATTAGGTTTTGATTTCGTTTCAATAATCGTAAGTTCGTTTTATACACCACGTTTTAATCAGTAACCCTGTTTCCCAAACCTTCTCAATGATTAGTGGGGGCTTCCCATGTGAATTACCAGACCGTACCATATCGACTACTAACGAAAGTAAGTTGTGCCCTAAGTCAATGTCTATCATCATTGACCCTTTGCCTTAGTCCATTAGTACACGCCCGTCCTACCGGCACGGTGTGAGGTTTGTTAAACCAAATAGCGCTATTAACTAATGACCCGCTCGCCATCGGCCTCGGCGATTAAGTCGATATAAAATGAGGGACTTATGATAGAGTTTTGGTCCAGTATGTTTAATCTTGTTGTCCTACCCAAGGAGGACGAACGTACATATCCTACCCAAGGAGAATACGCGAGGTTTAATCTTGGCATCCTACCCATGGAGGATGGCCGTACATATCTTACCCAAGGAGAATATGTAGTTTCTGTTTTAGTTCTTTAACCCATTCCCAACCCTTGGGAATCCCATGCCTTGGAAAGAGTGTGAACTCACCTCGGTTTGCTCGGTTGATTAATTACTTGATTCCAATTAATCAGTCAAAGCCTATGGTATGCACGTATTCACAATCAGTTTATATTCACATAGTTCGCGCATAAATCATGATCATAAAGTATAGCTCAAGTAACAAGCGCCTCATAACATTTAACAGTTAATCGCATATTCACATGAGTTACACTTAACGACACATAACTAACTCAGTTAACTCCTAACAGAATTAAACTTAGTTACTGTGCAGTTTTCTAATTCGACGAAACCCCCTAGTTTCATCGTGATCACCCTTCGACGTAACCCCCCTGGTTTCGTCATGCACCCTTTCGGCGAGACCCACCCGTTTCGTCACGATTGCCCTCGGCGAAACCCCTGGTTTCGTCGATATCGGCATTTCTTCAGGATGCATCAGTTACGTCGTGTAACTGATAATTACACAGAACCCTAACCGCCGATCATCATCATACATAAATCATACAATCATACAATCATACAACAATCATCGATATCACTTTATCATACCAATTCATCATGGCACATAACATCTAGCATGTACCCTAATTCACAAAACAACCTTATACAATCTAGATTGCAACCCGTATGTATTTCAATGATAAGATCTATTCAACACAAGTGTCATATCAACAGCCATATCGGCAAAAACATGAACGAATGCAATCTCATGAGATACTATCACATAGTTCTTAAACAACCGATTTGCACAAGAATAGTAAAAACCCTAATCACATGATTCTCAATCTAAACAATAATCATAGTCAAAACCATTCAGAAGTCAAACTTTCTCATTACGATATCTATTTACACATAAAGCAACAAGTAGATTGAATCGATAAACGTGATTAACTGGTTAAGATGAAACACAAGAATTTCCTAAAGAGATGATGGTGAGAGGTGATGGCTGCCGTAGGAAGGTGGAGAGGATTCTAGGGTTTCAGTTTGATTAATTGATTCACGAATGCAAAAGTCAGCGTAATATATGCACATGTAACTGAACTGGGCCCGTAATGGGCTTCGGCGTAACACTGGGCCGGCCAAACTCTGAGTTTCATCGAGATGAAGATGGCGAAACCCCCTGTTTCATCGAAATGGTTTTATGGCGAAACCCTGGGTTTCGTCGAGCTTATACAAGGTGAATTAGTTTAAGGTTTTAACTTATTCATATATGTTACATATCATGTCACCAAACATATCGACACAAAAGTCACATAACGTCTCCACATATATTCAACATGTACACAAGGCAAACAAGTCATATAAGCAAACAACTAAACAATTAACGTACAATTAGTGTGAAGATAGAATCTTGGAAACTCGAGTTGTCACATTATCCCCAACTTGAAAGAAATTTCGTCCCGAAATTTAGCATGCGGTTACTGAGGAACCTAGTTAAGTTTGCGTGGTTTACTGGTTTCCCCGGGGTGTCACATCATCCCCCCATAGATTTGGAATTTCATCCCTAAATTCCGTAGTAGCTTCAGCCTCAGTAGTAGTTGCATTGTTCTCGAACAAATGGGGATACTTGAGTTTCATTTGGTCTTCTCGTTCCCAGGTGAACTCCGGGCCACGACGGGAGTTCCAAGGAACTCAAACAAGAGGTATTCTGGTATGCTTGAGAACCTTAACGTCTCGGTCTGTGATTTCAAATGGTTCCTCGACGAATCGCAACTGATCGTCGATAGTGTGCTCCTTCAGAGGAACTATGAGGGTCTCATCTGACAGACACTTCTTCAGATTTGACACATTAAATACGTTGTGAACTCCACTGAGTTCTGCGGGTAGGTTCAGTTTGTAGGCCACTTTGCCTATTTTCTCTATGATTTCGAAAAGTCCAACGTATCGCGGGTTAAGTTTGCCTCGTTTTCCAAAATGGACTACACCTTTCCAAGTTGAGACTTTGAGTAGCACTCGGTCCCCAACCTAGAACTCGAGTGGTTTCCTACGCTTATCAGCGTAGCTTTTCTGACGGTCACGAGCTGCCGCCATGCGTTGTCGTATTTGTGCAATCCTTTCTGTTGTGTCTACTACAAGTTCTGGACCCATGATTTGGCTGTCACCAACTTCTGCCCAGCAAAGAGGTGATCGACATTTACGTCCGTACAATGCCTCAAACGGAGCGGCTTGGATGCTGGGGTTGTAACTGTTATTATACGAGAATTCCACTAACGGTAGATGTTTTTCCCAGCCGTTACCAAAGTCAATTACACATGCCCTAAGCATGTCTTCGAGGGTTTGGATGGTGCGCTCAGACTGCCCATCCGTTTGTGGATGATAAGCGGTGCTCATGTCTAAACGTGAGCCAAAGGATTTGTGCATTGCTTGCCACAGTTCAGAAGTAAAACGCGCATCACGATAGGAAATAATGGAGGTTGGCACCACCCCGTGCCTCGAAACCACTTCCTTCAGATAAACGTCTGCTAAAGTGGAGAACTTATCCGTTTCCTTGATAGCCAAGAAGTGTGCCGACTTTATGAGTCGATCCACGATCACCCAAATGGTATCATTTCCACGTTGAGATCTAGGCAGGCCAGTAACGAAATCCATGGAAATTTGCTCCCATTTCCATTGTGGTATCTCTGGTTGTTGGAGTAGGCCCGATGGTTTCTGATATTCGGTCTTGACTCTCGCACAAGTCAAACATTTACTGACGTAGGTTGCTATGTGGGCTTTCATGCTAGGCCACCAGTACGTAGTCTTCAAGTCGTGGTACATCTTATCCGAACCAGGATGTACTGAGTAGCGAGACTTATGTGCTTCATCCATCACCAGCTTGCGTAAGTTTCCATAGTGTGGGACCCAAATGCGCCCTGTAACGTAGTAAGCATCGTCTTCCTTTTGTTCTAATCATTTCCTTGACCCACGTAGGGACTCCGCCCTGACGTTCTCTGCTTTCAATGCTTCAACCTGAGCATCCCGTATCTGAGTAGGAAGACTAGATTGGATGGTAAGTTGTAATGCTCGCACGCGCTTAGGCGTAGTATCCTTTCGACTGAGGGCGTCGGCCACCACATTGGCTTTGCCCGGATGGTACTTGATCGCGCATTCGTAGTCATTCAAGAGTTCGACGCATCGACGTTGCATCATGTTTAACTCCTTTTGCTTGAAGATATGCTCGAGACTCCTGTGATCGGTGTAAATGGTGCACCTGGTACCGTACAGGTAATGTCTCCATATCTTAAGTGCGAAGACAACAGCTCCCAGCTCCAGATCGTGTGTAATGTAATTCTTTTCGTGAACTTTAAGTTGGTACGATGCATAAGCAATGAATTTATCCCGTTGCATCAACACGCAACCAAGACCCTGAATTGACGCGTCGCAATAAACCACAAAATTGTCTGTGCCTTCTGGCAATGAAAGAATCGGTGCGCTACAAAGTCTGTCTTTTAAATGCTAAAATGCTGATTCCTGTGCATTACCCCAACGATAGGTGACACCTTTCTGTGTTAGTGCAGTGAGAGGTTGCGCAATCTTGGAGAAATCCTTGATGAACCTTCGGTAGTAGCTCGCCAAACCCAAGAATTGGCAGATTTCTGTTGATGTGCGGGGTGCAGGCCAGTTCTTGATCGAGTCTACCTTGGATGGATCAACATGAATCCCATCCTTGTTTACCACGTGGCCTAGAAAGTGGACTTCATGAAGCCAAAAGTCGCATTTCGAAAACTTGGCATACAACTATTCTGTTTGAAGGAGTTCTAAAATAAGCCTCAGGTGTTATTCGTGTTCTTCCTGACTCTTCGAATAGATCAGGATGTCGTCAATGAAAACTATGACAAACTTATCCAGGTAAGGTTTGCACACTTTGTTCATAAGATCCATGAATACCGCAGGTGCATTCGTCAATCCGAAGGGCATAACTAGAAACTCGTAGTGTCCATAACGAGTTCTGAACGTTGTCTTAGAGATATCCTCGTCTCGGACTCTCAGTTGATGGTAACCTGACCTCAGGTCAATCTTCGAGTAGTAGCTCGACCCTTGCAGTTGATCGAACAAGTCATCAATGCGTGGAAGTGGATAGCGATTCTTCACGGTCACCTTGTTGAGTTCGCGGTAGTCAATACACATTCAGAAGGTACCGTCTTTCTTCTTCACAAATAATACTGGAGCTCCCCAAGGCGAAGAGCTAGGACGTATGAAACCCTTTTCCAAGAGTTCTTGTAACTGTGCAGATAGTTCTTCCAGTTCAGATGGAGCTAGACGATAAGGTGCACGAGCTATGGGCGCTGCTCCAGGAGCTAGCTCGATTTGAAACTCGACTTGTCGATGAGGCGGAAGACCAGGTAATTCCTCAGGGAATACCTCAGGAAAGTCACGTACGATCGGAATATCTTCAATCTTCTTTTCTTTCGAGGATGCATCAGAAACGAGGGCTAGAATAGCAGTGTGGCCCTTTCGCAAACACTTCTGGGCCTTAAGAAAAGAAATGATGCCCACCACGGCACCACTCTTGTCGCCATGAATCACTAAAGGTTCCCCATCTGGACGAGGAATGCGGACGACCTTCTCCTTGCACAGGATCTCTGCTCGATGTTGCGATAACCAATCCATACCAATAACAATGTCGAAACTACCCAAAACGATAGGAATGAGGTCGTTAGAAAAGGTTTGACCAGCTAAGATGAGATTACAACCCCTAACTATGTGTGTGGCTTCAAGACTTTTACCGTTTGCTAGCTCTACCATGTGCTTGGTGTTCAAAAGTGTTGGGGTACGTTTAAGCATTTGACTAACTTTTAGAGACACATAACTGGTATCGGCACCCGAATCAAATAAAACATTAACATAAAAGTCATCCAGTAGAAACTTACCCATCACGACATTGGGATCATTCCTTGCATCACCCTGACCAATCACGAACGCACGGCCCCGGGCGCCATTGTTTCCATTGTTTCCCCCGTTGTTACCCCCATTGTTGTTTCCGTTTCCCTGATTATTGTTGTTATTCTGGTTCTGGTTCAACTGAGGACAGTTTCTCTTGAAGTGACCTTCAGTACCACACTGAAAGCATCCCCTGTTACCCTGCTGTTGCTGAGGCTGATTTTGTGGAACTTGCTGTTGCTGTTGACGATTCTGATTCGCAGGTCGTGCGCTCCTGCAATCCTTGGCTTCATGACCCATCTTGAGACACCTCTGACAACGACCCTTGTTGCACTGACCACTGTGGTGTCTGTTGCATCTATTGCACTTTGGGTGATTTCCCCTGTATCCACCCTGACCCTGATCTTGACCCCCTGAAGATTGCTGACCGGGACTCTTGAAATCTTCTGTCTTTCGTTGTTGAGCCTATGACTGAGCAGAGGTTGAACCCTTGCTTGAGATCCCATCCCATTTACGCTTGTTGTCGTTGGGGGCATCAGATGTAGTGGTAGTAGCACTAATACGCTTTGGTAACCTGTTCTGCTCCACCGCCTGATCAGTAAGGCGATGAGCCAACTTGATGACTTGCTGAATGGTGCCAAGATTAGCTGAGGTCACGTGACTTTGAATTTCTGGCACTAAACCTTTGAGGTACAGCTCGATACGCTTGATAGGAGGATCCACCATAGTGGGACACATGATAGCTAATTCATTCGACCTCTTAGTGTATGCCTCGATTTCAGACCCCGTCATCTTCAGATTGAAAAATTCTACCTCTAGCTTGTGGATGTCGTCACGACTACAGTACTCTTCTTTGATCAGTTCTTTGAAACCGTTCCATGGGGTGGCATTAGCAACCGCCAGCCCTAGCAGTTGAACCTGTGCTTTCCACCATGTTAACGCAGCACCTTCGAGTGTTCCAGTAGCATATTTCACCCTACGATCTTCAGGGCATTCACACATCTCGAAGACCGATTCGAGCTTCTCAAACCAGTGGAGGAGGCCTACCGCTCCTTCAGTGCCACTGAAAGTAGTAGGTCGACATTCCATAAAAGTTTTGAAGGTACATGCAGGAGGCTGAGCATGTTGACCTGTCGTGTGTGTAAGAGGAAACAATGTTAAGCACAAGTGTTGGTTTACGAGAGTAAGATCTAAAGATCCTAGAGTAAGTCTCAATGGCAGGTTATACCTCCTGCCTGAGCGGCTGCGAGTGCTGCAGTAACTTGTTCATTGATTAGAGCCGTCAGCTGGGCTTGAGTCATGTTGATACGTCCACTCATGATCTTCATATCAAAGGGAACACGAGTGAGAGGGGTTCGCAAAAGTGCGATGACAGAAGAGAGTAAGCACACATGTGTTTTCAATCAATAGTTGCTACGTTTATCTAAGCATACCATGAGCAAGGTTCTATGTAACTAGCAAGTAAGCAATATAAACACAAATCATATCACCTATAGTGTTGAGTCTTGCACGTGGAGCGAGGCTTCGTTATGGATCGTCGAGCACTGTACAGGTTATAGTCTGGTTTTAACAAAAACTTTTTCCCTTATTAAAACCAAGTTCACTATAACCAATGGCTCTGATACCAATCTGTCACACCCCCAAAATCCACATGCGGAGTATCACCACTTGGAGGCGTGACTGACCAGGATCAAGCCACCAATCATATTGAACGTAGCGTATAAATAAATGTAGAACCCAAACACAATATAATTGATGTCCAACAAAACATAGTCTAAGTAATCAGCGGAAGCATAATGTTTAAAACCAAAACAAAAGTTCAAATGTATCAAATGTTGGACATAGTATATGACAATCCAAGTCCTACAACGACCACGCCTCCCCGTGCAAGCTCCATGAGTACCTAACGACCTGCAAGGCATGTAACAACGAGTCAACAACAAAGTTGAGCGAGTTCACAGTTGGTTGATTAGGTTTTGATTTCATTTCAATAATCGTAAGTTAGTTTTGTACACCACGTTTTAATCAGTAACCCTATTTCCCAAACCTTCTCAATGATTAGTGGGGCTTCCCATGTGAATTACCAGATCGTACCATATCGACTACTAACGAAAGTAAGTTGTGCCCTAAGTCAATGTCTATCATCATTGACCCTTTGCCTTAGTCCATTAGTACACACCCGTCCTACCGGCACGGTGTGAGGTTTGTTAAACCTAATAGCGCTATTAACTAATGACCCGCTCGCCATCGGCCTCGGTGATTAAGTCGATATAAAATAAGGGACTTATGATAGAGTTTTGGTCCAGTATGTTTGATCTTGTTTTCCTACCCAAGGAGGACGAACGTACGTATCCTACCCAAGGAGAATACGCGAGGTTTAATCTTGGTATCCTACCCATGGAGGATGGCCGTACATATCCTACCCAAGGAGAATATGTAGTTTCTGTTTTAGTTCTTTAACCCATTCCCAACCCTGGGGAATCCCATGCCTTGGAAAGAGTGTGAACTCACCTCGGTTTGCTCGGTTGATTAATTACTTGATTCCAATTAATCAGTCAAAGCCTATGGTATGCACGTATTCACAATCGGTTTATATTCACATAGTTCGCGTATAAATCATGATCATAAAGTATAGCTCAAGTAACAAGCGCCTCATAACATTTAGCAGTTAATCGCATATTCACATGAGTTACACTTAACGACACATAACTAACCCAGTTAACTCCTAACATAATTAAACTTAGTTACTGTGCAGTTTTCTAATTCGACGAAACCCCCTAGTTTCATCGTGATCACCCTTCGACGTAACCCCTGGTTTCGTCGTGCACCCTTTCGGCGAGACCCACCCTTTTCGTCATGATTACCCTCGGCGAAACCCCCTGGTTTCGTCGATATCGGCGTTTCTTCAGGATGCATCAGTTACGTCGTGTAACTGATGATTACACAGAACCCTAACCGCCGATCATCATCATACAGAAATCATACAATCATACAGTAATCATCGATATCACTTTATCATACCAATTCATCATGGCACATAACATCTTGTATGTACCCTAATTCACAAAACAACCTTATACAATCTAGATTGCAACCCGTATGTATTTCAATGATAAGATCTATTCAACACAAGTGTCATATCAACAGCCATATCGGCAGAAACATGAACGAATGCAATCTCATGTGATACTATCACATAGTTCTTAAACAACCGATTTGCACAAGAATAGTAAAAACCCTAATCACATGATTCTCAATCTAAACATTAATCATAGTCAAAACTATTCAGAAGTCAAACTTTCTCATTACGATATCTATTTACACATAAAGCAACAAGTAGATCGAATCGATAAACGTGACTAACCGGTTAAGATGAAACACAAGAATTTCCTAAAGAGATGATGGTGAGAGGTGATGGCTGCCGCAGGAAGATGGAGAGGATTCTAGGGTTTCAATTTGATTAATTGATTCACGAATGCAAAAGTCAGCGTACATGTAACTGAACTGGGCCCGTAATGGGCTTCGGCGTAACACTGGGCCGGCGAAACTCTGAGTTTCGTCGAGATAAAGATAGCAAAACCCCCTGTTTCGTCGAAATGGTTTTATGGCGAAACCCTGGGTTTCGTCGAGCTTATACAAGGTGAATTAGTTTAAGGTTTTAACTTATTCATATATGTTACATATCATGTCACCAAACATATCGACACAAAAGTCACATAACGTCTCCACATATATTCAACATGTACGGTTACAAGGCAAACAAGTCATATAAGCAAATAACTAAACAATTAACGTACAATTGGTGTGATGATGGAATCTTGGAAACTCGAGTTGTCACATTATCCCCAACTTGAAAGAAATTTCGTCCCAAAATTTAGCATGCGGTTACTGAGGAAGCTAGTTAAATTTGCGTGGTTTACTGGTTTCCCTGGGGTGTCACAACCTCTACTTATGGTTTACCATTAGGGTTTCCCCTAACTTAGAATGGGCTCCGATAAGCTAGGGATTTGCATGATCTTCCCAAAAGTTTGGGGATTTAGTTACGTGGTTTATCAATGCAGCATGGAACATTCTAGAATGAACATGTGTAATTAAATATTTATAATAAAATAATAGGTAATGACCGGGTCGGGTTAGCCGATCAGGGTCATACCTCGTCATGTCCCCCCAGTCCGAAGTTATGAAATGATGTTCATGAAATCAGACTAAAAAAGAAAAAAGTCAAAATTCCCCCCTTTGAGTGTAAATTTCTCGAGTGGGGTACCGTTACTTTTTTGAAAAATGGCGGCGATGGGAAAAGATGTGACAGTTAAGTCATCATTAAAATGACAGTTGTACCTCCCCTGTTTTGATATGCGTTCCCATCCATTTGCCTTTTTGAATTTGAAAGGTTGTAATCCCTTATAAATAGGTTCCCTGTTTAGGGTTTGGGATCCCATTTTCGTCTTCGCTCACAACCACTTTCTTCTTCAACTTCTTGATTCAAAAAATGGCCTCCAAAACCGGCGAGTCTTCTTCTTCTTCTTCTTCTGCCCAAGCAGGTTCTGATGCCCTATATGTCAAATGGGGGCTTGTATCTTTCAATAATCTTGTTCAAGAGTATGGCATCAGGGAAGAGTGGAATCTGGTACTGCCGTCAAAGACTGATACGACGTTTCCATTAAGAGAGGGCAAAATCACTTTGTTCAGTGATTTTTTCAAATTCTGCAATTTTTGGTTGCCCATCACCAAGTTCTGTAAGTCTGTTCTATATCACTATCCCATTCACATCTCCCAACTGCATCCGTTATGTAACACCCCGACCGCGTAAAACAACAAACCGCGGCGGAAACGTCGGGGAGTCGAGAAACAGAATTATTGTTTCACAACCATGGCATTTAAAGTTATGTTTTATTTATAAACATAGGCTACATTGTCTTAAAACAAACAAGGAAACGAGAGTACATAACATGATTTAAACTAGTCTTGTTTCATTTTATGTCACTAAGGCATAGGTCCGCCTAAGTGTATCTCGAACATCCTATGCAACAGCTCCTGAAAACACATGTGAAAATAGGTACGTCAGCATAAAAATGCCTGTGAGATACATAGGTTTTTGTTAAAATAGGATTCATGACTTAAGTTTTAAAGAAATGTTTAATAAAAGTTAGTCATGAATCTTGTTATATGTTTTCTTTTATAAATCATACGAAAATTTGATAAGAAATCTGATTATATAAAAGAAAGGTGTATGGTTAATTAAATAACCAAGTAAAATGAGTTGTATAAAATAACTGTTTGTAAAACAATGTCTTGTGAAGATATGTTATTTGTGTAAAATGTAATATGTCTAAATTGAAATGGTTTAAATAACGCTACGATATGTAATATCATAAAAGCACTTATATATAGGAAGTACCAGCGGCGTATCCACCATGCTTTTATCCTATTACACACGCCTCGTTATTTAAATCACTTACCTAAACAAACCACCAAAAAATGTCTTGTTTAAACCAATTGTCAAATGTTTATGTGTAAACCATGTCTATTGTCAAATATAAATCATGTAATGTGTAAACCAATGTCAAAATGTTTGTGTGTAAACAATGTCTATTGTCCAATGTAAATCATGTAATGTACAATCAAATGTTATGTATGGCAAATGAAATATATCAACTAAACCATAGGTAAGATGCACAAAACAAGGTATTGAAATAAAGCATAGTTTAAATCAAAGTTATGTTTTGTAAAATAACTGCATGCTATACTGATACAAACATCTATGCGGTAATGTTAAAATGCATACATTCAAGCCTTGCGACTGTGGCGACAAACCCTTAAACAAATTAAAGGTTTATCTAAATTATGTATATTGGATTCAGTCATTCCTTCCACCCAAACAAACCTAGGATTTCAGGAACGGGAGTTGTCAATTCCTATGGTACCATTACTTACTACCAAGCGGCGTGATCAATGTTAATGAATGTATTTTTGTCCCATTTAAACAAACCAAATGTCACACCAAAATGTAAGCATGTGATGTAAAACAATGTACTAAGTATGCATAAATGAACATACATAGCATGTGATGTAAAACAATGTACTAAGTATGCAATAAATGAACATACATAGCATGTGATGTAAAATAATGTACTAAGTATGCAATGAATGAACATACATAGCTAAAACATGGATAAAATCATGTACTATACGTGTACTAATGAACATAACAAGTATAAGATATGAAATCATGAAAAGCACGAAAGTAACAAGTAGGCACATGTGTTTTACCCCAAAATGTTTGAAAAACAGTAAAAGAGGGGACTATGTACTCACTTGAGATTGCTCAATAGTCTTTGGATAACAACCAAGCAATGCTAGAAAGATCACGGAATCAATCGGCACCTAATATACTTAACTACGTTAATAAACCGGACCTAAATCGGAGGATCGGATAAAATGAGGTTTCGTAAACTAAATGAGTGTAGGAACTCATGTAATATGGTTCAACAAAGCCTACATTCTAAATCGAACCTATCCTAAGTGCTTACGACCTATTACGACCCAGGTAGCTTACGCTACTTTAACGCGTCGTTCGTGTAAAACGCGTTCGGACCGCCTAACTAGTCCTATGACAAGTAATATATGCCTCAACATGTCTAATAATGTTGCCTAATCAGTTTAGATGTCAAAATTTAGGTTACATATGCTTAAAATGAATTTATGCACAAAAAAGGGCATTTTGGTCATTTTCCTAAGGCATATATACTACTTATCATACAACTAACTAAACGTAGTGACCATAAGGTATAACCTCGGAAGGTTATTCCCTATACAATTATGGTCACAAAATATGTTTGGTAGAATCCTAATGATTGACCAAACGGGTCGGGTTCGAAAGTCTAAGCGGTTGTTTAGACCGCTTATCTTTACGACCCTATATAAGCACTAAACTAAAAGTGACGAGTTAAACATGCTAAAACATGTTTAACGAAGTTAGAAAACAGGTTTGGTATCAAAACAAAGGGTTTTGATACCCAAGAATAGTTTGGTTGCAAAATACGCAAGAATACGTATTTTGACCGAAACTATAACTCATCACTACGCCTAAATAACGTGGTAATCAGTAGGTATAGTCACAAGGGACTATGACCATCGTGATTTCGCTCACGTTGCGAAGTTCAAACGAACTTCGTGTTGACCATAAACTGGTCAATGTAGAAAGTCAAACATTGTTTGACTTTTGTGCTTAAAACGCGTAAAAGAACGAAAGAATACTTACAAGAGGTCCAAGAAATGGAGATTTGATCTGAAAATTCTCAGGTATGAAGTGTACACACTTCAACTTAGAGAATATGAGTAGATCAAGGTGAGTTTCAAATGAAAACCAAGGGGTATATATAGTTTTCCGGCCACCGTTAGGATCGTTCATCGTAAACCGAGCTTCGATCTGAGCCTTACAAGTGTGCCCATGGTTTTAGAATACCATGGGTGCCCCAAAATAGCCCCTAGAATGCTTAAAAACCTTTTGCAAGTGTCAAGGAGGGCTTACACGGCCCGCCTGAGATGTCTGTTCAGCAAACAAGTTTCGTAAATTGCAGTTTCAGTCCGTGCATGCTTTTAAGGCCATTTTCGATGCGTTGAAGGCCCGTTAAGCCATTTTCAAGGCTCTACAATGATGCCTAAGCATAGGGGACATGAAACATGCTCAAAATATGTCGGATGTCGGTTCGTTCGGCCGTACGATCACGTTATTCGGTTAATTACTACGAAACACGAACAGACGTGAAAAACGATCCAAATTACGCGACGAATGAAATTTTATCATGCCAATCACTAAAATAAAATATTTTAATGATTACATAAAATTTTGGATGTCCGGATGTATTCAGAACGTAAGATATGCGCGAAAATGCAAACTTATGCGCTTTTTGACGCTTTTAGTCCCTGAATGATCTAAAAGTTTATTTTAGCATACCGAACCCCTCAAAGCCTATTTCTAAGCTATGTAAAGGACATTTATGGTATGTTTAACTTATGATCAAGTTCCGAAATGTCCGTTACAGTACGAATCGGCATACTTTCGCAGTTTGTCGAATTTAGTCCCTGTAAGCGAATAAACTTGATTTTGCCATACCAAAGCCTTCAAAACTTATTTCTAAGTTAGGTAGAGGTTATTTAAGGTATGTTAAGCATAAATTGATGTTCCAGAGTGTTTGTCGCATTAAACTGATTATGGTTACGCATCAGTTTGCATATAACTTTCTAGAAAGCGATATAGAGTTTGAAATTGAACAAAAATCAAAACATGAAAAATGTCAAACATAAACAAACAAACATTGAGATCAAATAAAATTTTTTCATTAATAACTGAACTATTTACAATGATTACAAGCACATATGTCACAGTCTCCCCTACTTGTGGAAATTTCGTCCTGAAATTTATTTAGAGGAAACTTGTGAGAAAAGATGAGGATATTTCGCCTTCATTTGATCTTCACGTTCCCAAGTAAATTATGGTCCACGATTAGATTCCCAGCAAACTTTGACAAGTGGAATGCGCTTGCGTTTGAGCCATTTGACTTCACATTCCATGATTTCCACAGGTTTCTCAACAAAATGCATCGTGTCATCAACACGAATTTCATCAAGCGGTATGTGGAGGTTCTCATCAGCTAAACACTTCTTAAGATTGGACACGTGAAAGGTTGGATGAACATTTCCAAGTTCAGGAGTAACTCAAGTCTGTAGGCTACCTTACCGATTCTTTCGACGATCTTGAATGGTCCAACATATCTAGGTGCAAGTTTTCCTGTCTTTCCAAATCTGATCACACCTTTCCAAGGTGAGACCTTAAGTAATACGCGATCACCGACTTGAAATTACAAGGGCTTGCGTCGTCGATCCACGTAACTCTTTTGACGGCTTCTAGCTGTCTGAAGGTTATCGCGAACTTTTTTAACCTTATCTGTTGTCTCTAGAATGAGGTCAGGTGTGACAACCCTCACAATTACAGGTACCGTACAATTAATTTATTTTAATTACGTGCTTAATGACTGTGCTTAATTACAACTGTTGATTAAACTGCTTTCTGTTTTCTGTACACACATACATACGCATCACATTTCATACTGTCACTCCATTTATTTCATACAAACATTAGTGACAAACTTGATGCACAAAGCACAGTTAGCACACTGAGCGGTTGATTCAGAAACATGCTGACAATACCAGCACATAGACAGACAATGTTATTATGGCCAGTATGAGCCAAGGACAAGGTACTACACTAGTACGGAGTGTAGGGAGGTGAGGACCATAAAACTGCGTCACTAGGTGATAGGTATAGTGCCGGGAAGTGCCTAAAACACAGTATAAATGCGGAATTCTGCATTCTTTTATAAAATTCAGCATTTCATTATATTAGTAAAGTGCAAAAACATGGCAGAATGGTCCTGTATACTTTCCTAAGTGCCGGGAATAATTTGTGATACAAAATATATATAAAAGACATTATTTGGACTAATTAAACATTTAAACGGAACGGTACCTAACCGAATAACCGGACACTACCCGGGACACTAAATTTTTGTCAATGACATTGTTTTACTATTTTGGCTAGTCATGGTACCCGTTTACCATAACACCCACTAAAAACCTTATATCTAACATATAACATTAAGTACTTGCATTCTAACTATCAATTGCTAATTAGTTGGAAAGTTTGCAAACATACGCCCCCCCAACCGATTTTCGGTCCATATGGACCCACCAAATTATCTTCATCATGCCTTCTTGATTTGTTGATTAAAATAATAGATATGTTGTTTAACAATCTAACCAAAATATGCATGACATCTTATAAGAGCATGTTTCCTAGATTTCTCATCATTAGATTGAAAACCACACTCCAACCTTACTCTCTCTCTCTCTATGTCGGCTCCCCCAAACCGAACCCACCACCATCACTTGCACATCTTCATCTTCCTCACTAACAAGTTCCATTCAAAGCTCCAAAGTTGATCCATGGAAGTTGCAACTTGAAGGGCTTTCAAGGAAGCTTTGTTCAAGTCTTTATCACCATCTTTTTCTCATCATTTTTGCACTAGATTTCTTCCCTAGCTAGAAGCTAGTAGTAAGTCTCTACACCTTGTTCCGTCTTATTCTTAGTTATGATATGTAGTATGATGTTTATTTTTTGAATCACAAGAACTAGAACACTAAAAAAAAGATGAACATGGAACCTTACATAAAATCCAACATAAGAAGTTTGCATGAAGATGAAATCGGGTTGGATTAGGTTTGGTTAAAGCATGCATGATGTTTGATCATTAATTTATTGATAAACCGTTGTTAGGACACTTGGTGATGCGTTTTTAGTAACATTTACATTGTAAAAAGCATGTTGATTGGTATTTTCAGCCAACTTCAACAGGCTATAACTGGGTCATTATAAATCAAAAAACTGACTTTCTGAAGTCTAAATTATGTATTTTTGAAAAACGGATCAAATGGCATTGGAATCATAATTTTTCGAGGTCATTTACTATTTTTAAGGAACTGTTTTTAGACAGCAGCTCAAGCTGCGATTTTACTGCTGAAAAAGTGTGTTGTATTCGGAGTCATAACTTAAAAACTGAGTAGAATCAGCTCATGGAATTTTTACTGTAGATGTTCAGTCTTGTCTCCGTAATTCGTCTACTGGAATTTCGTCAATCGGACTTACGATTAATTTTTAGTGAATTATTCCGTAGACTGCAGTCAGAAAGTGACAAATCTGATTGCAGCCCGGTAAATGAATTTCTATAAAATATTAGTAATGAACTGGACCTTGATATTTTTACAAAATAAAATTTGGAACGTATATGACATTCTATAAAAATTTGGGAATTTTTGGAGAAGGTTAACTATTTTATTAAAATGCTTGAAAACAGTCCAGTTTTGATTAATAAAGCTGAAATGACATAAGTGGTATATCGCATGTATGGTGGTCGGGTTGGCTATGTGAGAACAATCTACGGGATATATGTAAAAGAAAAATGATATGCTATTAAGCATGGACACCTCTATTTACAAAGGAGACTATGGCGAAATTTTCCGAAAATCCTAACACTTAGTAAATATTTTCGAGACTAGTGGTTACTAGCATATTTTAGACTATGTTTTTTCAAACATAAAACTCGCCATAATTTTTATAACGAGATGCAGAGTATAGGAGGTTAGTTGTATACATGTATAAGATACCCCATCCTTGGGAAGGAAATATGAAGCTAAAATACTTGAGAAAGTATTAATATCAAAGTTGTGGATTAAACAATTATTCCAAAGCTAAATATAATTATTATAACTTGGAATAACGACATAAACGTAACTCAAAAACATAAATACTAAGACAAGGCACGACCCGTTCGTCTAATAGACGTTAGACCATTGTAGGTAGTCGTGTGGCTGAGGAGAATTGGGTTACAAGTACCGAAGACGCAATACATTGAGTTCATGTCCCCCTTTTCTCTTAACTGTTTTCAGTTTTATACTTCGGGGGTGGAATACATGTTACAATTATTACAAGACATTTACAGACATTTATTATATGGTATGGTTAGCTTAAGGAGGGTTTCTACTACGCGAACGTGTGAGTGGTGGGCATGACACTTAAGGCCATTAATCCTCGTTGTAGGACCGAGGGAACATGAGTGATAGATCTATTCGGGTGTAGCGAGCCCCACTCCTGAGTCCGCTGAGTGGACCATGAGGTGACTATGTCCTGACGCACAAAATTTGCTAGGTTTGAGTCTTCCTGCATCACTTCACACATATCATTGGCTTTGCAACCCAATGGTGATCTCTTTTTCCGTAATTGCTACATACCAGGGATTTTCATACATACAGACATATTACAAAGGTTTATACATACTCACTTACACATGAACTCGCTCAACTTTATGTTGATTTTTCAAACTACATGTATTTCAGGGAACTAGTGGATCTGGCGGGGTATGCATGTGTCAAGCTGCGTTTTGAATAAAATGTGTTATCCAGGGTTGTTGAGTTTAGAGGGTGTATCCCTTTCCTGGACAGGATACAAAAATTTTAAACTCAGGTTTTATTTAAGTACTTTTGTTGAGTCATTGTGAACTCGTTTAAATACGTCACGGTTTGTAACCTTATTTGGTATTGATGTTTTCAAACAATAGTATTGTGGTAGTTTCTAAACTTTATTAATGGATAAACATCTCATAATTTTATCATATAGCATTGTTATGATTGTTGCTAGGGTATTAAGAAGTCACACCAAATAAACCACGCTTCCGCAAAAGTCAGGGTGTGACAGCTTGGTATCAGAGCCTCGATCATAGCGAACTAGGATTCCTTCTCGAGTCTAGACTATGATCATCAGGGCTCTCACGAAAATGTTTTCAAACATTTTTACATTGCATACACAAAACGTCCAGATCCAGGAAACAAACATTTTTGCAAACAAAAAGGCACAAGTACACATTTCAAAATTTATGTTTATAATTCAGTCTTAGAGACTGAGGGAGATTCAGTCTTAGAGGCTGAGGGAGGTTCAGTCTTAGAGGCTGAGGGAGGATCAGTCTTAGAGACTGGGAGGATGGTCTTAGAGACCAGGGATTTAGTCTTAGAGACTGGGAGGTTGGTCTTAGAGACCAGGGATTTAGTCTTAGAGACTGGGACGTTGGTCTTAGAGACCAGGGATTTAGTCTTAGAGACTGGGAGGAGGGTCTTAGAGACCAGGGATTTAGTCTTAGAGACTGGGAGGTTGGTCTTAGAGACTAGGGATTTAGTCTTAGAGACTGGGAGGTTGGTCTTAGAGACCAGGGATTTAGTCTTAGAGGCTAGGAAAGTTGGTCTTAGAGACTAGGGAGTTAGTCTGAGAGACTAGGGAGTTTAGTCTGAGAGACTGGGTGGGATAGTCTGGGAAGACTAGGACGAATATGTGGATACATGATTACATTATGAATTGTCTTTATTTGCAATACACAAAGTGTTTAAGATTACTGTAAATATGCATGCTATGACTACTATATACCGGCACACACGTCACCTTCCTCAGGGAACGGATTGTTAGATGATAGCAACCCTACGGCCACCGCCACAGATGATGAGATTGTACCTGCGCCAGAGATGTTTACGTCAGACACTGAGAGTGACCCTGACATGCTGACCAAGGACGAGGACGACTTCCAACCGTCCGCGCTGCCAGACTTTGGCGATGAATTACCCTTGTTGATGGCTTCCTTGACGAATATCCCTCTGTCATTCATGTTTCGGACCATGACCACTTCATTACTGGTCATCTCGTTGGTAAGCACACCATGGCTCCGATCCTCGACAATGCGCCTCTTGTGGACATTCCTTCCGAAGGTTGGATACTCGACGAACAATTGATAACGATATTGACGTGATATTGATGGTCCTTCTGACAACGCCCATGGTGATGGAAAATTAGACGAGAACGTCGTTACAAATTTCACTCTTGAGACCCCTGTTGCCAAGCTACCCTCTGATTCTAGTATACACTTGATTTCAGACTCCTTTGAGTCTGTGACCTTTACAGCCTTATAGATGGTCGGATTACATCTTTCTACTACTGACACAGACGACGACGCCGTTATGACTACTGCACTAACACCTGCTCGAGGCACCACACTGTTACACAACCCAGGGCCTGCTCCTGAGCTAGCTTCTGCACCTTTTGGGTCAGCTTAATGTTGCACCTACTGAACCTGCACCTTTACTTGGTCATGACCCTGTTTCTATTGGTTTATCAAACATTGCACCCCTTATACCTGACCCAGTACCTGCACCGATGATATCCTGATTGGTTAAGACGTTTGTTCCCGCACCTTCACCCGCTAATGTTGCTCCTGCGAAGACCGACGTCCATTGCGCCAACATGCCTGACGTTTTCCTTCAAGACATACCTGCACCTCGGGAGGGTACTCCAGATCAGCAACCGCGTAACGAATCCTATTGCTACTGCAACATTTTCCTACAACCCCACAGGCCGCACTGTTTGCTACATTCACCCCTACACCATTGGCGAGCCATTTCGATAGTTCCTATCGTACACCATGCTGAAATTAGACCCTCGCATTATGGAGGCCACACACAAGATGAGTTGCTCCTGTAACATCAGCTACAGTTTGAGGATATGAGTCGCAGATTGTTGAAACTTGAGCTGACGCCACATTTGGTAACTTGAAATGCAAAACATTACATAACTGAAAACATGATTTAAGTGTTTACATCACAAGACAGCATATTGTCTGAAAAGTTTAATGTAAGACACCACGTCCTCCACCCTGTCTATTGCCAGCATGCTTTGATCCTCCACATTTATCAAGGTTCCTTTTGCACTCTCAACCGTTGCTATTACACCGTTCCCAGGATTCTGATGCTCATTTCTTTATTGTCGAGCGGCAGAGCAGATAATTACTTCGACGTGTACACAAGCCCGAGGAGGAGTTCACGCACGTTAAACAATTTACTTTTCTTTCCTCCTCCACCTCAGACACTGGTATAGTGATTTTTGGATTATGCGAATTGCATTACATTACATTTGGGTAAGGACACTAATGGTAAACCGGGATTGTGGAGACTTTTGAAGACCACATCTGGCTACATAAAATTTGATACACTAATATATTTAATGGACAGGGATAGGGTGACCCTGTGTCCCTGTTGATATGACACATTTCGGAAGATAATACAATTGTGGTCAGGGAATAAAGGGAAGCCAATCATCATTAGACATGCGACAATACCTTGTGGCTAATGACCAATGAAAGCTCAGTCGCTATGCCTTCGCTAAGCATGATTGTTGATCCATATATGTGTGCTGTAATTATAACGCTACGTGCTTACTTGCTATGCTCTCATTAAACATAACTACCAAAATACTTGGTTATACTATGATTATACTATTGATTGATTGGTTGGTATGATAACCTAATATGTGTATGTGTATATGATCTTTAAACAACTATATGCACCCCCCCGAACGAATAAGACCTGACCTAACCAATCTTCCCCTCAGAAGATGTCGATACCAGGGAACGTTGATACCAACAACCCTCTGCCGACAATAGCAGAGTCAGAACTGCAAGGGCGAATCTCGCAAGCCATCGCACAACTCGAGGCCCTTCGCTCCGAACACGGCGGAGGTACCTCAGGAAATAACCCACCCAGCGGCTGCACCTATAAGGAGTTCTTAGACCACAAACCTCGAGAATTCGACGGCACTGGGGGTTCCTTAGCTTTTGTGCGTTGGGTGGAGAAGACGAATTCTGTCTTACAGTTGAGCAAATGTGCCCCAGAACATCAGGTCACGTACGTAGCTGGACTATTTGTAGATGGGGCTCTGTCATGGTGGAACCTTCAGGTTCAAACAATGGGCGAGACAGCTGTGAATGCTTTGACATGGGACGAACTGAAAGATCTGATGCGTAAGAGATATTGCTCGAGGGCAGAAGTCCAGAAGTTGGAAACTGAACTGTGAAACTTGAAAATGGAAGGACCAAAGATAGCTGAATATGTGCAGCGATTTGGCGAATTATCACAAGTTGCTTCGCGTGTGGTAGAACCAGAATCTAGGAAGATTGAACGTTTCATCAGGGGACTGGCACCCCAGATTCTAAGCCTGGTAACAACATCTAAACCTTCAAGGATCACCGAGGCTATCAACATAAGTGTGGCGCTCACTGAAGAAGCGGTTAGACTAGGAAAATTTTCTATTATGGAAGAGAAAAAGGAGACTCCTGTAGAGTCATCTGGAGATAACAAGAGAAATCTTGCAAATTTCAAGAAGATTACTCGGGCAAGTAACAAGAAAAAGGCCAAAAAGGGAAAAGACTACATGGGTCTCCCGCCTAAGTGTGACAATTGTCTACGTTATCATGTCGGGCGATGTAAATATGGAAAATGTGATAACTGTGGCAAGAGAGGGCATCCTAAGGAAACTTGTAAGCAAGGTACTGAAGGTAGAAATGGAGGCCAAGATGGTAGTGAGAATCACGGAGGAAGCAACGACAATGATGAATATCAGGGCAGAACGAGTGACAAACAGAAACGTGCACAAGGTTATTTTAACTGTGGAAGCAAAAAGCATTTCAGAAAATATTGCCCTAAAAACAATCAGGCACAAGGATGAAAGCTCCACCCCGGAGCTGGGAAGACACGCCAGGAATTCAAGCGTGGATATCGGTACGTCCCATATTACTCAACATAATGCATCTGTGCTGCTAAATACTGTTGCAAAATTTTAGCTTTGCATCTCTAGAGTTTGAGAGTATACTTGGTTTAGTAACAATTAAGTTAGATAATCCGCACACGATAGTACTAGCTAACGGGAAGCTAGTGGAAGCCAACGAAGTAATTGGAATCGGCAAGATAGAACTCGGAGAGCATAAGTTTACTACCAGTTGGGTTGGGAAGCCTCGACGAGGTAATTGGGATGGATTAGTTGCCGAATGATCGAGCGAAGATTGATATCCGCACCCCGATGACGAACGAAGGAATGATCGTGACTCACGAGGCAGGATACGTCTCTACAGATCACGAATTGCTTGAAGGCACGAAAGTTGTTGCGGAAAGGATGTGTTGTTTTCTGGCTCATGTCGGGGACAAGGGAGCCGAAGAACTAAAACTCGAAGATACCCCAAAGAATATCTTGAAGTCTTTCCGAAGACTAACCGGAACTATCTCCTCAACGCCTAGTCGAATTTCTCATCAATTTGATTCCAGGCACCGCGCCTGTAGTCGCTGCACCTTATCGACTTACACCTTCAGAGATGCAAGGATTGGTAGTGTAACCTCAGAGGTTGATGGAGAAGGAAGATAACAGACCAAAAAAAAATTCCCTTTTGGGCAACCCCCCTTTTCTGCTTGTCAATAAGAAGGACGATAGCTTTCATACGAACATCAAACAACCAGGATCCGGACGAGCTAACTCACGAGAGTCGATAACTCTTGGTAAGGATCAGCAAAATTCTTACTTAACTAACTTTGAGGATCCCACTACTATCTTAAGACCGATCGATGACTGAGTGTCAATATATGTGAATCCAGGAAGAAAGCATACCGGGAAAATTACGGGACAATAACTTGTTTTAAACGTACACCAAAATGGTGTTCCCAACACGATACACAAAACATTTTACACAGAATTCGAAACTTTGAGGACTTGGAAGACACGTACCTAAGACTTTTGGGAACCCAGGTCACAACCCTAAGGGTTACTGCTTAAGAACCACATCTGTTAACTCAAGCGGACACCATTAACCTGACATATATGCCAGTCCCGTTGACCAGACAGAGAGTACTTGAATTTCTTTTACTTCTAGCGAGTAGATGTTTGTATCTCTACTCCCCTTGATGGTAGTTGCATCACAATATTTCCTCGCTGAGAGCGAATACACATTTGCTTTGATATCTGGTCATTTCTTCACTTTAGCAGATACTCATTATTCCTTTTCTTGGAAACTTATCTGACATACATGCATCATTTGCTACGCATGTGGTTTCGTTTCAAACAAACGCTTCATTGAAGTTCAAATATTATGTTGCTAAATCTAAATTACTGGTTTGTGATTAGAATGACCTACATTATTGTAATTGTTGGCTCTGTGTTATCAAGTCAACACACTTTCTTGAAACTTCTTTTCTTTCAAGATACATTCATGGTTTATTTTGTAACCATGCCGAGATTCTCTTTGTTGATACATATGTTGATTATCAGATTACGTTGAAATCTAGTTCAACTGCTTGAACTTATCCATTTCGCGTGTTCATTTTGAGATGCTGTATGATGTATTGAGAACATCATATTCAATTATTTTTGCAAAGACCTTTTCATTACGAGTCGTGGTAGATTCGGTTGGTTTACGACTCCACTAAATCGTTTGATTGATTTCGATACATTGCGGTGATATTTTCACAAAATTGGAGCTTGCGCTAATTTGGTTACTCATTTCATACACGGACTTAAATTATTTGCTAATTTGCTCTAAATCCGTCTTGTTTATTTCAATTAAAGCAGTCTCTACACAATTGTGTGTTAAGGTAATGGTACATAGATTCATTTCATAGCAAGGTGTACCTCTTAACGGTTCTTTCATTACAACTTAAATACCTTGTAGTATTTATTGTCTTCCACTTTCAAACAGAAACAGTAATACCTTGATGTTCCATATTCAATTAAAAACTCTATGACATCGTGTAAATCAAAACTTCAGACTTGTCTCGGTACACTTTCATTTGATTTCAGGCACGGTGAACTTTTTCAGTCACCACTACTATTGAATCTCGTCATTTTGACACCTTGGTATCATTAGCTTGTGCTGATCATGGTCAACTGTTTCACACAAAACAACTTATACTTTTGTTTGACTTGTCATTTAAACATTTCTGATGCAACTACGAATTAAGACAATGATACACCAGATTCGCTTGTACTTCATACGGTGTATTTTCACAATTCAAAAATGACAACGCACGAATCCCTACCATTCATTTGTTCGGGAGACCGACAGATCAATTTACTATTACTTTGGAGTTGTTGATTTGAGTTCATATAGCAGATGCTATGGTGGTGAAGACTCGTTGGCATACTGTGACCAATCGCTTGAGAATCCTATTGGACAAAACTCCTCTATTGTGGAACCCCTGTAACCAGATTACACTAGACTATACGTCGATACGTCTTGTACCTTCAACACCAAGTGCTAAAAGCACATACCTTTTAGCCATTGGATTCGTGTTGTTATATATTCTTGGACTCACCTGATGTGAGTAAGGTTTGATTCGGTTTGGTGAGTATCTACCTCGGTATTATTCATATACATACATACATAATGAAACCTAAGGAGGTAAGGTAGTACAAATTTCGAGGACGAAATTTTCTTAACGTGGGGAGAATGTGACAACCCTCACAATTACAGGTACCGTACAATTAATTTATTTTAATTACGTGCTTAATGACTGTGCTTAATTACAACTGTTGATTAAACTGCTTTCTGTTTTCTGTACACACATACATACGCATCACATTTCATACTATCACTCCATTTATTTCATACAAACATTAGTGACAAACTTGATGCACAAAGCACAGTTAGCACACAGAGCGGTTGATTCAGAAACATGCTGACAATACCAGCACATAGACAGACAATGTTATTATGGCCAGTATGAGCCAGGGACAAGGTACTACACTAGTACGGAGTGTAGGGAGGTGAGGACAATAAAACTGCGTCACTAGGTGATAGTTATAGTGCCGGGAAGTGCCTAAAACACAGTATAAATGCGGAATTCTGCATTCTTTTATAAAATTCAGCATTTCATTATACTAGTAAAGTGTAAAAACATGGCAGAATGGTCCTGTATACTTTCCTAAGTGCCGGGAATAATTTGTGTTACAAAAATATATATAAAAGACATTATTTGGACTAATTAAACATTTAAACGGAACGGTACCTAACCGAATAACCGGACACTACCCGGGACACTAAGTTTTTTGTCAATGACATTGTTTTACTATTTTGGCTAGTCATGGTACCCGTTTACCATAACACCCACTAAAAACCTTATATCTAACATATAACATCAAGTACTTGCATTCTAACTATCAATTGCTAATTAGTTGGAAAGTTTGCAAACATACCCCCCAACCGATTTTCGGTCCATATGGACCCACCAAATTATCTTCATCATGCCTTCTTGATTTTTTGATTAAAATAATAGATATGTTGCTTAACAATCTAACCAAAATATGCATGACATCTTATAAGAGCATGTTTCCTAGATTTCTCATCATTAGATTGAAAACCACACTCCAACCTTACTCTCTCTCCCTATTTCGGCTCCCCTAAACCGAACCCACCACCATCACTTGCACATCTTCATCTTCCTCACTAACAAGTTCCATTCAAAGCTCCAAAGTTGATCCATGGAAGTTGCAAGTTGAAGGGCTTTCAAGGAAGCTTTGTTCAAGTCTTTATCACCATCTTTTTCTCATCATTTTTGCACTAGATTTCTTCCCTAGCTAGAAGCTAGTAGTAAGTCTCTACACCTTGTTCTATCTTATTCTTAGTTATGATATGTAGTATGATGTTTATTGTTTGAATCACAAGAACTAGAACACTAAAAAAAAAGATGAACATGGAACCTTACATAAAATCCTACATAAGAAGTTTGCATGAAGATGAAATCGGGTTGGATTAGGTTTGGTTAAAGCATGCATGATGTTTGATCATTAATTTATTGATAAACCGTTGTTAGGACACTTGGTGATGCTTTTTTAGTAATATTTACATTGTAAAAAGCATGTTGATTGGTATTTTCAGCCAACTTCAACAGGCTGTAACTGGATCATTATAAATCAAAAAACTGACTTTCTAAAGCCTAAATTATGTATTTTTGAGAAACGAATCAAATGGAACTGGAATCATAATTTTTCGAGGTCGTTTACTATTTTTAAGGAACTGTTTTTAGACAGCAGCTCAAGCTGCAATTTTACAACTGAAAAAGTGTGTTGTATTCGGAGTCATAACTTAAAAACTGAGTAGAATTAGCTCATGGAATTTTTAGTGTAGATGGTCACTGTTGTCTCCGTAATTCTCCCACTGGAATTTCGTCAATCGGACTTACGATTAATTTTTAGTGAATTATTCCGTAAACTGCAGTCAGAAAGTGACAAATCTGATTGCAGCCCAGTAAATGAATTCCTATAAAATATTGGTAATGAACTGGACCCCGATATTTTTACACAAAAAAACTTGGAACGTATATGACATTCTGTAAAAATTTGGGAATTTTTGGAGAAGGTTAACTATTTTATTAAAATGCTTGAAAACAGTCCAGTTTTGATTAATAAAGCTGAAATGACATAAGTGGTATATCGCATGTATGGTGGTCGGGTTGGCTATGTGAGAACAATCTACGGGATATATGTAAAAGAAAAATGATATGCTATTAAGCATGGACACCTCTATTTACAAAGGAGACTATGGCGAAATTTTCCAAAAATCCTAACACTTAGTAAATATTTTCGAGACTAGTGGTTACTAGCATATTTTCGACTATGTTTTTCAAACATAAAACTCGCCATAATTTTTATAACGAGATGCAGAGTATAGGAGGTTAGTTGTATACATGTATAAGATACCCCATCCTTGGGAAGGAAATATGAAGCTAAAATACTTGAGAAAGTATTAATATCAAAGTTGTGGATTAAACAATTATTCCAAAGCTAAATATAATTATTATAACTTGGAATAACGACAGAAACGTAACTCAAAAACATAAATACTAAGACAAGGCACGACCCGTTCGTCTAATAGACGTTAGACCATTGTAGGTAGTCGTGTGGCTGAGGAGAATTGGGTTACAAGTACCGAAGACGCAATACAATGAGTTCATGTCCCCCTTTTCTCTTAACTGTTTTCAGTTTTATACTTCGGGGGTGGAATACATGTTACAATTATTACAAGACATTTACAGACATTTATTATATGGTATGGTTAGCTTAAGGAGGGTTTCTACTACGCGAACGTGTGAGTGGTGGGCATGACACTTAAGGCCATTAATCCTCGTTGTAGGACCGAGGGAACATGAGTGATAGATCTATTCGGGTGTAGCGAGCCCCACTCCTGAGTCCGCTGAGTGGACCATGAGGTGACTATATCCTGACGCACAAATTTGCTAGGTTTGAGTCTTCCTGCATCACTTCACACATATCATAGGCTTTGCAACCCAATGGTGATATCTTTTTCCTTAATTGCTACATACGAAGGATTTTCATACATACAGACATATTACAAAGGTTTATACATACTCACTTACACATGAACTCGCTCAACTTTATGTTGATTTTTCAAACTACATGTATTTCAGGGAACTAGTGGATCTGGCGGGGTATGCATGTGCCAAGCTGCGTTTTGAATAAAAGGTGTTATCCAGGGTTGTTGAGTTTAGAGGGTGTATCCCTTTCCTGGACAGGATACAAAAATTTTAAACTCAGGTTTTATTTAAGTACTTTTGTTGAGTCATTGTGAACTCGTTTAAATACGTCACGGTTTGTAACCTTATTTGGTATTGATGTTTTCAAACAATAGTATTGTGGTAGTTTCTAAACTTTATTAATGGACAAACATCTCATAATTTTATCATATAGCATTGTTATGATTGTTGCTATGGTATTAAGAAGTCACACCAAATAAACCACGCTTCCGCAAAAGTCAAGGTGTGACATCAGGTCCAGTAAGCTGAGCTTCACCGATCTCATTTCAGCAGACTGGTGAACGACATTTTCGACCATAGAGAGCCTCGAAAAGAGCCATGTTGATGCTGGAGTGATAACTATTATTGTAGGAGAATTCAATCAACGATAGATACGAATCCCAACTACCACCAAAATCGATCACACAAGCTCTAAGCATATCTTCCAAAGTCTGGATTGTTCTCTCAGATTGGCCATCTGATTGCGGATGATAAGCTGTGCTCAAATTAAGTTGGGTTCCCATAGCAGATTGCATGGTTCTCCAAAAACGAGATGAGAATCGAGCATCTCTGTCAGAAATAATGTTCAAAGGAACACCATGTCTAGATACAATTTCATCCACATAAATTTTAGCCAGCTTGTCAGCAGATAGATCCTCATGGATCGGCAAGAAATGTGCTGACTTTGTAAGACTATCAACAACTACCCAGATGGCGTCATGACCTTTCTTAGTGCACGGAAGTTATAAGATCCATAGCAATGTTTTCCCATTTCCAAACTGGAATCTCTGGTTGCTCCAATAAACTAGAAGGATGTTGATGTTCAGCCTTAACCTTAAGACAAGTAAGGCATTTTGATACGTATAAGGAAATGTCTTTCTTCATACCAGGCCACCAATACTGAGTACGAAGATCCTTATACATTTTGTCTGCACCAGGATGAATAGAATAACACGACTTATGAGCTTCATCCATTAGCAAGGTGTGGAGATTGTTTTGACTTGGGACCCACAAACGGTCCATGAAGTAATATGATCCATTGTCCTTCAGTTCAAGATCAGGCTTGATATGAAATGGTAATTCCTTACCCATCAAATCTTGTGAAACAAAAGTATGTTGAGCGTGAGAAATGTGGGTTTGGATATCAGATCGAACATGAACACAATGAAGCTTAACATGCTCTTTACGACTCAATGCATCGGCCACGACATTCGCCTTACCAGGATGGTAGCGAATTTCGCAGTCATAGTCATTTTGGAGTTTAACCCAACGTCGTTGCCTCATGTTGAGTTCTTTCTGATTGAAGATGTGCTGAAGACTTTTGTGGTCAGTGAAAACCACACATTTTGTACCATACAAATTGTGTCTCCAGATTTTGAGAGCGAATACAACTGCACCTAACTCAAGATCATGAGTGGTGTAGTTCTTCTCGTGTACCTTTAACTGCCTTGATGCATATGCTATGACTTTGTTCCTTTGCATGAGAACATAGCCAAGACCCAAATTTGATGCATCACAATACACGACGAAATCATCATTGCCCTCAGGCAAAGATAGAATAGGAACATCACAAAGCTTCTGCTTCAAAGTCTGAAACGCTTCTTCTTGTTTGGATCCCCAATCAAAGGGTTTGTTCTTTTGAGTTAGAGCAGTTAGAGGAACTGCAATCTTCGAGAAGTTTTCAATGAAGCGACGGTAATAACCCGCAAGACCAAGGAAAGAACGAACTTCAGGGGGTGTAGTAGGTGTATCCCAATCCTTAATCGCAATGATCTTAGAGGGATCTACATGGATACCTTGTTCGTTGACAATATGCCCAAAAAATTGAACTTCCTTAAGCCAAAATTCACATTTAGAGAATTTGGCAAAAAGTTGCTCTTTCTTCAGGAGTTCCAGAGTAAGACGAAGATGCTGCTCATGATCAGCTTGCGTCTTAGAATAAATCTAGATATCATCAATGAAAACGATGATGAACTTATCCAAATAAGGCTTACGAACCCTATTCACCAAGTCCATGAAAACAGCAGGAGCATTAGTCAAACCGAAAGGCATAAATGTGAACTCATAATGCCCATATCGAGTGCGGAAAGCTGTCTTGGGAATATCTTCTTCATGCACACGAAGTTGATGATACCCAGAACGCAGATCAATCTTTGAAAAATAAGAAGCACCCTGTAATTGATCAAAGAGATCATCAATGCGAGGTAGGGGATATCGATTCTTGATGGTAAGCTTGTTAAGCTCACGATAATCGATGCACATCCTGAAAGATCCATCATTCTTCTTGACAAAAAGAACGGGAGCACCCCAAGGTGAAAAGCTAGGACGAATAAAACCTTTGTCAGAAAGCTCTTGAAGCTGCTAAGACTACTCTTGCATCTCAGATGGTGCAAGACGATACGGAGACCTGGCAATAGGATTTGCACCAGGTACAAGATCAATATGAAACTCGACTTGGCGTGCTGGGGGTAAACCAGGTAATTCTTTAGGAAAAACTTCAGAATAATCCCGAACAACAGGGATATCTTGAATAGACTTACCTTTGCCTTTATCTGCTACAACATGTGCCAAAAAGGCCATATAGTTCTTGCGCAAATACTTTCGAGCTTGAGTATAAGACATGAGTTTGAGGCTACTAGCAGGTTTCTCACCATGAACCTCTAGGATCTTACCAGAAGAAAGCGGCACATGAACAATCTTCTCAAAACAAACTACCTCTGCGTGATGCTTGGCTAACCAATCCATTCCCACTATAACGTCGAAACTCCCCATTTGCATCGGTGTGAGGTCAATAGGAAAAAGATGGTTGTTAAGGTTCAACTGGCAATTACGAAGAACAGAATCGAGAACAACGGGATCACCACTAGCAACTTCTACTATCAAAGGCTTTCCTAGTTTCGTTCTAGAAATGCAAAGCAAAGGATCGAAAGATAATGACACAAAACTCTTATCGGCACCTAAATAAAAAAGAACAGATGCAGGCTGATTGTTAACAAAGAACGTACCGTTGACCACTTCATTGTCTGCTCGCGCCTCATGAGCATTCATGTTGTAGACTCATCCACGAGCCTGAGCTTGGTTTGCATTCACCAACCTTGGACACTGATTACGGTAGGGGGTCAGATCCCCACAGTTGTAGCACGAACCAGGAGGGTAGTGAGGTCGTGCAGCTTGAGCCTGTTGTTGAGCAGGAGGTTGACCAACCTACTGAGCTGGGTTACGTGCAGCCTGATTGGGAGCAAAGCAACAAACATCGGCAAGATGACCCGACTTCCCATAGTTAGTACAAAAACGACACTGAGCCTGCGGTTGATGGTGGCTATTGCATCTGTTGCACAACGGTACATTCCCCGCATACCGTTTCTTTACTGGCAGTTGTGCAGGTTGGTTGGGAGCTGCCTGATTAACTTGAGCAGTAACCACGAAATTCTGAGAAGCCTTGCGCTTCCTAGACCCTTTCAAAGAACCAGATTTCTTTCCCTTCTTGTTTTCACCCTTCTTGCTTTCCTTATCAGGCGACTGTTTCTTACCCTTGTCACCTTTCCTATGAAGCTTCCCCTTTCTGATCTGCGACTCAATCAAAGTCGCAGCTAACTCGATTGCTTGATGAACTATGGTAGGGTCACTACCAGTGACGATGTCTTGCATGGAGTCAGGTAAGCCATCAACATATCTCTCGATATCTTTCTCAAGTGGGGTAACCATTATCGGGCATAACAAACTCAGTTCTTCGTACCTATTAGTGTAGGACCGATGCTCACCACTATCTTCCTTTAAATCATCAAACTCCCTTTCTAAAGCCCTTAGTTCATGACGAGGACATAATTCCCTCATCATAAGAGCCCTAAGCTCTGCCCAGGTCTGTGCTAAAGCAACCTCAGCACCACGGTCTCTCATGACTCCATTCCACCATGTAAGAGCCCTCTTTTGAAATACGCTAGAGGCAAACTCGACTTTGCGATTATCAGGACACTGAACATGACGAAACGTACTCTCGATGCTCTCAAACCACTGTAGGAGCCCAGTTGCTCCCACAGAACCACTGAACTTGAGCGGTTTAGCCGAATTGAAACTCTTGAAATTGCATGGAGCATTTTGATTATTGTTGGCTTGGTTAACTTGAGCAACAATGTCTGGGAGTACATCAGCCATTTGCTGCGCAATGATAGCTGCCATTTCGGCGTTAGGTAGCGGATTTTCGCGTCGAGGAGGCATTCTAAAATAGGAAACATGAGAGGAAAACGAGTGAGATGATACAAAAATCGACAAAAGCAAAGATGGTGGTCATTCGTCCGTACCACAAAGCAAACAAATGACACACAGTGACTAATCAAAGTAAATGGGTCGAAAATAATGCATCGCGAAGACATGCTTTAGCCTATAAGTGGACACTCACCCCAAGAGTTCCCAGGTAAGAGTGACTGGTCCGATTATGTGGATTTGTACGAACAGTGTAGCCTAGACAGAAAACTCGAAGTACAGGCATTCACTCTTCCAGATTGCACATGTTCACATTATTTAGGCCCAAAACTTTGACGAGATTTTGAAAACTTAGAAGGCACAAGGCCAAAAGAATCATTCAAAAACGGATGATTAAATCTTCAAAATCATTTTGAAAAATTGGAGGGTTTAAAATCTTATAACAAATTATTTAAAAACAGATGATTGATTTTAAAAAATCGTTTTGGAAAAATTGTGTTCTTGTTTTGGTAATCACCTAAGGATAGGCGAAGTGTATGTTTTAAGATCTAAACACAAGATAACTTGTGTTAGGGTCCTAGAAAAGTTATAGTCTAGGTCAAAGCATTACTAATAACCTAATTCCCTATAACCATTGGCTCTGATACCAACTCTTCTGTCACACCCCGACCGCGTAAAACAACAAACCGCGGTGGGAACGTCGGGGAGTCGAGCAACAGAATTATTGTTTCTCAACCATGGCATTTAAAGTTATGCTTTATTTATAAACATAGGCTACATTGTCTTAAAACAAACAAGGAAACGAGAGTACATAACATGATTTAAACTAGTCTTGTTTCATTTTATGTCACTAAGGCACAGGTCCGCATAAGTGTATCTCGAACATCCTATGCAACAGCTCCTGAAAACACATGTGAAAATAGGTACGTCAGCATAAAAATGCCTGTGAGATACATAGGTTCTTGTTAAAATAGGATTCATGACTTAAGTTTTAAAGAAATGTTTAATAAAAGTTAGTCATGAATCGTGTTATATGTTTTCTTTTATAAATCATACGAAAATTTGATAAGAAATCTGATTATATAAAAGAAAGGTGTATGGTTAATTAAATAACCAAGTAAAATGAGTTGTATAAAATAACTGTTTATAAAACAATGTCTTATGAAGATATGTTATTTGTGTAAAATGTAATATGTCTAAATTGAAATGGTTTAAATAACGCTACGATATGTAATATCATAAAAGCACTTATATATAGGAAGTACCAGCGGCGTATCCACCATGCTTGTATCCTATTACACACGCCTCGTTATTTAAATCACTTACCCAAACAAACCACCAAAAAATGTCTTGTTTAAACCAATTGTCAAATGTTTATGTGTAAACCATGTCTATTGTCAAATGTAAATCATGTAATGTGTAAACCAATGTCAAAATGTTTGTGTGTAAACAATGTAAATCATGTAATGTATAATCAAATGTTATGTATGGCAAATGAAATATATCAACTAAACCATAGGTAAAATGCACAAAACAAGGTATTGAAATAAAGCATAGTTTAAATCAAAGTTATGTTTTGTAAAATAACCGCATGCTATACCGATACAAACATCTATGCGGTAATGTTAAAATGCATACATTCAAGCCTTACGACTGTGGCGACAAACCCTTAAACAAATTAAAGGTTTATCTAAATTATGTATATGGGATTCAGTCATTCCTTCCACCCAAACAAACCTAGGATTTCAGGAACGGGAGTTGTCAATTCCTATGGTACCATTACTTACTACCAAGCGGCGTGATCAATGTTAATGAATGTATTTTTATCCCATTTAAACAAACCAAATGTCATACCAAAATGTAAGCATGTGATGTAAAATAATGTACTAAGTATGCAATAAATGAACATACATAGCATGTGATGTAAAACAATTTACTAAGTATGCAATAAATGAACATACATAGCATGTGATGTAAAACAATGTACTAAGTATGCAATGAATGAACATACATAGCAAAAACATGGATGAAATCATGTACTATACGTGTACTAATGAACATAGCTAGTATAAGATATGAAATCATGAAAAGCATGAAGGTAACAAGTAGGCACATGTGTTTCACCCCAAAATGTTTGAAAAACAGTAAAAGAGGGGACTATGTACTCACTTCAGATTGCTCAATAGTCTTTGGATAACAACCAAGCAATGCTAGAAAGATCACGGAATCAATCGACACCTAATATAGGTAACTACGTTAATAAACCAGACCTAAATCGGAGGATCAGATAAAATGAGGTTTCGTAAACCAAATGAGTGTAGGAACTCATGTAATATGGTTTAACAAAGCCTACATTCTAAATCAGAACCTATCCTAAGTGCTTACGACCCATTACGACCCGTTTAGGTAGCTTACGCTACTTTAACGCGTCGTTCGCGTAAAACGCGTTCGGACCGCCTAACTAGTCCTATGACAAGTAATATATGCCTCAACATGTCTAATAATGTTGCCTAATCAGTTAGATGTCAAAATTTAGGTTACATATGCTTAAAATGAATTTATGCGCAAAAAAGGGCATTTTGGTCATTTTCCTAAGGCATATATACTACTTATCATACAACTAACTAAACGTAGTGACCATAAGGTATAACCTCGGAAGGTTATTCCCTATACAATTATAGTCACAAAATATGTTTGGTCAAATCCTAATTATTGACCAAACGGGTCGGGTTCGAAAGTCTAAGCGGTTGTTTAGACCGCTTATCTTTACGACCCTATATAAGCACTAAACTAAAAGTGACGAGTTAAACATGCTAAAACATGTTTAACGAAGTTAGAAAACAGGTTTGGTATCAAAACAAAGGGTTTTGAACCCAAGAATAGTTTGGTTGCAAAATACGCAAGAATACGTATTTTGACCGAAACTATAACTCGTCACTACGCCTAAATAACGTGGTAATCAGTAGGTATAGTCAGAAGGGACTATGACCATCGTGATTACGCTCACGTTGCAAAGTTCAAACGAAGTTCATGTTGAACATAAACTGGTCAATGCAGAATGTCAAACACTGTTTGACTTTCGTGCTTAAAACGCGTAAAAGAACGAAAGAATACTTACAAGAGGACCAAGAAATGGAGATTTGATCTGAAAATTCTCAGGTATGAAGTGTACACACTTCAGCTTAGAGAATATGAGCAGATCAAGGTGAGTTGCAAAAGGAAACCTAGGGGTATATATAGTTTTCGGGCCACCGTTAGGATCGTTCATCGTAAACCGAGCTTCGATCTGAGCCTCACAAGTGGGCCCATGGTTTTAGAATACCATGGGTGCCCCAAAATAGCCCATAGAATGCTTAAAAACCGTTTGCAATTCATGGAAACAGCTGGATCAAGCTGTAACACATTTTCTGCTGAATTGGGCTACTTACACGCCCCGCGTAAGAGTCAGGGAGGGCTTACGCGGCCCGCCTGAGATGTCTGTTCAGCAAACAAGTTTAATAAATTGCAGTTTCAGTCCCTGCATGCTATTAAGGCCATTTTCGATGCGTTTAAGGCCCGTTAAGGCATTTTCAAGGCTCTAAAATAATGCCTAAGCATAGGGGACATGAAACATGCTCAAAAATATGTCAGATGTCGGTTCGTTCGGCCGTACGATCACGTTATTCGGTTAATTACGACGAAACAGGAACGGGCGTGAAAAACGATCCAAATTACGCGACGAATGAAATTTTATCATGCCAATCACTAAAATAAAATACTTTAATGATTACATAAATTTTGGATGTCCGGATGTATTCAGAACGTAAGATATGCGCGAAAATGCAAACTTATGCGTTTTTTGACGCTTTTAGTCCCTGAATGATCTAAAAGTTTATTTTAGCATACCGAACCCCTCAAAGCCTATTTCTAAGCTATGTAAAGGACATTTCTGGTATGTTTAACTTATGATCAAGTTTCGGAATGTCCGTTACAGTACGAATCGGCATACTTTCGCAGTTTGTCGAATTTAAGGTATGTTAAGCATAAATTGATGTTTTGGAGTGTTTGTCACATTAAACTGATTACGGTTACTCATCAGTTTGTGTATAACTTTCCAGAAAGCGATATAGAGTTTGAAATTGAACAAAAATCAAAACATGAAAAATGTCAAACATAAACAAACAAACATTAGGATCAAATAACATTGTTTCATTGATAACTGATCTGTTTACAATGATTACAAGCACAGATGTCACACGTTAGGGCTGGTAAAGCTTCGATAGTTTGAATTTGCTTGTATAGCCCTATGCCATATCGCTGAACTTACCGTTTTTGTTCTTGTTTGGAAATCCCCCGTTTTTACCTTTGATAGGCGGGACATCGATGTGTCTTGTTTGAGGGACATCCCTACCAGTTCAAGGGATAAGGAATGGAAGAAAAATTTCTTCTATATTGATGCCAGTGTCATCCCTGGGGGAATGCAATGGAGGGAAATGGGGGCCAAGGACAAGTTCAAGGATGAAGGTCCCCCTTCTGATGCCTATGTTCAGAACGCCCTATTTAAAAGGCTGAGTCAATGTCCCACTGAGTGTACAGTGATCCCAGAGGGAGCCCTGGTGATGGAGGGGATGAGCTTGATATGGCGTGACATCAGATTGTATCCTTCCTTCCAAAGGGATGATGAAGGTATGTGACTATTTGCCTTGAATTTACTCTGCTAATTGTTTTTGTAGTAACGTATGTAAATGTCAAACAGGTAAATGGAGTTTGTTTGACTTTGTTGATCCTCATCGGAATGCTGCTTTGAGCGCCGCGGACCGCGTGATTGGGGAACAAGAACCCGACGTACTAAAGATCCACCTTGAGCAGTTTTTGCTGCCTGCTGTACTTGCAGATCCGTCTGCTTATATTTCCCAGCCTCCCCCCAGTGGGGGAAGTAGTGTTTCTGCTGCAGAGGCGAAAAAACCAATCTGGGTGAAGGTGACCAGGAGGAATACATGGCCGCGGGGGCCACTACTTCTGCTGTTGTGGTTAGCGTTTCTGTGCCCGCGGGGGGTGTCGCTGTTACATCCGCTGCTGCTGAGTTGGTGAGTCCAACTCGTGCGTTGAAAAAACACAGGGTTGTTCCTCCCTTGACTGCTTTTCAAGCGATCCAAACCGCCCATGCCTTACCCACTGGTGAGTAACTTTATTTGTGGATATAAGTGTGGACTTTTTATACTGTTGTGCTGAATACCTGATTTGACACAGGTTCTATTGCTGAGGTCCTAGTTGAGGGTGTGACCTCTATGCCGTTGACATCTGTGGAGGTTGTGCCTTCCGCTACAAGCGGACCAAGTCTTTCGGAACTTATATCACAGGCGAGTGCCGCCGCTGTTAGTTCCTCAATGCCGCCTCCTGTGTTCACAATTGCTGTGGCTGTGACAACCAGTCCGGTTTCTACACCGCTATCTTCAAGTGTCATCCCTACATCCTTGTTTGACTCTCCCATTGGTATTTTTTCTGCATCTGAAAAGGAGATGCCTACGGCGTCCGCTGCTCACGAGGCAAACAGTGCTAGAGATACCGCTGTGAGCGATGCTGGGGGATCTAGCAGCGGAATAGTTGATGATGGGGCCCGTTTGGGTGATGATCTTTATCTACCCACCATTAATTGGGATCCAAGTGTGTAGGACAAGCGCTATTAGCCCAAGTGGAAGATAGCAGAGTCGTCGAGATTGATCTTCCCTCTAGTGGTACATCACTGGGTTGAGCGGGCATATCCCCCGGCTGAGTTAGCCTATGCTGAGGAGTTAAACAATAAGAATTTGATGACTGCCACGATGGTGGACTCAGTTAGTCAGCCCCGGAGGCTAGCAGAAATCCGATGCCGGTGGATGCATGATAACAATGAGCTCCACCAAGCGCGGGCAGCTATTCTGGAGCTGAAGGATGAAAAGTACCGCTTGGAAAGTCAACTCCAGGCTGCTGGTCTGAGGGAGAGCAGGTTTGTTTCTGAGAAGAATAAGGCAGAGGATGACTTAAAGCGCGTGACTGCCAACCTTGCCGAGGAGAGGATATTGTGGGCCCGCGATATAGTGGAAAAAGACCGAGTCCTTGCCCATGCTAAAAGTGTTCAGGAGGAGTTGGAGCATAAGGCTGTTGCTGAGGCTCAAAAGGTGAGAACTGAGCTGTCTGCTAAGGTGGAAAAGTTCCGTATTGACACTGATTTTGTGTCTCAGGTGCACGAGCGGTACCAAGGTCTAGCCGTGGAGCTAGAGGCATCCAACGCCAAGGTTCAAGCCAAACATGCCGAGTTGGAGGAGCGGGAGGAACAACTTATGAAACTTCAGCAAGTATGTGACTCCCTTGTCTCCGAAAAGAACCAACTTGTTTAGTCTTCTTCTACCCACCAGGCGTGCCTTAAAGAGGCGGAAAATGCACTAGACCAATCTAACGCCGAGGTGGATAGCCTGACCAGCCGCCTGGCTGGTCTACAGGGTGTCAGGAACTGGTTGATAACCAATGGTCTGGTTGGGGCGTTTGAGTATCTACGCCAGTCGGAGTCCTTTGTGACTCTTTCGGACCGCCTTTCTGCTGCTGCTTATCAATCGGGTCATCATGATGGCATTTACCATGGTTACTTTGATTGTCAACGGTCGGATAAGATTACTCCCGCGTTTCATGCAAACAGAGGCAAACTGCAGGGAGATATGGTGGATGCTCTTGAAGCGGCGTGTAATGATCTGCTGCCTGCGTATGCTGAGCTCACAAACAAGGTAGCCGAAGACCGCGTGGACTCCTTACGCCAGATGCTGGACATGTTGGAGGAGTCTGATAAGGAATGAGTGTTTGTATTTTGTTTGTAATGTACACTGTTCCTTTAGATCTTTTGTGAAAACAATGTTTTGTTTGGGCTACGTGCAAGTACTTAATTTTCTGTCAGACATTTAATGCTATTATCATGATGAATGACGCCGCCGTTCACCTAAGTGTGGCAATTTGACATGTAATGATGCCTTTTCATTAATGTTGTTGTCGTCATTGTTGTCAGGCCCCTTGACTTCTTATAAATTAAGTCTAATTTTTCCAAATTTGGTAATTGAAAAAATGGGGCGAAAGTGCCATAAACAGAAAATTTCCAATGTTCTCCGACGTTTGGATGCAGCTGATGCTCTGGTTCATCTTCAAGTTCAAGTGACAGAAGAGATGATTAGAGGTAGGGAGGTGAACTCCGGTGATACTGTGCCCCAGGTAAGCCGGTCATGCAAAAGTATCGAAGATGGGGGCCATTCAAAAGCTGAAACGGGTGTCGTTTCTCTATCAGCTGACACCTTGTTGCAAGCTTTTCCCTCGGATCATGTTCAATGCTATAGGATGGTGTATGAGTGACGCTGTAATGGCCGTCGATGTGCAGGCCTGGTTGATGATCAGAGTGTTTTGGCTTTTTCGGTAGATGAAGTGAACGTCGACAACCTGATCGTCGATCCTCATCCGCTGGAATATTACGGTGAAGCATTGTACGCCCCTGCAGAGGTGAGGGCAATGCTCTCCGATGATTATATATTTAGAACATGTTCGTTTTTTGGTTTCCGTATGTTGGTGTTTAGTAACAGGGACAAGTACTTGGTTTTTGTAAGATAGTTGTATGTATTTATTACCAAAATACCTATCTTTTTTATAGTGGTTAATGTATCTATTACCAATATACCCACTCTTAGCGCTGTATAGTTTTGATCCTTCGACTTACATATAAAAAAATATTTCGTGTCAAGGATACTTTTTACCGTTATGTGCAGTTTAAATGCGATGGTAATTTTTTGTACCGTAAAGTGCAGTATAAATGCGATGGTAATTTTTTGTACCGTGAAGTGCAGTATAAATGCGATGGTAGTTGATATTGTGCATGTTAATAATTATAGAGAGTAATAAAGAAGAAAGAACTTTTATTAACTCAATAACTTGAAGAAAAAAGAGACATCGTTAAAGATGAGTTACACTTGTTCGTAAATGAAAAGAAAAAATAAACAAACCCGCCGTTAGGGGCGGGGGTTTATATGTAACATTTTTTCAACTGAGCGGCAATCCAGATACGTGGAACCGTGGTACCATCAAGCCGAGATAGGTGGTAAGTCCCTTTGCCTAAGTCCTCTTGGATGATGTAGGGACCTTCCCAGTTAGGTCCCAGTTTACCTGAGGGCTCCGCTCTACTGGCCTCATTATCTCGCATGTCATACTCGCCTTCCTTGAGAGTTTGTTGAGCTACGTGTTGGTTATAGTATTTCTCTAAGGTTTTCTTGTGCTTTGCCTCGCTTATGGCGGCTGCCTCACGTCGTTCTTCCAAGAGATCCAGGCCCTCCCGCAAGAGCCTGTCGTTATCGTCACTAGTGGTAAAGCGCCTTAGCTATGGTAGCCCAACTTCCGCGGGTATCATTGCTTCCGCGCCATAGGTTAGGCTAAAGGGGGTTTCATTGTTGCTTGTCTTAGGCATGGTTCTATGTGCCCAAAGGACATTTGGTAGCTCTTCCACCCAGGAACTCCCCTCGTAGCCTAGCCTTCTTTTGATCCCATCAAGCAGACTCCTATTTGCCTGCTCTACCTGGCCGTTTCCTTGGGGATGTGCAACCGATGTAAAGATTTGATGAATCTGGAGCTCCGCACACCAGTCTTGTAGGACTCTGTCAGTGAATTGTGTTCCATTGTCGCTTACAAGGTACAATGGTAGTCCGAATTGGCACACTATGTGTTCCCATAGGAATTTCTTGGCGTTTTCAGCAGTTATTTTGGCCAAGGGCTTTGCTTCAACCCACTTGGTGAAATAATCAATTGCCACGATCAAGTATTTTAGTTTCCCTGGGGCTAGTGGGAATGGTCCCACGATATCGACTGCCCATTTTTGAAAAGGTCAGGCCACCGTGACAGGAATTAAGTTGTTCTTGGGGCGGAGAGTTTGAGGAGCAAACTTTTGACAACTGCGGCACTTTCTGAGTTCCTCTACCGCGTCTTCATGCCTCCCGGGCCAATAGTATCCGGCGTTCTGGATTTTAGCAACAACTCCCCGAGGTCCAGCGTGAATGCCGCATATACCAGCATGTATTTCCTTTATCAGGTATTTTTCTTTCGCTGGGGATACGCACCGCAAGAGTGGTCCCAGGTACGATTTCCTGTAGAGCACGCCGTTGTTTACTTCATACTGCAAGGCCTTGGTTTGTATCTTCTGAGCTTCGCCTCGGGCAAGGGGTAGTTCCCCCTTTGTAAGGAACTTTAGAATTGGGGTGTACCAACAGGGTTCTTCTGCTGTAATGGCGGATACTTCCCTGGGTTCTATGGAAGGTGCTTTTAATGTTTCCACCTTTACTTCCTTTTCCATACCCGAGGTGGCGAGCTTGCTCAAAGCGTCAGCTATTTGGTTTTTTTCCCCGATGGACATGGTTAAGCGTGACGCTGTCGAAGGAAGCCATGAGCTCCTTGGCCTTAGCCAAGTATTTTGCCATCGTTTTGTCTTGGCTTCATAGGTTTCGTTCACCTGGTTATTGACTAACAGAGAGTCGACATATGAATCAAACCTTGTTGCTCCCATAGATTGGGCCATTCTCAAACCCGCGAGTAGTGCTTCATACTCCACTTCGATGTTGGAGCATTCAAAGTCAAATCGCAAGGCATACATTAGTCTGATTTCGTCTGGGCTTATCAGCATGAGGCCCGCCCCGGATCCTTTTCCACTGGAAGATCCATCGGTGTATAACTTCCAGGTTTGCCTGGCTGTGCTAGACTCTGGTATATCTTGGACCGCGGGGTCTTGATTCACTTCTCCATCGGGAATCTCAGCCAAGAAGTCGGCAATCACCTGCCCCTTAATTGTTGTTCGCTTCCTATATTCAATATCCAGGGCTCCCAACTTAATCGCCCATTTGGCCAATCTTCCAGAGACTTCTGGCTTATGTAAGATTTGCTGTAGGGGATAATTTGTTAAGACTTGTACGCGGTGCCCTTGAAAATATCTTCTGAGATGCCTGGTAGCGTGGACTAATGCCAGCACCAACTTTTCAAGTGTTGGATACCGCGTTTCAGGTCCCGCTAGAACTCGGCTGATGTAGTATATGGGTGTTTGTTTTCCATCTCTTTCTACCATGAGTACCGCGCTTACAGCATTGTGAGCTGCCGCCAGGTACATTTTTAATAGTTCTTCTGGGTATGGTGTCATCAACATGGGTAGCTTCTCAATGAAACACTTCATGTCTTGCAAAGCCTCTTCTACTTCGCTGGCCCACTTGAAGTTTTTCTTGTTAAGGCAGTCTTTCAATGTCTTTATGAATGGCAGAGATCTCTCAGCGTGTCTCGCCAGTAATCTATTTATGGCCACTAGACGCCCGTTCAATGCTTGTGCCTCTTTTAAAGTCCTGGGGGAAGGCATTCGCGTTATAGCGGCTACCTTTTCCGGGTTAGCTTTAAAACCATCCCGGGTGACCACCACCCCCAAAAACTTGCCTTCTTCTACCCAGAATGAACATTTCTTGGGGTTGAGCTTGATGTTGTATTCTCTCAACTTTTGGAAAGTTTCTTCGATGTCTTCGAGCATTTGCTTTTCTTCTCTGCTCTTGATCACTAAGTCATCGACATATACTTCCAAGTTTTTGCCGATTTGTTTTTCGAAAGCTTTGTCCATGAGACGCTGGTAAGTGGCTCCGGCATTTTGTAGACCAAAAGGCATTTTAGTATAGCAGAAGATGCCCACATCGGTGTGAAACGCCGTTTTTTCTTCGTCTTCTTTTGACATTTTGATCTGGTGGTAACCCTTATAGGCGTTTAAGAAACACTTGTACCTATAAAGGACCAGCGAGTCAACTTTGAAGTCCATTTCAGGCAGCGGATAAGCATCTTTAGGACAAGCCTTGTTCAAATCTTTGAAGTCAATGCACATCCGCCATGTGCCATCTGGTTTTTTAACCATCAAGGGGTTCGATACCCATGTGTGATATTTAGTTTCTCTGAGGATTCCAGCTTCGACCAACTTTCGTACTTCTTTCACTACCACCGCCTTTCAATCAGGAGTCATGCTACGTTTCCCCTAGGCGACGGGTTTAATGCCTAGGAGCATGGCCAAATTTTGTTCTGCCTTGTCCTGGGGTATCCCAGTCATGTCAGAGTGTTCAAAGGTGAAGATATCAGCGTTCCTCCTTAGCAATTGCTTCAAATTGTTTTGAACTTCGGGCGAGAGGCTGTCTCCTATTGTAACTATTTGCTCAGGATGGCGTGTGCTTAAAACCCATCTTTCTGAGCCGATTGCACCCGTAGGCCCTTGTCGGCACCTCTTAGTATCCAAAACTTCTCTCAGCTTGTCTCGGTATACCGTTGCAATCCTCCGCGGGGTGGGGAACTTAATGAACCCACGCGCCGTGGAAACTACGGCGTCAAGTTTTCCCAGGGTAAACCTTCCAATGATTACATTATGGTAAGACTTAGCGCGTACCACAAGAAACGTGAGGAGTATGGTTCTTTCCTGAGGACTGTGTCCGAATGTTACTGGGAAAGCGATTTGGTCGATTGGATCAACCTTTTCTCCGGTGAACCCCTTAATGGGGGCGTGTACCGACTCAAGCAGTCTTCTATCTTCTGGTTGCATTCTGTTAAAACAGTGCTCATAGATGATGTCTTCAGAATTCCCGGTGTCTACCAGGATTCTTCTCATATTATAGTCGCCTACCGCGGCGTATATGATTAGGGGGTCAGTGGTGAGGTGTAAATCCTCTACGCGTGGTTCGATTGTCATGGTTGCCAGCATCCAGGGTTCGAGTGTCTCCGTTTCGCTCCCTTCCATAGAGTGTCCTTAACAATTCGTCATCATTTACTCCTTGTAGGAAAGCACCGTAGGCTAGATCGTTTGTGATACCTGGGATTGCCAAGATTTCTTTGTTAAATCTAACGATAAAACTCTCCACTGTTTCATTGTCTCGCCGCCGAATGTGGAGGAGTTCGTTCTGATCCTTTGTGTGTCGTCTCTGTTGACTGAATTGTAACATGAATTTGGACTCTAAGTCTTCAAAGGAATCGATTTCTCCGATAGGTAGACTATCCCACCATACTCGCGCTGCCCCTACCAGCGTTTGGACAAACATTTTGCACCAAAGAGGCATGGGCCAGCAGGCTACTTCCCCGACGCTTTTAAACAGGTTAAGATGGTCATCAGGGTCACCTAAACCATCGTACTTACCCACTGTCTGAGGCATCTTGGGTTTTTCCTTAATTGGGGCTTCAGCTATTCTCCTTGTAAACTTAGAATTGAAAGTGGCGTCCACAGGTTTGTAAGGTCTGGTAAGGTCACCGTCTTCCACGTTAACGGGTTGCACTAGTTGAGTGGCCTCACCCTGGCTGGTTCCCTGAGTGATAGGGGGTTGGGCTGGGGTGATGTTCAACGTAGAGCTGGGATCCCCGTTTGGTGAGAAACGAGATCTTGATGGGTTTCCCCTGTCATAAACAGGTTCCGCCGTAGGCGGGGATTGACCATAAGTCGGTTGCGACGTTTGGAAAGACTACCAAGGTGGCATGTAAGCCGCGTATGGCGATTGTTGAGCATAACTCTGCGCTATCATCTGGGGTGTGTATGTCTGGTTATTGTATGAGGGTAGGTACCCATAAGGGGGTGCATAGTAATAACCTGGGAAGTAGGCTTGATTCCCAGGCGTGACTGGAGCATTCATAATCCCTGTAGGCATGAGGACTGGCTGATGCGGTGGCGTGGACAGTGCCGCCGTAAGTGTTGCCAAATATAAAGGCGACATGGCGTATGTAGCCAGGGGCTGATAGTATTGAGCCATGCTCGTCTGCTGTGTAGTAATACTTGGACCCGCGGATGTAATCACAGGCATAGTGCTATGACATATAGTCTGTGCACTTGTTGTTGATGCTGGGGTGGAGACATCGGTGACTGTTATGGTTGGTGCTACTGATCGCAGCTGCCAGGAGGTGTAAGAAAGAGGGTATGCTGCTGTCATCCCAGAAGAAGCAGCAGAGGTGCTTGCAAACCCTAGCGGTGGTGCCTCTGCTTCAAACTCCAAGTCTAGAGACCTGGTCACAGCAGGTGAAGCCGGTATGGTAGTGGCTACGGAACTCGTTACCAGCAACAGGTTGCTGGTTATTATTGCTTGATTTGGTGTGATTGCCGTGTTCTGATCGCTTGCCATTGGGTTTAATCTTGATGTTGTTACCAAAAGGTCCCACGGATGGTGCCAATGAAGAAACACTGACCTTATGGGTAAGCTCCGTCTAGGACTTCAACTCTTTGGTGATCCGAACAGCTAACTACAAAACCAAACACCGTTAGGACCCGTTACAGGAATGGGGTTATTCCTGTATCCACCCTTCGGCGTGAGAATAAGTCTCGGTTTGGGAGAAGGAAGTATGAGTAGAGAAAGAGAGTAAAGGAGAACAAGATGATTCGTACCTTTAATGTTTACCTCTATTTATAGTTTACCATTAGGGTTTCCCCTAACTTAGGATGGGCTCCGATAAGTTAGGGATTTGCATGATCTTCCCAAAAGTTTGGGGATTTAGTTACGTGGTTTATCCATGCAGAATGGAACATTCTAGAATAAACATGTGTAATTAAATATTTATAATAAAATAATAGGTAATGACCGGGTCGGGTTAGCCGATTCGGGTCATACCTCGTCAGCCAACAACATTAAAACAACGAAAGTTTTTATTAGAATTTATACCAAGACTCCCTGATGTCATGCATATCACTTCCTGTTTGGTGGATACCTTCTTCAACTGTTTTTCACAACCTTGAGTGCTTGCAACCATCTCCTTGGATCTTGTCAGTCATGAAACAAAAAAAAAATGAATAAATAAAAATTAAATATCATGAAAAAATATTTTTTACCAGATTTTTACACTCCCTTTTACACTATATAATCATCTTATTTTGTAGGAGGGGGCATCAGCAAAGCAAATGGAGTGCCTATTTTTTTCACAAATTAAAGTATGGCAATCTTATTTCCAAAAAACTTCTCAATCTAGCACCCATCAATACTAGCGGATATAATACACCAGGGAAAAATTGGAACGCATACAATCAAATCGCAGCACCTTTGCGATATAAAAAAACAACCAAAAATAAAAAAATAAAAGAAACAAAAAACAAACGCACCTGTTTACCCAGAAATTTTCATCAACGTCGAAATTCCACAGAGGGGAGCCGTCAATGCAATGCGATCTCCGGTGTTCCTCTTGAAATTAACCAATAACTGTTTTCTCCGGTGATTAAGTGTTTTACAAGAGAGAGAAGTGTTGGACTCTGTATGTCCAAGACACATATTAAATTGATTTGGCTAGTACGTTATGATCCAAGTCGAGTCATACCCAAATACAAGCTAGACAAACACTTATAATATTTATTTGTGATATGATCAAACAAATAAATATTAACACTTACAGTATTTAGAAATTAGTTTTCTAAATAATTACACTTGAGAAACTAATAAATTATATAGATAATTTATTTTGAGAGAATATTTTATTTTGTTATTTAATGGGTTAAATAACATTTTAAAAGGTTGTATAAAGTCTTGTAAATATGTAATGTTATATTTATAAAAGTTATAAATATGAACCGAGACTTAAATTATTATAAAAGAAATTTGATTTTTTTAATAAAAATACCCAAGTGGGCCCCCCATGGTTTTCCCAAGACCATTTTGGTCCAATCATAATACATGCAATTTGCATGGTTAGACAACTTGTGATTGGGCAATGTTGGAGGCAACATCTCTCTTGGTTTTAATAAGATCTTGCATGACAAAAATGGAAGCAAGAGTTGTAAAAATTATCTCTAAATTTTCGGCCAACATAAGGGTTTTCCAAGTTTTTCAAGTTTGATCATAAGTGTTAAAAATCCTAACTAAACTCAAGGTGTTTGTTGGAAGGCTTGGGGTATACAAGCTTGAGGTCTTCTACAGTTGAAGGCAACCGTTCAAAAAGTATCATCTTTTTCATTTTCTATTACTCCAAAAGGGTAGTCTTCTAAACATCCTATGGTTGTGTTTGATAGTATGCATGTTCATATATGGATCCGGGTTTTGGGATTTTGCATATAAATGAAATTTATATCTTAAAAGTAACATGTTTTAAATAATATTTCCGCTGCGTTTTGATTTTATACGGATGAAATCACTTTGATAAACATGTGAAAATCCCATCAATGGCATCTAGAGCCGCTTATATGAGTGCTTGCTTCAATAGATTAAAATTTTCGGGATTCGGGTTGGGTAAAACCCTGTGGCCGAAAGTTTTAACATGGTTATCCCTTTGTTTTTCAAGATTATTTTCTTACATGCATAAGGGAATCTGGAATTTTTTTTTCATATGGATGATTTGTTTGTTTGGACAAAACTTACCTTTTCGGTTTTTTGTACATGGCTGAAAATGGTTATAAAAGGGAACCATTTTTGCTTCTTGGAATATATATATATGGATATATATTTTGGTGCATATAACCTAGCCAAGACCTTATGTTGAATGATTGTGTTGTGATTTATTTTATTATTATTTCAATGGGTTGTAATAATTATTATTTTGTTTTTTCGATTGTAAGATATGTAATTTATTTATTTTCATTTGGCATGTAAAATAAATAGATTAGTTGCATTTTATTTTACTAGAAAAAATGTATTAGGATTATTTCATGTAAAAGAAGATGCACAAAATGCGTTTTGGTTTGGACCATAATATTCGGTCCAAAGGACCTCATGGTTCTCAATAGGATTTTAGCCCGATAACCAAAACACATTTTTGAAGTCCAAAGGAGTTTGGAGCTGAATATAAAAGACATTTGGAAGCTCAAAGAAAGTGGAGAAATCACAACACAAGAAGGAGACTTGAAGCATTTGGATGCGGGATCAAGTGGGAGTTCAACGACACATCACTTGTGTCATTTTTCACCCCTTAGGAAGGACCTTTTGGCACACTTGTTTCGGCTAACAAGTGTTGTCAAAATAGTTGGCTATGGTTATGCACCTATTGTTGTTTATGTTGTGCTTGTGTGGTTGCTTATTTGTGTTGTTTAGATGATATATCGATATGCATGCTTAACAAACTAATAATCAACAACAAGCTTAAAAATGGTTCTTAACAAAATCATTAAAATGGTTAATAAAAGGTTTTATTAAAAGTTAATGATTTTATAATAAAATGGGTTTTATTAAAAGAACCTTGAAAATTGGTTTTCACTAAAGTACCATTGATTTGAATGCATGCAAATATATGGTACATAATTTTTTTTTCCAAACTAGAATTTTGAAATATTAAAAACCCTTTTATAAAACAAGTCAAACACCATCCTTTTACACAACACTCGAATCACTTGGGAAATCTTATTGTGGGATAAAGGTCACCTAACCACATTTGAGGGAACTTGTATGTTCGAGGTGGGTTTACCATGTTTGTGGGATAAATGTCACCTAACCACTTATGTGTATAAACTCACACATGTGTGTAAGTTGGACGACTTGATTTGGAAACCATGTGCTTAGGGTCACCGTGTAACACCCCGTGTTACGAAAATCAAAGTATAAGTCAAAGTCAAAGGAAGAAAAGATTGCTAATTGCGATCTGTCACTCCTTGCTTAACTATTGATGGTACGTCAATGTCTTGTAATCGAATCTTTTGTTTATTTGCTTTAGTTGTATTATGTGGAGTACCTATTAAAAATCGAGGTTTAATCGCATGTTTATCGCTAATCGCATCGCAACTCGAATTATGCGTTCTGGATATTGTTTTACGTGTGTGTGTTACTTATGTGTTACTTGTGCATGTTTACTTTATGTTTGTGGTTATTAATTGTAACGCAATCGAATCACGAACGCTAAACGCAAGTTAATCTAGATGATTGTATGTTAGATATAGGATTTGTGTGTAATCGACCCTCGCTTAATCGCATCACAACACTCAAAACGCAAAGCGAAACGTCGAAACGCAACTTGTCGGAGCCACTCGATCGAATGACCATTTGATCGAATGGCCATCCGATCGGATTGCCATCCGATCGAAGTGCCATCCGATTGGTGAGCTATCTGACACTTGCACCTTCCCTTTTCCATTTCTGGCAACCTATAAATACCCCCTGTCACACCACAAGTGATGTGACAGCTCTCTCTCTCGTTCGACCAGCGTTCCAGACCTCTTTTCTCTCGATTTCTCGCGATTCTTGTAAGTTTCTCCCCCAAATCTTGTACTTCTATGATCTACACGCACTTCTTCATCATTTTCTCCTTTGGATCTTAACTTTTAACCGTGAAATCAGTGGATTTGAGGTGTTCTAGGGTAATGTCATCATGGAGTTCTTATGAACTTCAAGTTTTGGCCTCATTCCACCAAAAACAACTCAGATCTGAAGGATTTCAACAAGATTAAACATTGTTTTCATATAGATCTAAACATTTTCAAAGTTAAAAGGATTGAAAGAAGCTTTTCCAACTTTCTTTCAACTCTTTTATACTCAAAGCAGTCAAAACCGATAGAATCAGAGCTCGTTCAGGTCTTCTACCCATTTCTTAGTAAAGCGTCGGCCTGAGATCTGATTTCTATTAAAGAGATAGCCGATTTCGGGTTAAACATGAACAACCGTCATGAACCAGTAAACTGATCGGATTTGGGTGATTCCTGTTCGATCGGACGACTTGGGACTTGACGAGGTTCCGTTGTTTAAAACATTGTTATACCGTTTTGAACAAACTGCAAACTTTCAAAATAATCAAGTCAAGACGATCAGATTCGTTGGGACGGATTGCCGTCCGATCTGATTGCCTTCCGATCGGATTGCCATCCGATCAAACTGCAATCCGATCGGATTCCACTTGAGTTTCCACACTTAAACATTTTCTCAATTTTCAAACAAACTGAATGTCGAACGGATTGCCGTCCGATCGGATTGCCATCCGATCGAACGACCATCCGACCGGTTGACATTGGATTTTCAACACTTAATCATTTTCAATTTTCAAGGAAGATCAGTTTCTAACGGATTGCCATCCGATCGGATTGCTATCCGATCGAATGACCATTCTGCTGTGAACTTGTTCTCACTAAGTGTCCTGCCAATCGGATCGCTAACCGATCGAACGACCGTTCGATCGACGACCTGAAAGGTAGATATACTTCTCTGTTTTCAAAATGCTACAACGAAAACTTCAAAGCCATCATACACAAACACATCCATCCCAAACGAGTGTCAATCCGACCGAATGGCCATCCGAACGGATGACCATCCGAACAGATTGACATCCGATCGAATGACCATCCGTTCGGATTGCCATCCGAACGGATTGCCATTCATTGCTTGGTTCACTTTTCATCGTTTTACGCATCGTTCTTCACTTATGCTATCGTAAACTGTTCAGGCTAATCACCCTAGCGCTCCCTTCAATCCATTAGCTTCCATCGCTGTGAATATACTCGAACCCTTTTTGCTTTACGCACTTTTGGGTGTTACATATGTTACTTATTTAAATCATAATCGACACACAACACAAACACTATTTATACGCTGACCGTTATTGCATGCTACGTGTTATTCGATGAATGCTTGTATGTTATGTTAACACAGTGATTGTTGCCTGACACCTTAGCAACGATAGTACTATAGTTTGGACTCAGCACCTGTCGTGGACAGGGGTTGTTAAGGGCTTTACTTCACGTGTCCCAGTGGGGATATGTGTTACGCATTCTACAACTTGCAGTTACGTCTGTGCATATTTCATTGTCGATAACCTACTAGCTTTCACTTGCTACATGTTACATGCTGGTTATGCGTAAACTATTTTTGAACTCTGTTATAGTATTAAACTTGTATGCTCACCTTTACACTATGTGTATTGACCTCTATTTTGACGTATGTGACAGGTGTTTGAATGCTTAGGATGCTTGCTTGCTTTCATGGGAATCAAGCTTAGGAGAGTCTAGAAACCAACGAACAATTTATTTATTTATTTAAATCTGAGTTGTCGGAACAGCTTTATTTGTCTTTGAGATATCTATGTCTGTAATAATTGATTTGCTTGATGGGTTATGGTATGGGACATAATATTAACTATCCGGTAATTTAGTTGTTATGGAATTTCTCTTGGAAAATCTGTTTCGCTCAGTGCCGCGCCCGATGTTTCCGTCATCGGTTGGGGTGTGACAGATTGGTATAAGATCCATAACTATAGGGAATTATGCAAGACTCGACCTAGTCCGGGTCGATGTCTTACAAATGACCTAGTCTATAGTCTAAGTACCAACAGACCGACTTGTGCATACCCGTTAGGGGTTTTGCACGAGCTTACTTGCTATTCCCACTCGCACTCGCTGAACACTATCACTGCACACTATTTTTGAAAATGAACGAGTGATTTGATCGAGACTAGGTGTGAAAACCGCAAACTCTCAATCAGATCGCTTGCTCGACCAGCATTTTATCTATAAACAAGAGAATTTGCGTTGAATCAGGAGTGAAATCCGTACTTCGACGTGAAATTTTCCTCTCAGTCATATCAAACAGGAACAGAGTCGCTAAGTCAGGGGTGAAACCCGAATCTTGATGACTCATTCCGCGCCTTATTTTGGTTTTACGAAACTCTCACCAAAGTCTCAACGGACTCCAATGACTTGAAGTCACACTGTAACTGGAAGGATGCGTGCCGTTCGCCCAGATCGAGGCGAGAGCACAGTCCAGAAGGCCAAGGTGTGTACTCAAAGTCCTTGTGAATAGTCGAATCACTTTGGGTAGTCGACGTCTAACAGCCTAAGACACTCTATTTTTGATTTCAAGCTCGCAATCGCTGATTTTGTGTTTTCGATTCTGAGCCCGCAACTGCTGACTCTGATATTTGTCGTTTTTATGTAAACTTTTGTATGTTTATGTGGTTTTGTATGTTTATGTGTTTCGATTTTTGGTGAATTATACACTTTTGCTCTCGATCGACACACACAACTCGCACTGCACATCTATCTCAATACGCTAACAAATCGCTTGCTATGCTACTCGCTGTGTACCCGCTAATTGCAATCGCTATTCTCGAACGCGCGAACTTTGAATGATAGGTGAATACGTGTGATATATGTAGGCAAATACGTGCAAAACATAGCTTGTCTTCATGGTTTCGGTGAACTATGTGCTTATGTGCTCTACGTGCCTATGTGCTTTGTGATTATGTGCCTACATGAATACGTGTTTATATGATTGATTGTGATCCCAAGCTTTAGTATTAAGTATGTGTGAGGTGAGATCCGATTGAGTAGTATCTGAGTCCCATGGTGATGTCTGTTGCAGACAATGTCATCATTTGGATAGTTTCACTCCCGCTCTGCTCGTCGTAATCATGAAGAAAAGCGCATCGCTTCTCTGGTCGCTAAGCAAATAGCGAAAGTTATCCCGCAAATCGTTAGTGAGCTGAATGAAAACGGTAGCAAGTCCTCTGAAGAGTCCAGGACTGATTTGCCAAAAGCTGCTTTTAGCTTCAAGCAGTTCAAAGCCTGCGACCCGAAAGAATTTGCCGGCGAATATGGGCCTACGGCCATGTTTCAATGGTTTGATTCAATCGAAGTCAACCTGCGCCAGAGTGGCTGTCCGGAAAACCTTCGCACTGTTAACACCACCGGTGTCTTCCAATCCTGCGCTCTTGATTGGTGGACGGCCAAGAGAAACAAACGAGGGAACGATGCAGCTTTTGGGCTGACGTGGGACGAGTTGAAGGACATCATGATGCAAGAGTTCTGCCCTCCCCATGAACTCCAGAAGCTGGAGGATGAATTCTGGCATATCAAGCACGATGGTGGAGACAACGCTGGTTTAACTGCCCGCTTCAAGCAGCTAAATATAATCTGTCTAGGCCAAGTTACTACGCCCAAAATCACCATCAAGAAGTATATCCGTGCTCTACTGGATTGCGTGGCTGACTTCGTTCAGGCTGCAAAGACGACAACTATTGAGGAAACCTACCTGCTCGCTGCTGAGATAAACGACAAGCGAGTCAGGGCTGGTTACTTTGATAAAGCCTCCAAGAATCTGCATCAGGTCACCGCTACTCCCACCACTGTCACTACCGCCGCTGCATCGCAGTCTTCAAAGTCCTCCCGCCACAAGAGAAAGAACAACAACAACAATAGTAGCAAGAATTGCACTGTCACCGCTGCCGCTCCACTTCAAGCTATCTCTGCTCAATCGCAACCGCAGAACCACCAAGTAGCGGCCCCAGTGACCACTGCAACGCCGGCTAAGCGTGTATATACTGGTCCTCACCCGCTCTGCCCTACTTGCACCTATCATCATCCTACTGGGATTGCTTGTAGATTTTGTGTTCATTGCAACGCGTACGGCCACTTCACCGCTAACTTCCGTACTAGTCCACGCCAAACTCCAGCTCCAGCCCAAGGTCAAGCTCCTGCTCAACAAGCTCTACTTCCTGCTCCTCAAGGCCAACAAGCGGCTCCTGCACCCGCGATCCATGCTAGAGCTTGCTTTGCGTGTGGTGATCCCAACCACTTCGCAAACATGTGCCCGAATCGAGTGGTGAAGCAAGAGCCACAACAGCAGTAGCCCCAGCAACAACAGCCTCAGCAGCAGCAGCAGCCAGCAGCCCGCGGACGTGCTTTTAACATCAAAGTCTGCCAGGCTCAAGCAGACAATAATGTGGTTAATGGTACGTTCGTTGTGAATGGTATATATGCTTCGTGTTTATTTGATACTGGAGCCGGTAACTGTTTTGTATCGTTTGAATTCGAAAAGCTCCTTAATCGTAAGCGCACCCATCTCCCCTCGACGTTCGATGTTGAAGTTGCCACTGGAAGAACCGTCGCTGTTAATTCTGTTCTACGTGATTGTACGCTTGAACTCAACAATCACGTCTTCCCTATCGACCTTATTCCGATGCAGCTCGGTAGTTTTGACGTCATAATAGGCATGGACTTTCTTAGCGAAAACCATGCTGAAGTTGTTTGCTTTGATAAGATGATTCGTTTTCATTAGCTAATGGTGACCAACTTTGTGTTTATGGTGAAACTCCTTCGAAAGGTCTTAAACTCATGTCATGTGTCCAAGCAAGCAAGTATCTCCACAAGGAATACAGAGCTTTCTTGGCAAATATCATAGTAGCGGAGAAGGAAAAGAAAGGAACCAGAGGTGTGCAAGATGTTCTCGTTGTTCATGATTTTCCCCTCGTGTTTTCTGATGAATTACCTGGTCTACCTCCGAGTCATGATATCGACTTTCGTATTGATCTCATTCCTGGAGCAAATCCTGTTTCTAGAGCTCCTTATCGACTCGCTCCATATGAAATGCACAAACTCTCGATTCAGCTTCAGGAATTTCTTGACAAAGGCTTCATTCGCCCTAGAACCTCTCCTTGGGGCGCCCCAGTTCTTTTCGTCAAAAAGAAGGACGGGTCGTTCCGGATGTGCATCGACTATAGGGAGTTGAATAAGCTGACTATCAAGAATCGCTATCCTTTACCTTGAATTAATGATTTGTTTGATCAGTTATAAGGTACTACGTGTTTCTCAAAGATTGATTTACACTCAGGCTATCACCAGTTACGCATTCAGGAGGAGGATATACCCAAAACCGCTTTTCGCACTCGTTACTGCCATTATGAATTAGTCGTTATGCCCTTTGGATTGACCAACACACCTTCGGTTTTCATGGATCTGATGAATCACGTGTGTAAACCTTTCCTCGGCCGCTTCGTCATCGTGTTCGTCGATGATATCCTGATCTATTCCAAGTCGAAAACCGAACACGTGCAACATCGATGTTTGGTTCTCGAACTACTCCAGGGGAATCGACTCTATGCCAAGTTCTCCAAGTGTGAATTCTGGCTAGAGGAGGTTCAATTCCTCTGTCACATTGTCAATAGTCAAGGTATTCACGTCGACCCCACGAAGATCGAAGCTGTTAAGAGTTGGGTTACACCTAAGAACCCGTCTGAAGTCCGTTCTTTTCTCGGACTAGCGGGCTATTATCGCTGATTTATCGAAGGATTCTCTAAAACCGCCGTGTCGCTTACCTCTCTCACACACAAAGACAATCCTTTTGTTTGGGGAACCAAACAAGAGCCTGCCTTTCGAACCCTCAAGCACATGCTATGCAATGCTCCCGTCCTCGATTTACCCGATGGAAACGATGACTTCGTTGTCTACTACGATGCCTCGAACCTTGGTCTTGGTTGTGTTCTTATGCAACAGGACAAGGTTATCACTTACGCATCTCGTCAGCTCAAGATCCACGAGAAGAACTATACAACCCACGACCTCGAGCTAGGTGCGGTTGTTTTGCGTTAAAGATTTGGCGACAATACCTTTATGGTACCAAGTGTACGATCTTCACATATCATAAGAGCCTACAACACATCCTCAGCCAAAAAGAACTGAATATGCGTCAACACCGATGGGTAGAATTTCTCAACGATTACGACTGTGAGATCCATTATCATCCTGGCAAAGCAAATGTCGTTGCCGACGCTCTAAGCCGACAAAGCTATTTGCATAGCGTTCGTAACATCCAAGCCCAGCACAATCTCGAAACTCTTATCCGCGACGCCGAACATGCTTGCTTTACCGAACGCACTTTGAAGAAGGAAAGGATTCAAAATGATGGCGCCCAGTTGGTGAATAAATCGAATGGGATATTTCATTATCTAGATCGAATTTGGATCCCCAAGAGTACCGACCTATGACAAATTCTGATGGGTGAAGCTCACAAATCCCGATATTCTATTCATCCCGGTGCCGACAAAATGTACCAAGACCTTCGCTACAAGTACTGGTGGCCGGGCATGAAGAAAGATATCGCTATCTACGTTTCGAAGTGCCTTACTTGCTCGAAAGTCAAGGCCGAGCATCAAAGACCCTCTGGCTTACTCGCCCAACCCGAGATCCCTATGTGGAAATGGGAGAGTATAGCTATGGATTTCATAACGAAACTTCTGCGCACGCCATCAGGTCACGACTGCATCTGGGTTGTCGTTGACTGTTTGACTAAATCTGCTCACTTTCTGCTGATACGAGAAGACTTTAAGGTAGAAAAATTAGCCCGGATCTACACCGATGAGATCATTTGTCGACATGGGACGCCTCGCGACATCATCTCTGACCGCGATGGTCAGTTTACCTTGCGTCTTTGGGAAACGTTTCAATCCGCTCTAAGTACTACGCTTAATCTAAGTACCGCATTCCATCCCCAAACCGACGGTCAGACTGAAAGAACGATTCGTACCCTTGAAGACATGCTTCGCTCGTGTGTCATATATTTCGAAGGTAATTGGGACGCGCACTTACCTTTAGTGGAATTCTCGTACAATAACAGTTATCATTCTAGCATCCAATTGGCACCATTTGAGGCATTATACGGAAGAAAATGTCGATCGCCTATTGTGTGGCACGAGATCGGAGACTCGCAAATAACCGGTCCTGAGCTACTGCAAGAAACGACAGACAAAATCCTCCAGATTCGAGACAACTTGCTGAAAGCTCAGAGTCATCAGAAAAGTTACGACGATAGACACCGCAAGCCCCTTGAATTTGACGTTGGCGATCACGTACTCCTAAAGGTATCACCTTGGAAGGGTGTGATCAGATTCGGCAAGAAAGGAAAGCTTGCGATATGTTGGACCCTTTAAGATTCTAGAAAGGATCGGTAAAGTGGCCTACAGACTCGAACTACCAGAAGAACTTAGCAACGTCCACCCGACTTTCCACATTTCGAACCTCAGAAAGTGTCTGGCCGAGCAAGATTTACAAGTTCCACTTGAGGATCTGCAAGTGGACGAAACATTACACTTCGTGGAGAAGCCTGTCGAGATCATGGACCGAGAAACCAAGAAGCTTAGACGCTCACGCATTCCCATTGTAAAGGTTCGCTGGGAAGGTAAACGCGGCGTAAGTTCACCTGGGAACTAGAAAATGACATGAAGGCGAATTACCCGCAGTTGTTTGTTACAGCTAAGGCCTAATTTCGAGATGAAATTCCCTTAAGTAGGGGAGGCTGTAACACCCCGTGTTACGAAAGTCAAAGGACAAGTCAAAGTCAAAGTCAAAGCAAGAAAAGATTGCTAGTTGCGATCTGTCACTCCTTCTTAACTATTGATGGTACATCAATGACTTGTAATCGAATCTTTTGTTTATTTGCTTTAGTTGTATTATGTGGAGTACCTATTAATAATCGAGGTTTAATCACATGTTTATCGCTAATCGCATTGCAACTCGAATTACGTGTTCTGGATATTGTTTTACGTGTGTGTTACTTATGTGTTACTTGTGCATGTTTACTTTATGTTTGTGGTGATTAATTGAAACACAATCGCAACGCAATCAAATCGTGAAAGCTAAACGCAAGTTAATCAAGATGATTGTATGTTATATAGAGGATTTGTGTGTAATCGACCCTCGCTTAAATGCATCGCAATGCTTAAAACGCAAAGCAAAACGTCGAAACGAAACTCGTCGGAGCCACTCGATCGAATGACCATTTGATCGAATGGCCATCCGATCGGATGGCCATCCGATCGGATTGCCATCCAATCGAAGTGCCATCTGATCGGTGAGCTATCCGACACTTGCACCTTCCCTTTCCATTTCTGGCAACCTATAAATATCCCCAGTTACACCACAAGTGATGTGACAGCTCTCTCTCTCTCTCGTTCGACCAGCGTTCCAGACCTCTTTTCTCTCGATTTCTCACGATTCTTGTAAGTTTCTCCCCCAAATCTTGTGCTTTATGATCTACAATCACTTCTTCATCATTTTCTCCGATCTTAACTTTTAACCGTGAAATCAGTGGATTTGAGGTGTTCTAGGGTGATGTCATCATGGAGTTCTTATGAACTTCAAGTTTTGGCCTCATTCCACCAAAAACAACGCAGATCTGAAGGATTTCTCACTAAGTGTCCTGCCAATCAGATCGCTAATCGATCGAATGACCGTTCGATCAACGACCTAAAAGGTAGAGATACTTCTCTGTTTTCAAAATGCTACAACGAAAACTTCAAAGCCATCATACACAAACACATCCATCCCAAACGAGTGTCAATCCGACCGAATGGCCATCTGAACTGATGACCATCCGAACGGATTGACATCCGGTCGAATGACCATCCGTTCGGATCGCCATTCGAACAGATTGCCATTCATCGCTTGGTTCACTTTTCATCATTTTACGCATCGTTCTTCGCTTATGCTATCGTAAACTGTTCAGACAAATCACCCTAGCGCTCCCTTCAATCCATTAGCTTCCATCGCTATGAGTATACTCGAACCCTTTTTGCTTTACGCACTTTTGGGTGTTACATACGTTACTTATTCCAATCACAATTGACACACAATGCAAACACTATTTATACGTTGACCGTTATTGCATGCTAGGTGTTATTCGATGAATGCTTGTATGTTATGTTAACACAGTGATTGTTGCCTGACACCTTAGCACTGATAGTACTATAGTTTGGACTCAGCACCTGTCGTGGACAGGGGTTGTTAAGGGCTTTACTTCACGTGTCCCAGTGGGGATATGTGTTGCGCATTCTACAACTCGCAGTCACGTCTGTGCATATTTTATTGTCGATAACCTACTAGCTTTCACTTGCTACATGTTACATGCTGGTTACGCGTAAACTATTTTCGAACTCTATTATAGTATTAAACTTGTATGCTCACATTTACACTATGTGTATTGACCTCTATTTTGACGTATGTGACAGGTGTTTGAATGCTTAGGATGTTTGCTTGCTTTCATGGGAATCGAGCTTAGGAGAGTCTAGAAACCAACGAACAATTTATTTATTTAAATCTGAGTTGTCAGAACAGCTTTATTTGTCTTTGAGATATCTATGTCTGTAATAATTGATTTGTTTGATGGGTTATGGTATGGGACATAATATTAACTATCCGGTAATTTAGTTGTTATGGAATTTCTCTTGGACAATCTGTTTCGCTCAGTGCCGCACCCCGATGTTTCCGTCATCGGTTGGGGTGTGACACACCGAAGCATGGCGAACAAAGGTGTTGATGGGATTAAACATGCCAACTAAAAATAAAGATATTTAACCGATCCCATATGGCTAGAAATTGCAAAGAGTTGCAGTCATCAAACGTTGACTACCTTGTTAATTTAAATAATGGGATAAAGGTCACCTAACCAATATTTAAATGTAACGTTGGATTCTAGATTTTAATTATTAATTATCTATAAGACATAAAAGGGTATTAATGATTAAAATATAATAATATCGAAAATTCTAAAATTGAACCTTGTTAAATTTTGTAGATGGCCGCTAATAATATTACCCAAACCGTCCGTAATCTATCACTAAAAATAATCCCTGAAAAGGATCGTCTCAATCATAACACTTCAAGGATTGATATCGAAACTTGAGAATCGTTCTCAAGCAAGAGAAGATATCCTATGTGTTGAACGATCCTATTCCCGATAAACCTCTTATGGAAGATAAAGATGCCTATAGCGATTGGATTAAGTATATCGAGGATAGTATGCAAGCCTCTTGCCTCAAATTAGGAACTATGATTCCTGAGATTCAAAAGGATTTTTTGAACATCATGAACGTACGACTTGATTACCCAATTGAAGGAAATGTTCCTACAATATGCAAGGGTAGAACGCTTCAAGCGCTTCATGCATGTCGAATAGAGGAAGCCCAATCGATATCATCTTGTATCTTTAAGATAAAAAGCCACATTGATCGCCTCGAAAAACTCAATATGGATAAAAGGGCTTTATCTATTCTAACGATCAATGAGGGTGGCAACAAGAAAGGGCATCACCCCGACACCAAAGCAAATGTTGAAAATGGAAACGGGTAATTCAAAGGGAAAGGAAAAGAAAGACTAAAGCAAAACCACCGAAACCAAAAGAAAAGAAGGCAAAGGTTGCCATGAACAATCCATGCTTTGAGTATGGTGAGATAGGGTATTTGAAAAGGAATTGTCCAACCTATCTCAAAGAGTTGAAAAATAAGAGGGATGCGGTGTGGCTCCTCCCTCAGGAGCTCTCAAATAAAACACAATCTTGTCCATGATGTTCTTTTCTCCTAGAAGGAATTCAAAACGTCATCCAATAGCATGGTTGGTTCACATGATCCATAAAGCTGCTGGTGTGTTGATTACCCCAAGGGTCATGGAATACAAAGTCGTATGGCCAAATTGTGTCGGATAAGCCGCTTTAAAACATACCCTTGAATGAAAGCTCGTCCCTTGCAACTAGTTGACAGGTTGTCAGTACATGGTCGAGGCAAACGGTTCTCAACTGTCACCTTGATGAGTTCTTGATAATCAGTACACACACAAAAAGAATTATCTTCACAGATATAACTGGGCTCCCCAACGTGAAAAGCTAGGTCCGACAAAACACCTGTTCAACAATTCCTATAGTTGATTAGACAGCTCTTGCAACCCTCCTGGTGCAAGACGGTAAGAGTGCATGTAGTCAGGGCTGCCTCTGGCGTGAGATCAGACTGAGATTTTGCCTAACAGCTGTGGAAGTAAACCCAAAAGTTCCTTGGGTAGCACACCGAAAGGAATCAAGAATGATTGGTGGATCCTCGATCCTCTGTTTCCTTAGCCCTAATATCAGTAACGGTTGCTAGTATAGCGGAGTAATCCCTCCGTAGACACTTCTAGCCTTCATAGCTGAAATGGCGCTATCCTTTGCACCACTCTGACGCTTTAGAACAAATAACGATTCTCCACACAAAATTTTTCTCCTCACTGGTGTATCTGCGCGATCTTTGGATAGCCAATCCACACTAACTACTGTATTACGACCATCAAGGGTAGTAGAATGAAGGTTTTCGTCGAACACTTGTCCCGTCGAGGTCGAGTTTGCATCCCAACGATCATATGAGGTTTCCATTGTCTTGCCATCAGCCGATTCCACAACAGGTTGGGTTTCAAGAAGCATCAGGGTTATAGAGAACAGAGACGAAGTGATTCATTACCAAAAACGTGTATGCCAGCATGTTATTACAATCCTGGCATCGCCCACGCCAATCCTAAATGCCCCTCCATGGGCATCATTTCCCGTGTGGTTGTACTTGTTGCGAGGATTTCCAGTACGGCCGTCGTTTCCTTGGTTGTTGTCATTTTGATTTAGCAACAGCCACTCCATGTCGTAGGCACCTTCATTTCTATACTGTTGGTCGCCATTTCAAGTACCTTGATGTTGCCGTGACTGTTTCCTCCGATGTTGTTATTTGAAACGGAGCTCTATGATCTTTCATCAACAGGGTCCATCTTATCATATTTCGTGCCACGTTCTAAGGCGCTACTCACTGTGTTGGTAGTTACCCACTCCACGTTTAGTTAATTGCCATAGCTTACGTCCCGATTGATTCGTAAGAGTTGACTCTCATGAGTCGCTGACAAGGGTAAGGATTCGATTGAAGCCAATTCGCTGGTGTTCGTTACCGGAAATCAGGTTCGTCAAAGTACTGAGGTCGGTAAAGTACTACGCTCATCCTCCGGTCCATCGATGTTGCAAGTTGTTTGAGTAATACATGGTATGTTACGAGAGTGTTGCAGAAGTGATCGCACTTCGGGATCAAAGGTGTCAATACATGATTTCCATCAAACGAAGAGGAGTAAGAAAGGTATCGATCAATCATTCAATGCTGCGACATCCAACTCAGGGACATTTGTATAAGCACCTAACATTCTACATGGTTCTCTAGGTGTTCAGATGGGTGTGCAGGGAATACTCGATAACATCGAGGTTCGAAAGGATCCAGAGATGAATGAAAAGTTCAAGTTCGAGTAGGGGACATTCACTGCTATGACCCCTATAGGTTTGTTATGTTTCACATCGATCAAATAACGGAACGGAACCCCTTTTTCATTTGTTAAGCCTCACTGGGACTCGCATGCACCCCACATTATTATTATGTGTGCACCCACAATAATATTGTGATTTGCATGCTCACCTCAGCTCCTCTGAACTCATGTCAAATGGTTCCTCAAACTCGAGTAGCAAACAAAGAGCATCACGAAGCGTAAGTCATGAAGGTTTAGGGAAATACCACCCTATCAGTCACCTAACACATGCAAGCAATGCATGAATTCATACTGTTGTGCTAAACGTGCAATCACATGCAATATCATATGTAAGTGTTCACTAGTTATGCAGTACAATGAGTATACGAGAGATGAACCTTGCAATCTGGAGCTGAGTGTCATGGTCGTATTCACGTTTTCAGAACTTTTCGGTTATAGTCTGGTTTTACAAAAATGTTTTTCCCTTTTTTAAAACCAAGTTCACTATAACCAATGGCTCTGATACCAAACTATCACACCCCCAAAATCCACAAGCGGAGAATCACTGCAGGAGTCATGACTGACCAGGATCTAGCCACCAATCACATTGAACTCATAGGTATATTTAAATAAAACTTTCATTGATTAACGTTAAGTGTTACACGTTACAAATAATTCACAGTAAACAGCGGAAGCATAATTCATTCATTAAGAGTTTATAAACCACATGTAAAAACCATTAGTCTTGTGTTGCGATTTCCAAGTATCTCGACCCATGACCACTCCAGCCTCCCAGACAGCAAGTTCCAACAATATGCACCTAAAGACCTACAAGGCATGTAATAACGAATCAACAACAAAGTTGAGCGAGTTCACAGTTGGGTGTTCGTTTTAGGTTGTTTCAAAAATGTAGGACCGGTTTTGATACCGTTCGATTGCGTAACGAACGTTCGACGTGCGGAATCCGTGAACGTGCGTGACCGAACACACAATAACGTACTAGAATCGTGAATCTATTGAAAGATATAACGTGTACGATACAAGAATCACGTAGAGAGTACTTTCTCTCTCTAGACTTTCTCTCTCTAGACTTGAATCTCCTAAATCACCAAAATGAGCAAAAAGTCTTCCAACTTATGTCATAACTCTCCTATTTATAGCCCTTGGAATTAATGAGATTTCTCATTAATTACCAAAATGCCACCTTGCTAATTCTATCTAAATATTACAATAAAATCCTAGATTTCTACAGTTTCAGCTACGGTTTGAATTGACGGAGGCGATAGACATTAATGCATCAACAGACTCCCCCTTGGATATTGCCGCAGTCAATCCGTAGTTAAACTCGTAGCGACTTGTCTTTCTCTCTCTCTCTCTCTTGAGTCTTCTTTAAGATTTAACGTCTTCAGCAAACACAGACTCCCTCTTGCTCGAACAAAATCCCGGTGGATCTGTCTTCAGCTTCAGCTCCCCCTTTCGGTAGTCTCTTCAGGCTCCCCCTTTCGTCAAGCTTCCGTGCTTTTGGGATCGACACCTAGCTTTCCGGTTACAAGCTCTTCAAAAATAGTTATCTGGCTCCTTGAATGCACACTCCCCATTGCGTTGAGCTTGTCTTTAGACTCCCCCTTAGACTCAGCTGTCGGGATTGTAGTCTGGCTTTCATTAGCCTCATACCTACACATACTTTAATCAACAATAAGATTTGACTTTATGCTTATCACTTGTATTTAAAATGATTAAATTGGTTTCAAATTAATGAGCCATTTATCCATTTCAAAAACAAAATATTTCTCATTTTAACAAACTCTCCCAACCCACTGTTCTTCCTGTTTAGTACTTAGAATTTTGAATATCAGCTCTCCAACATCAGTTGTCGAAAATCTTTTTGGATTTTACAAAATTTATGCTAAAACACACTAAAATCTTTTTGGGTTTTGAAATAGAATGAAATACAGTAAAGAAATATTTACATACAATATTTTTGTGAGTTTGTGTAAGAGGATCATATCAGTTTTTGTGACCAATCACTAGCACCGTTAAGCTTTAACATTTTAAGTTCTAAACGATTCACCTTGATTGTCGATATACTGATCCATCTTAAATCCTCACACAAATTTCAATTTACTCAGGATACGATTTAGATGTCTTATGAACTTAGCTCATTCATGTGTCCCACCTCTTGAATATACCCCCGTATCCAGAATCCCAATATTCAGTCTTACAGGTGAGTATACTACAATGATATCTGTACATAAATTAGGTAATGCGAGGGCCGAGGGATCTCAGGTCGATACTTCCGTATACGCAGAGAGATATCAGCTTCGACTTTACGGTATGTCCCCTTTAGAGGATCTTTTAGCTACAACAGCAGCGACTATCAATTTTATTGTTTCATCAGCATGCTGAGGGTTTATGCTATGTTTCAAGCATTTGTGGAAAGTATTATCCAAGGACTAGGTCAGAACTTCCATTCAGCAGAAGTCCCGGAATAATACCACAGACATCATTGAGTATAAAAACCTAGTATATCAGAATACGAGACCTTTCAAACGAGATTTCAGGGGTTACCTATATATCCAAGTAGTGTTCCCCACGAATTTCACAAGTTTGAAATTTTAGGTTTATATCCCGAATAAATCTACTAAATGTGCGAAAACCTATCGACACATCATCAGTGAAGCCGTTTATCACATTTGACATTTCATTTCTTTAGCATGCTATGACAGTCCAACTGATTTACTATCATTTCCTCTTTTTCATAACAAAACTCATTTTGAATTTTTCGATGTTTTTGGCATTTTCAAATTTTCTAATTTTTTTAAAATTTTCTCCCCCTAAAATCAAAATATGTTTCAATTTTGATTTTCTGAGAAAATTTGAAAAATAAAGCAGTAAACTATACAAACAAAGTAACAAACTGATGAGAATTGCCTCAATTCGCCATCCACTTGGCTTAAACAATCAGAACTCCCCCTGACAACAAACTATTTTCCCATTATGATTTCAAAACACTTAAGTTTATTTTAATCAAAATGGTTTTTCCAGAAAATTAGTTTTGTGTGTCGTTTCACAAACATGGGGTTTTCATCACATTGTCCTCAACCACTTGTAGGTTTATCACAAAAACAATTTCAACAATCATACCACTTGTAAGATAGTTAAATCAAGTACAACTTAATGTCCTTGATTAACCACTTGTAAGTCAAAATATCACCAGAGTGAATTTCTCAAGAAAGATGCCGATTCCTACTCCCCAATTACCAACCTGGGAGTTCCGGCAAGTCAGGTTTTTTCAGTTAAAGAGATTCACCCAAGCCTGACGGTCCTTGGGTGTTTTGAACATACCTTTTTAATTCATAAAATTCTTTAACCCCTTTTACCTTACCCTCAACCATCTTTCCAAAAATATTTTTTACTTTGCTACTGAAAGCCTTTTCGACATCAAATTCTTTCTTTTCAGAATAGAACTGATTCGAAATTTTCACTTTATCAACTTTTTGTTTAAAATTTTCAGTTCGCAATGGTGGAAAGTTTGTGTCATCCATTGGTGGAACTGAATTTTCACTTTTGAGCTCAACTTGTGGCTCCTCTGATTTTGACGAATCAGAATCATTGCCAGAACATGGCTCCTTTGTTTTCGAAGAAACAAATTCATCGCTAGGAACATTTCCTTTCTTCACACTCCATTCTGTCCTCAGATTTGCATCTGATGAATTCGTTTTGCTTGATTTGTCATTCTTCGAAGAGCAGGACGATTTATCAGAACTCTTCTCTGTTTTACTTGTTGTATCCGAGGACAAAATCCTTTCGAGATACTCTCATGCTTTCTTCCTCTTCTTCCTTAGTCTGTCTTTCTGCCCTTGTGAAAGCTTTACTTTCTTTTCTTCCACTTTCTGTTCTTTGGGCTTGACTTCGACTTTGACTGATTTCTTCATCTTTTTCTGAGATTCAGCCCTCGATCTTTCCATTGATCTCATTGGGCAATCTCTTGCAATATGTCCTTTGATTTGGGAATTATAGCATCTCCTCGTCTCAAATCACTGATTCTGGCAGTTAACAGCAATGTGTCCTTGAACACCACAATTGTAGCACACTCTGTTATCGTACCATTCACCACTTTTACACCAAACGCTCAGATCATAACATTGTCTGCCTTTGTGGTAATCATCACTCCTCCTGAAAGTTGGATTTGGCTTTGAAGCACTGTGGTCAAACCTGCACCACTTATTACTAACTTTTTGTGAGTTTTGGTTTTTCAATTTTTGTGGGTTTTCACAATGATTGGATGACTGAACTGATGAGCTTTTATTTTCATTTTTAAAATTTTTCAAATTTTTAACTTTTTGTTTCTGTTCTACAATCTTTTTAACAGGTTTTTGCTTTGAGCATTCACCTATTTCAGTAGACTGCAAAACAGTATTTTGAAATTTTTCTTGTAATTCTAAAAATATTTTTCTTTTCTTTTCTTTTCTTTTTCTTTTTCATCATCAGCTTTGTCATCGCAATCTTCAATTTTGACTTTGTCAAAATTTGTGACATTGTCACTTATTGGAACAGAATTGTTAGGTTTTGGACAAATATAATCTGGTTTCTCAAAACCTTTCAATTTCTTTTCAAGCTCATCAATTTTATTCCGAGCAATTTCAGCTTCATTTTCAAGCCGAATGATTTTCTGAAGATGAGAATTTATTTCAATCTGTTTTTCAAGATTATTTTTAAAAATAACAGATTTTTCATCTTCTAAAATCTTCATTTGACTTTGAAAATCTTTTTCAATTTTTAACTTTTCATTTTCAAAAACTTTTTCTTTTTCTTTCAAAATTTTGTTTTCTAATGTCAAACTGTTCAAAACACTCAACAGTTTAACATTTTCAGATTTCAATTTCTCATAATTTTCCTGTAGTTCAAGAATCTGTTTATCATCAGATTTCTTCTCATCCTTCAAATTTTTTATTTCCAATATCAAACTCTCCAAATCCTTTAAGAGTTTGGCATTGTCTGATTCAGATTTTTCACAGTTTAAGCATTTCTCGGACATCATTTCAGCTTCAGCTTTCTTCTCAACCTTGATAGCTGAAATTTCTTCAACCTGCTCCTCTACCACTTGAACATTTTTCTCAGGTTCGAATTTTTCATCAACATACTTCATTTTTCTAATCTTTTGGAGTTCAAGTTCTTAAGCTTCGATCTTCTCGATAAACAAGCTCAAATTTAAGTCTAAATATATTTTCTTCAAATCTAACAAATATGTTCCCCACATATCACCCGGTAAAACATTTGCCAACTTGTTAACCCACTCCTCATTAGTCTTGGTTATCTTCAATCTCCCCATCTCCAAAACTAGATGGCAATATCGGTCAATCAATTCTTTTGTAGACTCTCCCTTGATACCCGTAAAACTAACAAATTTCTTCTGTGCAATATCTGCTGGACTCAGAACACGATACGACTCACAATCCATGTTTCGTTATTGAAAGATTTTCAAAGACAGATTTTCAAACAATCTGAAATTCACACAATAAATCTCATTGGGCCGATATACAACAAAGTCAGTGTGATTGTGCTGCTGTAATTACTCACATGTATTTAAACTTTTACTCAATTAACCTGATTGGGCCAAGCACTTAATACACTGTTATATCACATGACAACAATTAAAAGTTTGTGACAATGTATCAAATTCACAAGCCAACAATGTATTAAATGCATAAACAGCGAAACCTGACTTTGTAAAATGTATTCAATCAATGTAAAATGGCCGACAAACAATTCACAAGTTCCAAACAATTGGCTTTTAATGTCTCTAATTACATGTGCCGACAACTTTATTTATTCAATTTTGTGATTGGGCCTCAAAAGTTCATGCAAGACATAGATTGGGCCGTTCGATTTAAAATCAATATGTCATGTGTATTCTGATATCAATTCACAATTCCCAAACAGTTTGCTTTTAATGACCGACAAATTCTCGTGAGCTTTTAATGACCAACAACCACTTGTTACAATTCAATTTGACCAAATTCGAAGCACATAATATCTCACGTGAAATCAGTACTGTCACATTTAAAGAAAATCAAACTTAGACTTTGAGCGGAATCAGACGTGATGTCTTATGAGCGAAACCACTTAATTGTTCATAAAAGCGAAACTAGGTAATGACCGGATGAGCGAAACCACTTAATGTCTATATGAGCGAAACCAGATTGTGACCTATGAGCGAAACCCTATGAGCGAAACCCAAGAGCGAAACCCAAAAATGTCACAATAAGCGAAACCTACAAGCGAAATATGATTGTTCGTATGAGCGGAACCTGATTTGTGACGCGAAAACGGACCGAAAAACTCAAATTTTTCCTAAACGGCTAGGAGTTTGAATCTGAAATTTGGTAGGGTTGTAAATCAAGTGTTTTTGCACAACATATCAAAAATTCAGCCGATTCGGACCGTAAAATCCCGTTCAATTTGACGAATTTCAGCGAAAAACGTGATAAAAGTGAAAAAAATGAAGAAATAGATGAAATTCGGATCTAAAATCGCTAAAATCTGGTACGAATCAATGTGTTTGATCAGTGCAATCGAGCTCCTAGCTCTGATACCAATTGTAGGACCGGTTTTGATACCGTTCGATTACGTAACGAACGTTCGACGTGCGGAATCCGTGAACGTGCGTGACTGAACACACAATAACGTACTAGAATCGTGAATCTATTGAAAGATATAACGTGTACGATACAAGAATCACGTAGAGAGTACTTTCTCTCTCTAGACTTTCTCTCTCTAGACTTGAATCTCCTAAATCACCAAAATGAGCAAAAAGTCTTCCAACTTATGTCATAACTCTCCTATTTATAGCCCTTGGAATTAATGAGATTTCTCATTAATTACCAAAATGCCACCTTGCTAATTCTATCTAAATATTACAATAAAATCCTAGATTTCTACAGTTTCAGCTACGGTTTGAATTGACGGAGGCGGTAGATATTAATGCATCAACAAAAAACGTAGTTTTCCTTTAGCTGGCTTACTTGTCGTGGGTTATCCCATAGTTGAAAAATATGACTAACCAATTCCTTCTTTCCCAAACCATAACCAGTGGGGCCTACCCCATGTTGTAAACCACTAGACTAGTTATATATATTGGCGTCCATCCCAATCCGAGGACGGAGGTACGTATTCTTCCCAATCCGAGAATACGCAGGTTTAGTGTAGGCGTCCTTCCCAATCCGAGGACGGAGGTACATATTCTTCCCAATTCGAGAATACGCAGGTTTAGTGTAGGCGACCTTCCCAATCCGAGGACGGAGGTACGTATTCTTCCCATTCCGAGAATACGCAGGATTAAATGTAGTCTATTAGTGGTGAATATACAGGTTTCATCTTAGCTTCTTAGTCCCATTCCCAACCCACCGGGAATCCCATGCCTTAAGAGTGTGAACTCACCTTGGTTTGCTCGGTTAGATTAAATGCTCGTTAAACAGTTGATTAATCAAATGCTATCGTGGTTACTAGAGACAGTCAGTTTCATGAATTCATAATTCACGTATCTAGTCACACGTATTGCTCAAGCAATAAACAACCAAACGTATAATCATCACTTATGTCATAACAAGCGTAGTTCGTGCTGTCACACAAGTTGTAGCAAGTATTCACACCAATGCATATCCATATTGTATATTCATGCCATATGCTTATTCAGGTTAACCTAAACGTTTAACTCGCCGCACGCAAGAGAGTGTAACCTAAACAGTTTGACATGAAATCCGGCTGTTACTCAGTCGTTTTACCCGGCCCAACTACCCCAGGCCCATTGCCGTCATGCGGCCCAAGAAGTGCCAGCCCGTGAAAGAAACCTAACCAATAAGCAACCAGACTCAGTTTGTGCGAGGGCCTTTATCCGTGCAGCCCACTCACCTTCACCATATTGCGGCCCATGATCACTTCATGGCCCATGCTTATCTCGTAGCCCAGCCTTTCATTAATTGGCTCAATAATTCCCTTAGATCCATTACATAATTATTTCGCAATTTCTAAATCCCATTTATCAGTTCCTTGATTATTAATTTAATAGTCATCAACAATCATCCAATACAAAGCTTAATATTAAATTCATATTTCTGATTACTAGTCAAGTCATGACCACTGTTTAGCACATACCCCAATCGATTTTGCCCATGTTAATACATGAATTCACACAAATCACATTATTAATCCATTTAATACTAAACCGTTTAGTTTATATGTGTTACCCTGCAATATCACCATTATCACATAAACAATTACATCACATCTAACCAACATTAATCATATTATCATGTGTGATCCATTACTGAATTCGTAACCATGCATAACAGTCCGCATCATCATCCAATTACCATAATACCTTAAACTTCACTACAACAGTTTTCCATATTCATAACCACTTAAACATCAACAGAAATCATCATGTTAATCTAAAACAAATTCATGGATATCATCATTGTCTTTATTGTTTTCTAACAACAATCCTATATCCTACAAAACTATGATTACACCTACAAGACACTAACAAGTTGCACACATATTGAGCTAAACAATCACATGTCCACTTACAATTCTCATGCAAACATCAACAAAATGGCTGACAAATTGGCTGCACTTTCAAGACATCACATGCACTAATATTATAGAATATGTTCATTATCCATTTAAGGAAAACACATCAATCATTCTCGGCATATAACTTTCCTACGTGAACCAAGTATTACAACATGCATACATACCAATAACACCTTTTACACACTCAAACATAGCCAATCGAGATTAAGATCTTTAAAATTATACATACCCGATTCGAAGGGGAGGGGAGAGGAGAGGCTGATCTTCGAAGAAGTAGGGTGGTTGCCCTAGGGTTTTTCTTTTGTTAAACTCCTATGTTACGTAACCCTAACTCCCTAATATACAAATAACAAACTCATATCAGTGGGCCAAAGACTAGCATGAGTATGGGCCAAATTGATTTGGAGTTTAAAGGGGGTGTGTGTACGTGCAAATAAAACTTCATCAAAGACCGGCCCACTTCTAAGGTTCAGTTGGGCTTTACAAGATCCATACATAAGTTTGATTTGATTAAACATATACGCATGCTCGGGTTGACTTGTAATCATTGTAAACAGATCAGTTACCAATGAAATAAAGTTATTTGATCCCAATATTTGTTTGCTTATGTTTGATATATTTCATGTTTTGATTTTTATTCAATTTCAAACTCTATATCACTTTCTGGAGAATTATACGCAAACTGGTGCGTAAACGTAATCAGTTTAACGCGAAAAATACTTCGGAACATCAACATATTCTTAACATACCTTAAATAACCTTTACATAACTTAGAAATAAGTTTTGAAGGCTTTGGTATGGCAAAACCAAGTCTATTCGCTTACAGGGACTAAATTCGACAAACTGCGAAAGTATGCCGATTTGAACTGTAACGGACATTCCGAAACTTGATCATAAGTTAAACACACCCTAAATATCCTTTACATAGCTTAGAAATAGGCTTTGAGAGGTTCGGTGTGCTAAAATAAACTTTATGCTCATTCAGGGACTAAAAGCGTCAAAAATTGCATAAGTTTGCATTTTCACGCATAACTTACGTTCTGAATACATCCGGACATCCAAAAATTTATGTAAGCATTAAAATATTTTATTTTAGTGTTTGGCATGAGAAAAATCCATTCGTCGCGCAATTTGGATCGTTTTTCGCGCTTGTGCGCATTTCGTCGTAATTAAGCGAATATCGCGATCATACGACCAAACGAACCAACATCCGGCATATTTTTTAGCATGTTTCAAGTCCACTATGATTAGGAATCATTTTAAGGCCTTAAATTTGGCTTAACGGGCTTTAGATGTGTCAGGAATGAGCTTATAACGCAACAGGGACTGAAACTGTCATTCTGCAAACATGTAGCTGAACTGTGACCCCCAGGCGGGCCGCGTAGCCTTGCCTGTGTCCTTACGCGGGCCGTGTAGGCCGCCCAGATGTGCAGAATTTTGAAAACAACTGCTTCCAGCTCATTCCAGCCATTATTTTCACTAGAAAACGGTTTTTAACAAACCATGGGCATAATCTAGGGGCTTCAATGGTTTTATAAAACAATGGGCTCGATGTGTACGGCTGTGATTGAATGTCAGACTACGAGGAACAATCTTAACGTCTCTACCACATCTATAAATACCCCCCCCCCCCATGTTTTTGTTGCAACCCACTTGATTTCTGAGATTTTCTCTAAGTTGAAGTGTGAAACACTTCATACCTGAGAAATACTTGGAAAATCAAACTTGCGGGGACCCTTTGTAAGTATTCTTTCGTTCTTGACCAGTTTATGGTCAATGCGAAGTTCGTTTGAACTTCATAACATGAGCATAATCACGATGGTTATAGTCCCTAGTGACTATACCTACTGATTACCACGTTATCTAGGCTCAGTGACGAGTCGTAGTTTCGGCCAAAATGCGTATTCTCGCGTATTTTGTAACCAAACTACTTGTGGGTATTAAAACCGTTTCTTTTGATACCAAACCTGTTTTCAAACCTCGTTAAACATGTTTTAACATGTTTAGCTCGTCACTTTTAGATTTGTGCTTGTCTAAGGTCGTAAAGGTAAGCGATCTAATCAATCGCTTATACTTTCGAACCCGAACCATTTGGTCGATCATTAGGATCGACCAAACATATTAGGTGACCATAGTTGTATAGGGAATAACCTTCCGAGGTTATACCTTATGGTCACGTCGTTTAAGTAGTTGTATGATAGGTAAATTATATGCCTTAGGAAAATTACCAAAATGCCCTTTTTGAACCAAAATTCATTTTAAACCTATGTAACGAAACTTTTGACATCTAAACTGATTTAGCAACAATATTAGACATGTTAAGGCATATTTTACTTGTCATAAGACTAGTTAAGTGGTCCAAACGCGTTTTACGCGAACGACACGTTAAAGTAGCATAAGCTACCTAAACGGGTCATAATGGGTCATAAGCAATTAGGATTAGGTTTCGTTTTAGTATGTAGGCTTTGTTAAACCATATTACATGAGTTCTGTCACACCCCGACCGTGTAAAACAACAAATCGCGGCGGAATCGTCGGGGAGTGTTGTAACAGAATCATTGTTTCAAAACAAACGGAAATTTGAAGTTTCTTTTTATTAAACATTAAATGTTTACATCGTCTGGAAATCTAAATTAACAAGTTTATTAAGTCACTAAGGCCTCGTCCAGTCCTATGTGAGTATGCATCCTAGCAATCAACATCAATCAACAACACCTGAAACATATGTGAAAACAAAGTCAGCAAAGAAATGCTGGCGAGTACATAGGGTTTTGAGAGTGTCGGATTCATGGCTAGTTTACATGTTGCAATACTTAATTAAAAACTTTGTTTTGAAAAGTATTGTATTGCGACATAACTAACCAACTCAAATCAAGTTGGTTATAGTGTATAAAATCTCGTAGCAATGATTCTTAACCCAAAACATTTATTTAATAAAATCTCGTTAATAAAACTCGTATAGTTTATATCGTTTCGAAAGCCTTGTTTGTATGACATCGTTCCAAATTGTTTACCCAAGTGAACTAAATAACGCCACGGTATGTAATATGATGAAAACATATATATATAGGAAGTACCAGCGGCGTATCCACCATGCTTTCATCACATTACACCCGTCCCGTTATCTAAACACTAACCGAAAACCAATCATTTATCCTAATCGTTTAATTCGTTAAAAATAGCTTTAGTCGTTTAAATCATTCTCGTTTTAGATCGTGAAACTACTTTTGATTGTCTCGCTAATAACATCCAAACCTTCATGACTCGACTATCTCGCCTATCGCTTCTCGCATTAATAAACCACCAAAGGGTAAATTAACAATCACAGATTCAGTCATTACCCACCTAACCCACACATAACCATGGGTGCAGTCTGATAACGGGATTTGTCAGATCCTATGGTACCATAACCTAATACTGGTCGGTTCGGCCAAAATTAATGAATGTCATTCGTTATGTAACTACTACCAACAAGTTCGTTCACATTATCGAAATCGTTATTGGTTTTGTATAAACCATCTCAATCGTTTTGAAACCATCGTTAGAATATTGAAATCGTTTTGATACATATGAATCACCCCAAAACAATCGAAAACAGTAAAAAGAGGGGATCTATGTACTCACCTTTGGGTGCGTTTTTATATGTTAACACAATCCCTTAATTTATTCGTCCTAAATTAAATAAGAATGATTTAATAATCAAAAACTCATAAAAATACCGAAGTTTCTCCGATACTTAGAATTTTCACATAACTTTGAGATTTTTCTCAAAAAGTTATTATTTTTTATTATACTGGTGTATTTGTATATATATACATTTACTCAAGCGTAATACACATAATATCGTCAACACTAGCACATCATCATACACATATTGTAAAACACATAGCACATTGTATCAGATAAAATAACCCATGAACAACCCATTCTAGTGTATGTCGAAAAACACTTATTTTAGCGATTCGGTGACATTTTTGGGCGTCGGAAGTCACGTATGACTAACCAAACACCAAGTAAACTTAATATAAGTTAAAATACTTATTTTTATATCAAAAAATATCAGTTTGGTTACTGATCTAAAACAGTTTTATAAAAGTCCTCCGAAAAGGCGATTTTTGACTGTTTTACCGCATAGTTTTGCATCAAACGTTACCCGAACCATCCCAAATCGAAACGACTTGAAATTTTGACACAACTCATTTATTTACTGAATAAAATAATGGTTATACTCATGATAGTGCAGGTCTTAAACAAAGCACCTAAATCATGCAAATTTCACATAATTTACCACTTTTTAGGCTATATGTACAACATGCAAAGCTAGTAAACCTATGTTAAAGTTTCATGCCATTATAATATACCAAATAATATTATTTTTAGTGTTTGTAACCTGATCTAAAACAGTTTTTGTCATATAACCATTTTTCATCATTTCTTGAGCTTTAAATCAACATATTTTCACATGTACAAGTGCCTAAAGCAAACTATCATAACATCAACATTTTATATGGGTTTAGATGCATCAAATATGTGATATATTCAGGTTTATTTGCTGATGTTATTTATATTTAACATATCCTACATAAATCACCAAATACTTGCATTTTCACCACCATTCATAAACATGTAACAACATAAACAAGTACTTAACAAGATATCAAACTCTAACTCAAAAATAAACTCATATACACACATATATATGTATGGTTATATACATATATATACACCACCATTTTTATTTGTTTCAAGACCCATTTCATTTTAGATTTCAAGTTTAGTGAAAATCCCAAGATTCAAGAGAAACTTCAAATCATCAAGAACAACCAAGAATCTAAAGTATGATTTAAATATAAATGTTATACCTTCAAGATTCAAGTAGGTTGTGGGATGAGATTTTGATGATAGGAAGCTTGAAATCACTTGAATGCTCCTTGGAAACACCTTTGGATCTTCATACTAACTTGAATTTAGCTAGGAATGAGCTTTGAATATGAAGAACAATGCTTGAAGGGATGAGTATGGTGAGAGAGAAGGAGTGGACGGTTGGGAGGGAGGAGAGAGAGAGAGAGAGGAGATTGTGTGAAGTGTTGAGTGAAGTAATGTGTAAATATATAGGCCAAGATCTAGAATCAAATCTTCCAATATCACAAAATCTCAAGTGTATCCAAGAAATATCATGAAGGATTCTAAAGGATTTTGGCAAGATTTTGGTGGGGTCACCCATGTGTGACCGTGAAAATGGAAGGGGGAGGGGGCCCAAGTGTAATGTTGTTGGTAAATAAGGTAGAAGTATGTGTTTAACTGGGTACCGGGTATTTTATCTAGCGTTTAAATCCCGGTTTATGACGTTCTAATTTATTTTTTTTTCTTAGTAAAAATAAACTCGCCAAAATATTACTGAAATAAATTTCAGTTGCCCAGACTGGCTGTGTTGTCTGTGTTTTGCAGTAGAAGCACTGTGTCGCGCAGAAACACGCGGTACGCGCTTAAACTTGAAAAATAGCGCTTTTAAGCGTTTTAATTTATTTTTCAACACGGACCTGATTAAAAATAAAATTTTAATCATAACAGAATATTTTTGGGAGTTAAATATTATCCGGGCGGTCACCAATGTTCGTTTCGCAGTTTTGTCGTAAATAGTCCTTTAGTTCAAATAAACATGTTTTTGCCATACCGAATCCTTCGAAACTTATTTCTAAGTTATGTAAAGGATATTTAAGGTATGTTTGGCTTATGTCACTATTCCGGAGTGTTTGTCGTGTTAAACTGACTGTGTTTATGCACCAGTTTGCGTATAACCTTCCAGAAAGTTATTTAAGGCTTAAAATCGGAATCGAATCAAATTGTAAAATCATCAAACATAATAACACATATAATAACACCAAAGCACATTGTTTTATTGATAACCGACATTGTTTTACATTATACGATGCTTACAGAACACAGTTGTCACAGTCTCCCCTACTTTAGGAAATTTCGTCCCAAAATTTTATTTAGAGGAAACTTGTGAAAGCTTGAAACATGAAGTCGAAAAGATAAAACAACACTGGTTATAGTTCCGAACTTCTAGTAACTTCAAATAACATTATGCTTGCAATGTAAGAGGGACACTTATATACAAGTATATGAAGCGTCATTGGTGCGTCCACCGTACCTCCATTACATTGTTCACGTTTCGCTATTTTTGTCACTATTGGTTCTTACACATGATAAATCTTACTGTGGTTTCCGTGCACTAAATTTCTATAATTATGTACGCGTCCATAATTACGTAATTCCTTGCATAGTCCACACAGTGCATTTAATAATGTGTAGGGGAAAACCAAATGAATGAACCTGTGATGAGTGTGACTGGACCACCATAGGGTCCTTTCAGCTGTATCGTCACATGCCACTCTTGACCAGATTTTGAATCAATCTTTAGCTAGACCATTCAAGGGTCTCTTTTCGAATCATGGAATGATACTATATAACCCAAGGGTCTTAACTACCACGTAGAAGCCCATTAAGGATTTAAGGTAGTACCTTTTGAATATCCTACTATGAATCCCTCATATGAAGATATGGAAGATTCTATGAGGATTTGGATAACGAAAATCGGATCACAAAATAAAAGAGAACACATAAACACATAATCGCATTAATCGTTTAACTTGACCTTTAATTTGTTATCTTTGGACACGGGTAATTAAAGCATACCAGGAATCCAATTCGTGGATTTCATTTGGCACTTTAAATATTTTCAAGAATCTAACTATGAAGATAGGAAGATCTTAATAGGAATTCGGTTTGTCCTTATTGAGTTGTAATGTACATATTAAGGTGTACAAGGAATCCAATCAGGGCTCCGATTTGGGCGATAATCATCCACAAGGATTCTTAAAATAGAGCAATCCATCGCCCTTTCGTTTCGAGTTTAAGCTCGTGTTGAAGTGGTAGCTCATATTTCAATAAGTCCTCGTTTACACAAAATCGTTGTTCTTGAAGGACACGAGATTGAATATCAGATAGAGTTTGAACAAAATGAAGCTTGACTCGCTCCTTTCGACCAAGCGCATCGGCTATGACATTCGCCTTACCAGGAAGGTAGCGAATCTCGAAATCGTAATCGTTCAAGAGCTCAACCCATTGTCGCTGCCTCATGTTCAGCTCCTTCTGATTAAGAATGTGCTGGAGACTTTTGTGGTCTTGTGAAAACCACACACTTCATTCCATAGAGGTAGTGTCTCCAGATTTTGAGTGCGAAAATCACAGCTCCTAATTCAAGATCATGAGTCGTATAGTTCTTCTCGTGAATTTTTAGCTGTCTAGACGCATAAGCTATGACTTTACCTCGTTGCATAAGAACATAACTAAAGCCTAGATTCGACGCGTCACAGAAGATAACGAAATCATCATTTCCATTGGGCAAGGACAAAACATGAGCATCACATAGGTTCCGTTTCAGCGTTTGGAACGCTTCTTCTTGCTTGTATCCCCACTCCAAAGGCTTATTCTTCTGAGTCAAGCAGTGAGTGGCACTACGATCTTCGAGAAGTTTGAAATAAAACGCCGATAATAACCAGCGAGACCAAGAAAAGAACGAATTTCTGTAGGTGTCGTTGGTGTATTCCAATCCTTAATTGCAGTAATTTGGATGGATCCACATGAATACCCTTCTTGTTGACTACATGACCCAAAAAAATGAACTTATTTAAGCCAAAATTCACACTTGGAGAATTTAGCGAAAAGTTTGTTCCTTCTTTAGGAGTTCCAATGTCAAAAGAAGGTGTTGCTCATGATCGGCTCGAGACTTTGAATAAATGAGAATATCGTCGATGAACACAATAATGAACTTGTCTAAATAAGGTTTACAGACCCTATTCATTAAGTCCATGAAGATAGCTGGGGTATTCGTCAAACCAAAAGGCATGACAGTGAACTCGTAATGCCCATATCTTGTACGAAATGCAGTTTTGGGAATATCTTCTTCGAGTACACGAAGTTGATGATACCCAGACCGTAGGTCGATCTTGGAAAAGCATGCAGCACCTTGCAGCTGGTCGAAGAGATCATTAATTCTAGGTAGGGGATATCGATTCTTGGTGGTAAGCTTATTAAGCTCACGATAATCGATACACATTTGAAAATATCCATCTTTCTTTTTCACAAAGAGGACAGGAGCTCCCCAAGGCGAAAAGCTTGGACGGATGAATCCTTTATCAGACAACTCTTGAAGTTGTTTCGATAACTCTTGCATCTCCGACGGTGCAAGATGATAAGGTGCTTTCGCAATCGGATTGGCATTGAGCACAAGATCAATGTGAAACTCGACTTGACGAACTGGGGGTAAACCAGGCAGTTCATCAGGAAACACCACTGGATAAATCCGAACAATCGGGATATCCTGAATACTCTTATTCTTGTCTTTCTCCTTGGTGACACGTGCTAGGAAAGCAACATATCCTTTTCTTAAATAACTTTGGGTTTTTGTTTCTTAAAAGAAACGAGCGTTTAAGGTTCTTTGGGAGATCACAAGTGATTATAAAAAAATGACAGAACCACACGAGTAGTTTGTCTTTGTGTTGACATCATAAGGTTGCATCAAACATTCATACAATTGTATTAGTAAAAAAATAAAAACCACGAATTTTTATTTATATAACAACCTCATTGTTCTTAAACGTTAAAAGATAACAACCAGAGGAAATTACAAAATACTAATCGTTTACTGCTGCATCATTGATTGCCTCATTGATGTTAAACACTCGTCCACGTGCTGGATTCAGATTGACGTTGACGTTCGCATTCGGGTTTGCATTCACCAGTCTTGGACAATTGTTGCGGAAGTGACCAAACTCTCCGCAGTTGAAACATGAACCCGGTGGGAATCTCGCAGCATTCCCCTGAACCGGAGCTTGAACCTGAGCAACCTGATTTTGTCCCAAACGACAAATATTGGCCAAATGCCCAAGTTTTCCACACGTTGTGCATTGCTTGCAAGCTTGTTGTGCAACGTGATGATCGTTGCAGCGTGCACAATTAGGTGCGGTACCAGCATATACCTTCTTTGCAGGAGGCTGAGCTGGTGGGTTATGCGGGTTCTGAGCAGTCTGTGCTGTAACAGCAAAATTCTGAGTATCCTTTCGCTTCCTCAATTTCTTCGATGACTCACCTTTCTTACCCTTGCCCTTATCCTTGTTCTTCTCAGAATCAGCCGACTTCTTCTTGTCCCCCTTACGGGTAAGTTTACCGTTTCTGACTTGCGACTCAGTTAGGGTAGCAGACAATTCGATTGCTTGACGGACGGTAGTAGGATTAACGCTGGTCACAATATCCTGAATGGAATCGGGTAAACCATCGATATATCTCTCGATTGCCTTCTCCAGAGGGGTAACCATAGTGGGACACAACAGACTGAGTTCCTCAAAACGATCCGTATAGGCACGGTGTTCACCCCCATCTTGTTTTAGATCGTCAAACTCTCGCTCCAAAGCCCGAGTTTCATGACGGGGACAAAATTCTTTCATCATGAGAGCCCGGAGCTCTTCCCATGTTTGTGCCAATGCCACTTCGGCACCCCTATCGCGCATAATACCATTCCACCAGGTAAGTGCTCGCTTTTCAAACACGCTTGAAGCAAATTCAACCTTACGCACATCCGGACACTGCACATGTCTGAACGTGCTCTCGATGCTCTCAAACCACTGCAGGAGCGCAGTTGCTCCTTGCGACCCAGAAAACTTTAGAGGCTTAGCAGAATTGAAGCTCTTGAAGTTACACGGCGCATTTTTGTTGTTATTGTTGTTGTATATCTCATGGACTTGGGTCACAACGCCTGGAAGCACAGCAGCCACTTGCTGAGAGACTAGGGCTGCGATTTCTTCAATTGTGAAAGATTATGCTTCACGTCGAGGAGGCATTGTCTAATAAGGAAGCAAAAGAAACGAGTGAGGTTGAAAAGCAAAAGAGGTATTGAAAATATCGTCAAAACACCAGAAAGGCGATCATTTGTTCGTTACCTTGAACAAACAAATGACACGGAGTGACTAATCAAAGTAAATGGGTCAATATAGTGTATCGCCGAAGACATGCTCGCCTATAAGTGAACACTCACCCCAAGAGTTCCCAGGTAAGAGTGACTGGTCCGATGCTGCTGATTTGAACGAACACTCTAGCCTTAGACAGAAAACTCAGGGTACAGGCACTCACTCTTCTAGTTTGCACGTGTTCACACTATTTAGACCCAAACTTTAACGAGATTTGAAAACTTAAAGGGTTCGAAACCTTACAATAAATCATCCTAGAATAGATGATTGGTTTTCAAAGCGGATTTGAAATTTGTGTTCTTGTTGTGGTTATCACCTAAGGATAGGTGACGGTATTGTTTTATGACTAAACGCAAGTAAACTCGCATTAGGGTCCTAGGAAGGTTATAGACTAGGTCAAAGTATTACTAATAACCTAATTCCCTATAACCATGAGCTCTGATACCAACTTTTCTGTCGCACCCCGCCCGCGTAAAACAACAAATCGCGGCGGAATCGTCGGGGAGTGTTGTAACAGAATCATTGTTTCAAAACACACGGAAATTTGAAGTTTCGTTTTATTAAACATTAAATGTTTACATCGTCTGGAAATCTAAATAAACAAGTTTATTAAGTCACTAAGGCCTCGTCCAGTCCTATGTGAGTATGCATCCTAGCAATCAACATCATTCAACAACACCTGAAACATATGTGAAAACAAAGTCAGCAAAGAAATGCTGGCGAGTACATAGGGTTTTGAGAGTGTCGGATTCATGGCTAGTTTACATGTTGCAATACTTAATTAAAAACTTTGTTTTGAAAAGTATTGTATTGCGACATAGCTAACCAACTCAAATTAAGTTGGTTATAGTGTATAAAATCTCGTAGCCATGATTCTTAACCCAAAACATTTATTTAATAAAATCTCGTTAATAAAACTCGTTAATAAAACTCGTATAGTTTATATCGTTTCGAAAGCCTCGTTTGTATGACATCGTTCCAAATTGTTTACCCAAGTGAACTAAATAACGCCACTGTATGTAATATGATGAAAACATATATATATATATATAGGAAGTACCAGCGGCGTATCCACCATGCTTTCATCACATTACACCCGTCTCGTTATCTAAACAATAACCGAAAACCAATCGTTTACCCAAATCATTTAATGCGTTAAAAATCGCTTTAGTCGTTTAAATCATTCTCGTTTTAGATCGTGAAACTACTTTTGATTGTCTCGCTAATAACATCCAAACCTTCGTGACTCTATTATCTCGCCTATCGCTTCTCGCATTAATAAACCACCAAAGGGTAAATTAACAATCACAGATTCAGTCGTTACCCACCTAACCCACACATAACCATGGGTGCAGTCTGATAACGGGATTTGTCAGATCCTATGGTACCATAACCTAATACTGGTCGGTTCGGCCAAAATTAATGAATGCCATTCGTTATGTAACTACTACCAACAAGTTCGTTCACATTATCGAAATCATTATTAGTTTTGTATAAACCATCTCAATCGTTTTGAAACCATCGTTAGAATATTGAAATCGTTTTGATACATATGAATCACCCCAAAACAATCGAAAACAGTAAAAGAGGGGATCTATGTACTCACCTTTGGGTGCGTTTTTATATGTTAACACAATCCCTCAATTTATTCATCCTAAATTAAATAAGAATGATTTAATAATCAAAAACTCATAAAAATACCGAAGTTTCTCCGATACTTAGAATTTTCACATAACTTTGAGATTTTTCTCAAAAAGTTATTATTTTTTATTATACTGGTGTATTTGTATATATATACATTTACTCAAGCGTAATACACATAATATCATCAACACTAGCACATCATCATACACATATTGTAAAACACATAGCACATTGTATCAGATAAAATAACCCATGAACAACCCATTCTAGTGTATGTCGAAAAACACTTATTTTAGCGATTCGGTGACATTTTTGGGCGTCGGAAGTCACGTATGACTAACCAAACACCAAGTAAACTTAATATAAGTTAAAATACTTATTTTTATATCAAAAAATATCAGTTTGGTTACTGATCTAAAACAGTTTTATAAAAGTCCTCCGAAAAGGCGATTTTTGACCGTTTTACCGCATAGTTTTGCATCAAACGTTACCCGAACCATCCCAAATCGAAACGACTTGAAATTTTGACACAACTCATTTATTTACTGAATAAAATAATGGTTATACTCATGATAGTGCAGGTCTTAAACAAAGCACCTAAATCATGCAAATTTCACATAATTTACCACTTTTTAGGCTATATGTACAACATGCAAAGATAGTAAACCTATGTTAAAGTTTCATGCCATTATAATATACCAAATAATATTATTTTTAGTGTTTGTAACCTGATCTAAAACAGTTTTTGTCATATAACCATTTTTCATCATTTCTTGAGCTTTAAATCAACATATTTTCACATGTACAAGTGCCTAAAGCAAACTATCATAACATCAACATTTTATATGGGTTTAGATGCATCAAATATGTGATATATTCAGGTTTATTTGCTGATGTTATTTATATTTAACATATCCTACATAAATCACCAAATACTTGCATTTTCACCACCATTCATAAACATGTAACAACATAAACAAGTACTTAACAAGATATCAAACTCTAACTCAAAAATAAACTCATATACACACATATATATGTATGGTTATATACATATATATACACCACCATTTTTATTTGTTTCAAGACCCATTTCATTTTAGATTTCAAGTTTAGTGAAAATCCCAAGATTCAAGAGAAACTTCAAATCATCAAGAACAACCAAGAATCTAAAGTATGATTTAAATATAAATGTTATACCTTCAAGATTCAAGTAGGTTGTGGGATGAGATTTTGATGATAGGAAGCTTGAAATCACTTGAATGCTCCTTGGAAACACCTTTGGATCTTCATACTAACTTGAATTTAGCTAGGAATGAGCTTTGAATATGAAGAACAATGCTTGAAGGGATGAGTATGGTGAGAGAGAAGGAGTGGACGGTTGGGAGGGAGGAGAGAGAGAGAGAGAGGAGATTGTGTGAAGTGTTGAGTGAAGTAATGTGTAAATATATAGGCCAAGATCTAGAATCAAATCTTCCAATATCACAAAATCTCAAGTGTATCCAAGAAATATCATGAAGGATTCTAAAGGATTTTGGCAAGATTTTGGTGGGGTCACCCATGTGTGACCGTGAAAATAGAAGGGGGAGGGGGCCCAAGTGTAATGTTGTTGGTAAATAAGGTAGAAGTATGTGTTTAACTGGGTACCGGGTATTTTATCTAGCGTTTAAATCCCGGTTTATGACGTTCTAATTTATTTTTTTTTCTTAGTAAAAATAAACTCGCCAAAATATTACTGAAATAAATTTCAGTTGCCCAGACTGGCTGCGTTGTCTGTGTTTTGCAGTAGAAGCACTGTGTCGCGCAGAAACACGCGGTACGCGCTTAAACTTGAAAAATAGCGCTTTTAAGCGTTTTAATTTATTTTTCAACACGGACCTGATTAAAAATAAAATTTTAATCATAACAGAATATTTTTGGGAGTTAAATATTATCCGGGCGGTCACCAATGTTCGTTTCGCAGTTTTGTCGTAAATAGTCCTTTAGTTCAAATAAACATGTTTTTGCCATACCGAATCCTTCGAAACTTATTTCTAAGTTATGTAAAGGATATTTAAGGTATGTTTGGCTTATGTCACTATTCCGGAGTGTTTGTCGTGTTAAACTGACTGTGTTTATGCACCAGTTTGCGTATAACCTTCCAGAAAGTTATTTAAGGCTTAAAATCGGAATCGAATCAAATTGTAAAATCATCAAACATAATAACACATATAATAACACCAAAGCACATTGTTTTATTGATAACCGACATTTTTTTACATTATACGATGCTTACAGAACACAGTTGTCACAAGTTCTTACACTCATTTGGTTTACGAACCCTCATGCTACCCGATCCTCCGAATTGGTCCGTTTATTAACGTAGTTACCTATATTAGGTGCCGTTTGATTCCGTGATCTTCTAGCTTTGCTTGGTGGTTATCCTAGGACTTCTGAGCAATCTCAAGTGAGTACATAGTCCCCTCTTTTACTGTTTTTCAAACATTTTGGGGTGAAACAAATGTGCCTACTTGTTACTTTCGTGCTTTCCATGTTTTCATATCATATACTTGCTATGTTCATTACTACACTATTAGTACATTGTTTTACATTACTTTTCTGCTATGTATGTTTACTGAGCATGCTAGCACATTGTTTTACATAACTTTTCTGCTTTGTATGTTAACTTAGCATACTTAGTACATTACTTTCATTACATGTTTACATTTGGTATGACATTTGGTTTGTTCAACGGGTCTAAATTACATTCATTAACATTAGCTACGCCGCTCGGTAGTAAGTAATGGTACCATAGGACTTGACAAAATCCCATTCCTGACATCCTAGTTTTGTTTGGGTGTAAGGAATGACTGAATCCGAAAACATTTTTCTTTGATAATCTTTACTCTAAGGTTATCCTACTGTCTCAAGGCTTGAATGTAGGCGTTAACTTACTGCATAAGTGTTTGTATCAGTAAATCATGTATTTATTTTACAAAACATAACTTTTGATTCATTCAAGATACTTTGTTTTGTACATTTTTACTTGTGGTCTAAGTAGTCTCATTTTACTTACCATACATAACTTTTATTTACACATTACATGATTCATATTTAACTTGGGTTATACTATGACATTTGACTATTGGATTAAACATGAATATTTTACATTGTTGGTTGGTTTGAGTGACTTAAATAACGAGGCATGTGTAATATGATACAAGCATGGTGGATACGCCGCTGGTACTTCCTATATATAAGTTCTTGTATGATATTACATATCGTAGCGTTATTTAAACCACTTCAGTTTAGACATGCTACATTTACAACACATTTTCACTTAAACATTGTTTTACAAATAATTTGGTTTACACAAACCCTTTTTACTTGGTTATTCTTTTAACCATACATTATTCTTTTATATATACATATCATCTGATTTTGCTAACGTTTTTCAAACGATTTATAAAACAAAACAATTAACAAGGTTCATGACTGAATTTTATTAAACATTTCTTTAAACTCAAGTCATGAATCCCATTTTCATAAAACCTATGTATCTCACAGGCATTTTTATGCTGACGTACCTATTTTTACATGTGTTTTCAGGAGCTGTTGCTTAGGATGATCGTGATACACTAGGGCGGACCTGTGCCTTAGAGACTTAAAAATGAAGCTAGAACTAGTTTAATTTCATTATGTACTCTTGTTTCTTTATGTTTAAGACAATGTAATCCCTTTGTTTGGTGAATAAAACATAACTTTTAAATGCCATGGTTATGAAACAATAATTCTGTTACAACACTCCCCGACGTCTCCGCCACGATTTGATGTTTTACGTGGTCGGGGTGTGACAGAAGAGTTGGTATCAGAGCCAATGGTTATAGGGAATTAGGTTTTTAGTAATGCTTTAACCTAGACTATAACCTTTCTAGGACCCCAACACAAGTTGTCTTGTGTTTAGATTTTAAAACATGCACTTCACCTATCCTTAGGTGATCACCAAAACAAGAACCCAATTTTTCTGAAACGATTTTTTTGAAAATCAATCATCTGTTTTTAAATGATTTATTATATGGTTTTGAACTCTTTGATTTTTCAGAATGATTTTGAAAATTACCATCCATTTTTGAATGATTCTTTTGGCCTTGTGCCTTCCAAGTTTTCAAAATCTCATCAAAGTTTTGGGTTCTAAATAGTGTGAACACGTGCAAACTGGAAGGGTGAATGCCTATACCCTGGGTTTTCTGTCTAAGGCTAGAGTGTTCGTACAAATCCACATAATCGGACCAGTCACTCTTACCTGGGAATTCTTGGGGTGAGTGTTCACTTATAGGCGAGCATGTCTTCGCGATACATTATTTTTGACCCATTTACTTTGATTAGTCACCGTGAGTCATTTGTTTGCTTTGTGATACGGATGAATGACCACCCTCTTTGCCTTTGTTGATTTTTTTTCATCTCGCTCTTTTCATCTAACCTTCTCACCCGTTTCCTCTCATGTTTCCTCTTTTTAGAATGCCTCCTCGACGTGAAAACCCGCTATCTAATGCCGAAATGGCAGATATTATGGCACAACACATGGCTACCGTACTCCCAAACATTATAGCTCAGGTGAACCAGGCCAACAACAATCAAAACGCTCCATGCAACTTCAAGAGTTTTAATTCAGCTAAGCCACTCAAGTTTAGTAGTTCTGAGGGAGAAACTGGGCTCCTTCAATGGTTTGAGAGGATTGAGAGTACATTCCGTCACGTCCTGTGTCCTGAGAATCGAAAAGTTGAGTTTGCTTCAAGTGTTTTTCAGAAGAGGGCTCTTACATGGTGGAATGGAGTTATGAGAGACCGTGGTGCTGAGGTTGCTTTAGCACAAACATGGGCTGAACTTAGGGCGCTTATGATGAGGGATTTTTGTCCTCGTCATGAACTGCGAGCTTTAGAAAGGGAATTTGATGACCTGAAACAGGATAGTGGCGAGCACTGGGCGTATACTGATAGGTATGAGGAGCTGAGTTTGTTATGCCCAACAATGGTTACCTGTCACAACCCCGATCCCTGATCCCCGGGAACGGGCGGACGTGAGCTTAGAGTTTGGTGGTATCAGTTTGTTAAATCTGGCAGCGGAATTTTCATCAGGACCGTAGTTAGGAAATGTTTATCAGAGTAAAACCACCATAATTAATATTAATAAACACATGGGCAAAACCCAAGTTTCTTGTTACAGTACATTTATAGGAACAAAATCCTATTTTATTGAATTTAAAACATTTCTTATTAGATAACTTTTATAGCCACTTATTTTCCAAGCCGTCAGTGCTCTCGAGCTGGCTTTTTCCCAGTTGGCTTTCACATTGTGTTACCTGAAACATGTTTTAAAAATATTTTGTCAGCGGGAAATACTGGTGAGTGAATCCCAGTTTAATTAAGAAACATTTTATCAATTAACACAGTATTGAGAGCGATCACATTGTTTATTTCTACACAATTACTCATTCAGTATTGTCAATCCTTGACTTGTGGGTCATATTACACATTGGCTAACTCGTTGTCCAATGGTAATGTACTGTCATTCCGACTTACTACTCGCAAGTAATAAATTTTGTATACAAAACCCCAAATACCGGCAGTAATTGAAGAACTACAAAAACTCAATCACTGCTTAATTGCATTGTAAAATAATTAAGGTTTTGTAAAAACTATTAATAAAAAGGAGATTACTCACATTGCTGTCTTAGGCTTTTCGTAAGGGTTTCCTGAATATAATCTATAGTTTATACAAATGTACATTGGTTAGTATCATAACCCTTTGAAAATATTGATGATACCCTCCCCGAGACGGCATTCCAACAACTACGTCGGGCAGAACCACGACAGTTGTTACGGAACCCTAAATCAATCGGGCAGTGTAACTATTATGAAACTGGGGTTATAATACTTACAACGGAGCAGAACCTTGCTAATTAGGGGTATAATACCCAAAATATTATGCTTATAACTTCAGAATTCGAGATTGATAATTTGGAATGAGCGACGGAAATTGAAAAATGATGTCTGCTATTTATAGTTGTGATATTGAGGTCGTCGCGGCCCGCGTAAAAGATAAGGGACCTTTACGCGGCCCGCGTCAACATCGGTCAACTCAGTAGCTTAGCTGGGTCAGCTAGTAGGTCCGCCACGATGTCGACACGTGTCGGCCTCTAGTGTAATCGCGTGTAATGATCTGTCGCGGCCCGCGTAAGGTTGAGGTGAGGTTTTACGCGGCCCGCCTCAACTTACATTTTTAGATTTTTAATTTATTTTATAGACTATAACATATTTTGGGCTCGGTTTTCACATACGGGGTGTATTATAAGATACATTAGAATATTTTAAGATATAATAGGGTGTCGGAAATATTATAAGAGTGTTGGTTTTACCGAGGATTGTTACATTACCCCACTCGAGAAGGCTATCGAGAGGTATATCGATGGCCTACCTGACTCTGTACAAGACATCGTTACTGGTAGTAACCCTACCACAGTCCGTCAGGCAATTGAGCTATCAGCGACATTGACTGAGTCGCAAGTTCGAAAGGGTAAACTGCATAGAAAAGGTGACAATGGTAAGAAGCAGTCGTCTGACAAAGAGGATAGCAAGAAAGGTAAAAACAAGAAGGGTAAGGATTCTGGTTCCTCGAAGGGTTCTAGGAAGCGTAAGGCTTCCCAAAATTTCGCCGTTACTACACAAGCTGCACCAAATCAGCCTGGGCAACCACTTGCCAAGAAACCTTATCTTGGCAATGCACCTTTGTGTAACAGATGTAACGGTCATCATCAACCGCACCTCCAGTGCCATCATTGCACCAACTGTGGAAGACCTGGTCATCTTGCTGCCACATGTCGCATTCATGCCAATCAGAATAGGGCAGCTCAGAACCCGGCTCAACAAGTTGCTCAGCCTCCTGCTCAGCAACAGGCTCAGGCTGCACGACCTCACTACCCACCAGGTTCTTGTTATAACTGTGGGGATCTGAACCACTACCGTAATCAATGTCCAAGATTGGTGAATGCGAATCCAGCTCAGGCTCAGGCTCGAGGTTGAGTCTCCAACATGAATGCACAAGAGGCGCAAGCAGACAATGAAGTGGTTAACGGTACGTTCTTTGTTAATAATCAACCCGCATCTGTTCTTTTCGATTCTGGTGCCGATAAGAGTTTTGTGTCATTATCTTTTGAGCCATTGCTTCGCATGTCTAGAACGAAACTAGGTTAGCCTTTGACAGTAGAAGTTGCTAGTGGTGATCCCGTTGTTCTTGATTCTGTTCTTCGCAACTGCCAATTAAACCTTAACAACCATCTTTTTCCTATCGACCTCACGCCAATGCAACTTGGGAGTTTCGACGTTATAGTGGGTATGGATTGGTTAGCCAAGCATCACGCAGAGGTAGTTTGTTTCAAGAAGATTGTTCGTGTTCCACTTTCATCAGGTGAGATCCTACAGGTTCGTGGTGTGAAGCCTGCTAATAGTCTCAAGATCATGTCTTGTTTTCAAGCTCGAAAGTATCTGCGAAAGTACTATGTGGCCTTCTTGGCATATGTTGTAGCAGATAAAGGCAAAGGTAAGTCTATTCAAGATATCCCCGTTGTTCAGGATTATCCGGAGCTATTTCCTGAAGAGTTACATGGATTACCCCTAGCGCACCAAGTCGAGTTCCGTATTGATCTTGTACCTGGTGCAAATCCCATTGCCAGATCTCCATATCTTCTTGCACCGTCTGAGATGCAAGAATTGTCTAAGCAGCTTCAGGAGCTTTCTAACAAAGGATTTATTCGTCCTAGCTTTTCACCTTGGGGTGCTCCCGTTCTTTTTGTCAAGAAGAAGGATGGATCTTTCAGGATATGCATCGATTACCGTGAGCTTAACAAGCTTACCATCAAGAATCGATATCCCCTACCTCGCATTGATGATCTCTTTGATCAGTTACAGGGCGCTTCTTATTTTTCGAATATTGATCTTCGTTCTGGGTATCATCAACTTCGTGTGCATGAAGAAGATATTCCCAAGACAGTGTTCCACACTCGTTATGGGCATTATGAGTTCACAGTTATGCCTTTCGGTTTGACTAATGCTCTGGCTGTTTTCATGGACTTGATGAATAGGGTTTGCAAGCCTTATTTAGATAAATTCATCATCGTTTTTATTGATGGCATCTTGATTTATTCTAAGACGCGAGCTGATCATGAGCAACATCTTCGTCTTACTATGGAACTCCTAAAGAAAGAGCAACTTTTCGCCAAATTCTCCAAGTGCGAATTTTGGCTTAAGGAAGTTCAATTTTTAGGACATATTGTCGACGAGCAAGGTATTCATGTAGATCCCTCCAAGATCAGTGCGATTAAGGATTGGGATACGCCTACTACTCCAACTGAGGTTCGTTCTTTTCTTGGTCTCACGGGTTAGTACCGCCGCTTCATCGAAAATTTCTCGAAGATTGCAGTTCCCCTAACTGCTCTAACTCAGAAGAATAAGCCCTTTGAATGGGGTTCTAAACAAGAAGAAGCGTTTCAGACCTTGAAGCAGAAGCTTTGTGATGCGCCTATCCTATCTTTGCCCGAAGGCAATGATGATTTTGTCGTGTACTGCGATGCATCCAATTTAGGACTGGGCTGTGTTCTGATGCAAAGGAACAAAGTCATAGCATATGCATCGAGGCAGTTGAAGGTGCATGAGAAAAACTACACCACTCATGATCTTGAGTTGGGTGCAGTTGTGTTCGCTCTTAAGATCTGGAGACACTATTTGTATGGTACAAAATGTGTGATTTTCACTGACCACAAAAGTCTTCAGCATATCTTTAATCAGAAAGAACTCAACATGAGGCAACGACGTTGGGTTGAACTTCTAAACGACTATGACTGCGAAATTCGCTACCATCCTGGTAAGGCGAATGTTATGGCTGCTGCTTTGAGTCGTAAAGAACGTGTCAAGCTTCATTGTATTCGTGTTCAATCTGATATTCAAGCTCGATATGATATTCAAGCCCGCATCTCTCAGGCTTAACATGCTTGTGTTTCACAAGACTTGATGGGTAAGGAATTACCCTATCACATTAAGCCTAATCTTGAACTGAAGGACGATGGATCGTATTATTTCATGGACCGTTTGTGGGTCCCAAGCCTAGATAATCTCCGCACTTTGCTTATGGATGAAGCTCATAAGTCTCGTTATTCTATTCATCATGGCTTAGATAAGATGTATAAGGATCTTCGTACTCAATATTGGTGGCCTGGTATGAAGAAAGACATTGCCTTGTACGTGTCCAAATGCCTTACTTGTCTTAAGGTTAAGGCTGAACATCAACATCCCTCTGGCCTTTTGGAACAACCAGAGATTCCGGTTTGTAAATGGGAAAACATTGCTATGGATCTCATTACTAAACTTCCACGCACAAAGAAAGGTCATGATGCCATCTGGGTAGTTGTTGATCATCTTACTAAATCAGTGCATTTCTTGCTGATCCGTGAGGATCTATCTGCTAAAAAGCTTGCTAAAATCTATGTGGACGAAATCGTATCTCGACATGGTATTCCTTCGAACATTATTTCCGATAGAGATGCTCGCTTCTCTTCTCATTTTTTGAGAACCATGCAATCTGCTATGGGGACCCAACTTAATCTGAGCACTGCTTATCATCCGTAATCAGATGGTCAATCTGAGAGAACAATCCAGACTTTGGAGGATATGGTTAGAGCTTGCATGATCGATTTTGGTGGTAGTTGGGATTCACATCTTCCATTGATTGAATTCTCCTACAACAATAGTTATCACTCCAGCATCAACATGGCTCCTTTCGAGGCTCTCTATAGTCGAAAATGTCGTTCACCAGTCTGCTGGAATGAGATCGGTGAGGCTCAGCTTACTGGACCTGACCTCATTCTAGAGACAATAGATAAGGTTAAGAAAGTTCGTGATAACCTTCAGATAGCTAGAAGCCGTCAAAAGAGTTACGCGGACTGACGACGCAAGCCCTTGGAATTTCAAGTCGGTGATCGTGTATTACTTAAGGTCTCACCTTGGAAAGGTGTGATCAGATTTGGAAAGATAGGAAAACTTGCACCTAGATATGTTGGACCATTCAAGATCGTCGAAAGAATCGGTAAGGTAGCCTACAGACTTGAGTTACCTCCTGAACTTGGAAATGTTCATCTAACCTTTCACCTGTCCAATCTCAAGAAGTGTCTAGCTGATGAGAACCTCCACATACCGCTTGGTGAAATTCGTGTGGATAACATGATGCATTTTGTTGATAAACCAGTGGAAATCATGGACCGATTAGTCAAATGGCTTAAACGCAAGCGCATTCCTTTGGTTAAAGTTCGCTGGGAATCTAAACGTGGACCTGAGTTTACTTGGGAATGTGAAGATCAAATGAAAGCGAAATATCCGCATCTATTCTCACGAGTTTCCTCTAAATAAATTTCGGGATGAAATTTCCACAAGTAGGGGAGACTGTGACATCTGTGCTTGTAATCATTGTAAGCAGTTCAGTTACCAATGAAATAAAGTTATTTGATCCCAATATTTGTTTGCTTATGTTTGATATATTTCATGTTTTGATTTTTATTCAATTTCAAACTCTATATCACTTTCTGGAGAATTATACGCAAACTGGTGCGTAAACGTAATCAGTTTAACGTGAAAAATACTCCGGAACATCAACATATGCTTAACATACCTTAAATAACCTTTACATAACTTAGAAATAAGTTTTGAAGGCTTTGGTATGGCAAAACCAAGTCTATTCGCTTACACGGACTAAATTCGACAAACTGCGAAAGTATGCCGATTTGAACTGTAACGGACATTCTGAAACTTGATCATAAGTTAAACACACCCTAAATATCCTTTACATAGCTTAGAAATAGGCTTTGAGAGGTTCGGTGTGCTAAAATAAACTTTATGCTCATTCAGGGACTAAAAGCGTCAAAAATTGCATAAGTTTGCATTTTCGAGCATAACTTACGTTCTGAATACATACGGACATCCAAAAATTTATGTAAGCATTAAAATATTTTATTTTAGTGTTTGGCATGAGAAAAATCCATTCGTCGCGCAATTTAGATCGTTTTTCGCGCTTGTGCGCATTTCGTCGTAATTAAGCGAATATCACGATCATACGACCAAACGAACCAACATCCGGCATATTTTGACCATGTTTCAAGTCCACTATGATTAGGCATCATTTTAGGGCCTTAAATTTGTCTTAACGGGCTTTAGATGTGTCGGGAATGAGCTTATAACGCAACAGGGACTGAAACTGTCATTCTGCAAACATGTTGCTGAACTGTGACCCCCAGGCAGGCCGCGTAGCCTTGCCTGTGTCCTTACGCGGGCCGTGTAGGCTGCCTAGATGTGCAGAATGTTGAAAATAACTGCTTCCAGCTCATTCCAGCCATTATTTTCACTTGCAAACGGTTTTTAACAAACCATGGGCATAATCTAGGGGCTCCAATGGTTTTATAAAACAATGGGCTCGATGTGTACGACTGTGATTGAATCTCGGACTACGAGGAACAATCTTAACGGCTCTACCACATCTATAAATACCCCCCCCCCCATGTTTTTGTTGCAACCCACTTGATTTCTAAGATTTTCTCTAAGTTGAAGTGTGAAACACTTCATACCTGAGAAATACTTGGAAAATAAAACTTGTGGGGACCCTTTGTAAGTATTCTTTCGTTCTTTTCATTCGTTTTTAGCGTAGCATTAAAGTCAAACTGCGTTTGACTTTCTGCATTGACCAGTTTATGGTCAATGCGAAGTTCGTTTGAACTTCATAACGTGAGCGCAATCACGATGGTTATAGTCCCTAGTGACTATACCTACTGATTACCACATTATCTAGGCTCAGTGACGAGTCGTAGTTTCGGCCAAAATGCGTATTCTCGCGTATTTCGTAACCAAACTACTTGTGGGTATCAAAACCATTTGTTTTGATACCAAACCTATTTTCAAACCTCGTTAAACATGTTTTAACATGTTTAGCTCGTCACTTTTAGATTTGTGTTTGTCTAGGGTCGTAAAGGTAAGCGATCTAATCAATCGCTTATACTTTCGAACCCGAGCCATTTGGTCGATCATTAGGATCCGACCAAACATATTAGGTGACCATAGTTGTATAGGGAATAACCTTCCGAGGTTATACCTTATGGTCACGTCGTTTAAGTAGTTGTATGATAGGTAAATTATATGCCTTAGGAAAATTACCAAAATGCCCTTTTTGCGCCAAAATTCATTTTAAACCTAGGTAACGGAATTTTTGACATCTAAACTGATTTAGCAACAATATTAGACATGTTAAGGCATATTTTACTTGTCATAGGACTAGTTAAGCGGTCCGAACGCGTTTTACGCGAACGACACGTCAAAGTAGCATAAGCTACCTAAACGGGTCATAATGGGTTCTTACACTCATTTGGTTTACGAACCCTCATGCTACCCGATCCTCCGAATAGGTCTGTTTATTATTGTAGTTACCTATATTAGGTGTCGTTTGATTCCGTGATCTTCTAGCTTTGCTTGGTGGTTATCCTAGGACTTCTGAGCAATCTCAAGTGAGTACATAGTCCCCTCTTTTACTGTTTTTCAAACATTTTGGGGTGAAACACATGTGCCTACTTGTTACTTTCGTGCTTTCCATGTTTTCATATCATATACTTGCTATGTTCATTAGTACACTATTAGTACATTGTTTTACATTACTTTTCTGCTATGTATGTTTACTGAGCATGCTAGCACATTGTTTTACATAACTTTTCTGCTTTGTATGTTAACTTAGCATACTTAGTACATTACTTTCATTACATGTTTACATTTGGTATGACATTTGGTTTGTTCAACGGGTCTAAATTACATTCATTAACATTAGCTACGCCGCTCGGTAGTAAGTAATGGTACCATAGGACTTGACAAAATCCCATTCCTGACATCCTAGTTTTGTTTGGGTGTAAGGAATGACTGAATCCAAAAAAAAATTTCTTTGATAATCTTTACTCTAAGGTTATCATGCTGTCTCAAGGCTTGAATGTAGGCGTTAACTTACTGCATAAGTGTTTGTATCAGTAAATCATGTATTTATTTTACAAAACATAACTTTTGATTCATTCAAGATACTTTGTTTTGTACATTTTTACTTGTGGTCTAAGTAGTCTCATTTTACTTACCATACATAACTTTTATTTACACATTACATGATTCATATTTAACTTGGGTTATACTATGACATTTGACTATTGGATTAAACATGGATATTTTACATTGTTGGTTGGTTTGAGTGACTTAAATAACGAGGCATGTGTAATATGATACAAGCATGGTGGATACGCCGCTGGTACTTCCTATATATAAGTGCTTGTATGATATTACATATCGTAGCGTTATTTAAACCACATCAGTTTAGACATGCTACATTTACAACGCATTTTCACTTAAACATTGGTTTACAAATAACTTGGTTTACACAAACCCTTTTTACTTGGTTATTCTTTTAACCATACATTATTCTTTTATATATACATATCATCTGATTTTGCTAACGTTTTTCAAACGATTTATAAAATAAAACAATTAACAAGGTTCATGACTGAATTTTATTAAACATTTCTTTAAACTCAAGTCATGAATCCTATTTTCATAAAACCTATGTATCTCACAGGCATTTTTATGCTGACGTACCTATTTTCACATGTGTTTTCAGGAGTTGTTGCTTAGGATGATCGTGATACACTAGGGCGGACCTGTGCCTTAGAGACTTAAAAATGAAGCTAGAACTAGTTTAATTTCGTTATGTACTCTTGTTTCTTTATGTTTAAGACAATGTAATCCCTTTGTTTGGTGAATAAAACAGAACTTTTAAATGCCATGGTTATGAAACAATAATTCTGTTACAACACTCCCCGACGTTTCCGCCAAGATTTGATGTTTTACGTGGTCGGGGTGTGACAGGTTGGGCTCAAATAAACTCGCAGCCCACAAGTGTTGTGTAATTCTGCGGCCCAAATGAGTTTAGTTTTCTAAATTAGCTAATCGACACATAGAATCATTTTAATGGTTTCTAGTAGTTCGAAGTGTTTAGCACGTATAATACGTACACGAGTGTTTAATAGTTTTTATCATCGTAAGGGACATGAAAGAGAAATAATAAGAAACAGGATTACGTGACTAAGAGACACTGACCTTGAAAGTTTGGGTTGTCACAATGACCAAGTCACCCTTTAGTGGCACCTTTGAAAGGGCAAAAGATTTATTAGGTATCATACGTTCGGATGTATGTGATCCTTTTAAGCCAATGACTAGGAATGATGAAAAATACTTCATTAATTTTACCGACAACTATAGTAGTTATGGTTATGTGTACTTGCTGAGACACAAAGTTGAAGTTTTGAAATGTTCAAAGCCTTCAAAAGGTGAAGTACAAAATCAACTCAATCAAAGTTCTTCGTTCCGATAGAGGAGGAATCAAACTCTATTTGGATATGGTTCAATCTATGATGGCTAGGAGCGCATTATCTCTATCATTTTGGGGTTACGCTTTGCTCTCCGCGGCCCGTACATTCAATGTGGCCCAAACCAAGAAAGTGGATAAGACACCTTTTGAAATATGGCATGGAAGGGCTCCATCATTATCATATTTAAAGGTATGGGTTGTGAAGCTTATGTGAAGCAATACACCCCAAACAAATTAGAAGTACGATCCACTAAGTGTATCTTTGTAGGATATCCTAAAGATGGTATAGGATATTAATTCTACGATCCAATAGAGCAAAAAGCATTTGTTGCTCGAAAGGCTGAGTTCTTGGAAGTTAAGTTCCTTGTGGAAGGAATTAGTAGAACAATGGAGCTTGATGAGGATCAAGAACCACAAGCCGATACATGTTTGGTTGATACTAGCGCTCAACAAGAGGTTGTTGAAAACGATCAAGAGGTTGATCAGAACACACAAAATGTTCGCAGATCTGGTAGAATTAGTAGTCCACCTGAAAGATATGGATTTTTCAGGGATAAATGCTACGTGGTGGATTCAGATGAACCAACCACATACCATGATGCAATGTTAAAATCCGATTGTGACAATAGGCTTGAAGCCATGAACATAGAGATGCAATCCATGTATGACAACCAAGTTTGGAATATTGGTTGTGCCTAGGGGTGCAAACGAGCCGAGCGGCTCGCGAGCTACTCGAGATCGGCTCGAGAAAAAGCTCGAAACGAGCCGAGCCTTATCGAGCCCGAGCCGAGCTTGAGCCTAAAATAAAGCTCGTTTGTTTATCGAGCCCGAGCTCGAGCCTCATGTGTGAAGCTCGTTAGGCTCATCGAGCCTTAGTGTAAACGAGCCGAGTCGAGCCGAGCTTATTCAAACTTGTTTACAATCCGACCTCGAACCTAAAAATAAGCTTATTTAGTAAACGAGCCTGAGCCCGAGCTTCACTTATCGAGCTCGTGAGCCTAAAGTCTATTATTTATATTATTTTTATTTAATATATTAATTAATAAATAATAAACGAGCCGAGTCCGAGCCGAGCTCGAGCTTGAAAAAATACAAACGAGCCGAGCTCGAGCCTTGAAAACAAAGCTCGAATCAAGCCAACCTCGAGCCCGAGCTCACATAAGTTAATCGAGCTCGAGCTCGAGCCTAGTCAAGCTCAGGCTCGGCTCGGCTCGTTTGCACCCCTAGTTGTGCCACCACTTAACTCTAAAGTAGTTGGTAGTAAGTGGGTTTTCAAGAAGAAAACTGATATGCATGGTAACTTGGATACTTATAAAGCAAGACTTGTAGCAAAAGGTTTCACTCAAACTCAAGGGATTGATTATGATGAGACCTTCTCGCCTGTGGCGATGCTAAAGTCAATCAGGATATTATTTGCCATAGCTGCATATTATGACTATGAGATCTGGCAATTGGATGTCAAAACGGCTTTTCTTAATGGATATCTTGATGAAGATGTCTATATGGTTCAGCCTGAAGGTTTTGTCGATCCAAAACATCCTGACAAAGTATGCAAGTTAAAGAAATCAATCTATGGATTGAAACAAGCATCTGGAAGTTGGAATCACCGTTTTGATGAAGAAATTAAGAATTTTGGATTCATCAAGAACAACGATGAAGCTTGTGTGTATAAGAAAGCTAGTGGGAGCATCATCACTTTCTTAGTATTATATGTTGATGACATTCTACTATTTAGGAATGACATTCCAACCATGGAAGGTGTAAAAACCTGGCTTGGAAGTTGTTTTTCCATTAAGGATCTTGGTGAAGTCGCCTACATTCTGGGAATAAAGATCTATAGGGATAGATCAAGGCGCTTGATAGGTTTAAACCAAAGTGCATACATTGACAAAGTCTTGAATAGGTTCCAGATGGAGAACTCTAAGAGAGGTTATGTACCTAAGGGGACAATATTAAATACATCTCAATGTCCAAGCTCAAAGGATGAGCAAGAGAAATGAAAGGAATCCCATATGCGTCTACTATAGGATCTATCATGTATGCAATGATATGCACTAGACCGGACGTCTCATGCGCCTTGAGCATGACGAGTAGACACCAGCAAATCCAGGTAACAGTCATTGGAAGGCTGTTAAGTGCATATTAAAATACCATAGGAGGACTAAGGATATGTTTTTAATATATGGATCTGGTGAAGAGGAACTCTCGGTAAAGGGTTACACGGACGCGAGTGTTGGACTCTGTATGCCCAAGACACATATTAAATTGATGTGGCTAGTACGTTATGATCCAAGTCGAGTCATACCCAAATACAAGCTAGACAAACACTTATAATATTTATTTGTGATATGATCAAACAAATAAATATTAACACTTATAATATTTAGAAATTGGTTTTCTAAATAATTGCACTTGACAAACTAATAAATTATATGGATAATTTATTTTAAGAGAATATTTTATTTTGTTATTTAATGGGTTAAATGACATAATAAAAGTAGTATAAGTCTTATAACATGTGATGTTATAATTTTATAAAAGTTATAAAACTATATATAAGACTTAGAATTTATAAAAGAAAATTTTGAATTTTTTTTATAAAATAAGGTGGGCCGCCCCCCATGCACCTCCCAAGGCAATTTTGTTGGTCCAATAAGAATGCATGCAAGTTGTCATACTAGATGCTTCTTGATTGGGTGGTTTTTGGTGGCAACATCTCCCATATCTTTTATGACATTTTTGTATGAAAGAGTGGAATTGATGAACTTGAAAAAACCTCTAGGAAATGCTCTCTAGAAATCGGCCAACATGTGGCGGTTCTAAGTTTTTTCAAGTTTGATATTCAAGTGCAAGAACTCGTTTTATCTCTCATATTTTCGGCCAAGGTGGTGGTTTTATGAGGGATTTTTCAAGTGAGTTCATAAGTGTAAATCCTAGCTAAAATCAAAGTGTTTGTTGGAAGGCTTTGGGTATACAAGCTTGAGGTCTTCTACACTTGAAGGCAACCGTTCAAGAAGCATCATCTTCTTCATATCTTTTACTCCTTGGAAGGTAGTATTCTTGAATCACTCTATGGTTGTGTTTTAATTTTGATAGCATGCATGTTCATATATGGATCCGGGGATTGGGTTTTGCATATAAAATGGGTTTTATATCTTGAAAGTAAACATGTTTTAAATTTATATTCCGCTGCGTTTTTATTTTATAAGGATAAATTACTTTGATAAACATGTGAAAAACCCAACAGCGAGTTTCCAAACTGATCGAAGTGATTCTCGATCGCAATCGAGGTATGTCTTCATTTTAAATGGAGGAGCAATCTCTTGGAATAGCTCAAAACAAGACGTGGTAGCATTGTCCACTACAGAATCAGAATACATCGCCGCATCATTAGCAGCCCAAGAAGCTGCATGGTTGAAGAAATTCATAGCCGACCTAGGGGTGGTCCCTACCATTCAAGACCCCCTAGAGATCTTTTGTGAGAACGGGGGTGTGATTGCTCAAATCAAGGAACCTCGTGCGTACCAAAAGACTAGACATATTGAGCGGAGATTCAACTACATAAGGGATGAAGTTGAAAAAGGAAAGATATGTATCCGCCAAGTTCACACCGATCAAAACATTGCGGATCCACTAACGAAGCTCCTTGACCGGGCAAAGCATGAGGGTCATACTTGTGCCATAGGACTTCGATATTCTAGTGATTGGATTTGATCTATTTTATATTTGGATATTGCAACAATTGTTATTTTAACTCTCTCACTTGGTATGTTGAGTTATGTTCCATTTTAGCATGTATAAATCCATGAATAAGTTACTTATTCTAAATGTTCGTAGTCGATCATACTTGTGGGAACAAATATGAATGTAAGCCTATTATGAATTTGGATTGGTGGATATTCATTAGGTATGAATATAGAGCAAAGTGTTACTGCCAAAGTTCATAGATATTTATGGGATACAAATATTGGACTGACTCGCTCTCAAATTTACTACATGGAATCATTTGTGATTGATCATAAGTAAATTTGAGTAAAGGCGAATATCATAGTATCCTCTGACTTGAGATACATATTGGGTCTTGATATTCATCAAGTATTATATCTTGGCCTAGTTCTTAGCTATCTGTAATAAGGTAGTACATAAGGCTAAACTCAGGTGTGGTACAAGGTGATTGTGAGAGATGTATGTAGTCAAGAAGGGATTTGTTTCTCTTATTCGTTAAGAGTAAGATGTCTAAGGCCTGCTAAAGTTAAATTAACAGAGAGTGATCACTCTATGTCTCTGGATTTAACATGACATCAGTAACGAAAAGATAAATGATAGATTCACCTAAATCATGTTCAAGTAAGGGACTTGAAAGGGATGATGTTATTGAACAGGACATATAGTCATACGTATTAGGGGTAGTAAACTATAGTTAGGTGGTCTTTACTACTTGCATCAATCTTCTATGTATCTTGTGAAAGTGGGAGATTGTTGGACTCTGTATGCCCAAGACACATATTAAATTGATGTGGCTAGTACGTTATGATCCAAGTCGAGTCATACCCAAATACAAGCTAGACAAACACTTATAATATTTATTTGTGATATGATCAAACATATAAATATTAACACTTACAATATTTAGAAATTGTTTTTCTAAATAATTACACTTGAGAAACTAATAAATTATATAGATAATTTATTTTGAGAGAATATTTTATTTTGTTATTTAATGGGTTAAATAACATTTTAAAAGGTTGTATAAAGTCTTGTAAATATGTAATGTTATATTTATAAAAGTTATAAATATGAACCAAGACTTAAATTATTATAAAAGAAATTTGATTTTTTTATAAAAATACCCAAGTGGGTCACCCCCCTGGTCTTCCCAAGACCATTTTGGTCCAATCATAATACATGCAATTTGCATGGTTAGACAACTTGTGATTAGGCGATGTCTGAGGCAACATCTCTCTTGGTTTTAATAAGATCTTGCATGACAAAAATGGAAGCAAGAGTTATAAAAATTCTCTCTAAATTTTCGGCCAACATAAGGGTTTTCCAAGTTTTTCAAGTTTGATCATAAGTGTTAAAAATCCTAACTAAACTCAAGGTGTTTGTTGGAAGGTTTGGGGTATACAAGCTTGAGGTCTTATACACTTGAAGGCAACCGTTCAAGAAGTATCATCCTTTTCATTTTCTATTACTCCAAGAAGGTATTCTTCTAAACATCCTATGGTTGTGTTTGATAGAATGCATGTTCATATATGGATCCGGGTTTTGGGATTTTGCATATAAATGAAATTTATATCTTAAAAGTAACATGTTTTAAATAATATTTCCGCTGTGTTTTGATTTTACATGGATGAAATCACTTTGATAAACATGTGAAAATCCCATCAAGAAGGGTAATGACCAGACAAACGTGGGTAAAGAGGGAGGCGAAACAGTGGGAGTGATGAATGGCATATATGCAAATCTATCATTGTCAGGGAAAAGTACGAACGGTAATATTACTATAATGCCCTTCCAAATTACTTTTCACTTTTTTTCCCTCCTAAAATTAATTGAGGTATAATAAATTCAAACAATAAACACCGGCCTTGATCTTTGTGTTTTTAGTGGACAATATGAGTTCTCTTGGGTCTTTTTTTTTTGAACAACAAAGATGGAACCTTTATTCACAAAACATGTCTACAAGCAAGGCGCTAATAGACACAGGTTACATCAAGGATACATCCAGAATAAAAGTCAAAATACAACATTCATCAAGTAATCGGAAAATTTCAGAATGTTTTCTAGGTATCCAGGAATGAGAAGGCACACCACTCATTCCACTTTATATTCCTGTACCTCGATCTTCTCTTCAAGCATTCGAACGATTCTTCCCTGATTTCTTCTACCAAATTCATTGGGTCCGTCATTTTATTGTTAAAAATCTTATTGTTTCTATTCTTCCGTATAGCCCATATTGTCATCAAGTAGATTGCGTTTATTACTTTGGCCTTCATCTTTGAGAAACCCGTCATGTCTAGTAGCCTCGTCTCCACTAATTCCGATTTTGCTTTGGCGGGGGTTTTATCCATAGCCATACGTGTGTCTATATCAGATCCGCATATGGGCACTGGATTAAAACATGATTTGCCAACTCATTTGTTGTACCGCATACCTTGCACAGTGCCGAAATTGAATTCATACCCCTCTTGATCAGTTCTTCAGCGGTCGATATTTTACCTTCAATCGCCCTCCAACTAAAGTAGTTTGATTTCGGTGTTGCCATTTTGTTCCATATAAAGTTTCCCGGTCTATTATTCAAGTCGATTAGGCCCATTAAATCCATTCTAACCTTCTTAACCGGACCATTCGAAGTCATAAAGCCCCCGAGTGGGCGTTATGCGACACGTGTCATGCCACGTCACACAGGGGCATTATGGGGCGTTATATCACTAGAGCCCGTAGTCATAAAGCCCCTACCCATCATTACCTAATTATTAATTTTCATTTTGATTAATTAATTAAAAAAATTAACTATTTTTAATTGGTGGAAGATTTGAAACTCCCTTCCATACCGGCACTATCACCATACCGCCCCCACCATTTTCTTCCCCCATAAAGCCCCTCGTCGTGGTGTTCCAGGCGCCATTGGGCGTATCCAGAATAAAAGTCAAAATACAACATTCATCAAGCAAGGCGCTAATAGATATAGCTATCCAGGAATGAGAACGCACACCACTCGTTCAAGTTTATATTCCTGTACCTCGATCTTCTCTTCAAGCATTCGAACGATTCTTCCCTGATTTCTTGTACCAATTTCATTGGGTCTGTCATTTTATTGTTAAAAATCTTATTGTTTCTATTCTTCCATATAGCCCATATTGTCATCAAGTAGATTGCATTTATTACTTTGTCCTTCATCTTTGAGAAACTCGTCATGTCCAATAGCCTCGTCTCCACTGATTCCGATTTTGCTTTGGCGGGTGTTTTTATCCATAGCCATACGTGTGTCCATATCAGATCTGCATATGGGCACTGGATTAAAACATGATTTGCCGACTCATTTGTTGTACCGCATACCTTGCACAGTGCCGAAATTGAATTCATACCCCTCTTGAGTAGTTTGATTTCGGTGTTGCCATTTTGTTCCATATAAAGTTTCCCGGTCTATTATTCAAGTCGATTGGCCCATTAAATCCATTCTAACCTTCTTAACCGGACCATCCGTAGTCATAAAGCCCCCAGGTGGGCGTTATGCGACACGTGTCGTGCCACGTCACACATGGGCTTTATGGGGCGTTATATCACTAGAGCCCGTAGTCATAAAGTCCCTACCCATCATTACCTAATTATTAATTTTCATTTTTATTAATTAATTAAAAAAATAAATATTTTTTATTGGTGGAAGATTTGAAACTCCCCTCCATACCGGCGCTATCACCATACCCCCCCTACCATTTTCTTCCCATATAAAGCCCCTCGTCGTGGTGTTCCAGGCGCCATTGGGCATTATGTTTGGATTTTTGGGGCATATAGCGCCCCACTACAGGTGCTCTAAGTCTAGGGAGGAAAAAGGGAGGCGAAACAGTGGGAGTGATGAATGGCATATATGCAAAGCTATCATTGTCAGGGAAAAGTACGAACGGTAATATTACTATAGTGCCCTTCCAAATTACTTTTCACTCTTTTTCCCTCTTAAAATTAATTGAGGTGCAAAAACTCAAACAAAAAACACCGGCCTTGATCTTTGTGTTTTTAGTGGACAATATGAGTTCTCTTGGGTCTTTTTTTTTAACAACAAAGATGGAACCTTTATTCACAAAACATGTCTACAAGCAAGGCGCTAATAGACATAGGTTACATCAAGGATACATCCAGAATAAAAGTCAAAATACAACATTCATCAAGTAATCGGAAAATTTCAGAATGTTTTCTAGGTACCAGGAATGAGAAGGCACACCACTCATTCCAGTTTATATTCCTGTACCTCGATCTTCTCTTCAAGCATTCAAACGATTCTTCCCTGATTTCTTCTACCAAATTCATTGGGTCCGTCATTTTATTGTTAAAAATCTTATTGTTTCTATTCTTCCGTATAGCCCATATTGTCATCAAGTAGATTGCGTTTATTACTTTGGCCTTCATCTTTGAGAAACCCATCTTGTCCAGTAGCCTCGTCTCCACTGATTTCGAGTTTGCTTTGGCTGGTGTTTTTATCAATAGCCATACGTGTGTCCATATCAGATCCGCATATGGGCACTGGATTAAAACATGATTTGCCAACTCATTTGCTGTACCGCATACCTTGCACAGTGCCGAAATTGAATTCATACCCCTCTTGATCAGTTCTTCAGCGGTCGGTATTTTACCTTCAATCACTCTCCAACTAAAGTAGTTTGATTTCAATGTTGCCATTTTGTTCCATATAAAGTTTCCCGGTCTATTATTCAAATCGATTAGGCCCATTAAATCCATTCTAACCTTCGTAACCGGAAAGTCTTCATCACCGCCGTCCTTCCATTTCCACCTGTCCTTCCCCTGCCCAACCGATTGAGACTTTAGGACCTGGTTCAACCTCTGAAACTATTCCCTTTCCTCATCGTTATTTGGTGATCTCACCCAGTTCCGATCCCACATTGTTTCCCCATTGCTTTCCATGAGGTAGTGACTTACCGAAATTCTCT